>OY294068.1:40947271-42323281 GCA_958510875.1 Endomychus coccineus
GGGCCCAACTAAGTGGCATAAGTGCGTCTAGGGTCTAAGTTCCCTTCCCCCAAATGATGATGATAATCATGAGGGTGTGAATAGCTTAACTGTCAGAATAAATGGTGGTTGAAATAGTGCCGATACAAATACATAAATACTCTATTTATTTTTAGGGTTCCTTTGAGAAATGGAAAATAGATAGAAATTGTTACGTTAAAACTGTATTCCAACCACTGCCGACTACATTTTTGTGGTTGAAACTTTACTTATGTGAGGAACTGAACATTGCTTCAGAACTTTGTTTTCAAAAAATAATTTCATTTTAAATCATAATGAAAATCAGAAGCTACTTGTTTTATCAAATTTGTATGATTATAAATGAATCTTACACATGTTATAATGTGAATTAGTTCATATCACACTGCCTTTCATTCCCAGATTCGGGGAACATCTCTCGGAGATGAAGAAGAATTGATAAATGAAATAATTTCCTTAATAATAAACATGATTTTTTCATTTACTTTGAACCTACCTATACTGATACAACAATACACGCCAACTCTCAAACATCATCAGCTTATAACAGTTATAATATACATAGAATATTGAATATACTTATGTCTACGTGGAACTTCACAACTGAACTTAATATTATGAAACAAATCAATGGATAATCGATACAATTCACAAATTATAGATAAAATATTAAAAAATCAGAACCTCAAACAATCAGTAGAACGAATTAATCCAAATACAAATGAACAATTTAACTCCTGCCATGTTTCCTCACTTATATCAAATGCTCATTAGGAAAAGTGGCTTGAAGGAAAATAATGACCTAGAAATATCTTAGAAAACTAATAACTCATTAGGCAAAATATTGAAAGTTATCAAGAAATAAGCAGTCGGGGGCATTGATTTGTGTTGAAGGCCAAACAGGTAGAAATTTCCAGAAACGATTATTGGGAGACCGAAAATGATAAAAAACAAAAATCCACTTATGTCAGCACCTAACAAAACTATCAATTCATTCAACAACAATTTTGATTATTCACAAATAGCGAATAAATTGATAGTTATAATAGACGAAATGTTTTTCCCAATAAATAAACTGATGTTAATTCATCACCATTGTTAAATATGTTTGACTGAAAACTTCACATTATCTTTTCTTCTTTCTATATAACCAAGTAGTAGGCATTTATTAAGTCTTACTTCCAAACAGATGTTTGTTACCTAAGAATATGAAACAGTTCCCTTCATTTCATGTTATTTGTTTACCCTCGTTCATCATCACTATCATGAACTGATCACTAATAACCCATCTAGTCTACAACGTAGCGTAAATAGCTCTCATGATTTAGTTTTTCAGCTCACTTGATGAAGACACAGTGTATCGGAACAACTGTCGTGTTATTCGATTATATTATATTGATCAATATATTTTTGGTGAAAATTATCATTTCGTTTGAGGATGTTCGACTATGTTGATTATGAATAATTTTCACAAAGTGATACTTATCAGTATCCTCATTTTCTTCCAACAATATTGCTAAAGCGCACAATTCCGTTATTTATAGTGTAGGAGCTAGAGCGATTGAATGGATACACCTTGGCACTACTGTATATTGATGGAAAAAGGTTCAAGGTACAATAGCTCTCACAGACCAAACCCTGTATTGTCAGGCGTTTCAAACCTACAGCCACATCAAATTTTCTAATTCACGAACTCTTTTTCAGAGTTATTGTATATCGAAAAGCATGTATGTAGTTCTTATACATTTGCACCTATTGCCGAGTTTTTTTCCGAGGCAATTCCTTGGGGCTGTCCAGTTAATTAAGTAAGTTGAATGGAATGCACGAACAAATCTTCTAGCCTGGTAGAAAATGTTCATTGTTATTGCCAGTTGTTAAAAAAATACATGACAAGGTTTTTTTGGGGCATTTCCGAGTAATTGGCCATTATTTGGACCCAAAATGGACTTTTTGACAAATTGACGGCTAAAACGTGTGCATCGTGACCAAATACCTTGGCACCGTGTCAAATACGTTAATTTGTTGTCAAAGAATAACCAATATGAGTGCCAATGTTTTTTTCACAATACAATTTCCTCCTCAACCCCGAAAAACATCAGTAATTTTAATATCGATTTGATAAATTACGCAATCATTTAGATCCTGACAGCGGTTAAAAATCAATATTACTGATTTTTTGGTGGAGGTTTTCGGGGTTGAGGGAGGGGTTATATTGGGAATAAAATATTGGCACTCATATTGGTTATTCTGTGACACCAAATTAACGTATTTGACATGGTGGCGGTGTCAAGTATTTTGTAGGAATGCACCCGTTTTGGCCGTAAAATGGTCAAAAAGTAAATTTTTGGTCCAAATAATGGCCAATTATTCGGAAATGCTCAGATAAAAAACCTTGACATGTGTTTTTCAACAATTGGGAATATTAACAAACGGTCTCCACCCAGTTAGAAACTGTGTTCGTAAATTCCATTTAGCCTTCCAAATTAATTGACCAGCTCTAAGAAATTGTCTCAATAAAAAACTTTGGCTCTAGGTGCAAATTTATAAGAATTACATGCTTTTCAATATACAACAACTCCGAAAAAGGGTTCGTGCAATGAAAAGGTTCAAAGTTTGAGGTTGCTGTAACTTGGAAACGCCTGTCAATACACGGTTCGGCCTGTGAGAACTATTGTACCTTGAACCTTTCTTTATCAATATACAGTAGTGCCAAGGTTTATTCATTCAGGCCACCATATTACTCTAGCTCCTAGACTATTAGATGTATAGGGGCCGTGTTGCTTCAATGTCTCCACTTATGTCGACTCTGATTCAGAACTGTGGGAAAAAAATGATTCGAAAAAATTGCCAGTACCTAATGTCTTTAATATTCACTATTATATTAGTGTTAGAGAAGTGCACTGCATTGTATGAGTCCAACATGTATGAAACGGGACGATCACGTTCCTATTATGGTACTATCTAATGGATGGCTCCTAATAATAAAAATAATACTAAGAAATTGTTAGCAGAGCAAATGAATTCAAGGACATTCGGGTTCACAACTGACCATGAGATTATTTCAAGCGAGTGAATTCAAATGAAACGTTTTTCTATTTTAGTAAATTCGTTTTATCTTATCTATATGTTACGATGTCTCCTCATCTGGAAGTTTAACGTCGAGGGATGTTATTATTGTTACTTCAGAAGTAACCAATGGACATAAGCTCCTGCAAGGAATAGGGTGCTTTTCTTGGCTCTGAGATTCTTTCTATCCACTAGCATAATATGAGAACAGAAACAATACTTTTCAGTTGGTCGAGCAACAGAACCTGAAACTACTACATTTAATTTGATGCTAAAACTCAATCTCCATCCGTTTTACCAGACAATCAATAGCACTCAAGCTATGTACAGGCTGGTTATTCATCTTAAGATAAATTGCTTGAAATGATGCGGTGAAAATTGGTCAGAAGAAGAAATATAAAAGTCGAATTTTCCTGAGAAATTTACGAAAACTTCTATTATCACTATTCAGTATTTGGTTCATGCATTTTGGCGTAATGAAATTCAGTTATACAATGACGAAAAGTTGCCAAATACGTACTTCTCGGGTTAATGAATTAATCAACTGAATTTGATTGGAATAATTTTTAGAAAATTTTGGCAGTATATCGTATATCAAATTGTAGAACATTTTACATCAAGTTTGTTAATGTAACTCTCCGAATCAGATTCTTTGAAACACTGAAAAATTAGAATCATGCAATCATGAAATACCCTTTCGACCCATGTTAGTTCAATAATATGGAAACATATATTAGTTGAAGAAAAAAGTGTATTGTCTCTCATACTGCTCAACATCACATAACTTGACTAGATTGCCAAAATGCCATTAGTTTACTTTAATGCGAGTGTAATATTCAATAATAAGATATCAAACCGAACACAGTTGAGATTCACGATATATTTCAAATATCGCAAAATGATAAATCAATTATAGAATCTCAAATTAACAGTAGATATGAAGAGGATGTTTGCATTGGTAATCTACCAAGAATTACTGAAGCAGCGATATCTGCAGCTGCTAGTTTGGTTTCCGAATCATACAATAAATTCATAGAAAATTCCAACAAAAAATCCAAAGACATCTGGAAGTTAGTTAATTATGAGCGAAATTCTGCTAGTAAGTTAAATGTTATCGGAAACATCAGCCCTAATGAATTCAACACATTTTTCTCCAACATAGCAGAAAACATCATCAAAGATCTGCCAACTAGCAATATCAACACATTAAATTCCATCCCAAGCCTCCCAACACCAAGAGATTCCTTTTTCATGCTCCCGGTGACACATGAAGATGTAGCACTTGCTATCAAAAAACTAAAAAAATCCTCTTCCCGTGATATATATCATCTAAACAGCCAAATTATCGAAGAAACAGTTAAATATATAATTGAACCATTAACCATTATTATTAACCGTTGTTTCTCTGAAGGGGTTTTCCCAGATATTTTCAAGGTGAGCAAAGTGATACCTATCTTCAAGAAAGGGGATCCGGATTCACCTGACAACTACAGGCCAATTTCTATTATACCTATTTTGGGGAAGATAATAGAGATAATAGTTAAAGAGCGGCTAATGACTTTTATCAATAAATACAATTTACTACATGAACATCAATATGGCTTCATAAAAAAAAGATCAACATCAGATGCAGTAGTCGAAGTAATACACAATGTAATCGATAATGTAGAAAATGGTAAACACACTTCCTTGACTTTGTGGGACCTAAGCAAAGCATTTGATTGCATCAACCACAATATCCTAATAGAAAAACTTTCATATTACGGAATCCGAGGAACAGCTTCAAAGTTTTTTCAATCTTATCTACACTCAAGAAAACAAGCCGTCAGTGTGGATGGTGTTTTGCCAAATGAAAAAAATATGTTCCATGGTATACCCCAAGGCTCTATTCTGGGACCGACACTTTTCATTGTTTATATAAAATGACATTTTTTATCAGTTACTACCCAGCACAATTATCTGTTTCGCAGATGATACCACAATGCTAGAATCTAATTCTGATATTGATAAACTACTAGAAAAGACTGAAGAAATCGAAGAAAAAGCAGAAAACTGGTTTGCTTGTAACAAATTAAAATTGAATAGGGATAAAACCCAGAATCTCCTAATCTCTTCAAATAACAGACTTACTAGTAATGAACACGTTAAACTGCTTGGTATAACCATTAACGATTCACTCAAATGGGAAAATCACATCGATCAACTCTGCAAAAAACTATCCACTCAATTATTTCTACTCCGTCAGATGAAGAAAGTTTTAAGCCCCCAAACACTACTAACCACGTACCACGCATTATTTCACACTCACTTAATATATGGGATACTGCTTTGGGGAAAGTCTACTAATGCCCTAAGAGCATTCCGTATGCAAAAAAAAGCTGTCAGAATTATAGCTGGTGTTCCTTTGAATGAACACTGCCAACCACTCTTCAATAAATTGAAGATAATGCCTTTGCCCTGCATCTATATATTCCACACTTTACTCCACATTCACAAGAATAAAAATTCATACTCCACTCAGTCAGACCTCCATGATTACCCCACTAGAAATGCAGGAAAACTCCGTCAACCAAAGGTTAGGCTCGAAATGTCGAGGCGTAACTCGCTGGATTTCAAATTATATAACCACCTACCTTTTGATCTGACGCTTTCAAGCATAAATGTGTTCAGAAGGAGGGTGAAAAAATATCTTCTTGAGAATTGTTTTTACTCTATCCAAGATTTTATGAATTGTACATTAACAAAATGATTTTAAATTTAAATTTATTTTAAAATTTATTTTAACAAATAAGTGTTTTAGATATTCATTCGAAACCCATTTGTGTTGACTATTGATGTAAGTTTTAAATTTTTACAATTATTTACTATGTAGTACTCTGTACCCATTAATTCCTATGACTTGTCATAAATGTAATCCATTGCATAACATGATCAAATAAATCTATCTATCTATCTATCTATCTATCTATCTATAATACATAATTTCCACTCGATTGTGGCACGGCTTATCGCACATTTTAATAATTAGCTTCAGTGTAAATGAACTTTTGACTGAAAATTTTAATGTAATAATATATTCTGTTGATTGGAATATATATCGGTATCGATTCATTCTGATGTCAATAAACTTACCTGAACAAGTTGGGAAAAATAAACAATATACTATTCACTCTACATTTTTGGAGAGCTGGAAACTTTTAGATCCGAATTCCATAAACTTCATAAAGATAGGAAAGGATAAAATGGAAATTCATAATATCCTCAAATATTCGAATTCTTCTCGAGATTTGATTTTTGAAATATCTACTCACAATCGAATTTTCTTGAAAACCTCTTCTGAAACTAGTTACTTGACCAGCGGATAAATAAAAGTTATTTCTTCTCGGTCGCATGTGCTTCATGTCATATTATGAAATTGCTTAAATTTTTGAATTTCTCAATATGATGATGTCAGACGCCTCAGCACATTGAGACTAACAATACACAATTTCCCGAAATCAAGATCAAGAAGAACAATAACTGGGGTGATTCATTCAGCATCAATTGTAGTCGTTGATTTGGTACGAACTTCAAGAATAGAAAAGACTCTGATGTTGAAGTCTTCAATTTTATCATTCATCATAGTCATTCAAATCATTGCAATCTTTCTAAAGTACATAATGTTTTAATTTCGTGAGGGAATGTACAATAAAGAGCATCTCTTGAATACCTCACGATAAAACTCAGTTGTGAACATTTCTGAGCACTTACCATTTATTACTTACAAATTGCGTCTGTCGAGAGCGACCCTCGACTAAATGAAATAATGGCTGTATTTCATGTCAAGTCCACTGGGGTACATAAGGCGTATTTCTAGTTAGTTTTTTTGAGATAGTTAACACTTTGTCAACAATAATTCCCCATGATTTTCCACCATTCAATTCCGAATTATCATGAAAATTACTGAATAGGAGTGTGAATTGAATAGTATGACGATACTGGGGAGTAATCGTAGAATGAAATTACATTTTTATCATAAGTGTATATAAAATCTCTATCTATCTCGTTGAATAAAAAAACCCCTGTCTGAGCAAATGCATATGTCCCATAAGACCTAGCTACCAAATTTCAATTCTCGAAATTATGGATTCAAAAAGAGAAAATCTGTTCAGACTGATTTATCACTATTTACACGATATGTCTTGGATGCTATTCATGAAAAAGATCAAGTAGACTAGTATACTTTTGCAAAGCTTTTATACTCAGTAGGTATACAAGGTGCATTATTGAAGTGATTGCGAAGCTACATTATCAACACTCAACAGGAAACAAATAGTAAAGCTAAGAACTTTCCCCACTGAAGAAATTAATATTCTATCGGGGATGTCACATTTGGGGTCATTGCTGTTACTTCTTTTCATCAACGATATAAAGTATGTTTTCAAGATCTGTCGTTTTTTGCCGATGATTTGAAACTTTTCTATATCATTGAATTTGTTTTAGCTGCTCTAACAGTTCAAAAAGAGTTAACAAGACTTCATATATGGGATGGAGCTCAATGTTGATAAATGCTTTGTATTGACGTTTCATGGAACCAATAGTTTTGTGGATCTCGATTATCATATCAATAACAATATCTTAGTTAGTAAAACAGAAATAAGGGATCTTGTTATTATTACGGACAGAAAGCTTACTTTTAATGTGAGTTCTGATTATATAGTTGATAAAGCACTTAAGTCTTTATGTTTTATAGGAAGAGTTTCTAGCGATTTTCATAGCATTGTTTCTTTAAGATATCTTTATCCGCCGTATTGCTTCTATATATCCTTCTCATACTGTTCATCGCATGAGGATTAAGGGTTCAATATAAATTTTTAAGATTTGCCGCCTATTGGATGGATATTAGATTCCGTGACTATAAATTCAATTACGACTCAGTTGAATCTATTCCAAATATTGAAAAATTAACATTTCGTAGGAATCATAATGATCTAAAATTGTTATTCAAGGTTATTAATGGGTTAGTTGACTGTTCGGATTTACTATCGAAAGATAATTTTCGCATTCATCAAAGAAATACCCACTAGACTTATATTAATATATTTCACATAAGGTATAGCAGAACAAAACTACCTAATGCATTCTCCATTTTGTCATATTTTATCTAACGTAAATCAACATAGATAAATTATGTGATTATGAATGTATGTATATGTCTGTGTATATTTGCAATGTAAACTCTTCATTTTATATTCTCTTTATTCTTTTTACGATACATTACATTCTACTAAATTTGTTTTACTGTGAAAGGGTTTGTCCCGATAATGAATAAATAAATGAATAAATTATCGTTGCGGTGGTTTCGTGATGATTCAGTATTATTTCCAAATAGAATTTACTCTCAAAATTACATGACTTTTGCCTCTACAATTATCGAGATTTCATTTTACCATGTACCTTAGACCACAAAGTAATATGTATACGGTCTAAGATACTATTTGTACATCAAACATAACCAAGAAGTTGGAGGTCTTCTGTAAGTGCTGCGCATACCCTACTTAGTATAGAAACATTGATCTATTCTAAACATATAGCTGTTTTGCCAACGTAATGGAACATTCTATTAGTTATTTTTCTCGTTTGACCTCTTTCATCATATTCATACTAATTGTGTTTGTATCCCATTAAGATACAATTCTTACAATATTTAAATTGCTGCTAAACAGAAGATGTAAATTATCAAACAATAATCACATCACCTTACCCGTGCACTAGGTCATCGACACTCGGAGAAGAAAAAGATAGCTGAGTGAAGTTAGCACCACAGAAATTAAGAATTTACAATTGACCATCGATTGACAATAAATGCCCTTCAACAGTTTCTTTCGACCATCATTAGTTGAAAAAGATAAAAGAAATTCAAGGAGCTTGGTTTAAGCTGGCAACCCATTTATGAAATTCAGAAAATATTATTTTTTCGCGATTGAACATCGTTTGAGCATCAATACCATCGATATTATTGTTAACTCACTCACATTTTTGGTAAAAAAATTTCTGGGTGTCAACTTCATGTTTTTCGAAAAAAAAACTGAAAAGATTCATTAAGGTGGTGGAATCGAATGATCATCTCCTACATAAGATTGCCCATGTTTTGGATTTGCGAAAAAGTGAGGAAACAATGATCGGGAGAAATAATTATATTCTCAAAATTTCATAAATGAGATGACAGCGTGAAAGACTTTTTTTTCTTCAACTACTGATGGTCAAACGAAACCGGACGTTGATGATCTATCAATGGTCAACTGAATGCCACTTTGGAATTGCAAAATTTTCATCTCCGACCTGCTGTCTTCACTTACCTGAACGAAATATCAAATGGCAAATGTTTGGGCTTTCAAATACACGAACATTTGAGCATGGATAAGTTTCCTACAGGATGGGTTTTCGAACAACTCTCATCAGTTCAAGGTCAGCGTCGTGTTGAATGTTTTCGGTCCGTTCTAAAACTCTGTGCAGAAAATCCTGTTGCCGTGTTGGAGACAATTGTCAAAGGACATGAAACCATGGTTCTCCACTATGAGTCTTTGTTCAGAAGGGAGTAGATTGAATGAAGGCACCAGGAAAGATTAGCGCCTGTCAATCGAAAATAAAGGAGATGTCTATGATGTTTCAGTATCCTTCGAAAGATCTGTTTGCTGGAATTATGTTTCAAGTATGATTGCTACAATATATCTTGATATGCGACTACTACCTCTCTCTCTCTCTTGCTGCACTGGCTGTCATATCTAGCACAGAAAATATATACTTCTCGGTTGTTACTGTGCTCGCTGGGTGCTAGTATGATATTTATAACAAGTAGGAAGGTACCTGTTAGTGGTCATGACATTTTCATGCAATGAGACCCGTTTCGGTTTTCGCGTAACGTTTCCATGTCACGCTTTTTATCAATTAAGTCCCCCGTAAAAACATATTCAATGTTGAAGGACCTTCGGGCCATTTCAAAAATGACACGTTAAAAGTTGCCGTTTGGCCACATTTTCAAGACAAATCAAAGGAATATGTTTTCGGGCGTATTGAATTGTTGCTGTAACAATGTGTTGATGTCAGGTTAGGATAGATTCGATTTGTAACGGAAGTCAGCATTCTCTTTAACTTGATGGATTTGGTTCGCCCCTTCATCCTCAGATGGTTCCAAAATCAACTCTGTTACTTTCTACACCTGTTACAATTAAACACAGGTTCCCTGCACCCTTTGATCATCGTATCCAAATGCAAGATCGATTTGTTCCCTGTGAGTTTTCGTTCATCATCTGCCGTACTGGTTATGACCAGTTGATTATATTCAAAACGTTGAAAGCTTGGTATCTATCTTTGATGAATAGCTATTATCATCATTAATATTAAATATCGTTATCATTGTTGATAAGGGAAACTGGAGAGAGGCTATCAGTCAAGATCGGTACCTCCCACCCGAGTGTACATGCACTTTAATAATACAGGATGTTCCATCTCAGACGAGCCATCCCGTATATTTCTTATCCCATAGTGAGTGGAAAAATCTCCCGAAATACGTCGAATGATTTTGTTTGGCGGACATCTTTTGACGTATATTTGAGGCTTGAACAAGCAACCCCCTAATAGGGGGCGCTTCAACCCCTCGAAATTGAATTGAGGAGAGGAGTTGCGTGATACGCCATTTGAAAGGTCTTGGAAGCCTCTTTACAACGGTGTATGAAAAACGTAAATTCGATGAACCGTTTTCGCCAAAATTTAATTTTGTTGCTCGAATGCGCCACCTTGAATATTTTGGTTATTTGTACAATGTTCAAGCTCATTTTTATTAAGCCTTTTTACAAATTTAAACAATCTTCAAAAAATCACATTCGTAAAAAAATTGAATTGTGTTGTCATGCTTACAATGAAAAGAATTAAATCTGAGTGTTTAAATCAAATGTTCAAATTGTCCTCCATTGACTTCCATACAATAATACATTCTCTCAAACTAATAAATAGAAAAACAGCAAAACGTTTCCTTATGTTGCCTTCATTTTTTGTTCTTAGAAGGTGTTTATCTGGTTTTAACGTTTCTGCGATCGAAGGCAAGAGTTTTGCGAAATTATGGTCCAGCGTATCAACAATAACCCAAATTTCTTGTACAACGTTTGCTTTTCTGACGAATGCACTTTTCTACTTAATGAAGAGGTTAACCGGCATAGCTGTAGAATTTGGAGCGATACAAATCCTCATGTATTTCGAGAAGCTCACACTCAACATCGGGAGAAGCTAAACGTTCGGGTAGGAATTTTGGGAGACCACCTAATTGGACCTCTGTTTATTTCTGGTAATTTAAATGGCAAAATTTATTCTGAAATGTTGGAAAATGCGATTGATTCGTTAATAACTGAACAATTAGAAAACGATCCTCTACTACTTGAACAACAATTGCATTTCCAACAAGACGGAGCTCCTCCTCACTACGCCGCACCAGTTCGCCAATACCTCAATTTGCAATACCCGGTCGTTGGATTGGGAAAAGAGTTCCTATGGAGTGGCCTGCCCGATCTCCTGACCTGAACCCTCTGAACTTCTCCTTGTGGGGACATCTTAAGTGCAAGATTTCTGTGACTCAGCCTGAAAATTTGGACGAACTACGCCAACGAATTGTAAATGAGTGTTGTCAAATAACTCCAATTATGCTGAACCATGTTAGAGACAGTTTTCAGTCAAGATTGTATTATTGTATGGAAGTCAATGGAGGACAATTTGAACATTTGATTTAAACACGCAGATTTAATTTTTTTCATTGTAAGCATGACAAACACAATTCAATTTTTTACGAATGTGATTTTTTGAAGATTGCTTAAGTTTGTAAAAAAGGCTTAATAAAAATGAGCTTGTACATTGTACAAATAACAAAAATATTCAAGGTGGCGCATTCGAGCAACAAAATTAATTTTTGGCGAAAACGGTTCATTAAATTTACGTTTTTCATACACCGTTGTAAAGAGGCTTTCAAGGCCTTTCAAATGACGTATCACTCAACCCCTCTTCCCTATTAAATTTTGAGGGATTGAAGCGCCCCCTATTAGGGGGTTGCTCATTCAAGCCTCAAATATACGTCAAAAGATGTCCCCCAAACAAAATCATTCGACGTGTTTCGGGAGATTTTTCCACTCACTATGGTATAAGAAATATACGGTGTGGCTCGTCTGAGATGGAACACCCTGTATATGAAGGAAAAACATCAATCAATTATAACAAATTTTCAATAACCCGCTAACGTAGTATCACCAAAAATATATAGGAATTTGAAAAACTAACCAGTTAAAAGTTTATTATCATAATCATCATCATTTAAGGGGAGGGGTTTAGCCCCGAAAAGCACTTAGGCCACTTAGTTGGGTTCATTGTGCACATCGTGGTCAGAAGTCTATTCTATTCTAGCATGTTCGTGACCCGCCAGAAACCCAGAATATTGACAACGCTGGCTTCCATACGTCCTTCTGAGAGCAAGTTTGAATCATCGGTATCGGTGCCTAAGGTATGCTGAGGCTTGGTATTCCAACAGGAGGTGAGAGGCAGTTTCTTCCGCCTCTCTATATTTTCTACATATAGGGTCATCTGCGATGCCAATAGTATGAAGGTGTCTCTCTTATGTCCCTTCTGTTTAGAGAAAGGAGTTTCTTTGAGAGCCTAGGCACAGACTTCTCTTTTGGAGTTTGGCCTGCCTCTTGTGTAATGATACTCGCCACAGTGCAAACCATTCTTTGCTCAGTTGGCTCAGAAGAGCCAGAACCTCAACGTAATTTGATGAAGCGGCCATTGGCTCCGGCCCGACAGGGGCGCCGGACGACCCTCGCCTGGCCAGGGGGTCGGCCATTTCATCTCCTTTAACTTCACTGTGTATCTCTGCATTCTTTGACAAGCCTTGATGTGACTCTGGGTGATTTGGGAGCTCCCGAGCAAAAGTTTAACTAACAAACTGACCTGCAATGACTTTTCCGCTTGGAATTTCGAACTTAACGCTGCTATGAGGAAGCAAAAAACGTTATCGGAGTCTTACAACCTCGGCCAGAACCGCCGATAAAAGTTGAACACGGAGTTCGGTATATCAACATTTTATTCGCTAGCTACTAGGAGCATATATTATCTATACGGGTGGGAGGCATCAGCACCAACCTTCCTCAATAGTCACTCTTGAAAACTGGAAACATTTTGAACTCGCTAAGTTGTCAACGAATTGTTCTATCAACCTATCGTTCAATTTAGGTTCAGAATTTATTGCCATGAAATAACGTTTATTAACTTCCGTGCAACATAACCTTCAACTCAGAACAGTGGTTAAGTTACAGTATGTTTTCCGCTTTGCATTTCATATTTTAATCAAATTATTTGGTAACTCAGTGATTTGAACTGAAATCCGTTTCGCGTACTCATCAAAAGATAATAAAGACGTTCTAAATGAATTTACAGCTGGAACGTGAATTTGGTTAACGGGATTACCGAGTTGAAATTTCATCCGGGCATAACAGTTCTCCATAAGCCAATTTGTGCTGCCGTCAACGAAACTGATGCATTTCTCAACAACGTTCACACTGCGGTATCACATTATTCACTTTAAGCCCGTTGAAAAAGTGTTGTTTTTGTACTTGTTCATAGTACAGTCAACTTTTCAACGTGCTTTTGTCGGAATATATGTTAGATACTTGAGGAAATTAATGTTTTCGTCGCTCTTTGTTAGCTCATAGTGATTAAGGAAAACTCCTGGTATATACAATTCGAAGTTGAGCCATAAACATGTTCTACTGCTAATGCAACCATTAATCTTCTTCTCTTTTACGTCTAATAAATGACAAAACACAAACCCAATAACTGGAATAATATTAGCGTTTTCAGGAAGTCGTCTAAAAACGTTCACAAATCTTGAGAGCTCAAATTCTTCGTTGTTACTTTGGAAGGTAACGGATATTAATATTGTACCTTTTCACTTTCCTCGACCAGGAACTTTTTCTTGGAATTTTTTTTCTTCAACTGAACGTTATTTCGGAGATGACGCCCGTGTACGCGTGCGTAACTCACTGGGGAGACAATTGTGCCGGTTCTATTATTGGTCGTACGAATTTGAAGTTCTGTTAATCACTCTATTGTTTTGAGGTACAGTGGCCTCCTTGCAAGAAATACAGTACATATTCATTTCTAACTTTTCTAATGGAACTATAATTTGATAACCCATTGTTATTGGATTATTTCATCAAGTGTTTAGTTCGATATCATTTTATATGAAAACTGACGTTTTTAAGATCAAATTTTATAGGTGCATTTTTACAATTTTTCATAAGTGATTTTATTTATAGATTTATAAATTTTTTATGGCTTCTGAATATAACATATTTATTTATATTTATGATTGGGAATTAAACTTTTAAGCAATTTGTAGGGAATTGAATACAATTTTTGTTTCAATAATTAAATAAATCAGAAATATAAATGAATAAATTATTGATCGTTAAATTATGAAAAATTATTTTAAAAATTCTTTGTTCGAAATTTAAAAGAAATATATTTATCCTTATTATTTTGAGAAAAAAATTTATTCAATTGTATTTTATTAGTAGTGAAAAGGAATTTTGGAAAATAAATGTTATTTTTGTTGAAGTAAGAAATTATCTTTTTATTGGAAATATTGAGTTTATGAATTTTTTCTTTCATATTTATTTTTACAATTTTAAAATAGATATAACGCATTGTATTCGCTTATCCAACAGGTTATGGATCCAGAGTACTGAAGAAAGGAATAATTATCAGCAGCATTTTCGTTTGTGGTAACTTTCTATATAACTTTGACAATGACAATATAGATTTTCAAAATTGTGAATGCCAGGATTGGAACTGCACGAATTGTCAAATTCGATGAAGCAAAGTTTCAATTATGGAAATTCAGAGTAATTTTTGTACTGAAGGCTAGTGATTTGATGGACGTTTTTACTGGAAAAAACTTGTGATGTTTGCTAACAATGCTGAATAAGTTAAGGAGTACGAGGAAATGTGGAAGAAACTGATTACGGTTCACGAACAGAATACAAAAGTTTGGAAACATATCATCACCAGAAATACAATGTAATTTGTATGCCCAGGATTTATAATATTGCCAGTTGAAAGATATGGGTGCTGATATGTCTGATGTTGCTATGACACTTGAACTCAATTGATCCTCCGATCAGAAAAACCCAATAATTTACATTGATGATGCATCAAAATATAATACTCACATTGACATTCACTGCAACAATAATACAGTGGAATTTCTCCACAACGGACACCAACGGGGAAAAATAATTGTCCGTTGTGTATGGGTATCCGTTGTCTAGTGTTGTCGTTGAATGAGTAGAAATTGGAAAAGGGAAACTGATTGCCTCATTGATCATTGAGGGCGTATACTTATACATATTACGTGATATATATGTACGTAATAATATATGTTCATAATTACTTCTTAAAAATATTAATTTTAGTTTGTATCTTCTATTGATCAATATATTTCACAATTTCTGATTCAATATTCAATATTCAAAATCACCTCCGACTTGTTATTGGAATAACTTTTACCTATGAAAAAATTATTCTAGGTCTCTTGATTTTTGGTAAGCTTGACTTATGTTACTAACAGTTGTAGTAGGTTCTGGTTCATAGTCACTCTCAAAGTTGGAAATATTGGATAACTGATCATTTCCTTTATAAGCACTAACTTAACTAGCTAAGTTTACTTCAGAATTTTCGTTGAATAGAGGTGCATCGAAAACCACATAGTTCATAAAATTGTCAACTCCATCACCTTTGCAAAATGTTGATTATGGTAAATCGTCTCCTAGGTCCTCAACTCTGGAATTCTCTCATTTTCACTTTTTTTTTACCGCCACCTAATAAAGCTCTTTTCAATTGGTTTCCTTGAACGTTTTCCTATGCTGTCTCTATTCCAATTAAGGCTTTAATTCAGCTATTGACAAAGAACATTCTATAGATGATAACATTCTTCTCATCAAATACTTTCTATGTTAGGTTTTGCATTTTTTTATTATTCCTCAGTCTGGCAGTTAACAATGTATTGGGTGGCAAAAAACTAACGATATGTTAATTAGCTGAATACCCGGTTGGCCTGTTACATTGCCTAGGAAAATAATTTTTCTCTTTGGACGTTGCATTTTTCTGTCAAATTTGTGCAGTCAATCTTTCATGATATCTCTAGTCATCTAGGCTTACTTGTTGTAGTACCAGTCAATTGGCAGCATATCAACAAGAGAACCTTTAAAGAATCGCGCATTTTTACTAATCACCAAACGGCTTTCTGTTTCCCCGTTTAGGTTTGCACACAATAATACTGTTAGTCGGTAAAGCTTTATAATAAAGACCATCGTTGAAAATGTTTTGAAATGAATAACCACTTATTAAACATGCATGTTGTGTTTTGAGTAAAATTTGTCGAACCAACCACTGGAAGCTTTAAATTTCAAGTTCAGTTCTCTAGCGGCTTCTTTGAATATTAATTCAGATAATGGATACTCTGCAAAACCTGTCGTACAGTATGGAATCTGTGACAGCACATCCAGTTTTAATCGTCTTTTTTGGTTTCAGATTTCCATTTTCACTATACAACCTTCTTGATTCGACTGTTTTCTTTAAAATTTTACTAACTTAAGACTTTCGTGTTTGAAATTTTTCGCCCAAAACTCGAACGGAACAATTATTTTCTTCAGACTTCATTGCCATTTTTTCTTCCAAACTCTGTTGGTCTCAACTGAAGTCATTGTTACTCTGATTAGATTATTGCACCTGAATTCATGTATAGAACTAATGAATTCTAAAAAAGGTATTATAGCCTTTTTCACAAAATTTACCTAATCTAATCTGATCACTAAGTACCTACCTACATAGTTTCAGGACCACCAGTTGTTTTGGTTCGAAGAGCCAAATGTTCAATAGTCTTCAGTGTTTATATTCATTACCTTTTTATCCGTTGTTGGGACGTAGATTTGTAAGAGAATTAATAAAAAAATGTAGTTAAATTTTGTCCGGAATCGTCGTGAGGAGGGTCCGTTATTAAGGGGTGTCTTAGCTATGTACCCAGATGTGGAACGGTCGATGACTTAAGAAGTGACCGTGCCGCAAAGGTCACCGTTGTGTAGAGTTGTCTAATAATAGAAGTTTCACTGTTATTATGTCAAATTTGGAATCATATCTTCGACTAAATTTGAAAAAACGTTTCCGGTGTAACTCTCGAGTTTTCAGTTTTGCACTTACTATTGAATTACGTTAATAAAAATCAGATTTTGGTTTATAATATAATGAATAGGTTGAATGTTTCAGAACCTGATTCAGTAATCTGATGATCAGGTTCCTTACTTGGGTTTGAGGTAACCATAGTGTTTCATGTTGAAAATATTCTTTGAGAATGGTGTTATTGAAACAAATGAAATGAATACGTTGTTTTATTGTGCCAATGGTGCCGATAGCATCGCAGTATGATGCGTCATTTTTTGAAGTGATAACTTCAAAACAAACGATTTTTCGTATCGAGTATACTACTTGCTTGGTGGTGATAGCATTGCATCTTAAGGTATGACTTTTTAAGTTGAATAGTGACAACTTCGATGTTATGCTCAAAAAATACTTTCATTCTCTTTCAGCGATAGATCCTACATATTATACTAACTGAACTCAAATTTTATACAACCACAAAACGAATACATGATTTACATTCAACTGAACTCATCTGTTTGTGGCATGGTTGTTAGCATTTTCATTGTCAACAGTCCAGACAATCGCGATCAAAACGTTCTGCATTCTTGACAGATTCAGCACATCATGTATTCTACCTGCGTTCAGATGTGACATGTATCTTGTTAGGTGATATTAATTCTGTTGAGATAATATTCCGAAGGGCAATGCTCCTGTTCCCTGTATGCTCTATTTGCCCTGAGCGGGATCAATTTTCCGGGTTATATACGTCCTACAATCTTGTCCCAGTATATCGACTTTTGTTTTGTTTCCTTATTTGAATGGTCATCCCTCCATTGTCAAGTTCGAGATGTGCCGGACTTCTCTCTACCAGACATCATCTTTCTATCGAACGACGAAGTTGGGTAGCTCTTTGCCTAGTGAAGTCTATCCTCATTCCCACAAACCTACTAGAAAATCCCATGTGACAACATTCTATCGCTGGCTCAAGCGATGTTCACCTTTCGTATAGTCGAAATATATAAAAAATCATTCCATGCTTCATGGGGCTTCGTTGCAGTAAGAAGCCTTCCGCTGATTTGGCAAAGTAATCAATCGTTTCACGTGATCGTATCTTGATACCCACATCAAGGACACTCCGTTGCCTACCTGCTCTTTCAGGACCTATTGGCAGTTCTACACAAGTTTCGCCTTATATGTGAAGACATTGAGGATGGCTTGAGAGTCTGACATAATCGTTATGCTGTTCAAAGGATAATCTGCATAACGTATCCGATCTTAGACAATTCACCTTAAGACGCGACAGTTGGTACAGACATCGACTTCCAATTTAGTCATTTCGCGACATTTCTTCAAAACTGTGATTCTCTGATATACAGGATGTTTCCGAATAATGTGCGTTCTTTCAAACAAGGTGTCCAGAAATAATTGTGAGTGGGTCTTCCATATACAATTTTCAAATCTGGGGACTCCACGGGGAGTTATTTTCATATATAGAATGAGTTGGAAACACTGTTTTGTCAATTTTTCACCGAAACACCGAAACTTTAAAATTTAAAATTTGTTGAGTGGAACACACTAACCAAATGCCGTTCTTGGATAGAATTCTTATTGGCCCCTGTTGGAACTTTTCAATGGATCGAGTAATTTCAAAATCATAGAGCAGTACATAGAACTATTATCGAGAAAAAAATATGATATTAATCTTAACCACCTTCGAAACAAAGACCGTTGTCACATTATTCTTAATAGAGACCGTTAATAACCGAGGATAAACAGTTTATCCAAAAACTCGTTGAAGTTTTCTTGGGCATTGAGAATGCACGCATACACTCATGCAAAATATGCAGAATATGCAGAAATCCATTTCATATACGGCGAATGCCGTAGATTGTATCACGCCCGAACATTCATCAATGTAGACACTAGATTGCTAGAAATAAAAGCATTCCGAAAAAACAACAGGAACGCAAGAAGACAGGATAAGATGAGAGCTGAACAAGAGAAAAAAATTTTAGAACATTTCAAGGAACATCTTAGAGAAAGCATTAAAAAGGCTTCACAGCATTTGAGTATGTATAATCCTACAATCACAAGAATTTCGAAAAAAGGATGGACTACACTCCCATTATTTGGAGAGAACCTAAGAATTGTCACCAAAAAATTTTCCTCCAAGACTCAGAATTATTGAGAAACGCATCATATAACCTCAGTTTCCGGCAACAATTCTTTCTACTGATGAGACCTTGTTCTCGCGAGATAAAATACTCAATTCTCACAATATGCATATATGAGATAAAAACCCTAATGCTATGAAAAAAAATCGGAACAAATGCTACGTAGTGTAAATTTCAATTTAATTCAGGAGGCAGGTATGTTAACATTATGAAGGACATCATTTTGAATAATTCGTTCTGGTCCGAATTCTGCTACAGTCAACTGTAAAGTCGGTACTGCTACACCAGCTCAGACACGAGAATTCGCCAAACTTACAGATCCTACCGTAGTCAGCCATTCGCCAACCAATGAAGTTCAAGCTTAGGCCTTTCTGGCGGTCTCTCTCTCTCTCCGCCGTTTCTGAAAAAATTGGCAAAACTGTATTTTAAACTTTCGTATATGGGAATAACACCGCAGTGAGGTCCGAATTGGACAATTTTATATGGAAGACCCCTTAAAATTACATTTTGAATGCCCTATTTTCAATTCACAATACCCTGTATAATAGATAGTTATCCTGATAATCCAACTAACGATGTGAGATTAATATTGATTTCATCAATAAAGCAATCAATATTTCTCAGAATTGCTGTTATACTTCCAAACAGTCCCTTTGCACGTTACACGTGAACTCGTAATTTTATCTCCTCCAATAGCACCTATAAATTTAATCATTCTATTTATTTATTTTGTAATATCATTCATTATTTTAAACTCAATTAATGATTTTAATTATTCGAAAACACGGAACTTAAATTCAAATTTTATATTTAAGAAATTTTCAAAAATAACTGAAAATGATAATAAATTCATTTTCATCTTTTGATCCCTCAACAAATGTTTTATCCTTGAATTGAACTAGATCTCCTATAATTTTTTTAATTATTCCTCTAATATTTTGATTAATTTCTACTCGTTTTAATCAAATTTTAAATAAAATTTTTATTTCTTCAAATAATGGAATAAAGGTTTTAATACCAAAAACTAATTTTGGAAGAACCTTAATTTTTATTTCATCATTCATTTTTATTTTAGTTAATAATTTCATGGGATCATTTCCTTATATTTTTACAAGATCAAGACATATATCTTAAGAATGAATGAATTTATATTCATTAAATTTAATGGAATCATTTAATAATTCCTATTATTAAAATAAAAGCATTGAAAGCGCCTAAAACTGGCCATGGACTAAAATCTACTAAATGAAATAGATTATTTTTATTTGACATCATTTTACTTCTTAAGAATATAGAGTTCTTATAATTCTAAAAACATTAGATTGGATAATTGCTACTGTTAATTCTAATCTTATTAATAAAATTTGAACTAAAATAATTGTGATTAATCTTAAATATATTGAAGGACACCTGAAAAGTATTCATAAATTCCTGACAAGAAAGATAATATTACCCACATAATGCTAGTTAACTTACAGTGTGTCTTGAATACTTCTCCAGCTGATAAAACTAATATAATATCACAAACTTTAGCAACTCAAATATGTATTATTTGTGATTTCTATTTAATCTTATTCTCTTTCACGCCTAATGAATGACAAAATACAAAACCAATAACTGGAATAATATGACCGTTTTTTTAGGGTTCTTGACAGCGCATATCCTTCCTTCATTCATTACGGAAGGCAAAGGATATGAATATTGCATCATTTTTACTTCTATCATAATATGTACAAGGGAAGTATTGTAATCTACCTGAACTAAAATTTCCTTCTTCTCGCGGGAACATCTGTTTTAAGCCTTTCTGATTTGTTCTAGGTTTTTATGATTGAGATGATGTCTATGTGAGCGTGAATGTGAAGACGATTGCATAGTTTCTATTGGACGTATGAATTAGAGATTCTACAAATCGCTTCAAAGTGATGGAAGTAAGTTCAATTGTGTGTGAATGATTTTGTAAAGGTCACATTACTCGTCACCTCAAAATTAACTATGAATTCGCGACAAGAGAAATCCTACATATTACCTAAGTGAGCTAGTAAGTTTACTCGGTGTGTTTCGAATTAACTCAAAATAGCTACTTCCTCAGCTGATATAACAGATTATATATTACAAACTTGAACATTTATCTATGCTTCAACGACTCAACAAAACTTAGATATGTGTTATTCGTAAACTTGTATAAAATAACTATTAAAAGTTCGATTTTTACCAATTTGATGAATAAATTTAAATATAATTTCACTAACAACATAGCTTTTTCAAACAAATATTACAAAGTAATAAATTACTACAAAAGAGCTAACCTAATATTCAACTTTATTGATAATCTTTGGATATATTTTCATTGGAATGTTACCTAATTGGGTTTAAGCCATTGAGGGATTAAACGATTAATTAGTAGCAGGCGAAACATGTAATTATGAAAATTTAACAGGAGAGAATTATTAATTATTTGTTGATCGTTCAATTGGATATCGGACTACTTATATTTATTAATCTCTAGGGATTTCAGCAAATTTAATTTATTGCTTTTATTCTGAATATATGAAATTATCATCAAAGTTATGGTTATGCATAATTGAATAAGAGTCTCTTCAATCCCCTCTATCCGGAATAAGGATTTTGGGAGAAGTGAGATATACAGCTGAGATCATGCTATCTTGCTTCATTTCTAGTATGGGGCACTTAGAGATTGCCTCACTTAAAATCGAGTTTCCACGAGAGTAGTGCATTTTGATCCAGTGATCTAGACCCTTCAACCTAGTTAAACTATTTTTGGTCAAATATATACTATTATCAAATTGGAAAGAATTCAATTTGAACAAATCGCTGATAATTCTGTTATTTCTTATTCAATGCAAAGGTTGGTATGATTTCTATACAGGGTGTCCCAATATTGCTGGGACACAGAGCTACCACGTATTCTAGAGGTCAAAATAAGTCGATTGAGCCCAATTTACCTGTATACCAAAATGTACCGTTTGTCCGTGAGAAGAGTTCAAAGTTTACTAAAAAAAATACATTTTTGTATGTTGTTCCGAAGTGCTTTATACAAATTTAATGAAATTTGGTAAATGTGTATTCTAGATGATTAGCTTACTTTTAGTAATCAAAAAAACCCAAAGAAAATTGTAGAGGGGTTGGAACCACCCTCACCCCTTGGCATTTTTTCCCCCATTTTTGTAGGGGTGGGAATACGGTTTTAAGACTTTTTTATCTGGAAGGCCTACTCATTATCTTCATTTTCTTACTCTTGTAAAAACTCCGTATTTTGCGTAGTTTTCAAGAAAAAAAATGTTTTCGCAAACACTGATAACCGATTTTCGGGTATAGGTTTAATAAAATTATTAGACACAAATTACACAATACATTTACACAAGACAAACAATAATTTTTATAACAAGTGTTCAATGTGACCTCCACCTTCATTAATACAGAGGTCAATTCGACGTAAAAAATTGAAATGCACTCTTCTTAAAACATCGTCATTTTCTCGTAGCGCATTTACAGCATTTTGAATTCTATTCCACAGTTGTTCGATGTTATTTATTTGAACCTCGTACACTTGTCTTTTTAATTCTCCCCAGATGAAGAAGTCACAAGGGTTTAAATCTGGAGACCGCGGAGGCCATTGAATGGGTGCTTCTTGTCCCCTACCTATCCACCTGCCACCAAATTGTTCACCAAGATATTCTCTTACTGCACGTGCAAAATGAGGTGGTGCACCATCATGCATGAAGAACGTATTTCTACGCAAGTTAAGAGGCAAGTCTTCTAATAATTCTGGCAAATTTTGTTGAAGGAAACGGAGGTAACTATCGCCATTCAGACGATCAGGTAATCGTAACGGTCCGACTATAAATTCGCCAATAATTCCGACCCAGACATTAATTTTAAATTCACGTTGATAATGTCTACTTTTAATGGCATGTGGATTTTCATCTGCATAAACATGATCGTTGTGTAGGTTTGTCATACCGCGACGTGTAAAACAAGACTCATCAGTAAACAAGATCTTAGTATGGAATCCGTTGTCGACTACTCTGCGCTCCCGAATAGTTTGTAAAAAACTTAAACGTAATTCGTAGTCAGGTGGCAACAATTCTTGCACTGGCTGGATGTGAAATGGCCGAATTAATTGATCTCTAATGATTCGACTTACAGTGCTTTTTGGAATTCCAGCTTCTCGTTGCAATCTTCTAGTACTGGTATTAGGATTGTTATCAATCATTTGAAGAACAGCTTCTTCCGCAATAGGTGTTCGAGCTTGTCGAGGTCTTCCAGCGTTAACTCTTACTGGGGTCAACCTCCCCGTTTCTCGAAGACGTCTTTCGATTCGGGCAAAAGTTTTATGGTTTGGAATTCTCCGGTTTGGATACCTCTCTTGATACACGCGAACACTTTCGCGGCAGTTACCTTGACAATATCCAAGAACTAATAACATGTCGGTCTGTTCATTAAAAGGAAAATTCATAATTGTGGGACGTCAAAGGAACAGCAACAACAGCAATAACAATTAAACAAAAACAGTGATGACAATAAGAAATAATAAAAAAACAAGCAAAAGAGAACAAATAACTGACACATTTACTGTTAACAATAAACTATGTTTCCTGTCAAAATCATAACATTTGGTTTTGTCTTTGTGTCCGCGGCCAACTAAATTTTGTATTACAATTTTATTAAACCTATACCCGAAAATCGGTTATCAGTGTTTGCGAAAACATTTTTTTTCTTGAAAACTACGCAAAATACGGAGTTTTTACAAGAGTAAGAAAATGAAGATAATGAGTAGGCCTTCCAGATAAAAAAGTCTTAAAACCATATTCCCACCCCTACAAAAATGGGGGAAAAAATGCCAAGGGGTGAGGGTGGTTCCAACCCCTCTACAATTTTCTTTGGGTTTTTTTGATTACTAAAAGTAAGCTAATCATCTAGAATACACATTTACCAAATTTCATTAAATTTGTATAAAGCACTTCGGAACAACATACTAAAATGTATTTTTTTTAGTAAACTTTGAACTCTTCTCACGGACAAACGGTACATTTTGGTATACAGGTAAATTGGGCTCAATCGACTTATTTTGACCTCTAGAATACGTGGTAGCTCTGTGTCCCAGCAATATTGGGACACCCTGTATATGAGATTAAATTCAAAGTGCCTACGGCGGTATACGAGGGAAAAGGTTTTGTAGGTCGAATGAAACCGATTTAGCGTTATCTGGGATTATACTATTTTGGATGTTATCAATCAAATCATAATAGTGTCTGATACTGTCATATCTTTCATAGCTTGAATATGTTACAACGTAGGTCAAGTAGATAGAATGCTCTGATTCCATCGGCAAATAACATAGAAAGAGACAACCATATTATGAAGGGACGTCAGCAGTGTTATTATCAGTTCCATGTATTTCAACATAATGAGTTATAGGGGCAGAACCTACATAGAAAAAATAAATGATAAATTGAGTGCCATAAAAACTTAATTATTATTTCAATCATTCACATATGAGTTACATTGAGCAATTATGTGACCAGTTATTCAAATGTTATATTCATCATAGTCATGGTAATGGTTGTTCGAAGTTCAATATTTGACTTTTTAATTATGCCACATAATTCCTGAATTTATTACGAGAAACATGTTGAATAATCACCTAAAATTTGATGAAGGGTTATAGTTTCCTGCGATATGTATTTGAACAAAATTGCTTGCAGCATCTGTAATAATTCAAGGATTCGAATTTTAAAACAACATTTAGTTTCTCAACGAACTTGAAGTATCAAATACAGAAATGTCTATCACAGTAATGCAACGAACAAAACTCCCTCAAATATGAATACGAAAGTATATTTTGGTGTCAGCCAAATATGAATATGAATATTCATTGGTATTGCTTGAGATAGTAGTGGGCTTAATAGGAAGTTCACTGCACTTAGACAAAGACCCTTGAACACTATCCCCTGTTACGTTTTACATGAGTAATTTGGATACCCCGCTGTACGACAGAGTCCTAATATTATTTTACTTCAGATCCTTTATGTCAGCAGGGCATGCACAAAGAAAGTTGACGACTCCACTTTGTATCTCTCTCATCTCATACAGAAGGGATTATCGCTTTTCACTACGCCAAGCAGCGCTTTGGCAGTTCAGCAGCCATCAATGCTTCTCAATACCCCTCTTTGTATGGGGTACCAGTAAAGGGAGCTTGAGAGCCGTTTTATCTGGCACCGTCTCTGGTCAGTTTTTCCGCTCTTTCATTGCTTTTCCAAACTGAGTGAATCAGAATCCAGGTTAGGTTGAGCCTGTTTCCACTGCCTAGGCTGTTGATGATTTTTTCGGTATCCCTGATAAGCCTTGAGGAGATTTTCAGTGCGTTTAGTGCCGTATCACTTTCAGAACAGATCCAGTTGGTCTCATTTATCTTACCATAGTCGAATAGATTCTTCGCACGTCTTTAGATGACTTGGAAGACCGTGTTGAGATTCTTCATTCGCACGGAGTACATATCAATATATCTAGAACCGCAAAAACTTGCTACGACTCTTGTTCTAGTTACGTTTGTTCTAGATCCATCCGTATACCAAATTGTGCCGTGCTTTCACGTGGTCCAACTAAGTTGCGTGAGTGCATTTGGAGTCTAAACCCCCTCCTCTCAGATGATGATGATTATGATACCCTGATAACCAGTACATCAACGTTCGCACGGTCAGATCACGATATAATACTCAAAAAGCTCCAAAAAGAACATCAACGCTTGATGAAGATTATTGGCTGTAAGACTGACATCTCCGATGAGGCATCTGGTATCTTGCAGGGTATTGTTTTTGGGTCGCCTGCTATTTATAGTTCTCATTGATGATTTTACCAGAATATGCAGAGTGAGATGCGGTTGATATGAAGCTTTGATTACACATGATATATATTGCATACACAATTTTTAGGTGGGTCTGAATAGGTTCATTCATGGTGCCAATCAAATTGGCTAGACTCGATCATACCCACATGCTCTGTAGCAGAAGCGAGTAGCCATTGTTGTTTTCATACGACAAGGCTTACATCCCCATGCGCCTTTGCGATAAAGTACTCCGCATTGATCTTTGATTCAGAAATATTGTCCTTTAATGCACATGTGCCCATGTCAAGAACATTTACTTCAGGAAATACAAAACTCTGGGCTTCATATTCACTAATACTGTCAATTATGTTGATCCTAAGACTCTAATTTTATCATTCGAAACCCTGTTATGCTGTCAGTTTAGGCAGGGTCTCCACCTGCTGATTTTCAGACGCCTAGACTCAAAACAAGGGATCCCTTAACTTTTTGTTACATGTCCCTCATAGCCTCATTTTCACCATAACATCGCCTTAACCATGCGAATTTGTTAGGTGTAGAATGGAATCAATAAATGAAATAAAGATAATCGAGTGAAAATGATTCGATATCTCATTATAACATTGACCTACTAAAATCAAATATTCCGGCATTCTGGAACATGAATGTAGCGTTGGATTGGATTGCTTCCTACTTATCTGATCGTTCGCAACATGTCCTGATAAGACGCAATAATGTTGAATATAAATCGGACCATAAGATAATAAAAATGGGAGTACCTCAAGGAAGCACAGTAGGACCTATTTTATTTTTATTGTTCATTTACGATTTACCTCTTCACCTTCAAAAATACTGTTTAACTCAATCTGTCGATGATACTTCCGCTGGAACTAGTGATAGCAACATGAATAATCTCTCACCTTAAATATTTGCATAAATTATATTATTGCTTTTTGTAGATTGTGGCTTAAATATTAATTTTTTTGCATGTTCTGTATTTTATTTTTGAAAAATTAAAACGTTGCCATATGGTAATGCTAGTACTTTATTGGGTAGCTGACTTAAAACTTCGAGGTATAAAAATTAAAAAAAAAGAATAAATATAATCGATTTTCTCGTATTTTATTACAAAAGAATATAAGTTTACAATAAAATTAACATAACAAAACATACTACGGAGTATGGAATATAACATTGCATTCAGTACAAAGGCCGGCATTGCATTTGCAGCACATGGTTCTGATGCTAGAATCACAGCCTTGCACATCGCCGTCTTTTTTTATTAGGGGTATGAGTAGATAATTTCGCTGATTGTACCTTACTTCATCGCTTACGCGATTGCACGAAACGCTGTTCTTCGCAGTATCTTTTCGTCTATTTTGGTATTATCAGCACAATGAATAAATTTCATTATCTGAAAAAATCTGTGGCGTCGCATAGCCCCACTATAATTGCAGACTTATTCATATCAATCTCAGAAACCCAATTAAATGTCCCGGCAATTCATTATAACCGCTCACAATAAGTATACCTATGAAACATTTCAGTTTTTCTAAAGTAACTTCTGAATCTAAACGGTTCAAACAACAGAGCGTAGCGAGTCATTTCATCTAACAACATCGAAAATATTTCATTGTCGAAAAAGCTTTCAAACAATTCTGTAGCTGTCATGTTTTTATACGCTGAATAATCATCAGCAGGGATTTTTTTTTGCACTATCTATCAAATCTTTGTTTATCCACTCAATATTGCGAGTATTTAGTTTATCATCATAAATATGAATTTTGTGGTTTTAGTCATCTAGGGTAGTATTACCATCAGTCTCTTCATTCTTATTATTTTCTATTTCTTCCTCATATTCAGGTTCGTTGTCCATATAGACCAGAGTCTATAATTTTTGAAACTAAAAAAAATAATAGTAGGATGAAACCCATTGGAAAAGGAAGAGAATATAACAAAAATGAAAGGAAAAATAATTTACGGGCGATCTGAGGTAGGGAAGTGGAAGGGGGTGAGTTTTAAGAGTAAAAAACTGTTTATCTCGATTTCCGGCAAAACTACAAGTCCTATGGAAAAAAGTTTAATGGCAAAGTTGTAGGTAATAAAAAGATCTACAACTTTTGTCCCCAAATTTTTGTCACATAACTTCAAAATTTATGAGAAAAATTCAAATAACCAAGTTTTTGGTTTTTTATTTTTATCTTTTACAAAGAAACTTTTTTTCACGAAATTTGGTGAAAGCTTACCTGTTTATGTTTCAAACACAATGTAATTTTTTTGATTTAAAATATCCATTTTTTCACCTTATTTTGACTTAATATCGAAAAAGCACCCTAAGTTTCAATCGAAAATTCTCGCGTCAAAATATCTGCTTTTTTAAAAAAATCGGTGGGCTTTTTGTTCGTTGAAATCTCTGCTTTCTGATGGTGTGGAAAAAACTATACTTCACTATGGCAAAAAATGCAAAGAAACGAAAAAAACTCGAATCCGAAAATCAATTATGTACAATTTTGTAGGTAGGATTTAAAGGGGATTTCATCTAAAAAATGTTACTGCTGCTATTTTTTTCAGTAAAAAAGTTGATTTATTAAATTCTAATTACATTTATGTCATAGAAAATCTGATAGTATATAAATATACATGTAAATCGTACTATTGAATTTAGATACTTTACATTGATTACGTTATTCATTATAATATTTTTAAAAACATTAATCTTGTTATTTATAAATACCTAATATTGATTTATATCACTTATCTATCAGATTTTGTCACTGTGATGATATTCCTTCATCGTTAAATTCGACAAACCTTCCTGATTCTAGTAGATCTTCGAAATCTTCAAGACCATCACCCTCTCCAATATTATTTCCAGTCTGCATTGGTTCTTCATCCACAATTTCATCTGGATCATTACCTTCCTCTCAGCGTTTTTCTTCCACATTGGAGCATTTTTCAGGACCATAACATTTTGAGCATAAATTTGTGCATTTTAAACAATGTTTTCGGCAGCCACATTTTAAACTGTTACATCCAGTTTCACAGCAGCAGCAAATACTTTTGAGCAATATTTCCGGAATTAATTCCTTTTCTGTAAATTTGGGCATAATGACACGCTAATGTTGCTTCCAGCCCCAATCTGTTGCTGTCAGTTCGTTACCCAGCCAATTTTGAAGCCTTTCGAGTATTAAAACATAAATTTTAATAAATAGCTCAAAATTATACATAATGATTTTCGGATTCGAGTTTGTTTCGTTTCTTTGCATTTTTTGAGAACATTCACCATAATAATGTATATTTTTTTTACACCATCAGAAAGTAGAGATTTCAACGAACAAAAAGCTTACCGACTTTTTGAAAAAAGTAGATATTTTGACGTAAGAATTTTCGATTGAAAATTCACCCTATGCTTTTTCGATATTTAGTCAAAATAAGGTGAAAAAATAAATATTTCAAATCAAAAAAATTACTGTGTGTTAAGGACATGAAAAGGTGGGTTTTCACCAAATTTCTTTTTTGTAAAAGATAAAAATAAAAAACCAAAAACTTGGTTATTTGAATTTTTCACATTAATTTTGAAGTTATGTGAGAAAAGTGTGTATATAAAACTTGTAGATCTTTTTACTACCTACAACTTTGCTTTTTAACTTTTTTCCATAGGACTTGTAGTTCTGCCGAAAATCGAGATAAACCGTTTTTCACCCTTGAAAACTCGCCCCTTTCCACTTCTCGACCCCAGATCGCCCGTAAATTGTTTTTCCTTTCATTTTTGTTATATTCTCTTCCTTTTTCAATGAGTTCCATCCTACTATTATTTTGTTCACTTTTTACCATTCTCAAAGGCTTCAGCCCTGGTCTAATATCAATAGTATTCTTTAGCCTTATTCCTTTTTCAGATAATAGCTGTCGCCTTGGTAGATTATCCGGTACAAATTCCATTTCATCCCCAGAGTCTTCGTCACTAAGAACGTGAGCATCTGGAGGTGTAATAAATATATCTGTTGTCTCATTATCATCCGCATATGCCATTTCTAGTGCTTCTTGCAGAGTAAGTCCGCCACTGAAATAATATATGTATTCACATGCGAAGATACTAGCGTTACCATATGGTAACTTAGAAATAAAATTATTTATCACTGGCCATAGAAATAGGTTATGACCTTATACAATATATAGAGACATTTCATGAAGTCTCCACAATTATTATTCCACGTATCAATGAAAAACAAATGAAAATGCGTTACTTATTTGTACTTACGTCAAGCGAGAATCGATTACTTCCGACATTTTTAGTAGAACACGTTTCAAATGGTCACAACTGATATAAAAACACAAGTGCAAGGCATTACGTCGAATGCATGGCTAGCTTGACATAATATGAACACATTTCGCGTGCCATTTGGCAATTTTAGCTCTAATTTATTTTTAAAAACAAATAATGAAACCTGTTATGTCTGCGTTACCGTATGGTAACGATGGTAACGCTAGCGCTTGAAGGGTTAAGATTAAGAAGGAGGGGATGAGTGAGGTGCGTACGCAGTAGGATAAGAGTTACTTACAAATAAATTTAATAATGAAGTATTTTTTATTAAAACTATAGAAATAAATTTTCAGCAAGTAAGCACTAAAACCATCCAAAACAATAACGGTTGAGCGTAATTTTCGGCATGCTATAAGTTTGCCTCATTTCCATTATTATCCAACTTTCGTTGAAGTTGATTTAATGTGCGTTCATTATAACTGAAAATTCACCAGTTTTCTGGAATAATGAAGCTTTGATTCTGAGTAAGAAGTTGATGAATATATGTTATACACCCATGACATCAACGTTACAGAAATGAAAACATGTGTAGAGATTTTGGAATACGACATAATGTGCTACAGCAATTTGAAAATATTTAATTACCTGAATTCCTGAACAGGAACGCTCGATATTTCAATAGTATTAAGGGCTTGCTGAATCGATTCACTATGATTAAAAGAAAATGAATTCATTCTGAAACCATTATCCCCTCTTTTGTATACTGCCTTCAATTCAGCATCCGTTTCTGTCAGCTATTATTTGTGAGCGTCAGTTAAGAGGGCGACGGAGTGTAGCCGGTAATCTCAGATATTTTACGGTCTAGTTCCCTTGTCTGCGTTAATTCACCCCTAGGTGAACTCTTAAATATAAAATCACAAGACCTCGAGTCTTATCTCTGAGAAGCACCTCTTTGAGTTGCTGTCTAGATGTTGTAAAAACATAAATTCATTAAAACATCAGTACCAACACACTTTACTCCTATCTTGATAGAAGGAAATTTTAAGAAAAATAGGTGTTGCATGGCTCAATTATTTACGTACAGGGTGGGCAAATTTGGATGTTTGGCTTACTCGGTAACAATAGTAGATACAGATAAATAGGAGTCACATTCTTGATCTCTTTTTCTGAGACAAATTCACTTGAGTTATAAACAAAAAATCGATTTTTTAACCTTTAGACACATGTGAATATGGTAGTTGCCTGTATGGGACTAAGAATTTCCTAATGGTAATTCCTGCCTGTAGTAAAAATCGACTAAAAAGATAATCATAGGTGGTAGATGTTCTCCTCATCGCCTGGTGAAGTAACACCACCTCGACAAGAAGCTGTGGAGTGGGCAACACCATGTTACAGTGTTTGGTCGACACTTACGGTCTCACTCTCATACCAATTTTCCTGTCACCCTACCCAAACCGACATCTTATACATCCCAGGTTTATTCGAGAAATTCTAATGATGAAGCCTCCTAGACATACTGACCTTAACTGAGACGCAGGTGAATCCTACCATCAACTCGACTTGTATGCTCTGCCCTGGCTACCAGCTTCACACTCGTTTCGGATTTGAAGGAAGTATCTGTCTCCATTGTAGAAATGATCTCTCATTCCACCGAGAGGAGAATCCGGAACCACAAGATTTCGATATAATGTGGTTCGAACTTGTAAATCACAGACAAAATTTATCTGTTATGTTTTATTATCACCTAATGAACTCATGGTGAACACTTTGAATTTCTCTCTCTGAAACTTAACCTTATTCAGCAGAACCACGACCTGTTCCTATATCATTCCACGAAACAATCGAACACCTCCACGCACAGTTTGGCATTACAATTCAGCCGCATGTTTTTCTCCCAGCTTCCTTGGAGAAACGTATGTTTTGGATCTGATGACCCAACGCAATGTGTCACAGACTTCTCGGATATTATCAGTCTATGATTGCAAACTTATATACCCCATACCAACAAATCACTATCATCTGGTGAACGATGGTTCAATAAAATCTGTTCTAGGTCCGTCGCTTCAAAACAAACAGATACGGTCGTTGGCACGGTTACTCATGTCTGGAGACCAGAACAAAATATGTTGAAGCCAGAAATATGTGCATTTAAATAATAAACGTTTCAAAAGAGGCATATAATGTCAAAATAAGGTCAAAGCCTATCGAATGCTCGAATGGTTCACGTTCATTTTGGACTATCACCAAACCAATCCGTAAAGATTCCGCTTCCAGTCCATTTCCTCCCCTAACCAAAGATGATGGCACATTGGCTAATACGCCACTAGAAAAAGCCATTCCTGGAATGTTTTGCAGCAAAACAAGGGATCCCTTAACTTTTTGTTACATGTCCCTCATAGCCGACTTGTTTTTTCCACCATAACATCGCTTTAACCATGCTACTTTGTTAGGTGTAGAATGGGATCAATAAATAAAATAAAGATTCAACTGTGGATCCCAAAGGGAAGGAGCTTCCTTATATTGCTGCCATCAATAGTCATACGCCTGGAATTGTCTTTCATCAGCGCCCATTTAGGCGCATTCTGCTTGGTCTAAATAGCAAAAAGTCTATGGGCCCAGGCGGAATCTCACCTGTCGTTCTCAAGAAAAGTGCGCCTGAAATAACACCAGTTTTCTGCAGGTTGTTTATTCTTTCATAATAATTTGGTGTGTTTCATTCTAGGTGAAAGACGCCTAGATTGCAAGCAATAAAAAAAATGAAACGTGTGGCACTCGGGGACTGCCGCGGTAAAGCTATTGCATAGCACTACGCCATTGGAAAAAGTTATGCAAAAAAACATCCACTACCCCTTCAAAATCTTCATGAATTATGAGTAAAAAAATTTTTTGGTCGCATAGAACATAGCTTGCAATGAGTAGAAAATTTTCGCAAAAAATGTTTTCTGTACGATAAAAACAGTTCCGGAGATATTTGCAAAAAACGAAATTTTTTTTTCAGTTTCAACACCCTCTGTATGTCAAAAAATAAGCGTCTGCATATATGTTGAAAGGAACTTTTTTCCTCAAAATAAAATTCTCTATCGACTGTTGAACATATAGTGTAGTACCAAAAGACGCCACGTAGGGGAAACATAAAAGGCGTCTCGTAAGAGTATCTTCTTGATCTCTATGAAGGGTATTCTGTGACAAGCATAGATAACTCTACTACCGGTAGTATAGTTATCTATGGTGACAGTTACTTGCAAACACAATTTTATGCGAAAGTTTTAACGTTCAGATCTCGATAACGCTTCCGGCTCCGGGATTTTCACGTGGCCTATCGAAATTAGAAGGTTCGAATTGTATAAAAAGCAATTGCATGAACGACAGACGTCTTATGTAATTAGCTTCGAACGCAAACATTTTGACATATGCCTCCAGGAGCTCGCTGCACGTAAGTTAGAGTGTATACATTTTACCTCTATTTTGTTAATTTGGGGCCGTTTCGAACCCCGTGCGGCCGGCGCCAGTTGTAATAAAGTATTTTGGGCTATGGGCCGCTAGCTTCCACCCGCTTTCGGTATATTTAAGTAGCTAGAAAATTCCCTTTCGTACGTGGCACGTCAATTGCTAGTAGGTGACAGCTCAAAACTGTTTTAATTAAATTTTCCTATTTAATCGACGTTTTGGGGCCCGAGACTATGCTATTTAGTTGGCCCCGTTCATAAACTAACGACATGGAGCGAAAACCGCATGCAAGTCCTCGTTAAGACGTTTTATGTACCGTAAATTTGCAATTTTCTAACTCGCGTGCTACGCGCTTCTCACGTGAACGTCATTCGATTTATCGAAAATCAACCAATTCGAAACAGTTTTCGACCCAGTTTGGGGCTATCACGACCTTTTAAAAGGTTCAAAGTTAATATTTCGAAACATTTCGACAATTTTAAGGTCGGCCGAGCTACATGGTAGGCGGAATGGTGGGTGTCAGGATATTTCGTTAAGCTATTTCCGTTACGGTATTTGTGTTTTGTTTTTTTTTCTTGATTCGGTCGCCGCGCTCAAAGCCCGCGATAAAAGCTATATGCAATAGCTTGAAAAATGGATTTTAGAAGTCGAAAAATTGAAAAAAAGTTGACATTCATGCTTATTTATTCACTCACTGGTATTAGTAATTCCAAGAACAATATAAATTTCGTTATTTTAATTCTTCTGGCTCAAAGGAGCGTTTAATAATCTATAAACAAGACTATTTAATGGAGTTATTTCATAATTAATTGGTGTACATGAATCCGCTGGTATATATCTACTCTTTTGTGTAGGTTTTTTGTAAATGTCGAATTTCAAATGGTGACTGTTGACTATCGTTGATTTTTAAATTAAAATGAAGGAAGTTCATTCATTGCTTCCCAATTGTACAGTGAATTTGATTGAGTCAAGTTGGTAGGAGCGTGTTCCAGAAGACATGTAGATCAAAATCTTCACTTATAATTGTGGAAATATCATCAACATGTCTGTTCAAAAATTTTGTGAACATAAGAAACTCTATATGGCTGCTGATGCATCCTACATTTTCAGCTAATTATGGAAATTTTATAAGCGCCGTGTCAATAACTTGTCCCAAAATCAAGTTAATGAGTATGAATAACGTAGATATTGTGAGTAATCGCCTGTACTGTTAGTTCAAACGCTTGTAGAAATGTTGATAATAGCGTAATGAAAACATTCGCATAAAAAGCTGCAAAGCAGCTTATATACGAGTTGAAATGTATTCTCTTAGTCAAACTATGAATACCCTATAGAGTCGAAATCTCCTCATGAATAATATTGAAGCTTTTGTTCCAAACATGAAATGATTTGGAAAGGAAATTTCATATATCTACAACCAACAACAAATTTCCATTCAGAATTCAATCAAAGATTCAAAGCATCAACTCCATTAGCTTACAAAGACGATGTAGAATGTAACTTTAATATTTCTAATGATGCAATGACATCTCCACTTTGCTTTTTACAGCGCTTTCAAACGAATATAACATTCCGATATCGATTACAGTATATCTGTTTGCCACCAACGTGGTCCCTATTATAAGAAGTGACAAGTGAATGCCAAGGACTGTTTTCTATCACACGTTGTCGAAGGGGAGTTTACGTGACTCCAAATTAAATAAAGATGCTACCGCAAAATCAATTCTCTCATGTATTTGTTCGCTGTACATCTATAGAATATTTCATCTCGCTGAATGAGATAAAGTTCACCCATCCTCTAAATAATTATTTCGTTTGGAGTAAGTTGAAGGAATGAAGAGTATCTGAAATAATTGATGATTGTTGTGAAGATAATGAACATTACGTTAGTAGAAACATGGTTAGACCAAACTACACGCTTCATTTCATACCGCTATTTGAAATTTTGTTTATCGTGACACCTCACATTTATTACTTCAATATAACTATCATCCATGAGTCAGATAACAAATTACTGATGCGTGGATCACTAACTACCCTCACTCTCCTTTTGGTAGCACTATTTTTCACTTTCGCTTATATATTTTCACTACTTTTTGTCCCCGGGCGGAGCCCCATTGCGAATTAGTCGAGTCAAATAGGTATTTCATTACGAAAATCGAACGATATGGACCGATTTTGATGAAACAAAGTGCATTCGATTCGGGATGACGTCTAGAAAAAAGCGTACAGGTTAGTTTTTTGGGCAAATTTGTTATTATTTTTTCAACCGAAAAATTGACCAATTTCCAAAATTTCATCAAAACTAACCAGAAATCCTCAGTTAGGGGTTGTGGAGGTTGTTTTTCTATGTTAAATGCTTAAAAATTTGTTAAAAGGGGGTCGTTACTAATTTAAATCAAAAACAAAATCGAATTCTAATTTTTTAATTTTTGAATTTGAAATAAATTCCCGCTCATCTAAAATGTTTTTCTATCTTCTCTACTCAGTCTTTTTATATTCCACACAGTATCTTTTACATATACTATGGACATATACGTAACAAAAACAGGGCGGGAGTAGCAGGTAGGTATTTTTCTTAAACTATGAAGTCTACACTATACTATAACATAGCATCTATCATATAATAAGATCTCTATGGCATCCACTGCTTCATAGAGCAGCTGTTTATCTAAGCCGGTCCTCCCTCCCAACCCCCAAAATAAAGACGCGGCAACGTATACGTGGACCACGCTGCTATTGTAATGTAGATACATAATAAATGATCATCACGTGTCACTTACTGTTGGATGCTGCTGTTGTTCAGATTAGTAGAATTTCTCATTCCTTTTATGTGAAAATTATTCTGTTCTGTGGTTCAGTGAATATTATCAGAAACATTTTTTTAATAATCCAAATACATATTGTTCAATAAATAAAACATTGCTTTAATAAAGCATTCACGCTGCAAATTAATAAAAGTGTTCTTCGGTTAAAAGCATAATAACAAATTTTCATAAAAAACTAACCGATAAGCTTTTTTTTAAACGTCATCCCGAATCGAATGCAATTTGTTTCATCAAAATCGGTCCATATCGTTCGATTTTCGTAAGTCGGCCTATTTTAATACCTATTTGATTCGACTAAATGATTAGAGAAGCTGGAAGCCGTGGATTGACGTCTAATTTTATTTCATGTCATGATATTGAAAGTTTATTGAATTGACAACTCTATACTCTAAAAGATTTCTAATACACCGTTGACGATATGCTAATGTATGGAATATTTCCACTCCCCTCACTATATCTAGTATAAGGGAAGTATTGTAATCGGAGCAATCAAATTTCTCTCGATTTTCAAGGATGTATCAGCTTTAGGACTCTCTTAATCGATCTTGATTATTTTTGACATGCTATCAGAAGATGCGTGTGTGTTGTAACAGGGGCCTATTTGCTCTAATCAAGGGAGTTATGATATTCCTGATTATATATCAAAATGCAGTGTGTAGTACGGTCCTTTGTTACGTGTAAATGATTCAATTCAAGCATCTACAAGCAATAAAATATTACAATAAATACTTACTCATTCAATCTCACTAGCCACTTCTTATAACTTTGATATGATAAGATAAGTAGAAAGGTGTGAACTAATTCACTTGAAAACTTCGTCTGCGAACAGTTATTCAAGCTATTTCTGAAATCTGAAAAAAAAGTCCTAGATCAAAAATTCCTTCACCATAGTATATTTCATCGAATTTTATAAATTTGAAAAAATTCGTTCGTACATACGATATTTCAAAAATGAAAGTTCCCATCATATTCAAAGTTTGACAAAAAATCGTTTGCTGTCTGGTTGACGATCCTATTGTTTTTCGAGAAAATCGTGTGATAAACACACTCTTTACTGAAACGTTGAAAAATTTAATTAATCGTAACTTCCAAAGTATAAAATCAATGAAAAACTTTAACAATCAATTTAAATTAATTTAAAACTGCTATCACCCAAATTTCAACAAAATGGTTCAACAACAACAAACAATACAGAACTGCTGATATAAACTCTACATATATTATTATTGACTTGACAGTTCATAGATCATGGAGAGTGAATCTAACTATTGATATAATTGAACTTCGAAAGTACTGAAACAATTCCTCCCTCGACTGCAATTCTACTTATTTACATTTACATTCACGTCGTGACCTATGTAAATCGTGAAACGTGTAGCTACATGATTTTACATCAGTATATTAAACTGTGGAATGAATGTGTAAATACGTCTATTTATTCATCTCGACGGAACATGAATCTTCGAAGATGGTAATGTTGGTCATTCCTGGCAAGATTCGAGCACTAAAACTGTGATAACAATGGAAGTTGATGTCGCAGTGTGAAGTGTATATTGTAGGTAATTTTTGCTGATTGTACAGCAGTTAGTTCCTAGTGCGGAATTGATATTTTCTTCAAAAACGAAGGATTTTGATTATCATGGTGAAATGTTTCAAAACAACTTGCTAAATTGGTTTCACCTCCAACTTTTAGTGAATTTAGAGGACTGGTGGAACATATTTAGGAAGTTGTTTTGAGACATTTCACCATTATAATCGAAATCCTTTGTTTTTGGAGGTGTGATGGTGGTCCATCGTAGAGGCTAATGAATAAGCTGCCAACAAGCACCTCCATGAATCTTGATATACAAGAATGGTTGAGTAGGAATGATGTACTGGCATTATGATAACACCTTGAAACCACAGTTGATATTGGTAAAAATGCCACAACCAGAATACATAGCAGATATGTTAGCTGAAAAATATGACCAACGGAAGGCTTTGTGTACCCCCTTCCTTACCTTTACATTTTCAACCTCATCAACCATATCTGAGGTATAATTGAAAGATTCAACGAGGATAACGTTGGAACAGATCATAATTTGGAGGAAAAATCAGTGGCTATAGGGAAGGTGTCAACACCAGGAATAAGACAAAGACATACTCATAAAACGAATTATCAGTTTCCTTTGTTATATCGTGTATGAACCTCTTGTAGAATATATAAGTGACCGAAAAGATTCCTTTTAAAAATATGTTCTTTCAAATTCCATTTGGTTTTACGATATGGTAATTGTTTCCTCTTTCTCAGAAATTTATCTTTCTTGCATAACTAGTAATAAAAAGCCTTGTTATCGAAAATTTCAACATATTTGCGATTAAAATAGGAAATATCCCACTTTTTTCGGATTAGAAAAATTCAATCAAGTTTCATTGTAGTGCAAACGGTATTTTTTAAATTCTTTGTTATCGATATCACAGATTCGTTCACCAAATGCTTCGGTGATTGATCCGAGAACCCCCAGAAAGACGAATTTGGTTTTATTCCAGAGCATATTGATGGAACTACCAGGAGAAGACCTAGATAATCAGGATATCCTGACCATCAAGTGACTATTGAGTAACATGGTCATGAGCCGTATTCTCAAAGAACCTTCCTAACAGGTTTCATTCCTTTGCAGATAGATATTTCTGCGAATTCCCCGAAGACGACGATAGTACCAGGAAGTCCTGAGTCTTAGGTGCGTCGTAGTTCAAATCTGGCATCGGAATCATGTTTAGCAGCCCCAAAAACCCTCGAGATACGAATTTGATTGCATTTCAGAGCATATTCAAAAACAATCCATGGCAATGACCTGGGTCATCAGTGTATCCTGACTACTATTGTCATGGTCATGAACGGCAACCTTGAGAGAACGTCCCCAAAAAGTTTCACTCCATTGCAGAAGATATTTTCACGAATTCGCTGAAGACGACAATATTCCTGAGCCCCAGGTGCGTCGTGGTCCATCTGGCACCGAAATCGTGATCAGCTACCTCAAAAACCCCAGAGTGAGAAATTTTAGCTATATTTTTTTCTTATAGCTCCTGAAAATACATTTGAAAAGATGTATTTTCCTCAGTAGAAATGCTAACATGCACATTAGAAGAATAAAAAATGGTAAAAATTTTTTCTGAACGACTTCCTGAATCTATAAAAAAAACTATCAAAATCGGTTCATCCGATTTTTTTATTACTTTGGCTTTTTTCTGCTTTATTTCCTTGACTACTTATCAATATCATCAATAAGTATAAATGAAATACATATTCACATAAATATAATTAATTTAAAATATAGTATTCCAGATTGTATGGCTGCAAAAATAGATTCTACTAAAATAGTGTTTTGGATTGGAAATCGTTCATTGATATGAAGATTTTGATAATCGGATATTTTGAGTGTTTGCTTCCATGAATAATAATGCTCACTTCAACATATTAAAATCCACATGATTTTTGTTTAACTAACTATTGAATTCAATACCATAAGTGATGTCTTTTCAATTAGTGCTACAAAAGTAAGTAAGTTCTTCGAATTCGGAAGAATATATTGCAATTACTCAAGCTATTTCTAAAATCTTCAAAAAAGTCCTAGAGCAAAAATTCTTATACCATAGAATTATTCATCGAATTTGCTACTTCGAAAATATCCGTCCGTATGTCTGGATGTCATAAAATCTTGTATACACGATAACTCAAAAACGAAAGGTTCTACGATATTCAAATTTTGACAAAAAGTATTTTGCTGTTTGTTGACAAACCTTATCATCTATTGGGGAAATCGTATGATAAACCCACCCTTTTCCAAAAGTAAAAAATGTTATGAAATCATAACTCGTGAAGTAAACATTGAATTCATTCAAAATTTTTACAGTAAATTCGAGTTATTTGATAACTGCTTTCACCCAAATTTCAACATAGACGTTTGAAAATGAAAAACAAATATTGAAGTGAACTTAAGGTTCACCGTTCTTTAACAGTTCATAACAAATGGCGGTGTGGTCTAGGGCCTAGGATATCAGCCTCCCACCCGGATTTGATTCCCAGGACAGGAAAAATTGGTTTTTTACATTTTCTTAAAAACCTTATTTATTTGAATATTATTTAGTTGGTTGAAGATAATGAATTGAACAATTTTCCTCATTATCATTACACAAGTGTGGAGATTATCTTATAGAATGTCAAACAATTATATAAAAATCAGTTTGCGAAGAGTAATTTGCCACGCACGCTAGTAACCTATCTCCAAGCGGCAACACATATTTAGTTTATAGGTACATTGAATTCTAGTGATTGGAACTCTAATGAATTTACTATTGAATTGACTTCAACTTTGAATTGAATGTCTAAAACTACCAATTCTATACCTTCTCTATCAACAATCATGTCTAATAAGCCCAATTACCTTATTGAATAGGAACCTAATATTGAGTGACAATGAAATTTAATTTGTTCCACTCACATCCAAAATATATATGATTTTCTGAATCTTGTGTTTACTATTCATGTTACTGGAAAAAAATGTATTTCAAATAAGAGGAGTGCGCACTACTTCCTATTATGGATGAAATTATCTTATCAAATCTTGATTATTCCATGAATGATGGAAACCTCAGTTCTTGTTTCCAATTATTATTTCATAGTGTTTCTCTCTCATTTTGTTCTTAATAATATACTGAATTGAAAGTTCTTGTTATTCCTTCAATGAGCTATTGAATGGATTTAAGGAACTATTTATCATATATAATCATTTATAATGTTCCATTCGAGTTCATGATTGAGTGGTATGCGTCAAAAGTGATAAATATATTACGTTTGACTTAAATTATTATATGAGATTTGACTGAGTATTGTTAGTTACATAGCCTTTCAAACATTGATTCAGCAGTGGGTGTTCCACAAAAAGGGTCAAGTTTCTCAGTGACGAATAAAGGATAGTAAGTAATCTGTCCACTCCGAACTATACAGATGTAATTGACAACCTTCTCATAACAAGATCCCCAACATAAGGTAGAGACATTTTCATTTCAATCAATTTAGTTGAAAGGCGTTCTTCCACAATTCTAGACGATCATTATTGATGGTTCAATCGTAACCAGGAAATGTGCAACGATTATCACAAATCCCTTGCGTTATTTCAGTGTTTGAATGAGAATAATCAGGAAAATTGATAGAAATCAGATTTAATACAGTGAAACTAGATTTCTTATTCACAATTCATGCGGGGAAGAAGGTTTTGTTTGATTCATTAGTGTTCGTTATAGGGAAGCATGAATCTGAGTTTTCGACCACTTACACCTTGTAGCTTTTCCGCCATTTCGAATTCATGAGTCATGAGCCAAAGACGAGGGCTGCACTTCATAACAGTGTAAAATTTCCATTTTGTGCGAGTTGCATATTATACTTTTCCTAAGATAACCTGGTACTCACGTTTAATAATCCAATAAAATATAAGAATGTCAACAGGAATATTGATGACATTATTCAAATTTCCCATCGCTAGTGTCATATTTTCAAACCCGCTCTCGCTCGCGCTAGATACATCGGAGAGTCGCTCTACCACATAATGGTTCATAATGCATTGGTTGCTAGGCAACAAATGCAGTATGATCCTTGACATGTCAGATCTCCTATTCAATATGATATTCTGTGCAAAATGTAGATGATTCAATTCATGATTGTTCAATGGACATATTTCGATGTTTTCGTATTAGAAAAACTCTGAGAATAAATGTGAACCGTAAAATCATTTTTCTTAAATTGAAAATTATTCTTCTCAAATCCCGTTTCTACAGTTCCTGTAGCTCTGGTAAGGTTAGCAGATCGCTGAATTTTGAAGATATACGGTCACGTTGAGAAATATCCGATATTCTATCGAGATCATTTACTATTGTCCAGATGTTCATTGAATGACCATATTATTTCCCTACTGAAGCCCATCTCAACACTAGTGCCTTTTGGCAATCTCTCACAGACTAGAATTATCTTCCTCACTTCAACTGTTTCTAAGAATCAATGTGGATCCTAACTCCCGTTAACACTGTAGTTTCTTTATTACCCAACGAAAGAAGGTATAACCGGGTATTTTGTAGCTCCTAAAAATTCTTCCCTTCCATTGGAAATCCTCTCAATGGTCAGACTCGAGAGTCATAAGTAACGAAGTATCATGATACAACTGGGATAGTAGAAATACATTTGATTGCATTATGTCCGCACTCCGCAGGTTCACATCGTAGCTGCCATCCGTACTCAAATAAGGAAAAGTATAAGAAAAACTGCACATGACGAGGCTCTAGTCTCAGATAGGTTTGAAGTCACAAAGCTCCTCATGTAGATTTCATGTTGGTTTAACTTATTCTGTTCAATACTAAATTCCAGCGTACAGAACAAAATAAATTATACACATGCTCTCAATAATTCAGGATTTCTCTCCAAGTAAGTATAAATATGATTATACTGCTACCGAATTGGCAATATGAAATCATATACAGGCATATTATGGAACATGAAAGGAACGTATGTTTAATCTACATAAAGTTGAAAGAAAAGCAGGTTGAATTCAGGAATACATAAGGAATTGCTACCAACAACAAAACTTAAAAAGACAGCACTTGAATTAGTTTCAAACTATAAATACAATATCCCTGTAAGAATTTGTAAGAGGAGGATATTCCAATGAAAGTTGGAAGCCCTGTCGTACATCTCAGCTTTGATATTATTTAAACCGAAATAAGTGGAGTTGGAATGTGTTGATGAGGGGCTGGTGTTTTCATTTCATTTCATACTTCAACATGTTGAGAAGTGACTGAAGGTTAATATCCAACCACCTTCTGTATATTCTCATGGAGTTTCGGAAGCATATAATAATAAAATGAACTTGATTCTGCGCATTTATAATATCATGATTCAATACATCATTCATGCAAAATGTTCATGTTTAGAGATCTTATCATCATATTATTCTGAAAAACTATATTCTCGACCGTGTTTGATATATCAGTGTAATAAGGGTTTAGTACAGGTTATTTTCAATATCTAAAAACAAAATCATTTTTAGAAAATTAAAATTTCATGTAAAATTGAAATATCTGAAAGTAAAGAACATCTAGGGGTTGTCAGATGTTTTCAATAACAAATGTAGCTTGAGAAAAGTAAAATAATTTATAAAATAAATATAAGACAATTCACACTCACTTCAACGGACGTAATATGATACCATAGCTGATATGATCAAGAGGGTTGCAAGTTCACAAAAGTTAAGTTGTAAGGGAAATTATAAACCTGTCAAGATGAATAACCAAAATAGGACGAGAAACTAATTGGTAGCTTTATGTAAAGTCTCAATGTTATAACCATCTGGAGATGTTTTATTCACATTCAAATCAGTTAGTGATATTTAGAAAAAAACAGATGACATCCTGGACTAAAGATCTCAAGAGAGGAATCTTATTGCTTATTGGTCAAACAATTCGGGAATCCTCTTCCGAATTGTAGATTGGTTCTTGAGAAAAAGGACGCATTACAAATACTAGGGACAATGCCTAAAACCTTTAGTTATATTTTCTAGCTTGAATTAGTCTCTTGATAAATCACTTGACACTTAATTTCAATCAATTTAACTTAATAGTTTCTTCAGGGTGTTTTTGGTAAGAAGGTTGGATTTTGCTCAATCAGAGTTGTTTTAGATTCTTGATCGAAGCTGTTGTTTTCAGTTTTTATTCAAGTCAAGTTCAATAATACTTTCGAATCATTTCATTCAGCTTCGATCCCCTAGGTTCATCCTGGTTGGGTATCAATTTAATAATCTTAATTTCATTTCTCTTAGTTGATTTAGATTATCTAGGTATTTTATTTGAGTATAGATTTTGATCTTTGTTTTTTATTCTTATTAGTAATAAAGTTAATTATAATATTATTTTATTATCTTTAATCATCATACATTCTTTAACTATTATCATAATCATTTATTTGTTACTTTTATTACTAAATTTTATTGTTGTTATCGAGTACGAATTTATCTGATCAATATTAGCGTTTACCCCCTTCCGCTTAGTCGAGTGTCTTATGAAAGAAAAGGGTAAGTGTTAATGATATTTTTCACGTTTGTTCTGGCCAGGCAATGATTGGGATCGAACTCCAACGTATCATAGTTCTCTAAATTAAATGACCACGCCAATGAATAAATAGATTGAGGATGGGAATAACATAAATTTCTTAAGTAAATTTTTGTAGAGATTCATCAATAGAGTACCATGTTACATGGTCAGATTTCTTTTTTGTTAAAATTCATTCGGAGGGATAAAATTGAGCATGAATTGATTTCCTTATTTTCCCTGAATAACGTTGTTGATCGAAATAATAGAGGTACAATAGATTGTTTAATGTAAATCATCATATATGAGTACGGTTTGGAAAGGCCCCTTCCAAAGTTTACGGTTTGATTTCATCATTTGGCTTTTATAGCCAAAACACATGTTCTTCTTCAGTCAAATATTCCAAATTCAACAAAATCCTACTGAATTTTGGATTAAAAGGAGGGGGGCACAACTAGAGAGGCAACTCCGAACTTTTAAAGGCGGCCAAATACATCGCGCATGCAGCCTGGCACTTTAACCCAATAGAATAGTAACTTGTCAGCCACAATAACAGTTTATTTTTTTTATATATATAAATTCTCGGGAAATAGGTCACAATAACACTTATGCTCCATATTTTCCTTGTCTTTACGTACGTTTCGGTCTCACGACCATCATCAGAAGACTTATTATGTCTAAAACTTGACAAACAATTTCGTTTATTCGTGTTTCTGTTCGTTTCGGCGACGTGGGCATTTTAATTGAAATTGGTGCGATTAGGACGCTTTGTGTAATTCAATTAGTTTTAAGTAATCAAGTTTCAGACATAATGAGTCTTCTGGTGATGGTCGTGAGTCCGAAACGAACGTAAAGACAAGAAAAATATAAAGCATACGTATTATTGTGACCTATTTGTCGAAAATTTATATATAATTCATACCTGGGTCGAGAATCTTTATTATAGTTCATTTTTGTTGAATTTTTGTACCACCGGTTTTCGATATTTGGTCTTTCATCCTAGTAATTGCCCTTATACATTCTGATTTTCAGAATTTTCCATAATATATTATTCTGGAATTCCATATTTTCTACATGCAGATTATAAATCTCTCCACGATGGATGCAAACGCACGTCGGGAATCTAGTCATACATAAATTACTTGTATATGTTCGGCTTATAGTAAGTTAAGTTGAATCTAGACTTTTGTCCTCTTTCTACCGCTCCGCTAATGGCATCGGCCAGACTAGAATAATTCCTATCTTATTGTCATACCGAGCTTATTGTTTCGTGATTCATTACAAAAAATGTTAATAGACATCCTCTCGTAGGCTTTTGTAAGAATAAAATTCTACCAGTATTGTGTGAAACATCATCGTATAATTTGATAACATCAACTGCCTTGTAACATCATTAGCATCCATAATTAATAGCCAGAGATTTTGCCATGCGCAAGTAGCATCTTCCAGTAGATTTAAATTAATTGTTCGTAATGTACCTCGATGTCTAGTCATCACAGATCACTGGTGCACTACCACTCTATATCACAATATTTCTTCTCCGTTCGATCTTCTCCAAATCATGAAAACCCGGAGGATAATGTATCAACCATTCCATTAAATGCTATCATCCCCAAAGTTTCCAGAGTTGGAAACTACTGTACCGACACGTGGTTGAGGATTATTGGTAACATTACCACTGTTTTTAGCTTGGACAGTAGCGGATCCAGGGGGGGGGGGTCACGGGGATCATGACCCCCCCAATGATGAGAAAAAAAAATTTTTTAGGAGAATAAACTGATATGGTAAACGACAAAAGATTGTAAAGTCAGCACTACATCTGTAACTACATCTGTGAGCCAATTTATTTTGATTATAACAAGGATTTTAATTTAAACAATATCGTATCTGATTAAGACAAGCTTTCGTCAATTTTAATGTATGCATGTCTGAGGGTGACCCCTCCCCCACAGAACAAAAGTCTGGATCCGCGCCTGAGCTTGGAGAATCATTACTCCCTCTTCTGATTTCACAATCTAATTCCGTGAGTAGATTATATACGCATGATCACAGGAAATAAAGTACACGCGATTTTCAGAGCAAGAACTGACAGGTTCGCCATATTATGTAACATGTTATCATAAGAGTAATAGCGGCTTCTGTGAGTCGGAAAAAAGGACGAAAAAAAGCAAATATTTCAGAGCCTAACGAGACTCTGCCCCCCCCCCCCACAGTTTTCGAGGATGCTGAACACGATGGCGGTGGTTGAAACTCTTTCTGAGTTGACCGTCACCCCCAAACGGCCAAAAACAACCCCCAAAAAGGGTGAAACGCGGATATACCGACATATTCCGAGAAAAACCGCGTCACCTCCCGTTTTCGAGGATACTTAACACGATGCCGGTACTTTGAAATTTCTCCGAGTCAACCCCACCCTTTAAACGGCAAAAAACAACCCCCGAAAGGGGTGAAACTCGGATATACCGACATATTTTGAGAAGAACCGCGTTACGTCCCGTTTTCGAGTGTGCTGAACACGATGGTGATTCTGGATTTTCTCCCCGAAGCAAACTAACCGCTGAAACAGACAACAACTACCCCTTTGATACCCTGAATTTATTAAGTGGATAAGAAAAATTCGATAATAGAAAATGTTTAACAAATCATTGAATACACACCGGATGATGTTTCCGCATTTGTTGACTGACTGTTCACCCTGAAAAATAGGCTTATACATCGTGTCTGGCTAGGTGAGACTCTGCCCCCCCCCCCCCCACAGTTTTCGAGGATGCTGAACACGATGGCGGTGGTTGAAACTCTTTCTGAGTTGACCGTCACCCCCAAACGGCCAAAAACAACCCCCAAAAAGGGTGAAACGCGGATATACCGACATATTCCGAGAAAAACCGCGTCACCTCCCGTTTTCGAGGATACTTAACACGATGCCGGTACTTTGAAATTTCTCCGAGTCAACCCCACCCTTTAAACGGCAAAAAACAACCCCCGAAAGGGGTGAAACTCGGATATACCGACATATTTTGAGAAGAACCGCGTTACGTCCCGTTTTCGAGTGTGCTGAACACGATGGTGATTCTGGATTTTCTCCCCGAAGCAAACTAACCGCTGAAACAGACAACAACTACCCCTTTGATACCCTGAATTTATTAAGTGGATAAGAAAAATTCGATAATAGAAAATGTTTAACAAATCATTGAATACACACCGGATGATGTTTCCGCATTTGTTGACTGACTGTTCACCCTGAAAAATAGGCTTATACATCGTGTCTGGCTAGGTTATTTTACATATTTTATTTTATTGAATCTTAAACATTTATATTTCACGCGTACAATTACTTATTAACTATATATACAAATATAAAACTGTTTCATTGACGCATATAACTACATATTCGCTATATATCCATATAAAACATTTTTTTCATCCCTTTCGGGAGTGGTTTTTTGCCGTTTAAAGGGTGGGGTTGACGAGAAGAAATTCCAAAGTACCGGCATCGTGTTCAGCGAAAACGGGACGTGACGCGGTTCTTCTCAAAATATGTCGGTATATCCGAGTTTCATCCTTTTTGGGGTTGTTTTTGGCCATTCAAGGGGTGGGGTTGACTCGGAGAAATTCCAAAGTACCGGCATCGTGTTCAGCATCCTCGAAAACGGGAGGTGGCGCGGTTTTTCTCGGAATATGTCGGCATATCCGCGTTTCACCCTTTTTGGGGGTTGTTTTTGGCCGTTTGGGGGTGACGGTCAACTCAGAAAGAGTTTAAACCACCGCCATCCTGTTTAGCATCCTCAAAAACGGGAGGGGGGAGAACAGAGTCTCGTTAGGGTCTGAAATATTTTCATATTTTTCCGACTCACAGAAGCCACTATAATACAATAGTTGCAATGTTGTTTGATTTTTACTCTTTAAAAATGATTATTCATGGTACTATTGTGATATATTGTAAGTCCTGCGAGGAAATTGATTTATACATAACATATGAGTGCCATAAAAAATGGTATCCAACACTGTTTGAACTAAATATTAAAAAAATAAATGTTGGTGAATTCATGACATGTATTGACGAAACCACATATGATGGAACTGTCGTTGGACTCCCTTAATATTGCTAAGTCATCAAAAATTTGGATTTGGGGCAATGCCTTGAACTCAAAGCTTATTTAGCAAATAGGGAACAAGAAGTTGTAATTGAAGACAGAACGTCGAAATTCCACAAGGTAACCTCCTTGGTTTATAATATGCATCAATAACACATTTAAAATGTGTCACTTGGCACGAATACTGAGTTAGGAAATTATGTAGATGATACAAATATGTTCGTAAAAGGTGCATCCCTGGATGATAAATATATTGGCACGCCCTTATGGACGCGAGTCAAATATTGAGCTTACATAAATCTGCTACTTATTAATGAGTCCAAAACAAATTGCTCACTGTTTAGAACAGACAGATCCAAGTGTCAGGCTCCATAATTCCTCCTTTATGGAGAAATATGCCTTTATATTCCAAATAGTGAAAAAATCCTGATCGTATTAATTTGACGAACATCTACAATGGTATGAACATATTGACGTGCTTTAGAAAAAATTGAATAGGATATGCTTTGCAGTATACGGCGAGCCCTAGTTTCATGAGGTGTCTTTATTTGGTCAATTTGTATTCCAGCCTCAAATATCCTACTCTATCTTTGTAAGCTGGGGGAGTCTTCAAGACTAGTAAATATCCTTGAGCTGCAAAAACGGACTCTGAGAATAGTTCTTGAATGGAATTCAATCAGTCACCTGAAGGTAAATTTGCTAGTATCCAGCTTTTAATAACACCGGGATTGTATATTTTTGAATGTCTACTTCTTTTGCAAAAATATCAGCATGTACTTTCAGAGCAAATGATAGATCGTGAGTATAGCACGAGAAATTAAAATAGCTATATCTTTGTCTTAGATTAACTTTAATTAAAAAAGATATACCTGTAGTTTACACGAAAACAAAATGCGTAGAATACGTTGGAGTATACATCATTAAATTTGCTAGAAAGAAACACTCTATATCCTCCATTGAAGAATTGGGTGAAATGTAGGCTGTTACTATTAGACAACGTTGTTCATTAATAATGCTTCCTGCGGTACAAATATCTCCACACGCTTCACTCACTGCTGAAAGAACGCCAGCTACTGACAATTCCGTTATGGCTCCACCTACCACAAGCGCATGCGTGTGTCGATTTCCGCGTGACGATTTCGTCTAGTAGGATGCCTCTGTAAAAACGTATTCTACGTTAAAATGTCCATGGTCTACATGGATTGATCAACTGTAAAAAAAGATTCAACAGGGAACCCTTCGAATTGGTTACTCTTTACATACAAATACTTGACTTTATATCAGCTGTATGTCTTTTTATGTAACTTCAAATATATTGATCTGTTCTGGATAATTTTAAGAAACTACTATGATTCTGTTATCCTTATTGTACCTGACTCGCTTCTCACTGTATAATTTATACCTGTTTACTGAGGCTAGATGAAGAATTTTACTTCTCTTTACTTTACACAACTCAGGTATGAAATTAATTTTTCCAAACATTGAGATGAGTTTGTTTATATGTAGCTTGTATCTTAGTTACGCAGTTCATTTCTACATTAACAAAATCCCGCAATAAATGTTCATGAAGAAAGTTGTATTCCATTCTTAGAAAATGTTATTGAGGAAGCTCAAAATACAGAAGAAAACATTTTGTCAGCAAAATTGAGAAACTGCTATGAAATTTTTTTTCCATTTCTCAATAATCGTTGAATTCAAGTAGCATCATTGGTTTTGATGAAACTGTGTTCCTGGCTTACTCATCCTCATCAGAGGAAATTAGCTCTATCATCTTCATAGAAAGAATATTTTATTTAGAAGACCACTTTACTGCTGTATACGAGGTTGGATGCATCGAATAACGGGTTCATTGTTTCTCTAAAAGTGAAGTAGATTTCCAATAATGAAAGCTGCATTTATTATCAAAGTGTTTGTTTAGATTTATGATTATCGTAACTTGTATTTTTTTGTTATAACTTTCTATTCTTAATAATTGGTTCATGTGTCTTATTTCTTTTTGCTGTTATTAACATCAACTTTACCTAAATATGTATTAACCACTAAATCTGTTCACTTTTCATGTTCTCTTCACACATTACATTCAACATGGACAAATATATATGTTTATATGTGAATATAATTGTACACACCATCTATCACGCACAAGCTGTACTCACTACAGCTTCAGTGATTACTCTGTTTATTCATATTCATTAAACCATTACATGTAACACAGTTTAAAGATTCGTGAATAAACATTATTATTATTATTATTGCCGGAGCTCAAGGTGCAATGAGTTAATAAACTTATTGAACATGTTGAAGACGAGTGTTCGTATCTCTATGTGTATCTACCTGCTATCAAAACCAACAATTCACGCAATTTCACTATTTTTCAAGGACGAATTTCCATAATATCTGGCAACAGTATGATCGTACTGAAACGTCAAGGCTGTTAGAGTTTCGCAACGGTTGTACAAGTTCATCTTGAATCGATCAACAAGAAACAGGACATGTATTGGAGGATCCAAGGCAGTAATGAACAATGCTCATCATCAAAGTTCAGATCAGAGACTATTTCTTTTGAAAATGATGTCCAAAATGTTTCCATCACAAGCCCGTCCAAACGATATTGATTTTTTTTCACTATCTATGTTAATTTCAATGAAGATTGAGTTTTATAATACCTATCATTCATAATCCACTCGCGAGTTATAACTCATAACTCACGTGTGTGTTATAATCAGCTGCAGCTAGTTTAAATGATGGGAATAGAGACACTATAATTATTCCATGTTGGATAAATGATATTCATTGATGAACCAAAGATGAAAAACTGATATTGTAACCTCTCACAACGTTCACATCATACTTATATTGAGAATGGTGCTAGTTCACTGGCACAAATAAGAAATAACTTCCAAATGAGACCAAATTGTTCATATGTGGAGATCGTGTAGTAAATTTTTTACGGAAATTGATCGATTTACAACAAGTAATCGGCAAATTCTCATTAATTTTCGAACTTCAGCTAACCCTAAAACATGTTTCATTATTAACACTCTAATCTCGAAGTACGTTCATGGACACTGAAAGCTATTTGATATTTAATATAACACGTCTGAAATTCCAGACCCTTGACAAGCTGTAAAGCCAGCGCTTGAAGCTGTGCTTTATGAATACAAATGCTGATTATACAAGTGATGTCTGTTCTTTCGTATCACCTAAAAGAGTTCATTCGTACCTATAGAAAATCTCCTGCGCACTTTGAAATCATCCAATTTAACACATGACATGATATTAATCATTAATCAAAAAAATGTCAACCTTGTAGAGGGCATAAACCCTCATTTGGTGAAAGTCTCAATATTTCTGTTATTCCAATAGTGATGGAAGTAAATAGCATTCCGTTTCGGTGAAAAAACGTATGTTCTATTTTTTTCAGACGCCCCCGAATGTAACTCTATTGGGGTCCTTTACTAGTGCCGTTAGCTCCTTTATACAATCGAATATACATTATGACATCATTGTTTATGACTCCAGTGCCTTGAGCAGGGCTATGATTGTGATTTGTCTATTTTCTCATAGGCTATCTCCCTCATAATTGGAGTACATGTTGTAATTGGTAGTATCTATGCTTGGAAATTTGTTGCGAGTGTTCCAAGGTTCAAAGACATTTTTTCCGCTTGGTCCTTCCTCCTCGACAATTTTACATTTTCATTTTACCAAAAAACTATATAGCAAAGATTGAAGGGGATGAAGGAACACTATAGAAATCATTTATCTCTATAAGAAGACATATTGACCGAATTACAGTCAGTGAAGGTTGCACCCTGTTCACCGAAATCAGGATTACAAGCATTCAAAGTTGAATGTTGAATAACTGCAAACCGGAAGATTAATCATCGGAATCTTCTTAAACTACTTGAGAAGACCTTCAAAATGGTTCTTTCGTTTGCCTCGCTAGCACGAAAATTAACGGAAGTAGGACGAAAATAAAAACAGTCACTCGCACTTTAGGAAATAAACCAAAATTAAACTGTTGGTGTTTTCATAAGTATTTAAGTTGAGCAAAACCCATTCGTAATTCCTCTCATCGGGGTATCATCAATATGCTCAGAAAGATGCATCTACATGGAATGGTAAAAATTGACTTTTTTCAAAATAACTTCAAAACAATATACAACAAAAGTTTCAAGTGAACACGAAAATTAGGTTGAAGAGAATATGTTTGTTCTTTTAATTTTTCTGCGGGGAAAATTAACTGAAATATTAACGTTGCAAGTTGGTGATAGGGTGCGTTTTCAAGGTCTTTTAGCTTGAAAAATGAGCTTCCTACAAGGTCCAACATCACCACATGTCTCTTGGAATTTTTTGGGCGACCTGATGACTTAAAAATTGCATGACATATGTTAAGAAAATCAACTACAATCGGCTAGGTTTGTTATTTACATAAAAAATTGAATGATTATGCAATAAGGGAGATATGAATAAACTAAATTTCCAATATTAAATTTTCATCTTAGATATGGTAGCACCTGTTCTAGATACATCAATATGATTTTACTGTCTAAAACAATCTATCTAACTTACATGTATTGTTTCCTCAATTTCCGGCACAAGGGGTGGTTCCAAGGGTTTAAATTCAGAAATAAATCAAGGTTAGATTGCAAATGAACTGGCAACATATATTCTATCGTCTCCATGATTCTCTTATCAAAAGTCTGCAAGCGCACATCGAGATAGGGACAAAAATATTATAGAGCCTACAAAGAGCCTAATTTCATATTTTCATAGACATCGATAGGATGGTTCATGAAAATTCAGAGGTAATAACCCGTTACTCCCATCGACAATAAGGAGAATCCTCAATATATAAATGTGTGATTCTTCACTTAGAACTTTCTAATCTATTTCAACATATAAACGGTGAACAATTTCCAAATAAGTTCCTTACTGTCTAAACTCTCGACGGGTATTGAATTGTAAAGAATGTATTCACAAATAGAACGAAACATATTACATATATCCATCAACAGTTTACAGCTATTTCGACCTTGCTGAGTCGCGTCAGGACAAGTGGCAAACTTTGTTGTCATCTTGAGAATTGAATAATAAAGTAATATTTCTCTTTAGTTTTCACCCGAAATTCCCGTTTTGGTCATACTCAACCAAATCCGTTTTTTAAACGATATCTTGACATTGGCAAGATTTCTTGTCATGTTTTTTATACATTCCCCAACATATGTATTGGCGACGGAGGACCAGTAAATTGGCCTGCAAGGTCTCCAGATCTGACAAGTTGTTCTTTTTATGAGGATTTATGGAAAACAAAGTTTATTATAGACAACTACCATGGAGGATATGGGCCAACGAATCAGTCTGCTAAAGAGAAGATTTTTTTTAAATACAGATTCGGTGCTTAGAGTTCTATTTGGGTTAAATTTTGTTTTCGTTAATGATAAAGATCTGTTTCCGTTTGTTTGATCATTTTTTGAACGTGCTGTATTTGTTGATGATCAGATTATTATCACAAAGTTGTAACCTGCTTCTGCTTTCAAATGTTCAATCTAGGATAGAAAAAGTTGTCACTTAATGTTTCCTTCTAACACTAAATGATTTACTCCGGATTCCGGATCGTTGGATCCAGACTCCTTAATGTACCTTTTAATTTCTAGTTTGTGTAGATAATTTTCCTTTCTCTCTCTCTCTCTCTCTCTCTCTCTCTCTCTCTCTCTCTCTCTCTCTCTCTCTCTCTCTCTCTTTTCAGTTTGGTGGTTGCCAAATGAGTAGAAGCTCCTTTATAAAATGTTTATTACCTATTACTAAATTACATACAATACTCACAAGTTTCTTGGTAATTCACAATATCAATGATAAAATATAATATACGAGGATGGTTCAAATATGATCGAGACAACGCTGTAGATGGCGCGCATGTATGTTTTGAAGGGCGTGGCTTGAGTATGTGATAGCTGGGTCCCTTACGAACAGTGTGGCATAGTTTTCGTCGGGAGCGCATGTTTCACGCGCGTGCTACGACCATGAGTGAACGTCAAGGGCCGACTGCCGTTGCGCAACGTATTGTCATTCGTTTTTTAGTGTGGAAAGGAGCTACAAAACACGGAAATTTTTCTGCGTTTGCGAAATCAGTTCGGTAGTGAGTGCCTGAGTAGGGCTGCCGTGTTTAAAGAGGCCAAAGCATTCAAGGATGGCCGCGAAACCGTCGAGAATGAGCCGCATGATCGTCGACCGCGAACCAGCATCACACCAGACAACATTCGCCGCGTAGAACAAATGATTTTGGAGGACCGTAGGATGAATGTTCGAGACATTTCGGCTGAACTCGGCATCGGTATTGGTAGTGTAGTCTATCATCCACGAACACCTTCAATATCGCAAAGTAACGGCGCGATGGGTTCCTAAACTGTTGAACTTCGAGCAAAAATTCACACGGTGGGAAGTTTGTCGCCGCTTGCTTACGCGGTACGAGGCGGAGGGGGACGGTTTTTTAACGCGAATCTTCACTACAGACGAGACATGGGTACACTATTACACTCCCGAAAGCAAAGTGTCGTCTGAGGAGTGGAGGGAGAAGGAGGAAGGGGCGCCAGTCAAAGCGAAGACAACCAGGTCCGCGGGTAAGGTTATGTGTACCTTGTTCTGGGACCGGCGGGGCGTGCTGTACGTCGATTTCCTGCGCACCCAACGTACCATCAATGCTGCATACTACTCTAACCTTCTGAAAACACACGTGAAACCCGCTTATCGCTCGAAACGGAGGAGCATTCCAGCACGAAGTGCGATTCTTCTCCAGGATAACGCGCGCCCTCATACCGCGCGTCTCAAGCTCGATACAATATCGAAATTGGGGTGAGAGGTACTGGAACACCTACAGTCCAGATTTATCATCCTGCGACTACCACATGTTTGGACCACTGAAAGAAGCTCTCGGAGGTCAAAGATTCAACACAGACGACGAGGTAGAGGAGTTCGTGCGCACGTGGCTGTTCGAGTTGCCCGAGGAATTCTTCGTTACCGGCATCAAAAAACTTCCGGAAAGGTGGACAAAATGCGAAGCTAGTGAGGGGGAATACCTAGAAAAACTGTGAATTTTTGTAAATTTTTTCGATAATAAATAAACGTGTCAGAGTATTTGTCTCGATCATATTTGAACCACCCTCGTCTCGTATCAAAATTCAATGCATTAATTACGCATACAAGCATTTATTTGAATGTATGATATTTATTATTTTGATCACAACATAAATATTTCCGGCAGTCTATCCACCTTCACATATGTGTCTGTTATCAAACCCCTTTTTTATACGCTTCTGTCTACTGATTCTACGCTTCCTAATACACACTTTGAACTCTACGAGATATCAGTAATACTTGATATGCGTCCGGATTTACATGTGTGGTTCACAGTTGCTGTTTAAAACAAGCGAGTTACGTTCAGGAAAATAATTTGGCTCTTATTTCCGCAAACTATTTTTAACTAGGAGTCTGCTAGCTTAACAAGGAGCTTCTCAAGAGTCGGACTCAAGACTTCCAACTACAGTGCTATGTCTGACTTATTACCGACTTGAACTTAACATTTCAATTAATTTATTCTCGTATGCAAATCAAATATTGTCTTTTCCAAATACTTATGAATAGCAAGAGAAGGTGATTCTCAGGAGTCGAATACACTACCTCTAACTACCAGAATTGTACCTTGTGTATGCTATCGGCAATTACTAATGAGCCAAATAAGGTGCTTCTCAGGATTGAATACAAAACTTCCAACCTTCAGGGTTGTGCCTTATTTATGTAATCGGTGTCGGGCAATTACTAATATAACAAACAAGGTGCTTCTCAGGAGTTGAATACACTACCTCCAACTACCAGGGTTGTACCTTGTTTATGTAATCGGTAACTGACTATTAATCATAAGCTAGACAAGGCAGTTTGCAAGGGTCGGGCTCAATACTTCCAACTACTGGGTTTATCCCTTGTTTACTCTATTAGTCCAGTAAATAAGTCGGAAAATATGGAAACACGAGGGAACAGCTCGGATACAGAAAATTCTTCTCGCGATGGGTTTTATGGACCCTCAGGATCATTCGGCACCACTAAAATCAATGCCCGGATGGAAATTTTTCGTTGAGGGGTTTTCTACCTCAATGTCTTGCCAAAAATTGAGGCAGTTGGAGCACAATTCTAAAGATGAGTACAGTAGGTATCGGGGCACCTTGGGCGGCCAGACAGAGAGCCTCATCAGATGTAGGCAACCAGTGATACACTCGTGCATGCGCGGTATGCCCAGACAGGTATCGGTAAGTACTGACCCTGTATTACCGGCCGGGTAGACGGTGTGGTCTCGCCTCTAACATCTAGGAGTTACCGGGTAGACGGCCAGGGTGTGGTCTCTGACCGCTAGGGGCTCTTCTGCTATGGTTGTATGATGGAGACCGAGTAGTGGTAATCAGCCTGTATATACAAGATAGTTCAAGGTAGACAGCAAGCAATATGTGAGGTTAGGGATAACTTCAATGTAAAGCAGCATCAAAATATTTTTTTCTACACACGGGAATCGAACCCGAGAAATGAAATCCAAAGCCGGCTCCTTAACCGCTCAGCTATGGAGGAATTGAGAACAAGCGATTTTAATGTTGTAGATATAACCGCAGGGTATCCGGTCTGAGTGATAAATGCGAGTATATTGCAGTCTATATGATGCAGGTAATTTGTTTTTACATGACGTCAGTCATGCAGGTATGTCACGAAGCGAGGTATGGAATGTGAGACTTCATAGCGCTAGCCATAGGGGTTTTGAAAGAGTTATAATGGCGCTGTTTATGTATGCTGTCAGTCACGTGATTTTTGAAAGAGGCGGGTATTCATCGGAGGTATCATGGGAGGGCTGCTGCTCCTTCATCGGAGTGGGTGTATAGATGGAATGTTATACAGTGTGGAAATGATATCTTCTTCTGCATTTCTCAAACGCAATGTTTATAAGGAAATTACTTTCAAAAACGTTTATCCAAGCTGTCTGTACCTTACTTGATTGCTATATTACAAAATGCGATTTCAATCATCTTAAACATATATGGAAATTATTTTTAGTATACAAAATGGAGTTGGGAGACTTCAATGGGTATGGAATGTGAGGTTATACAGATTGTTTATGTATGACGTTAGTCATGTGAATTTGAATGAAGCTCACGCGATCTCCAACGAGACAGGTGTGTATGTGAGGTTATACAGAGTGTGCAGGTATAATGATGTCTATCACGCAGGTCTTCAGCGAGGTATCTACCTTGCAGGAGCCTTCAATGAAATGTGGGGTTGTTTGTACATGCCGTTAGTCGCAGGGTTTTGTCCGAGTTATAATGATATCGTACGCGGCGCATTGTCTACCCCCACAATCATAAGTTATCCGAAAGTAATACGAATATATAAAATGTTTTTCCTAAATTAGTTCCGAAGTAAACATAATTCGCTATAATATTCATTCATGTATGTTACAAAAATTATCCGATATAAATCAAATAAGTTTTGTGCCAGGTTGAACAATATTCACTATCATATTTTGCGGTAAAGCTACAGCTGGTTCGAGAGAGATAAGAAAGATACGCCGATCACCTTCAAGCGCGATGAGAATACTTTATTTTAAATCACACATATAGTATGTATATATTCGAATCATATTGATTGTAAATCGCATGATATGACCCGAAATCTAGCTGCTGCTGGGTGTAGCCCAATATCTATACAGAATCTAGACGAAGCGGTGTTACGCATCACGATGATTATTCGAACTGTCTGTACAGCTCGATTGCTATATAACAAAATACATTTTTAATCATCTTAAACATATAGATGTGCTAATATAAATTTTTCAGTATGCAAAAATATACTAATAAAACATTTTTCATCGACACACATTTCTTCATAGGATAGTTAGTTTTTATAAAATTCGATCAATTTCAATGGAAACATATAAACGGGGAGGAGTTTTATGTAGATCGAGCTCGTTCCCCAACCACCCAAGAGGTAGAACTATGATGGGCTGATGAGGAATAAAATACCAATAATAATTATATAAATATCTCCATTAGCAATCTGTACATTTTCCTTCACGAGCACAACTTTTACAAACTCCATACGTTCGCGTAAAAGATTATAATGATAAACACATTTTTGTTCACGGGTTTACATAATCATATGAATATCTTCATAAACGCTAATCTATATGACATTCAAACACATGCTTCATAAAAGTCCGAATATTGAGTAGAGCTATAGTATCTTCATAAGCGATCATTATCAACATTCAGACACTTGTTTAGCACGTGATTCAACAGCCTGGCATCATCGTTCACGAACTATGATGGTTCGATGAGGACTCAAACATTGAACAGATGAATCTTTGAGGTTAAATACCTGCTGTAGAAATTACCCCACTTTTATTACCTTTTTATTTGAGAATATCGATATTTCCCATGTAACTAACCTAAAGCTATTTTGTATGCAACATTGTTATCATTTGGGAGCCTACGAGAGCCTGTGTGTTGGTCGGGGCTAAATGAATATGTTTGACTATTATTACCTGTGGATTTATTTGAGATTCTTCAAGTTTGAGATTGATAACCCACATGAAGAAAGAAGCTTCAACGAATTGATATCAATGAATATTCGCTATTCTGAATGTGACAACTTTATCGGCTTCAACACTCGAGATAAGAGAGAGAATATTTACCGCTGATGTAGGGAAAATCAATATGATGCATACAAATTGGGGTGGGTGAGAACATCAGACTATAGCTTTATGTGTATCGAAATACATAAGGATTTTGACGAGTAAGTGGTGTTTTATTGAATTGAAGATCCGGCGATCATCGTTCACGAACGATGATGACGTCACTGCTTCAGGCCAATGACAGTAACTGATTCAATCCGGCGACCATAGTTTACGAACGATGATGACGTCATCATCGTTCACGAACTATGATGGGCTAATGAGGAATAAAATGTGAATAATCATAATGTTTGTAATACATTCATGCACATGTTTTATCGCATGATTCAACACATGCTTTAGTATTCAGACACGTGTTTCAACATTCAGACACGTGTTTCAACATTCATGCACATGTTTTATCGCATGATTCAACACATGCTTTTGTATTCAGACACGTGTTTCAACATTCAGACACGTGTTTCAGCATTCAGACACGTGTTTCAGACACGTGTTTCAACATTCAGACACGTGTTTCAACATTCAGGCACGTGTTTCAGCATTCAGACACGTGTTTCAGACACGTGTTTCAACATTCAGACACGTGTTTCAGACACGTGTTTCAACATTCAGACACGTGTTTCAGCATTCAGACACGTGTTTCAGCATTCAGACACGTGTTTCAGACACGTGTTTCAACATTCAGACACGTGTTTCAACATTCAGACACGTGTTTCAGCATTCAGACACGTGTTTCAACATTCATGCCTATTTAACATGTATTTGATACCTGATTTTGAGAGAAGCGTAGAAGTACCTAATCGCGTTATCAGACATACACAATATAACATCATCATCTAGTATATAAACAAATGCTTATTAACATATGTTCCAGTATGATTTCGATTCGCCTTCAGGCATGATGAAGATTGTTAAGCAAAAAGACTCGTTGAGTATTATGAACTTAGGGTCAAGCAATGAGAATGTTGAACAACCACAACGTCACAGCTCTTTGCTGCCTAATACTCTACGAACAATAATCTGTGGTCCAAGTAATTGTGGGAAAACAAATGTGATGTTATCTCTATTGTTAGATGCAAACGGTCTGAAATTTGAAAACGTGTACATATATTCAAAGTCTTCACACCAACCAAAATACCAGTTACTAAAGGAGACATTGAAGAAAATTGAGGGGCTTGGATATTTTCCTTGTACCGAAAGTGATGAGGTCATAGACCCCACAGAAGCGAGGCCTAATTCAATCATGATATTCGATGACGTGATGTTTGAGAAACAGCAGAAAATTCGTGCTTATTTTTCAAGAGGGAGACACAACTCAATTGATAGTTTCTATCTTTGTCAGTCTTTTGCTAAATGTCCAAAACATGGATTGCGCGACAATGCCAATTGCTTGATTATTTTCAAACAGGATGAGCTCAATTTGAAACATATATTCACCGATCATATAAGTACCGACATGTCACTCGAAAAATTCAAAGAGATATGTAGCGTATGTTGGAAAGATAAATATGGATTCCTTATGATAAACAAAGACTGTGATATGAACAAAGGACGTTATCGCAAAGGTTTTGATAGTTATATATACATCTAACATGTATATATACTTTCATTTGAAATAGACAACCCGCTCAGCATGGACGTGGGTGTGAGTAACATGCTAAAGGAAAAACAACAATTGAAGAAAAAAATTTGGGAGTTAGCAAACGTTGTGAGGAAAAAATATATGGCTGTGAAATTGGGTAAAGCTGAAAATGATGAGATTCTAGATAATATGTTCAGGAATGCATCTAAACCCCTAGAGGAAATTGCGAGAAATGCTGAAATAATCAAACAAAATTCGTTGGTTAAACCTAAAAGTATTGTTTCTACAGCAACACAAATGGAGAACATACCAATCCCAAATATTGTAACTGAAGGTGAAGAAGAATTCGTATATAACCCCCAAGATACTGAGGAGGATGTGTTTACACCCGAACCTACTATCGATCAGATTTGTGAAGAATTCAGAAAACATAAGAAAGATAATGCAGAGGCTACAGAGGAGTTTCTGCAACAATACCCCACATTAGCACGTTATTACTTGGAAGGATTCCTATTGGATGATGATGTCAAGAAATACGATGATAGAATGGGATTGCAATATAATTCAACTTTAGACAAATGGTTCATGGGTAATCAACCTATAGAAATTGATAGTGAGAGTAATATAATTATCAAGGGTACTCCGTTCAAAGGTACCACAGGACTGTATAATTTGATATTTTACAGAGATGTTCTACCTGATACTTACACTGTGGAAGATGGGAAAAATTACAGTCAAATGATGGAAATGACTAGTGCCCATAGACGTAATAACGATCCAGCTGATCGAATAAGAAACATTGTAAAATACAAAAATGTACTGAAACCTTTGATTAATTCCATGAAAAGACCCAGAGCCAAAACATACACTGGAAGTGCATATATCAAAAATGATATGCTTGAATATAACGAGAAACCTATCGAATATGTTTATTGGGATGACGTTAACGAAATGGTGGATAGACTGAGACTTCTTGTTGCATCCTCGCATGCCGGTAACCATAATCATCACAATGAGATAATCTCTATAATAGAAGAATTGATAGAGGCAGGGGTAATTGAACAAAAACCAGGTGTAAGACAAATTCATCACAGTTATAAAGATGGTTTCAATGGATAAGTTTGGCAGAGCCTCCTCTTCCATGTGGATATATGATACAAATGTATTTAATAATAATTTCAAACAAGTTCACGGACAAGGATTATTCCTAACGAGCGATGGAAGTTATGATATGGAAAATCGTAGATTGTGCAACGTAAAATCACCGAATGATGATGGAGATGTTGCAAATAAAGTATATGTTGATAAATTAACACACAAACTGAATCTGAAAACGGAAACCAGTCTTAAAGATACCTTCAATGTTAGGGTTGATAATTTGATCAAAGATATCAACAAGAATCTGGATGAACATAACTTAACGAATGACAAGGTTATTCTCAACATTGATAAACATCTGATGGACATTCAGAATAAATATAATGAAATGGGAATCTATATAAAATCAGAGTATAAAACAATCAGTGATAGTGTGAGGGAAAACAGAAATGAATTGGAAGAGATCAATAACACATTTAACAGTATGAACATGCGTCTAAATGACATTACTAGTAAAGTGGAGGCGTTAGAACGACGAATGACATCTGTGGAACCTTCTAAGAAGAGACCTTCATCATCCATAACATCAAAGCAGGCCTCTGTGAAACGTATATCTCCAAATCCTGTGAATATACCCAAAAAATTAATTCTACACTAGATTTCCACATTGATAAGATGAGTGAAAACAAGTTGTTCATGAGCTTCATGAGCACAGAAGAAAGAACTTTTACCAGCGTCGAACATACATAAAAGGACTTCAATATAGGTGGAAGGGGTAGGAATATGCAATACGACTAGGACGATGAATCAAGAGTCAAGATTGAGATATTTGAAACATATATTGTTGAGATTATACTTAAGTCTTTTGTATTGAGATAATTAATAAAAAAAAATTATTTTGAGATCTTTGGTCTTCCTCCCACCCCTCGTTAAATAACGGTGCAATCTTGAATTCTCATCAGTCTGTATGGAAGCGTGCGTGGGAGAAGTTGTTCTCAATACGCTTATAAACAAGCTCCCGTTTGAACTTCAAATCAATACCAGGGGCAAAATTAGAAGAACGGTTGAGGAGATTCAGGGTATCAATTCATTCGATAAAGCTTGCCGTCTACACGATATTTCATGCAATATAACACTTATAATTGTAGCCAGTTATATTTGGAATTGGTCGACTAACATTTATTAGTATATAAATAGATTGTTGATGAAGTTTTCATCAATCATGTCTCAGACGTTCACTATCACGGGTAAGAGCTCTCGTTTATCTGTAGATTTCCACCCACCTATAGAACTAGATCCTCATCCATATTATTCTATCGCACTTGTTGGCTTGCATACGTACAATAGCATTCCGAACATTGAAGAAGGTTTTAATAAATTTTATTATGAAGATGTGAAGGGTGAGGAAAAAGTAGTTACTATACCTACGGGGTCCTACGAGTTGACAGACATCGAAGATTTCATACAAAGTACAGTTTGTGGGATAGGAGTGAAGCAAGAAGAGCGTGACCGGAAATTATCAATAAAATCTAACAACAACACTCTACACACAGAGCTGAAGAGTGATTTTAAAGTGAATTTTATTCCTAAAGATAGTATAAGCGAACTGTTGGGATTCAGCAAAAAGAAATTGACATCTCGTGAACTACACGTATCTGATCAACCTATAAACATAATCAAAGTTCAAACTATACGCGTAGAGTGTAACTTAACCGCGGGAGCATATTATAACAATAAGATAGCTCATACGATATATGAGTTCTCACCTCTTGTACCACCTGGGTTTTCCATTGATATAGAGCCGAAGAATCTTATTTATCTACCGGTCATCAGCAAGACGTCCTTCGATAACATCACACTGAATATTCTAGATCAGAATTGGAAACCGGTAAATTTTCGTGGAGAAGAAATTATTATACGATTGGAATTGAAAAAGATCGCTAGGGATTATGGCTCACAACAATAAATAATAATCCAATACTCACCACCATTCATTATATGAAAGGAATTCAACTGAGAAGGTTGCAGTAGCCATCACTTGAGAACATGGGTTTGGATTTTAGCAATAAAAGACATCTCCATAGTGGTCATCAGTCATTATCTACAACGAGCTCGAGGGAGAAGGTTGCTTCTGCATCACTGTCATTGAAGAAGGAGAAGGTTGCTTCTGCATCACTATCATTGGAAAATATAAATTTTTTGAAGTCCCTTGGTTACAATGTCGGAAAAACTTCAAATATTCAACGAGCCAAACTTCATTGAAGACATCATCCGGGAAGAAACTCATACCTACTATCCACACACAACATCTTTTGGCAACAGCGATGAAATTGAGATATTAATCAATCAACAAGATGTGTTGGTAGATTTGGCATCGTCTGCTTTATTCATCGAGGCAGAATTCCAGCCAGAAGCAAGTGGTGATGGTGAATGTAAACTAACGAATAATTTCGGAGCGTTTCTCTTCGAATATATTAGTTATGAATTGAATGGAAAAGAGATAGACAAAGTACGTGATCCTGGTATTGTCAGCACCATCAGAGCTTATCTAACATATGCCAAACATGAATCTATACCTCTAGCTATTTCTGGATGGTCATTTAAGGATGCATTGAGTTCAGTCTACAATAATAAAATCAATTTATGGATACCGTTGAATTTTCTACTAGGCCTATTCATTGACTATAACAAAGTCTTGAGTGGAAAACATAAGCTGCGCTTGATAAGGTCTCGAACCGATAACGATTGTTATACCAATAGCACAGGTACGAAGAGGGCTAAAATAAATGTGAAGACGATAGCATTAAAAGTGCGACATGTGTTTCCAAGTGATCAGGTTAAATTTCAAATGTTGGAGAATTTGAGTGCTGAGAAGCCTATTTTGATTCCATTTCGCAGCTGGGATCTGCATGAAAATCCGTTGATGAAGGAGAGCACTCGTGACATTTGGGCTGTTAAAACATCAATGAATTTGGAACGACCCAGATATGTGATTTTAGCTTTCCAAACTGATCGAAAAAATAATCCTGTTAAGCACAGTGCATATTTCGATAATATAAACTTGCTAAATGTAAAATTATACTTGAATTCAGAGTGTTATCCATATGAAGCAATGAAATTGAATTTCACCGACCAGCAATACGTGGAAGCATACCAGATGTACTATGATTTCCGGAAATCATTTTCAAATAAAATAATAAGCGAACCCATGTTAGATTATATAGCATTCAAGAATAGAGCAATTTTTGTGATTGACTGTTCAAAACAAAACGATGCTATAAAGTCATCAACAGTTGACGTCAAACTAGAGATGGAAAGTTTCCTGAATTTCCCCAAAAACACCAGGGCTTATTGCATCATCATTAACGATCGTATAATGGAGTATTCTCCAATTACAGGATCAGTTCGGAGTTTAGTGTGAAGAACCATGAATCATAATGTTATTATTTTAATTCTAAATGTATTTTTCTAAATAAATGTTATTATTATTATTTCTGGTATTTTATTTCTCTCACTTTCCCGCAAGACATCACAATAATGAACGAGCCGTTTGGTAAAGTACAGTCCCTTGGATCAACCCATCAGGATTGTAATCTAAATTTTAAATATCGCTTCAGGTCCAGAAACAAAAATTTATGCAACTATCTAATTAATAAATATAAAAGTGATTCAGATTATTATGTTATCTTTTCAATTATTATAATATGTAGTACCTAGTGGTTATAAGACAGTTTGCGGTAAATATTCTCTCTTATCTGGAGTGTTGAAGCCGATAAAGTTGTCACATTCAGAATAGCGAATATTCATTGATATCAATTCGTTGAAGCTTCTTTCTTCATGTGGGTTATCAATCTCAAACTTGAAGAATCTCAAATAAATCCACAGGTAATAATAGTCAAACATATTCATTTAGCCCCGACCAACACACAGGCCCTCGTAGGCTCCCAAATGATAACAATGTTGCATACAAAATAGCTTTAGGTTAGTTACATGGGAAATATCGATATTCTCAAATAAAAAGGTAATAAAAGTGGGGTAATTTCTACAGCAGGTATTTAACCTCAAAGATTCATCTGTTCAATGTTTGAGTCCTCATCGAACCATCATAGTTCGTGAACGATGATGCCAGGCTGTTGAATCACGTGCTAAACAAGTGTCTGAATGTTGATAATGATCGCTTATGAAGATACTATAGCTCTACTCAATATTCGGACTTTTATGAAGCATGTGTTTGAATGTCATATAGATTAGCGTTTATGAAGATATTCATATGATTATGTAAACCCGTGAACAAAAATGTGTTTATCATTATAATCTTTTACGCGAACGTATGGAGTTTGTAAAAGTTGTGCTCGTGAAGGAAAATGTACAGATTGCTAATGGAGATATTTATATAATTATTATTGGTATTTTATTCCTCATCAGCCCATCATAGTTCTACCTCTTGGGTGGTTGGGGAACGAGCTCGATCTACATAAAACTCCTCCCCGTATATATGTTTCCATTGAAATTGATCGAATTTTATAAAAACTAACTATCCTATGAAGAAATGTGTGTCGATGAAAAATGTTTTATTAGTATATTTTTGCATACTGAAAAATTTATATTAGCACATCTATATGTTTAAGATGATTAAAAATGTATTTTGTTATATAGCAATCGAGCTGTACAGACAGTTCGAATAATCATCGTGATGCGTAACACCGCTTCGTCTAGATTCTGTATAGATATTGGGCTACACCCAGCAGCAGCTAGATTTCGGGTCATATTATGCGATTTACAATCAATATGATTCGAATATATACATACTATATGTGTGATTTAAAATAAAGTATTCTCATCGCGCTTGAAGGTGATCGGCGTATCTTTCTTATCTCTCTCGAACCAGCTGTAGCTTTACCGCAAAATATGATAGTGAATATTGTTCAACCTGGCACAAAACTTATTTGATTTATATCGGATAATTTACGTAACATACATGAATGAATATTATAGCGAATTATGTTTACTTCGGAACTAATTTAGGAAAAACATTTTATATATTCGTATTACTTTCGGATAACTTATGATTGTGGGGGTAGACAATGCGCCGCGTACGATATCATTATAACTCGGACAAAACCCTGCGACTAACGGCATGTACAAACAACCCCACATTTCATTGAAGGCTCCTGCAAGGTAGATACCTCGCTGAAGACCTGCGTGATAGACATCATTATACCTGCACACTCTGTATAACCTCACATACACACCTGTCTCGTTGGATATCGCGTGAGCTTCATTCAAATTCACATGACTAACGTCATACATAAACAATCTGTATAACCTCACATTCCATACTCATTGAAATCTCCCAACTCCATTTTGTATACTAAAAATAATTTCCATATATGTTTAAGATGATTGAAATCGCATTTTGTAATATAGCAATCAAGTAAGGTACAGACAGATTGGATAAACGTTTTTGAAAGTAATTTCCTTATAAACATTGCGTTTGAGAAATGCAGAAGAAGATATCATTTCCACACTGTATAACATTCCATCTATACACCCACTCCGATGAAGGAGCAGCAGCCCTCCCATGATACCTCCGATGAATACCCGCCTCTTTCAAAAATCACGTGACTGACAGCATACATAAACAGCGCCATTATAACTCTTTCAAAACCCCTATGGCTAGCGCTATGAAGTCTCACATTCCATACCTCGCTTCGTGACATACCTGCATGACTGACGTCATGTAAAAACAAATTACCTGCATCATATAGACTGCAATATACTCGCATTTATCACTCAGACCGGATACCCTGCGGTTATATCTACAACATTAAAATCGCTTGTTCTCAATTCCTCCATAGCTGAGCGGTTAAGGAGCCGGCTTTGGATTTCATTTCTCGGGTTCGATTCCCGTGTGTAGAAAAAAATATTTTGATGCTGCTTTACATTGAAGTTATCCCTAACCTCACATATTGCTTGCTGTCTACCTTGAACTATCTTGTATATACAGGCTGATTACCACTACTCGGTCTCCATCATACAACCATAGCAGAAGAGCCCTTAGCGGCCAGAGACCACACCCTGGCCGTCTACCCGGTAACTCCTAGATGTTAGAGGCGAGACCACACTGTCTACCCGGCCGGTAATACAGGGTCAGTACTTACCGATACCTGTCTGGGCATACCGCGCATGCACGAGTGTATCACTGGTTGCCTACATCTGATAAGGCTCTCTGTCTGGCCGCCCAAGGTGCCCCGATACCTACTGAGTACAAGTGAATATATTGGCTTGAAAAAGTTCACTCGGGGGTTTTCGGGGTCGCTGATCACGATTGTGACATTTAAAAGGTCTCAGGACTCATAATCGTGATCAACGACCCCAAAAACTGACGAGTAAACTTTTTAAGCCAATTTTGTCACTTGTACTCATTTTGCGAATTTTTTTCTAATCATCCCAATTTTTGCCAAGACTTTGGGGTAAGAACGCCCCCCTCCCAGGAAAAAACCTTTCATCCGGGCATTGATTTCAGTGGTGCCGAATGATCCTGAGGTTCCACAGAACCCATTGCAATATCAATTTCCTCTATCCGAGCTGTACCCTCGTTTTTCCATATTATACACTTTTTCCCGGCTTATTTACTGAACTATATCAGTGATGGCCAATTATTAAGAATCTACTTTCACGGGAAAATTGACTAAGGAAAAATTGAAATCTGACTTAGGCAATCGGAATTCTATCTATTTTACGGAATCAAAACTAGAATTATACTCACTCTCCAATCTTTTGGTAACAGTATTATTACGGCGAAGTGCAACACGATCTGCAGTTTTCTCGGTATTCGGCTATTAGGAAAGTCCTCGGTCTCCTTCCTTGACTAGCAGAAAAGTAAGTTATCTCTGAAGCGAAATCGGACACCTTTTATACTCGTTGGGGTGAGTGACGTAAGTCGCAAAGGTGAGTGGATGTCCTATTCCGTTGACGAGTTCTTCTACATAGACGTGCACAAAGTTTGATCGCATAACTTTGACCGATGAATTTCAATTGAATTGACTATGTATGAATTTATCTAAGTAATGAATGATACTTCATTACAAAATGAACAAAAACGAATAACAATATAATTTATTTGTCAAGATAAAACTACATAATATTTAGGTACCTACAGAGTTTGATGTTGAACGATGCCACAACAATTATTTCAAAGCCTACTTTCTGCTTCGAGCAGAATTTAAAATTTCACGTGAAAACTGTTATAGATGATACGAACAACCTTGTATCAGTAGGGAGAGAATTTAATTTTACATTCAACAGAGGGAATTATTATGAACCATTTTCAATTTGAAAAATAGAAGTCTTTCATGTTTGAAGATTGTACAAGGTCTGTTACATTATTTACGAGTCTGAGGTTCATACACATTTCAGTGGTAGTAAAAATAACAGGAGGATTCCTGACAAAACTAGGATTTGCCAGAACTGCATGTTTCTAACTCTCATGGTTTATTTACTGCGTGGCTACATTCAAAGCACTGCAAACGTGATATTTTGCTGAAACAATTGAATAACACGAAAGCAGTATGTCTCAGATGGACGTTATCACAGGTCGACCAAGAATTATATAGAGAATACTAAAATGCCCAAATATTTCGTTCAAAATTACCAAGTTGTGTAACGTCCAGGTAAAATGGAACACCTCGTATAAACACAAGAATTTTCTGTACATACACTTCATAATTTGGTACAATTCTATTTTTGAATTTTTCTCTATTATATAATAACCGAATTATGGAAGAAATTACCGTGGGTGAAACACTTTGCGGCTAAAATTTGAGATAATCTGCAAATAATTCGTGTATAACATAATGAAACGTTCGAAAATGAAAATTTTGAGAATCGAAGCTGCGCTTCTCGCAACTATTGAATTAGTAGTGAAACACATAGTAGTAGTAGTAGTGCAATGGTTTATTAAGATAGTAAGCCTAATATACAAACATCTCAAGTATACATGAAAAATTTCAGATCACATATATACATATATGAGAATAAAAAGAATAAGAATGAAAATAAAAATAAAATAGAAATTAAAATAAAAATATAAATAAAAAAATAAATAAAAATAAAAATAAAAATAAAAATAAAAATAAAAATAAAAATAAAAATAAATATAAAAATGAAAATTAAAATATAAATATAAATATGAATACAAAAATGTCACAAGTAATTCATAGTTACCAAGACAGATTTAAAAACCTATAACGATAATACTAAATATTAACATAGTCAACATATACCTAATAATACAGATTGCGGAAAATAATAAGCTAGAAAAAAATATTTAAATAATGTTTTTTCACGAAGATGTTATAAACACTCCAATACAATACCCAAACGTCCAACAATCATAGAGTTTTAACACACTTCGATAATGATGATTTGAAAGAAGCTAAAGATATGATTTTATAATCATAGGTAGTATATTGAATCCATTTAGACCTTTGAAAAATAGTGATCTCACACTCATACTAGAATTTGTTCTGTGGATATGAAAATCAGTCCTCATTCTTATGCCATAGTTATGAATTTCCTCTTTTCTTGTTAAGAATTCTTTGAAATAGGAAGGAAGGAATTTATTAATGAAAGTCCTACTCATGTAAATAAACGAGTAATAACTGAAAACCATTGCAGTGTATCTAACATCAGAGGTTAATTGGAGGATATCCATTACATTTCAGTATTTATCTCATCCCTCCATTTTGAAGCTCTTGCAGTTGAGAAATTCGGTTGTAGTTAAATAGATAAATTATTGTTGCACAATGGTGAAAGTCAGGTTTTATAATGGAATTGTGAATTGTTATTCTAGCAAACATGGACAGCACTTTTGCAATTGTTGAAAAAAGTATATTTTTTCAGAAATATCTAGATTATTATCTATCATGAATCCCAGGTACTTGAATTCTTCCGCAATCTCCAAAGATGTATTTTCAATCACTATATCAATCGAATTCACAAGTATATTATTGTATTTATATTTAGTTGTAACAATCATTGATTCGGTTTTAGCTACATTTAAATTGAGTTTATTCGTCTGCACATATCTTCCAATATTGGCTAATGTATTTTTAATTTCTAATATAGCTTGGTATAAACTGTGATTCGCACAATACACCAATATATCATCGGTCATCGGTCAAATGTCTTAATAAAGCAATTCCCTGCAATTTGATGAATATCGCTTGTATAAAAAATGAACAGAAGGGGCGCCAAACCGTTGCCTTTAGGAATTCCAATAGTATAACTCAATTTATTGGAATAACTTTGGCCAATTTTTGTTTTTTGGCTTCGATTATTCAGATAATTTTTCATCCAACTATAAACAGTGCCAGCAATTCCATAATACGTAATAAGATGTCTCTATCAATTGCTCCAAATGCACGCTTCAGATCTAGAAAAACTGCAATAGCATATTTTATTTGTTTTCATCTAGTTGTTTCTACAATTTGATAGAGTATATTGGAGAGCTGTTTCACATGAATAGTAGGAACAATGTTTTATTCTCATTTTATCATTGATGTGATGAATTAAAACAATATATTGACTTTTACAATAAATTATTAATTTATGCTAATATTGATCCATAACAAGCCTTCATGATGTTATATCCAACTAACGCTTCATTATTTATTCTAGCAAAAAAGTTTTGCACTTGTCAGTTGCATTTGTTAAATCCGGTGAAGTCTGAATAGTTCTACATTAATATGTAATTCACACAGTTTAGAAAATAAAATTACTTTGCTAGACTTCAGTTTCATATATACACTAAGCCGGGAGTTCAAATATCATTCAAAACCATTAACGTAAATACAAAAGTAACGTTAATGTGTTCAGAAGCGTTTCTAATTTGACGTGATTAACCGCGAATAGAGTATTGAAAGTTCTTCACTTCAGAATGGTTCTCACCGTAGAAGTTGTTAACTTGTATAATTATTTGCTTACATTCTCTCAGAATACACAGAAGACGATGAGCTTGATCATGCCCTTTTACGATAGTTAGCAAAAGCATTTACGACGTCAGAATAACTATAAAGCTTTCAGAAAGGCCTCCAAGTAAGACGTTATTATGTAATAAAAATTTTATGAAATAGAGTGGAATTACATTGTATTGTATTATAACAAGATTGTACTGTGAAATAAATAATAAATTTACTAGTATATTCCGAGTACTGTTTATTTTCTTCATAAGTGATGTTAGAATACTAATCTTGAGAAGTATCCACTAGATGACGACCTCGTTCAAAGCCACTGGAATATATTACAAGCTATCCGTTTGCTAGTTTACCTTGACTTGTGTTATGACTTACGAGAATTTGAACCCAAACTCTGCACCATTAAATTAGTGGAACACTAAGTAAAATAGTTGTATTTATTTTCAAGTATTGTTGAAACATTGCAACTCCAACTCAGTGGGTTGTTGACCTCATCGTATTTTCAGACAAAGGATAAGTGAATTTTAACAATTTGATTTTGTCACTCAACAAAAAATATAAAAATGTTCACAGGAAAACAGCATAGTAAAAAAGAATTGAGAAATATTAAATATATCTAGCTGCATATGTATGACAATTTAGTGTACTTGAGTCAGTCATATTGTTGTTGCCCGAGTTTCAAGACTTGATGCGTATCCCAAAATTGAGTAAACGCAGTGGGCGGCTTGGAAAAATTTGAAAGTATACTATATTATGTCATGTGAATGATTCATTTGAATTGACATGAGATATCTATGTCTTGGAGAGGTCTGTTACAGACATTTTGTGAAAGTTAATGTATTAACTGTCTGTCACGTATGCGTTACCTGCGTCAGAATGAGTCTGAAGTTTGATAATGATTGGTTAATCTATGGAGCTAGCGTCATGCGAACTTCTATAGTTTTGGAGATTTTGAGTTCAGTTAGCATATATATATATATACTTTTTTTTTCTTACATCAAAACCTGGTCGGGGCTGCTGCTAGCTCCGACGACATGGCAGCAATCGTGCCTAGAAGAACAAAAAAGTCGGTAACTGAAGCTACTCCTCCCCCCGGTGGGTGAGTAGCTTCAGGTTCCTAAATCGTGTGTCCTATGTATTCCCATTGAACTCAGAATGACTGCCTTCTGCATCCGGTCTATCAAGATCTGCGCCGTGTTCTTACAGGACGGAATGATCTCCAAATTCGAACGCAGCGAAAACCGAATTCCGCCAAAACACCGAAGTTCAGAACCACAAATAACCACTTGAGGCCTGGGTATAGCGTGCAGAGTTCAAACAGGAGATTTTAATATTTTGCAAATTTTTCCTCCTCTCTCAAGACAATGTTCTTCTCTGTCGGAGCAGAGAATTCGATGACATACATAGCCTTGCTTAGTTTATCGAGTAGGATAGCATCAGGCCTGTATGGACCTGACAGCCGCCTTGTTTCCACTCAGAAGTTCGGAGAACCAAATCTTTCGTACAAGGTTTCTGAACTTTCCGCGGAGAGCGTAGGCAAGCTGTATATTCTTGTACACTTCCGGAGAGCGTCCTCTTCTCAAATAAAACACTGCGCACTTGTCCAATTTCAACTCCAAGCCAACGGCTCGTTTATATTCCTGAACCACGTTGAGACCTTTATGGAGATGTTTCTCCCCAGAGGCATACAGTTTCAAATCATCCGGAGGTTCAGAGTAATAACCACGAGTCCGTCTCAAGGCAATAGACAGCAGCAGCAGGGAGATGTTGAACCAGAGGGGACTCGAGGAGATCGTTGTCGGAAACGAAAAATGTCAGCTCCCCTAGAACTACCCATTTCTGACCGTCAGGTCCACACAAGCAAATAGGCCCGAAGTTGTCCTCCTCGATAAACAAACCTAGACTATGGATTTCATCCAATTCTCTGCTCCGGCAGAGAAGAACATAGCCTTGAAAAAGGGAGGAAAATGGACAAATTATCAAGATCTCCTTCGAGCTCCGCACGCTATATCCAGGTCACAAGGTCGTGGAATGCGGTCTTCACTGCATTCGAAGATCATTCCGGCCTGCAGATCTTAATAGACCGGATGCAAAAGGCAGTCATTCTGAGTTCAATAAAAATACTTAGGGCACATTATTTGAGAACTTGAAGCTACTTATCGACCGGTCGGGAAGAGTAGCTTCGGCAAAACTGATTACATACACGTAAAAATTTTTAAGGCGTCGGCTCTGCGGTCTTGGTGATATTTTCACATTCCGTTAGTGTTCGAAAACCAAATTAAGAGCATATAATGCGAATGTAATTTCGAACAATAGTACCTAATTTGTAGTTCTATTCCAAATTTAGTGATTCTCATTAACGGTCTCTAGAAAAATATATAATCATGCAAGTAAGGTTCAGAGCAGGTTCTATATGCTTCCAGAAGCATCATTTTAGACTAGAGTAAGCGACATTTGCCTCTGTCAAATCATTCTGTAGCTCGATTCATATAACAATGTCGATAAAGTTATCTTTGCAAGTAAATCCGGACCCTCGTAAACATCACAGAGCTATGAAATGAATGACATTCTAACTTGCAGATCTCATTATTGCCCATTAGTACCTAAACCTTTGTTCCAGGACTACAATGACGATATCAGGCAAGAACAAATGTGGGAAATGCAGGTCTTGTCCAGTCAACGAAACAACAATAAAGGAGACGAAGGTGGCTCTGGAGCCAGTTCTGGTGCTGAACTCAACGACGACAGACTGAGCGGTGAAACTGTTGAACTTGATCCTGATAGCCCTCAAGAGGAGCATCCGGCGCTGAGGGGTGCGCAACCTGGTATGTGCTTTAACCTGTTAAATCAATCTTTTGAATAAATATTCACTGTCTTTGGGGGAATCTTTGGCTCTATAAACCAAAGACGGGCAATCAATCTGACGACAAATCGTTTTATTCCTCGGTACAACACTGTCTCTAAATCACTTTTATTTGACATCGGATTATGAGTATGTGATTTGATAGAACGAAGATTATAAAGATACTCAAGGGGTAGTTTTGCAATAATACATTGGACAAAAGTATAACTATAACATTTCTCAATGCATGTATTTACATATGCCTATCACGTCGTTGCCTATATTTCATTACAGTATAGTTCAATTCAATGGAAGAACATATTTTGAAGCATCACTTTCCCTTCCAATTGAATTTATCTTCTAAGAAAACATTCAAATAAGTATCATCTGAAAGATCTATCAGGTCAAATCAACAGAATATGTTAGCTAGTACAAACAATATAATAGAATAGTGTATTAGGTAGTTAATTCATAGAAAATATATTCAAATGTTATCAAATCCACAGAAATGTTAAACTAAGTCAACATGTAAGAAATAGAATAGCATGATATAAGGTATTTAATTAATATAGACATGACTCTTCGAAGAATTATAAGCTCGCTCAACGATAACAACTCAACTCTGTTAATGTGCCTTGACTTGAGCAAAGCATTTGACAGTGTGGACCACAATATTTCATTAAATAAATTGGAATTGTTTGATGTGAGGGGAATAGCACTGAGCCTCTTTAGATCATACCTTTCAAATCGCTACCAATATGTAATCAGCAAAGATAAATTAGGAAATCTAGTTAGATCAGACAAGTTGGGAATATACAGAGGAGTACCACAGGGATCAGTGTTGAGGCCTCGTCTGAACGAAGTATATACAAATGACTTACCTGATTATCTGCTGGAAAGTTCTGAACAGTTTGCTGATGACACGTCGATTACACTTCCAGTTTCTCCGTCTGATACACTTGACTTGAGGGTTTATGAAACTCTATCAAGGGCAAATAGTTGGTTCTCTATTCAATAATTTAAGAATGAACTGTGATTAAACAGAGTTAGTGCAATTTAGTTATCAATCAAACGAATTAAGTATAACAACTCTGTAGACACCCTCAAATCTGTACGGTAGTCCTGTCCTGTCCTTTTCTGGGTATAATCCTTGATTCAAGAGTTGACTGGTCCATGCAGATTGACAAGGTGTTGAAATCTCTATCAAGCATTGTTTTGCCCTAAGAACTAGTAAATATCCAAGCCTCCATGACTGCCTATCATGCCTATGTCTAGTCTACTTTAAAATATGGATAGTTTTTTGGGGCAACTCGGGTGACGTTCTTCGAAAAAGATGTGTTAGATGTATATTAAGGTTGACTCAGAGAAAAAGCTGTATACAGGATTTTGTAGGGAATGGAATACTTCTTACCTTACATAGTTCATATATTTATGAGATAGTGATCTTTGTTTGCAAAAATCGGGAAATATTCAGAGACTACTCACAGGAACATGATCATGGCACAAGATATAAGTGCAATAAATTGAACGTATCTACAAAAAAACGTTGCGTTCACTATCCTGAAAATATTCAATAAATTGCCTTCATCGCTGCAAAAACTGCCTACTCTAATCTTGGAAAACAAGAAAATACTCATTCATAAAGCATACTATACGCTTAATGTTTATTTAACTGATCCCCATCTAGTTATTCTTTGAAATGTTTCTTATATTCCATAGAGTATGCTATTGCATATCTGTAGAATAATTTTACTAATTTTAATTATTGAATATTTCATTTTATAGCAGTATTATATTTTAACTATTCACCTGTTATCTGACGTCTTCCACGCCACTTGAGGGCATATCTGTAAAGTTGAACGAATAAACGATCTATCTATATATGTATCCATACTACCCATAGCTGAGGACCTGAACACCACATGATGGTCTCTGCCAAATCTTGCTAAGAACCTGAATACCACAAAGTGTAGCCACATTTATGAACTATTTTATAGTTTATTATTAACGCAATTATTCTTATTAATTTAGAATTGCAAGATACAATTTATAGAATTAACAAATGTGTAATTTAGAACAGCCATAGGGCAAGATTCTCTGTAAATGGTAATATAACAGTATTGTTTGAAAAAACGTTGTCAGGAAGGATTAAAAGATGTTGGACAATGATGAATACATTTGTCTTGGTCGTTGAGGAGTTACTCATTAAGTCGTGTTTCTACTATATCATTGATCATAATGAATTGAGGGTCAGTTCCTCATCACCATGTTGAAAATTATGATTATCCTAGGGAATAGTGGGTATAGCTAGAATAAAAATTTGCAAATATGGAACGTCTTGTGTAAGTCTAAACTTGACAGAAAATGGGTGCACACATGAACAGAATTCAGTTCCGGGTAGACCAGACGTTCAATTTCAATTGGACTTTCTCCCAGTATTCTAGACATTCAAGACTGTAAAAATGCAGATCCATATTCGTGGAACATGCGCTGATAAGTTGACAACATTTTCTTTGATACTTTGATGAGACTGTGACAATAATCAGAAACCAAATCAAATCAGATAAATTCAGTTCAACGTAATACGAAAATATTAGGAAGAAAATTATGTTTCAACTAAATGATGATTCAAAATCATAAGACAGGAATTGTCTTTTTCAACTTGGACATTAGCAATCCCAATATTTAGCTTTTCAATCCAGACGTGTATCTCTGCCGAAAAGTTTCATGTATCATCAAAGACTCAGTGAATGAGAGTGTATCAAGAAATATCTGATTATTCACTTGATAAGTTCGAAAAGAGGTAAAAATGCTAAATATAATATGAAGGAAAGAGATGTTTCTATTGTTCTCCGCACTAGATTTAAATATTAAAAATTCCTGGAATATTTCGAAAAGAAATCCATCTTGACCATAAATTGAATGAAAAATTTATTAGTCCTAGCAACAGTTACTGGGAGGCATGCAATTCTACCGTTAATCCTTTTTGCTTCAGTTCTTTTTACATTCGTGCCATGCAATAAATTGTTCTCCAGTTTATTTCTTACGATTTATATCATCGCTCACCTCCTAAATATACCGGTGTTACAAGAACAATTCTACTGTTCACAATCTATGGATATCATATATTTAAAAACTGAATTACTGTGGATGATCATGTAACCTTTTTTTTTGCCCACAATTATAAACAGCTTTCTTTCGAACATCAGTCTCTCATTTATATTCTCGCAATCTGACAATTGTTATGAAATATTGTTCATATAAAGGAGATCCCCTAAATATTCCTGGATGTGTTTCGTGATATACAGAGTCCAATACACCGGAGATGATCCAATTCTGGGAACAAACAGTGGAGATGAAATCGTCGGATAACGAAGTAAGGGAGAACGATTATGATTAAACAAGAATAACGATGTACAGAACGATTTTTTGTAGAATTCTAACGTAATATACATTATATCACTATAATAAAGATTCTTGACCCAGTATGAATTATATATAAAAATTCTCGTGAAATAGGTCACATTAACACTTTGTTTTAAAACCCCTTTTTGACATAATTAGTCTTCTGATGATGGTCGTGAGACCGAAACGTACGTAATACGAAAATATAAAACAAAGTGTTAATGTGACCTATTTCCCGAGAATTTTTATATATCATTATACCACTGCAATGGAATAATAGATTTCATAAATTTGCTCAATACAATAAATTGCTCTACTTTCTTAAAGAATCGTACCGTGACCTAGGTACGCTATCGATATAGTTAATACAAATATTATGCTAATAAATATGCAATATAAACATTAGGTCAGTAAGATGAGGAGTCAATATCAACTTTCGTTACAATGTAATAGGACAAGGCCCCACCTTGATACTTTGTATATAGAAAACAAAATGAGACAAAAGTACCTGAATGTTGGATCTACCTATAGACAGCAAAGCAGTGAAGCAAAATGGACAGATGTTGAACTGTTTCTCGCTGAAAGGTTCATACATCCAGAAAACGTAATTCAAGATCGATTTTCATCGGTATGACTTTTTGAATGGGCAGCCACGACTTCAAACGCGTTGCAGTGAGCGACATTGTAATAACTGTCAGACGGTAATAACAATTCACCTACTAGTTGATCCTCATCGCAATTCTGAGGGAAATATAATGATAACCAGCATATCCTTATTAATAATCCCTTATGATATGTGTATATAAGTATATAACTCATTTTTGGGTATAGTAAATGTCATTTCTACGTTATGTTACTACATAACTTAGTAGAGGTTCTGAAGCACCTACTTTAACCTCACATTTGCTGTACAGTGTGGAATATCTTGATTTTTAGAATTTTGAAACGATCATTCCTGGGACATTGCTACATATAACTGGCCGAAGTGTAAACACTGGTTGTGGTAAATAAATTTCACCCTGATCTAAAATATGCCTTTGACGCTCATGAATTGTTGAACAATACGCAAAACGAAGATAAAATTGTAGTATTATATAAGCAGAAGTAACTTTTGTATTCAATATAACTAAAATACAATATGATCTTTGGCAATTACTGCTGATGGAAATTTAAATAATTTCAAAAATTTCAAGTTCTTTCCACACAGGAGAAGATACGATGATTCAGTTTTGGGATAGATAGATAGATAGATAGATAGATAGATTTATTTGATCATGTTATGCAATGGATTACATTTATGACAAGTCATAGGAATTAATGGGTACAGAGTACTACATAGTAAATAATTGTAAAAATTTAAAACTTACATCAATAGTCAACACAAATGGGTTTCGAATGAATATCTAAAACACTTATTTGTTAAAATAAATTTTAAAATAAATTTAAATTCAAAATCATTTTGTTAATGTACAATTCATAAAATCTTGGATAGAGTAAAAACAATTCTCAAGAAGATATTTTTTCACCCTCCTTCTGAACACATTTATGCTTGAAAGCGTCAGATCAAAAGGTAGGTGGTTATATAATTTGAAATCCAGCGAGTTACGCCTCGACATTTCGAGCCTAACCTTTGGTTGACGGAGTTTTCCTGCATTTCTAGTGGGGTAATCATGGAGGTCTGAGTGAGTGGAGTATGAATTTTTATTCTTGTGAATGTGGAGTAAAGTGTGAAATATATAGATGCAGGGCAAAGGCATTATCTTCAATTTATTGAAGAGTGGTTGGCAGTGTTCATTCAAAGGAACACCAGCTATAATTCTGACAGCTTTTTTTGCATACGGAATGCTCTTAGGGCATTAGTAGACTTTCCCCAAAGCAGTATCCCATATATTAAGTGAGTGTGAAATAATGCGTGGTACGTGGTTAGTAGTGTTTGGGGGCTATTTTTTATCTTGAAGCATGGTGAAACCTATCTTAATTTCTCTCCAGAAGGAATGTCAATTTCCATGTTTCGGAGAAGTATATTAATAAAACACATTGGCTTCAGGTGAATCATCAAAAAAATAGTAAGCCTAGCTATAACTTAAATCTAATATGTACTACCATTTGCTACCATTTGGTAATAACGTAGGAACAATGCCAGTCCATGACACTGATATAACCACAACTCCCAAAATAATTCCATCAATTCTGCACACACCTTTTTGCTGCAACAAAGACTGAAATAGCCATTAAACCTTTTTTTCACAGAAAGTACAATGCGAAACAGCAACTACGTTCATGCTCTAGAATATCCAAATTGAATGGAGTGACATTCAAGCTACTATCAGGAAAGGCACGTCTATGTATATTGTATTAGAAATGGGGTTTGTTCTCGATTCCTATCGCTGACATTTCTCTACGACCAGCTAATGACTTTCTATGCTGAGAGCAGGAAGCATCATACGCAACAGAACAAGGATCAATAATGGTCGGACAGAACTCTATTACATTATCATGTCTAGCATCAACATTGCCAGAAACAATCAAATTGCAAATAATATTTCCATTGCCAAAATCAAAATATCACTGTCATCTCTATGCACCGTGCACTAGATAATTGAGAAATAATTAATCAATGCAAATAAATTCCACGTGACCAAGTTATTCAACGTCTACCGATAACAAATATTTGACTTTCAGTTGCATTGTTAATACGTTGTCTGTGCGATGACTCGCCAACAACCAAATCCTCATAAAATACTAATTCATTATAAATGATCCTTATTATGAAATAAACAACCCTAAATAAACCTCAACTCAAAATCAAAATCAATGAGAGATGCCGCAGAAATCAGTCAGAAATTCCCATTTTCAATTCAGTTATCATCAATTGAAATGATGATATAATTATGACACCTCCGTCGATAGCTCATCTGTGGGTAATTGAAAACAAAATTCATTGAAATTGGTAAAGGGGTTACCTTACATGGGCTCGATTAAGAAACAGTCTTGAATTTGAAATATATCAGGGGGCACGGCAGTGCCCCCGTCAAGTCGAGCGCGAAGCAAACACTGCCATCCTTTATTGGAACCATTTCGCCGCATTTTCAGGCCCCTATTTGAGAACCTCTGGATAAGACCAGAACGCAGAAATTCGTCATCCAGTAAGCTATAAAATCACATACTTCAAATGAAAAATTTCAAGTATGTAGGTCATTTAGTTCCGAAGTTAAGCGAAAGCAAAGTTTCGCATTTATGACACTCACTCATTCACTCACTCACTCATGATCATCATGATAGAACTAGTACTTCCCATAAACTCAGAGAGCTGAAATTTGATACAGAGCTAGGGTTTAATGGCCACATGAAGGGAAAACTATAAAAACTAGGATAATCGAAGATCTGGAGTACCTGGTGACTCTTATTTGAAAACACAAGAGCCCATTTGTGTCCTTAATAATATCTATGATATGAAATGGTCTGCCACGGACATTATATGTGACCACGGTCGTATATGTGTCTATCAATGTATCAGCTGTCTGTCATATAAACATAAACGTTACGTGTTTGATTTCGCAAGATAATATCGTAAAAAATGTCGATAATATTAAAAGACGACGATGAACTTAGTGGCTACCAAGTAGATGGTATGCCCAAAGACGGGTCTTGTCTCTTCCATTCAATATCTTTCTTGGTGTATGGTAGAACTGACTCAACTTGCAGTATCAGATCTGCTATAGTTGCATACGTTGCTGAACATTGGGACGAAATGCAAGTGTACACGTGTAATGCTGATGGTGAAATAAATAAATATGCCCACGTTTCTACAAAAAGAAGTGAAATCCCACCAAAAACATTCTGTAAAAAACTATCCAAGTCTCGATGGAGCTACTTGTTTATCTCTAAAAAGTAATGAAATCTAGACAAAGTCGTACCAAGTCTGAGGTTCCTTAATGCGATTTCTTTATTATTATAGTTAATGTTGTGTGACTTGGCCGTTAAAGGGTACACAAGGGTACAAAACCAGGTGCTCCATGACACCATTGCACCAATCTGTCGCCAGAACCGCTACCGATTGACGATGGAGGATTGCTACTTGGAAAACGTTGGTTCAATAACCAGTCAATTGTAGGCTTGATAAAGCTGCGTATTTCAATAATATTTATGTGTAGGCGAGCCTGGAACGAACAGTATAAAAAATTATTTCCAGTACAGACGGACTTCTAGTCATTGATAGAAGTCTGTCTGTACGTCTATTTTATGTTAGATCGGTGGTCGATTTGACGCTCCAAAAAGAAGAGAGCAGAAGTCAGCATTGTCAATGCTGAATGCATGTGTTGCACAATCAACAACAGCCTAACATGAGACACTAGCGTCCAATTACCAATACCAGTATGGGCTATTATCTTGCTTAACAAACATAGGTAGTTACAACATATAACATTACGTGTAAACAAAATTGGATTGTACCCACTAACGTATAAAGAATGTTCAACGGCCAAGTCACACAACATTAACTATAATAATAAAGAAATCGCAGTAAGGAACCTTAGACTTGGTACGACTTTGTCTAGATTTCATTACTTTTTAGAGATAAACAAGCAGCTCCATCGAGACTTGGCTATTTTTTTACAGAATGTTTTTGGTGGGATTGATTTGACTTGATATACGGTTATTCTTCCTTCACCATATGAAGTGATGAGAATAGGAAATGCATATAGGACCGGGAAATATATATCACAATCATACATCAAACCTGTAGAGGTTAATATTCTAAAATTTTTCAAATTGCGTCATCAAAATAGTGAGGTCATCTTCTTATATTCCTCGTCATAGAGATTATTATAAGATCTATAGATCACGAACCAAAGTTAATTTGTGACAAAATTACATTGAATTAATATTCTGTCCAATGATGAGAGTAAGATCATAGTCCTTTATGTCAAAGATTTCGACAGTTCACTGAATTTCAAAGCCAATACGAGTGTGTGCTCCCTTAAAATTAACTCGCTTCAAATGTAAGCAAAAATAAATTTCTGAAGGAGGGGAAAACAAAAGAAAACCTCGACCTTTCCATGGTCTGGATAGACTACCGCAAAGCATTTGATTGAACATCACATGAGCTATTATTACACTTTATCCAATTCCTTTCGGTACCAACCCCACTACTGAGATGCATAGAACATGCCAGATCTACTGGAATCACCCATTTCTGACTGTTCGCGCCTTTTCATGGTACGACACTGTCTACCCCCGAATGTGCCAGGCGTTCTGAATCAACACGTCTCGAACCACCCTGAATATAAGTCTCGAATATAGTTTGCTAAGTATAACAACGAGTTTCATTTGGTCCTTCGAATATCGCAAACATTTCATCCTACGAGCCGGATTGAATACCAGCAATTAATCACCCGTGAGTGGTTATCGTTCTAAACAAATTTCGCCCGTGTGTGAAAACATCAAGGAATCAACAATTCCGCATCATCAAAGGTCAGTCCTATATTCCCTTCTCCCTTTATCTATCTTGTGTTACCGTTTTGTTACATCTAAGCAAGCTTCTTTCGTATAATTGCATTTTAGGTTGAAATTCAATTCAGCATCATAAGCTTATCTGCTCAACTCGATATATTTTATTTTTGTATCATAAGGTCTCGCTAGAAGTAAAATGGCAGAAAATAAATGTATTGGCGACCTTAAATTAGAGCGCCGAAACATAAAACGTTCTATTACGAGGTTACAAAATGCTATCAATGCGGATGATGACTTAGGTCAATTAGAAACTGATTTAGAGGCTGCCACTAAGTTTTTTGATCAATATGATGCGATTCAATTTCAAATCGAGAAATTTCAATTAGCTCAAGAGGGCGCAGACGAAAGCGTCTTGGAGGAGGAGAGTGATAAAGAACGTGGTAAAATGGAAATGCAATACCGAGCTATTGTTAGCAAATTAAAATCATTATTGGTCTTAAAAACTCCAGTTAACTCAAACTCCAACTGTTATCACTAATAACGGAAATAGGGAAAGCATAGAAAGCGTTAATTTGAAACCCTTACCGCTGCCTGTTTTTTCAGGAAAATATTCTGAATGGTTCACATTTTATGAATCGTTTAGGTGTTTAGTTGGTGATGACGATAACATGGCCAACATTCGCAAGTTTCATTATCTAAAGGGTTGTTTGAGAGACGAAGCATTACGCTCAATTGAATCTCTATCCGTTTCCGGGGATAATTACGTAAATGCAATAAACCTGTTGAAAAAACGTTTCGAAAACGAGAGACTGATAGTTCAAGAACATTTATCGAACATTTTGCACCTCCATCCCATTTCGAAATCATCTCATACAGAACTACGCACTCTTATAGACACAGTGAACAATAATATTTCAGCCCTTAAGGTTTTAAAGTTGCCTACGGACCAATGGGATGCTATTTTAGTAGCAATTGTACTGGAAAAGCTTGATTTTCTTTCGAAGAAAGAATGGCAAGCAACTTTAGACAAAAGCGTGCCAACTTACTGCAATTTCAATAACTTTTTAGAGAAACGATATCAAATACTAGAAGCAACCTCTAGCATGAGATGTGACGACACATTTTCCAGAGGCACCAAAACGTTTCAGAAAGGTGGACATTTTAATGCCAAACCTAATCCGAATTCGTTTGGAAAAATTAACAAATTCAGTGCGAACATCATTTCACCGAATGGTTGCTTTATTTGCAGAAAACAGCACAATGTATTTCAATGCAAAACCTTCCTGGACAAAACTATAGCTGACAGATTAAAGGAGGTAAACTTGTAACAACTTTGCCATAATTGTTTAAGGGGCACACACAATACGAAACAATGTAAATCTGCCGCGGTTTGTAAGGAATGTGGGCTACCACACCATACTCTTTTACGCTTAAACGAATTTGTACCTACGGCATCATACACCTCTGCTAATACGCTGATTAGCTCCGAAACAAGCCAGGTACTTCTTTCGACAGTTTTAGTGTTAGTACCAGATTTTAAGGGTAACTTACATCACTGCAGGGCAGTATTAGACCAATGTTCTGAGGTATCGCTAATTACTGAAGGCATGTGTCGAAGATTGGGATTGCAAACGCAGTCAAGTAACGCCTCAATAACAGGAGTCAACCTGTCAGAAAGCTTTGTCCGACGGCGTTGTAAAGTTGAAATTAAATCAAGAACAACTGAATTTACGCAGAACGTGGAATGTTTCGTTTTACCTCGAATAACACGGCCGTCGCCGTCTATTTCCTTTCATAAGGCATCTATCATGTTACCGACGGGCGTTGCTTTGGCCGACCCGAATTTCAATATCTCTCAAGAGATAGATTTGTTGTTAGGCGCAAAATTATTTTGGAAGTTATTAATCGGCGGCCCTTTCCAGTTACGTGAAGATCAACCTTATTTCCAGGAAACGCAACTCGGATTCATAATAAGCAGAGATTTTTTCATGGATGACGTTCTTTCTGGCGGAAATTCTTTAAACGAAGCCATGCGAATAAAAAACGAAGTAACTGATATTTTGGCGGCGGCCGGGTTTAATCTAGGCAAGTGGAATGCAAACGATCCACGATTGCTGTCTAAAATTGATGTTAGCGCAAATCCAGTAATGAAGATATCAAAAAATGATGATGTCAAAGTATTAGGATTTTTTTGGAATTGTGCCGATGATGAACTTAAATACAGAGTTAGGCTCCCGTGTGATTCAAAAATAGTCACGAAAAGGAGTATACTATCAACCGTGCCAAGAATTTTCGATCCCTTAGGCTTGATTAATCCAGTAGTCGTCAGAGCTAAAATTTTGCTTCAAGAAATGTGGTCGCTAAAACTAGGTTGGGAAACACCTGTTCCCGATGAAATTAAAAACAATTGGGACAAATTCTTAGCGGAGCTAGCGGAGCTTAATAGTTATCGAATTCCGCGTAGGTTGATGTTTTCAGATACAATATCATCATTAGAATTACACGGCTTTGCCGACGCGTCGTTAAAAGCTTTCGGGGCCGCTATTTATATCAAGGCAATAGACTCAACCGGAACTTCTGAAGTTTCGTTGTTATGCGCAAAATCTAGGGTCGCGCCATTGAAAACAAAAATTACGCTACCAAGGTTGGAACTCAATGCTGCGGTGTTACTTTCCCAATTGATGCTTAAAGTGACCAGGATTTTGAATTTAAAAATTAATGGAAAATTCTTCTGGTCAGACTCAACCATAGTTTTATGCTGGCTAGCTGAACCAGCTGAGAACTGGTCGCAATATGTGGGCACCAGAGTAGCGGAAATTAAGAAAAATACTGAAATTTCGGACTGGTACCATGTCTGATCTAGCGATAACGCGGCTGATGTTGTGTCGCGAGGTATGCTCCCACGACAATTGCACAAGTCGCAGATTTGGTGGCACGGACCCAGTTGGCTCAAATTAAGTTCCGATAATTGGCCAGCAACTTGGAAAAGCACCCCGCAAAAGAATCAATTTTTAATTGAGAGAAGGGCAAAGCTTGTCAACATCACTCATGTCGACCCTGAATTATCAGTCATGACCAATTTTTCTTCATACCAAAAGCTACAGCGAGTTATTGCCTACTGCATGCGTTTTATAAATAACTTAAGAAATAAGACTAAAAGTACTGAAACGAAATTATCACTTGAAGAAATAAAACGTGCGAATGTAGCGAGCGAAATACACAGCATTCAAAACTCCAGAAGATTCAAAACAAATAAAATTTCAAACCTAGATCCCTTTGTGGATAATGAGGGTCTGTTGAGAGTTGGCGGGCGTTTAAAGCACGCATCAATTGGAAATGACAAAAAATTCCCAATTCTGTTGCCCAAAAATCATCCAATAACCGAGATGATTATTCGGCAGTACCACGAATTTGAATTACATGCTGGCAATGAGGCCACGTTGGCCGCCGTGAGGCAAAAGTTCTGGCCGATCTCTGCAAGAAACAGTGTGCGAAAAATCGTTCACTCATGCGTCAAATGTTCTCGGGCAAACCCGAAACCGTTTTCTCAAAAAATGGGCGACTTGCCGTTCGAAAGAGTGCAGCAGTCACGGCCTTTTTCGGTTTCTGGAGTAGACTACACTGGGCATTATTTAATTAAGACAACTAAACTACGCAATGCAAAAAAAATAAAGGCTTATATTGCGCTCTTTATCTGTTTTTCTACCAAGGCGGTCCATCTTGAGTTGGTTGGTGACTTGAGCACCGAAAGTTTTCTGGCAGCCTTTAGACGTTTCACGTCCCGCAGAGGCCATGTAAGGGAAATCTTTTCAGATAATGGTTCCAACTTCATTGGAGCTGAACGCGAACTAATAAGATCGGAAGGTTTCAGAAGTAAAATATGTAATCACTTTCTGAATACAAATACTAAATTTAACTTTATACCAGCAAGGTCACCCCACTTTGGGGGACTTTGGGAGCGGTCGGTCCAGAGCGTTAAGCACCATTTGCGGAGAGTGCTAGGCGATGCCTCCGTTACTTACGAGGAATTTTATACGTTGTTAACACGAATAGAAGCTTGCTTAAATTCGAGACCCCTCATTCCCTTATCCCAAGATCCAAATGACCTTCAGGCCTTGACACCCGGACATTTCTTAATTGGGGCACCACTCACGGCTTTAATCGAAGGCGATATCACCGGCGTCCAGACCAATCGTTTATCCAGATGGCAGAGGATAGAACAAATCCAGCAGCACTTCTGGAAGCGGTGGCAAAGGGAATACCTGTCCCAGCTTCAGAGGCGTCCCAAAGGGCAGAAACTAACCCGACAAAACATATCAATTGGAACTCCGGTAGTCCTGGTCGAGGACAATCTACCACCCCTCCAATGGCATCTCGGACGCATCGTCGACGTGCACCCAGGAAGCGATGGTGTTGTGCGAGTAGTAACCGTAAAAACAAACAGTGGAGTTTATAAGCGTGCGGTCAGAAAAGTGTGTGTTGTGCCGACAGAAACCGAACATTGATAATCCAAAGGCAATATGTCAATTACCCATGCATGTATCTCTAAGTATATATCTGGCGGCTGTACATTATGTTTGAAAAAAAAATTGCATATACCGTCTTTATATTCCAAATTATAACCATGTTTTTTTTTTTTTTTTTTTTTCCTATATGTTTAAGATTTATCCATTATTGATTTTTGTAAGGGGGGTGCATGTTCGCGCCTTTTCATGGTACGACACTGTCTACCCCCGAATGTGCCAGGCGTTCTGAATCAGTACGTCTCGAACCACCCTGAATATAAGTCTCGAATATAGTTTGCTAAGTATAACAACGAGTTTCATTTGGTCCTTCGAATATCGCAAACACTGACCGTCAGGTCCATACAAGCAAATGAGCCTAACGTTGTCCTCCTCGATAAACAAACCAGGACTATGTATGTCCTCGAATTCTCTGCTCCGGTGGAGGAGAACATAGTCTTGAAAGAGGAAAAAAAATGAACAAAATATCAAGAGTTCAAGTTCCGCAAGCTATAACCAGGCCACAAAGTCGTATTAGTGGTTCTGATCAACGATATTCTGGGCGTAATTCGGTCTTCGCTGCGTTGGAACTTGAAGATCATTCCGGCCTGTAAAAAATTGGCGCAGATCTTGAAAGATCGGATGCAGGAGGCAGTCATTTTGGGTTCAATAAGAATACTCAGGGCATACGATTAAGGAACCTTGAGCTATTTAACAACCAGTGAGGAGGAGCAGCTTCGGTTAACTGACTTGGTTTTCCTAGCGTGTTTGCTGAGATGTCGTCGGAGCGCGCAGGAACAGGTACTATTGTAAAAAAACTATCCTAAAGCGAAGAGTGTGCTTCTAGAAGGAAGAAAACGGAAATGATTGATCTACGAATAAGTCAGTTTCGTAATGTACAGGGATGTAGCTATCATATGTGAAAGTTTGGATACTCGAAGTAAATGAATTTTTAAGTTTCTCAATTGGAAATCACTGACAGGTTCAGAGGGTAAGTTCCTTATTTCACTGGACATTGTCGCGTAATTACTGCGACAGGTCTCTCAATCCACGTGAGAAGTGCAACGTATATGAACGAACTTGCATTATGTGCTCAATATACTGGCTCAATCTAATGAAAACCATGACTTGACACGATGATGTAATAAAATCATACCAAACTGTATCTCCGTCTATTTCCTTTGTCAGTGGACATTGAAACCATCCGCCGATTTTAGAGCTCAGCACATTGCAAGTATCTTTTAAATATTCGGATCTAAATCACTCGACTCCTCAAAATTTGAAAATTATTTTAGCTCACAGATGCAACCTCATTGTAGGTTCATCGCGCTAGATACAGTCGTCCTTGAGATCTTTGCGCTTTGAGAGTAACACAACTATCTTTATTAGATTTTATATTACTCATACGCTGTTGATGATCAAATACTTCCTGCACTATGATCCAATCAGATGCTTAGTGCCTTACCTTTATCAGAAGTAGGTCTTGTACTCAAGGATGCCAACATGTGGCTAGGGAACATTTCCATAACTTTTAGCAGTCAATGTAAACTTTGGCTTTGCAGTAGCAGAAGATCAATTTTTTCAATCACTATTATTATATCTGGATCAATAGATGTCGAAGTCCTAGAATCTTCACCAAGTGTACATGTTCAATTCAGTTCCTTTTGTCTAAATTTTTGATCATATAGATATTCAATTCTTTGGCGGAGATGGTCGAATAGTGATATCATGGACCTATTTGTTTCACTTATGAACTCATGAGTGAAACAGGTGTCTGGAACTGATAGACGTGGTTGCAACTGATGGACCCAGAGAAATTTTGGATGTATCCAAATAATTATTGTTATATCACAGGCGTTATATCGTGAAATACTCAAATTCTCATATTATACGTATTATATTTATAATAATCATCCACGATTCGAAGGATTCCAGTTAACGTTCAATAATTATGTGTATGTCAGTTTTACAACACATTGTTCTGAAAATTCAGAATATTTGCGAGATTCGTTTATATCTCAATTTATTCAAAGTCAGTTGCAGACTTCATTATGCAGATACAATAAAATGATGTTCTTTGTAAAACTTTAATTACATATTCGAATTTCATTTGGTAATTCTGTAACATTTCTATACCAAATTGATTTTTCGGAACTTATTGTTCAATGCTTAAAATGCGACAGAAGTTTTAATCTCAAATGAATTCAGCGCCGGACTGGGCAACAGGACGGATGATCGGCCGAAGGGTCGCCATGGTTCAGGCTACTAGCGAGCGAAGGCTCCAAGTATTCAAGTGATCGCCCTATCAATGAACGATATGAAATGAAATAGGTCCAGCTAAGCGCATAAGTATTGGACCGAAGAAAAAAATTACAAATAACCTACTAATAGTGCCGCTTGGTCCTAAAAACTTAGATACCGCAGCAAAATTGAAGAATAAATAGTTCATCATTCGATGAGACTGATGGGATCTACGTCACGCTAACTATACTAAGTCCGTGCCTCAGTGGTAGAGACCATTGGTTTCTTAGACAAAATTGAGATTAGTGCTTTATTGTGTTTTCGTTGAGGTGAATGTTAGGTACCTAACCTAGTTACAGCTTGATAAGTTGATAATTTTTTCTTATTTGCTCATGTGCAATATTTCAAACTATGGAGTATAAAGCAGTGAAGTGATGATCATATGTATGATAACATGAGAATTCATTGTTACTCTAATGACACGTTAGTTTTTTAATAATTAGAAACATTGATAACCTGGTCAAACTGACAACACTGTATCACATATTGCTATGACATCATTTTTCTCTTATCTCTTTACTATAACTTGACATATATGCAATTGAGAAAATATAATATTCATGAAGGGAAAACCAGAACAAATATTTTATGGACTGAAACATAGTCGAAAGGATGCAAACAAACTTGCCGAGTTGACAACTTTTCTGAATCTTGCTGGCTCTCGTCACGACACTACGAATACCCTCGTTGTCGCCAAAACATACATTAAGACGTGTAAGGGCCAGTAGAACTTCGTCAGGGAAATCATACATTACATTTTTTACTCTTCGATTTAAGCTTATTCACCCTCGAACATTCACTTGAAATTTGTAATTCTCTATTCATCAATCGAACTATCATCACTCGACTTAATTCATTGAGAATTTTCCTAAGTACTGAAATCAAACATATCATCTGTAAAGGGATCAACAAAATAATTTAGTGAATGTGTGACGCGCCTTGTCGCTTTTTGGGGATTGTTAATTACGACGGCCTCAACAGTCCTGCAAATCTACCAGATCTGAATCCAATTGACTTTATCTCGATTTCTCGTGTCCAGATTTTTTGTTAGAGTTAACTCTTTGTCAAGAGCTTCAGCTGAAGACCTCACCACAAAGCGTATCACCGTGCTATCTATGGATAACCTTGTCCCAGGGTAGTTTCAGTGGAGTATATAACCAGGGGTCAATAGAGCAGACTGAATAGTATTAAAATTACAGGCTTCAATTGCAATCAATACTTGGTTACTTCTCGGCTACTTGAATGATGTTACATAAAGTTATACTTTTCGTTAAACAAACACGGAACTTCCCAATAATAAATTTGCTTGTACAGGAAGCTTTAACGTTAGATCTCACTTTAATTCAGACCTCAGAACTGTTAGACAAAGAGAACCATAGGACAAAAATGAAGTTCTTTCCCAGGTTCAAGATGTACCGGGATATCAAAAATTATCTTGGTCAAGGGTGAATCTAAAACGTGTGTCTCACTTTACGTTTGAAATAATTATGTCACTGTCACACTGACATCATCAATAACCTACAACTTTCATACCTATTTATTTTAGTTGTAAATAATAATGAACTACAAATTATGAAATGAACAAGAAAAACTAAATCACAGTAATTGTTGGAAATGTCCCCCGTTTTGTTCGAGTTGACGCGCATCCTCTAGCTGTGAAAACCGTTTTGCAGCATTACTGGCGTTATGGTTGCACATTGCTGAACTATTCTTTGTTGAAGTTCTTGCAAATTATTTACCGGAGTTGCGAAAATCTTCTTCTCTACGAATCCTTGGTCTACCAGCACCTTTTTTATGAGTCACACAACCAGTTTCACGAAACACTTCAACACAATTTGTAAGGCACGCATAAAAATTGTCCGGTAATATTGCCACGTTTGGGAAGTGCTCTCGAAAATTGTCCAAACACAAACGTTGACTGTATTGCTAATTCCCATTAAGTACGGCACTCGTTCGAAAATAGGCTTCAATCATGAAAATTTTGTGCTGTATTGTAAGAGGCATGATTCAAAAACTGGATTAGAAAATTTCAGCACAATGACTTAACCGATTCTGACACAACAAAACATATTCAAAAATTTAAAGTAAGACACACGTTTTACATTCCACAACCACCCTTGACCAAGATAATAATTTTTAATTTGTAGTTCATAATTGTTTTACAACTGAAATAAATAGGTATGAAATTTGTAGGTTGAAGATGAGGTCAGTGTGACAGTGACATAATTATTTCAAACGTAAAGTAAGACACACGTTTTAGATTCCACAACCACCCTTGACCAAGATAATTTTTGATATCCCGGTACAATATTTTACCTACATCGTTTGGAAAAATTGAATATAAAAGCACTCAAAAAAATTCAGATGAGTATTTAACAACACCAGATATGTCACCATTTTTACAATACCTACCATAGCTATAGGTACTCCGATCTATGCATCTATAAGCTCAAACCAGCCCTGAATCTCTTGAATAAATAATGATGCCTAATCGACCGTGTCCACCTCACATTTAAGACAATATCATCAAACAAACAAGATTAAGGAAAGAATAATATCAAAAATTCATTGTAAATGTGATGAGAGAAAATATTCGATTCAATTTAATCAAATTAAATTTGATATAATTTAATTAAATTTAATTCAATTCAATTTAATTTATTTCAAATGTAATTCAGTTTAATCACATTTTGACCATCCAGTTTCAAATAACCATTCAACTTTATTACCAAATTATATTTGTGCACTAGCTTGCTTAGATGAATATTGATGCTAATAATCTGGTACCAAAATTTAATTCATTAATAATTTAAACTTTGTATCAAATAGATATAACTAATGTAACGAAACATTTATATGTAATATGTACCAATAAGTGTAAAAATTAAAAAAATGGAGAAAAAAAATTGTAAATTCTGAAAAATTCGACATACCTATTTTATAATTCAGTTATATAGAATATAGTAATAAAACGAATAGAAATCGCTTACATACTTATTTTCCAAGAAATTTGTATGATTTATAATGGATAAATAAGGCTTTCCGCCGACTATAATAGTAGAGTTTCTCAATGAGATTATTTTGGAAATCAAATTGTAGCGTAGTAGTAGTATAATTAGTCGTGTAGTAGTCCTGTGATTTGAAATTTTCAAATACGCTTCATAAATAAATAAATAAATATTTCTTTATTGCTATTATAAAAAATTTGACAAAACAACATTTTTAGAGCAAATGTCAGAACACAATGTTAAATTTGAGACATATAAAAGTAAAGACAAATAAATATAGACATATCTACGTAAATAAGGACTTAGAATTAAGAAATTCGTTTACCGTGTAAAAGGAATGCTTTAACAGTTCTCCCTTGATTTTACGTTCAAATAAATTTATGTCAGAAATAGATCTAACAGAAACTGGCAAATGATTGTACAACTTAAATGGCATAGTTAAGTGACTATTACTTGTAATGGATAAATTGTGATGAGTAAGTAAGATTTTATCTTAATCTCTTAAATTATATTCGATGCTTCTATTTGAATAAGTATTAGAATTACTTAAATATGATTTTATGTAAGTTAAAGAAGATAATATATATAAAGATGGTATTGTCAATATATTTAAATATTCAAAAAGACAGTAGGTTTTTTATGAAGCATATTTCTGATTATTTTCTTTTGTACAACAAATAAATATCGAGCATTAGGTGAGTTACCCCAACAAATAATGCCATAGTTCAATATAGACTGTATATGTCCAAAGTAATAAACTTTTAATGTGGCAGAACTGACATATTGTCCAAGTTGCCATGTAACGTAACAGGCGGTAGATAGCTTCGTACTTAAAAATTCAGCACTGTTGTTCCATTTTAAGTGATTGTCGATGTTTAAACCGAGAAATTTAATACATTTAGAAGGTTGAATATTTTTTTGATAACCAAAATGCTAAAGTTGATTTCACTAGCTGAAAATAGTACACATTCTGTCTTAAGAGGATTTAGAATCAACCTGTTGTCGAAACAATGAACTTGCATCGTATCTAGACACATACTAATTTTAGGTGAGAGATTATTTATGTTGCTATCACTAGTTACAGCGGTAGTATCATCGACAAATTGAGTTAAACAGTATTTTTGAAGGTAAAGAAGTAAATTGTTAATAAACAATAAAAATAAAATAGGTCCTAGTGTGCTACCTTGAGGTACTCCAACTTTTAATTATCTTATGGTCCGATCAATATTCAACATCGTCTTATGAGAACATGTTGCGAACGATCAGATAAGTAGGAAGCAATCCAATCCAACGCTACACCTCTGATACCATAAAGGGAAAGTTGTTGCAATAAAATATTATGATCCACCATGTAAAAAGTGCACGATAAATCGAAAAATATTCCTACAGCATGTTGCTCTAGTTCAAAACTATTCAGAATGAATTCGAGAGATCTTAATATTGCATCCTGAGTAGAGAGACCCAACTGAAAGCCAAATTGCTGTTTCGAAATGATATTGTAGTTTTTTATGAACGATTGCAGAATCTTGCAATACAAAGTTTCAAAAATTTCCGAAAACACTGAAAGAAGACAAATTGGTCTATAGTTAGCCATATCGGTACGCTCATTCTTTTTATAAACAGGTATTAAAATTGAATTTTTCATAATAGAAGGGAACACACCTTGCCGAAAGGATAAATTCACAAGATTGCATAAGGGATATTTCAAAACATCTATCGCACGGAGTAATAGAGACCATGGTATACCATCGGAACCTTGAGCATGTTTTTTTTTTCGCTACTTTCCGCATCAATGACGCCACATCATCAGGAATTAATGGAATAAGAAAAAGTGATGAGTTTATACGCTTGTGTAGTATCAAAGGGAGATGATTACTTTTAGAGGAAAAATTGAATGAATGATTGAGTTCATAGGAATGATTATTAAATTTCTGGGCAGCTCCCTTCAATTCGATTTCAGTGCCATCGGTTAGTAAGAACTTGTCCGGCAATTGCTCTTTGCGTTGAAAATCAAACTGATCTTTGATTATAGACCAAGCCGTTAATGATTCATTATTAGAAAGAGCTAAGTTTTCACTAAGTTTTGGTGTTGTTCTTTTAGTATTGAATATTTTTCTCCAATTAGTGGATCATTTGAACTTTTGTATAAACTAGATAAATCTCTCAGAAGATAACTTTGATTTAGAATATGAGTAGAGATTCAAGGCTTATGCTTCAGATGTTTAAAAGATTGTATTTTTTTAACAATGCGTTCAGGTGGAAATGCTCTATTACTTATTGTGGTGAATCGTTCATGGAACGACGAAAAGAGAATATCAACATCTATATTTTCATCCTCTAAGGTTTCATTTCTGAATTCTAGGGCAATTAGATGCTGGAATAATGCTATGTGATATTGATTTGAAAAATCTCTTTTAAATGTTACTTGTTGAGATTGTTTCAAGTTATTAGTAATGTAATTGTCAGTAACCCTTAGCAAATAATTATCAGATATATTACAAGAAATAACCTGTGGAGAGAGATTTTCAATATTGATATTCGAGAATACATTATCAACTACTGTTTTAGAATTTCCTTGTACACGCGTGTACACTGATATACATTGTGTTAAACCAAATGAAGTAAATGTATTGCGTGATTCATTTGCTATTGAGCTTTTGTGGTTATGATGTAAATTTATGTTAAAATCACCACAAACAAATATTGGACTCAGAAAGTTGTTAAAACTGTCTAGTAACAAATCTAAATTATAATTAAACAAATTCACGTTATATGAAGATGGTCTATAAATACATGAAACACTTCAAGAAATATTGCCTATGGAAATTACAATAGATGAAAATTCAAACTCCGATTCAGATCTAATTGTAACCGGATTATGAACACTAAATTTCCAGTTTTCACTTAAATATATGGCGACTCCGCCACCTCGGTTTCCACTTTTTCTACAGCAGTATGATTGGATAAATTGAAATAACCATTGTAATATAATATCTGTCGCAGAATAGTTAATAATATCTTGATTCAGATGAACAAAGTACCGGCAGTCTTCTCTGTATCCTGTTAACATTCAGTATATGCATATTGCGGCACATATTCTACGTTATCGCTCCACACCTAATCCTGTTCAGTAGGGACTAATGTATTGCCTAGACATTCAATAGTCAGGTGGCCCCTAAAACCCTTTGAATCGCTTATCAGTAAACCGCAAAGCTATATAAACCGAAACCCTTCACATCAATATGCTATATGAAGGGCATATTAATTCGGAAAGATTGGTCTTGGTTGATGATATCTCATTTTTGAAATAACTCGGTAGAATTAAATAGATCCAAATATAAATCAATACAATCGGTGATGTGGGACAGATAAGTGAGTTCGTAGCAAAAGTTCACACGATTACATCGCTTATGAAACTGCTGGTCGGGAAGGACTCATAGGTCTTCATTTTATGAGATAAAAACGTCACCTTTCATCCTATATGACAGTTATACAACGTGATTTACGTAGGCCGTGCATCAGAAGTTTTTCAACTTGCAGTTGGACTAGAAACTTGAAATTTGGTATGCTGTCATAATTGATCATGTGCGTTCTACCTCAAATGTTTTTAGTCCTACAATTATACAGGGTATGCCAAAAGTCGGTACCAACTTTCTTATTTTAAATGGAAACCTAATGTTTTTTTGTCATGGTTCGATTGGCCTTCTGATTATGACTTCAGACAACCTAAGTTATGTTTACTTATCTATCACAGTTTTTGAGATATGTCCATTTTTCTGAAAAAAATTACGGCTGTAGTAGTTTACGAAAACACGTGTAGCAGGCTAACACCTGATGTCCCATCGACGGTCCCATTTTGTACCATATGGGCGCAGGCGATTTTTGAATGTCGCAATATAAAATTGTCAAAAACTCAATTTTCTCAAATGGCACCTACCATTTTTTTTTAACCATTCGGCAGAAAATTGAATTTTAGGATGAGTTATTTCAGCATTCCCTATACCCAAGTTCCACCTCTATCGAGTTATTCAATAAAAATCAAGAAATGCCTTATCCTGCCGAATGATTATTTGTGTATGCCATGGAAACAAAAGAAAATTGTAATAATTTAATCAAAAATATTGAACAATATTTACAGAACTCTAGCGTAAATGTTCAATATGACCACCATTGTTGTTCAAACATTCTATTATTCTATTTTCAATAGATTGCGTAGCACGTCTGATTTCGTTGGGATCGAGACTGTCAAAAGTCTGTATTATTCTAAGTCTCAACTCATCTATATTGTGAACTGGTGAAGAATAGACCAAATCTTTTACCCTACCCCAAATATAAAAATCTAAAGGGGTAAGATCTGGAGATCTTGCAGGCCAGAGAAAGGGTCCTCGATTTCCCCACCAGCGGTGCTCGAACATGGATGTCAATGTGGTAAACACAGTTCGTGTATTGTGCGGTGGTGCCCCATCCATCTGGTACCATGAACGTGCAGCTCTAGCCAGAGGCAAATTGTCAAGAAATGTTTCTATTACGTTTCGAAGAATTTCTACATATCTGTCACCATTCAGATTTTCATCGTACATAAAGTAGCGTACCTCTTGGTTCGTTACCAAACAAAACACATTTATTCGAAATTGTACTTGATTTTCAACTTCGAACACCATATGTGGATTTTCAGAAGCCCAAAAATGTCGATTGCGCCTATTGTAAACTCCCTGCTGACAAAACTTTGCCTCATCAGTCCAAATTATGTTGTCTAAGAATCCGGCGTGCTCTTGTATTTTGAGTAATAAGTCTTCGCAAAAGTTTACTCTACGGGGAAAGTCACCTGGGTGTAATTTTTGCAATCGTATAAATTTGAAAGGATGTAGCTTATGGCGGTGTAAAATGGTTTGTATTGCAGAGTATGAAAATTCAAATTCCAAAGACGCCGTTCGTATTGAGGCTTGAGGATATGCTTGAAAATATCCGAGAATGGTAATTTGATTATCGTCATTGCCAGTTAGTGGTTTGACTCTCGTAACGGGTCTAGCCACCTTCCCAAAATGTATAAAATTAGTTTTCAATCGTGAGAACTTGCCCCATGTCATCCTCGGTAAGTTTGGATATTTCAAATTAAACTCTCGGACAGTTCGCTGCACAATTTTTTGACAGATGCCGTGGATAACAAACAAGTCAAACACAACTTCGTTTGTATAATTTTCCATATTCCAATCAATTTTATTTAAGAATTAGCACGACTCGTTTTTACTTTGACAGAATAGCACCTTCTTGTTTACAGTTGTTTTTTGTTTTCATGGCATACTTGAATAAACACAAAAGCATTCGGCAGGATAAGGCATTTCTTGATTTTTATTGAATAACTCGATAGAGGTGGGACTTGGGTATAGGGAATGCTGAAATAACTCATCCTAAAATTCAATTTTCTTTCGAATGGTTAAAAAAAAATGGTAGGTGCCTTTTGAAAAAATTGAGTTTTTGACAATTTTATATTGCGACATTCAACAATCGCCTGCGCCCATATGGTACAAAATGGGACCGTCGATGGAACATCAGGTGTTAGCCTGGACTACCAGCTAACTGCTCCATAAACTTGGTTCCCTAATTTTGAACAGTTTGCGGGCTACACGTGTTTTCGTAAACTACTACAGCCGTAATTTTTTTCAGAAAAATGGACATATCTCAAAAACTGTGATAGATAAGTAAACATAACTTAGGTTGTCTAAAGTCATAATCGAAAGGCCAATCGAACCATGACAAAAAAACATTAGGTTTCCATTTAAAATAAGAAAGTTGGTACCGACTTTTGGCATAACCTGTACAATTGTAGGACTAAAAACATTTGAGGTAGAACGCACATGATCAATTATGACAGCATACCAAATTTCAAGTTTCTAGTCCAACTGCAAGTTGAAAAACTTCTAATGCACGGCCTACGTAAATCACGTTGTATAGGTTATCTCTTTTTATATTCAGTTCTCTTGCTAATAGTTGATCATGGCTCAAGTCATTTAAGATAAATATCGCTCACGAAATTTGTTTCAATCAATAGTTCCTCCATTCACTTCGTGTAAATTCATTAGTTTCGGCAACCCAGTGGCGTCATATCAATAAAGGGTCATCGGCTAAGTTATGTTCAAATATGTGATCCTTCGTATACAAATTGGGAGAAATATTTGTGGGCGAGTTGATTTCAAGAATGTAACTCACTCAAATGGGTCGGTACAAAGTATAGGATCGACACATTACGAGTGCCGCTCTCAACGCTCAACCCAGTATGTTCATCAGTTATGCATACCAGGCCTGCAAGCCAACAGAAATAGCAATTACAACCTGATCGACAAAATCACCCAATCCCTACAATGCAATGTGAAGAGATTCAGGAAAGTGTCTTCCTACATATTGAAGGAGCATTTGATAATACACTACCTGACTCTCTCTATACAGCGGATCCATGAACCAATCATGAGTAAGTGGATTCGATCCGTGAGACTTTGCTGCCATAACAATACGGGAGAGCTTTCAGTTTTAGGTAGGTGAGAAGGTGTCCACAGGGAGACGTTTATTCGCCTCTCCTGTAGTCACTGCTTGTGGATGGACTGCTAGCGGTTCTCTCGAAATATGATGTCGACATACAAGAGTAGTAGTAACTGTGATCAAAGGACAATATGGAGAGATGATATATGTTACTTTGCAGAAGGAGTAAATGTCTATCAACTCCCACAAAATAGTTGTAGTGCCATTCACTAAGAAAAATGAACTGGCTAATATAACTCCACCCTCCTTGATTGGCAAAACTATATCATTTGCGGAAGAGGTGAAATATCTGGGAGTAATCCTAGATAGAAAATTGACATGAAAGCCCCAAATTGGCATATACAATTCATTAGGCAAGAATATCTCTGGGACTGGCAGACGCATGAGTGGAAAATTTCGGTTGCGCTGGCCCTAAACAAGTATCCTGGCATGTTCGTCAGACCCATATCAACTTATGTTTCGATAGACTGGTGGTTTGAAAGAGTACAACAAGCCACCACAGTTATGCTCACTATCCTCAGAAATACAAGCATGCCTGATTATTACCGGAGCCAGCTGACTATGTTATGTCACTAAACAATTTGTTGGTTGTTGATGTATATTAAGCTTGCAAATACCACTTGATATACATCTGAAAACATTGTAATATAAATAAAGTCATAAATTATATAGTCAGAACATAGTAGGTGAAGGAAAACAGTTGGGGTGAAGTTAGCATCGCAAACTACCGCACTGTACACCAATGGCTGCTTTCGGAATCCTGCCTGACCTACCTCTTTTTCATATCTATTTGGAGAGAAAATCTAGATGGGCAACATACAGAATTCTGCAAGTAACTGCTGTCTGGTCTCAATCAGGCATTATGGAGCGGAATAGGCTGCTGAAAGACCTAGAAGGTTACAGTATTCTGGAAAAGATGTCTACTTTCCCTGCAAAATCGTGTTCTCGGAAAGAGATGAATAGATTCGGAACAAAATCAAATTACTGAGGGCGGACACCTGTTGACACAAAAACGGCTTCAAAACCCGTCAATTAGTCTCGGTGCTTATTTTTCAAGCAGGAATTCGAACCATCAAACTGTGTCCACCAGAGCTAGAGCTAAGGCGATGTCCTAGTAGATCGATAAAAATTTCAGAAAGGGAGATAAACTCGATCCTGGTAATTATAGACCGATAATCCTTACCTGCATTTGTTGCAAAATCATGGGGGAGAGGTTGATAGCTAACATTATAATGTCATTTCTGGTATCAAACAAAGTCATTTCCGACTCAAAGCATGGTTACTTATGGATCTACTATGACCCATCTCCTGATCTCCCTCAACCGTTGGATGCATCAGCTCCAAGCTGGCCACTCAGCTGACATAATTTACCTAGATATCTCGAAAGCGTTCCTCACATACTTCTCCTCATGAAGTTGGAACATTTTGGAATCCGCGGTTCATTGCTCGACTGGATAGTCAACCTTGTCGGAACTAACCATCTGTGTAAGTGTTGTCAACAATTATCTAATCCATTTGATGTGATCTCAGGTGTACCATAAAGGAGATATCTTTTTTTATTCCTAATCTATACGTTTGACCTTCAATATCTTATTGAATCGGTATTTTCTTCCTTTGGGGATGACTCCAAAATTTCTGAGAATTCAGTAACTGAAGCTGCTCTAATACAGGCAGATCTTGAGTCCATATTCTCCTGCAGTCAGACTTGGTGCATTTCTCTAAATTCATCCAAATGTAATGCTCTCCACCTCGGGAGAAACAATCTACACGTGCTATATACCCTGAACAATTCAGGTCACATCACAAAACGATCTTGGATTCATAATAACAAACAATCACAGTTGAAACGAACACATTACCAACAGTTGCAAGGGTGCTAATTCAATACTTCACGTTTTTAACACTATTCAGATCCTATATCAGACCTCTTTTGAAGTACGGCAACATTATATGGCATCCAATCTTGATCGGAGATAGATATGCTGGAGAGGGTCCAACGCCGGACTACCAAAGCGATAAACGGCCTCTACTGAATCTCATACAATGAACGTATGCGAAGGCTTGGCTTAACAACACTAGTTGATCGATATATACGAGGAGATATCATTACGACACATAAAATCTCTCGAACTATCACTAGCTTGTTTGTATTGAATAATAATGATAGATTAAGAGATCACTCGCTTATGTTAAAGAATGAGCCATTCAAATTCAACTTCCGAAAGAATTTCCTCTCCAATCGGATCTTCGCTACTTGGAATTTCTTACATGAGGAGGTCATTAACGCACCTACGACGACCACTTTCAAACGTCGCATCGAGAAACTTAGAATCAATAATGCATTATATAATAATTGATAATTCATCACTGTTAACTTTCACCTTTTTTGTCTACTATGATTTTGTGAACGTAATAGTTTTTCTACAAAAACTCTAATCCTTATTTTGATTAATAATAATGTACCAACATATTATTGTTAAAACAGTTAAGGTGATTATTTACAAATATATTTTCGTACTTGATTACTGTAGTCGAATATGTTAATTGTAGTAGTTAAGAGCTCAGCATCTATTGTATAATAAATTCACCAGCGACAAGTAAAGCTTTCTGAGGAAACATTGTAAAACGAGTTAAAATCTAAACTTGTTGTTTACACATCTTCATAGTTCTGTCCTTCTATTTGCTAAAATTTCAAAATGTAATACGAATAGTTTCTGCTTACAAAGTAAATTCAAAGTTTACTGTACACTTCGGTCAAATAACGCACCAACCTCATGTTGAGTTTTCTGTAAATTTGTCCATCCCAAACATTCTACATGGAATTCTGATGTTCAGTGTGGATAGAAAACAAAGAAGTATAGTAAGAAATTAAACATAGACGATCTTCAACTGTGAGAACTATCTAGTGTGCATCAACAAATGAACTCGTTTTGAAATTTAGTTAGATGACATTCATACAAGTAGCACTATAAGAGTGGGAGATTATTGAAAACAAATGATCTGTGATCAATCGATCACTGATTTCCTTAACTTTTGTAATCAAAATAGAATCCCAACACTCCTGCGGGTCAAATGTGTCATTGTTTAAACAGAAAATATATTGAAAATGATTTAGAAACCGCAAAATCAAAGACGTTTGGATATATTCAATTTTACATTGACAATCTATTCAAATAGTCCACATAATGTATTTTGCTATTCTACTGACACCTGCTACCAGGTTGACTCTCGAATTATCCACATTATAATATCACCTTTTATTATGCTGTCACCTGCTGTCATATAAAGTATCAAAGTTTGCTACAGAATAAACACATAAGGCAGACTGTAACTTCATATCGATGACGTCACTTGAATCTTAAAATGAGAATTTCTGACCGTTAGGTCACGTGTACATACATATTTATGAACAGAGGAGCACGGCTGCCATTATGTTTGAATGGAATATTCTAATTCTATTTGAATAACTGAAAATGGATGGGAAAAATAAAACTCAAAATAATGCTACCACTTCAAAAACCGTACTGTTCCCATTCTTACCACCTACCACACACACCCACACACACTTAATATCAAAAATAGTCTAGATCTATTCTATGCTTAAAATGGTGAAAATGCTTAAAATGATGGAAATGCTCAAAATGGTGAAAATGCTCAAATCGGTAAAAATCCGGAAATTTTTTGAGTCCATTACAATACTTCTCCTTTACTATATACTACATATTGTGAGAGGAGTAAAAAGTATTCACTAAACTCTTCCAAAGTAGTATATAAGGTAACATGAAATATACAAACCTAGTGTACATAGAATTAACAAGTACAAGATCAAACGAATTAATCTGCTGATAAAATATATAAACACGTTGATTGAAACCCATAATATTGTAAGTGTCAATTACAAGTTTTGTTAATATTCATTAAATCGGCATGTATATAATCCAATGATTGTGAAAAATTGATTCAATCTGAATTATAATTCATTCATTTTCACACAATAAGCATTGATTAGGTATTCTAAGATTCCTTCTGAGGAATTATGAAATATCCAATGATATATCGAAACTGTTATGTATGAGTTGTTATGTCATGCCATTTTACTCTACAATAGGGCGAATGAGCATTTCATATAAAGTAACAGTGTTTGGACATTTTCAATGGCGAATCACAGTGCAATCTAGTAAATCCTACTACACTACATGGCGATCCTGCAAATTGAACAAAATGGAATGAATAATCAACTACATACAGTCCATGTGAGTACCAAATGGTTATGATACTGCCGGTTCAGATGTATCACATGGCAGGGAATTAGTGCTTCGAAATTTGGTTATGAGGGATATCAGTGAAATGTCGTGAATCCTTATTTACTAAATGGCGATCCTTTGAACCGAACCAAATAGAATCTGGTGTTGACCATTTTAAAGTTTTATGGAGAAGGTAGAACATCCTACTACTATATGATTCTAAGAACCGACCTAGATGGTACCGATACCGAGTCTTAATGTAATATAACCAAAGTACCTAGTATTGCATTTACCATGGGAAATAACAGGGCAGGGAGCCAAGGCGTAGCGGGACTGGTGATGAGCAAACCACATCAAAGCATGAAAAGGGAACATAACGATACCACCAACATCAGTGAATCCAACTAAAGGAGTCGAAATGATGCAAATCTTGGAGAAATAAAGACACACAGGTTTATGTTAGTATTTAATTTAGGTAAATTAATGAAACGATATCAAATATACTGACCATTATCACCAAATTTTCTCATGCGAAATATCAACATTACCGTTCAAATATAACTTTCATGATAACGTTCATGAAATTTATTTTCATAACATTCATAGCAACTAATGCATGTAGAACCATTATTTATCATATTTATGTTACGATTATTCTGAATACGTAGCTTATGTTATTTGAACTATGCGAAAGGATTATATGAAGCAATTAAATTAAAATTTAGATATTCCAGAAACTAAACATGTAGAAGGAATTGATTACCCGGGGATTGAGGACTTGTTTTTAGGAACTTAGAAAGTTGAGAAGGCTATGGAGATAATATGGTAGGTGGTGAAGAATCCAATACATTATAGGATGTAAGGGAGTAGAATATAGTGTATCGCTATACACACATATCGTTATACTTGAACCAGCGTATGTTTTTTTGCAGTTTACGCACTGACTCTAAACTGGATGAAGTATTGGGCACTTCACAAAGTGACATGGTTTAATTGGAAGGCTATGTACAAAATATTTGATAGATTTCCATAGTGCAAAATATGGAAATAATCATAGATCCCGTTAGTAGAGGGAATAAAGCAGAAAAGTTCGAAAAAAAAATTGGATGAACTGATTTTGTCCATTTTTCATTGAATCGATTCTAGAGGTCATTTAAAAAAAATGTTACCATTTTTTCTTCAATGTGCATTTTATTATTTCTACAGAGGAAAATGCATCTTTTTGAATGAATTTTCAGGAGCTACCAGCATATCAAAAATTATCTTGGTCAAGGGTGGTTGTGGAATCTAAAACGTGTGTCTTATTTTACGTTTGAAATAATTATGTCACTGTCACACTAACATCATCAATAACCTACAAATTCCATACCTATTTATTTCAGTTGTACAACAATAATGAACTACAAATTAAAAATTATCTTGGTCAAGGGTGGTTGTGGAATGTAAAATGAATATGTTTTGTTGTGTCAGAATCTGTTAAGTCATTGTGCTGAAATTTTCGGATCCAGTTTTTGAATCATGCCTCTTACCACAAGGCACAACATTTTCATGATTGAAGCCTATTTTCGAACGGGTGCGCTAGTTAATGCGCCTCAACTTGTGCATCGAACAAAACGGGGGACATTTCCAACATTTATTGTAATTTAGTTTTTCTTACTAAAATCGTTATTTCATAATTTGTAGTTCATTACTGTTTTACAACTGAAATAAATAAATCCTAAAGTTGAAGGAATACGGAAAGTTAATGAAGATACTAGCAAGAGAGAAGAATCGTAGAATATTTCTGGTAAGATGTAGGAATTTGCAAGTTTATCCAAATTTCATAATATCTAAATCAAAGGAGAATATGTTTAGCAAGGTGCTAAATAAGAAGGCGTACGCAAAATTATTAAATTCTTTTCATAAAAACTGTTTGAACCTGTGCATTAAAGAAGCATGTGCAATTGTAGCTGAGGTTGAAAACAAAATCAAACTGGTTAAACAAACCTGTCATCAAAATTTTGATAGCAATTTTATATCGCAATTTTTTCAAATTCAGCATAACAATTTCGAAAAAAATTTCAACAAAATCAAAGCCATTCAATCTAAAAAGATAAATAATTTAATGAAAGACGTAACATATGAAAAAAAGAATATCAATGAACAATGGTTGAAAAATCTAACTGACATAAAAATTCCGGATGAGGTGCAGCACACGTTAAGTTTAGGTCCGAAATTTGCATTGCCTAATAACAATAATAAACTGCCTATCGATAATATTATTGCAAATTTAGAATGCGGAATTAGGAATAAAAATGTAGAAGAGAAAAACGAAATTAGAAACAAAGTTTGCAACATCTTGACAAACAAAAAGAACAAACAGAAGGCAGAAGTAGGGATTGCAAAGAATCGTTTTAACTATCATACAAAAATAACAAAAGATTTCTTAGATGCTAACCCTCAAATATTAGTTTTGAACGCGGATAAATGTAATAAAACCGTCATAATGCATAGAAATGACTATGAAAACAAAATAGGAAACCTTTTAAATGATGAAACAACTTATAAAAAATTAAAATCTGATCCTACTTTATCAGTACAAAACAACATGAATAAATTGATAAATAAATGGCATAAGAATAAGATAATCCCTATTGAATTAAAAAATAAATTAATTTGCCATAATGGGCTAGCACCTTATATCTATGGGCTTCCCAAACTGCATAAAAATGATATACCTCTAAGACCCATTGTTAGTAATATTGGAGCGCCCACTTACAATTTATCAAAATTTCTATCAAAATCTATCAATAATATAATAGGAAAAAATGAATTCTATGTAAAAGATTCATGGCACTTTAATGAATTTATAAAAAATCAATCCGTACCCGTAAACCATCAACTGATTTCCTTGGACGTTGTTTCTTTATTTACAAATATACCTGTTGTTTTGGCATTGAATAGCATCAAAAAACGTTGGGCAAAGATTAAAAACCACACACCTCTAGATCAATCGGAATTTATAAATGCTGTAAAATTTTGTTTAGAATGCACATACTTTCAGTATGGTGAGCAATTTTTTGGACAAATATTCGGCACAGCAATGGGATCTCCTATTTCAGCTACCATTGCTAACCTCGTTATGGAGTGCCTAGAGGAATCTGTTATGAGTTCATTAGATTTTCGGCCTGTATTCTTTAAACGGTATGTAGACGATTGCCTTATGTGTGTTCCCAACGATAAAATTCAATATGTAATTGATAAATTTAACAATTTTCACTGTAAACTTCAATTCACTTGTGAAATAGAATTAAACAATAACATAAATTTCCTAGATATGAACATTAGGCATGATGCTGATGGAAAAATAAAAACCTCTTGGTTTACTAAAGAAGTATGGTCTCAACGTTATCTTCACTTCAATTCCGTTGCACCAGCTTGTTATAAAAAAAGTGTCATAAACAGCCTTACAGATCGCGCGATAAAATTGTCCCACGCAGATGACCGTCCCAAAAATTTAAAAATTGTTCGTACTACACTAGAATTGAATGGCTACCCAAAAACTTTTTTCAATCCTATCATTAAAGAAAGAATAAACAAAATCTATAATGGTTCGTCTAATAAAAATAACATAAAAGGTAATACAGACAATTTTATAACTCTACCTTACATTCCGGAGACCTCAGAGAAAATCAAAAAATGTTTGAAAAAGTACGATATAAATGTTGCGCATAAACCTACTAACTGTGTTGGGAAATATTTCTCAAATCTAAAACCGTTAATACCCAAAGATAAACAAACCCACACAGTGTATAAATTGAATTGTTTAGATTGTGATGGAACCTATACTGGAATCTCTAAACAATATTTACAAAAAAGAATGTACGGCCATAAATATAGCACAAGAAATAACAACTTAGAAAATTCCACCGCCCTTGCTAAGCATTGCTTTGATTTTAACCATCAATTTGATTACAAAAATGTTAATATCTTAACTAAGGAAACCAATTATTATAAAAGATCTATCCTGGAGATGATTCACATAAAACGGGACCCGAAATCTGTAAATCATAGGGTAGACACACAAAATCTAAGTCATATTTATACTAATTTGATTAAATAATCTCTTGCAAATTCTTACATACGTCTTTATAAGTGTAGAAAATGTTTTTAGGAAGAATTCGTAATGTTATTTCCCAGTACAGGTCTGAAACCTTTCTTAAGTGTCATGTCATAAATCCTACACATCTGGTTTCGAAAGTAGATACTTGACAAATAACTTCGTTCTTCTCATTTGTTGTGAGAATACCAATCAATATGCTCTCATATATTTTAATAATATTACTGAATAGCGGATTCTTACTACAAAAAATAATTTTTTATACATTAATTCTGACGATACAATTTCGATTATTCGTGGTTCTGTTCGTTTCGACGGCGTGGGCTCTTTTAATTGAAGTTAAATTGTGCGATTTGGACGCTTGTTTTATAATTAGTTTTAATAAACCCCCTTTTTAGACATAGTGAGTCTTCTGATGATGGTCGTGAGACCGAAACGTACGTAAAGACGAATAGTTAAAACAAAGTGTTATTGTGACCTATTTCCCGAGAATTTTATATATAATTCATACTGGGTCAAGAATCTTATTATAAATAGGTTTGAAATTCGTAGGTCATTGATGATGTCGGTGTGACAGTGACATAATTATTTCAAACGTAAAGTAAGACACACGTTTTAGATTCCACAACCACCCTTGATCAAGATAATTTTTGATATCCCGGTATAATAAAAAATATAATTCGAGTTATTTCTTTGCAAATCGATTGAGCTTGTTCTATAATACTTGCACCTGTTAACAGATCGTCAACATACATATCGTGCTTGATCATATTGGACACAACTGGGTTTGCCTCGTTACACTGTTCTGCTAACGCATAAAAGCAACAAATAGATAGAAAGCTTGAAGACGTCTGACCGTACGTGAGAGTATTCAACACGTATGCTTTTAATTCCTCAGTGGAATTTCCGCGCCAAAATATTTCTTGTAGATTTCGATGTTCTGGAGCCATGAGAACCATACGGTACATCTTGACCACATCGGCAGAAAACACAGAGTTGTGAATTCTGAAACGAAGTATGATAGATAGTAAATTGTCTTGCAGACAGGATCGACCCGTTGAATATTGTTTAAAGACAAGCCGTTACTTGTAGGAGCCGAACAATCGGAAACAACTCTAAGTTTACTAGTTAAACCATCTTCACGAAGAACTCCATGATGAGTCATGAAATATTCGACTTGAGAAGAGTTAGAAGAGTTTTCAACTTCATACATATGGTTGTGTGCTAGATATTCACTCATGAAGTCCACATATAGTTGTTTCAGAGACTCGTTCTTAAGTCTGCGCTCTAGGGAATAGAATGTTTTTTTAGCACTATTCATTGAAGTTCCTAAGCATTAGGGAGGTTTTTTAAGAGACACAGTGGCGATGAAACGATCCTCGTTATCCCTTGTGGTTGTATCCAAGAAAATTTGCTCGCAAGTGGACTCTTCCCTAAAGTATGGTTTTACGACATCACGTTCCTCTAATTCCCGAAATTTGGATAAAGTAGTATTTAGGTTTTGAGTCCTTGAACACTCAAATTGCAAGCAGAATTCATTTGAGGACATGGACCCAATTGCGTTTCTTGTGAAATTGGTTTGTTCTTACCACAAGATTGTGATCCCGAACAAATCAGAGACCAAAATAGCTCAGCACCCACTAGAATTTGTATTGAACTAGGCTTATAGAAATTTAGATCTGCTAGTTGAATGCTAGAAGGTATATTGAAACTAGTAATATCGACCTCGAAACTAGGCAAAGTGCTAGTTATTTGATCCAAAATAAAGCAAACAACTTGACTCTAAATGGACCTCGAAATGGACTAAACATTGACTGAATTTGAACCTCACATTTGTTTTGAATACTAAATAGCGAATTAGAAATACCTGTAATAGAAATATTGGCTTTATTCTTATCTAGACCTAACCTAGAAGAAAGTTCCTCTGTAATAAATGAGCTCAGAAAACCTGAATATGAAAGCAGGTGTGCATTGAAAGCCAAACCAATTTTGGAGAAAACCTTGACGATAGCTGTGAACAAGAAAACATGACCCTGTCCAATATTGATAAAACCACTGTTACAAGTTAGAACAGCTTTACTTTGACCTCTAGAATTCTTTTTCATTTCCGAATATACCCAAAATTTTTCTCTCGGGAGGTTTTGAGGTCGCTTATCACGATTCCGGTGCCAGATTTCAGCTACGACGCACCTGGGAGATCCTGGTACTATTCTCATCTTCAGGTAATCCGTGAAAATATCTTTTGCATTGGAGTGAAAATTATTGGGGAGATGAATGAATAGATTAAAAATAATTATCAAAATCGGTTCATCCGATTTTTTTTGGCCTTTTTCCTGCTTTGTTTCCTCGACTACGAGACAAGGGAAAAAGTATGATTATCTCATGCTCATATGTTAAGAGAATTCAAGAACAAAAATGTCTCATCTTATTTTGGGACTATATTATCGTATATCAAAGAGTCCAGAAAAGTATTCATATTGTATGCTGATAGTTGGAGCATTTTTGACATCAGTGTCCAATAGATCGTTCATATGGAACAGAAATGAAGTTGGTGCCACAACAGCGTTGATACCCATTGGATAAGAGGAGAGTACGTCAACAACCTCATGGGGTGATCTATCTGAAAGAAGACTCTGTAGTTAACAACAGTAATTTTTATCTGTGAAATTACAAACTGTAACCGATTACTCAAATTTACACATGAACAACTGAAGGAAGAATTAATCTGTGAAAAATCAACAATAATTGAAGTGATAGTTGATGAGAATACATTTACATCACAGTATAATACTTTCAAATAACATGTGCGCCTAGACACATTACAAAACTGAGGATAAAATTTTAAAGGCTTGTTGTCTGTCATTTGTTATGTGTTTTGTACTTAAACAGTTTCGATGTGGCTTTCTTACAGAAAGAATTCTTTCGTCGACGATAATATGAGTAGCAAATTGAGATTTATCGCTCGTGGGTTGTTAAATGACGCGTTTATTCTTTCGTTTTCTCTTGAAGATAGCCAGCGTTCTAGTGTGAATTGAGATACAGCTTTATGGTGCCGCGGACAGTTCTAATTTATTTATTTACGATGGAATAATAAAAATGATTGCACCTGGTATATTTCCTATTTCACGACGGTATATTTGGAAGAATAACGGAGTATCATACGAAGTGAAAATTATTGAAGCCTCAAAACCAACTTTGTGATGTTGAATTATAGAAGATGTATATTCTGCAATATTGTAGAAGAGAATTGTAGAAGGTAGAATAGAAAGATCAATGGAACGAACAAAGTAATGTCAACGATCGTTGGTGAATATGGCAATACTAGTAGCCTACATGAATGCTAACGGTGCCTTATTAGTCGAGTAAATGAAGCAGAAGAAAGGCCAAAGTAACAAAAAATCGGCTGAACCAATTTTGAGCTCAGAACATCCTGGTACTATCGGCGTCTTCAGGGAATTCGAAGAAATACCTTATGCAAAGGCATGAAACCTGTTAGGGAGGTTCTCTTGAGCATACGTGTTATGACCATAGCACTCAATAGTCACCTGGTGGTCAGGATATCCTGATTATCTAGTTCTTCTCCTGTTTTCTTCTTCAATATGGAGCTCAGGACATCCTGGTACTATCGCCGTCTCCAGGGAATTCGCAGAAGTAATTTCTGCAAAGGCATGAAACCTGTTAGGGAGGTGTTATGACCATAAAACTCAATAGTCACCTGGTGGTTAGGATATCCTGATTATCTAGGTCCTCTCCTGGTTTTTTTTTAATATGGGGCTCAGGACATCATGGTACTATCGTCGTCTCTAGGGAGTTCGCACAAATAACTTCTGCAAAGTAATGAAGCCTGTTAGGGAGGTTCTCTTGAGCGTACGGATCATGACCATGATACTCAATAGTCACCTGATGGTCAGGATATCCTGATTATCTAGGTATTCTCTTGGTTATTTTTCTTTCAATGTGCTCTGAAATAAAGTCAAAATCGCCCTATTACCTATTACGAATGAGCATTAATCGAAAGAATACAAGTTTTCTCAACTGTGAACAAGAATTTGTTGCTCACACTAATTTTGTTCAATTTGAAAGAAAATTTTCTATTTTTCAGAAATTATAGACAACTTTTTCAATTGCAAGTTGATTTCAAGCTATCATACTAAGAAGTTTTCATATTTAATTCTGCTATTAACATGTCCAGGTTATGTATTGTATAATATTCATGCATAATAATTTGATATATAAAAATTGGAATATCAGAGTTTATTTTCTATTGAATCTAAGTTAACTGGTGCAGCCCAAATCGAAATTGCATTTCGTCCTTTTTGGAATTACATATTGATTGTTTGTGAAGTTAAAACTGCTTTGACGATTCACAACAAAATAGTCCTCATATGACACAACATGAAAGTGGTTTCATGAGAAACATACAAACATCAACTTATTATAATATGCAAATTGTGATAAATAATACGATGGAAAATCGAGATAGTTATGAGAGGCCCATTTCAAGCCTGCTATCTGCCTCTCCGGATAAGACCTCTTCACAAAATGAATATAAAATGCTAGAAATGAATTCCGGAATGATCCCCAGAACGGAGCAAATTGCTCTCACCAGAACTAATAAATTCACAATCGTGACAATATCAAATTTACCGTTCCACATCTAAGAAAAATAACCGACCTGTTTGCAACATTCCACATATAAATCACCTGAAGTCAGCGAATTGGTGAAATTTATTCCATGACATCAATATTCTATTTGCACAGTAAAGAAGTTACTGCTTGTAAACATTTGTTGTTAAAACTTTTGTGATTTATGAATGGAAGTCGATCGGCATTTTAACGATGTTGACTATATTCACCATTATATCATATTAATCAGTATTTCAATCAATATGGGCTTCCAGGATACCAATCTATGATAAACTCAAGTTTTCACAATCGTTATTTGTTAATCAGAGAAATTTCTATTACCTGATCACCAAATTGAAAAAGAATTATGTTGCAAATTCAGATGCTGTCAAAAATACTAAAATTGTAGTTTCGACTACTAGAAATGCACACGCATGTAATGAAGAAATATGCTTTCATACATTATCATATACAACAAAAACTCATGTAAAAAAATAAATATATTTATTCACAATACAAATAAAAATAATAAATAAAATGATTATTCTTAAAATCAAATAATTCTTTCATCTAAGATCATTTATCACAATTTACCACTCAAATGGCCGTATTGCAACAAACATTTCTCTACAGTTTTCCCTACTAAACGTTGAAATGCTACAGGGAAATCTTCGGAATAATATGAATAAGAAATTCTGGAAAAACATGCAACAAATGAAAAACGTTTAATACCTGCATGTAGAAACAAACCATAACCTGTAGATCATTCACACTCCCAAATTTTACATGCCACGAAGCTATTGCTAAGACTGTATATGTACCTAGATACCCATGTGAGGCAGTATGGCCATGAGCATTTTTTATTGTTGGATAGTCTCATGCACGCGAATCTAAGATTTTTCCAAATAACTTTTCGAATTGGTTGGAATTTTGAATTTGAGCCCCGATATATTATGTTAAACGTCACAATTTTTCCACAATGTTGTTTTCTCTTACTGAATAAACATATTGCAACTAAATCTATTGATTTTATTTCAAAGTATTCTTCGAATTTATTTTTCTTTCGATGTGAACCAGCGACCCTGTTTCTATGGAACGCCGTTCTTATATTTAATCGAGTAATCTCTCTGTATACCCTTAATTGGTACATATTTCCACACTATCTTCAATGAGAAAAACTATTTAATTTCGAATAATCATGATTGTTATACATTATCTTTTGATAATCAACAACTCGATAGTTTGACGTTTTAAAAACAACTAAGTAATTGGTTGCGATTTTATTTTGAATCCTGAGCTTGTTATTAATGAATAATAACACTATTTAACAATTTTTCTTTGTGGATGTAATAATTCCATCTCCTTGTTGAGTTCAAAATATAATGTGTAACAAATTGAAAACAATTGATTAACATAGAATAGAAACTCGACCTATAAAATTCCTCTGCTGAAATAATAATATCGTTGCAACTATATGACAACAGATTTATATTCCAAGGGCCCAAGGCTTATACAAATTTCACTCCAGTGCAAATCTAATCGAAATTGTATTTCAATTTTAAACTTCTAGTTCTCATAAGGAATTATTTCTTTGACTCAAAGTATCTGTAAACTATACAGAATAATCATAAAGTTCACTAAGACACTTTTCTTCATTTGAAATCAAAACTTTTCAATTCATAATACTTAAGAAAAATAAACGAGCCCACATTGATCAAGGCATTGCTTTTTTTTAATTGTTAATCTGTTAGCCATAAGTCAGTTGTAAACTACTATTATGTGGGATTCGATAATAAATTCATGAATGTATTTCTTTGATGAATTGTGATTGTACAATTGTGTGCTAGCACCTCATTTTTTGATAACCACAATTAATTTTGCAAGTGGAAAAAGTAAAATATTTTTAAACAAAAATCGATAACTTGTGAACATATCCTACTATTACTGTAATTAAATAGTATGTGTGTCACATTGTACAACCTGCAAATGATTTGTATATGACGACAATCATCGACTACTGAAGGTTAGAGATTATCCAACCATTTGGATAAAAGATCTTACAAACAATTGAAAACAATATATTGATTGCAGCATCTTGCTTGTTGTCAAACAAGAACTAGAGTAGTGAGAACTAGTGATTCCTCGTTGTCGTTCTCGTAGTCGAGAAAGAGTGCCAGAGCGAGAGACGCTCAACGGCATCGAGAGGGAGTCAACTCTCGCTCTTGTCTTGCTCTATCGAAGAACTAAAATTGAGAATTCCCACTAGTTCTAGTACATGTTCAGAGTTTTCCTATTGCGCCGGACATTATTCAATAATGAGCCCGAAATAGTCAACGCTATTCAATAAAAATGCTGTAAAAGTACTTATTACCTTTCAACTACCAAGTAGCCATCATCAGAGTAAAGTAATTAGAAAACAAAATGTACCTGTTTAAATACTATTAGGGTGTCATATACAGAAGGCCTACACAAACGAGTAGATATATTCCAGTGGATTCATGTACATCAATCAATGATAAAATAGCTTCATTTAATAGCCTTATTCATATATTATCAAACGTATCTTTGAACCAGAAAAGTTAGAAGAACGAAGTTGAGAAACTTCAGCAAATAGCGATGGGCAATGGTTACAACAAATCTTTGATGAATAAGTTAATTTCTAACCAAAAACGGAAAATAGAACACATTCAACTAACGATATTAGAGTCATTACTCTCTCAAATAATTCAATGAAATCCAAAAGTCTCACTTATCATCCTTCAGTAATCAATAAATTCCACATTTTTTTCCTGAATTCACAATAAAACCTGTTTATACGTGCAAAAACAAGCTGAAAAATGGATTAGAGACAATACCTTTGATGAAGTTTCCACTTTCGACAAATCTGGAATTCACAAAATCGATTCTGTCGTGTTCAAAATGCTATGTGCCTCAAACTAGAAGGAACTCATTATAAAGAACATTTTGCCCATATAAAGAAGAATAATATAAAGAAAAATCTACATGAGCAGAACATATTTTGAATTCACGTAAATTCTCTAGTATATCACATTCAAAACTACGGACAAATATCTAAATGATTTAGAAGGGATAGAAATGTATAAGCGAAAATGCAATTTATTCAATTCCCCAAATAGTATTTGTAACAGGTACATTTTTTTTCTAATTTAGTCTAGTCTGATGCTGGGTGCTTGGTAGCTCTAGGGTACTTTAAAAGTCAATAAATTGATTTAAACTCTCCATTTTTCATTTTGATTGCTGATTGATTGATCCAAATTTTGAATCTTCATGAATTACCACTCGGAATCGAATTTTCTAATTAGCAAAAACTTTATGATATTTGAAATAACAGTTGCACATCCGAGCCGACACATTGTAAATTCGAATGATCTTACACCAATTGCGTAATTCACCGTACGGAATGTATTGTTAGTAGCTCCGAACAAGAAGAACTCCATATTATAGTGTTGATGAAGTAGGTAAAACTAAAGCTCCAACGAGCGGGAAATTTGTAATTCTGAAAACAGCTCATCAACATGAATCGAATTTCACAACGTCGGAAGGCATAATTGCTTTCATGAATACTTTGTAATACAATTGATTTGAAATATACGAAGCTTGGGAAGGACAATTCCGGAGAATGTTGAGGGTACTTCTTGTCATTTAGATTATCATTAAAGAATAGAGAAGTTATTTTACGTTTACATCTACACATAATCTTGAGTTCTATGTATATAATGATGTAACTAGTGTTTATGCCTTCTCGACATTAAGTTTGAGTTAATCATATTCCTCATCAGACATTACTCCCAACTGTAATGTTATTCCTCCAATGTACCGTTTGGAGAGGATATAAAATATTCTCAATTGCATCCCAATCATTGATTGGAAGAGATTCCTCATACTTGTCAAAAGATTTCTGCCATACATGTATTACGTAGACAAGCAGGTCTCTTGTTGATCTATGCTGACGAAAGCCATATTGCCGGTCATTAACAATATTGGAGCTCTCTAGGTATTAGATGAGCTCGGTATTAATTGCTTCCTCCATTACTTTAGAGATCTCAGATAATAGTTCTATGGGTCCATAATTAATAGGAAGGCTCTTCTTTCTTTTTGTTGGAATCTGTTGGACCCCAGCCATCTTCCAGCTGGAATGAAACACACCAATTTTGTATGGAAGGGTGAACAACCTGCAGAAAACTGGTGTTAGCAAATCCCTTGAAACGACAGGTATAATGCGCCTACTTGTGAGTGGGATGAAGAAATTTCATACCGAGGAACGGTATGTATTAACCTTGCGTGAAGAAAAAGGAGAAGTTCAAGATATTTATTTTTGACTATATTCAGAACTTGCCATTGCCCAAAATCCCAGTGTAGGAAATGTTCTACTAACAGAGTTGTGACTCTATCTCTATGAACTGAAAACTGATTCCGCTGAATTTCATACCTCACGAAGGTCTTGTCAAGCGAGGGTCTGATTTTGTAAATGGAAATGCAATGTATGAACTAGTAGTTACTAGAGTAACATGTCCTCAGCGCCCAAAATCGGAATAACACTTTGGTTCGTTTCTGCTAACCTCAGTGTCATCTGGTCTCCTTCAGAATATAATAAAAGTACTTCCCTGTTTGTGGCCATTCGTCCTTATAGTGTGACGGAAAGGTTATTGCGAGAAATTGTAAAGCAAAACAAGTATGAACTTAACTCAAATATTGATAACAAAATTTTACTTCAATAAGATGTGTAATCAACAATAGAAAGATATCATGATTTATTACACTAATTAAGTGGATAAATTTTATAACTCTTTTTGAATGAGGAACTTGGCATCATAGTCTCTAGTCGTTTGACGTTGTGTAGCATGTAACTTTTTATGTTGCTTCAGGTGCAGCTTATGTAAATGCAGAACATCATGATTATTATGTTTACTAATTAAAATTTCTTTATTTATACGCCAACTCTACTCACAGATGCGATTATTACTGCACCGAGACCCCCTACCAATTCTCCTCTTGAACCACTGACATTTCTAGTTTCATGGCTGCACTTCTGCTTGAACTAGGCATTAATTATAATATCACTTTGAAACTTGATGTGAATTTGAAACATTCGGAGAAGATCTGACATCTGTGTTTTCCCTCAACAATGAAGAAGAGACATAAATATTCCAGAAAGCGAGTACTCACTTATGTAAAATATTATTTTTCTTAATGCCAATCCATTACGGTAGAGTAACTCTAGATTTTCAAAGACGAACTGTCTTCATGAATATCAGCGCCGAGCATGTTTAAAAAATATTTACTCTTCCACTCGAGGAGATTATTATTAGGTTGTTCTATGGTCATAACTATTGTCTGTGATAACGGTAATTGAGGACAAGATACGATGAATTGTTTCAGCTTCGGTAATCTTGTCTTCCGGATGGATTCCGCGTCACAAAAGCTCGACTTGATGCCGACGTTTCGCCAACCATTACAGGTGGCATCTTCAGGGCAGGCTTGAGGCTTGAACTGAAACTGGTTCTACTGGTTTCTGTAGCCGTATTTATTGTAGGAAAAATCCTTCACGCTACATAGTTCACTGCCTTTGTTCCGGTGGTTAACTTCGTTCCGGCACCTGACCCTGTCGTTGTGCGATCATTTGCGAAGTGGAATTTTCGAGGATGGGTTTCCAAATGTTGGGAAGGTAATATCCCGAGTCACGGTTCAGATTATTTGGATGTTTTAGGATTTCTATAGCTTCAAGGATTTTTCGCTGATAGAAGTTTGAGCCTCGGACTAGGATTTTAGTATCTTCAAAAAGGATTCGATGATTTGTGTTAAACTTGTGTTCCGCAAGTGCAGATTTACTGGTGTCACGAAGTCTTGTACAGCGCTTATGTTCTTTCACACGAGTAGCTACTGTAAGACCTGTTTCACCAATGTAGACTTTACCGCAAGAACAGGGAACACATTCTAAGTGGAGAGGAGGAAGGGGATCTTTGATAGGTTTGTAAAACTGGGATAATTTTGGAAGTGTGGAAAAACGGGTAGAAATATTATGTTTTTTGAGAATTTTGGAAATTCGATCTGTTATATTTTGAATAAATGGAAGATAGGCCGTGGATAAAGCAGGTGGGAGGGTTTCTGGCTCAGATCGATTTGGAATTTTAGGTGAAGTGTATTTCTTTATGGCTTTTTGAATGTTGTAATGGGAGAAATTGTTTGATAATAAGGCAGATGATAGATGTTTTAATTCTGATTTTAAGGATTGTGGCTGAGTAAGGTTGACAGCTCTGTGGACCAGGGAGTTTACGACAGATTGATTTTGGGCAGGGTGGTGGTGGAAAAGACCATTGAGGTATCTATCGGTATGAGTGGGTTTCCGATACACAGAATGTCCTAAAGTACCGTCAGTCTGTCGACTAACCAATACCTCCAGGAACGGGAGTGAACCTTGCGATTCGACTTCCATGGTGAAACGGATATTGGGATGTAATGAATTTAAATGATTGAGGAAGGGAACAAGCTTTTCGCGACCATGTTGCCAAATAACGAAAGTATCGTCGACATATCTAAACCAACATTTTGGCTTGAGAACAGATGAGTCAATGGCATCTTGTTCAGAAGCTTCCATGAAGATATTAGCTATGATCGGGGAAAGTGGGGAACCCATGGCAGCTCCCGAGGACTGCTCGTAGAACTTGCCATCGTTTAGAAAATATGTGGAGGATAGAGAAAAATCAATTAACGGTAGCAAGTCCGTTGAAATGTTTTTGGCAGGTAACAATTGAAAAATTATGGAAAGGGTGTCTGGAATGGGAACATTGGTAAAAAGTGATTTGACTTCGAAGCTGACGAGAAAATCGCATGGGTCAACTTTCAACGTTTGAAGTTTTTTAACGAAATTAAAGGAATTTAGGATAAAACTATTGGAATCACCTACAAGGGGTTTGAGAATAGATGACAGGTATCGAGAGAGTTTATAAGTAGGAGATCCGATAGTGCTGATAATTGGTCTCAGGGAAACTGATATCTTATGAATTTTAGACAAACCATATAAACGGGGACATTTTGAACAATGGGTGATGAGAAATTTCTTATCTGAATCAGGAAGGGAAGAATGAGGAATAATTTGTGAAATTGAACGTTCGATAGAGGAGGTGGGATCTTTTGGTAGAAGCTTATAGGAATTAGTTTGCAGATGTTGCAGGATTTTGTTATCATAATCTGAACGATTCATGACAACAGTGAAGTTTCCTTTATCAGCCCTCAAAATAGCCAAATCAGGATTTGATTTGAGTGAATTGAGAGCTTGAATTAAAGGTTTAGGGCAATTTGATTTAGGAATCTTGGAATGACGAAGAATTTTAGCAGTTTCGAAACGAATTTCATCTGCTGCGAGATGGGGAACTTTATGTAAGGATGCTTCTACAGCAGAAATAATGGATGTCGTAGGAATATTTTTGGGGGAGAAGACAAAATTAGGACCTTTAGATAGAACCGATTGTTCAGCTTCAGTAAGGGTGTGTGAAGATAAATTAACCACAGTATTTACAAGAGGGGTTGGTCTTGAAGGTTGGTGCTGAGGACGTTGGGAGGCAAGAAGTTTATTGAATTTTTGAATATGACGTTTGGAATTGAGGGTACGAATTTGATCGGCTTGATCATAGGTAATTCGGTCGAGAACCAACCAATCGGATGCTGAAAGGGTATATGAAAGTTCAAGGTAGAGGCCAAAGAGGGTCATATTGATGAAATTGATCTCGCGTCTAGTATACTTAATTCGTTCCCGAATCAAAGCTAAACTAGCGCGTTTAAATATGTTTTTGGATGAATGTGAATTTATGGGATGGGATATTTTACGGAAATTGGGAATCAAATTATGATCACGACAACGGCAAAGAAAAGTAAGAGAACAAAGCAAACTCACCAGTTTGGTGCGAAGATTTCCCAGGGTTCTGGATTTCTTCTTGATTTCCTGTCCTTAACGCTACATAGTTCACTGCCTTTGTTCCGGTGGTTAACTTCGTTCCGGCACCTGACCCTGCCGTTTTGCGATCATTTGCGAAGTGGAATTTTGGAGGATGGGTTTCCAAATGTTGGGAAGGTAATATCCCGAGTCACGCCTGCCCTGAAGATGCCACCTGTAATGGTTGGCGAAACGTCGGCATCAAGTCGAGCTTTTGTGACGCGGAATCCATCCGGAAGACAAGATTTCTCAATATTAGCTGTCCGCGGAAGTCTACTATTCAAGATATGAATAATATGGATAATATGACCAGTTTTATGATAAATTAGTCAATTATTAAGATTGTTTTTGTTCTGTTTTGGAGTGTGGTTTCAGGGGGTTTTTGGGGTTGAAATAGGCAAGGAGTGATGGCAATAATTTTAAATCTTCATTTGACCTCCAATAAAGTTATTCATTGTGGTGCCATCATGTTACCTTGTAATCCGCAAGGTTTAGCCACTAAATGAGAAAAAAAAACATTTTTGGTCCAAATAATGACCAATTACTCGGAAATGGACCTATAACCTTTGATGGCATAGGGTATCTTAACAATAACCAACACCAGTGAAGATTTTCCACCAGGTTTGATAGGGTTAATATTCAGTCCATATTCGGTCCAATTTTAACTGGTCAGCCTGATAAACGGACACGATAAAAAATGATGACACATGCTGGAAATGTATAAAAATGGCATGCTTTTGCGTAACCGCAACTTGAAAAGGGTCAACCTCCAGTCAAAAAATGAACAATTTGCGGAGGCTGTATCTCGAGATCTGGCAGCCGGCGAAAATTCGGTCTGCGAGATGAATTGGTCATTGAACCGTCCTCTAACGATAAACTATAGTGCCATCGAGTTAATATTCAGACCATCAATATCGCTTTGGTCCTAGACTAATACCGATCTAACACGTCAACAATATGAAGGTATAAATTAAATATTTCGACGAAAATCCTGATGAAACTTTCAGAACGAATACAATACTTCCATAATCTACATATAGTGAGGGAAGTCAAAACTGTCCAGATGGTTTCAGAAAAGCTCAAAACAGATGAGAAGTGTTTTAGGCTAATCACAATTCAGAATACTTCCTTCCCCTAAAAACTACGTATATTGAGGGAAGTAAAAATAAAATCCCCTGTGACTAGGGCAATAAGTTGAACTTTGGGTACAGTAGATAGTGTCAAAAGTGATATGTTTTTGCACGACCTTAGAAAGAGATTCTTATTGCACTAATGTACTAAAATGTAACCTTCACAATCAAAGTCAATGCAAAAATGCCTACTAGTTACACGATCGTAGGTAATAGTATACTGTTTGGGAAGCAAGGAATGAACAGTCAGTGAGAGTTATGAACTATACTTGATTTCCGGTTTTTAGGTAGAATAGCGGAATTATAATAATGACAATTCCACTCCTATGCAATTGAAAATGTCATATTAACTTGAACAGTCAATCTTACAATTTCAAATGCGACAGCAAACGCTGGAGGCTATTCGAAGAATGTATAACTGGCTAAAATAATCGGATATTGTTTATATACCTTTTGCTTCCTTAGAAACGCGCGTTCTTGTTGTCTTTTATGATGTAATCGCCAATGATGCTTGAACAAGTAAAGTCGTATTGACATTTTCCCGTTCATAATCTGACAACTGATCAAATAACATCAACGGGAAAAACGGGTATTCAATAATTGCATTTTTCATAATTGTTAGTTCTAATGAGGGATGAAGGATGCTACCTATTAAAGTTTCACTTTTTCTCACATTATTGTTGATGTTAATATCTTCACAATGGTAACTGTAATATATTATTTTGATACATCGTAGATAATTCCATTATTTTCTCAACAAATACCACTCGAGGTTCTATTTTTTGCAGGATATATGTTTTCCCTTCTCACTCTCACTTAGGGTTTTGCTAATTCAACGAGAAATTTGGACAAAATCACCAGAGTTATGCTCCCGCGATTTTTCCGTCCAAATTGCTTTTCTTCAAATGAAAACACGAAACCCTGAGTATCTGTGGGTAGCGCGAAAAATATCCAGCTAAATCAAACCTCTAGTGGAGTTATATCTGAAAACAGATGTATTGAGCGTTTTATAGTACCGATATATATTATTGTATATTCATGAATATTAGGAATGAGATAAATAAGATAAAATATCCGATATATCGCTATACTATGAGGTGGTGGCGATATTGACCCCTAAATTTCAAATTCAAGGCATGAATATCAGTCCTTCAACTGCTCTTGATCCAATAGATAATAGAGCTTTTGCAGTTTGTGTGATCTGATACATGATTTCAATACATTATGGAGGAATAGAGAGTGTTAACAAGGGCCATATAAGATATCACAGTGGTTAAAATGACTTGGAACAAGGGTATAACACAGTTTGGTTTCAAGCAAATTAGATAGCAATAACGTGTGCGAGCTTTGAATTACAATAAGCTCTCTGTATGCATTTAGAAACATGTGTATGAAACATAAATATGTAACCAATTACAGGCCCAGAATTCTTGCTATACTTTAGTTTGACATTATGTGAAATAAAGTGTGAAGCAATGGCAATTATAATACTTTTGATAATACTCAAGAATGAAATTGTACAGGATGATCTAAAGTTGACGCCTAAGGTCTACTATGGCAGAAGTAAAGAAGACAATCAAATTCTGAAGCTAGGATTGAAAATATGATGGCCTGACGTGCGTTTTCAGCTGGAAGAGAAAATTTATAAGTTCAAATTCATTGCGAATTACTGTTATAAAGAAATAAATTCTCTATTTTTCCTCAAAAGTTAAGATCAAAGTCAAAAATGCCTCATTCAAGAAATCGCCAACGAGTATCAAAACAAGTTTTCCATGAAAAAACTTGACAATTGTTTCATGTATAAGCAAGGCGAATTTGAATATGTCAAGTTAGTTGTCATTTTGTATTGACTTCCTGAACCTTTTAAAATGTATATACAAAGGAGAAAAAAGTTCAAGTTGTATCGCTACAAATATCCTGGACATCATGTTCTAAGATACAAAGTTTTTGTTAGACTGAAACGCAGTTTGAGACAAACACAAGGTAAAAGTGTTGCCAGAGATATTTGTGATGATAATATGGTTGCCCGAGTTTTGCAATATTTCAATTATAATCTTAAAAGCTCTATAAGGCAAACACGTCGGAAATCAAATTTGAAAGCAACGAGTTTTAAAAACAAATATGTACCACGCTTTTAACTGGTACAATTTAGAACTTACGGACGAGCCACGTATGGAAAAAAGAACTAATTTTATCACCAAAATAATTGTAAATTATGAATTTACTGACAAAATACTTTTGCAAATATTTTGAACAGATGAAAACCGTTTCGTCAGCAATGGTGAACCAAATCCAAAAAAGAGCATTTTGGCGACAGAAAACCACGGTAACATGATTGAAAACCAAGTACACTTCAGAATAAATGCGTGGGGGGATTATTTTTGGATATTTGGTTGGTCCTTTCATCTACAAAGAGAATCTTAGTATACCGAAAACCATTCGCAATTTCTGCGTTAAAAACTACCACTCCTTCTTGAAAACCTTCCATCACAGCCTGGTGGTTTCAACATGACGGAGCCCTCCACCCTGCTTAGGGCACATCTTATGGGTGGATACTAAAGCCCTGATTTTGCAGACAAGTGATTCGGAAATAAGGAATCGATACAATGACCACCTAAATCTCTAGACTTAACTCCCTCAGATTCATACTTATGAGGCACTCTCAAATATAAAGTATATAGAACTGCGTCGACAAGCAGACATCACCAAAGAAAAAATAGCAACAGCCAATAGAGCTATTTCTAGAGAAGTGCTGATGAGAGTTTCAGTGCAGGAAGATTCGGAAAATGTATGGAAGTTGGAGGAGGTCATATCGAAGACCTTCTATATTCTGTGTTTCAAACAAATCTCCGCTCTCAATTTTTTATACTCAAATTGATGTGCTAATTATATTTACATTCCACTTTTACTTTCGGTCCTGCTAATTATCAATTGTTTCTAATGAAACACTTAATATTATATCTGTTGGCGTGATTTCTTGGGGCATTCTTTGACTGTAACCCTATAACTTTTGATCAAAAATAGATAATGATTCTTGATCCAGGTACGAATCATATAAATGTTCTCGAGAAATAGGTCAAACTAGCACATATGCTTAGTATTTTCATCTTCACGTACGTTTCGTTCTCACGACCATCATCAGAAGACGTATCAATGTCTAAAACGAACAGAAGCACGAGTAATCGAAATTATAACACATTAACGTCTTAAGAAATACCGTTTAAGACATGGATACTTCTTCTCATGATGGTCGTGAGACCGTAACGTACGTAAAGACGGAAATAATAAACATGTGTTAGTGTGACCTATTTCCCGAGAATTTGTATGAATCAGAATTAGGGAAAACATTTCCAGAAATAATTTATTCACAATAGTAAGGCTACTTAACTGTGAAATGAGGATATATTTCTGGGAGAAAAAAATTTCAGTGACGTCATCACGGCCATTTTTTTCATTTAGTTGAAAATATACCTCAGGCCATGATAATTGCGACCCTAGGTTAAGATTTTTATTATCTTCTCCACTTTTGCCGGAGTAGGCTTTGGACGCTAACTTTGCATCACCCTATACAAACCAACCCTTCCGTTAGAAACAGAAGCTAGGAACCAACACGATGTAGACTACACTTTAGCATAATGAAGTCTCTCATATATCAAATACCGTAAATTCCTAACTCTCTCGAGGTTAATATCAGTCAATTTTTCACGAAAGGGTAACTCGTTTGTCTTCGAATTGCGGCTAGTGAAAATCGAGGTGTTAGACTCATTTTACGCTTGAGAATTTTCAACGCAGGTAGTGCAAGATGCTCTACTGCTTTTGAACGTATATCAATATTTTATAAGACCTTTAGAATTTATAACGTAGCTTACTTCCGAATAATGAAATGTGTGCTAAAATGTTCCACTAAAATCGCATAGGTTTTAATTTATTCAATTTGGCAAATTAATCAATTTGCTTAATTAATGCCGAATACTTTATGATCACAGTTTATACCTCACATAAAATATGTTATTTCATTGAATATTCCGATAGTGTTTACATCAACATGCCCCCGCGTTATAGAAGTTCACTAGTATGGACAAAAGTTTTATACTCAAATTAAGGAGCTAGTACATGTAATATTTATCTCAGAATCTATTTTCTGATCATTTTGAAGAATCTGTATAGTTCTTATGACAAAATTTCACTTCCTTCTCGATTAATAGTGAATTATTATTACTATGACGATTAAGGGATAGTTCACTGTTCACTCAAAATTGATTGACACAGATTGGTCATCGAATAAGTGTTTGTTCTATACAAAATATTAAATAAAATGGAAATTGTGAATGTTATAGAGAATTCTAAATCGTTATACGTACTCCCAAGGCTAAAATACTCAACCCCTTGTCACAAAAGTCAAATAGGAATACGAGTCAAGTTACAAAACTTCCATGGATGTGATAATGGAAAATACCAAAGATATAATAAAGTATTGGAATTAATACTCAATCTTTCAACGTGATTAGATCAGACAAATTGGAAATCAAATATCATCATCAAATCTATACATTCTTTTTGAACTCCAACGCTTTTATTATCACTTTTGAAGTGAAAATTTCTTTAGGCGCGTTGAGCTATTTCAGATGGGGGGTAAAACCATGAGTTCGTCACTTCCCGTCACGCTGTAGCTACATATATTAGGTATTATATATACTGCTGCGTGCGCAACTACTCGGGTCAGGCGTCAGTCAGTCTCTCCATACGCTTACACACGTGTACATATCTGAGTCGGATACTCGACGTTATTCATTTACTCAATCCTCGGTCCTCGTGCATAGGAAAGTTATATTTTTATTGAATTTAATAATTGTACATTGTGTACTTAGTATCGTATCTACGTGCAAGGTTTTGAAGATTGTGTGTATAATTCTTGTCATAAGAATATAACATTAGTGATGTGTATATTCCACAACTGTCAGCATTTCAATCAACAATCAAAAACATTTTTATATTTCATAATAATTCATCGGATGTCTTCGTTGGTTGTCATAATTCAACAACAACAAAACAAAAAACAAAATTTCGTCAGGCAGAAGTTGCATAAAATGAGTACCGATGATACGGGTGAATAACCATACGAGTTAATTTTAATTCTTGACCGACCATACATGATAACTAACTAATAACATAGGTGTTCGGGATGGATTGTCCAATGGCACTGTCGGAAAATTGTGTCATGTAGAAAGAGATGATACTGGTGAAATCATACGAATTTGGATGAAATTCCCAAAATAAATTGGTTACTTCATAATGTCAGTCTTCACTTCTGTCAGCAGTACTCGGTGACTGCCCGTATTTTTTTTTATCTTTATTATGTAATAATTGAGTAGTAAGTGAGTAAATCTCATTTTTACTAAAAAAACATGTTATAGTATATTTTTGAATAAGGGGAGGATAAAATCAGTATATACTAGCATATTGTTATATTATTTTTTTTGGCAAAGAAGGATCCTAAGTTCTCGCAATGATGGAATTTATATTTATGTGATGGATGACCTTCAAAGTAATCACGTGTACAATATTTCAAGTTTCTAATAATTGTCAATTTTTGTTCAGTATCTCCCTGGCCAACTCATTCCGTTTGAATAATATGAATGTCTCGGAGAGTTGTGCTCGTATATATCAACATTTAGCAAAATTTCGAATATAGATTTCACATCAAAACATGGAAAATTCATCACCCTAAATTAGAAGAGGATGTAATGAGGTACGCAGCTGATGATGAAATTGCTTAAGATCTTAGTTTATGACTAACATAAAAATATTATTTAATCCAGATGGTGGTACTCATCTCGACAAGCTTGATAAAATGATGAATTTCATGTAAGTCATGAAATAGAACTATAAAATATTATAGAAAATTAACTGCGACGTAACCGAAAGTAATTTGCAAAACAATTTCGTTCACTGGCATTTATTATTATTACACGTGCATCGCTATGAATAAACTGTTCTTGAAAATTGAGATGCAGTTGGTTCAAGTATTTGATCTAGATAACAAACTCTTCTACCAAAATCATAATTTTCTATTATTACGATTTTACCTCTTTTATGACTGGACATCTTGTGCCCATTCTGTTAGTTAGCGGCTGAATATCATACACTTACATGTCTTGAATATGAGTAAGAACCATTTCTCATCTCTTGTGATCAGCACAGACTTGATTGATGATCCTGTTGCATGCCCTGCACTCGATGCTTTTCGAGTAGCATGAGTTCTTCAGTTAGAGCTAGATATGACTAAGTTATGCTATGGACACGTTTTGCCATTATATTGAGAGGTTTCAGGTCCTCTTTAGTTCTCGCTAGTCGACTCTGTGTGTTGAAGCGTAAGTGGTTATCACGGGAGATCACACTCACTGTGTTCTAAATTGTGCTAGGAGGGTGACTTATTATTGGTCTGAGTACTTTGTTCTCATTGTAAACATTGTATTCGCTTCATAGAGGATATTTCCTTGGTTTGTTTCTACTTGTCCAATGTCTAGTGATCCTAGGAGAGCTCAGCATTCGGGGGAAGCCCCTAATGCTGGACATGCTCAGCTTCTACTAACATGGACCCTCAAGTGTTGGCAAGAACGGTGCATTGTTTACCTGAAGGAGCCACTGTGTGGCAAAACATGTCATGTTTTCTATTTCCATAACAAAAGTTTTTTTTCAATTTTTCTACAGTGCAATATTTAGTGTGATGTTCAATTGTAAGAGTAATTGGGAATTCACACGAGGTGACCGTGTGAAGATTGAATCGGCGTCAACTAGTCGAGGGGGATGGAAAAAGTCGGGTAACGTAAGAAGTTATATAGACATTGTTAAGTTTTTATTAAATACATGCTGCTTCAATAACCTTTGTTGCGAACTTAACCCAACCAGATTCAAGTAGATCTTCGATTAATATAGGCAGAACGCTGCAAAACCCTCTATGAGCAAGAGAGGCTCAAACAGGTAACATTACTTCTTACAGGTCATTGTCATCTGGATATACTTTTCGGACATAGTTGATGACCCAGGTTGGTGAAGATGAGGAAAGGTGAATGCAGCTGCCTCTCATAATAGAACGTCCAGCACTGGCTTCTCTCAGGTTACAAAACCTCGTCAGCGCATACATGCTGCCTGAGGTCATAAGAGACATCAGTCGATGGAGAATATTACCCTTCGGCGCTGTCTTAGGCCTGTTGGCCTGATTTTTGTTCCAAGTGCCGCACAGTGGACCGAATCAAGTGATCTAAGAGATCCTAAGTTGTCCGCCCTCGCTTTCATTGATTGATTGATTGAATATATGCCACTTAGATCGTACGTTCAATACCTTAAATTGACTCAAGAAAAGTAAATTTTTGAAATAAGCATTGGTTGACTTCATTCTCTTTTGTTTGAAAGGTAGTGGAACAACGTAGGGGAAAACGGGTTATTCAGATATTTATCTATTTATTTGTATACAACAGGAAAAACCCAAATAATACATTCAAAGTGGTGAGTGAATCTAGCCGATAGTAGATCATTACCACGTGTCTCATAACCAGACACTAATGTGGGAAATATTTAACAGTTCTGGACAATCGATTTCATCATCGAACAACTTTCGAGCGACCATGACGAACTTGTTGTCACAGCGAACAATTAATCATTTTAGGTCTAGTATATCCAATCTAGACGTGTGCTCATAGTATCTTTTATTGAGACGGAGTGAGCGATAGCGAATTTCAGCTCATACGGCACGTTATTGTTGGTTTTTACATAGCGGTCGAACGTTGACTCTTATTCCCTCAAAATTTTCACAAAATATAGATATGCTCAAAATTTACTGACTTGTGAATTCAATGCGGTGGTACCTTCACCCTTTTTCAAGTTATTGACCGGAGCGGTTCGTCGCTTTGTTACGCGCACTGTGCGGTGTGTTAACTGTATCGCCAATTGTAAAGAGAAATAGTTCTCAAAAACTCGGTGATTAATACACGTACCGGATCGCCTTTTCAAATTCACAGGCAGGAAATATAGGTTTGCCAGATGTCTGCACTTTGCCAATTTTGTGTGCCAAAGCCGCTTCATATTCTTTTGATGCCGGCTGAACAGATACTAACATGACGGTTTGAAATGCTGAGCAGTGTAATAAGGGTTATGTACAGGTTATTGCCAATATTTATAAACAAAATCATTCCTAGAAAATCACAATTTCATTTAAAATTCAAATATCTGAAAGTAAAGAACATCTAGAGATTGCCAGATGTTGTCAGATGCTTTCAATAACATATTTAGCTTGAGAAAAATAAAGGAAGATCTAAAATAAATATAAGATAATTCACACTCGCTTCAACGAGGGTGGTATGATACCATAGCTGGCATGGTCAAGATGGTCAATGAGTTCACACAAGTTTGGTTGTAAAGGAAATCATAAACATGTCAAGATGAATAACCAGTATAGGACGAGAAACTAATGGGTAGCTATATGTAAAATCTTAATGTTAACCATCTGGAGGTGTTTTCTGTACATTCAAATCAGTTAGTGATATTTAGAAAAGGACGGATATATTCAGAATCCTCACTGAAAGCATTCTGAACTAGAGACCTCAAGAGATGAATTTTATTGCTTACTGGTTACACAATTCAGGGATCCTTTCCCGAATTGTACATTGGTTCTTGAGGAAAAGGAAGCATTACATATACCAGGGATAATGCCTAAAACCTTCAGTTATATTTTCTAGCTTGAATTAGTCTCATGAGAAATCACGTGACACTTAATTTCAATTAATTTAACTTGATAGATTCTTCAGTGTTTTTGGTAAGAAGGGTGAAATTTGCTGAATCAGAGTTATTTTAGATTTTTGATCAAAGATGTTGTTCTCAGTTTTTATTCAAGCTAAGTTCAATAAGACTTTCGAATCATTTCATTCAGTTTCCATCCCCTAGGTTCATCCTGGCTGGGTATCAATTTAATAATCTTAGTTTTATTTCTCTTCTAGTTAATTTAGATTATCTAGGTATTTTATTCGATTATAGATGTTGATCTTAGTTTTTATTCTTATTACTCATAAAGTTAATTATAATATTCATTTTTTATTATCTTTTCTCATTATCATTATCATTTAATTGTTATTTTTATTATTAAAGTTTTGTTGAATACGAGTTTATCTGATCAATATTAGCGTTTACCACTTCCATTCATCTTCCAGTGTGTTAAAATCTCAAGTGTCTTGTGAAAGAAAAGGGTGAGTATCAATGATATTTTTCACATTTGTTCTGGCTAATCAATGATTGGGATCAAACTCCAACTTGTCATGGTTCTCTAAATTGAATGGCCACACTGTTAATAAATGAATAGATTGAGGATTAGGAATAATATAAATTCCTCAAGTAAAGTTTTATAGAGATTCGTCAATAGAGTACCATGTTACAGCAGCTAAAAACAAACATGCAATTTTGTTTGGAACTTTATGAAAAGAAAATATCCTCAAATCGGTTCATACGTCACGTGGTTGGTTTCCACATAGCGATCGAAGTTGTGCAACTAGACCGAATGCGGCTCGAGCTCTTTTGTCGGTCAGGATTATACCGACAACGTGCGCGCTTCTTGTTGGCTTATGTTAAAGACGGCGTAAGCATAGTGTACCGAGACTCAAAGTTCAATTTATTATTCAGTATGAAACGCTCGTAAAATTCTGAATAAGAGGCTGTAATTACGGAAATGCATGTAAAGTTATATAATTCAAATAGTTCTAATCCCGGCTCTCCACCACATCTAATAATTCCGAATAATTAAATTTATTTCAATAAATGAAATGTACATAGTATGAATTCATAGCTGTTACAGACTTTGCAGGCATTCCGATGAAGTTTGTTAAAAACAATCGATAGCTTTTGAAATAATTCTACAAACTTTTAACAGCCTTATTTGGAAAAACTACGTACAAGCAAAAACCAACGATAGAAATCCTCAACTAGCAGAAGTAAATTTGGTGGAGAAACAAGAGCACGAATTTTAGATATAAAAAGTAGCGTCACTGTCAAGCATTGTTCAGAAAATTAGTAGAAAGACCACGGCACAAAATAAAAATTATAGGTACGAACTTTACTAGAATCTCGGAAAACATGTAACATATAGCATTTGGCTGATCTAGAGACTCTTCTTTTGATACTCTTCTTTTGTTCTGGTGCTACTGTATTAACCCTATCTAAAATTGAACCAGTTTTCCGTTGGGTTAAGTTGGACCCTGTGCATCGTAAATTAACGCAAGGTAAATGATAGCTTATGATTCAATTTGATATATTGCGATATATTTTATTTCATGATTTGTTAGTGGTAACGTTCGCGTGATATCAGATATTGCGTAATAATAAATTGTTTGTTGCATTGTACGCACTCAGTTATCCTATGGTGCCCATCGCCGCGCACCGATGATAAGTGGGCAGTGATTACTTTCAGAAATTGTATTACTTTAAGTAATTGTATAGTTTCCGAGAGTGCGAAAGTTTGAATAATGTGGGCGTCTTAGATCTATTTATACACGCTGTGCCAATTCCTGAAGTATAAGTAGTCTTAGCCGACAGACTACCCAAAGCTTGTGCACGCTGTGTCAATTCCGGAATTATAAGCTGGGGAGGTTGTGTGTTTGAATATCGTAATAACTCCTTCGCTGAATGTGAAGCCTCGGCCGAGGAAAGTGGGGTTATTTCAGATAGAGAAGTTAGGGCCTGTACAATTCCGAAAGTGTAAACCCTGATTGTTCAATATACCTATGAATGTGTGAGAATGAAAAAAACCGAGACTGATTATACAATTACCGGGGAACCGTAGTTGAAAAGGGACCGCGAATATTGAAGTGAACAGTGTAAGATAAACTAAGTCAAACTATTCGTTTCTACCGAAAAGTCACCGAAGAATTTTGATATTGTGCTAACATAAGCCCACATCAAGCTAATTAACACCTCTGCTTGCTTGAGTTCGCACCTCTTCAGTTTCGCACTGCCTCAGTATCGCCCGCCTCAATTAACCATAATTTTCTTCATCATTTGCAGTACTTAAATATTTCGTAGACTTTAGGTAATATATCCGCATAATTCCACATTCCCGCATAGTGATTCAAGATTGACCATTTAGTTAAACTTATCTGAATGAGCTTCCTTATATCATTCCGGGTCGAGTATTTGAAGTTTTAAACACCGTTCAATTTCATTCTATATTATTCGCATTGTACAAATTTGAATAAATTTAACATTTGAAATTCTCCGTATTATATAGTTATTTCTGTTCCATCTTTTAATGAGCTAAATTATAAACAAGTATACTGTTCTTCGGCCCAATGAGCCCTGGTTATACTTCTCTATAGCTAATCTAGTAGAAGTCCTCCCTGAGGAGTAAACCTTATCAAACATCTGGCGCCCGATAAATAGAAGTAAATTCCGCAGAAAGTGGCTTACGTCATAAGTGACAAGGCATGTCACAGTAGTGAAAACATGAGTCCATCCTTTCGGCACACCTACTCGCTACGTCTTAACCCTTCATGCATACGCAGCTTACTGACCGACCAGTTTATGTTTAGTTCAAATATTAAGTAATTGATTCCACATAAGAACGAATTTTCTATACAGATATTTTGTGTGCGCCCTTCAATGTATGATGATCGGTATTTGTTGAGGGAAACGGGCTCAATAGATAGTCGAGTGCACTTAGCCTAAGACCTTCGTACACTATCCCCAGCTACGTTTTCCAGGGGGTATTTGGATACCCATCTGCACTAAAGAATCCAAGGTCTGTTTGACTCTTAGATTCTTCATGTCATCGGCCGTGATGATCTCCGGACCTAGCAAAATATACCTTGTTCGAATGAGCGCAAAAAATTCACAAAAGATGTGGAGATTATCCTGCTACTTAGCGAGAACATCTTAGTCCTACCTCATTGCCAGACAGCGCTTTGGCAGTACGACAGCCGTCAATGCTTGTCTATGCTGAGGCTTGTTGACCTCTCAAGATCTGAATACCCCAGTTGTACGAAATACCAGCAAAGGGGTCTTGAGTATCGTCCAATCTGGCTTCATCTCTGGCTAGTTTCTTCGCTCTCTAATTTTCTTTCCAACCTGAGTGGCCCCGGATCCAGGTCAGGTTGAATTTATTTCCACCGGTCAGCCTGTCAAGGATCTCCATGGTATTTTTGACAAGTGTCGAGGACACAGTCGGACCTTTCAGAGCGTATAGAGTGCCGTTTGAATATCCGAACAGATCCAGATGGTCTCATTTATCTTAAATAGCCGAATAGATGATAGTCATAGTGAAATTTCATCAACTATTCCATAGGCTTTCAATTTTGCTAATGAAATGTTGTGATGAACTATATCAAACGCTTTTTGGAAATCTGTACAAATTGAGTCAACTTGATTCCCACTCTCTAGAGAATCACTATAGTCGGTGTAATGGATTAAGTTGGTTTTAGCACTGCGACCAGGGAAGGAAACCATGTTGTTGAAAAGTTATAACATGATTGTAGGTTTGAAGAATATTGAGAGCAACTATGGATTCAAGAACACTGAATAGCAGATAGTGTACTAATTGGACGATAGATTGTTATATCAGATTTGCTTGCCGATTTGTTTGCGAGGAACAATATGGGTCGTTTTCCACTGAAGTGGAGAAATACCCGAAGCCAATGAATTTTTGAAAGATAGAGAGAGGATAAGGCAAATTTTCAAAGTTTGGAAATAGTAGTTAACTCAGCTTATCAAATGTGCAGTTTGATGCTATAGAATATGATGTGTAACCAATTCATGTTATTGTATATATTGAATTTTGTATACAGGGTGTTCCATCTCAGACGAGCCACCCCGTATATTTCTTATCCCATAGTGAGTGGAAAAATCTCACGAAACAGGTCGAATGATTTTGTTTGAGGGACATCTTTTGACGTATATTTGAGGCTCGAACGAGCAACCCCCTAATAGGGGGCGCTTCAACCCCTCAAAATTGAATAGGGGAGAGGGGTTGTGTGATACGTCATTTGAAAGGTCCTGGAAGCCTCTTCACAACGGTGTATGAAAAACGTGAATTTGATGGACCGTTTTCGTCAAAAATTAATTTTGTTGCTCGAATGCGCCACCTTGAATATTTTGGTTATTTGTACAATGTACAAGCTCATTCTTAACAAGCCTTTTTCACAAACTTAAACAGTCTTCAAAAAACCACATTCATGAAAAAATTGAATTGTGTTGTCATGCTTACAATGGAAAAAATTAAATCTGCTTGTTTAAATCAAATGTACAAATTGTCCTACATTGATTTCCATACAATAATACATTCTCTCAAACTAACAAATAAAAAAACAGCAAAACATTTCCTTATGTTGCCTTCATTTTTTGTTCTTATAAGGTGTTTAGGCATAACTGTAGAATTTGGAGCGATACAAATCCTCATGTATTTCGAGAAGCTCACACTCAACATCGCGAAAAGCTAAACGTTTGGGAAGGAATTTTGGGAGACCACCTAATTGGACCTCTGTTTATTCCTGGTAATTTAAATGGCGAAATTTATCTAGAAATGTTGGAAAATGCGATTGATCCGTTAATAACTGAACAATTAGAAAACGATCCTCTACTACTTGAACAACAATTGCATTTCCAACAAGAGCTCCTCCTCACTACGCCGCATCAGTTTGCCAATACCTCAATCTGCAATACCCTGGTCGTTGGATTGGAAGGAGAGATCCTATGGAGTGGCCTGCCCGATCTCCTGACCTGAACCCTCTGGACTTCTTCTTTTGGGGACATCTCAAGTTCAAGATTTTTGTGACTCAGCCTGAAAATTTGAACGAACTACGCCAACGAATTGTAAATGAGTGTCGTCAAATAACTCCAATTATGCTGAACCATGTTAGAGACGGTTTTCAGTCAAGATTGTATTATTGTATGGAAGTCAATGGAGGACAATTTGAACATTTGATTTAAACACGCAGATTCAATTTTTTTCATTGTAAGCATGACAACACAATTCAATTTTTTTACGAATGTGATTTCTTGAAGATTGTTTAAGTTTGTAAAGAAGGCTCAATAAAAATGAGCTTGTACATTGTACAAATAACCAAAATATTCAAGGTGGCGCGTTCGAGCAACAAAATTAATTTTTGGCAAAAATGGTTCATCAAATTTACGTTTTTCATACACCGTTGTAAAGAGGCTTCCAAGACCTTTCAAAAGACGTATCACTCAACTTTTCTCCCCCATTCAATTTTGAGGGGTTGAAGCGCCCCCTATTCGGGGGTTGCTCGTTCAAGCCTCAAATATACGTCAAAAGATGTCCCCCAAACAAAATCACTCGACATGTTTCGGGAGATTTTTCCACCCACTATGGGATTAGAAATATACGGGGTGGCTCGTCTGAGATGGAACATCCTGTATACTAAATTCATTTTCCAGTTTACAAGTATTATGAGATGAATACACAGACTAGGAAAAGTATTGCAAATTAATAAGTCTTCATAGTATTAGGTATTTCACTGTCTTGCTCTAAAATTTACGTTGACAATTTTTCCAATATAGTTTACAAACCGTTGATAATCATTTTCAATTAAGAGCTTAGACTCACACCAAAGAATCTTATATTTTTTATATAGCTCATTTCAATTATTTCGCTTATCCTCATGAAAATGTGTGTTGATTTCCAGTAGTGATAGCCCTAAGACTGATAATTATTCAAAAAAAATGTATAACAGATTTCGAAAGCACGCTGCATGAAAACCGACGCCTTAGGAGATGGTTGGTTGCCTATGAGCAGCAAGCTCACTCAATTGAAAATTGTTGAGCATTTATCAATGTTCGAGGGTTATTCGAATAGAAATTCTTCTGCTAATTATAGAAAAAAATAACTAGTAAAAAACAATATTTAGAGGTGCAATTAACGAAAGAACAATTAGAAAAGTTAAATGAAGATGAAGACGTGTTAGTTTCTATAACTGATGAAGATATATTTCTACTCGTGGTGTTAATGATTTGAATATGTTCTTCGTCAATATTTAAGTCAGGTCTTATGGAGTTGGCATTGTTATGTCTTGCTTCGGCAGACGATTGTGTCCAATTTTGAATCATATTTCTCCCAATGGTCCTATCATGATACCAGTGTGCATTTTCGGCTTTCTGATGACGATTTGTTCTTACAAATAGTCTGTTGGTTTTGATATTTGGGCCACTTTTTAACATTATTCTTTTTTATCAACCCGACACATCTGTCATTGTTTTCCACTCAAAATTTGCTCTCTGTACTCATTCTCGAACCACCGTGGCTTGAATACAGGGTTATTTTCAACTGGATTTGTTTCAGAACCATCGTTATTTATTCCGATACGTAAAAAGTCGGTCAAGCAAGCAGCAGCTTCCTCACCTCGCCAAGCTAATTCTACCGGGGATATGTGATAGAATGTCCTTTGCAACCCTTCAGGGATGTTTTCATCCCACAAATTCATCAATGTGGTTATTTCTACTGAACTTAGAGCTGCTGTAATTATTTTCCTTTAACAGAGATTCGATTACAGTTTTCGTTGTATAGAATAAAGGGCAGCTCGCGCTTGTTGAAATACACCACACTCAAACGGCTCAATTATAACTCTCATTTCTTCATAATGTTTCTATTGTGGAAGCTTACTTGTTAGGTTTCACATGGTTTCGACCGTAGCTTCTTCAAACTCTGTACCATCCCTTCTTCTCATGTGCCTAGCCCAATCCTTTAAAATCAACGCCAATTCTTCCACAGTCCGATTTCAATCTAACTGATACTTTTTAATTTTGCAAAAGTCCATAAATACTTTCCATGTAATTTTTTTACTGTGAACAATATTTTTTGTCCCCGACTATTGTATAAAATATGCATAATGCATGTGTTTCCTCAAGCAAAATGTTATCCATTAATCACTAATTGTCATATTGATGGTAGTGAATAATGATTTCATTATTCACTACCATCAATATGACAAACATGATAGACATTTTTCTAGACAAATACGATAAAAAGTCAAGTCAGATCGAATTTAATTTGAAATGTCAACAATTTGTTGGTTCGACATATTTCAACAGCAAAGTTAATTAGTATCAAAGTAATATTTATGGGTCGTGTACTATTCTACTTGCATATTATGGCTATTATTCACTTGGATGATTTACGACACTCGCCTGCGGCTCGTGCCGTAAACTTCATCCACGTGAATAATAGCCACCATAACATGCTCGTTGAATAATATACTATTATATGTTTGCTTCGATAAATTTGAAACATCAAATGGAAATGGATCAAAATATATCCATAGCAACGTATTAAAGTGTTTATACTGTTTTCAGTATAATGTTGTTCTGATTAGTTGTCTTCAATCAGATAACCTCGAATCAACTAATTTCATTGGATTTCTACTCAAGCAAAAAATTTTCAGTGGAAATATCCCAAAAGCTAAAAAAATTTCCGAAAATTTGTGAAAATTTTTGTTCACAACCAATTTTTTATGGAAGCGTATCAACTGAAAAAGTCACGGGCCCGACTGAGCGGGGGAGTTTTTCTGGTAATATGCACGAATGCTTTTATTTTAAAAATTGGTTGAAAAAAAAAATTTCACATTTTAGAGTTAAGAGAAACATGATTTGACGGATGCTGTCTTTTAGGGCAGGTTGGGACTTTTTTGTAACAAAAATGATTTGGCTTTTGACGAGACGCTATTCTTTGGGGTGACTTGATACGTTTCTTGCAACAAACATGATTTGGCTTTTGGCGAGATGTTGTCCTTTGGTGCGATTCAAAACCTTCCTTGCAACAAACATGATTTGGCTACTTTTTGCGTTCATCGCTCCTGCCTTTTTCGATGCTCCTTTTTCGAAGATTTTCTGTGATCTATGAGTGGTGTTGGTTATTATATTCATGGATATATACGATTTTATTGAATTTGTATTAGAATGTCCTGTTATTTTGATTGATTCTTGTTCATTAACTCCCGATTTGGCTACGCCTGGCACTGCTGTTGACCGGTTTGAATGATTTGTGATTTTGTTTGCATCCAAACCCAATCCTTGTGTAGTTTTTGAAAACACAGGATTATATTCGATTCTTCCAGTAGCAATAAGATATTTCTATAAGTATTTTAGGAATTTATATAATATGCCATTAAAAAACCCATTAGCATGAAATATTCCTCCTGTCTATAGACAAATATAAGTAGGGCCAATCAAAAAAATCTGTAATAGCAAAAGCCATAGAGTCTACCTGCATTTTTGCTTTTTGAAATGGGAAATAAGGCAATTTGATGCTTCACCGCCACGCTAGGTAATAGCAGCAATATGATAAAATTTCCGTTGAAGGCCCTCTAGAATACGTTCTTCCCAGAAATTGAGTAAGTTTATGTAGTCAACATATGAGAAGCGCGCTGAACTTCCTCTTTTTTTTAAAACATTTCCCTGTAGAGTACGACATTTAGCATCGTTAGCTTTTCGGGATGACTCAAATCAATTTAAAGTAATATTCTTGAACCTGTTTTGTCGCATTGTTCCACATTGTCTTGATTACCGTCTTTGTGATCATCTCCGTGTTTTAATCATATAAACGGCCCAATCTGCGAGGATTTCATTCAGTTCGTTTAGAGAGGTGTTCTACTCGAAAATATGATTTCTGTTCTGGCAAAATAGTGACAACTGCATCCATTGTCGTACATACAGGTATGTGAACTCGAGGCCGTTTCCTATGTGAGAAGTGGGTCCGCTAAGCCTCGACTGTCGCGTAGAACCAAAAAGGGTGGCGCAGTAGTCGAAGAGTGTTCTCTGACAACTATACGCCGTGTTCTCTGACAACTGTCATTCTTGAATTGTAAACACAAGGAATACCTGCGTTCTTAGAAACAAATTACGCAACCGTGCATTGTGCCGAAATGCAAAACGGGGTACAAAAGTGTAAAGCAGGAAACTTCCGTTTTTGAAGTGCCGAAAGATGATGAAAAGCGAAAAAAGTGGATGCTTGCGATTCCGGAAAGAAATCGTTTTAACGAGGTCTTTTATGTGTGCGAAAAAGGGGAAGTTATTTTTAAGGTGAGTAAAACATTTTGACAAGAGTAACAGTTCTATTCCTCTCTCAAATCAGAATACTTAGTAACACTGCTTGCGATTCCGGAAAGAAATCGTTTTACCACTTCGATCCAAGTGCTAGCTAGTGGCTGAGCGAGGAACTACGAGTTTGGCGACGCGTAAGAGACCCATGTCAAACATACGAGTTCCCAGACCTGTATGTACGACCGTGATCCATACTGACAGTTTTGATATCACTGTATTTATGGGAATACTATTTTCATTCGCACTATTAATTTGTGGTAGTTTAAATTCTCCAAATCTACCGTTTTTGTCGCACATTTTACGTTTCTTTTAGAACTTTTGGCGTCATTATTTTATTACCCGTAGTTACCAAAAAACAAAGGTAAAATAGCATACTTATTGCGACAATTTTTTTGACATAAGTTTTCACTCATTAATTTGATCAGTTGTCACTGTAAACTATCCGTGTAATTTGCACAAGTGATATTCTCAGAGAAACATAACCGGAGCAAGGGTCATATCACTTCAAACAGTAAGTACGTCATGTTAGGAAAACAAATCATTGTCACAGCAATCGATAGCACACGTATTGAAATCTTAATGGTACTTAGCGTTCGGAAAAATTGGCAAACTTCAGCTGCCATTCTGGAGACACGATAAGAGTGATAATTATTTTTATTTCTGACCGAGATATTATAAGCTTATATCGTCATAGTTACGCTATCAATAATGAGGGTCATGACTCCCTTGGGACATTATAGATTCTATAATTCCATCTACCTTCCACAAGTAAAAATAGAATAATAAATGCTAATATTTATATATATATATATATATATATAAACAAGTTTAAAGTTTCTTTGCCTAATTGGCCACTATCGTGTATGTAACTTAAGAGATATAGAATTAAATTTTCTGAATTATGAAGATAACTTAGATAATTTAACATAGGATTATAAAGATGAATAAACGTAAAAGATTGAACCATAGGCGGGATTCGAACCCACATTTCTGGATTTCTAGTCCAGGGTGTTTACCAATTACACCACATCGGTCCTGTTAGATTTTTATATTTTTGTAAATATAAACCTCTGAAAGGATAGTAGATCATTGATAAACACAATGCGATTCGATGCCCTACTATAGATCAACTATTCACGCACATTCATCTGAAGTTCAGTCGTTTTTTGAAGTAAGGATTGTAGGTTAGTACTGCTATGGTTGGCAGTTACTTGACAGTTCTTATTCAAATGACAGCATCCCGGTTCTTATATATTTCAATAGAACTGACTGAGAATTGTTCTGGATAATTATAAACAAGTTTAAAGTTTCTTTGCCTAATTGGCCACTATCGTGTATGTAACTTGAGAGATATAGAATTAAATTTTCTGAATTATGAAGATAACTTAGATAATTTAACATAGGATTATAAAGATGAATAAACGTAAAAGATTGAACCATAGGCGGGATTCGAACCCACATTTCTGGATTTCTAGTCCAGGGTGTTCACCAATTACACCACTTCGGTCCTGTTAGATTTTTATATTTTTGTAAATATAAACCTCTGAAAGGATAGTAGATCATTGATAAACACAATGCGATTCGATGCCCTACTATAGATCAACTATTCACGCACATTCATCTGAAGTTCAGTCGTTTTTTGAAGTAAGGATTGTAGGTTAGTACTGCTATGGTTGGCAGTTACTTGACAGTTCTTATTCAAATGACAGCATCCCGGTTCTTATATATTTCAATAGAACTGACTGAGAATTGTTCTGGATAATTATAAACAAGTTTAAAGTTTCTTTGCCTAATTGGCCACTATCGTGTATGTAACTTAAGAGATATAGAATTAAATTTTCTGAATTATGAAGATAACTTAGATAATTTAACATAGGATTATAAAGATGAATAAACGTAAAAGATTGAACCATAGGCGGGATTCGAACCCACATTTCTGGATTTCTAGTCCAGGGTGTTTACCAATTACACCACTTCGGTCCTGTTAGATTTCTATATTTTTGTAAATATAAACCTCTGAAAGGATAGTAGATCTTTGATAAACACAATGCGATTCGATGCCCTACTATAGATCAACTATTCACGCACATTCATCTGAAGTTCAGTCGTTTTTTTGAAGTAAGGATTGTAGGTTAGTACTGCTATGGTTGGCAGTTACTTGACAGTTCTTATTCAAATGACAGCATCCCGGTTCTTATATATTTCAATAGAACTGACTGAGAATTGTTCTGGATAATTATAAACAAGTTTAAAGTTTCTTTGCCTAATTGGCCACTATCGTGTATGTAACTTAAGAGATATAGAATTAAATTTTCTGAATTATGAAGATAACTTAGATAATTTAACATAGGATTATAAAGATGAATAAACGTATGGTTCAATCTTTTACGTTTATTCATCTTTATAATCCTATGTTAAATTATCTAAGTTATCTTCATAATTCAGAAAATTTAATTCTATATCTCTTATATATATATATATATATATATATATATATATATATATATATATATATATATATATATATATATTTAGAAATCTGATGACATCTTTATAAGATAAAACAGCGGACTTTTTCGGCTTATAACTCTTACTCTTCCGTTTCAAAAAAAAAGCCTCTAGTTCATTGAACTTGGTGATATCTCGTTTCTCATGTATAGTCACCATTGGTTTTAGCACTGACCATTTAGTCCATAAAGAATTCGGACTATACGTTTCTGACTGCAACGAATAAACACAATTACTACCAAATTTACCGAAAAACATAGAAAATTCCTTACCAATTCTTGAAAATATGCCAGAAATACAGTTTCAGTAGCATCTTTTGGCATAACATTTTTCCGTGTCAGCCGCTCCAGATATATTGTATATTCTTTTTTGTATACGGCTTCACTTTTCGATGGAAATGATGATTCTCTTGCTTTTTCAGCATTTTTCAAAATATCCTGCATTATATTTGGGGTAGAAAACACGTTCTTAAAGCAAACACAACTTGATAATAAAGCTTTGTTTGTAAACAAGTAACATAGCAACAACCTAGCAACAACAAAACTCCTATAATCAACGGTACCAGATTCAAATATAGCTGGAAGGTAATGAATTGGTGCATTTATTCCGTTTTAAAAATGAACAAAATTTTATTGAAATCGGTCAGAAATAAAATAATCTATGTACCACGGGAATTAATGAGCCTCAATAACCTTAGCCATCGGTAATTAACACCCTTGATACATAAATAACTATTCAAATCGAGCCACAACTGCCTTAAATTACATTCGTTTTGAACCGTTATAAGGATGATTATTGAAAATTACAGATAATCTTTCCATATAACTCGAATCCGCTGCAATTGAATATACGTAACGGTAAGACAAATAAAAATATTCCACGAATTCAATTCTGTTATTTTAATATTCACTGCTCGTCTTTTGTTAGTTCATTAAATGGAGAAATGACCCACGGGATGAAAGGAAATTTCAATTAGGATGTTCCATGAGTTTGAAATCCCTTGTAACCATTCTGAATTGAAAACAATGTAATCTCGCTCGCAAATGAGATCAGATTTAAAATAGGCATTCCGCAAACATAAAGCGAAAGAATTGTGTCAAGTGTAACACTAATTGGAACGACACTACAACTTTCAACATGATCGCTTTTGTTTCATTTCCTTTGCTATTTGTCACCCCTGTGGGGATAAACATTTGTTTTGAACGACCATTTCCCTACTTTCTGTTTCTGTAGTCTCATAGATTAAATGCCGTTACTTTCCTCTGAACCAACGCAATTCTTATGTATTCACTTAGAATATTGAACACTCAATTTTGATGTCCTAAGCTCAATCTGAAGAAAACTCAGCTAGATTTTCTTCAGAAACTGCAATAACCTGGAACTACATAATTTTTCACTTATAATTACACGAGAGCTTTTTTTTTCGAAGTAAACTTGACATGTATTAATGAGAATTTTGTTGCCTGGCAATTTAACGAAAAAAACTGCCCCTGAAAAAATTACGAGTCCGCAGGACGAGTAATTTTATCTGGCAATTTTTTGAGTTGAATTGCCTAATGGCAACCAAATTCGAATTATAAATGTCAAGTTTACTTCGACAAAAAAAAAAGCTAGAGTGTAATTCGGTAAGACAATTTAATGAATATGTGAATCAATAAATTAAAAAATAAGATGTAAATTAGTTTATTTAATTTAACGGAAAAGTACAATTGTTAAAAACACAATTATCAAAAAAAGCTTGATTTTCAGGACTTTCTTGTCTTTTGTTAATAGTTTGCTGCATGCTAGTATTTTGAGCGGTGGTAGTAACTGTTTCCTGGACGGTAGTACGAATGGAACCAATGATTTTTTTATGATGTTCTTCATTTAACTGAAGGTACGGTTTTAATGACGATGGGTTGCTATGTCCCGTAATTTTCACAAGTTTTTGTTCACCTATACCACTCCTGGACAATTCAGTTACGGCGGCAGCTCGATTAGAATGGTTCGTAATTTTCACCCGCTTCCAATATTTTTCGCTGAGGATTTGGTCCATTTAGATATTTCATTTATCCCAATAGGAGAATTCTTATACCATCCTTTCGAATTTGTTTTTTGCCAGAAAGGATTTGGAGTTAAAAAAAAATTTTCACGTGTGATATGGTTTCCCCGTCTTCCCATAATTTGTTTAAACAATTGTACTGGACATACACAATCTTCTTCAGTGTTTGCTACCAACCATTTACTGTCGGCCAACTTCTGATTACCACCTTGTGCTGTCTTCGAAAACACTGGGTTATATTCAACTCTTCCGGTCTCTCTTCCACGCTTGTCTGTCTCGATTTTAAAATAGAATACCTTACAATTTGCTGCTTCTCCACCTCTCCAAGCCAAATCATAGGCAGCAATATGATAAAATTTTCTTTGAAGGCCTACAGGTTCTTCTTCACTCCAGAATAGTGCCATTTCAAAAATTTCTTGTTTTGTGAGAGCTTTAGAACTCACCTTCCTTTTTTCTGGGATTGCTTGCAAAATTTTGAGTTCTGTGTCGCGTGCATTTCTCGCTTTCTTAAACTGTATGTCCGTGAACGGATTAAAAATTCTTTTATATTCTTTGAAGTACTTCTCTTGTAACATTTTTGCTGAAGTGTTCCAAATCGTTTTGACTGTACTCTCTTTATAGTCTTCTCCATTGTTCTTCTTCATGTTGAATGCCCAGTCACATAAAATAGAAGCTAACTCTTCAGTGGAAGTTTCTGCAATGAGTTCATGTTTTTTTCCAAACAAAACATCGCAAATTGTCGCCAAATTGACGTAGTTGAATTCACAGTATTGCGAGGCACATTATTATTGATGGCTTCTTCAATTTCTCCACTCGAAGACTGTCCAAATCGCGACATTTCCACAAATAAGATACTTTTCTGACAACGCAAGTTTGAGAAAAACTGACATAACGTCATCAAAAATTTGTTTTCCTACAAGCGTGCGTGATTCACCCTCTACCCGCACGCAATTCAGTTTGGAAAGTGTCATTTTCCCACAGTAGTGCGGGAAAAACATTTATATGATATCCTCGTAAAACATAAGTGCTGGGTGACAAAATATGAAAGTTCAAGCTTTTTTGTTGCAATACTAAGTGAGTTTGTTCATAATCATCCATCATTTTGCACTATTTATTGGAAAAATGAACAAATATTGATAAATAAAAATGTATTGTTATGAAAATCAACCTATATATAGGCTTTGATTGATCTGATAACGAGTAGGTAACAATTGATGTTGTCATGCCGATCAATACACAAATTTGTTTGTAATTGTCAGAGTGACAGACAAAGCGTTACTTATATATAATTTTCGATTCAGTGAAATTGCCACAATGGATTATTCATCTGATGAAGAACTTCCACAAGAAATCGTGCAATATTACGAATAATTAGTGGATAGAAAATGTTACTCTTGTTAGTTGTTTCCATTTGCATGAATAAATAATTGAAAAAATGAATTTGTTTCCTACGCTTGTAGAAAAAGTATTGTTCCTAACTCATGCGGAAAGTGTCTTTCCCGCACTCGACTGCTTACCCGAACTCCGCTCCGCGTCGTTCGGGTTAAAGGCAGTCGCGTGCGGGAAAGCATCACTTACCGCACTTAAAAATTACTATTACAATGCTGGTTGTCATGCTTTCAAAAGTTAGGTTCCGTTTTGTCGCTGGAAAAGTTAGGGTAAACTTTTTTCGCTGTCATAATGACAAAACACCGCAACATATGACATTTTTAGTGCATGAATTAAATTGTCAAGAAAAAAATCACGGATTTCGCAACTCTTGCAGTCATCCGAGGGTGTTGAAAACAAACATAAAATAATAAAAAGTATTGTTCATTGAATCTTCTGTACCATTAGGGGTAGGCTTTTCCCTGTAATTTCTTTAATTTCCTTGGTAATCACAATAATACTACTCTTTCCATTGATCTAATTCGATTGATTGAAAAGCAATGAGAAAGAAAATTGCGTACGGTAATAAGTTCCTTATCTCACACAATATAAGTCGGAAAAGAAGTAATCATCTCACGGGTGTAGATAGCAATTATTTACGATATAAGTAGGAAACGCGCTAATGCGAAATTTATACAAGTGCTTAAGACGAGTTGTGTAATCTTATAAGTACGTTAATGAAGCGTTATCACATGCATATTGTACGCATTTTTATCTACGGTAGTAAAAAGTGGAAATAAACGGTAATTAGAATCATTTACAATTTGTCACGAGTTATTGGAAAATCCAGAACATTGAAAATTGAGATGGAGGTTGTAAATACTGTTCTTTTCATTGTTCTAATTTGATTGATTGAGAAGAAGTGAGATGAGAAAAACACGTGTGGTAATAAGTCCTTATCTCACGCAAAATGAGAATAATACGTATAAGGAAATTTCTGTGGCGAATGTATTTTGTAGAATTTCATGTTTCTACTGAAAAAAAAAATTGTACCACCACCTGGGGCTACGCTACGAATGAGGCTGCGCACGTACAACTCGCAATGATCCAGCCTTAGAGCAGTCACAAGATATTTTATTCATTAACCGATAAGGAGCCAGTTCTTGTCTACATATTAATGAATATTTAATGACTTGTATTGTTATTGTGTAATTCTCTGAATTTGTCAGGTTCAGGGCAGAACTGGCCCACAGGGACACGGGGTCGATTCCCAGTGGCCCTCTCCAAAAACTGTGAAAATCCGCCGCGCATTTTTAAGATGTATCTATTTATTTCTATGGAACAAAAAATTTGTTACTAAGCGCCTTGTTCCAAAATTGTTATAATACCTACATACCCGAAGCAGGAAACGTTATCTGTACCTCTCTTTTCCGGAATCCATAACTTTGCTTTGTGGACTGCTTGGAATTATTATCATTATATGAAACTTCCGCTTTTATCTCTATTCAATTAAGATGTGATTAAAAAGAATTATTTAAAGAAGTTATAAGTCTTCCGAACAGTTGAGATAAATTTTGAAAAAAATCGCAACTCCCAAAATCTACATTCAATCGATTCAAAACTTAAACAAAACAGTAAATTTATGTTGATATGAAACTGCTTCCAATCAAATTTCGAGCAGTATTTTTCAATATAAATTGGTGCATGAGCGTTTTAGGGGATACCGAATGAGATGAAATAGTCAGATTTTTGAAACAAAAATCGCTAATATGACTTTCCGAAATTTTGGGTATAAATATGACCGTAGTAGGCGATGTGTATTCGGATTCATGTGTGTTTGGGCTCAAAAAGTTCTGCTTCGAGCCCTCTTCAAACCAAAAAAAAATGCCATTCAGTTATTTCTAACAACAATAATTTTACAAGGGTGTTTCCACTTGAAATGGGAACACACTGTATACATCCAGTGTCAAAATATACATACGAACTAAAATATCGAGGGAATAAAAATGAAACAGTGAAAAATTGTTTGCGATGTAAAATAAAACTCAACAACACCCTGAACGCAAAAAGTGCTGGCAGTAATTCAAATAACCTGAAACCGGCTTCATGCTTATTCCATTCGATAATTCCATTATTTCAGTCAATAGAACGCATTAAACACACGACACCGCAGACTATTCGGTATTACGTCGTACTAATAATATGATTTCATTGCAGGGACGCCCTCATCAAACGATACCACGGCCAGCGGCACTCCTGCAAATGGCAGTCAATTGTCGCCTACTAATGGAAGTGCGGGAAATGCAGTTTCAGGTGCCGGACGTAAAAGGCCTCTGCTAGCTGGAGGACCTCGAACGTCCATGACACCCACTAAGCGCACAGTTATGAGCCTCCTAGCCCGTGCCAGAGCCGCACAAGCCAAACAAATACCAGGAACCTTCCAGCGTGGAACCCCCGAGTAAGCTATACGATTTTGACTTTAATATTGATTGATCACTTCGTTCTTGTAAAATCCTCGTTTTATTGTTACCTCTCAGGCGGAAAACCTTTAAACTTATCAGTCAGTTACATCAATCAGGATGATATTACCGGGAGGAATATTGGAGGAAATCTAGGCCAGAGTAGTTCCCAAATAATACACATACAATTACATTGAACTTGGTATCTATGACGGAGTAATGAATCACGCAAGTGTAACAATGATCTATGGCACGTTAAGAGAGGAATGAAGTCATATAGTTAGTAGTTTAACGCAACCAATATTTCATTTGAACTGTTTCCCCAAATAAGTGCACCGCTTTCTTGTCAAACCAGGGATTTCAACACAACATTTCAACACTTCCTAGGATTGCCTGATAAAACAGTATATTTCATTCAATTGACTTGATAATTCATATCCATGAATAACCGTTGTGAATCTTGGTTTCAGTATATTTCAACTTCAGAAGTACAACAACAGTAAATTCTGAGGTAAACGTAGTAGTGGTGAAGAACTTGAAAGTCAAACAGAAAACCACAACGGACTGAGGTGATGGTAAATGTAAATGATTTTGAACAGAGTGCAATTCCGGATGTTATTTTTTACATGTACAGAAACAAAGAATATACAGGATGTTTCTTAACGATATGCGAATATTTTAAGTGGTGATTCCTGGGTCAAGTGGAAAAGTTCCTATTAACCTGCCCTAAACGCTCTGTTTTCGATATACAGGGTCTTATTTTTTATCTTCGGGACAGATTAATGTCACTTAGGGACACGCTTTTTCACTCGATAGGTGGTTCTAAAATTTTATCATTGTCGTAGTTATGGGTGGGCTTTACAGGAATTTTAAGGAAAAAAAAGTGGTGCGCCACTGAGCTTTTCCGATTTTTTTGCATAGCCTGGACAATTCCATAGTCAAAGCATAAAGGTCTGCTGGAGCCTCCCTACTATCGTTTCTCGCGTTAGGTGACGTCACCTAGCTCCTCCAATCACATCGTCGGCACGTAACAACATCATATTATGTCGTCGTCAATAACATCAAATAAACGGAATAAACGACCAATCAGCTTGCACTCGAATTTTAAAAAGAGTGGAAGGGAGGCTCCAGCAGACCTTTATACTTTGACTATGGTCAATTCTGTATGAAAAAGTTTTCCTAGATTCTTTTGCTAGATGTGCCGTTTTTGAGTAAAAAAATAAAAACCGTTACATTGACCGAAAAAATTGATGGTAGTATTGATGAATACAATTTTGCAATAAATCTAGTTGAACGCTGTCACTTGAGTTTGATATTCCACATTTTCAAGTGAGTGTGTCGTTCAAATATGTTCGCTGTAAGTATCTTATTATTATAATTTTGTTAACAATGGTGAATTATTCAAATGTATGGATACGCTAGCGCCATAAGCGTAACGTTACAAAAATCACCGAGGTTGAGCGAATTAACAGCTAGAAGATTCATTCCCTCTCTACTAATAAATATCGCCACTCATTGTAGGATACAATATAAGCTGTTGAGGAGTAGTGGATTTCTCGCTAGACAAAATGACCTTCCACCCCCCAACCCAATATACAGGTGTTCCGCATAAGAACCGACACAGAGCAGGAGCATGTAGGGGACCCCAAAATATGATGATTTAACGCAACTTACCTCCATAACAAAATGCACCCTTGAGAAGTTATAGGCCCTCAAAGTGGGACTTTAAATTTTGGAAAAAATTAATATCTCAATTATACTCTAACTTAGAAAAACCAAATTTGGTACACGTATGCATTCCAAGAGTATTAATCGACAGTAATTAGATGGATCATTTTGAAGGGTTGATAAGGGATGGTGCACCCTTAAAATTTGACAGAATTCTTCAACACAATCGCTATTTCAAAAAAATATTACTTTAGTTTACGGGAAATTTTATTTTAACTTTCTTACTCTTGTAATTTTTCAATAAACTTTGTCGTTTTCGAGATAAACACGGATGAATAAAATCATATATGGAGCTACGTTATTTAAAATCATCGGAATTTCAAAAGTTGGCTATGAAATTAAACGTCAAACTTGACATTCAGAAATCTAAGTAATGTATTTTAAATAATAGTTTGTTAAATGTGTTAAAACTGACACGTTGTATGCATTCCAAGAGTACCTATTAATCGACAATAAGTAGAGTTCAGTTGGATCATTTCAAAGGGTTGATAAGGGATGGTGCACCCTTGAAATTCGAAAGACTTTTATAACCTAATCGCGATAAAAATAATTTATTGCAAAAACAAACAACTTTATTACTAGAAATAACATAATACAATTCACTTAAGTTATAAAAAATGTTCAAAATGATCACCGTTTTCTCTTAAGCATAATGTTATTCTTTTTCGAAAATGGAAGTTCACTCTATCCAATAACGGTTGATTGTTTCTAATAAGTGTGCATTTATCCATAATGCGGTTCCACAATTCTCCTTGAGACGCAACTGGCGAGCAAATACACATATTCTTTTAACGTTCCCCAAAGAAAGAAATCACATTTGTTGAGGTCTGGTGATCGTGGAGGCCAAATCTGGGAACAATTATTTCCTCTTCCAATCCATTTATTTGGATACTGTTCGTTCAAAAAGTCTCTAACAATATTACTAAAATGAAGCGGTGCTCCATCATGCATAAACCAATGTGTCAGACTTAGTTGTAGTGGTACCTCGTCAAGTAGATCCGGGCGAGTTTTTCTGGATCCCGTCGCTCAACATTGGAAAATGCTTCTTTATGAGGAATCACACGATTAGGGAATTTTCTGCGATACTCTTTAACACTTTTCCTAAAATTTCCTTTACAGAAACCTAATACCAATAACATGTCAACTTGCTCACTGAATGAAAATTTTCCGGTCATTTTTAATACACTTAAGAAACTATTATTCAAAATAAATTACTTAGCTTTCTGATTGTCAAGCTTGACGTTTAATTTCATTGCCAACTTTTGAAATTTCGATGATTTTAAATAACGTAGCTCCATATATGCTTCTATATATTTATATATTCATGTTTTTCTCGAAAACGACAAGGTTTATTGAAAAATTACAACAGTAAGAAAAGTTTTAAAATAAAATTTCCCATGAAATAAAGTAATATCTTTTCGAAATAGCGATCAGGTTGAGAAATTCTGTCAAATTTTAAGGGTACACCATCACTCATCAACCCTTCAAAATGATCCAACTGAACTCCACTTACTGTAGATTAATACTCTTGAAACGCATACAACGTGTACCAAATTTGGTTCTACTAAGTCGAAGTATAATTGAGATTTTAATTTTTTTCAAAATTCAAAGTCTCACTTTGAGGGCCTATAACTTCTCAGGGGTTCAACTTGGTATAGAGGTAAGTTGCGTCAAATCATCATATTTTGGGGTCCCCCACATGCTCCTGCTCTGTGTCGGTCCTTATGCGGGACAACCTGTATATCTTAAGCCCGGTCACTAAAATAGTCGCTCGCGCTCTCTATCCTTACATCTCTGGTATGGCCTCGCCGACGGTAATGCAGAGAATGCCAAACGCATTTATCACCAGAGGTATTCCAATCGTGCTTTGCCAGATAATGTTTTTCGTCATCTTGTGGCAATTTCCACAAAGGTACATCTGAAGGTAGATCTCGAAATGTAAAAACTCTAGAAATTGGAGAAGCAGCGCCGCACGAAGTCGATGAATTTCCTAAAACCAGTACGAGGAAAATCGCTAGAAACTTGAACATTTGCCTGCAAATTGCTTAGGGAATTCTTGTGAATTTTTTGTTAGTTCCGTTTCATATTTTAAGAATACAGGCATTACTCCCAGAGATTTTCCAAAGCGTGTGAACTTTTGTCAGTGGTATCTTCATAATATTGTTCAAAATCCACAATTTGAATCACACATACTGTTTATGGATGAAGCTAATTTTTCAAGAAATCCTCACGTCGCAATCGAAACCCATTCCTAGCACCAATTTTCGGTGAACGTATAAGCAGGAATAATTGGTGACTACTTTATTGGCTCATTCTTTCTATCGGTGCGACTTACCTGACTGATCTTACTTTAATTTCCTACAAGAACAGTTCACTTTTCTGCTTTGGGATGTTCCGTTAGCAACAAGAAACCAAATGTGGTACATGTACTATCACGCACCAGCACATTTCAGTGTAACGGTTGGCGATTATTCACGAACTGTTTATCCAAATCACTGGATTTGTTCGCTGTGGGGCGCTAGAATGGCCACCAAGGTTTCCCGACCTCAATAGTAGACTTCGTTATGTGCGACCACCTTAAGACGGTAGTATATATAATTTCCATCAGCACTGTAGACGAATTGAAAGAGAAAATTTGCCACATGTGATACAATAACGAACACTCCAGGAATATTTCAACAAGTGCGCAATTTCACGAGAAGGAGGGAGGAAGCGTGCATATTAGCCGGAGGAGGCCATTTTTGTAATAACAGTTGAGTTGTAATGTAATGTTAATGTTGTATGTTGATGAATTTTGTTGGCATTATCCCAGGCCAATTAGATTGTATGTATTCTTCAAATTCATTCCATTAATTTTTTCGTTGAATACAACGGTTCCAATTGTTTAACTCAAAATCGGCGCTAGATCAAGAAAGTTCTATAGTGTAAGACTTTTCTTGTTAAAATTTCAATAAGGCTAACCCATAACTACGACACTAATTGAATTTTAAAATAACTTGTCTAGTGAAAAGGCGTTTTTCCCAAAACTCAGCTCAATATCTTAAAACCGTTTACTAGATTTTTGAAAATGAACCTAAAAGAAAGAAAACTGCCATCCTGTATATCGAAAACCGAGCGTTTTAGGACAAGCTTATAGGAACTTTTTTAGTTGAAATAGACCCAGGAATCACCCTTTAAAATATTCGCATATCATTAAGGAACACCTGTACCAGGATATCAAAAATTATCTTGGTCAAGGGTGGTTGTGGAATCTAAAACGTGTGTCTCTACTTTACGTTTGAAATAATAATGTCATAATTAATTTGAAGTTTCTAAAAGTGCGAAATTTCGCAATTTCATACGAATATTGTAACACTCAGAAGTCTTTAGCGCTTTGGACTCCGGGATTTTCACGTGCCCTATCGGAATTAGAAGGTTCGAATTATCTAAAAACATAATTGCATGAACGCCAGACGTCCTATGTAATTAGCTAAGAACGAAATCATTTTGACATATGCCTCGAGGAGCTCGCTGCGCGTAAGTAAGAGTTTATACATTTTACCTCGGTCTTGTTAATTTGGGGCCGTTTCGTGCCCTGTGCGGTCGGCGCCAGTTGTAATAAAGTGTTTTCGGCTATGAGCCGCTAGCTTTTACCCGCTTCGAGTATATTTTAGTCACGAGAAAATTCCCTTTGGTACGTCCCACGTTAGACGAGCGTAGCTGAGATGAGAATAGCTCAAACTATTTTAAATAAATTTTCCTATTTAATGGACATTTATCGGAAAAAGAAGGGCCGTCAGGCACGGTCCGATACTAAATCTAACTACATGGAGCGAAAACGACAGGCGAAAAGTCGTCGTAAAGCCGTATTAGGTAGTTTGCACTTTTCTAACTCACGTGCTACGGGCTTCTCACGTGAACGTCATTCAATTTACGGAAAATTAACTATTTCAAAACAGTTTTTGACCAGGATTGTGGCTATCACGACCTCTGAAAAGGTTCAAAGTTCACATAATTATTTCATAATTTGTAGTTCATTATTGTTTTACAACTGAAATAAATAGGTATGAAATTTGTAAGTTATTGATGATGTCAGTGTGACAGTGACATAATTATTTCAAACGTAAAGTAAAGACACACGTTTTAGATTCCACAACCACCCTTGACCAAGATAATTTTTGATATCCCGGTATAATAACTCAAACACACTTTCTGTGACGTAAAATACGCTGGTAATACAGCAAGTTGTGTTTGTTCCTGGTGTAGAAATAATGTTTTCTTCAAAAACACAGAATTTCAATTATTATGGTGAAATGGAAGAACTACCCGAATTGGTTTGAATTTCAATTTTCAGGGCATACTACTATACTTTTTCGTAGTCGAAAATGGGGAATTTTCATTAGCGATTTTGTTATAACTAATCATAATATTCAAAGAAGTTACTATGCCACTGGATTCAGAGTACCTCCAAATAACTATGACCCAAATTTAATGGAAATATATTCATTAATAACAAAGCTACGACAACTTGAAATTCGAAAACTCACTGAGCTAATAGTCACAAAAGAACATTCTGTATCAACAGATGGAAATCATTTTTTATATTAATTGTAACCCTAAGCCACCACTGGATGAACAAAATTCTCATTATTCATTAATTTAGATTTGTTAAATTATTTAGTTTCATTAATAGTTAAATGCGTGTTAAGTTAAATGTAATTCCGTTACTTTCATTGAATTTTTATGCTGTTTCAAACAGTTTGGTCATCCAGGGATAGTTCATTGTTACAATTGATGAGAAAAAATAATTTCCATGGCTATTTGTTGATACAGGATTTCCTTTCATGATTTTTAGCTAGTGAGTTTTCAAATTATAAGTTGTAGTAACATTGTTATTAATAAATATATTTTTAATGTAATTTTGGTCACAGCTATTTGGAGGCACTCCGAATCTAAATTTTTAAATAAAAAATCGCTTATGAGAATTTTCCATTTTTGACTACGGAAGAGTATCGTAGTATGCCCTGAAAATTGAAATGAACATTTTAAATTTTGTTCCGTATAGTCCAGGCAACGAACCGGAGAATAAAAAAAATATATATAGTAATCTAGAATTCCAACATTTTTTTTGAATTCTGTTCCTAATACCCCATAGATCATTCATGACTATGAAGACCGCGGGGGTCGACCTTTCTACCCCCCCCCCCCCAAAACATGGTTCCAACCCCTCAGAGGAGCATTAAGCTTAGAAAGTTGATGAATTAAGAGCTCGGAAAACTCCCTCCATACGAGAAATTCTGAAAATTAATATATAATACATAATTTATAATTTTGTTACAAAAATGACCTCTAGTAGGTTTTTTGGGTCGCTAATCACGATTCCGCTGTTATTTTTCCCAAAAAATTCTCTCCAGATGGAAAATTTTGGAAATTTGAGATTTTCCTGCGACGGTTAAGAATAATAAAGTATAATTTTGTTGCAAAAATGACCTCAGTAAGTTATTTGGGTTGCTGATCACGATCTCGCTGTTATTTTCCCCGAAAAAATCTCCAGATGGAAACACCCAAATTTCCCATCTGGAGGGAGTTTACCGAGAAAACTAACAGCGGAATCGTGATCAGCGACCAAAAAAAATCTACTAGGGGTCATTTTTGTAACAAAATTATACTTTCTCATTGTTAACAGTCTCAGGAAAATCTCAAATTTCCCGAATTTTTCATCTGGAGAGAGTTTTTAGGGAAAAATGACAGCGGAATCGTGATCAACGACCCAAAAAACCTACTAGAGGACATTTTTGTAACAAAATTAAAAATTATATATTATATATACATTTTCCAAATTTCCCATATGGAGGGAGTTTTCCGAGCTCTTAATTCATTAATTTTCTAAGCTTTCGGATTGTTTCTATAAGAATACTCCTCTGAGGAGTTGAACCCCCGTTTTGGAGGGGTAGAAAGGTCGACTCCCGCGGTCTTGGTAGTCATGAATGATCTATGGGGTATTAGGAACAAAATGCAAAAAAATTTTTGAAATTCTAGCTTATTTCCTGGACTAGTAGTAGACCTTTCATTACTTGACGATTGAGAAAAATTGCTTAAAATCGGTTAATAATTTAAAATTTAACAGGGGTGTTTCGAATCTAAATGGGTCACGCTGTACAATATAGTTAAAATCTCAATGATGATTCATTTTGTTTTCCACGTCAGAATATCCACAGATTCAATCACACATTTTCCTTGACTACTTCATTATCTTTATAAACATTCACAGAATGGGATATTTCATCTACAGATTACGGTCAGAAGTAATTTGAAACAACTGAGAATAGGATGTGGAATAAACAAGCATCATTTTGAAACTGATCTGAAGTTTACAACTGAGAGTTTCGATGCCATAAGTGCGTAAGCATGTGGCAAGAAGAACTGCAAGAAAACAAAACTTTTTATTAACGACATCTGACCGAAGGAAAGTCCCATCTACATTTAGATAGTATTTTCAACATTGGGTTCGGAATTACTTCCAGAACAATAATAAGAAAGGGCGTCCACCTGATAATTAACTACTTTCGGAACACTTTCAGTACTTTTAACTATACCATGAAATCGAATGATACAGGGGAAAGTAATTAAACATACATAGTGTTTCATTGAAAGAGTGCTTAGCAGTTTATGTTCAGTTAACGAAGCACTATAATGATGAAAATCTCTTATTTGAGCTCCTCCGAATGAATTACGATGAAACATTGTGAAATCAGTTAATAATGACGTCAATGGAAAAGGTTAAAAAAAATTAATGCGGAAATGATCACAAGTGGTAGAAAACACCCCTTTCATTCCGTAACATGTAGAATTTGAGTAAAAATAAGGAAATACTTATATACTTCCCTTTTGGCCTAAAATAAAATGTTTATCCTCTTACATATTTTTCTGAAAAATCAACATTGTCCGAGATACGGTCACTCATAAGTTCCTAATAATGGCGGGGGGGAAATGTGAAAGGTAGAGAAAAATCTGAAAAAATGTAGGTGTTTGTATATATATATATATACATTTTTTATTCTAAATTTTTTATCAAATACATTTTGTCGTTTTTTACCTGCCTATTTTTCAAGTTACAGACAGCTTATCGCGACTAAATTTTTCAATCGTTATACCAGAAGAAACGTTTCTTTACAGATTTTTTTGATAGGTAACTTTTCTCAAAGAAACTATTTGCTCCGGTTTAATGATTAAAAATATAATACATTCATCGTCTCAAAAAACTGTGTTACTCGAAAAATATGCATGTAAAAGCAAAATATTAGGAAACAAAAATTGTTAAGAAAGCTTTATTGTATACGTCTGAATTTTTAATTTTTCCAATTTAATATTATTAAAGCGCTACAATGTCAGAGAAAAGGGTATTTTTCATGGTTTTCAGGAAAAACTCGGACAAAACATACTTGAGCAGGAAGTTGAAGATTTGAAAAAACTTGTATTTGGATCATACGTTCGCCTGAATTTTTTCAGATTTTTGCTCTACCTATTACCTTTTCTCCTCAACCACATCAGAATTTTCGAATTAACGAAGCTCTAAAATGATGAAAATCTCTTATTTGAGCTCCCCCGAATAAATTACGATGAAACATTGTGCAATGAGTTAATAATGACGCCAATGGAAAAGGTAAAAAAAATTAAATGCGGAAATGATCACAAGTGGTAGGAGACACCCCTTTCATTCCCTAACATGTAGAATTTGGGTAAAAATAAGGAAATAATTAAATACTTCCCTTTTGGCCTAAAATAAAATGTTTATCCTCTTACAAATTTTTCTGAAAAATCAACATTTTCCGAGATACGGTCATTCATAAATTCCTAAGAATGGCGGAGAGGGAATGTAAAAGGTAGAGAAAAATCTGGAAAAATGTAGGTGATTGTATGATGGAAATACATTTTTTATTCTAAATTTTTCCTCAAATACGTTTTGTCGTTTTTTTACATGCTTGTTTTCCAAATTACAGACAATTTATCGCGACTGAATTTTCAAATCATTATACCAGAAGAAATGTTACTTTACAAATTTTTTTCATGAATAACTACTTGTTCCGGTGTAATGATTAAAAATATAATACTTTCATCGTCTCAAAAAAATGTGTTACTAGGAAAATATGCATGTAAAAGCAAAATATTAGGAAACAAAAAATTGTTAAGAAAGCTTTATTGTATACGTCTGAATTTTCAATTTTTTCTATTTAATATTCTTAAAGCACTACAATGTCAGAGAAAAGGGTACTTTTTCATGGTTTTCCAGAAAAACTTGCACAAAACGTACTTGAACAGGAAGTTGAAGATTAAAAAAAACTTGTATTTGGATCATACATTCACCTGAATTTTTTCAGATTTTTGCTCTACCTATTACCTCTTCTCCTCAACCACATCAGAATTTTCGAGTGGCCATATCTCAGGAGAATATTCATTTTTCAGAAAAATTTCCAAAAGTATAAACAGCTTTTCGGGCCATCAAAGGCAAATATATCATTTTTTTTGTTTTTACCTAAATTCTACAAATTACAAAACATATGATAAAATCGCTGTTTCCTACCACTTCCGATCATTTCCGCCTACATTTAACTTTTTCTTTTGACGTCATTTCATGGAAATTCATTTTGTAGAACTCAAATAAGAGTAAAACCCCCAGTGACTGGACTATTTTTATAGTTACACGTTATTAATTGGCTTCCATTTACGAACTTATTACTAGGAATATGAGAATAGCGAACATTATCTCGATGTTGAAGTTAAAGCTTCTGTAAATGAGTTATGAAGTATAATTTACTTTCACCGACAAAGTGATTGACGGAAATAGAGTTTATCAATTGTTTCATGAGCTTGCCAGATTAACCGATTTATAGGCTTGGAAGAGTATAATGTGTGAAACTAGTCAACTAGCAGTTATAGCGGATGGAAATATTGTATTGAGTTATTGACAGATGGTTATACGTTGAATGTAATGGTAAAATCTGAGTAGAAACCATATAAACAACATATTAGTTACATGTTTCTAACTTTTCCTACTCTTCTCAAATTTGTTACATACCGAAATAACTATGTTTTGAAAGGAGCATCCTTGCAAATACACTTGAAAGCAATGTGCTTGTTTACTAGAATTATATCTTATTCTCTGGTGGTTGCATTCAGGTCTTCAATCAATGGTATTTATTTTGTGAGAATTTCACTGCAAAATGAGCTACAACCTGCATGCTCGATGAACATCTAGAATTCAGATGTATTGAGCAGGATGGCTCACGTGTGAATAATCCTATATTCAATTGGGTTCAACAAACTCTTCAAAGTCATACAAGTTTCCAATATTTAAGGTGTGATGATCACCCTACTACAGTTGGAACGAAACTTTCTCCGAAATTTCATTAGTATTTTGTGGCCGGATCACTAGTGGAGTAAATCTGGCAAATGGTTGGCGAAAATTTTACGATGCATAGCGACCCGATGGAAAAGTTTTCTTAGGGTACCAACAACAACCTCCTGAAATTTTTATTTTCCAAAGCGGGTGCAACCCTTTTTTTTTGCCCAAAAAGTTTTTTTTGATATTTTTAAGGGTAGTTTAGCAACAAAAAATTAATATCTCTGGTCGTACTGGGAATTAAGAAACCAAAGTAGTACCCTTTTATAGCCAATGTCCAAGGAACTTCCAGTCCAAATTTCAAGTTGATCCGACCTCCCCCCTCCTCGTAATAGGTATATATATACTCATATATCAACATAAAAGTTGATTTTTCTCGAAAACGGTCAACTTTAGAGCTTATGACCAAGAGTACCTTTTTTGTGTAAAAAACATTGGCGGTTCAAATGGTTGTCTCAAAACTGTACTTTTTCCAGTGGCGTAGAAGTTGGGGAGAAAAACACCAACTACCCCTTCAAAATCTTCACCAATTATGACTAAAAAAAAAATTTTTATCACACAGAACATAGCTTACTATGAGTAAAAAATGCTTGCAGAAGCTGTTTTCTGTACGATGAACGGTTCTGGAGATATTCGCAAACAACGAAATTTTTTTATCAATTTCAACACTCTGTATCTCAAAAACTAAGCGTCTCTGCATATATGTTAACAGAAATTTTTTGCTCAAAATCAAATTTTCTATCGTCTATCAAATTTTCCCGGTTAAAATCTGAGACACCCTGTATTTCGCACAGAATATGTAAGACAGCTAACCTCTGAACACACGAATAAAAAAGCTGAAGTTGTTTTTGTTGCTCACTTAAAATATGAAAACGAGAAAAAGACGGAGGTTGAATATTTCCATTTGAGTTTTGCACTGCATCAAAAATATGGACTACGGATGAATCAGTACATATGACGACTTTCACAGCTGCTCGTTATTCCTCAGATTCCAAAACAAAACCACAAGACAATTCAGACGAAAGGCGGAATTCGAGACATATGGGATGCATTTTTATGTCCTTAACTGCAAGAAATGTTTCAAGCCAGGTGAATCACTAATAATAGTCGCACGTTATATGAAATCCAAGACTGATCAAAACGTGACTTGACGTTGACAAATCCTAACTGTATAACTTTCGAATTTAAACCAAAAAACTAACTAATGGTCACTCGAAAAAATCAATGGGAACTGGTTGTAACTAATCTGATTATTTCACTATTCTATACTAGCCGCAATCAAACCACAGACAAGAGTTTATTATTTTGGCACCGATGACTGGAGAATTACCGGCAAAAAAGATGTCGCTTTTGTGAACAATTGGAAAAACAAACCATGCACACCGAAAAAGTTTTAAATTACGGCAGGGAGTAGCGCAAAATTTGCCTTTACTGATTCGCTGGCATTTGTTTCATATGTACATGAATAATCAACACGTTCTAAGGGCTATTCGGGCATGTGGACTAGACATTCACCCAGTTGATCTAATCCAACCATATAGCTGGAACGCCAAAATGAAAATACGGGAGATGTGGCCTCTACTCCATATCTTCAGACAATAAGATTGAAATGAAGTAAGATACACGTAACCAGTCCATCTGCCAAAACAATAGACTTTGTACAGAGAACAAAATGACTCATTTCCACGATAACTGAATGAAATTGGAGGCCTGGATGGATTAGGGCTTTATTTAAAGGTCTTGAATGACTTAGGATGTATTTTGTTTTGGTTTCTCTATGCTTATTTTGTACTTCAATAGAATAATTTCTCTGCAACAAGCTGTATAAAACTCTGTTTTCGATTTTGCGACTTCTTTTTTTATTTAATTAGTTTAAATCGATTTATTACTCATATTATTTTATTCAAGTTCATAATATTTAAGCAACCAACCGAATTATGTTTCTGTACCAGACACGTTTGAAATTTCGCCTTTTTCACAGTTTACATTTTTACACGAAGAAAAATGTAACTCAATGGTTAACTCATGAAGAAAATGTTCATATAAATGGTATCATGGGAATATGTTTTTAATTTATCTACCAAAGACTGCAGACGAGAAAATTTGAACGAAAGGGAAGGAATAATAAACATTGATAATTAAAATGGCGATAATTCAACGTCAAATATTTGTATAATTAGGCACCAGCAAATTAAATCCTTAACTGACTGAAATAATATCATGTTTTATAGATATCGCGTGAAATAATTTGAGAGAAATGTTTCCCAACAATGGTAAAAATTTGCTGTTGAAACTTATTGTACATTTTCTTTTCCAGACGTACAACAACACTGGTGCCGCTTCTCAGAGAAGACTACATTGCAGGAGCTGTTAACCTTAATTTGATTTAAGTTAGAGTCACTCAGTTGAATAACCAGGTTTGTCTAATAAAACTGAAAAGTATTGCTAGGGATTGGAATTAAATGGAGCTTTCCGTGAAACCAATTACTTTGTTCATTTTTATTTCAGTGTTACACAATGTATTCCAGAATTGTAACTGTGATTGCACTCAACAGCGTTTTTCGTGAATTTGGCATCATCTCATTTTCATCTCCACGAGCTGTGATTGAACATTCATGAACCAGTTGGAGAAAATTAGTCAACTCAATCCCCCTCTAAAGTAATTTACCAAAGATGTTAACAAATTTTTGATACTGTATTGGGCTGTTGGGTCAATATTTAGTTTTTTTGGACTTTCTTCGCGAAGTATTGCCTTCAAAAACTAATGATTTCTATTGCTTAGAATTCATCTTCAAGCTAAAGACTTCCTTCGTAAAGTACAGAATCAAGATTCAGCAAATGATGGTAACAGTAACAGTGTTATTTATTACGAAATCTGTTTCGATTTCTAATCGTTACTTTGTCTGTGTAATCTATTCTATGTCACATGTACGAATCAAGGTCGGAACTTGAATCAAAGTTATTCAATAATATCAAAGCTACAATCATTCACTGTATCAAAATTAGGTATTTTACAAAGTGCTTTTTCTCTATATTTCGACTACACGAGAGGAAATCTCATAATGTTCGAAAAAAATCATGTGAGTCAGCGGTGTAATGCTGGGAGACGAGATAGGCATTCGAATTCTTTTTGAAGGTTTGGAGGTTATAGGCATAGCGAAAGACCTCACTAGGAAAAGAGTTCCACAACTGTTCGATATAAAAATTAAGTCTGGTAAGATGAAGTTCGGTAGGTCTCGAGCCTGATAATAAGGGGGTGACTGGCTTGAGCTCGTCTAGTTCGCCCATCTCTAATCTCTCGTGGTGGTACAACAGACAAGATTTCTGATGCACACCTATCATGGAAATACACCCAAAGTTCTCGAGAGATCAATGAATTCGTAAGTGTGGTATCATCAATCAGACGGATAGCTCTCTTCTGGATATAATCCAAGAGATTAGGAACATGTTTGGGAGCCGAGCTCCAAACATGTGAACAGTACTCCAGGAAGGTGCAATCTGTGCTTCGTAGATTAAGAGGAGCTGGGATGTAAAGTAGCTCTTGACAGTTTTTGTGAAGCCGTTTTTGCAATGGACCTCACATAATCATCCCATCAGAGGGTGCTGTTGGTGATGATTCCGAGCATGAATATAGAACACTTCATATTTGTACCTGACATCATCATATTAGGGATTGTTAGATCCGTCTTCCTGAAGAAGATACAAGGTTGAGCTTTGGTAGCACTAAGCTCTACTAGATGATCAAATATTCGTTGCAAAATCAGTGTCAGATCTCCATTAATTGCGCAACCTTTCTCTGTTTCGCTCCTCTAGCTTCATTGCATGGTATATGGGCTCTATATAAGAAAGCGGTATGACGTGGACCATCATCTGCAAAGCTGTAGACAGGACAGGTGGTCACTTCCGACCATATTTTTCGATAAAGTCTAGCCATACAGGTCTCCTCTTGATCTCTGCTGACGAAATCTATATTACCGGTCATTCACGATTTTGGAGTTGTCTAGGTATTGGGTGAGCCCGATGTTGATCACTTTCTCCATTACTTTAGAGATCACAGATAACAGCGCAATGGGTTCATATTTATTAGGAACGGTCTTCTCTCCATTTTTTTGGATTAGTTGAACAGGAAACACCAAGTTAGTATGGAGGGGTGAACAACCTGCAGAAGACTGGTGTTAATTGAGGCCCACATTTCTTGAGAACAACAGGTAGAATTCCGTCTTGGCCCATAGTTTTACCGGTATTGAGTTCAAGCAGAATGGCCAACTTCTGGTCTGACGAAAGACTATTTGAGGCATGTGGCTATCGATGGCAGATATATTTGGAGGGTCCCCTTGTGGATCCAATATAGAATTTGCGGCCAACATTGAAACAAAAATATTGGCTTCTTATTGTGGTGTAGTAGCCAGTATGTCTTTGGTCAGAAAAGATAATGAACTGAGAGTGAAATTTCTACCAATTGCTTTCGCGAAAGTCCAAATTGAAGATGAAGTATGATATCATAATTCGAAATATTCATTTTCCAGCAAATATTGGCAGACAGTATATACGTTTATTATTAACTAATTCTCATTTGGAAGAAAGTAATAGATTCAGCCATAACGTGATGGGAATCAATTATAAAATTAGTAAAAATAGTTTGTAAAAGTTTTATTTTCATTAATTTTAAAAATAAATGTACTTTGTAATATATATGTTTGAAGAATCTACGGTGTAAGCGAAACTAGTTACATTCATTTACTGAATCAACGAAAATCAAACTCTCCATAATTATTTTATTTAACCTCACTTTAATATTGAATGATATTAAGTCCAACATTTTCCTCTTTCTAACATCATAATCAAGTTGTTCTTCTTTATAATTGGTGTAAGTATAATCGATGACTCGAAAACTGTTTCAACATATTACCTCAGCTAGTTAGAATAATTATTAATGTGTTACAATTTTATTTGTGTTTTGTTCGTTGTTGCGTCGTTAAAATTAACATTATTGCGATAAAGACTTAGTGCTCAATACAATTAGTATGAGAAATCTCGCGCTTTAGCTGATGTGATTCAGGTTTCAAACGTCTTGTGATGATGATCGTGAGATCGAAACGTACGAAAAGACGGAAATACAGTAGATATGTGTGTTATTGTGACCTATGCTTCAATAATTTATATATAGCTGTTAAAATAACTTCCAGATAGTTACTGATTGTTCAGACAGTCAACTCATATTTAGTCGTTTCATAATCATTATGCTTTTGAATATTCTTGTCTTATATATATATTCTAAGAGATTACTAGCAAAGCCTTATTCACCTTCAAGAAAGTTATTTAGGCATTTTCTCCTCTGTGATTAATTTGTTCGAACCGCGATGCGACACATTTAGTTCTCAGCCTCGATTCTATGAACATATTTCAGTCCCCAACGGAGTTCTCGTGGTTACTTACGTGTTGCATTATTCCGTACTTGAATGCAAATTGTATGTAGTCTCTATTGTAGCTTTTCAGGATGAATGTCCATTATTCCTTGAGATCCAGGGTAATCCTAGTTATTCTGAGGAATTCCTCTTGATATTGAAATTCGCAAATATTACTTACCGATTTACCACTCTAGGTATAATTCGAAATAGCTCACGTTGATACTGACAAAAGTACTCAAAAGAGTTTGAATGCGCGATATGTCCATTATGAATGAATCAGTAGATTGATCCTTTGTTGAATAAATGAAACTGGGACATAGCAAATATGATTAATAGTGAGACGGGGTATTCGTATCTCTTGTAAGACCTAACGAAGCATTTGATTGGTTTTTAATAAATTTCAAGATTCATTAATCCTTCCAGTAGGAAGAAAACCATTGATAGCACTACAATACAGATAATAATCTGAACATTAGTTGGGAATTAAAATATCAAATTCTATAAAGGTTTATTTCTCTAGTCATTCTTCTAAAGAAGCTCCTAATATTGTATATCAGTTATCATTTTACAAAAAAATTATAATGACATTATCTTGAATGAGTATGAAGTGTCTGAGCGTTTCCACAAAACAAAAGACATACTCGACACTACTCAAGTTTCAAACGCAAATATTTCCATAATCTGGATCAAGCTAATTGTAATGAATATCACACTATCGAATAATTCTATTACGTTATTTATTCGAAAAAATCACCCTTATCCACTAAAAATACTACTAAAGTACTGAGGACCGTCCGGCTACAATGTAGCCATCATCAGAGTAAACTAAATTATAATACAAATTGTGTCTGTTTGAATACTATTTGGGGATAATAATGTAAACAAAGGGTTACCCTCAGCTGGGGATAAATCGAAATTTAATGAATTGCTTTTTCGTTCATATAGTTCCATCCTTTTTGTATTACCCATATATTTTTTGTACTGTGTTTTAAAAGTGATAAGCTTTGTTGAGAAATGGTGTGACCTGTATTCAAAATATGTTCAGCTACCCCTGATTTTTAGTCATTATTTTTCTGTATATAGGCGAAATGTTCCTTATAAAGAGTGGAAATGTTCCTTCTGGTTTGACCCAACTAGCATTTTGAACTCGACTCACAATTGATTTTTGAATTTCGAATTTGTCGAATCCAGAAACTTCATCAAAGATGTTTTAGGTTGCTCTTACATCTAGAAGCTGGTTGTATCGAGAATTTAGAAAACAAACTATGGAATTTTTCAACTACTGAAGAATGATAAGTGAAACTTTCAGATTTTATTAAAGTACTTGAAGGTAATGGATTTAATTCCGTTAGTTGGCTATCTTCCAATTTCCGTTTTTGTTCAGAAATTAAAGTATTGATCAAAGATTTGTAGTTATCATTTTCCAACGCAATTTAGTGACGTATCACAGCTTCGTTGTTATAATTTTTCTGGCTCAAAGGACGTGCAATAATCTATGAACTAGACTATTAAACGGAGCTTTTTTATATTTAAATGGTGTAGCTGAATCCGCCGTAGCATACCTATTTTTTGAGTGGGTTTTCTGTATATGTCGAAATCAAAGTGATTACCATCTTTTATTATGTTAATATCAAGAAAAGGAAGCTGATCATCTGCTTCTATTTCGACAGTGAATCTCAATGAATCAAATTGGCTATTAAGCATGTTCAAAATGGCATGTAAATCAAAATTTTTAATTGTAACAGCGAAAATGTCTTCAAGATATCTATACCAAACTTTTGGAAACTGATTCAATTTTGTTAGAAAAATATTGCCCAAAAAAGGAGAGAGTGGATTGCCCATTGCACGTCCCCTTGTTTGTTTATAGTAATTTTTGTTAAAAGTGAACTAATTTTGTTTCATACATGAACCTGTAGGGATCAAGTATTTTGTGCAGTTTCTATCACTATATCTATATTGATATTTGGAAGCCATTTCTTCAGGATGTTTATCCACTCAGGGATTGGAGTATTTGTAAAAAGTGAAACAACATCGAATGAAACGAGAGTATCATTTTGCAATTTGCAATACAACCAGTTTGTAGATGTAAGAACAAGTTGAAACACCGTTTAGGCATCACCTTTGATGAAGTTTCCGATTCGACAAATCTGGGAATTACAGTATCAATTGCGAATCGTTCTCAAAACGCTATGTGGGTCAAACTAGAAGGAACATTTTAACTCGTTATAAGGAACATGTTGCCCTTATAAAGAAGAATAAGCGGTAGCCGAACATATTTTGAATACAGGTCACACCATTTGTCAAGTGGTTTATCACTTTTAAAACACAGTACAGACAAATATCTGGGTGATTTAGAAGGGATGGAAATGTATAAACGAAAAAGCAATTTATTAAATTCGGATTTATCTAAAGCTGAGGGTGACCCTTCATTCACATTATTATCCCTAAATGGTATTCAAACAGGCACATTTAGATTAATAATTCAGTTTACTCTGATGATGGCTACTTGGTAGCCGGAAGGTCTCCAGTACTTTAATTGTATTTTTAGGGGATAAAGGTGATTATTTCTTATCAATAGTGCTATAATATATTCACAGTGTGAACTCTTTCATAGTTTATTAATTCTATTACGTGTCAAAACAATAAAACAACCTCAAAAATAATGTAGTCAGTCGATACCTCATCGAGAAAAGGCCCAAAAGTTTGAATTAATTTTTTTCAGAAGTGAATCTTACTGGAAGTACAGACATTGAAAGTTCTTCAGGTAATTCTTGTTTCGTTTGTGGAATGAAAATGTGTAATATTAAAAATGTTTTTTTCACACGTTCGAAAGGAAGAACCGAATTAATTGTTATTCAGATGTGCCCTACATTAATGAAGGGCTAATCCCTTGCTATAAAAAGGAATAATTCCTGTTAGATGAAGGAATATTCACCGGATATAGAGTGGTTTATCCTGTATACATATACAAAATTACTTCATAATAATCGCATCTTAATGTACGCTTCTTCCATACTTGATAAATAAATGTGCAATACAATCCAAATAAATATTTTACAGCAGTATAGTGAATCACGTTTTTTCCCATGTTGGCTAATTGTGTCTCGCATAACCTACCAATCGTTATTCACATAGACCATATATTTATAGATACCTAATACCTTGTTTGGAAAGAAATAATATTTGTTAGATGCATTATATCTTCTGTTGTACAGAAACAATTTTCGTGCAATTCTCATGTTCACTGTTTCTACTCATCAATATCTCAACAATCTTCTTTTGATAAATCATTTGACCTTATATAGAATTAGATTTACCTCCAGAGATGAAATTAATGAAACAAATTAATAACGGTATTTTGAATTTATTCATTGTAATTTATTTGACATTTCAAGTTGATCAGTGTCAACTTGAAAAATTATCAATCTCCTAATTGCAGAAGTCTTCATCGCAAGTTCTACAATCAATCACTGCACCTGTATTATCGAACGTTTCGTGGTAATATTCACAATAATTTGGTATGGAACTGCAATCTCTGAGTACACTATTAACTTCAGCTGAAATCATTCAGATTAGAATTGGACATTGTTCTCTCATAATGATGTATGGATGCAATGCTATATCATTATTTCAATGAATTTTCGAACAGGGCTATATTTGAAGGTGCCTTTGGTAGCTGTGATTCATTCAGCTTAGTATCAAGAGAAAAATAGTGTATGAATAATTACGATAATGTTATTTAGTTTTCCACAATATTGGAAGGACTTACAACAATGTTTTCTAACCTCACATAAGCTGTAAGAAAACAATTTAATGGAGAACTAACAAAATTCAATTTCATCCAGAAATTCATTAACAAAATATTGAACAAAACAGTATTTTGAGGACTATAACTATCTAAGTGAATTTTTCATTGGAATTTTACGAAACCTTAACACTGTTTGAGTACTCGATGTTATTTGTAATAACAATAAGTCAATTATCATTCCCCAAATCGTTGCGCCGTAAGTTCTGCATCAGACCCGTTTCTTGCAGCCTTCCTGACATTCCCCATAAGATTAATGCCCTATATAATTAGAATCGAACAAGCATACTGGTCACACCATTCTCTGAATGAATATGATATCCTTCATATAACGCATTAGTTGCAGCTCTACAGGATTATTCTTTTATCACTGGCGAATTCTATATCATAACTTCATATATCACACTGTATAAAACTCATACCCATGAGATTTAAGTAGATCCACATATCAAAATAATGATATCAGGACGACGATACTGTGCACTTTAAAAGTGACTCCATATTATGAGCAGTTCAGTGATGTTTTCAGTGAATTATTCTTCTCGACAGAAATTCGGTTTGACATAACTAGATATGATACTCGAAATTTACTGGCGTAAAGTTCAATTTCCTACCTTGAGTCGTTTTCGAGTTATTGGGCAGAGCGGTCGGTCGAAGGACTTGACGCTATTGACTTTCTTCTGCGCACTGTTCTGTACCCTAGTTATATGGCCGATTGTAAAGAAAAATGACATCTAAACTATGCGATTAGTACCTACACGTACCCGAATGCCCTTTACAATCTGCTGGTGGCCGTTGAGAGAACTAGGTTTGACAGACGTCTTGACTTTGTCAGTTTCTTGTGGCAATATAGCTATCTAGTCTACTTGCCTTTCATTCTGAAAGTGGATACTTCCAAAATGAAGCGCACGTAGACTAATGCATGCATCGTTCATGAAAACATAATTCTGACATCATAATTTGAAATGCTGACCAGCTTAGAACAAACATGCAATTCTGTTCATCCTTGTTATTAGTTTCTACATAGCGTAACCGAGCTCGCTCAACTAAATATTCTGCGGTGCGTGCTCTTTGGTCAGTCAGGAATATATCTAAACAAAACTAGTGACGGACTGCAACACGCTTTTCATCGACTGATGCGAAACATGATGTGGACGTAGCGAAAGCATAAGTCAATCCCTTCGACAGACTCACTCACTCCGTCTCAACCCTCCGAGCATTCGCAGCGTACTGATTGATCTCCTAGTTAATAAATTACTGGTTTTTCATCGAATTGAGACTAACCATGTTTTCCAATAATTTACACGCAAATGTGCGTCTTAGTGGTGCCATATAAAACATAATATAAAATCTGAGTCAAGCAGTTTGAAGAAAAACTGATAATTTGGTAGTGTCTTAATGCTTGATGTCACTGAGTTATAGACTATCTGTGAGTGACGTGATTCGTATCTGAATAAACAGAATGTTTTTAATGTGGATGCAAACGGAGATATCGGATTCAAAGAAACCCACCGCGTCCAATTCACCTAGACACTCCAGCACTAGAACAATTCGAAGCATTTTGCGGCAAACCTTAACTTCCACCACCAATCGTGTGCGAGATAGTCAGCAAAGATGAGGTACGACAAGCTCTGGTCGGTCCAAAAACGTTGCTGCTCCTAGCTCTAACGCGTTAGCATATGGTGGTAGAAGAAATTTTCTTCCACTCACAGCCGTACGTCCAGAATTCTTTGACTCTTGGCTTAAATAGGAGCGGCCAATTCCGAACTGATGGGCTGTCGTGGAGTACACTGGGCTGCTTCTAAAGAAAGAAAACTTGTCTGATTCCAAGAACTAGCGGCAAATTACTTGTCTCTACATCTGCTACAAGTTATTTACACGTTTCTTTCATGATAAGTTGTCGAGATAGATCTGTCCGGTAATTGATAACATCAGCGAGCAGCGGGGGGCAATGAAAGACATGTAGGTTTGACGGGAAAATCTGGTGATAGATATCACTCACGACTCCATAGCGCAAAGTATCCATGGCTTGGAATGACTACCGCAAGGCATTTATTTCAACATCGTATGAGCTATTTTTATAATTATTACTCCAATGCCTTGCACCACCCCACTAGTGTGATGCATAGAGCATAGAACATCCAATGCCACTCTGGGAGACTTTTTTGACATCACATCTTGCAGACGACGAGTCTTGACAGAATTCGTAACATTTGAGAAACCACCTGCAGTCCCCTTTTGTTCAACATATCATTGCTGCTGCTCTCCATTGCGTTCAGATAGACTTGTGAATCTAGATCACCGAACGACCGGAGGCATCAGGTCATCCATTTATTTTACATGGATGACCTGAAACTGTATGCCTCTGGGAAGAAAAACCACAATGAAGTTGGGATTGGACAAGTGCACAAGGTTTCATTTGAGGAGATGACGATGTTCGTAAGCCCACGACAATATGCAGCTTGCTGACGGAAGTATCTGTAAACATATTGCTGCTGGAGAGACCTCTCGATTCCTGGGAATTGACAGCGTCGTGATTATGACGGTTTCCAGGTAGAGGTGGCTCTCCACTGCAAGTACAGAAGCCATGTTCGGAAGATTTGGTCATCTGAACCTCGAGTGACAACAAGGAGTCTGCACGAAATATGCTTGTCGTTCCAATCCTGCTTTACTCTTTTGGACTGGTGAAATTAACGGTATATACTCAACAAAGACACCCGAAAAATGATGCAAATTCATCACAGTGTGCTTCCCAGGTCATATTTTCCCCGCATGTATCTCACACTTCACGGGGGAGGTAGGGGACTCTTTAGTCTTTAGTGTTTGCATCGAAGCTATAATTCGTTGACGTGAGTACTATTCAGAATCAATGGAAACCCTGAACAAATGTGTTGAGATGTCCCAAAACAGAAAAATCAATAGGGTTCACATCTTGTGATCTTGATGAAGGGCTTACCTGATTATTGAACGCTATTACTGAACCTTTTACTGAAGAAACAGAAAACTGTGACTAAATTCCATCTTCTCTTATGTTACGATTTTCAAGTTTTACCCAAGTTATCGTTCACATTTCGTTCACTGTGAACCATAAATATATACGCGGATGATTTTTTGTAGGTGGTCAATAACTCATTCAAAACCTATCGAACACAACAACGTAAATTATCATCATGCAATATTGTCCACTTTTTCAGAATCACTTAACTTAATGATGAAAATTTGAGGAAACGAGGTAAACCAAACAAAAATGGGCGTAGTATTGAAAATGATTAACTTGAACTCGGAGTTATCTCGAATTCGATTTTTTCGCGAACATAACACTTTCTCTCCATATACTATGCTGCGTTGTCTATGACAGTGTACAAATCAATCATTGCAAAGACATGAAATTTAATTGCGGAATATTCGAATATAAATTGGGATGTACCGACCTGCTTTGATGATTGATTAAATATTGTTCGTTCCAGTCCCGTTCTTTTTTTTAATCAACGTTCATGCATCAAAATATGAGTTCGACTCACTCTCATGAGGAACTGCTCCGATATTATTCCCGCGTTGATTTTTATTGAATTACTTATATAATTTCGAATACTTACTCATATTGATAGTGATATGAACGCATAAACTATTGGTGCAATCTATCTCAGGTAAATCGTAGCAGTAGGGACCATGATCACTGTATGAGTAGCACACATCACGATGACATTGGAGTCCTTGCGCTGAAAAATAAAATAATTAATACCAAACTTGATTGAAGTATGAGAACGATGTATACGGTGGGTCCAGACTGATTAATCACTTTTGAGAAACTTTTTGAGCGACTTTTTGTTTTTTAATTCTGCAGTGAATTCACTGAGCTATGCAGCTAGGAGAGAGCACTGTTGGAGACAATCTCCGATGTTTTGTAAAGCTCGCTCACAAACACTCACGCAGTGTAAGGCGTTAATTTCTCCAATAATCCGCTCCCTTGACTCTGGTAGGGTATGACGGCGATGTTAAATACTTCATCCTTCAGATATGCCGAAGGTAAGAGATGACAAATGGTAAAATATGGTTATGGTGTTGACTAGCCCACATCAACTCTCATAAAGAACAGACGTCAGAGAAACATTTCTGTCGAAATATTGAACACTTTTTTGGCTGTCAGTCCTCTTCTTCCATCCTGGTATACAGGAAATCTGAACATACCGATGAGAATTGACGGCCCCCTTTTTTTCCTCGAAAAGTCTCCAAAGATTCGATCAGGGCTATATACAGCGTAGTACCGGAAATTATGCTTATTCACAAGTCCACGGAGATGTGAAAAAGGTGCCTCGTCCCTGCTGGAAAGAGCTACTAAGGAAGGGATCTGTGCAAGCATTTTCTCACAAAAAGTTTGGCGAACATTGACACCTCCAAACCGCTCAGTTGTGTATGCCACATATTATCATTAATTATTGATAGGCTTGCGTATTGTCAATCTTGTTGGAGCTTCAATCCTCAAGTTTACACTAGCGATTCAACAAACTTCCAAAAGAGATTAAAGAGATTAAGGAATTAAAAAAATTCAAAGCAGCTGTTACTAAATTGCTTATAACTTTAGAACCTTATACAGTTGCAGATTTTTTAGAACAATAAGTCTGTATAGTATGTGCTAACATTTTACGGTGATAGTGTTTCTATATTATTTATTATTTGTTTATATATGTTTATATATGTAGTGAAGTGTATATACATATAGTTACTACGACGTTTTTTAATATTGTATTGTTCATGTTTATTTTTTAAATGTAGACAAACCATGTTGAAATAGAGATTATTATTATTATTATTATTATTCATTGCTTCTCCAGCGCCAACGGAAACTTGAATTTCGAGTCAAATCATTGGCTGAAATAATATCTATATACAGAATGGTCCGATGATATAAGAAAATCCTAGCTTGGTTAGTCAGGAACTCATGAATTAGATTCAGTTGTAATTGGGTTGCATTCAGTTCTTGAAATATCAATTCGTTTATGCGAATCTTTCAAGAAATTAGTTTGCCGCGTTTATTACTGCAGTTATCGAGAATTTTCCGTACTGGCCGTGTTCCGAAACGTATTTTTTACGTGTATCACCTTTTTTTCTCTTAACCGGCTTGGAGTAGAAATTTGAGATTTCACACGATTTTAGGCAATCCTTGAAGGCAGCCGATGGTCATGTCAATTCGTTTTTCCGTGTCCCAGTTATTACGATCGAAATTTTGCTTTGATACACGATAACAGTCGATAAAATTTATTAATTTTGATGAAATTTTCTGGGCAAGTTCGTTATGACTGCCTTACGAACCTTATTGAAATTGGCGAGAATCGCAACATGACGGATATTTTTTGAGCGTGTATATTTTTGAAAAGGGGGTGATTTTGGATCGGTCTAGCGCCGAAAAAGTAGCGAGGATTGAAAAAAGTTAGGGAATTTTGAGGAAAAACTCTTTGGATGCTTCTCTATTTCAAAAATATCTAGAAAGTGGACTATTGAGATGAAATGAAGAACATCTGCTTCTAGATAAATAAAATAAGGGTTTTTATTTTTATCTGGACCGAAAAAATTTAAATTGGCAATTTATGAATGATGAATTTATTATGAAGCGTTAGCTAGTTTAATTTAAATATTCTATTCCTGGAAAACCGGATAATCTGGAGCAATCAAACTTTCATACATTACAAGTACAAGATATCGAAATATCGCATCAATCGATAGGTCTTGAAAGTAACAGTAGGTTTCGCCATTCCATCTATTCTCAATTTGCGCTACATGCACCGGCGATCAAATCATATCTGGAAGGGCTTTGATGAATGACCTAACCCGGACGGCGGACAGACCACTGAACTTGTCACAACCCTCATTACAAGTGAGCATGATAGATTTGTACTCAGAGATTGACAACGTAACTTATTTTTCCTAAGATTGAAGAAATTTGAAATTCGCCAATGACTTCCAGATTTCAACGTTTATAGTTGAGAAATTGATGATATCATAGTTCCTACGTATCTAAATTTTATTCTGTACGGAAATAATTTTTTCTGAAATCGCTTAAAAATGCCTACTTCCTCGGAGCTACTTCAGACCTCAAAATACGTTAATCTAGTATTTTAGGTCGTTTGTGAGCAACGAACTTTCCCGGACCGAAAACAGGAAAATTTTTGCCGACCTAGGTCGTCGAAATCTGTCCCTGCCGGTTTTTTCACATACATTTTAGACAGTAAATAAGTACACGCAAATAACCAACTCACGTTAGGAACATTTATTGAATATATTATACACATATGGAAAGTTTATTATAACTATTTTTGTATATTTATAGTTATGTTGCAGTTTGTACAATTATTAAACATAGGCTGAACTCTACCTGAAAAGTCATTCTCTTTGTCACTTCCCCCTCTACATTTCCGCAATAATACTAATAGTATTAGCAGATTTCTCTTTATGACTTCCCCTCTAAATATTTCATCTGCTACGTCTACTTTATTTGTCAAAGATTCTTCTATATATCTTTTGGCAACGGTTGAGGATTTCAATCCCCTATGCTACTTTAAAGCAATTAAATTTGCCCCAGCGTTAACCGAAATTGTTGCAGAGGACCGGCGGAAACAATGTCCTGCGGATTCATCTGCATATGGCAAATTAAAAAATTTTGCGACAATTTGAAGCATTTTGCCAAGCTGATGTATTCCCACTACTTGCCTGCAACCTTTCCCATTTGAGTATTCAAAGAAAAAGCAGGCAACTTCCAAAATTTTCTGGAGGACATGCGACACATTTTCTATACAATGGCATATAAGTTTCGTTTATCACAAATGATCTTGGTTTGTTCGTTTTACTATGGGGTATTTTAATCAAAAGCTTAGATCCAAAATCTTCTAGGTATGCCATTCAAATTCAATTGATATAGTTAATCACAGCGACATGCACCGGCAACACCAAATATTGAGGCAACCAAAAAGTAAACACTACATAAATATCTAGATGATTTTAAAATTCTTATATTCTAAACGTAACTTATCATTAAGTACATACGAGTATAATCTGGTGCTTGAGTAATAAACGTTTCAATTTGTACATCTGACAGAATTGTTGACTTCTTTGGTTCATAGTTGTCACTTTGGCGTTTCAGGAAAGCACGTAATTTCGAATATTTTGTAATATCAATATCTTTCTTCTTACTGAGTGTAGCTTTCAGCATGGAGTAATTTGATGATAACGTAGATGCCTTTAACTTCGTAGATAAATTGATAAAATGCTTATGAGCGTATTCATATTTTGCCTTGGATTTATTTGACAATGAATTCAAGATGATATTTTCAGCAGCATTTACTAACTTTGGTTGTGTTTCGCTCACCTGGACATCATCATCACTGTCCATTTTGAATATTTTTAAATATTTTTTAGCGATGAATAGGTATTAAACCAGAATAAGTAGTGAATCTCTGACTTCTGTCGCAACAATAAACAAACAGTGATTGTCAAGGAAACGATTTCATAGGCAATAAGGCAAAAATTGTTATGGGTACATTTATAAAAATTCCTTAATTTATGATAATGATGATTGCGATTTTAGAAAACATAGTACCTATGTGTACCTCGTAGTAAAAGCACATTCCCAGACTTCACTGCTTGCTGACTACATTGTCATCCATAAATGTATTGCTTTCTATTACTAGATACACAATGTACTATTGCCTGAGGAACTTAGATAAAATCACTTGTCAGAATTGATAAACGCTGCATATCTTTTCGCGAATGAATGAATCATACTAATCCCTATGATATCGTGATAAGAAGCTTGTATCAATAATCCTGGAAACAATGTTCGCTTGATATTGCATATCATTGGAATGTTATCTGGATTTCCTCATTCATGTATTAAAAAAGAAAATTAAATTACGCCATACGTTGAAAATAGAACGACGCGCACAAACAACGACTTCCTTTTGATGAACTGGCTTCAGCAGATGTTCATAAATGTTGAATTTGTTGATTGGCATTTCCATTCGGAATATATGACTGGGGCACAGCCATTTGTGTTTTGTAGTGAATTATTAATTAATTAAGTACTTGTTTTTAATTGAATTGACACTAACCAGGATGTTATTGGCAATAATCGATTACGACTGATGGCTTGTTGATGTGAATCACTGAATAAATGATTAATCTGAATGCTGACAAATTGTTCCATCACTCTATAACATTCTCAACGCTACGAGTTATCGAATAAAGTTAAATCCGAAATTGTGTACTTAAATATTAGAAATCAATCTGAATTTGGTATAAATTGAGGGATGGGGTAGATAATATTTTGGGTGGGAGTTCATGTACAAAATTGTTGGCAGGTGGTGAGTTATAGGTATTAATTTGGTCATTCAATATCATGTTTCTATTATTTTTGGAATGATTCAAAATTTCTATGGATACTAGAATAGATAGTTCCAATAGGTGATTCGTGTAGTTAGAGTCTCTTTTTTGAGCTTATAACTTCATAAATGTTCGTAGAACCTTACACTATGTCCAGTTCAGCATATATACAAGGCATCACAGTCACCATGCCTCAATCAAGTGATAACTGTTATCAGTCAATGAATCACATAGTATTAGTATCCAGCAAACATCGCTTGGAGAAAGAATGCAAACCCACATCAGCATATGCATAAATAGGAAAGCAGCTCTTACTATGCTGGGTAGTTTGAAAATAAAATCAAAACATGAACACTCTAACAACCATAGCGGAGACAAAAATAGATCACCATATTCTAGGTCCACACCAATCAGGAATAAGGGGGAAGGAAATAGCCCATGAGCTTGCCAAACTGGGGGCGGTAAAACATCTAATAGGCCCACAACCAGTGGTTGACATTTCGAGGAGTAACAACAAAAAGACAATCCATTGCTGGATCAGATCACAACATCAGAAAGAGTGGAAGGTTGTACACAGTCTAACGTACTGGTTGAATTGCACATTAGGGAAGACTGGTCTCAGCAAATAAGGAATATGGTTAAGCCGAAACCAAACTGCTGACATGGACCGTTTTATTACCACCTCTTCAAAATGATTCTGAGATATTCCTCTCGTACAAGGGGAAAACGAAAAGAAACGATAATGCACATCTCTGCAGATGCGTAACAGTGAACCCCAAGACGTGGAGCAATCTCCGTAGAGCTATGCGACACTGACAAAATCCAGATACTAAAAACGAGGATGGTGCTTAACCTGTTCAGGGCTTTAATAACCTATACGGTCAACAAGTCTGTACTGGATGTTGGGTAGGTGGCTGTTCGTCTACCTCGGAAGCTTGGTGAGCACTCTTGGGCAGGGACCGATCCACTAAGTGAAGCAAAGGGCTTAGCCCTATCCATAAAGGAACCTAACCACCGGTTCCCCCTACATTAACAATAATATTCTAGTGATTGAATGAAAAAACAATTACTTTATTTTTATACCTCTTCTAATAATAACTTGAAAATGTTACTATAGTTTCAACACCGAAATGGTCCGAATACGAAACATCAATTTCTAGAGGAGCTGAAGAACTAACCTACGTACCAAAAGCTCGATTTTTGTTAGGAAGTAGATACCGAAAACCGCATATCGATGTCTTGAACTGTTTGAAAGATACAGGTGGTTTTCAATTTTGTGCATTTTTGACTCATCACCGTAACTTATTCATTTATGAATATTTTTTAATTCTGTAAAGACATTTTTGAGGCATTTGCTTAAAAGGAATTTAATGATATTTTCAGTGTTCTCCCAGAAATAATGGTTTTGAATTTATGACATTTCTCTCATGGACCTGTATATTTTTGCATATTCATTTTTGAAATAAATTTCTCTTTCCAAATATCTGTCACACTTGCTACTTTTCCTTTTGAACTTTTATTTTATTGCAGTTTTCAAAATACTATAGGTGAATTTTGCACCATGCTGAAAAATTAAACAAAATAACCTTATATAAAGTAATTATTGCCTATTTTTAGTGATTCATTAGTGGATGGATGAATTTAGAACAAACCTAATTGAAAAGTAGAAAACTTAAAATTAAATTAAACAATACAAAATAACAAGAGCAAATACTATAACCTTGAAAATAAGTTATTAAAATTATTCACAATATGTGTTCAAATTGAGCATCATTTTAATCGAAGTATAAAAGACTTTGCTTCCTGACATGATTAACAGCATTAATTAATTCTACCGCAGCTATTGATTCAAAAGCATGTCACAATGCTTCTTCCGACGCTTCTCGCGAATCAGGATGGCGTTTATATGTGAGGTCCTTCATTCTTCCCCAGAGGTGAAAATCTGAGGGCGTAAGGTCAGGGAATCTTGCTGAACAATGAACAAAGCCCCGGTTGCCGTACCAATTGTCCCCAAATTGTTGGTTCAAAAACGTTGTTATAATATGTGCGTTATTGCATGGTGCCCCGTCTTGTCGAAAGTATAAATTTCAAATTTGCAGTAATGAGAAATCATTCATTAGTGGTTCAATAAATTCCCGTATTATTTCGAGATGTCACCCTGTCGTAAACCCTCAAGATATACCCTCAAAGATATAGGGACCGGTAAACCTTCCTCTAAAAATACCGACCCAAACATTGAAACTTTATTGGCCTTGATTTTGTATCTCCTTAGTAGTATGCGAATTCTCCAAAGTACAATTGTAAGAATTATATCTATTGAAAATACCAGCGCTGCTAATGCACGCTTCATCAGTTCATATGATGTTCTGCGCAAAGTTTTGGTTCCCAGCACATTTTCTCAAATACCATTGGCAAAAGTCGACCCCAAATTGTTGAGCATTTGATAGAAACTTGTGAACTTTTCTTACTCTATACAGTTTATATTTTTTTTTTTAGAATTCGCAAGATAGTAGTTTTTGAAATACTGTTTTTCTATTTCTGGTCTTGGTTTTCCAAACGAACCGTAGGTAAGTGGGTTTTGCCGAAATCTAGAAAACATATCCCGAAAGGGTTGACTCCTTTCAGGGTATCGGTCGAAATTGTTGGCGGCCAAGAACACTTCAACATGTCAAACTTTTTCGTAGTTTTCATATATGTCAAATAAACAGAAGAATCTTCTTATAACTTCAAAATTCGGTTGCGACAAGCAAAGTTCAAAAGCAAACTTGTAAAGCATAATAAAAAAATGATAATTGTTTGACAGTGGTTACGAAGGTATTATATTTCAAGCATGACATGCTAGATTCAGTTACTAACCCAATCTTAATATACAAAATCCACCTATAGTATTTTGAAAACAGGAATAAAATAAGAGTTTAAAAAGAAAAGTAGCATGCATGTTAAATTTTGGGATACAGAAATTTTTTTCAAAAACGAATATGTAAAAACATACAGAAAATACAAATTTTTGTCATAGATTCAAAATCATTTTTTTTATGAAAAACGGGAGATACCACTTTCTATCAAAAGGGCCTAATTCGTACCACTCTGTACTTTTCCAGGATATACCTGTTTCGGAATTTCCCATAATCCCTCACTCTTAATTGTAAATTCATTAACCCTATTTTACTTTAGTTCCTATTCATACTTGAAATCTTTATTGTTTACGTCATGAACTGTTTGACAATTACACTACATGTTATTATTAAAAGTGATGTAAAAACGAAGTAATTGTCATTTAATCATAATGATAAACTACCATGAAGTAACGGCTTCTAATTTGTTAATAATAATCTAGCTAAGGTATCAGTAAGGATCGAGTGATTTGCAATTCCTGAACATGGGGTAACCGATTTAAATGTAGCACCCACCTCCAAGAAACTTATATTGACTGATAACTCAGATAATTGGGATATTAATCGAGGTACGCAATATATTTTCTGCAAGGATGAATGAAATAAATCAACGATGGCATTAGATCTTATATCTAATAATATTCCATATCATTCACGTTTCCTGTAATTCTAAGGATTAATCAATTATTTTTCCCCTCCAAATAGCAATTTTATTGAATTCAAACAATTTAAATCAATAGAGCGTCCTCGTACTGAAAAAAGATTCAATTTCATCAAATTACACTGTAGAATGTTAGGGAAGATGTGTTAGATTATTGTAGTCGATAAGACATTTCATATTTCAACATACCGGCATATAAGACTGTCACAAAAACAAATAGGGCTGTTAGCACTTTAATTTGGAAACTCATATTCACGCTATGAACCTGATACGCACTTTTATCTATCAAAGTTACTATTACTACTACTCACTGTAGATTCACAAAGTGATATATAAACGATTGAAAAGGTGGTACAGATAACAGATTCGAATCATCCTAAATAAGTGCAGCGATCTAATCTATCACTTATGGTACGTGATTCATCAAAAAATTGGCAGAGACAGGTCAATTGTACGGAAATCTACATTCGAATCGAAAAACATGAATATACAGGATGTTAAAGAATGTTGGCAGAAAAATTTAAGAGTAGATTCTACTTCTGAAAATATAAAAAATGATCATATGAACATGGGTCCGGAAATGCTCTAATAGTTTATTTTACATATATCGAAAACCCGTTGAGATCTTGGGATGAGGTTTGATATACGCAAATGTATCGTTAAAGGTCACATTTATATGTACAACATGGTTTTCTGAAGCACTTACATCAGTGACGTTCGTACCGGCAAAAGTTTTTATGTTCAGCGGAAAAAACTGTACGCCACTGAGTTTTGCAAAAATTAGTATCGCTCTCTTAAAGCCGGAGTAATTCTACATAGAAAGTGCTTCCCGGACTATTCATTTCTGACGCACCGTTTTTGATATAAAAATTTTTTTTTTGATCAGTACAAAAGATGTTTTCGGAATCGTAATCAAAAAATACTAATCTAGTTGGAATTTTTTGTAAACGTCATCAATTTCTTGTCAAACTAAAGCAAAAGGGAATGACAACATGAAGTGCCTAGCGATTTGAATTTGTGGTGCTTCAGTTAATTTTTTTAAAGTGCTCTACAAAAGTACTTATTGATTGTGAGGCTCCAAGAACTGCTCAAACAGCGGAATATGAGGAAAATGTTTCAAGAGCGGTCGAACAGAATTCCGAAAGAAGTACAAAGCGTCTAGCAAACGAATTGAGGAATACCAACGAGCAGCAGCTCTATCCTTACCATTTACGGAGCGTACAAGCCGACTTTCCAGCCAGATTGCATCATTGCCGGTGGTTAAGACAAAGAAATGCAGAAGATCGGCAATTCATTTGCTTTATTTTGTTCACGGATGAAGCTTCATTTACCAGAAATGGAGATTTAATTTCCACAATCAACATTACTAGGTGGATGAAATTCAACATATTCATCAATCGTGACACCAGCAGCAGTTTTGAATCAATGTGTGGGCAGAAGTATTTCTAGATTATTTGATTGGACCCTTTTTTCACCCAGAAGATTAGACGAACAAACATACCTGCATTTTTACAGAACAATTCACCCAACCAACTAGAAGATCCCCCTTAATATTGAGAAATCTTGGCACTGCGTTTAAACCGGTGGTTAACTCCGTTCTGGCACCTAACGCTAACCACCGGCATAAAGGCAGTGGAGTGTGTAGCGTAAAGGATTTATCCCTACAATAAATAAGGCTACAGAAACCAGTAGAAGTCTGCCCTGAACATGCAACGTGTAATGGATGGCGAAACGTCGGCGTCAAGTCGTGCTATTGAGACGTGGAATCCATCCGGAAGATTTTTCAAGATTAGCTATCCGCGGAAGTCTACCATTCAAGATGTCCCTCTTAATATTAGGCAACATTTATGGTTCATGCACAACGGAGCGTCTGCTCATTCCAGTCGCAATGTAAGAGATTATTCAAACTTTACTTTCCAAAGGAATTGGATTGGTCGTAGCGAGCCTATTTCTAGGTCACCCTGATCATCTGACTTGAGTCTTTGCGATTTCTACCTCTGAGGTCATCTAAAGCATCTGGTGGTATTCCACTACCATGGCGAATGGAACCACATCAGTGGAAAGCGTTACCAATGCTTGCTCAAATATTCCGAAGTCAAAAGAAATATGCGAAAGTGATTTAGAGCATGTATTGAAGCATATGCGAGCCATTTCCAGCATTTGATTTAAACTTAAACTATAATACACTGTTTCTTGGAAAATTAGTACAAATAAAATACAAATTAAAATAAATCATTACGAAGATGGCTGATTATTGTACTGATTCATACAATTATTTTTATTTCGAAAACGGTGCGTCAGAATGAAAAACTCCGAGAGTCACTTTTCGGTCAAAATTATTCTGGTTCCAAGTACGCGATACAAATTTTTGCAAAAACCAGTGATGTACAGCTTTCTTCGCTAAACATAAAGGCTTGTGTAACATGGTACTCCCTCTATTAAACTCTATAAAACTTTACATTATTCCTATTCACTAATATTTATTCATTTGCAGTGTGGTCATTTAATTTAGCGATACATGACACGTTGGAGTTTGATCTCAATCATTTATTAGCCAGAACAAACGTGAAAAATATCTTTGACACCCCTTTCCATTTCACACTAGACACTTATGGATTTAAACACTGTAAGATAAATGGAGGGATAAACGCTAGTTTTAATCAGAAAAACTAGTACTCAACAACAATAAAATATTTAATAAACAACAATTAAAAGATAATGATAATAATAAAAAAGAATATATATGATGATTAAAGATAATAAAAAGAATATTATAATTAATTTTATTGCTAATAATATAAAATTATTAATAAGAATAATCTGATAATGAAACCTGAAGTTAAATGAAATTACCTAGAGAATCTAAATTAACTGAACTAAAGAAATTAAACTAAAATTATTGAAATGATATCCCAACCAGAATCAACCTAGGGAATCGAAAAGCTATGAATTGATTAAATGTGTTATTAACTTGAACTTGGATGAAACTCTGATTTTAGCGAGAACACCCTCTTACCAAAAACACTTCGAATAATCTATTAAAATTAATTCAATTAAAAATGGCAAAGTGCCACATGATTTTCCAAGAGAGTAATTCAAGTTAGAAAATATAACTGAAGGTTTTTCCTCATTTTGTTGATATTTATAATGCGTCCTTTTCTGCAATTAGGGGAGGATCCCCGACTTGTTTAACCAATGATTTCACTTATAGTGATCCTGATTTTAATTTTGTACCAATAATATTATTAGTAAATTTGGAAGAATGGTTGAACCAATAAGTAAGATAGCTTGTGATTCTTTGCCTTTTTCTTGAGACCTATTATTTGAATGTTTACGGTGAGGATTTCTAAACTTATCTGTCCTTTTCTGAATATTGCTAACTGATTTGAATATACATATTATTCCAACTATAATCAAGACTATATTTGAGTGAAATTTTGATGATCTCCAGATGATCACATTAAGATTCATCATGTAGCTAACCATTAGTTTCTCGTCCTATATCGGTTATCGATCTTGACAGGCTTATGATTTATTTTACAACTAAACTTTTGTGAACTTATTTCATCCCTCTTGACCCCATCAGCTGTGGTATCATATCACCCACCTTGAAGCGAAAGTGAAACTAATTTTTTGTTCATTTTAAGAAATTCATTTGATATTTCGCACGATAAAATGTGGTATTGATGAGAAACAGAAAACATGTGGAGAACCTCATTGGATTCTTGATACTTTGCTTTGAGTTATTTTAATTTTACATGAAACTTTAATTTCCTGAATATGATTTTTTTTTTAATATTGGAAATAACCTGTACTTAACCCTTATTACACTTGCAAGCACGAACGCCACTGATATTAGTGCTTTAGAAAATAATGTTGTATATATAAATGTATAAATGTAACATTTAATGATACATGTGCGTGTACCAAAACTCATCCCAAGATTTCAACGGGTTTTCGATATATGTACAATAAACTGTTAAAGACGGAAAACATTAAAACCGAGCATTTCCAGAGCCATGCTCATATATACTTTTTTCATATTTTTAGATGTAAAATCTGTTCTTCAGTATATAAATCTTAGGATCCCCTTTGTTTACTTATACTTTTTGTATTATTCTGAAGCGTGTCATACGCTTGTTCTCGAAACTATAGCCTCAATAGTTTTTTACTTTTAATATACCTAAGTAAAAGTGGATTATTCTAGTAATTTACATAGCAATCAACACTAGATTCAATTATACAGAAATGGAACAATTCCAAATAGATTTCGTTGAGAACAAGATGATCTCCGAATACCGAGTAGATTATTGGACCGTCGGAAATTCCAACTAAAACAAAACATGCAACTTGATAAGAATGAACACTTGAAGTTTTGCTGATAAATCTGGAACAAATGAAATGACAAATTGAATGCGTAGCTTCTCTTGAATATATTCCAGAAGTCACTCTTAAATGTCTTGCAGCATTCACAGGAACAGTATGTTTACCTGTGATCAAAATCCGAATTTCATATTCAGAGAACATGAAGATCACGATAGTTAGATCATTTCTATTAAACATTGACTTTTATTGATATAAGCCATTAGTTATATCGTATAACATTTATAGTTTTCGAAGTTTGTAATAAATAATCGAGTTCCTGCTACTTCAAACAACTCTGATTCAAGATGCGTAGATGTGAGATAATTAACTTATCCAACTTCTTCATTTCTTCAGTTCTTTTGTTTGTACTCTTACGAAGTCTCCATGAAGTGAGCCGGTTAAACAAATTGATTAAATGAAAAAGTCAACTATTTTTATCGACGTGCGGGCGAAACTACGTGAAGGCGATCGGAAAATAACAGTTAGAACCCAGGGGCCGCTCGTTCTGGTTTTATGTTGTTGTCGAGTTGTTTACTGTGCCGTCTTGTGATACATGAACAAATACCGTACAGGCATTTCAATCAACCCAAAATGTAACTTAATTTATGTTAAACTCACAAGTACCTTACCTTGCGACGACATAATTCATTTGTCAATTGCTCATCTGGCATGAATACTCGATGCAATAAGCTTATAATTTCAAGGAGGATCGAATGAGATATAATGGGCATTGCATTTGGTTACACATCTCAACTCGGAACACAATAATTATGTGGATTATCATACATGTTACATTGAATTCAATAACTTGCTGCTTCTATAGCTATCGACTTCACCCTTGCTGCTTCGAGAATAATCACTTGACCGATTTATTCCAGTCCCTTACCACATAGTCCCTTTACTACAGAGGCTGTCAATACGCTACGCACATGCTCAAAAGATGAAGACGGAGTAAGTAAGTGAGTCGAACAGAGAAATTAAGCTAGTGAAAAAAACTCTTATATGAAGAATCCAACTTTATTCAAATTGCTCTTACAATGATAAATTGCCCAAAAATTATCCAACAATATTTCTTAGTCCAGTATGTGAGAATGAAATATTCAACACAATTATGAGTCTGAAAAACTCAAATTCAGTAGGTCTCGATAACATAAGCAGTAATATGTTAGAGTGTGTGGTCGAGTTCATAGTTGTGCCCATTACTTATCTGGTAAACTTATCCATGCGAGAAGGGATTTTTCCAGATATTTTAAAAGCAGCAAAAGTCATACCATTATTCAAAAAGGGAAGCATGAAACAAGTTGAAAATTTCCGTCCTATCTCCCTGTTATCTACTTTGTCCAAGATACTAGAAAAAATTATAGCTTCTAGAATATTGACGTTCATAAATCGCTATGAAATAATGTCATGTTTTCAACACGGTTTTCGGAAGAATAGATCTACGCAGTCCGCCATAATGAATTTTATGGGAAAGCTATATGATAAACTTGATGGTAACAAGAAAAGCTGTGTAGTGTTCATGGATCTAAACAAGGCATTTGACCTTGTTGATCACAATCTACTCCTTGCTAAATTGTCTGGATATGGATTTAGGGGGAAGCTGTATGAGTGGATATCATCATATTTGTCTGATCGTTATCAGGTTGTTGATACCGCATCTGACACACGCGAGCTGGTGAAAAATATGTATAGTTAACGCTTTGAATTGGGATGCTCACATTGACATGTTATGTAGCAAATTATCAACTGTGTGCTATGCTTTGAGGAGTTTGCACAGTCTTACAAGTAGATGCATACTACTATCCTATTATTATGCACAGTTTTAATCAAGATGTTCTTATGGCATTATATTCTGGGGATTTACATCTAAATCGGACCGAGCTTTCCTGATGCAGAAGCTTGCAGCAAGAAGTATGGTAGGAGCAAATAAAAGAACCTCATGTAGAAACATCTTCCGAGAATTGCAATAACTACCCCTTCCATGTATATATATAAAGCAACTTTTGATATATGTCAAAATAAATGTTGGTTCTTTTCCCCACAATGATTCCAATAATACTCATCCTACTAGAGGCCGAACAGACCTGTTGATACCTCAGCATAAGATGTCTCTGTATGAAGAAAGTTCACGATATATGGGCATAAAGATGTTCAATAAACTTCCGGAGTCGCTGAAAAATAATGTTAACTTAGATCAGTTTAAGAAGGGAGTTCATAAACTTTTGTAAGAGCATGTATTTTACAGTGTTTCTGAGTACTTGGCATCTATAATAACAGATGATCCATAAAGTCTTGCTCATTTCCTTCAATTTAATTAATATTTATAAGTAAGTATAGTAGATACTGGGCTATAATCGTAATTATTATTTGTTACTTTCCACAGGAAGTGTTATCTTTATATTTCTTTGCATCATTTTTTCTTTTTTTGTTTTCCTTTTCCGTCTTATTTGTTGTACCAAAATACGTGTTCATTTATCTATTTAATTATTTGTTTACTTACATACCTGTATATGCTTTGACATGTCTTATACCATGTTATCATTGGTCTTATGGACAATAAAAATTATTATTATTATTATTATTATTATTATTATATTCATAAATAGAAACAAGAAATTTTACTTTGTTAAACATCACCATATTTGGGGGAAAATGCAATTTCGAACTTTACAGTTCATTATCAAAACATACGATGAGAAAACACTGAAACATCATAATATTTATGGTGGTACACATACCTACCAAGATGTTGAGGAAGTAAACGGAGAGGGACTAAACTGTCGGTAATCACCTTCTAAGGATTGCATTACATGGAATTTAACAGGGTGAACAAAGCGGAATTTCCTAAATCTACTTGCTGGTTAAGTAGATTGTTTGAAGAATCATTGTTTTTAAATATTCCTGTAGATTCTAATAGATTAAGTTTTCTACCCTTCCTAATTGTATGTAAAATATTTAGGTTCTCTAGTGGAGGAAAACGGTTTTGAATTTCGATAAACTGGTTTGAAAATTTTAAATCACTTTTATTTTATTGAAATGACTTAAAATGATTCTTAAATCTAACTTCAAGCAATCTACCTGTTGATCCAATGTACAATGTAGCTATGTTATTTGAAATGATCGAAATTTCAAAAGTTGGCTTTGAAATTAAACGTCAAACTTGACAATCAGAAAACTAAGTAATTTATTTCAAATAATAGTTTGTTAGAGAATTTTTCAACCCAATCGAGATAAAAATAATTTATTGGAAAAACAAACAACTTTATTACTTCAAATAACATAATACAATTTACTTAAGTTATAAAAATTGTTCAAAATGATCACCGTTTTCTCTTAGGCATAATGTTTTCCTTTTTCGAAAATGGAAGTTTACTGTATCCAATAACTGTTGATTGTTTCTAATAAGTGTGCATTTATCCATAATGCGGTTCCACAATTCTCCTTGAGACGCAACTGGCGAGGAACACACATAGTCTTTCAAAGTTCCCCAAAGAGAGAAATCACATTTGTTGAGGTCTGGTGATCGTGGAGGCCAAATCTGGGGGCAATTATTCCCTCTTCCAATCCATTTATTTGGATACTGTTCGTTCAAAAAATTTCTAACAATATTACTAAAATATGCTCCACCATGCATGAACCAATGTTCCAGTCTTAGTTGTACTGGCACCTCGTCAAGTAGATCCGGGAGAGTATTTTGGAGAAAATTTAAATAAAATTCGCCGTTCAGTTGATTTGATACGATAACTGGACCAATTAAATATCGACCAATAACACCGATTCAAACATTTATTTCAAACTCTCGTTGAAAATGTCGTGGAGCTACTGCATGAGGTTTTTGTCAGAATACTCATCAATCATGATAATTATGTAAATTGTTATACCCCTGCGGGTACAACAATCTTCATCAGTAAAAGGAATTTTCTTTTGAAAATTAATTTCTTGATGTAAAATAAATTGAAAGAAGTTCACTCGTTTAACCATATCTTCCGGTAACACTTTTTGGATATGATATGAATCTAGTAGATCACGTCTTTAAACTCGATGCACAGAAGTTTTTGATATACCAGTTTGTCGAGATAGAATTCTTGTGCTAATATGTGGGTCATCTTTAATTCTATTTAAAAGTATTTCTTCGTCTTGTCCTGTTATTGCAGTAGCACGTACTCGAGTGTTGCTGAAAAACTTGCATCTTTCTCGAGCCCGTCGCTCAACATTGAAAAAGGTTTCTCTATGGGGAATCACCTGATTAGGAAATCTTCTGCGATACTCTTTAACACTTTTTCTGAAATTTCCTTCACAGAAACCTAATACCAATAACATGTTAACTTGCTCACTGAATGAAAATTTTCCGGTCATTTTTAACACACTTAACAAACTATTATTTAAAATAAATTACTTAGTTTTCTGATTGTCAAGTTCGACGTTTAATTTCGAAGCCAACTTTTGAAATTTCGATGATTTCAAATAACATAGCTACATGTATTCTTCTATTTATTCGCGTTTTTCTCGAAAACGACAAAGTTTATTGGAAAATTACAGGAGTTAAAAAAGTTTTAAAACAAAATTTCGAATATAATAAAGTAGCCTTTTTCTGAAATTGCGATTGGGTTAAAAAATTCTGTCAAATTTTAAGAGTGCACCATTCCTTATCACCCTTTCAAAATAATCCAACTGAACTCTACTCACTGTCGATCTGTACTCTTGAAACGCATACAACGTGTACCAAATTTGGTTTTCCTAAGTTGGAGTATAATTGAGATACTCATTTTTTTCAAAATTTGAAGTTTCACCTTGAGGGTCTATAACATATCAGGGGTACAACTTGGTATAGAGGTAAGTTGAGTTAAATCGTCATATTTTGGGGTTCCCTACATGCTTCTGCTCTATGTTGGTTTTTATGCGGGACAACCTTTATAGAACCTTACATTCCTCACAAGTTAGCTTACAAGCTCTCCTGACTTCCGAAATTCATTAGATTTTAATTTTTGCGTTGAAAAATATGTTTGAAAGTTCTTGACTTGGTCTAAAAGCTACATTAAACTTTTCCTTCTTGAAGATATTCGAAATTTTATCAGATATTGGCCCAAAGTACGTCAAGGTAACACATTTTTCGTTAGTTTTTTGTTGCACATTGGGATAAATTTGATTAATCAATTTAATTTCATTAATTAATTTCAATTATTTTCTTCTGAACGAATTATTTATCAGCGATACAGAATAACCGTTATGTTTCGTATAATGTCTAATTCAGTCAAAAACTGGATTTTCTAGTGGTATGGAAAAAGCTCTATGTATCATAGAATGGAACGCTGCTATTTTATGTGTAAATGGGTGTGCTGATTTCTCATTTTTTTGCATTTTAATTCAATTCAAATAGAGTTGAAGTGATAGATGCTTTGAACTCCAGTAGAGATATTCTAGATCCCTTTACTTTTCTGAAAAGCAACCAAGCATTTATTATTGCTATATTCATGGAATGAAAAACAATTTTCAGATAGTACTTATTGTTTTTGATGGCATGTGGATAGTGGGCAATCATTATATCTGATAAATCTACACCACCCATAAACCGATTATATTATATAACAGAATATCGCCTTTGGACCTCGATGTAGCTCTTTGTTTTCCTATCCCATCTTCTCACAGTGTCTTGAGGTTCCTTCCCATGTGCACAAGTTCCGCCCATCGTAACACTATAATGTTGTTTGAAGATGTTGTCATTGAAAGTCAACCTCTGTCTTATTTCTGAAGTGTCTTACCATCAGTTTGTCGCACGCTTTCTTGATCCAATTGGCCCTGACAGTTCCTACTACATGAATATCTGCATCCTTCACATCCTTCAGGTTGACTGTTGATATGAAAGTAAAGAGATTGTCCAAAAAAATGTTATGATTGAGACCTAATCGTGAACAAAGCCTCACACAACTGGGTCACCAATAACACGTAATTCTGATATATTTGGATTATTTGGAGACTGGTATATTTCAAATTTCGATACATATCCATCTGCCGAAGCCCGTACCCACATCTATGGTTTAGAGTTGATTTATTGATTGGTCCTACTTCTTTCTTCGAACGGTATTATCATTTCATCGATACATCTATACATCTGTATAAGCCGGTTTCCTATAGTTGTCAAAACAAATTTCATTATTTTGTTTTATTAATTTTATTTGTCCATCTTAATCTTTGCTACGCTTACTTCGTCTTAACCCGAATTCTCAAACGATCTAGCTGTTTGAGCAATGTATAAGACATTACATTCCTCACAAGTTAACTTATAAACTCCTGACTAACAAATTTCATTGGATTTAAATTTTGTATTAAAAACTATATTCGAACGTTTTTGGCTTGGTCTGAAAGCTACATTTAATTTCTGTTTCTTGAATATATTCAAGATTTTATCAGATGTTGACCCAAAGTAAGTGTCAAGGTGATATATTTTTCTCAGTTTTTTGTAATTTGATTAGTGAATAATGTTAAAGATTTTCTATTGATTAAATCATTTATCAGCTATACGGAATAGCCGTTATGTATTAAAATGTTTCTTATAGAGTCTGACTCAGTCGAAAAAGCTGGTTTTTCTTATGGTATAGGAAAGGCTCTATGTATCACAGATTGGAACTCTGCTATTTCATGTGTAAATGATTGTGCCTGCAGGTATTGTTGAATCTGTATAAGTCAGTTTTCTATAGATGTCAAAAGAAATTTCGTTATTTTGTTTTGTTAATTTTATTTGTTCATTTCACTCTTCGCTACGTTCACTTCGTCCCAATTCGAATTCTCAAAAACTTATCTGTTCTTATAATTGTATATTCTGTGTAATTCCAAAGTATCAGAGGATATGAAATTAGATTAACCAGATTAGCCGGATCCGTTGATTGAAAATTGAAAGTGTAACTCCTTCAATCAATGCGGGACCTCAGCGATTATCAGGATTGAAAATAGTATGTGTGCTAGGGCTTGCCCTTTGTCGATGAAACGCACTAGCCCTTTGTCGAGTACGGCACCAGTAGATGCGACCAGGAGCGAACGTGTTATTTTATTTCTCTCTACAATCGGCCAGATCGTTAGAGTACCGAACGACCCATGAAACAGAGTGGATACCGACGAGTAATTTGACGGACCACTCTGCTCAATAACTGGAAAACGGCTTGAAGTACAACTTAGAAGTTATGTGACAGTAAATTCCAAATTTCATGTGAATTGCATTTATCACTAGACCGCTACTCGAAAACATACATTCTCCATATAGCCCGATTCAATAAGCTTCTCTGTTCCGCTCAGAAATCTCCAACAACGACCCCGTAACTTTCGATTCACTCACAATTTCGAGGAATCTGTTACATGGTAGCATTATTGGAACGTGTTGAAATGGATATAATGCGCAGAATATTCACTCACATCTTGTATTAGTCAAGAAGAATAGTGGCATGATAACTATAACAAGTGGCGGGGGACCCAGGTTAGGCAGGATTTCCAAGACGTTCACAATACTACTTAATGCCCTACTGTCTGTTATTTTTCAAGAACAGTACTATTTCCATATATATTTCATCAGAAATAAAGACCCAGGGCGTTAGGAACATTTATATTACCATAGCACATTATGGATTCAAAATAAATTACCACAGATATAAATTAATTCAAGTACAGAGTTTCGATGAACCTTTATTAACATGAAAATATGAATTGAATGTCAAACAAATGTACCAACAATTACTTAAAGAAAAATAGTTATGACTCCTAAGTGCCTCGGCTGCTTTGGTAGCCTTCAACAACACTACTTCAGAAAGAGTTCTCTCCTTCGAACGGAGAAGTTTGAAATTCATGAAGTTTTTCAATTTCAATGCAGAACTAAACGGGAATAAATTTCCTCCACTTTCAACAAAAAGTCATCATACCTATCAAAACTCTGAAACAGTATTGGGCACATTGATACAGATCGATGCGTGATTCAATTCCCCTTCATCCAATAAAAGAAAAAATTCTCTTTCCATAAGTTAATTATAGGTACTCAAGCTTCCCCAAATGTATCCCTAAATTTTGGAATCTTTTTGATTGCTTTTCCTCAATAAAAAATACACCATAAAAATATCCAACTTCTTTCCTCCTAATTCTCGAATTAGATTTCGAAATATTAAAAAATGACAGAGTTATTGAGTTTCCAAAAGGAGAGGTTTTCATGAGTAACCTCTGGATATTTCGAACACGGCCTTACTTAGGTATAGGAAATGTTGATGACCATCATCTTAAAGGACTATAAGCGTAATAAACGATATGGCTTTTCGTTTGAAACAACGAAGTTGATATACACTTTTGATATAACCGGACTTCACAATATTTCCGTCGAGCGGCAAATAAACTATTATGGCCATGTACAAATTTCATATTGGTATAATCATTAGAGCTGAAGATACTTCTGATGTACGTTTTAGACGGAACACATTGTATGAACGATCGTTTGACTACACAATGGCATCATGAAAATTGTTATTAAATTCCTCAAAAACTATTGTATATGTCCTGAATAGAACGTATATTCTTTCCTTAACGTTGTGAGACTATTTTTGAATAACTGCATCTATTGCATCGCTAATTCATCTAATTTGAAAAAATAATCCTCTATTATATTAATGAATTCCGACAGAATAACTATTGTTTGGAATAAATTCGAAACGTTGCAAGTAATGGACATACTGACAGTTAATAACTAAAGCTTATTTTGTACGACATTAATTTCTATTTGAATTATCCAAGTTTTCCAATTTATTTCTGCAATTAATTAGGACTGACGGATCAATTATAAAGCAAACAGAGGCGAGTATATTAATCCTGCATAAAATCAAATATATCTATCAACTTTTCTCCGTCATTTTATGGTCATTCCAGTATCATCAATTATAACTTAGGCTAATATATTGAAATGTGTCTCTCCAATACACTAATCTTTCTGTCCGATATTAAATATTCCCATCAAATCTGTAGTGAATCCTATACGAGAGTTTGCTTCACATTTCATTTACGTTTGTTTTATTCTGGTAGTTTGTCAGTTTAAAACTCTATTTCCCCGCCAAATTTATCGTTGATTCTCCATTTCGAAGATATTCGATATTATCATCAGAGATGATGAAATGAGAGTTTCACACGAATTTTCGTTGGGCACTACATACCGTACTTCCTCCATCAAAAGGTAAGCGAACTTCTTTGCTTCGTGAATCTGAGAAGAAGGAATACTGAAGCATCAAATCAATTCGAACATTCAAAATTCAGTTGCTGATCACTTTCATAAGATTAATTCCTGGTAGAATTTTCAAAATTATTATTTTTCCCATATATAATATAACAAGGGCTATGATTCATTCTATGTCTACCGTTCGTGTTGGTCCATCATGAAAGCGCTTCCGGCTATGATTTGATTAACAAACGCGGGAGCATGTAACGCAAATTGGGCGTAGATGGAATAGCCAACTCTGCTGTGTCAGACTTTGATTGCTCCAGATTATTTGGTTTTCCATTGATAAAATATTATGTGGTGACGCGTCGCGTTAAAGCTCGAAAATAAAACGTTATAGTCAACTAGCTCACCTTGCATAGAAGGCATCATCGTTTATAAATTGCCTTCTTACATGGTTTGTTGGACAGATTCTCATCAAGTAGCTTCAATAAAATAATTATATTTCTAGTAAATAGATGAAAACCTTGATTTTTTTGTCCCAGACATGGATGTTTCCGTTGAAGTTGAACATGTTCAGTTATATTATTTAATGACTAGTTCCACTTTTTTGTACTCACAAAACAAAAGCAAGTATGATAATTTAATTTCAATAGATACATTTTTGAGTTGTCAGTTATTGGGCTGTTCAATAAAAGTTATAACATGTTGCTCGTTATTGTTGAGGAATACTCAACAGGTTATGGGCTTAGGTGCCTTGTGAACTACGCAGTGAACAACTTTTGCGTTATTCAGTAAATGTGCCAGAGAATGGAATGAAAGAGATTGATCAACATTGGTGATCTTGAAGGAAACAGTAACTGGAGCACATGGAAAAACAAAAATGCTCATACCGGATAGAGGAGACTGATGTAACGGAACTGTCATCCTACTTCCACCAGGTGGGCTCGTATGGTTCACAGATGGGTCAAAAGTAGGTCAGAATTCTGGTGCGGGAGTGTACCTGAAATAGCCAAAGATCACTATCTCAGTAACTGTAGGCGCTTATTGCACGGTTTTTAAGGCTGAGGTCTACTCAATATTAACTTGTGCCTCAAATCACTCAGAGTCACATCAAGGCTTGTCAAAAAATGCAGAGATACACTAACTGAACTAGTCAGGAGAGATAAAGTTTAACTCATCTGGGTCCCTGGAGTTGAAGGAAATGAAATGGTCGACTCCGTGGCCAAGCGAAGGTCTACCGGCGCCCCTGTCGGGCCGGAGCCAATGGTCGCTTTGAAAAATTGCGGGGGGGTCTCACTTTTCTGGCCCAATTGAATGAAGAGTGGTCTGAACTGTGACGAGAATAACCACGCAGGAGGCAGGCTAAGCTATTCATCAAAGAGCCTGTGCCTGGGAGAGAATGTGCCTGAAAGAGCTTGTGCCTAGGCTCTCGAAGAAACTCTTTTCTCTGAACAGAAGGGTCATCACAGAGATGACTGGAATCCTAACCGGTCACTATCGTCTTAACAAACACCTTCAAACTATTTGCATCGCAGATGACCCTATATTTAGGGAATTCAGCGACGCGGAAAAAACTACCTCTCACATCCTGTTGAAATGCCCAACATTAGCATCCCTCAGGCACCGACACTTCGGAGAATCAAAACTGCTACCAGAAGAACTTATGGAATACAGCACTGGCAATATTCAGGGCTTCTGGTGGGCCACAAACTTGCTAGAATAGAATAGTCTTCTGACGATGGGGCGCACAATGACCCCAACTAAGTGGCTAAGTGCCCTTGGAGGCTGAATCTCTTCCCTTCAAATGATGATGATGATGATGATGATGATGGCATGAAAATTCAAAAAACAAAGATTCAAGCTTGGTTGAACGAATACAACATCGGTGAAATCTGATTCTACCTGTTTGATAATTCAAACCTCCGTTCCAAAGCATGTACGATGAGTTTTCCTGGAATTAGTTGCACGAGTTTCGTTCAACCTTATCCTTCTAGGATTGCGGTCATGAAAACATATGATTCCGGGTTGAGATAATATCTCAATAAAATTGAACTCTAGATGATCATAGTGGAACCATTAGTTTATCAATGGACCATTCATTGTTCCTTCAGAGGTTATTTCACGAAAAAAAGGAAACTCTGGTGGTAATCAAATTACCGTATTCGGTTAATCCTATGAACTATAGAACCAGAAAGCGCATTTTGGTTTGAAATTTATCTCTTTTTTAAGGTTGTAGAAATTATAAATAATACATTGCATCGCAAGCAAGTCTTGTGATGTAGGAGTTTTCCTAGAATTATACTAGTCCTAAAATCACAAACTGCAGTAATGGCCTTGATATCTATTATACTCAAGGAAAATAGATAGAGTATAATACAAATGAAAATACTTGAACCATGTTCAATTGTATCTTTATAATGTGAGAACCGTCTCCAATATTATTTCCATTCTTACAAACATATATGTTACGTCCTCAATTGTTCAAGCACATTATAATATTTTATCATGGATTTGCATTACTAATAGCAGAACAGCATATGTCTGTGCATAAACTACATCTGCCAATAAGCTCGTTTAATCAATCTGTTTGTTGCTAATGGTCTATTTAACTCCACAATCACCCATTTATTGTGCCGTAAAAGAGCAATTAGCCTGTGCATTACTCAACTGTCGTTACGGACCTAAAGGACATCTCGAATTTACGCGATTTTAGGGAGCATCCCATTCATTTCCCTAATCTGCTTTAGAGGAAGCAATATAAACCGAATTCAATTAAAATATAATGATACCCGCCGCCACTGTTACACGTAAATACCGGGATATCAAAAATTATCTTGGTCATGGGTGGTTATGGAAATCTAAACGTGTGTCTTACTTTACGTTTGAAATAATTATGTCACTGTCACACTGACATCATCAATAACCTACAAATTTCATACCTATTTATTTCAGTTGTAAAACAGTAATGAACTTCAAATTATGAAATAACGGTTTTAGTAACAAGAAAACCTAAATTACAGTGATTGTTGGAAATGTCCCCCGTTTTGTTCGATGCACAAGTTGACGCGCATCCTCATGCTGTGAAAACCGTTTTGCAGCATTTCTGCCGTTATGGTTGAACATTGCTGAACTATTCTTTGTTGAAGTTCTTGCAAATTATTTACCGGAGTTGCGAAAATCTTGTTTTTTAGGTAAGGAGATATTAGATAGTCCATAATTGTCAAACAAGGTGATCTCGGAGGAAACTCAACTTCTGTATGCAAACTTATCAGCCGGTCATCAAAAAACTCGCGGAGAAAAGCAATATTTTCTCGTGTAGTATGTGCTGTTGCACCGTCATGCTGGAAATAACAGTACCGAAGTTCATCATCGTTTAACTGTTGCACAAATTCAGCCAAAGAGTTGTGTCTGTACCTTTCTGCGTTGACGGTGGAATCAAAAAAAATTGGCCCAATTATTCTTCTGCGAGAAACTGCCATCCAAACACCGATTTTTTGAGTATGTAGTGGCGATTCAGTAAAAACATGAGGGTTGTCATTGCTCCACATTCGCATATTTTGAGAATAGATGTATCCCGAAAGGTGGAACCAGGCTTCGTCAGAAAAAAAAATTAAGTTCAGAAGATCGTCATCCATTGTCTTCCTTTAAAATCTTCTGACATGTTCCATAATAAAGTCCAATTCCCTGAGAAAGACGTTTCAAAAGTTTTGCAGGCTCCTCTTCCATACGTTGACGAACGTCATTGACAACTTCTTCTGTACGAACTTTTGGTCTACCAGCACCTTTTTTATGAGTCACACAACCAGTTTCGCGAAACACTTCAACACAATTTGTAAGGCACGCATAAAAATTGTCCAGTAATATTGCCACGTTTGGGAAGTGCTCTCGAAAATTGTCCAAACACAAACATTGACTGTATTGCCAATTTCCATTAACTAGCGCACTCGTTCGAAAATAGGCCTCAATCATGAAAATTTTGTGCTGTGTGGTAAGAGGCATGATTCAAAAACTAGATTAGAAAATTTCAGCACAACGAATTAACAGATTCTGACAACAAAACATATTCAAAAATTTAAAGTATGACACACGTTTTACATTCCACAACCACCCTTGACCAAGATAATTTTCAATTCGTAGTTCATTATTGTTTTACAACTGAAATGAATAACTATGAAATTTATAGGTTATTGATGATGTCAGTGTGACAGTAACATAATTATTTCAAACGTAAGGTAAGACACACGTTTTAGATTCCACAACCACCCTTGACCAAGATAACTTTTGATATCCCGGTATATAGATATAGAATTGATCTCAATTGTTATTGTACAAAAAATCAGATCAGATCAACGTCAACTTGCTAAACAATCGCCCAAAAATGTAGCTCAACTCTATCAATGAAAAAACATTCTTCAAGTCACCTCTTCCGAGAAAACAATTCTACAAGTATGTGTATGAAAGTGAGTTGTAGAGTTCACATAAAACAAGAAAATGAATCAAAAGTTGTTAAGTCAAATGCGTATAGATGATACAGATGTTCCATTCAGTACTATTTTTAGAAAAATAGAAAAGATTACTTCCGAACTAGTTAGGAAAAAAGGAGATTCATAACAGGTTCCATTTCAAATGGGATACAGCTGTGTAGTTTGAACGTATTATCAAAAATATTGTCTATTTGAGAGTCGTATTTCAAACTGTATTCTTCTCCTCAAACCCTGCTTGGAATAGCTTTTTGAAAACGACACTCGGCAAATTTGTTAACCGAAGGAAAAGCAATAAGATTTGAATACAAATTATGGTTTTTCCGACGACGATTACCTATTTACATCCAATATGGAGGCGCAAGAACAGACAGGAGCTAGTTTGGACTTGGAGCCGATAATATTATTTTAGAAGTACCAACACAACCCGGAATTTTCTTTGATAATTTTTCTCCTCATACAAACTTTTTATTGTATTGACACAAAAAGGGTACTTCACAATAGGAAAATTCGTGAAAACCGTGTTGGAAAATACCTACTAGAACCTCCCAAATTATTAGGTAAGAAAGAAAGAAGTTCTTATGACTTCTCCTTTTATACCAAGGCTGAAGTTTTTCTTATCCATTGGAATGACAATTCGGTTGTCACAGTTATATCAAATTACAAACTAAAATGCACGACCGCAAAGAACGTTGCTCAACCTAATCTAGTCGATGAATATAACACATTATATGCGGGGCATCGATCTATATGATATTGGCATTGCTAACAACCGAAATGTGGTGACCCTTATTCCCAAATCTTGGTAGTAAATGCATGTGAAATATTTTGTTTAAGGAATGACAGCAAAACTAGTCAACTCAAGTTCCGTTCGTCATTAATTTCAGCACTTTGAAACTAAGGAACACGTTAGTGCTGATAATAACATAGCTTATCAAAATGAGCCATCAGTATCGTTTGCTCTTGATAGAACATTATTCACGATACGACGTTAGAACGGATTGCGTTGCAAATATTATAGAAAACAATGTACTAGGCGTAGGTAATACTGTAAAAGACAGAGGACCGTATTTTGTTCTGAAAAATTTAATAATTTCTTGCACTCATGCTTTTTCTTCAAATTTCTCAAGAGTAATTCTTCAGAAAATTAGTTTGTTACCATTATTTACCTATTCCAGTCAACGTTGCGCAAACGCAAAAATTCTTAAACAGTTGATATTTTTAAGTTCTTTTTATGAATTATTGTTATTTTATGTAGTTTCAACTCAATTGAATGACAAAAGCTTCCAACTGATTTATTTCTGTGCTCGGCCATTAATAGATGAAAGCAACATAATTTGTTTGAAAGAAGAGAAGGAATTTTTGATGATCATCGATTAAACGAGTTGTATTTGCTAAGATTAATTCATGAATAAAATTGAAACCATTCTGGTTATTACCTATTTATTATTAATATTGATATTGAATGTACAATTTGTGTTATACCTCATTTTGGCAATGGCACCAAAGCCCTCTTGGAAAACTTCCGTCATATTGTTTGCCGCTTCAACTTTGTCGCTTACTATGGAGCTTTCTCTTCGATAGATCACTCCATGTGTTGTATGACATAATATCTTTCGATATGATAGCTTTCAACGCTCATGTTCCACAGGAAGCTCTCTTGGCACCAACTTTGTTTCTGCTACATATCAACGATCTGCTGGAAGAGATCACCTGTCCCGTTCACAGCTCTGCAGATGATGGTACATTTCATACCGCTCCCTCATCCAGAGTTCCTATACCATCCATTGAAGCCAGAAGAGCGAGACAGGGACAGGTTGACGCAATTGATGGAGATCTGGCAAAGATCCTGAAATTGAGATATGATAATCTAGTAGAGTTTAATGCAACCAAAACTCAAGCTTGCGTCTTCTCAAGGCAGGCGGATATCACAATTCCTAATGTCAGGTACAACTATTCCTATGAAGTCTTCCGTAACAATGTTCGGGATCACCACCAACAGTACCCTCTCATGGGACGATTATGTGAGGTCCTTTGCGAAAACCGTTCCACAAAAACATGATTTCCTATTCCGTGCCAAGACCTACTCTACATCCCAGCAGCTCCTCATAATCTACGGAGTACAGATTCGACCTGTTCAGAAGTACTGTTCACATGTTTGAAGTTCGGCTCCCAAACATACGCTGAAGCTCTTGGATTCTATTCAGATGATAGCTATCCTATTGATTGATGATATCACACTTACGAGTTCATTGATCTCTGTAGAACATCATAGGAAGATGAGGAATCTCTCCCTTTTCTATAGATATTTCCATGGTTGGCGCTCAGAAATCTCGTCTGTTGTTCGACCTCGAGGAATTACAGATAGGTGGACTAGATGAGCTCAAAATAATCAATACTTGACTGTCAAACTCGAGACCTGCCGATCTTTTTCCTACCACACTTCATTTTTGTATGGAACGGCGAAGTTGCGGAACTATTTACATAGTGAGGTCTTTCCCTATGCCTATATCCTCCAAACCTTCAAGAAAATACGAATGCCTGTCTCCTCTACCTACATTCGACTGCTGGCTTACACGATGTTCTTCGAACATTATAGGTTTCCCTCTCGTGTAGTCAAAGTATAAAAAAAGATTGGTGCTAGTAAATAAAACTGTCTTGAATATATTCGCATCTCAACTTCTCAGAAACGATTTTGTTTTAGCATGATGTTCCTTGCTCCATTGTGAATATGATTGTATTGACGTTAAACTACCAAGGTCTGTTACTTTGATTATTTATTGTTCTCCAATTCCGGAATTTTCCAATTGACTAATAGCTGTTTGAATGATTGGATATTTTGTTATTTTTTATATCTTAACAGGTCGTTTCAGTTACTGATTTGTTATATTCATAACTTTCAATTTACTTCTATTTTCATATTTTCAAATCCAGGATTATTATGGTCTTCTTACCAATTACTGTTAACTGTAAAGAATAGCCGGTTTTGTTGTTAATGTATATTATCCTGATAACATGTTAATTTCGAAGCATCGTTTCTTACTTTTATACAAGTGAGTACACAAATTGATCGTCCTCCTCTTTAAACGGCAGTTGTTTTCACTTCAAAGGACGCGCAGTGCAGTTTCGGTATTAGTTATGTTCAGTGAAATACAGAATGTCTATACTTTCCCCAATAAAAATTGAAATTGTACAAACGGTAAATATGCCATAGCGGAACTTTCTCGTCTGTTTGATTGAGCTGATGCTCTTGAAACGCAAACAAAATTGCTTTGACACATAAGTACTTATAATATTCAAAGGAAAATATCCGATACAATCTTCGGAAAGTACACCGTCAATTTGTTATTCTAAAGCTCTGTAACGAAGAATGTATTCACAGACAATTTTGTCGTTCGAAGAAATAACATGTAGGTATATAGTTATGTGGTAACATGAAAAGCTACCAATATTGACTGATAAAATGAATGTGAGAATGAAATTATTTTCACTGGAAGATGACTTATTTTTATATATTCAGATACAATAAAATAATATTCCAAGCAGGGTTTAAGGAGTGAACTACTCTTTGGAAGTAGACTTCCAAATGGACAATAATTTTGATAATACTCTCAAACTACTACTACTCTGTATCTACCTTTCAAATGAAACCTATAATGAATCTCCTTTCTCTTCTTTATCCAAATCGGAAGTATTCTTTTCTATTTTGTCGAAAATAGTAGAGAATCTTTGTCATCTAGACGTATTTGACTCATCAACTTGTGATTCATTTCCTTGTTTCATGTGAACTCTATAACACACTTTCATACATCGCAAAACTATTTTCCCCCGGAAGAGATGACTTGGAGAACCTTTTTCATTGAGAGAGTTGAGCTACATCTTTGCGCGATTATTTGGTAGGTTAACGTTGATCGGATTTGATTTTTTTCACAATAACAATCGAGTCCGAAATAAAGGAAGGTTTCGGATGCAATAATTATCAATGAATCCCAAACAACGTCTGCGCAGAATTCCTTGTTACAGACAACTCCTATTTCCAGCACTCAAATATGTCACCACGGTAAAACTTTCTTTTATATTATTATCAGACTTTTTCTGAAATTTTACTCTGATTTTGAGGCGATTTATATAATTTTGAAAACATAGCAATAGATAATAATAAAGATATAAGTACCTTATGTAGTGGTAATCCGCTTGACGGAATGAAATGAGTACATTGGTTCTATTGAAATTTTGATGACAGTCTTAAATTATAAAGTTCATTTACGATACATGCAATAAGAGAAATCACAGCAAAATTTTTAAAATATCAATAACCTATGAAAATCAAATGTTCTACTCAAAAACATATCGTTATTAGTTATAATGTTGCGAATAACTCACGTCAGGAATAGAAGAAATGGATTAGAAGATTTACTCATTTGAGTAAAAGCAATTTGTCAATGAACTTCTTGCATGAATGTAGATTTCAGACATGTATCCATAAGAATCTACACATCAGTTGAGAAAATTGTTGACTCCCATCCAAAGTCTGATAATTCACTTAGGCTGACATAAAAATATGATGGACTGAATAGAGGTTTTTGTTTATACATACGGATTATTCTGTGTTTTTCCCAATCGTTCCTCATCCTATTTCATAATTCAACTGAACATAGTTGAATAAAGCTGCTTTCGAGCTGTGTTACCTTTTTTCTTGAATATAGCACTCTCATTTCCCTTTGATCTCGTTGTCAGGAACAGTGCTTAGTTCTTGTTCACGTACGGCTCGATGACTGTACCAGATTACCTTCCATATATCTGTATATACTGAGTCATGATTATGCCATTCTATCCAATTCGAAGTAGAACTTCTTCCAAACAGCATCACAATTGATTTTATACAGTTTCGGATCTTTTCATTCTTTGGAGTCCCAACTTCGATTCCAGTATACTTACAAATAGACAGAGTTTTTGTTTTCCAAGTTGAACAGCGACAACATCTCTATTAATTCCTGACAGCTGTTTTACTCTTCCTTTTTTTTCCTTTTACTCTTATTACCTCTTCAGAGGAATGAGGCAAACGAGATCACGAGAAGAGTGAAACAGCTGTATGGGACCTATAGACGTGTTGTCACGATTAAGCCTGGAGAACCAAAACTTCGTCTATTGACTTCCAACACGAGATGAGTTTGGTAATTGACTATGCAGCAGTATTTACAAAATCAAAAACAAGTATTACATTCTGAAGCCGTTCACGGGAAGAGAGAGTGAGAGAACAGCAGCTCCAACTATGCAAAAATGTTTATATTATTAAAAACACACTATTCATTTCCTAATCAGTATTCATAGAACTTCTGTAATAATCAACCTAGAATCGGTGAGAAGGGAACCAGTATGAATTTCATTTACTACATTACAAGTCTTTGCAGCCTTCTCATGTGGTAGCTCCTCTATACGAAGCAACATCGAGCAACTTCTGGATGCATCTGTTCATTTAGATGGAAAGAATCGATTCTTGGATATTTAGAATTCTTTTTGGGATATTTTTTTGTCTTGGATGCTGGTCCTTAACACCGTCTACACCTAAGCCTCCAGGGTTCATTGTGCATTGGAGGCTTTACAGCACCAATTCCAAAACTCTACTCGCCTGTACTGGTTTGTGCAGGTTCTTTACCGGTAGGCTGTTGTACCCTTCGGAGGATAGACTGAGCTCAAATATTGCTCGCATATTGCGATATAATGCCTTGCATTATGAAAATATTCGTGTGGTAGTTAATGTCCCTCCGCTACATTGACTGCAGGGAAATTATTCATTGTACAGCTCCATTTTATACAGAGACCCTCCTGTGAGGGTTCAACACTTTACAGCGTCAATATGTAAGGGGTTCTCAACATTGGGGCGCCAATTTACAAAAATTGTAATCTCCCTCACTTATGAATAACTGATATTATATTTTATTGCTTGACTGCCGAACAGATACAGTGAAGAAAGGGGGATGTTTGTTTTGAGCTCCAGGGTATTTCTAGCCGAACAATATAACGATCTTAACTCAAATTCAAACACCCAAACTTCCAAGTTATCTTACCCTGAAATATAGAAAAATAAAAAACTTCTACCAGGTGTGATGGAAGTTTACTGTTTGTGATATTTGATAAGTGTACATTTCGGAAATTAATACATATTCGTGAGTGAAATTAAAAGGGGGTGAATGATCCTAACGTATGAATGAATATGAATGAAGCTGAATCTAACAATATAAAGTTCTACGATATACACAAATGCACTTAATTACTAAATTGTCTCTATCAGAGAACCTGTATAACAACACATAATGATTCATTACAATAGTTGCTAAATATGTGTTGGTAACATTAACTATATTGGCTAGCATGACCTTGAATTGATGAATTCACACTGGCCGTCTGATCACGGGTTCTCGTACTCTGTCTAGATATGAGCCACAAGGGGTACCTCCTTAATTAAAAATCTATACCATGCCTCTAATATCCGGCAGACCTCGCGAAAATTGTTCAGTAAACTTACAGGAAAACTCACAGGAAAAAATCTTGGAAAGACCCTGTAACATCCAAAGGTTCAATTCTCTGAATATACAGTATTGTACTCATGAAAATTAGAAGAATATGCTACAATTTATGAGACACAATTCAAGACTGGAATATTACCTGACAGATACTACCTGAGAAGATGAGCAATTTTATCTCTGAAGTAAAGTTAACAATTCAACAAGAAATTAGAATACTGAGATAATTACCTCTACAACATAGGGTTCGTTCCTTTCCAAAAATAACTATCAATTCGCAAGTTCCTTTTACCGTTTGTGATATTCAATTCACAGCATGTATAAATGTGAGTTATAATCCCTTCACGGTAACATCAAACATCCAAAATCAACAGTAATGATCCGAAATGACGAATGATGTTCTTGATTCCAAGGAAAGAAAATGCCAGAATTCCGGCATTAAAACATAAATTTTACACACCGTTCTTGTTGAATATTCCAAAAATATGCAGACACGATTTCTCATCAGCAAAGATCTAACGGAAGTCGACCTCAACTTGGCAATAGATATAGGAATCGAACTCTTCCATTGACACAGAACTAACTGCGACTTGGATAGTATACTGCGTGTCACAGATGTCACTGGACAAGATAGCCCTATCACTTCGTATCATGAGCGCATTGACTCCTACCATTAGCATTTGATCAGTGAGGAGCTCTGTAACTGTTTGGACGTGGTTCTTTGACGGTTCTTTGATGAATGTTTCCCAGTGGTGCATTATTACTCAGGCGCTTTGTTTGTTGTTATTCAACTAAGTCCCGTATGCATCTTCGCCAGTTTTTTGTTACTTCCGGTACAGTTCCTGGTCCAATGTATGGGGCTGATGAGGTAATTCTGGCTAAGTAATTTTGTTGTGTTCTGCCAGAGAGCTTTCTCATACCAATCACGATGGCAGTCTTGGATTCATAAATGCTGTTAGTGATGCCTGATTGTTGTGTAGATTCTGATCCGTGCTTTACGTAATTCTCTGATGTTGCTATCTCTTCCACATTGTAGAATTGCGTACATCGCCGCTTGGAGTACGGAAGTGAGATACTCAGTGAGGACCTCCTCCACTATATATTCCAGCACCAACTCCCACTTTGGTCTTGAACCATTCTCTTGCCAGGTTCTCCTATAATTTTGTCGGCGGTCTACTATTTCCGATCTTGTCTGATTAGCTCGAAGTGAATATTGAAGAAGTATTTGGAAGTTATGTGGTTCCTTGGTTCAATCTCAAGAACGCTATCTCTCACCATTTTTTTAATCCGGTTGTATGCCGATTTGTTGCTATTGTCTTGTAGCCTTAACAGTCTCATTCTAGCCTGTCCGTTTCCGTGATCTTATGAATTAATCAAGAAATGAAGACTATGCTTATTCTGATATTCGAATAATATGCACTATATATCTGTTATAAAGATTGTTCTATTCTGTATATTTTGTCTTGTAAGAAAGATTTGAAATAAGCAATCCTCCGGAACAAACTGAATCAATATCATTATTTCACGAACGTCTTTGTTAATTGCTTCTTGCATATGAATATGTTTATTAAAATATAAAACATAGAGCTATATTTTCCACCGAAAGATGGTGAGAACATTTTTCAGATATTGGTGAGAAACTGTATCAGTATAACAAGAATAGCTCCAAGTAAACTCACACTACAACATCTCTAGAAGTTGGGAAAAATATACGTAGTTTGAGGTCAGTTTCCATTAGACATTTTCCATTAATATTGGTTCAAAATGTTGCATTTGTTAACTGGTTTTGGAATTCGGGATGGAATTCTGGAATTCACATTAAAACTGTTCACTGCATTATCACAAGTAATTTACAGCAATTGACATCCACCATCCATTTGAGAACTCCGTGAATGATAACGTGTGACAATAAAATTATCCCTGTTGTTATTATCATCAATAATATTGTCTTATTTGAAATGTGTTCATTTCTTCCATAGTTTGTATGAACGTATATTTCACTAATGTCTGCTATTTTTTCTTACAGAGTCCTCATTTTTGACTGTGCCAACCCAACATTTAGAGGAACATCTATATGAATTCAATTGAAAATGTTATTCCAAATTTCTTAACAACATGAAAATACAGTGGTACCTTCCGTTGATCATGTAAAGATAATTGAAATCTATAAATTCATTTTTGTTTTTCACAATATTTCATTAGACACAAATCACTAATGAAATTTTTATTGAAAGCACGGACCAATGAATAATATTTTAGACTCCATATTCATAGATCACAGATTGTTACAATAGAGAATAAGCTGCACTAAATTTGATAATTATTTGGAGGATAGAAACGTTTCTATTCATTGGTAGGTATATCCAATTTGGATGAGACATTCCGAGTGCATAACTTGTTATAGGTATTCTTAATACTCCATGTTAGACATAGAATAACGACGAACATCAATATCTCAATGAATAATCTCTATTTAGATATATTTCTTTATCTATCGTTCCGGCGTTAACGTAGTGTAAAATCATTTTAGAATTCGGAAATTGGAGAATTAAACTTAAATGTATACAGAACTTTTAACGTTTAATCCATAAATAAAGCTGGGAGTTATCAACTAAAGCTAAATCTATATAACTGTTCTGAAATATCTGAAATCAATCTGACTGAGATACAAATTGAAGAATGTGGACAGTCAATGGCGTGAGTGGGTGTTTATTTACAAAATTGTTAACATATGATGAATTATATTCATGGATTTGGTCATCTAATGCTATGTTGCTATTTTTTTCAAAGCTTTAGGAATTACAGGCTTAAGAAACAGGACTCTGTTCAAGCGAATCACCGATATTTTAGATATTTAGGAAAGAGAACGTAAGATCAATATTCTAGAATCATAAACAATTCAACACATTCATAAAGCAATTGTAACGAAATATCAAACGACCAAATCGATACCTACAATACATCACTTATCAATAATTTTGTAAATAGAGTCCCCCTCCCCCCCTTTGTACCACATTTAGATTGATTTCTAATATTCAAGAATATAATTTGAGATTTACATTGAGTTGATATTTGGTAGCTTTGAGAATGCCACAGAGTAGGGAAACAATGTGTCAGCATTAATTATAAAAATGTTGCAGCTTTTATGTTAATTTGAACTCAATCCTCCTACTTCCGAAAGTTAAAATTTCATTTAAGCAATTCAAGTTTTATCTTTCCCTTATGAAGCTAGAGTTTTAATTGAGCCTCAATTATACAAAATGAAACAACTCTGAAATCTTATTCTATTCCAAAATCCAACATCATCTTCCCAAACAAGAGGAAACCCTTATCTGTATCAGTTTCCACATTTTATTCAGTTGCTGGACGGTTATATTGTGCATTAGAAAATAAGCTTTCCATGACTGCACAAATCATTCAGATACACTTACCGACTATATTGTCATTGACCCGATTGGGTTGTATTGCTAGTCCGTTTCTGGAACTGAATCCAAACCGGTTCTGAAATTTTCAAAGCGAAATTTCAGGTGAAAAATAAATAATCAATACTGGTTCTTCAGATTGTGTCATTTAACGTATTTTTAAAACACGATGGTGCAGTAAATACAACCAAAGCTGCAGTTTTCAAATGTGTCCACTCAATTGCCATTTCCGAATTGGGGTGATTATTATTTCACTTAAAAATATAACATTTCATGTAGCACTGAGAAGGGCTTCCGAGGTTAATGTCTATCTATCTTCACATATCATTGCACACATAGAAAGGGCATAATATATTAAATTATTCTCCGAATGTGATAATGAGAAATAATTGAATTGATCAGAACTATTATCAAACTTTAACCATAGAAAAAACTCGAATATGACATAAAGTTTGGATTCAAAATTAAAATCACTCTAGTTGGACTGGAGATCAGTCATTCCTAACTAATTCCATGACTTTTGCATGAAAGTTGAGAAGGAGCTATGAAGTGTCCTGAACACATTTTATCCACGATTCATATCATAAATAGAAGAAGATAATACAGGATAGATAGTGCCAAACAATATCTATATCACCAGAGCTCAATAAATTGAACATACCTAAAGTTCCCAATGATTCTCACAAATAATACAATATCATAAGTAGTTATCCAGCAAAGCATTCATATGGCAACGATCTGTCACCTATGTGTAAGTACTTATGTAACATTTCTAGTAGGTTTAGATATTGCAACGAATATCATGTATTTATCTATAATGAGTACAGGATTTTGAATGAATAATTTGCATATAATATACAAATAATGATTGGAATTAATTTATTCTAGAACATGATGGTCTTATTGACTATTATGTGGAAAAATACATTGTCAATCAATGGTTTTCATGAACAACAGAGAACACATTCTCTGGTTCGAGGAAACTTTCTTAGTAGTGATCATCGTTATCTCTCATGAATTTTCTAGATTTAGAATAAACTTCAGATCTTTGAAGTAATTCAATCTAATACTTAAGTAAGTAGGGAAAATAGAAGAGATATTGATTGATGCGATCCGCACAAAGTAAAAAGAATCACATGTTGATCAAAAACCAAATTCAATATCACATTGTCATAATAGTTTCATCAATCTCACATGAAATATCTTGGCGAAAACAATTCCATTGTTACTAAAGATTGGTACATAACCAACACCACCATGGATTAGGAGCATAATCGGCATTCAAACTAGAATACCTAATCTCATGAACTGCAGATGGAATGGAGAACCGAACTTTTGCGAGATTCCCAGAGAGCTTAACCCAAGCAGCTTCTCATTGCACTGCTTTTTTAGGAAGATCCCAAGTATGGTGACTGGATATCCTGGATGACCTGAGATGTAGAAAGTTCTTAATAGAGGAAAATTTTCCGAACAAAATTGTGAAATCGAGCTGTCTACAACTCTTTACCTTCGTTCTAAACCAAAACGCTATGGTTGTTATAGTTTAAATCTATGCCCGGAACACCGCCATTTTGGTGGAGGCGCCGGCTGAGTATAATGAAGTAGATGGAATTTACTTCTGTCCTCTGAAAAACTTCATACACTAGCTACTTCGATGAAACTTTCTGGTTATATGCTTGTCCAGAAATGTTTATGTTGTTCAATATGTCTTAGACATAATGATATCCTTGATACTATTTACTGGATCGTATAACTCAGCATTGGAATTCTTAGTAAAATTCACCTGATAGAGGATGGCATTTTGATAGGTGTCGTTCCATTAATATACATGGTCGAAATTTCAGTTATTAGTTCATGAATCTCAGAAATTGCTGACAAGGTAGAAAAGCACCGAAATTCTAGACTGTGCTGAGTGAGGTCACTTGTCACTTGGAGTTGGAAGTTCGTTCATATATAAGCAAGTTTGAAGTTCCTTTGACTAACTGTATACAATTCCATGCAAGTATATTGAGACAAAACATTTTATTTTCTAGAATCATTGAAATGAATAAACATGAAAATTGAACCCACATCCCTGAATGTCTAGTACCGTGTGTTGACCATTTTAACTACTTTGATCCCATCAGAGTCTTATATTTTTGTGAATATGAACCTGTTAACGTGGTAGTTCATTATAAATGAAAAATAATGACTCTTATCCACTGAAAATACTAATGTACTGAGGAGCTTCCGGCTACCAAGTATCCATCATCAGAATAAACTAAATTATAAATCAAAATGTGCCTGTTTGAATACTGTTCAGGAGTAATAATGCAAACAAGGGGTTACCCTCAGCAGAATATGAATCGGAATTTAATGAATTGGTTGTTCGTTTTAACATTTCCATCCCTTCTAAATTACCTAGATATTTGTCTGCACTGTGTTTTAAAAGTGATAAATTTTATTGAGAAATGATGTGACTTGTATTCAAAATATGTTCGGCTAACGCTGATTTTTCACCATTATTCTCCTCTATATGGGCAAAATGGATCTTTCATTTTGACACACATAACATTTTGAACACGACTCACAATCGGTTTTGTAAATCACGGATTTGTCGAAGTCGGAAACTTCATCAAAGGTGTTGCCTAAGCGGTTTTTCAGCTTATTCTAAATCTGAAAATTGGTTGTATTGCAAATTTAGAAAACAAATTATAGTATTTATCAATTATTGGAGGATAATAAGTGAAACTTTCAAATTTTATCGAAATATTTGGAGATAATGGCTCTAATTTGGTTAGTTGGTTGCGTTTCAATTTTCTTTTTTGTTTAGAAGTTAAATTATTGATCAAATATTTGTCGAAACCATTCTTTGCTATTTGCTGAAGTTTCTCAACTCCGTTGTTGTTATTTTGCTGGCTCGAGGGGACCATCAATAATCTATGAACTAGACTATTGGATGGAGCTATTTTATATTCAAATGATGTAGCTGTATCCGCCCTCGTATTTCTAATATCTCCATTCAATAGACTTGTTCATAGATGAACGTCTTTGAGTCAGCAAATTCGTTGCAACAAAAAGCAGTTTATTGAACTCCGATTTATCTCCTGATGACTATAACCCCCTTATTTTCATTATTATCCACAAATAGTATTTGAACAGGCACATTTTGATTTATAATTCAGTTACTCTGATGATGGCTACTTGGTAGCCGAAAGGTCTCAGTACTTTAAGAGGATTCTCAGTGGATAAGAGTGATTATTTCTTATTTATAGTGTTATAGTGTATTCACAGTGTGAACTCTTTGATAGTTTATTAGAATAGTTCATTGATAAACATAAGCATATACACATATCCATGCTCCGCCATAGATCAATTATTCACGTACATTCATCTCAAGTTCAATTGTTCCGAATGATGAGTGTAAGGTTATTTTCCAATGAAAATGTCTATGGTTATTATAAATGAATTCAAAGTTTCTTTGCTAATGAGTAAAAAGTCCGTAAGCAGATATAAATTGAATTTTCTAAATTATGGAGAGAGTATACCTCAGTCATTTCCATCGAAAAATGAAGAACCATGATGCTGTTACTAAATGAGCAGCTAAACTAAATATCAACAATAGGACTCTACAATTCAAATCGATTAAACTTAAGATGAATGTACATGAATAATTGATATACAGCGATGCATCGAATCGCATATGCGTATCTACTATTTTTCGAGAGGCTTATATTAACAAAATTCAAGCCCTCGACGAGACCAAATTGGTGCCATTACCCGGGGCTGGATATCCGGAGTATCATGCAGGAATTATGATGAATCATTTTGCATCCATTGAAGGATCAATAAAATCTGAAATCTTGTAGTTTATATCGAAACGGACTGAATATGGTATTTGATGTGAGATATTCATAACAAATCTTCAAAACTATATATATATTTGTGGAGTGTGATGTTGAAGGTATTAAAATATTGTTATTATACTGATTGCAATGAAAATTTTTCCGAAATCCTGTATCTTATAATCATTGTAAAAATGTAAGTAGATTGAATTGAAATTTGCGATTCATAATTTTATTTTTTATTGCTTTAAATAGTGACATATCTCTTAGAAGAATAAGATTGAATTTAGATATATTTGATATTATAAATGATTTAAAAGTATTAAATAGATGCCAAGCTAGTAGTACGTTTCAAAATAGTTGGTATTATACTAATAGTGAATGCATATTAAAATTAGATGTTAGTTTAAATAAAATTAAGACGTTTTGTCATTAAATAAATTGTGTAAAATGATTCGATTTGTTAACTAATTGTAATTTTTAATATTACACTTTAGAGTTTGTGACTAAGTACTACGATTTTAAATATAAATATGTTAAAACTTTTTGCTTACAAAATTCTATAAACGCACCAATTATTTTAATTTTTAATGTCTATGAAATAATATAAAATTATAAACTATGCTCTAAATATATGTGACATGTAATAAGTGTATAATAAACATTTATCTTATGTATTTGTTTTATTCAACCTTTACAAAAAAATAGCTATTACATAAATTTGTAGATATGTTATAAGATATATTGAGTCAAATATTTTTTAACCAACTCCAAATTTCTTTATTTAGTACAATTATAGTTCATAAAAACATATACAGGCAAATCTACATGTTCTAGAAGTACTTTGCTCAGCTTCTTAGAGTCGTTCCACATATATACAAAAAGTATAGTTCTATAAAATCTAAGTACACAGTACACATTGAGACGCTAGATCATTAACATTAAAGTTTTACACTATCACATGATGAGCCTAATATGAATTTTTGATTTTGTAATTTCTGTGAGAACTTGAATCTCGTACTTGGAATTGAATTATTTTATTATCTGTATTTTTGCAATATTCATGTTGAGGCCATCTGATGAGAAGCAGCTTTGAATATGTCACTATTATTTAACAATTTTGAGCTTAATGTTTCATTGAGAGACTTGAGAGCTTGATTGGCCTATATCATCAGAGAACTGGTTATCTATGGATGTTTCAGGTAAGTAGGTTGTTCACATGAGATCTGTCATGGATCCTAGGATAGAGCCCTGAGGCTCTCTTTACAGGGTTGTTAGAATGTATAACGTTACCTCTTTTTTTTTCTCAACAACATATTGCTCTCTCTCTCATCTGAATATGAGTATCCATAGAGCCTGGATACGTGGTTACTCTAAGCTTTTTTCGCCAATTGAATAAATTATATTACACAATGTTATACTAAACGGTACTGATGTGTTTCGAGTTCTAATACGTCAAGAAATGTGAAATAGACATGAATCATTGAATCATGTGTTTGATGTTCGAATAGCTCCTCGTCAATTTGCATGTTCTGCACTACGTATCTGATTGAATTTCATTTATCCAATAATTATTAAGGAATGAATGGATTTATTGCAAGGAACAGTTGCGGTTTTTGAGTTGAACGATATACTCATTTGTGTTGGAATTAGATTCAAACCCACAGTGAACAGATTACTGAAGGTCTCTATTCATTAAAATACGTAGTGAAATTAATAGAGCTTTTAAAATTTCCTGAAGCAGCTGAAGGGAAATAAATCAATTGGGTGGGTAATGAACTGATTAACCTCATTATGTGGAGCGGTGTTGGAGCTTTTAAATGAATATTTCATCAAAGACTTGCTTTAATAATGAATATCGCAATCTTACCCACTCAGCTTCTAATTCCATAGTTCTTTATCGAGCAAAGATTCAAGACAGATTGTTCAGGAACTTGGAACTAATTTCTAAATACAAAAGCTAACATATATGGCTCACACTCGTAAAAGTTTGAACTATTTGCAAGATTCTCAACACTATACCTTTAAATTGATCTCCCTTACACCCTACGCTGCTTTGTTCTGGATCTCTCAATTCTAAATTCGCTAATGAATTATAAATTTGAAGACTCTGGTCCTCACCGTTGAGTAATCTTCATTCTGTTTTTTAACGTTTCTATCCTAATTGGAAGATTGAATGTTGATGTAACATAAATTTTGGTAACAATATATCAATATATTAACAAGTATTTCACAACACATTGGCATCCTCATAATGACTTATCAAATGAATACAACTAAAAATATACCAACTAAGACAAAGATGTACATCCTCTAGTACTTGTCTGCTTCGAGCAGTGGCGGCTGATACTAAAGAACACAAGGGCACGTGCCCACCCAATCACCAAAATGAACACAGAAAGAAATTTGCATGTAATTCAGTACATTATTTTATTCCGCACGTTAACCGCATGCATTGATAACGCTCACAACTATGTGTCGGGGAACGTTCGGAAATATACCTATTCCAAATGTGATTCGGCTGACTACAGTTATCCTCACCTTCGCGCTCAAACCTTCGATTTGGGGTACAAAGCGCCGTATCTCTGGTAAACGTCTTGCCTTCATAGTATACGGTGAGTGAATTCATTTCGGAGGTACGTGAAGTCTGAAGTGACGTTACGAGGCCATGATGAGACATTGACGTCAGAAAATCCAGATATTTATGTAGGCTTAATCACTTTGCAGCTGAATCAGACGCTGTGCTTGCAATACATATGAAAGGTTCGGGTTAATAAGTGTTTATTAGAGGCCTCTCAGAAACTATTCAGAACGAATTGCTAGATGCAATGTTGCAAATTTACAAACAGGGAATATTGAGAAAATTAAATCTACAAATTTCATTGCTTTGGAGGCCTATAATCATAACCAAATGGTTGTCATTATTCGATACGTGTTTAATGGACAAATTCTTGAACGCTTTTGATCTTTTTCTGAGCCGGGTGGACATAATGTTGATATATTAGCAAAAATATTGCTGAAGGAATTGCAAACCATTTTAAATTCTCTTCCTGGGTCTGATAACAATAAACTAATCGCTCAAAGTTATGACGGGTCGTCCTTGATGAGTGGTTAGACAAATGGTGTCCAAGCCATTATCAGGAGAACATTTCCACATGCACATAATATTCACTGTTATACACATCAATTTAATTTGATTATTGAGCGAGTGGCACAGTGCAATAGAAAAGCAAGAAACTGTTATGCAAATGTGCAGTTATTTTCTCGCTTTTTTTCTTGATCGCCAACACGAACGGTAATTCTTGATGAAATAGTCAAACGTAGAATATAACGCGCTGTTCCTACACGCTGGATTTTCAGAAGTCGAACTGTGAACACATTATTTGAACACCAGGATTCTTTCGAAGAATGTTTAGACAAAATTATTAACGAAGATAGGATGAATTCAGTTACTATGAGTGAAGCATGTGAATTGCCCTGAATTTTTCAGTTGGTTGAAAATATTTCATTTCATCATGCCACATGTTGGAATATTATTTAATCAGACTCAAATACGCGGAATTGACAGTGCTGAACTGCAAAAGGCAATTGAACAATTTCAACAGCAAATTATTCTAATCAGAAATTCTACTGACAATGACAATCAAGAACGCAATACTGAAGAACCTAGTAGGAAAAGAAAAAAAAACGACAGCTGGAGATAACAGAACTGTTATCGCAAAGGAAGTATGTGACACTATTTTAAGCCAAATTAGCGACCGATTTGATTTTAGGGATCACTCAAGTGCAGCAAAACTATTTCATTTCCAAAATTTTAAAACTTATAGACATGCATTCCCACAAAAATATTTTGATGAAACTGTGGAATCTTATCCGTGTTGGACAGTGTAAGATTGAAAAGTGAACTTTCAGCAATTCATGAGCGCGATGACATGTGTGACGTAGTGGTATTTTGCCACTTTTAGTCTTCATAATAGACAACAACCTAAAAACGGTTTTGACGGATACGTACAAACTGTTGTATATTATTTGAACAACGCCCATGTCGACAGCAGAATGTGAACGATTTTTTTCCACCCTCAAACGCATTAAAAGTTATCTGAGAAGCATGATGTCAAAAGATCGACTGAAAACATTGGCGGTCCTATCAATAGAAAAGAAGTTTGTCCAGTCTATCCCGAATTTTGACAAAAAAGTCATAGACGTTTTTTTCAGCATGAAAAATAGGAGAATGGATTTTATGTACAACTTAAAGGTAAGTTTTTTCTTGTGCTCACCCTCTTTCATAACTCACGAGCCATCACTGGCTTCAAGGGATGGAAAAAGGGACTTGAGTGAGTTAGAAATCTCATAAGGGCAGTGACTTTCTTTTTGTTTTGAAGGTCATGTGTGCGAATTTTTATCAAGACCGTTACTTGTCTGATCTAAGGGGTGAGTAAGCGGCTCGGGGAGGCTTTTCCAAATCCTCATGTGGATAGTGATTTTCTATAATTTTTGTTAGATAACCTGTTGGTAATAAGAAGTGAATGACAGAAAAATGAATTCAAATCACATTTCAGTTGATGGAAATCTTTAACATAGATCGAGGAGTGCTCGAAGGTGGGGTGGCTCAAGATTGAAAAATACGAAATTGGAAATATATCTCTGTAACAATGGAGATCTACATACAAACAGACTAACCGTCTCGGCTACAAACTCTACATTCGTCTCAGATTCAAAGAGGGTATCTGTCTGAGATACACTCAGTATCAAAATTTTCTCTTAGTAAGTTGAAAGGTACTAAATAGTTCATTATATCCTTTCAAAACTTCACATAAAAGTTTGTTATCAGAATCAAGAAAAGGTAATTGCTCTAATTTAAAACTAGGACTATCGGATTTATTTGAAAGAATTTTTAATAGACGATCTGAAATTTGAGGTGATGGAAATTGTTTTCATCTAAACACAGTTTGTTGATGGTATGAAACAGTTTATATACAGGACAAAGCTTCTACTACAACAGTATCTTATCCCTTTATATAATGTATATTAGACGTTAACTGTGATATCAAGAATTTGAGGGTAGCTAGCCCTAGGGTCTTTCAGCATATGAAAACATGGTTTCTGTTAAAGGTTTATCCCCTATTATACACGAAATTAATTAAATAGATTGAATTGATAATTGGGGAAACATAGTTTCCCAAATTAGCAATTCCAAATATTTAATACCGTTCTTGCATTTCCCCATAATCTAATTTCATCCTCATTTGTTGGTTCATTTTATTTTGACTTAAATATAACTCAAGATTTCATACCTGTTTTTTTATAATTCTGAAGACCACACGCTAGATGTCGAAACTATAGTCCCGATAGTGTGCTATAATGTGAAATATACCGGGTGTCCCAGTATACCTGTTCCAATGGATTATCTCAGCCATTTCTGAAGATAAAAATTGGAAAAGCTCACGATCTCCAATTCGTTCAAGGAACCTTCAATTGAGGAAAACAAAAATAGAAAGTCACTTCCGGTTCGACTTTTTTATTTCGAATAGCACCCTGTATATTTTTTGCAATTTTTGATTTCTACTCAAAATTATCTTTCCAACGATGTATCACACTTTGTCTTTTACATTTGATTTGATGGAGAAAACGACAATTGAAATTTCAAATTGAAAAAATTGCAGTAGGCTACGATATTTGGTGTAATCTTGATTTTGACTTCAATAATAATTGATAATTCATGAACAATTTTGCATTCGAGATGATGAAGAGAACGTCAAATTTCAAATTATTTGAATTGTAGTAGAACTGGAAGAATTAATAATTCTTAAATGAAAACTTTAGTGTTCAATGGAAACATTTGAATACATTTGTTTGTAACTTTGATAGTGATACATCGTTGGAAAGATAATTTTCAGTAGAAATTAAAAATTGCAAAAAATATACAGAGTGCTATTTGAAATGAAAAAAGTCGAGTCACTTCCGGTCAAACCGGAAGTGACTTTCAATTTTTGTTCTTCTCAGTTAGAGGTTCCTCGAACGAATTGGAGATCATAAAATTTTCAAATTTTTATCTTTTGAAATGACTGAGATAATCCATTGGAACATGTATACTGGGACACCCGGTATAATATGATACATGATTTTAAAACAAAGCACTGCCAATAAAAATACATTTTTCATTCCAAAGTTGATCCTTACAATGATTTTGTACACTGGAGAGAATATTTTACATTCAGTACTTTTGAATATTTTCTTATTATATATTTCATATCACAATACATTTTCGAGATATTAATAATGTTTGTAGACAATAGTATGAGATTCAAACCATGTTTTCACAATTAAATTTTGTGTTCCAATTTTCAGTTTTTATATTGAAAATGGTCAAATTTGCATTCGCTGCAAAAAAACTTTTCTTTATATGAATCATATTTTCTCTAAGTGTCGGGAGGAAGTGTATAAGGGCGTCAAACTTGTCGTCGCATTGATTGTAGAGACTTACACTCCGTTATCTACATAGGGTTTCAAAACTAGAATAGTCCATAATATTGGTGGTTCATACCGTTAGTAAAACAGATGATAACTTACATTCACTGGGTTGAATCGAGACAAAATGAGACGATTAATTCAGTATTTATAACGAGAGGGAAGTCGACTGAACCAACTGTAATTCCAGACTTGTTGGTAGAAATGAATCTTAACTCAGCTATTGAAGGCAAAACAATTTTGATTGATAAAACATCTCTCGAGAGAGAACTGGCAGGCCAGCCGACACTGGCACCAGATTCAGCAAGCAACACCTCTCCGTTGTTCTCGAGACAAGTAAACCCTTCAGGGCGAAACTGAAGTTGCCACTGCAAAAGATCCAGTGAACTGGGCACCGTAGACAGTTCACATCTAAAACCACGAGGGCGTGCCTTCTTATCCCAGAGATGCTGGTCGGAACGGATTCACGGGCGTGGTAGACACATGCGGAAGGCCAAACTTGAACGAGGCCGGCGATGATTCGTAAACGTAGCTTAGGCTAACACGAGCAGGCGGGAGGGGCTATTCCTCAGTAGTTAGGGGGAATAGTCAAGTTAGTTAGCAAGTACGGTGCCTACTACGCCAAAATGTATCTGGGTTCTCGCTTAAAGTAACCCTTGTCATATCGAGCAAGGCGAAAGAAGCTACCTCTGCGAAACGTCAGGTAAACGGTGCACCACATGTCGTTTACCCATAAAAACCACGGCGCAGTGCCTTCCTATCCCAGACGACTGGTCGAAATGGATTCACGGCCGTGGTGACATATGCGGTAGGCTATTTGAACGAGGCCGAGCGCTTACTCGTAGCGTTCCTGGTGAAACAGGTAATTACGAGGAGGTGGAGTTGGCTATTGCCCAGAAGAGACAGTAACATAGTCTAGCAAGCAGAGCCCTGTAGAGTGGAGGATATTTCACACTACAGGGTCCACCTGAAGTAGTCCCGCCGGGGGCGAAAAAACCAGCTGCCTCTGCGTGGGTAAATGCTGCACCACATGGCTTTACTCCTGAAGTCCGGTGTCTGTGCTTCATATGCCAGGTTTCTGGGAAATTGATTCGCGGCCGAGGCAACGATAAGACCAATGATAAGAGGTCAACGGTGACTCGTCACACGAAGTAGTCGTAAAATGACGCGAACACGAGTTGACAGGGGGAGAGGGTCTCAGATGGTTCAAAAGACCGTCTCCTCTCCAATCTAGGCGTTGGTCTCTGTCGGGCAGTGGCGTGCTGTTGATAGTTAGGAGAGGGCAAGTACGTGAAAGCTTTAAGTCCGCCGGATAGGTAAGCGGGGGGTCCAGCCCCCAAAATTCTCATCGTGATAAAAAATCTAGTACAAGAAACATTACAAGGTGGATACGAACAGGAGCTGTCGAATAGCCACAATTCTGACCAGATTTGTTACTTAACTATCAAATTTTTAATCAATGTGAACTATTAGATGTAACCCAAGGAGTACTACAACTTCCAACACTTCGTGTTCCGAGTACACCTCACAACCGAGATGGTCTTGAAGACTTGAGTAAGTAAACCATCCCCTCATCAAAATTTTCTTTCAATATCATTACTCCAACTCCTCGTGGAACTTCGTTCAGACTGAAACTTTTTAAGAATATTCCAGAAACAAAATGTCTTTAAATTGTGGCCGGAAAGTGAAACATTAAATCACTAGGCTGGAAAGTTTTCCTCAGCAATTCCTTCATTTTTTTGGTGCTTTCATAACATGCAGTGCCAATTTTCTTGACAGATGATGTGTAGCTGTCACTATAAACATATAACTTCCAGTTTGATAATACAGATTAAAATTGGTTATTTTAGTGAAACAGTATGAAATGAAACATTTCACAACACATGGCCGTAAGATGCTATTATAAAGTACTCGTTTAGAAGTTCTAGACTCAACTCGTTCCTCGCCTCGTCCGTGGACATCTAAGCTTGTACTTTAATTAGTCATTTTCCGTCCTTTCAACGTGAATTATTTTGTTGTCATCGTATGTACGTGGATACGAATAAAATTACGTTAAATTTACAATTCACGAACAACTTGAGAGTGTTGATTGATAGGACAAAGCTAATTTGAATAACCTAAAATTACATTAACATACCAAGTTCCATCCGAGTCTGTTCAAGATTCAGAGGGATAATCAATCGAACCCAAACTTCAGATCAAATCTGTTCAATAAGACTGATAAATACATTTATGAGAGAGATGGAAAACACCCCAAAATCTGTTTAAATCTAACAAATATACAATTAGGATATCGATTGATAAATATGGGAGATTGCAGCACTTATGAATTTATTATTGTACGAGAAAAACACCTGCTCACGCCGGACTGTATTATTTTGTTGATTGAAAAAGCACAAAGAACTCGATGTGCAATTAAATTAAGTGTATGTTCTTTTACCAGAGAATATGAAACAGATTACTATGAAGCGAAGCTTGCTATTAATCAATTGAATGGAATTAAGCGCACAATGGAGAATAAATAACATCCAAAATACAATGGACTTAAAATTAGAGCTGAATTAATTCTGTAAAATATCGACAGCCCAAAATGTGTCGTAACATCCATTGCTCAGCGATCTCTGTTCGAATGAAATATGAGGAACGTACATGAAGTCTGTTCTGATTATATTGACCTAAGGATGATGCATCGACACCATAAAGAAAGTAATAACGAAGTTTTTATTGGCAATATTAGTGAATGAAACTTAATTCTTCCACATACTAACAATTACTAAAAACGTGTTCTAACATTTCGCACAACTAGTCTTAGCTTAGTGAACTACTTTAGTTATTTCTCTGGCTATCAAGTTTAGTTAAGTATTCAGTGAGCGCTTCACTTGCCATTAAAACTTTACATCTACATCGATGTAACTCTACACCCCATGAATTTTAACAGTTACTCAGAAAGGTAGTCACTGGTAAGAGCTGAAACTTTTCAGAACATTTTGGATTGATCAAACAAACATTTCGGTTGTCAGTCATCGCTCTTAATAACGCGATGGTGTTGATTGTTTTCTGTATATACAGCTTGAGTTTCACGAATCGCTATGTACGAGAGCATTGTGAGTTTCAGTCGAGTCGAAAGTCAAGTCTTGAACAATTCCTCATTTATATCTGATATTCCACTTCTACATGGATAATCAGCAATTTATAATTCCGTAGCCTCGTTAAAACAAGATATCCAATCTCCATTACATGCATTGTTTTGACATTCCACACAATATGTAATATAAGGAGGTACTATAATCGCTGCAAAAAAATCTCATTTTCACGGATATATCCGTTATGAGCAATTCTGATGAGAAAATGTCTATTTGTGAATATGCCTGTATGCTTGAGGTGTCCAATCTTTATTTCGCAAGATATTTAAGGAATCACCAGAATCTGTTATCAGAAGAAACAAATAAGCATCGCAAATTTGGAAAAAAAAACAGAAATATGAAGTTAAAGGTATTGACGACGTTTCGGCAGAATCACATCTGCCATCTTCAGGTCTTGTTTGACAATAGCTTGCTACGGCTTGTTGTTAATCGGTTTTATACCACTTTTAATAACATTGCTATTGTTTCAGTACCAAAGTGCCATTAGACAACAGATACAAAAATATGACTTAAACAATGAACAGTTCCAGTATAAATATCAACCAGAGTACAATCGAAAATTCCACAACAGGTAGTTCCCGGGAAATACAGGGTGAATTAAGAAACATTCTGTACATTTATTATTATTTAATATTCCAAGAATTATTCTAAGAGTGCTTTCAGATACAAAGGGAAAGATCACTCTGCTATAGGTCTAACTGATCATTTAGGATATTGTCATAGGAGTTTTTAACACTTTTATAAATTTCTGTTAATTCTAATGTTTTTATTTTGAAACCTTCCGTTATATTATGTAAATTATTAACGCTATTTAAATTAGGGAAAGTATGACCTGCTTGTGAAAATGATTAGCAGAGGTTGAGTGTGGTTTATTAAGTCTGAAAGAACGAAAATATTGTTGTATCCAAGTTTAAAATTACGTCAAGTTCTACCTTCATAAAAGTTATCACAGTCTGGGCCAATTAGCTTTTAAACTCCAGGTTTACTATACTCATTGGTTTTGTCTTCAGCATTATATATGAGATGGCAGAGTTTATCTTGTGGCTTAAACTGATTTCAAAATTATGCCGTGATGAAATGTTGGCAAAATTCAAGCTTATTTTCTCAGACTGTGATAAGTTTTATGAATTTTTCGTAGTTTTAAACTTAGATACTAAGAACATTTTGTTCTTCCAGACTTAACAAAACAGACTCAACCTTTGCTTACTATTTTTTATAAACAGATCATACTTTTCTTAATTAAGATAGTGCAATCATTTCACATAATCAAACCAAAGGTTTCCAGTAAAATACGTAAGAGTCAATAAATTTATAAAATGGTCAAAAACTCCTATAACCATATCCTGAATTATCAGACCTATACCAAAGTCCTTTGTCTTCCGAAGCACTTTCAGAATAATTCTCAAAATATTAACTAAAAATTATCCTAATGCACATATTGTTCCTCAATCTACACTGTATTTCCCCCGGATCTACCTGTTTTGTAATTTCGGATGATCCCTTACTCTTAATTGTGATCTCATTAACGCTATTTTACTTCCTATTTATTGTTCACTTCATAATTTTGTATCTGTTTGTTAATGGCACTTCGATGTTGAAACTATAGTAACGTTTTCATGTTATTAATAAAAGTGGTATAAAAAGAAACTAATTGATTTTTCATTTAATTCTATAAGTAATTCAACGTGAATGATAATCTGATCCGTAGATTAATAACTCCCCTGACCCTCCTTTTGTTAGGACAATGTTTCGCTGTCGGAAACTTCAACGGATTAAATGTACGATTATAATGTACCGGGATATCAAAAATTATCTTGGTCAAGGGTGGTTGTGGAATCTAAAACGTGTGTCTTACTTCACGTTTGAAATAAGTATGTCACTATCACACTGACATCATCAATAACCTACAAATTTCATACTTATTTATTTCAGTTGTAAAACAATAATGAACTGCAATTTAAAAATTATTTTGGTCAAGGGTGGTTATGGAAAGTAAAACTTGTGTCTCACTTTAAATTTTTGAATATGTTGTTGTGTCAGAATCAGCACAAAATTTTCATGATTGAGGCCTATTTTCGAACGGGTGCGCTAGTTAATGGAAATTGACAATACAGTCAACGTTTGTGTTTGGACAATTTTCGAGAGCACTTCCCAAACGTGGCAATATTACCGGACAATTTTTATGCGTGCCTTACAAATTGTGTAGAAGTGTTTCGCGAAACTGGTTGTGTGACTCATTAAAAAGGTGCTGGTAGACCAAGAGCTCGTACAGAAGAAGTTGTCAATGACTTTCGTCAACGTATGGAAGAGGAACCTGCAAAACCTTTGAACTTCAACAAAGAATAGTTCAGCAATGTGCAACCATAACGCCAGAAATGCTGCAAAACGGTTTTCACAGCATGAGGATGCGCGTCAACTTGTGCATCGAACAAAACGGGGGACATTTCCAACAATTACTGTAATCTAGTTTTTCTTGTTACCAAAACCGTTATTTCATAATATGTAGTTCATTATTGTTTTACAACTGAAATAAATAGGTATGAAATTTGTAGGTTATTGATGATGTCAGTGTGACATTGACATAATTACTTAAACGTAAAGTAAGACACACGTTCTAGATTCCACAACCACCCTTGACCAAGATAATTTTTGATATCCCGGTATATTCACAAGCTTTTCAATAACAAACATGATGAATCAAGCTTAACAATTATAACCTACGTCATGACATTGAAAGTTTATTATTTGAATTGACAAAATAATATGTGTTTTACAACTCTATGTTTTATACTCCATGTTCATCATAATATTTTACGGTCATGTAAACCTTCAAAAGCATCAACGCCTTCAACCTTACTTTCATGATATCACAGAGTAATCAATGTTATGTTCTAGACTTGTCTTGGAATGCAGGTTGAATTAGCCAGAAGAAACAAACTTCTGCTAGTGTGGGTACTTGTCCACTCTGCCGTGAAGGGATACGAAGTGACTGATGAATTGGCCAAACGGGGTTCCTTGAGCGCCCTTAGCCCGATTCCACGAACGGAATTTCATCGACCACCGGGCTTCACGCTCTCAAGAAGCTACTGGATAGACAGTGGCTCGCGGTTTGGCGTGGTTCCCCCCGCGTGACTCAGGCAAAGCTCCTCATTAGATAGTTTTCGCCTAAACTTCCCAAAACCTGGAATGGATACACATGTTGTGATTGTTCAATCTGGAGAACCTAATACATTGTTCATCTCAAAAATAGTCTAGATGGATTCAAAAAGGTTCAAAACAGATAATACGGAAACATTTCTTTAGGCCGACCAGAATAGGTACTTCCCCCTTACTACTCAATCTGAGGGAAGTAAAACTATTCTACATGAATTCAGAAAGTCTCAAAACAGATATTTGCGGAAAATCCGGAAGCCGATAACAAATTATACTATTTAAGGAAATTTTATTCACTTATTTATAATATTGTAGTAAAATTTATATATCTATAACTGATTGTTTTTCAAAACACACCATATTAATCATTGACATTTAATTTAAAACTGATACTAGTGAATCTAAGATCTATCACATGAAAATAACCTGCAATCGAAGTGAAAACATGCCAGCGACTCAAACAAAATTAGACTTCTGAAATCCTAATTCATTTTACTTTGTCGAGCAACAAAACGTCTTTGAAGAAGATTCCCATGAATGAAAATTGCAAGAGTACCAATTTTCCAGATGGGTGATTAAATTGAAGAATGTACGACGACGTAGTTTATTAAGGCAACAATTTCATATTAAAATATACTATTTCATATCCGTTGTTGGCTTTATATGGGCATGTACATAATGGATAACTTGTGGATAATAATACTTCAAACACTGCTTGTAGAGTCGATATTTCATTATTGTATAGGGTTGAGTCTATTGTGCAATGAATTTAAACTGACTGACAATAATAACCAAAGATATTTCCTATTCCCTAACATTTCGGTGTTACACTATGAATATGTAACATAATTTACATAAGATAAGTTAATTTACTACAACTTAAAAAAAATATGTTTTCAGCGAAATCTGCGTGGTTTTTCCTTTGCTTCACGATGAAATAAAAATTCTTCTGACTAAATGGATTTTAGAGGTCTAAAAATCGAAAAGACGACGAAAAATCGATATTACTGTACAAAAATCTGTCGTCAGGTCGTTGACAAGTCTTTTTTTTTTTAACATACGACCCCGGAATAGGATTTAACGGGAAATTTTACGATAAGGAAGAAGTTTCCGAACGTCATCCAACAGTTTTTTACAGTCCAGTATACCATTGATTCTAGGCCAAAGACATAAACATAATTTTCTCCCAGTTTTTGACCTTTTTGACCTCAAAGTTGCAGAATTCAGAATTGTGAGTAGGATATTTGGATTACTTGGACAATTTTCGATCGAAAACATGCTATTACATCATTTTTTTAAATATTTTGGTGCTTTGGAAAGACAGTTTGAAATAAAGCTTTTTGGTAGCTGCAAATCAAGAGACTTCGTTTTTTTGTAATGTTTGAAGTTTGTTTCTTAAAACATTAAATCGACTAAAATCGTGATCTAAATGACTGATTTTGATGTAAAATTTCCCAAGCATTCTGATTTTGACAATTTCTCAATCCCACATGATGACCCAGAGCCACAAGATTACTAAATTACACTAATTCATATTCGGTTTCGTCGTTTTGCCTCCTATTTTTGCGCTTTGTTGAATTTTGCGGCTCTGGGTCATCATGTGGGATTGAAATATTTGTCAGAATCAGATTGCTCGGGAAATTTTACATCAAAGTCAGTCAAATTTGATGACGATTTTGGTCCATTTAAAGTTTTAAGAAACAAACTTCAAACATTACAAAAAAACGAAGTCTCTAGATTTGCAGCTACGAAAAAGCTTTTTTTCAAAATGCTTTTCCAAGGCACCAAAATATTTTTAAAAAATCATGTAATAGCATGTTTTCGATCAGAAATTGTCCAAGGAATCCAAATGTTTCACTTACGATTCCAAATTCTGCAACTTTGAGATCGAAAAATGTTGAAAACTGGAAGAAAATTATGTTTACCAGGTGTTTTGGAGTAAAATTAATGGTATACTGGAGTGTAAAACTGTTGGATGACGTTCAGGAACTGTTTCCTTATCGTATAATTTCCCGGTGAATCCGATTCCGGGGTCGTATGTTCCAAAAAAAGACTTGTCAGTGACCTGACGACAGATTTTTATACAGTAATATCGGTTTTTTGTCGTTTTTGTTAGTTTTTTCGATATTTCGATCTCTAAAATCCATTTAGTCAGAAGAATTTTCATCATATCGTAAAGCTGAGGTAGAAACATGCGGATTTCGCAAAAATAAAATTTTTCAATGGGCTGCTCTCACCGATATGATGCCGTAAAAACAAAGGAATTTTGCCGAAAATCAGTCAATGTATAGAAAATGATACGTTATGTAATGATTATGTGAGAAAACTGACACCATTTTCGGATTCAGCGGCCAATTTTCGATCGGAAATGACTTTTTGAACGTTTATTTATTATAAGATGTCGACTTCTGGGGTCAAAAACAGTTTTTTGGAAAAATTCATTAAAACCATTTTAAAGGGTATTTCAATCTCTAAATGCCGGTAAACGAGTTCAACGATGTAGGAACGGAAGAAAAATTGCCCAGGCAAGTTCCGCAGATCCCCTCCCCCCTTGGCCGTCTCCTTCAATTAAAAATTGCCCTATGTAGGTATAATAGATTCTATATTATCATTGAAAAAAATATCAACCTTTTCACTTTTTTTCTGAGTAACATATGTCCTATTAAAATACTATTTACTTTGATTGATTTGTTTTTGTTCTATCCCTGGATTTCTTCCTCAGATAACTACATTCATAAGAGACATATTTCTTTAACCGTCGTGATGTGTTAGTTAGGGAAGCTGTTATTCAGGAAGTATTCACATATCATGTAAAATATTCCATTGTGTTCCATCTATACCGTCGGCCAGTAATAATGTAGCTGAATAGGATTGTAACATGTTACATATTTTATTAAGAACGCAATTGTTCCTCTACACGAACGTAAGGATGTATAATACAAACGACTACAAAGCGAGTAAGAGCAATGCACATGTTTAAAATGAAAAATTCCATCGCATTTTCACTTCCCTCACCAAAGTAGTAAAAGAAGGGAAGTATTTTATGGGAAATATCAATTTTGAGCCTTTCTTAATGCATCTGGTCAGATGGAGTTTCTGTGTTCGTGCGTCGTGCATATGTAGTATGTGCATGCGCATGTGCTTAAACCAATGAGGAGATGATTAAGACATTTATATTGGTCGTAATAATTTGAACATATGCAAATGCTTTTGAAGAAGTGGAGCAAAAACATAAACGATGTTGATTACAACCTACAGACAGACAAACCAGACATACTGGCATTAACTAAGACGCAGATCAATCCATCCAACATCACGACCTATATGCTCTGTCCTGGCTACGAGCTCCACGCTCGTTTCAGATTGTAAGGAGGTATGTATCTCTATTCTAGAATTGATCTCTCATGCCACTGAGAGGAGAATTTAGAACAACAAGAATTCGATATAATGTGGTGCAAGCTCGATAATCACAAACTGACAAAATTTATCTGTTGTCTTTATTTATCACCAAATGAACCAGCTCATGGTGAACTCTTCGAATTTCTTTCTCTAAATTTGACGTCATTCAGCAGAACTATCCAGCAGAACTATCCAGCAGCTGAAATTAACATCATGGGTGATTTCAACGTTCAAAACTCCGCTTGGCTCAAGTTCTCAAACGAGTCGGATGACGCAGGGAGCCAGGCTGAGGCCTCCGCCATTACCTATGGTCTCGAGCAGTTAATTAATGAACCAACACAGATCCCTCAAAACAACTCTCATTATGCCAATATGCGGGATTTATTCCTCTCTAACAATTTAGATCCCTATGAAGTAAGAGTCCGTGCACCATTGGCAAACTCTGACCAATCACTTATCACTATGACCTATCCTTATATCACTCCACGAACCATTCCAACACCTCCTGGCACAGATTGGCATTAGAACTCAGTCGACTGGGACGGTTTCCGCATGTTTTTCTCCGACTTTCCTTGGAGAAGCGTATGTTTTGAATCTGTTGACCCAACACAATGTGCCACGGAGATCTCGGATATTATCAGGCTGGGAATGGAAACTTACATACCTCACACCAACAAACCACTATCATCTGGTGAACGTAAGTCCAATATAAAATCTGTTCAAGGGCCGTCGCTTCAAAACAGACAGCATACCGTCGTTGGCGAGGAAACCCATGTCTGGAGAACAAAATAAAATATGTTGAAGCCAGAAATATGTACAATGACACAATAAACGTTTCTAGAGAGGCATCAATTCCAGAATAAGATCAAAACTTATCGAATGTCCAACTGGCTCACGTTCGTTTTGAACTTCCCCCAAAGCGATTGGTAGGAACTTTACTTCTAGTTCATTCCCTCCCTGACCAAAAACGTTGGCACACTGGTTACTACACCATAAGAAAAGCCAACCTTTTTGCTAAAAGGTTTGCAGCAAATTTAACTTTGTATGCATAAGGGAAGGACGCTTCTAATATTGCTGCCATCGATAGCCATTTGCCTGTAATTGACTTCCGTCAGCACACAATTAAGCGCATTCTGCTTGATCTCAATCCCAAAAACTCAATGGAGCAAGACGAAATTCCAAATCTCGTTCTCAAGCTAAAGTCCAACCAATCCCATGAATAAGAAAGAAGACCCTTCCTAATAATTATGTACCCACTGCACTATCAGCTGTGATCTCTAAGGTGATGAAGAAAGCAATCGGCATCAAGCTTCTCCAATACCTACAGAACTCCAAAATCGTGAATGACTAGCAATACGGCTTTCGTCAGCAGAGCTGCTTTTCTACGTAACACATATATTGCAGAAATCTATTGAGAACTATGAGGAATCTCTAGCTGTATCATTGGATATCTCCAAAGCATTTGACTAAGTCTAGCACCAAAACCTTCCGTCATATGGTTTGCCGCCTCAACATTGTCGCTTACTATCGAGTTTTCTCTCGGATAAATCACTCCATGTGCATTTCACAATCTCTAATATGATGATATCAGGTACAACTATTCCTATGAAGTCTTCCATAACAATTCTCGGGATCACCATCAACAGCACCCTCTCATGGGATGATCATGTGAGGTCCATTGCGGAAATCACTTCACAAATAATTGGTTTTCTATTCCGTGCCAAGAGCCACTTTACATCCCAGTAGCTCCTCATAATCTACAAAGCACAGATTCGACATATTCTGGAGTACTGTGCACTGTTAAGAGTTCGGCTCCCGAACATACCCTGAAGCCCTTGGATCTTATCCAGAAAGGAGCTATTTGTTTGATTCCTGATGTCACACTAACGAGTCCATTGACCTCTCTAGAACATCGTAGGAAGGTGGGAGATCTCTCCCTTCTCTATAGATATTTCCGTGGTCGGTGTTCATCTGAAATCTCGTCTGTTGTTTCACCTGGAGAAAATCCAGATAGGCGGACTACACGAACTCAAACTAGTCACCACATCACCGTCAAATTCGACTGCTGAACTTCTTCCTATCAGACTTCATTTTTCATCGAACAGCGAAGTTGTGGAACTCTCCACCTAGTGACGTCTTTCCTCGTGCCTATAACCTCCAAAACTCCAAGAAAAAAGCAGATGCCTATCTCCTCTCCCTGACTTCCACTGCTGACATGATGTACTTCGAACATTATAGGTTTCCCTCTCGTGTAGTGAAAGTATAATTTAAAAAAATGCAAAATGTATTTGGCAGCGGTAACACCCTTGCAAGTGATACTTTAACATTCATCTTTTGGTTTTTAAATGGAATCTATAGTAATTTTTATATAATAATGATTTCACTTTTATTGCTGTTAGATCAGTACTACTGACGAATTCTCTTCTGTTCTCTTAATGAGAGTTTGAGCATTCCAAAAAATGTCACTCTAACTGTGTAACACTGACGTATTTTTTTTGCAATTACAATTTAATTCACAAAATGTTGTAGTGTTTACGGAGTGTTTGAAGAAAAAGAAGTAATTATTCAAAATACGGTACATATTTACTGTTTCTACTCGTACATAAAGTCCTGTTTATTGTATTATTCCTATTCCAACAAATATTCAAGTCGAATACAAATTCAAGAGAATCGAAAAAAGGTTATGTATTTTGGTGTTGAGTACACTCATTAAATAAGGAACAGTGAGTGAATGGCAAAAGGAAATATTTTTCATTCCGGTTAAAAAATACTTACATAATTTCTCTTTAGAGTTTACTTGGAAAATCATCAAAACAAAACTGATCTTACACTGAAAATATTTAGAAATTTAAAATTAATAATTCATATTTTTTCAATATTGTGATGTTAAAGTAAGAATTTTAATTCATTGAAACAAACACTCGAAATATCTGATTGTCATTATTTTCAAATCAATGCACAAATTCCAAATCCTTTTCCTAAGATCTTAGTACTTAACACTATTGTGATATGATGAATATCTTATTTCAACAAATATTCAAATCGAATCCATTTTTAGAAGCATCAAATGAAAACAAATTACTTACGGTATTGAATTACTCGGTAATTCAACAAAAACAGAGTGCAAGCTAGAAGAAAACATTTTAGAGAAGATTCATTTCAGTTACATCTATCATGATTTCTACAGAAGGTTCATTAATCAATATGAGAAATAAAACTATTCTGGGGTAAATGAAAGTTTTACATCCAGGAATGAGAAAATGAATCTTCTAAATTGGAATCATAATATAGCTTTAAATCAATGTCAGTATTAAATCTGCTGTTGTAATTTGAATAACCACATCACATTATCAAATATTACTCCACTGCTTTGAACACTATAGTTCATTGAAATATTACACATCAACTATAAAATCAAAATATTCAATTTTTAAATTTGTCAAAAAGCCCTTGCCCATATTTCATATGAAATTTAACACAATAGCAGGTGTCTGTATGAAACATAGAGTTGTGGAATACATTACGTAGACCATTTGGATAAAATTTCAATGCAACATAGAGTACAATTTAACGTCTGTCATTAGCGTTCTATAATCATTTCCAATATATTTTCTGATAAAGGTCCAGATATACCCAAGCATGGCTGGTATGATAGCTCTGAGCAAATTAACTGTTTATAACTGAATTAAATGTTCAACCTGCATTGGTGATTGTGAGGAGGTAGTTAATACGCCGCAATGCATTTTGTTTTCCGATTTCGAAACTCCAAGCGACAAGGTCAGTTTTTTAAATTCTTATATATTTTGGTAATACTAGGTTATTAGGTTATTGGAAAGTTTGTTGTTATTGTTTGATAATCCTTCTTCATACATTATTAAAGATAGCTGATGAATATTCGATCGAAAACAATCACATTTTCCATGCGCGTAGCTTCGATATCGATGTCGCGAGGGTATCTCTAGATCCTTGCTATTTTCTGTTCATACAATCATTTATATTTGACACCAGGAGTGTCCAAAACCTATTTTGATAATAAAAGTGGGAGAAGTCACGTGATCAATCACGTGATTTTTTAGATTGCTAACCTTTGCTGTGGTATAATAGATAATTTATAAATAATATTCTGAGGCTATATTACAGCATCAGCTTGATGTTTATTTAATCATCCAATGTAATCTAGACCAATATTCAGTCGTTCTCCAACTTACGTTTACAACAGCTATTGAATTGACAATAATTTTGTATGTGTTTGCTTCTTATTTGAGCATCGGTGGAATGAATACAGCGGGACACGTGAAAGATGTAAGTAAAATAGGTGGTTTTCATGTGGTTATATAACTCGGCTGGCGCCTCGGTTTGCAACCTCCGCCTACATAAAATGATCACTTTCATCTCCTTGCTAGTTTGACGAATCGCTATAATCCCATCTATTCGTTAAATGCATAAGTTCCTTAAATTATAAAATGAAGAATATTTAACAGTTTGTGGTTCAGAATACAGAAACTGACTGTTATCATGTAACGTTCACTTCTTTTGAAATTATAATAACTTTGATTTCATTTATTAATATACAGAATATACAGGTTGTTTTATTTTTTTCGTTTATCTCCGGTGAACGATAGAACTTCTAAAAATAATAGGGGTCTTTCATATAAAATTTTTCTCTAAATTTCTTCGTCTCCGATACAGGGTATTGAAGATTTGAAAAATTATTACATTTTCTTCATTATCTTCTGAGCAAATGAAGATTTTCAGTTCAAACTTGATACACCCCAACCAAAAAAGTCCAGAGGATTCAGGTCAGGTGATCAAGGAGGCCAGGCAACTAGACCACCTCTGCCTATCCATCTTTTACCGTACTTCCTATTTAGCCATTCTCGTAATTGTCTTCCAAAATGGGCCTAACAGCTATCCAGTTTTATCCATGCATGTGTTCCCCCATTGAGTGGTGTTTCCTCCCATATATCTTAGTGATTAGTTTCGAAAAATTCTAAAAGTGCAGCATTTTTGAAGATGTCAAGCCAGACATTGAAGCTGAATTCTTCTTGGAAACTCCTAGATCTTGTACCATGAGGGTTTTCATTTGCCCATAAACGTAAATTGTGCAAAAAAAATTGCTCCACGTCGAGTAAAATGTGCTTTATCTGTCCAAAAGATTTGCTAGAGAAAGTTTCCGTTGTTGTTCAGTTTCTTATGGACAAATGAAAATCCCTCATGGTACATGATCTAGGAATTTTCGAGAAGAATTCACTGTCAATGTCTGGCTTGGCATTTACAAAAACAATATTTTTGGCCCATACGTTTCACTAGACAAACTAACGGCCGTTGCATGGCCTCCTCGATCACCTGACCTTAATCTCTTTTTTGCTTGGGGTTATTTGAAAGATAAAGTTTATGTCATGCTGGTTCATAATAGAGAAGATCTACTGAATCGTATTCGAAGAACTTGTGGTGAAATGAATGATAAAATGTTAATTCGAAAAAGGTCGTTGAGAAATCGATGTCACCGTTGCGTTGAAACCGTTTTGAGCATTTACTACGGATTATTATTTTTTATCGTTACCAATAAATAGGTATTTGAATATTTTTTCACTGTTTGAATAGTCTTTCAACAGAAATTTCATAGGTAACTTTGATTATAAAAATCGAAATCGCTCGACCAGGAAGTCTCCAAGTGGAATTTATCAAGAACACTTCTTTATAGAAAATGAACCAAAGTTCTCAAATTTGTATACAATAATAGTTTCCCATCCTTGGTGTAAAGTTTAAGTTTAAATGCTTACGACCCCATAACTACGCTACTGTATTTGTCTCAAGAACACTTTGTCACCAAAAAAAAATTTGTATCCAGTAAAACTGAAGGGTAGCAAGTTTGAACTGGAAATCTCCATTTGTTTAGAAGATAATAAAGAAAATGTATGAATTTTTCAAAACTTCAACGAAGTGATTCAGAGAAAAATTTTATATGAAAGACCGCAATTATTTTTAGATTTTCTATTGTTTACCGCAGTTGTGAACGAAAAAACCTAGCAGCCTATATATTGGAAATGATATGAAAACAGGTATTAATGACTGACGTTAAATTATAACCTATGTTACATTGAAATTTTATTGAAATGTTTGTTCTTCACATTGAGTTTCCTCGTTAGCTCTATACACGGTCGTATACATAGGTCTGGAAACTCGAGGTTGTTTCCTATGTGAGCAGTGAGTCGCTTACGCGTCGAATTTTGCGTAGTACCAAAAGACGCCACCTAGGGGAAACATAAAAGGCGTCACATTAGAGTATCATCTTGATCTCTATGAAGAGTATTCTGTGACAAGTGTCAGTTGACTTGTAAACACAATTTTATACGAAAGTTTTAACATTCAGATCTCGATAGCGCTTTGGACTCCGAGATGTTCACGTAGCCTATCGAAATTAGAAGGTTCAAATTGTATAAAAACACAATTGCATGAACGAAAGACGTCCCATGTAATTAGCTACGAAGGTAATCATTTGGACATATGCCTCGAGGAGCTCGCTACGCGTCAGTTAGAATTTATACTTTTCACCTCGATCTTGTTAATTTGGGGCCGTTTCTTTCCCCGTGCGGCCGGAGCCAGTTGTAATAAAGTGTTTTCGGCTATAGGCCGCTAGCTTCGAGTATATTTTAGTAGCTAGAAAATTCCCTTTGATACATCGCACGTCATACGCTAGTAGCTGACAGCTGAGAATACCTGTTTCTGTTTCAATTAAATTTTCTTATTTAATCGACATTTTGGGGCCCGAGACTATGCTATTTAGTTGGCCCCGTTCATAAACTAACGACATGGAGCGAAAACCGCATGCGAAAAGTCCTCGTTAAGGCATTCTATGTACCGTAAATTTGCACTTTTCTAACTCGCGAGCTACACGCTCCTCACGTGAACGTCATTCGATTTATCGAAAATTAATCAATTCAAAACAGTTTTCGACCCAGTTTGGGGCTATCACGACCTTTTAAAAGGTTCAAAGTTAACATTTCGACAATTTTAAGCTATGCTTAAACGGTGCAAATGGGCATTTGTAACACTGCTTGCGATTCCGGTAAGAAATTGTTTTACCCCCTCTTGATCCAAGCGCCAGCTGGTGGCTGAGCGAGGGACCACGAGTATCACGACGCGTAAGCGACTCAAGTCAACCATAGAGTTTCCAGACCTGTGTATACGACCGTGGTTCTATATAATGTACAACTCCATATTGTTTTATACTGACATCTGCTGTCAGGATATTTTCAAAATTATTGACACTATAACGTAACATTGTTTTATTCTGACTCCATCAGTCAAATGAACTATCGAAATTATTGACACTGTATAACCTAACTGCTATAACACCACAGATACTGTATAAGACCCGAGCTAGTGCTGCCATATTATCTTTAATTCTGGTCTGATGGCTGTTGAGGAGGAAGATACTGATTTGCGGCTTAAGACTAGGAGCCAGGTTCTGAAAGCTTCAAATAGCGCTAGGAATCTTAAAGTGATATTTGACTGCAAACTACGCTTCGATGAGTATATAACGTTATTGGTTAAAAAGTCCTACCTAGTCTTAAGACAGGGATATAGGCATAGAAAATTGGAAGTTTTAACTCGAGGAAAGAACTTCGTGCTTCAAACTTAATATCGCCTTCTCAAAAATCCAAAATTACTGTTGTAAATTTGTTTTTGATCTCCGTAAATAGGACAGAGTATCAGCTGAAATCAACAACCTAGGCTGGCTTACGATCGTAAATTTGTTCATATATCATATGAGATCGTTGGTCTTCCGTGTACTTCCCACCTACATTCCTCCGTACCTTAAAAGTAGACTAATATATAGAGGAAGTTTGCATACGCCATACTTACAATTGAGACTTGCCTAAATTTCGCCTTTCTTGGTCAAATACATGTTTCACCTGCAATGCAGTTAAAATATATAATAATTTATACCCCATGCGTTCAAAAAAAGTTCAGAAGGTTTTCTCAAGAGAAAATTTAAATCGTCGCTACTGGAGTTACAAAAAGAATAGTTATATTGCAGTTTGTCAAGTATTTGTGAGTACTATTACATAAATCTCTTTCTCTTCTCTGTAACACACTTAGATTATTAGATAATTATTTTTTCCCTTTCTTCTTGGTAGTTTAAAATTTGATAAGTAAGTTTATACTTTCTTTCAAGCTTTTCTCTTTAAAATGTATTTCTTTTACTTTGTACAAAATAGTAGCAATTTATAATTATTATTATTATAAGTATATTCCAATGCCACAGTAAACACGATAAATAAGCTGTGAAGTCACATCGATAACACTTGAATATTAAAATGAGAATTTCGGGCACTTCTGCAGATGAACATTTGATTGTGATGTATATTTATAGCCAGAAAAATACTGTAGTATAGTTCAATTTGGGAAACTGATTATTGAAAACGAAAGATTCATAATAACCAGCTCAGCTAACTTCAAATATATGCATTATTTTATAATTGTGTTGATAATGTAACTTTCTACACGTACAATGTTGCTTTATTGATAGGTGTATTTACGAAACAATGCAACTATATTATTGGATTTGATACAAAATACTGAACAATAAATATGGTGTTATGAATCAATCTATGCCATTTTATCCACATTATTTCACCTTTGACAATATCGCAGTTGTATGTTTTTATAATTCAAATGCAAATGTTCGACTGGGAATAATCCGTGGAGCTTTGGTTTTTCATAGAAGCCCTTCCATTATTAAATTAACGTTTTTGTTCATTTCTTGACAATTTTGTCACTCTAATTACGATATACGGAATGCAAATGTTCCTCCCTGAGAGTACTGTCATATCATTAACTTTAGGTAATATTTCATTATCCATGTCTTACTAAGACTTATACACATGTAAAGTCAATATTAGTTCAACTTCGGATAGATTCACAACTTGTAATCTTATCAATAAAGTAATAACAGTAGGTATTATACGCCGAAGAGATTTTGTTGAAAATGTCAAAATCCTATTCGTATCAACGATTAATCAGTGTGTTCTAATTTTGAATTTCCAATTCAAACACAGTGAATAGTAATAGCTGTACTCGCATCGACATAATCTGTCAGGTGCTAGCAAACACATTCAGTGAGGAGACCAACTTCGTCTTTTGATATTGAAGAAATTTTAGACTTGGACATACATAGCTGGTCCTGCAGGCAGTAATCTTAACCAACAAAAAATTAAGAGATTTCTATTAAGATTGCTCATCCTTAATAAATTCCTATTATATTCACAATCCTTTTAAAATTATCATAGCAAAACATTTTTGAATTCATTCCTCTAGCTTATGCAGTAACGTCACAAACTTATAGTTCAGCTGTTTCACTTTTATCATAGAGCTCATCAGTGGAACAAGCTAGTTTGCAACGCGATTGAAAGAGCCTTGTTGAAGGTAGTTATAACCTACAACGCCTACAACGTAGTAAAAAGAACAAAATATCTCACGCCAATTACGTAACTTTTGTAGAGTTCCAGAAATCTAACAGTTGATGTACATTGCTTGATTTCTCAGATCTATTCATAGAACCGTGAGATATTTTAGTTTTTTACCAGGTTGTAGGCCAATTATGAGTACCTTCAACTTACAGATCAATCTGAATAGGAAGACCTTATATTTGTCATCTGGAAAAGTCAACATGAGATGAATGAGTATATTCATATATTCATTTGTTTCTAACTCTCTTACATATGAATGTATAACATCATCTTCTGCAAAAAATGTATTCTTTAATTTGCTGTCGATACTAAATCCTGAAACAATCTTCGGAGCATTAACTATATCATCATTAGGAAGAATTTAAAAAAACAAAATAGTCTTTTCAGAAAGTTTATTTCAAAAAATTCGATTAAATTTTTTTTCTTGAAATTTGAAATAAAATCATTATAATTTAAGATATCAGCTTCTTTCAGCCAGGTTGCGAAATCAATATCATCATAATGTTCTAAAGTAATCGTCTTTCTTTAGGATGTTTACGTTTAATTGGAACTTTCTTTGATGAATAGAAATGTTGATCTGGGAAAATAGGATACACGCAATCTTGAACAAGTTTTAGAATCTTTTTAAGACACACAAGTACAGATCCATCATGGTTCGTTATCTTGTAGGTATTCTCTATCCACTTTTGTTTCAAACTCTCATCTCGTGGAAATGCAAACATTGAATGATAAGTCTTGTCTTGAATTACTGCCACTTGTATTGTTATATAAAATGATACAGAACAAAAACAGTAAATTTCCTAACCAAGATCAAGATACCTTCAAGAAAACTGATAAAAGTTTCCGAACGATCGATACAACAAACTATTCATGAAGCAAAACACTACCAGTCTAATGAAATCAAAATGGTTGTATGATACACTAGTCAATAGTCACTGTCACATTCATCAGTTCACTCACTCTCAAACTACACTGTCATAGGTTGTGTTCAGGTCAAATAAAATATTTGCTCTTTATTCTATTACTGATATACTGTGAGTAGAATAGATTCACCGACTGACGACTGACGAATAGACACTTCATTGCGTTGGCATACTCGCCCAGACTGACTGCAATATGCCAACATTTGTCGAACGTACACGACATGCGGTTCGGTCAGCAAAACTCCATCATATGTTTTATACGTCAACAAGCTAAGATGAAAACCTTTCATTCTCGTAGGCTATGATTGCACATCCCGTCATAATGGTCTGAAGAATTATTTGGCTGTCATTGAAATTGTCCCGATAAAAAAATGTGGTAACATGTATCTATGTTACCAAATAATGATTCGTCACACGTTTTGTGTTCGTCTATGTTTTTATTCCAATAACAAATCCTACAAAACGAATAAATATAACGTTGTCAGATAGGATAACTATTCGAATGCGTTAATGAAATTACAACCAACATGCAGATCAAAATCTGGTACAAATAATGCATATTAGCGATGCGCCACCGCACTATCGATAATAGAACACATCTCTATACTTAATTGTAACTAGATCGTCGACGTTCAAATGAAATGCATCCAAACTTGGATAGAACTTATTTGAGTACTTGGTTTTTTGCATTCACGCTGGATTTCAACCTATTCTTAGACAGACATAGTCAAGTAAAAATGAAAATACTTTTTCTCTCTATGGAATTATTATTATGTTATTCTTTAACTCTATGACATTATTCACAATGTGTCAACACTGTACGACAAGTTAAGTAAGCGCCCCCTCCCCCTTTGCACTTCTTCACCAAACAAGCCAGCACTTAACCTATGTTTATGTTATATTCAAATTGAGCGATGTGGCTTTATATTATAATAGGAGGTATTGGTAGAATCCATATCTATAATATATAAATAATAAAGTAATATATACATAATCATAGATATGAATTATACCTAGTGAAATTGAAAGTAATGTTTCGTCTTGACTTTTATTTCTTCAAGGTTCTAGCTGCAGTATTCTGTAAAACCGTTCACATCTTGTTGGATGTTTTAGAAAATCGAAATGAAAAGTGGGTCTTGTGTCACATCCATTCATCAAATAAGAGACTTTTCCGTTTTTCGCATTCCCCGAGATCCTTTTTGATTGTATCAGACCTGTTTTTATTGTTGTGACTTTTGAATTCTCGAAGAACCCAACAAAGAGGTTAGATTTTTTTCCAGGACGAATTGTAGTTATCTAGAATTTGCAAATTTCTGTTAAAGAAAAAATTCTGAATATTACATGTGATATCTAACATGTGACAACTCATTCGAAGTGTATTTTGTCCAATAGTGTGAATCAAGTTTGCCTTAAAGAATTCAATTTATTTTTATGTTCCCAAGAAAGCCCCCACGTACTGAGTGGAAGTTGTCCGATATAAAGCTTCCATCATATGAAAAACTTGATAATAAGTATACTTGAACATTTCAGGAAGGAATCTTGACAGGATTATATGAGCACATAACAATTTTCCCATTTCATTGAAATAAAAAGCATAAGTTGGAATGAAACATAGGTTTTATTAAAGAATGAAGCAGATTAAAAGAGATAAATAATAGTTTAATTTTCTTGCGGAATAGTTTCCATCCTCGGGATGGAGAAACGGAAATTCCTTCCCATTTATATATTTGAAGCGATCTTCTACGGAAAATTACTCACGGTATTGCGTTTTTATTCCAAAGAAAACAAATGAAACTGTACACATATCTCGGAGAATTAAATTATTCCCCAAATGACAAATGTTTCAGCAGAAATACTCGGCAAGAACAGTTCTTTCTGAACTCATAATATCTCACTTATATACTTTACCTAAAGGGGGAACCTGAAATTTTTTCAATTTGGCATCGAATAAAAGATGATGTAGCTAAGTGAATCAACTTCCATATTCCATATGTTCAAGTATGAAGGTATTATAAAGGATCTTAAGTACATTTTCATTTCGAAGTGCTGGACGTTCATTTCTAGGTCGATATGTTACACTTACAGGAAGTCAACTGTTTACACTCTATTCAGTATACAGGAAGAAACAGTATACAGTCTGAGGTGCATATTGGAAGAACTACTTCAATTCCACCCAAGAAATTAATTAAGTATGTAAAAACTTCAATTCCACACAAGAAATTAGGTTTTACTTTTATATATCCTACAAATATTAGAATGAATGTTGGTGATGTTCCGTAGATTTTTATATCTTCTTATTTTATTTGGTTATGCACTTTTAAAAACATACTCTGCTATTACACATTCACAGATAACACGTTGATTCTTCTTCTTATTCAAGAACTTGTTGATAATTTGTTGTTAATTGTTTTATTCTTTTTTAAGATATAAAACTTTGTTTATAACAATCTGGTACTGCTATCGAAGATTGATTACTCTCCGATGCCACTTAAATAACTTTGGTTATGTTATCATTACTAACGTTGAGATGAAGATTTATGAACTTTTCGAAGCTGCAGAGACTCTTTCAGTTCTCCTATGTAACTACAAACTTAGGTTATGGAAATTAAATTGAGCTGCAAGAGACATGTTCAGTGCTCAGATGTAATTGCAAACTAACTAGCTTTCCTTTCATTTTCCTTCTATAGGGCTCACAAAAGGAAGCTTGCTCAATCTATTTTCAGCCAATCAGGTACTTCTTCTTAATATCTAGGAAGCTATTCCCATTGTTGAATCTGACAGTTCTTTAGTATTGTTGAAATTTGAAACATCTAATTTTTGTATCGACCAATGAGAATTGAGTATTTTTAAAATTCTGATATATTTAAGATTTTCAAATTAATTGAAGTTATTGTTCATTCTGCTATTTAAATTCATGTTACCAACGTTTTTTCCCATATTTTGATATATGATAACCTATGATTAGGTTCCTATTAACTTGATGATTCTGATTATTCTGTCTATTTTGACATTTGTCATTGCTTAAATCTAATACATAATTTAAAATATGAATAACATCTATATAACTTTGTAGAACTGAAATTTCTTAATACTATCTTATATCTATAACTTATTCTTAGCTTATTTTACTAGTTTGCTATCTTCATATAGTCTTTGAATCATTTTAATTATGATTTTCCTCTTTCGTATCACTGTACGTTTATCCACTTTCACTGTTTCTTCTTTACACTCCCTATAAACTATTTTACATTTTTGTTTATGTTATTATACAATGTTCAATATCTTATTCTACTTATATATTTAATTTTAAATAATGTTTTCAATTCCATATTAAATACACTTTTTAAACTTTTCTATTTTTACTGTTTCGGTAAATTCAAATTCTACCACTTTATTATATATAGGAAATGAAATCATAACAATATATACAGTACAAAGTCTCAAATAATATAAACTTATGATTATGAGAACTTGAAGAAGTAAAAACAATATTGGGTAACAAAAAGTGAAACAGAATGGAAAATGCAGAGATTAATAACTACCGATTGCCGAAATCGCATTATTTGGAAGGGATCGGAATATTAGAAAAAATTTGAACCAAATGTCTCGGGCTACAAGGAGATTATGTTAAGAAATTAAATATGAGTTTTGACCAAATAAATCATTTCTTGTTTCATTTTTCAGGGACTTTTCACCTTGCCCTCGTACTATGTTATCTTCATATTTTGGCACGCTTATTATCGAGGACTGATAACTAAAGAACGAACAATTCTACCAACATTTCAGTTTTCTGCAGCATTAATTGTACGAAGAAAACATATGTTTCCAAATTTAGTTGTATCTCTGTTGACGGCAATATGGACCAGTTCTTTTTTCTTTGTATTTTGGTAGACGGGAGGAAAACCTCTCTGTTTGTAGAACATCATGTTAGCCAGCGATATAATGTTGGGAGAGAGAAGCTTTGTAATATTTCAGACTTCTATTTGTCACGGTAAATTTGAACCTTATTCCTCAATGTAACCAACTGTAACCAACTAGTTCAGTAAGTTATAATGTGTCCGGTTCTCACAATGAAACGTTTCCTTTGATCCCCGATTATTGTTTGGTCTACGCTACCAATAGCTTTGTTGGAACATAAGGAAGAACACTCAATCAAGAATTATCGGCATTACGGGGCGGTTAGATAGTTGATGAATTGAATAAGGGAAAACGAAAGAACACTGTTTTCATATTAGACAAAGTGGTTTCAATCATTCGATGGAATAATGTAGTTTCAAAAACGTATTAAAAGGTTTACAGATTGAATTTTGATACAGCTAGTTCAATTCTTCTTGAATTTAATGAAACTAAATAACAACATTTTAATTAGGACTTGATAAGCATAAATAACTGGAATTTAATTGAAAGTATAATAACAAAAATTAAAAACTTTGAATGAGCAGTTTCGATAATAATATTTTAGTAAAAATTTGATTCGAACTAGACTAATTAAAATTCGTAAAATTTGATGACAAGTTGAAAAATGCAAATTATGAGAATCCCACTAATCAACTAACCGTGAAAATTTAATTACTTCACTCATTGAAATGTTACCGTCCGTTGAAGTCGGTGGAGCGGGAGGAAACTGCATCAAATCAAAAAAAAACGCAGCTACGAATCCAAGAGTAAGATAAAACAAGCAGACGGAATTATTAGATTATACGTGAATCGATGGAAAAAGCAATTTGAAACAAATTATTATTCGAAAAAATTGAGCATTCGGTTGAAGCTGAAGGAATTTAGAAATAACAAAATAGAGGGGGAGCGTTCGGATCAGTCTATACAAACTATAAAATTTCTCAAAATTTGCATAAGATATCAATTATAATGACAATGAGGGTTCAATACTTACAGGTTATTTCCAATTTTCGAAACTAAAGCATTTTTAGAAAATTAAAATTTCAATCAAAATTAAAATATCTGGAAACAATGAACATCTAGGGATTGTCAGATGTTGCCAGATGTTTTCTGTTTAGTATCAATAACAAATGTAGCTTGAGAAAAGTCAAGGAATTTTTAAAATGAATATAAGACCATTCAGACCCGCTTCAAGGAGGACGATACCATAGCTGCCATGATTAAGATGGTCAATAATTTCTTGTTCTAAAGAAAATCATGAACCTGTCAAGATGAATAACCAATATAGGACGGTAACAAATGCAAGCTATGTGATAAATGTTGATATTAACGATCTGAAGATGCTTAGGTATTGGGTTTTACAGGCCCACTGTTGATCTGAATATGGAAGTTTTAGACGTCTTTCTTTCATAAGTTACATAATTAATCGAAATGTATCACACGTGAATCGGGACGTAACGTAGTATCCAATCATCAAAATTGCAAACAAATATAGTCTTGATTACAGTTGAAATAATATGTACATTCAAATCAGTTAGTAATATTTAGAAAAGGACAGATAGGTTAATAAATCATCACCGAAAACATTATGAGCTAGAGACCTCAAGAGAGAAATCTTACTGCTTATTGGTTGAACAATTCAGGGATCCTTTTCCGAATTGTAAATTGCTTCTTAAGAAAAAGAACGCATTACAAATACCAGAGACAGCCGCATAGACGTCCGGAAAGAGTGGCAAGGAGGGAGGCAGTTATCCTTCAGGAAGATTTGGAAACTGTGTAGAATAAAAACGTGGCTCTCTTCATGTCAATTCATCAGAGCTAGTCGAGAAGGTGAACTGTAAGATTTTTAGACGAAGTGGTAGACCGTGTTGTCTGGGAAAAAAAAGATTTCAGTCTTCATTAAGTCTAATCAAACGACGATTGTTTCTGCAATTTCTTAAATAAGTTTTGAATCCAATCAGTCGCAAAACTAGAAGCATATCTTAGTATAGTCGTTGATTGAAAGAGTTAACTTAAGTTAAGTAACCTAACTCTTTCAATCAACGGTATAGTCCATTCCCAAAAAGAACTAAATATTATAAAATTCCAAGCAATTAGAAATAATTTCAATCACAATATGCTAGTTAATATGTTGAAAAAGAAGAATTTTCACAAACAATCACAAAATCTGAAAACAATTGAAGAATTACATTCTTTGTAAAATCCCGAATTATATAAAACCTGAACTGAATAATACGAATTTAGCTACTTCTTTGAAGAGTATTAACACATTGAGTCAAAATTTAAAAAAACAGACGTGTGGCACTCGGGGACTGCCGCGGTAAAGCTATTGCATAGCATTTTTTCTCAACTTATGCAATTATAATTATTTATTTATTTTTAATTTATGCAGTATTTTTTTTTCTTTAATATTAATTCAAGCTTTTTCTTTGATATTAATTCAAGTTACACTTTTTGAGCGTGGTGACCGATAAGAAAACAAATTTTTTTCTTTTATTGAATAAATGAGAAGTTAATATCGTTTGAATATTTTAATTATCTTACAATACATGTAGGTTATTCTGGAATTTGTTATCATTGAAACTATAGGTTTATGGTAACTGAAATAAGAGACATAAGTTTGAGACTTGATATCCTCTGAATATCTGGAAAATACCGCGTCAATGGTGGTCCCACATTTTGTTGTGGACTCTTGTGAATCATTATTCATTTTCAAATTCAATTTTTCCGAAAGAAAAGTTGTCAACCGCTCTGATTTTTTATCAGCGAAGTTGATGTTGAAATCGCCAGCCAAGATAAGTGGAAATTTATTACCATTTGTACTAAGTATTTTCGACCCTTCTTCAGTGTACTCCAGTAAAGTGCGATGAATAAAATGCTCTACCTCGTCCAATTTTGGATTCGGAGAAATGTAAATTGCTACCATGACTATGTAGGCCATTTCTAAGTTTGCATAAGCACGCACAAATATCTCCAACAAATGAGCGCCTAACATTAACATCGCTAACGTGTGCAATATTTATTTCAATATTGGGAGTCATAATATTTGTTACATTATTATTATTTTGGTAAATAGCTCCCCCACCTGTTGGAACAGTATCTCGTTTGAATTGAACAATACAATTGAAATTAGGTATTTCAATCGGATTATCATGCGCCATGCAAGTTTCGGTAAGAAGTAACACATTTGTTTGTCTCGTAACTGAATCTTGTAAATCGTATTTGTGACTATTTAGACTTTGGCAATTGAAAGTCATTATTGAAATGCCATTTCTATTACTAATGAAATCTAAGACACTTTGAAATGTCGTCTGAACACTATTTAACGACAGTCTTTTGAATTCTTGCAACAAAGATGCAGTCGATGCAGCTTGCCTTCGATTATGATAAAACTTGAATGTAGAATTATCGTTTTTTGTCGTGATATACAATTTTTCAATATTAGTCACCCGAGAGAGCGCAACATAAACGAGTTCCTGAGAATGTGCTTTACTATACTCATATACTATTTCGTCAAAAGTCGACTTATGTATAGTTATAGCAAGAGCTGAAGTTAATGGAAAATGTTTGCGTTTGGCTATACATTTTCTATTCGATGTTAATGAAATATTTGCTGTTCGTAATTCAATGGGAACAGCGAGATTGCCGACTCTGTTTTGCACTGCTAGAGCGGCTGCTTTTTGCCTTAATTATATCACTGTCGCTCTAACATCATCAATAACCTACAAATTTCATACCTATTTATTTCAGTTGTAAAACAATAATGAACTAAAAATTAAAAATTATCTTGGTCAAGGGTGGTTGTGGAATGTAAAACGAAATGTTAACTTTGAACCTTTTACAAGGTCGCAATAGCCACAAACGGGGTCGAAAACTGTTTTAAATTAGTTAATTTTCGATAAATCGAATGACGTTCACGTGAGGGGCGCGTAGCTCGCGAGTTAGAAAAGTGCAAATCTTCGGAACATATAAAGTCTTTGCAAGGAATTTTCGCATGCGGTTTTCACTCCATGTCGTTAGTTTATGAACGACGCCAACTAAAGAGCATAGTCTCGGGCCCCAAAATGTCGATTAAATAGGGAAATTTAATTAAAATAAAAACAGGTACTCTCAGGTCTCAGCTACGCACGTCTAACGTATAAACTCTAACTGACGCGTAGCGAGCTCCTAGAGGCATATGTCAAAATCATTTCGTTCGTAGCTGATTACATAGGACGTCTGGCGTTCATGCAATTGTGTTTTTATACAATTTGAACCTTCTTATTTCGATAGGCCACGTGAAAATCCCGGAGTCTAAAGCGCTAGAGTGTTATAACATTCGTATAAAATATAGAAATTTCTCACTTTTAGAAACTTCAAATTAATTAATTAATTTGACACATGTTAGGTGTTTAGGTCTTAGGTTTTTTCGTTACGGAATTTCTTGATTCGGTCGCCGCGCTCAAAACCTGCGATAAAAGCTATATGCAATAGCTTAATAATCAAGATGAGTCACGAAACACAGTGAAATCTGGAGTCTATAAATTAAATTGTGGATCTTTCCCAAACTTGTATGTATGTCAAATTGGTGAGTCTTTCTCTAATAGAGTAGATGAAGATTAAGTTATAGAAATAACAAACTCGACTCCCATTAAATCAAACATTTTGTTAGAGATGGGCAGCCAATTTAACTAAAGCTATAAAATCTGTATGTGGTAAATAATGGTATTTAAGATGTAAGATAACTTGGGAAACTCTGGAAATAATAATAAAAGTGAACACAGTAATCTTTTACTTGATAATCAGGTGAATTTTCATATTTTCCGTTCCTTAATCTACTCCCAACAAATAACTTTTCGCAAACTGATTGTTAGATTTTAATATCTGTAACAACCTGTATTCTTGTAACCATTAAGTAAGCATTAAATAATCTAAATCCTAATCAGTGAGTCAGCCCCCTTGCCCATTATCTGCTTATATTTTTGACTATAAAACCTTTGTAAGTATCATTTGTTCATCTTAAGGAGCCCCCACGTGGCGAAACATGTAATGTTTTCCTTTACTTTTATAATAAAAGTTTATTTTGGGACTTTATTACAGATGTTCAGTGCAGTGTTTGTTTGTAATAAATTTATCATATTGAATTTTGTTATTGTTAAATTATTTTTTGAGAAGGAATTTTATTTCTTGTTGGGTTTTATGAATAATGTGCAATGAAAAGTTTAGATTTATTCAGTTCGTGTTATTTTTTCATGTGTATTTCCATTTATTGGATTTTCGTAAATTTAATGTGAAGGAAGTATTATACTATGTTTCTTCCTCATCTATTGAAATGCAATATATTTTCAGCTTCAAATACTTGTACATCTACAATAAGGCAGACAGAAGAGGGATAGTTTTATATTGTAGTCGAGTCACGATCACTTCCTTCTTTGATTGGCTCTCATTATAACTGACAACGAAGTAGAACAGGAAACCCGAATATGCCACGTGTATATCATATTAATACGACATGTTTATGCAATTCTCCTTCCGTGCACATAATGATGATACATTTCTATGAAAATATTTTGACACGTATCATGAATAGATAGGAAAATAAGCATCCACCTTGAAAAACCGTATAAATCACACGATTTACTATCCATACGAAGCGAAAGGAATAGTGTACAAAGAAAACACATTAAATTTGTAGATCCCTGTACATATTGTTCAGTATGTGGCCAATTGCACCACTTTGGTCAACACCCTAGACTAGATGTCCGGGGATGTGAATTCAATTTTAAAATTAATTCATCAATATAATCCTATATTGAATAGTCATCATGTCCAAATTTTGGAAAATTCTATCTATATCTATTAATATACACGATATTGAGTGGGTGAGGGTCCCGAAAGGATCGGCTTATGCTTTCGCCACGCTCACATCGTCTTTCACATGAGCCGACAAAGAGCGCGCGTGACACTCCCTCTAGTTGTTTGAGCTCGATTCTGCTATGTAGAGCTGTGATAATTTTTCTATATACGTAGAACTTGTCATAATTTTAAACTTAGATACCAAGAAAATTTGCGCTCCTTCGGACTCAACAAAACAGACTCAACATTTTCTAACCTTTTTTTTTCAAACAGGTGCTACCTTTTCTAATCCAGATAGCCTAAACATTGTACATAATGAGACCAAATGTTCCAAATTTTGAACCATAGTATCAATAGATTTATAGCGGTGTCAAAAACTCCTATAGCAATTTCCTAAATGATCAGTTAGACATACCAGTGATCATTTTCTTTGTCTTTCAACGCACTCTTAGAATAATTCTTAGAATATTGAATAAAAATAATCATCCTAATGCACGAACTGTTTCTTAATTCACGCTGTAGTTTCTCAGGATCTTCATGTTTCGGAATTTTCGATGATCCCTCACTCTCAATTATAATCTCATAAGCCATGTTGTACTTTAGTGCCTATTTTTACTTGAAATGCTCTTTGTTTACTTCATAACTTTCTATCTATTTGAAACTATAGTAACTTTTTCAAGGTATTATTAAAATTGGTATAAAACGCAAGTAATTGTTCTTTCATTTATTCATAATTATAAATTAGCAAATAGAAACGATTTCTACCATCGATTGTTCTACGTATAAAATCAATCTCCTTCCAAATACTCTGTGACGTTTATCATTATGTCTCATAATGATATGCACCGTGACCACTATTTCCGAATGTGGTGATGCATGCAACTATTAGAAACTTCAGCATGAGAATATTGGCAAACTAAAATAGCAAGAACCAAAACTGAGTTAGCTCAACACTGAATCAAACCTACCTGTTATTTGTATGTATCTAAAATGCTGCACGTGTCCTTCTTCAATCGTCGACTTTGTGATGAGTGGAAGACCATGAATGGTGAATTTAAATTTGTTTATATTTGGAGGATTAATATGAGCATTTTGCGAGTATTGGTTTCTAATTTGGTAGAATCACAAGCAGCTTGGGCTTAATACAATTAATGTAATGAATATTTAGAAGTGGAAACGCGTCTAATGGCATTAAGTATATTTGTATTAGTGAGTTTGCAAAGTACATAAAACAGGTATATGAATCGATCATAATTATTCAATATTCAATAATTATATGCACGGTAGGCCGAGATAATCAATAACGATAATTCCATGGTTTGGGAAACCTGTTCCCTTCTCATGATTGTTTTAATCAATGATATACAGGATATTCCATGAGAGCCGTTCGTTAGAAATTTCCGTGGTTAGAAAAAAGTTAGAATTCTGAAATTTCGGATTCCAGGGTTATCCAAGATTTTCTTTCTTTTCAAAATATTTTCAAGAGCATACTACTTCCGGTTACACTGGAAGTCGCCATTAACTTCCTTATTTTAAATGGAACACCCGGTATATTATTTCATTTTTAGATTCCTGAGAAAATTTCATAGCGGATTCCATCAGGTTTTCCTATACCTATTTTCAATTTTTTCTTAGATATCTTGATTTTTTTGAAAATTTTGACAGATGTAGCGCTGTTTTGAGCATTGCGCCCTTTAACCAATTTCGATTGGTGGAAAGCGCTTCTGGGGTAGACGGAAGCACGAGAATGATTCTTTCGAATGCCATATTGATAACTGATTTATCGCATACAGGGTATCCAAAATTTAATGACCAATTACATCATTTTAATAAAAGTTGGAAAAGTTCGTTTTTTTAAATGGGACAGCCTGTATTTTATTGGAATTTGATTCTGCATCGATTTGCTATAACACTCCCTATACCTATTTCCAGTGGTTTTCTTGTTAATCCTTATTTTTATCAAAAGGTGATCAAACTCCAAAAGTTCTACCAAAATTTAAATGCGGCGAAATATCTGGAGATACTGAGAGAGTTTGTTAGTGATTTTCTAAATTCTCTACCTCCACGTGATAGAGCAAACAGTTGGTATCAGCTTGATGGTGCTCCAGCACATTCCACTATAGCTGTACACCGGCAATTGTCACTGTTGTTCGAGGATCGGTGGATTGGCCCGCGTGGACCTTGGAACTGGCCACCCAGATCACCCGATTTGACCCACTTGGATTCCTACCTCTGGGGTATAAAAGAACTAGTGTACTCTAGGCCGGTACAAACTAGAGAGGAATTGTTGAACCGTGTTCACCATGCGCTTACTAATATAAGTCCAGACGAACTTCGGAGGTCTGTTTTGCGAGGAGTATATGACAGAGTTATTCAGTGTTTGAACCAAAATGGAGGTCATATAGAACAATTATTGTAATTTTACATTCTCTCATTATTTTATGTCATTATGTTCCAATTTTTTGTTTTTATTTTATATTTCGTTCTAAATGTTATGTACTAATGTCATGTTCTAATTAAAGTAAATTTTTTACCGTTTCATTGATGTTTATTTGGCTTCGGAAGGCAAGCGATGTTTCGGTTTCTGCCAAAAAACCACATTAAAATAAAAAATATGGATTAACAAGAAAACCAGTGGAAATAGGTATAGGAAATGTTATGGCAAATCGATGCAGAATCAAATTCTGCATCCGACCATCCAATAAAATACAGGGTGTCCCATTTGAAAAAACGAACTTTTTCAACTTTTAAAATGATGTAATTGGTCATCAAATTTTTGATACCCTGTATGCGATAAATCAGTTGTCAATATGGAATGCGAAAGAATCATTCATGTGCTTCCGTCTACCCCAGAAGCGCTTTCCACCAATCAAAATTGGTTAAAGGGCGCAATGCTCAAAACAGCGCTACATCTGTTAAAATTTTCAAAAAAATCAAGATATTCAAGAAAAAATTGAAAATAGGTATAGGGAAACCTGATTGAATCCACTATGAAATTTTCTCAGAAATCTAAAAATGAAATAATATACTGGGTGTTCCATTCAAAATAAGGAAGTTAATGGCGACTTCCAGTGTAACCGGAAATAGTATGATCTTGAAAATATTCTGAAAAGAAAGAAAATCTTGGATAACCCTGGAACCTGAAATTTCAGAATTCTAATTTTTTTCTAACCACGAAAACTTCTAACGAACGGCTCTCGTGGAATACCCTGCATATATACGTTGTCAATCCCACTTTCGTATCACTCGTTTTGGGAAATAGGAATACAGCTCCGTACATCCACGAGCGTCGCTCATTCACACAGAAAACATTTTAGGGCTTTCTGTTAAATTGGGTTGAACATAGGCTATGATTCTAATTTTTCCTCAAAATATAAATAATTTTGTGAAATCGTCAGAGGTTTGAGCACAAAATTAGAATCTTCCGATATTACTCTGATTATATTCTCTAAAGCTTATACCATTCTGTACTTTATTCTGTAAACATCTAAATATATAAGAAATATCACTGACTGACTCATAATAAAATCTGTAAAGTCCACAGACTAGAAATTCGGTAGATAGGTCCTATAAACAACGTGAGCACGCCCCAAGAATTTTGTTTAAATTCGATCCCTCAAGGAGAAAAAGGTAATCGATATAGGTTGTGACGGTTTTGACAGCTCATATAATTTTGTAACGTTTACATGATAGTTCATAGATTGATGGATAATCACAGCTCAGAGTGTCAGTGTCTGACCACAGATATCTCTAATGAGTAGACATAAGGTTATGTTTACATGAAAAACAGCTCATATTATGATAGCTCATACATTGACAGCAACACATGTTTGGGCGAGTTTCCGCATAACGTAGATATCCACCTAAATACAAATAAGAATAAATATTAAATTCCATGACATAGAGTATAATTTAACGTCCTTTCACGCCTTCAGCTGTTTCTAATCATTTACAACATTCATTTAACTAAGTAGTACACAAAAATTGGTTACATCCATCGAATATCGCGATTGGACATCCCGTTTGATTATCCCGATTGAATATCCTCACTGAACCTGCTCAGCTGAACATCCAGATTAAATATCCGAATTGGATATCCCAATTGAATATCCAGATTGAATACACCGACTGAACATCCCGATTGAATATCTCGACTGAATCAACAATTTATCCTAGCAGATGATTTCCCTATTATTGCGTTGAATTAATCTAAACCTCTTAGTTATTACGAGTGGAAACATTTTGTACAAAGCTAATGACGAGAATGGGCAAAAGAACTTCTGAAATGCCGACTACCCAATCCAACATTTGAGCTCAGTTTTTAGATGAACAGTTGTGTGAATAAGACGTTAAGTGTAGACACAATAGTTGTGATTGTCGTCACGTAATCTTCGGAATCTGTGAAATATTTTCATAATTCATATTCAACTGATTGATTATTCCGATTGAATACGCCGACTGAACCTGCAGATAACATTACCCAGCTGAACATCCTGAATGAACATTCAGATTGAATATCCCGATTTCATATCCATATTTGATATCCAGATTGAATATCGCGATTGGACATCCCGTTTGATTATCCCGATTGAATATCCTCACTGAACCTGCTCAGCTGAACATCCAGATTAAATATCCGAATTGGATATCCCAATTGAATATCCAGATTGAATACACCGACTGAACATCCCGATTGAATATCCCGACTGAATCAACAATTTATCCTAGCAGATAATTTCCCCAGTATTGCGTTGAATTAATCTAAGCCTCTTAGTTATTACGAGTGGAAACATTTTGTACAAAGCTAATGACGAGAATGGGCAAAAGAACTTCTGAAATGCCGACTACCCAATCCAACATTTGAGCTCAGTTTTTAGATGAACAGTTGTGTGAATAAGAAATTAAGTGTAGACACAATAGTTGTGATTGTCGTCATGTAATCTTCGGAATCTGTGAAATATTTTCATAATTCATATTCAGCTGATTGATTATTCCGATTGAATACGCCGACTGAACCTGCAGATAACATTACCCAGCTGAACATCCTGAATGAACATTCAGATTGAATATCCCGATTTCATATCCATATTTGATATCCAGATTGAATATCGCGATTGGACATCCCGTTTGATTATCCCGATTGAATATCCTCACTGAACCTGCTCAGCTGAACATCCAGATTAAATATCCGAATTGGATATCTCAATTGAATATCCAGATTGAATACACCGACTGAACATCCCGATTGAATATCCCGACTGAATCAACAATTTATCCTAGCAGATAATTTACCCATTATTGCGTTGAATTAATCTAAGCCTCTTAGTTATTACGAGTGGAAACATTTTATACAAAGCTAATGACGAGAATGGGCAAAAGAACTTCTGAAATGCCGACTACCCAATCCAACATTTGAGCTCAGTTTTTAGATGAACAGTTGTGTGAATAAGAAGTTAAGTGTAGACACAATAGTTGTGATTGTCGTCATGTAATCTTCGGAATCTGTGAAATATTTTCATAATTCATATTCAGCTGATTGGTTATTCCGATTGAATACGCCGACTGAACCTGCAGATAACATTACCCAGCTGAACATCCTGAATGAACATTCAGATTGAATATCCCGATTTCATATCCATATTCGATATCCAGATTGAATATCGCGATTGGACATCCCGTTTGATTATCCCGATTGAATATCCTCACTGAACCTGCTCAGCTGAACATCCAGATTAAATATTCGAATTGGATATCCCAATTGAATATCCAGATTGAATACACCGACTGAACATCCCGATTGAATATCCCGACTGAATCAACAATTTATCCTAGCAGATAATTTCCCTATTATTGCGTTGAATTAATCTAAGCCTCTTAGTTATTACGAGTGGAAACATTTTGTACAAAGCTAATGACGAGAATGGGCAAAAGAACTTCTGAAATTCCGACTACCCAATCCAACATTTGAGCTCAGTTTTTAGATGAACAGTTGTGTGAATAAGAAGGTAAGTGTAGACACAATAGTTGTGATTGTCGTCACGTAATCTTCGGAATCTGTGAAATATTTTCATAATTCATATTCAACTGATTGATTATTCCGATTGAATACGCCGACTGAACCTGCAGATAACATTACCCAGCTGAACATCCTGAATGAACATTCAGATTGAATATCCCGATTTCATATCCATATTTGATATCCAGATTGAATATCGCGATTGGACATCCCGTTTGATTATCCCGATTGAATATCCTCACTGAACCTGCTCAGCTGAACATCCAGATTAAATATCCGAATTGGATATCCCAATTGAATATCCAGATTGAATACACCGACTGAATATCCCGACTGAATCAACAATTTATCCTAGCAGACGATTTCCCCATTATTGCGTTGAATTAATCTAAATCTCTTAGTTATTACGAGTGGAAACATTTTGTACAAAGCTAATGACGAGAATGGGCAAAAGAGCTTCTGAAATGCCGACTACCCAATCCAACATTTGAGCTCAGTTTTTAGATGAACAGTTGTGTGAATAAGAAGTTAAGTGTAGACACAATGGTTGTGATTGTCGTCACGTAATCTTCGGAATCTGTGAAATATTTTCATAATTCATATTCAACTGATTGATTATTCCGATTGAATACGCCGACTGAACCTGCAGATAACATTTCCCAGCTGAACATCCTGAATGAACTTTCAGATTGAATATCCCGATTTCATATCCATATTTGATATCAGATTGAATATCTCGATTGGATATTCCAACTGAATATCCCTATTGAATATCCCGACTGAACATACCAGTTGAATATCCCGACTGGACATCCCGATTGAATATCCCGACTTCTTGTACATTCATAGAAATTATATAAAAATGAATCCAATATATCTAATAGAATCTTGAAATCATTAACGTAGAAAACCTTCATTACTTAAAAGCAGATAAAGGAAATTCCATTGTAATTGTGTACGAAAAAGATTATAATAATTCGAAAAATACTATGCTCAATAACAAATAGAATCAAATCGGTAAATCAAACAAATTTTAATTACAATATATTCTTACTAAGCTATATTATTAACCCAAAATTCAAAAATCCGGGAAATTCCATGAGACTGATCATTCCAAATAATTGTGCCACGTAAAACAAAGAAAAATGGTTTCCGAATAAATTTAACAACTTCCAATCCGCATCAAGTGTGTTTGTGAAAAAATCATTGCAACTAACTGCAAAATTGAAAGATTTCAAACGAAAATCAATTAAAAAAATTAGAAGCTTTCCAATTTCATGAAATTCAAAAGTTTCACTTATTATCTTTCAATAATGATTAAATTCCAAAATTCGTTTTCTAAATTTGGAATGAAACCCGTTTAAAGAATATACGAACAAGCCAAAAAAACCGTTTAGGCAATACCTTTGATGAAGTTTCTGATTTCGACGATTCTGGAATTTGCAAAATTAATTGGGAGTCGTATTCAAAGTGATATGTGGAACAGACTAGATGGGACATCCTAACAATATATTATAAACAATATTTTGCCCATATAAAAGAATAATAGTGAAAAAGCATATTCCGAATGCAGGTCACACCATCTTTCAGTAAAGTTTATCCCTTGTAGAAGATAGTGCGGACAAATATCTAGATAATTAACAAAGGATGAAGATGTATAATCAAAAAACAATTTGATAAATTCAGATTTATCTCCAAATAGTATTTAAACATTTAGTTTTCTAATCTAACTTACGCTGATGATAGATACTTGGTTGCTGGAAGATCCTTAGTACTTTGAAACTCTTTTAATTTATTAAATAGATGCTTACCGAATATTTTATTATATTGTCCCCATTCAAGATGATGATTGTCGTCATTTTAAGATAATCATTCGAAATCCTAATTGAAACTGTTTGGACTTGTTCTTGTTTCCATGTTTATTGACGCAATGAAATTTACTGAGAAAGAAAATAATTCATTTAATAACAGCATAATTCGAACGCCCTAGAAATATACAGAATTATAAATTAGGTCGAGAGATTTGTGGACATCCTAATAACAAACTTCTGGGGGATTAAATAGAAACTTTTCGATCCTTTACCGCTCTTTTGGACAAATAGAAGTCCAAATGCAAGCTTGGAGATCTAGATGGGACGGTTGAGATCTTCCTAAATTGCGAGGGTCTTTATTTACTCAAATATGAACTAAACTTCGCCGAGATTAATACAATTTGTCCTTTATAAAGTTCTCTGGAAGGGTTAGCAGATTATTTTCCCGTTTTTGTGTTGAATTAATCAAAAGCTCTTGTTATTACGAGTGGAAACATATAAAGCTACCGACGAAAATAGGGGAAAGAACTTCTGAAAGACCGACTGCCCAATTCAACATTTGAGCTCGGTTTTTCAGATAAACAGTTCTCTGAATAAGAAGTTAAGTGAAGACACAATAGTTGTTATTGTCGTCACGTAATCTTCGGAGTCTGTGAAATATTTTCATAATCCGTATTTAACCGACCAGAAGCTGAATCAGGCGTCCTTATCGCGTGATACCATAGTTCTAAGCTCAACTTATTGTGAAGTTTATAATGGTGGTTCAGATTAGATGGGAGTTAATGCCCACAAAATATATATGACAGTCATCAATGATTCGAGAAGAACAGTTCTCCTTTATCCGGATATCATGCTCTATATTGAGTTAGATTTTCTCTATAGAATCACGATGTTCATGGATGTCTAAACCATTGTGTTTACCTCCGGTCCTGGGGCTTCTTGTATTTTCTATTTACATAGATTCATTATTCAGAATCAAGTCCACAGGAAAACTTATCAGCTTCGCTGATAACAGTCATTTTGTACACTGATACTACATAGGAAAACATTATACACTTCATTTAGATTAAATTACATAATGATACACCATACACTGATGACAATACTGCCGTCCTAACAAGAAAGGTCCTATCTGCAATATTTAAGATTTGAGAAAATCAGGTTTTTGTTATATCTTATTCTAAAATACATAGTATTTTAAGAAACTTTTCATATTTTCCGACATAATATATAAAATAAAATATGAAAAGTTTCTTAAAATACTATGTATTTTAGAATAAGATATAACAAAAACTTGATTTTCTCAAATCTTAAATATTGCAGATAGGACCTTTCTTGTTAGGACGGCAGAATAAATTTCTCCAGCTACAAAAATTATCTGTCACCTTATGAGCTGTTAGAAATTGTAAAAGACTTAGTGATCTTTAATATGAAAATATTTCAGAAAATGAGATATTTAAGAATTTGAATTGACTCACAATTGACGTAGTATACCCATATGGCGGATATTGCTAAAATGTAGAGATAATGCTGTAGAAATTCCGATACCATAAATAAATATCATATAAAAGCTACCTGAGAATGATGAACTGGTAGAATCGAGATTGAGATACGGCAGCTTAGCTGGGGAGGAGTATTACCATGTCATCAGAAGGAAATTGATGTTTTACAAAAGAAAATTCTGAAATTAATATATTCCAAAAACAATATTCAGTATGCTAACCTTCTATTTGCCGAAACAACATAATAAATATTAGGCAACTATATTTTTACAGCACCATATCTCACTTATATTGTCACGTTTCCGTTTTTACCAAATTCAATTATTACCAATCTATATTTTTCTTCATTTTTGTAAATCATTTTTATTCTCAATATAATCTTTCATATATTGTATTTTAATGTATTATCTGATTACAAAGATACTTCAAACCATTTCCTGTCAGTCGGTGTTAATTTCCTTCCCAGATAATTTTATATTCCAAATAATAAATAATATTGTCATGTCAGCATTACGGTTCATTATTTTGCGGGACAAGTTCATTTACCGTGTGAATACTAAATTGCAAGATTTCATCAATAGAGTCTATATAAGCAGCCGACAGAGAAATAGGGGGATATTCAAACTCTCTTCTCGCGTGTGAACGCTATTCGATCTGAATAATGTAAGAAATGTTTCTCATCCACTTTTAATGGAAAATTAATGAATTAATTGAACCGATTCCAAAACTATCCATCATCATGTCTTTTAATTAACTGAACTTATTCTGAAATCATTTATGGTTGTGTTTTATTAATCGATTTATGTATTACCAAATGTACCGGACTCACTTTTAATAGCTTCATTCAAAACCAGCTATTCAAATCGAACTAAGTTGATTATTTGTTTTGTTTTATTTGTTAATTTGTTTTAATAAATGTTATCAAGTTAGTTTTACCAGTGTTGTTCCTTTCAAATTACATTTAACTTATCTCAAACAAGGATACTCAGGGATTCGCCATTCCTCTCGACCCCCAACCAATATTCACTTAAAAAACATTCAGCTCTACCAAAAAACTGACGCATGGCAATATAAAAATGAGACAAAACTAAACACTATTACTCATTGCTACAGATAAACATTACTAAGGAGCCTATTGGACAACGTTCAATTTCTTCCCTGGAATGTGTAAAGACTATCTAATCATTCTAAACTTGTCTATAATGCTGAAAGATATATTAAAATCAACTGTGATCAATCGATCACTGACTTCCTTTATTTTAGTAAGCGAAATAGATTTATGGCACTTCTGTGGGTCAAATATTTGATTATAGGGATAGAAAATATATTGAAAATGAGTTAAAAACCGCTAATGAGAGTATATCTCACTCTATGTTACATTGAAAGTTCTGTTTTCCAAATAATATGTTCTTGTCTAAATTGTTAGGAGCATACTTGAGAATTATATGAGAATCAAATGTAGAGAAGAATGTCCATGATAGACCTTGAGGTTTTAATGGATTTTTCACCACATGTTATCCTTCACCATCGAAAATGTAACGTAATATGAATACTATTATTTTAAGTATCTTAAATTTACCTATGTTAATTGTAAAATTCATGACTGAATGAATAAACATTATTTTTATTGCATCTGTTTGGTCACGCAAAGTCTAATATTTTTGTATATATGAACCTCTAAAAAGATAGTAGTTCATTGATAAACATATAAAATATATCAATTATTATTCACGTACATTCAACATGAGTTTAATCGCTCTGAAATGAGTGTACATATGAGTATTTTTTGATAATGAAAGTCCTAACCAAAGGTGCCAAATGGCTAAACATGAAAGACGTATCTGATCCATCAGAGAAAAAAGCCAGTTACCTCAAAACAGACGATTTGTATAAAATATTGATCCAGAGTTCGTGATCTAAAAGATAATTCATAAAAGTTTAAAATGAATTCTCATAATTGTTGTAAAACAGTTTCAAATTTTCTCTGAATCTTAATTAAGAATATAAGAAATTTGAAGGAAGGAACAGTCTCATATTTTGGGGAAGTGTTCTACGATTTTGTTGTGTTTTCTTACACTATTCGACTATTCCAGCACCCGTTTTTTATTCCGTCTTGGTGCCTTCGGTAAGCCATATGGAATCCCCCGGTATCATATGAGGACTACCCCCAGGGTTCTCCCGCTCATTCAAGGTTTGAATCATGAAAGGCACAGAAGTGCTGTGAACCTTGATCCTATCGGATCTCATCCCCAATGGCCCAGGTGATCCAAGCAATCCAAGGATGCTTCGGCCTTTTTGGTCAGCCTTTCCTTGACCGATAAGATCGAAGCGATACGCTCCTCTTATGATGGCTGCCTGAACGGCGAGGTGCAGTGGCTCCAACCCGAACAGCTTCTTCATTGCAGCCGTTGGGGTAGTCGACATTGCACCTGTTACTCCTAAGCATGCTAGCCCAGTGAATGCTGGGATGCTTAGGTTCTTGTTTTTGGCCACCACACGATTGCGACGTATGTAACAATGGGTCTCACTATAGTTGTGTACACCCAGTATACCATCCGCGGAGTGAGTCTCCGGGTTATCCCGACTATACGACGACAGGTCCACAGGGTTCTTATCGCTTTGTTAGCGGTTTTCTCCAGATGCTTCCCAAATGTTAGCCCTTTATCTAGGCTCACTTCAAGGTACTTGACCGTGTTCGTCATCTGTATATTTTTTCCATACAAAACTAAGTCTTGTATGTTTCCAATGACCCTTCTCTTTGTGAAGGGTACTCCTTGTGAAGGGTACACAAAAATGATACTAGCAGAGCTATTTACTCAACAATACAAATACAAAAAGAGGTATCCTCCAAGGAAGAACACTTGGAACTGTACTGTTTATTCTATATATTAATGAATTATCTCAAGTAATACTACACACAAATATTACATTTGCACAAGTTATTAGAACATTAGGTAATATAAAAGATACGATATGTGAAACTATTATCAAAACAGAGCAATGGTTCAAATGTAACAACCTAAAATTAAACATAAACAAAACGGAACTTGTACAAATTGGGACAAATAACTGTAAGAAAGGTAAAGAAGAGAGGATGACTATACCAATTGACAATGAAATACACACTTCATGCGGATATACATATTTCCCAGGAATCATGATGGATTCAAAGCTAAATTAGAAGTCACATAAAGCATACCCGGCCCCGATAAAAAGTTCATTCAGCTATGCGCTGAGAGTTATGTCAAAAACAGTAAGACCGAAGCTGCAATAACAACATACTACGCTTACGTATACTCTATGATAAAGTAGGGAATAGTCTTCTGGGGAAACTCCACGGCCATCTTTCGTGTTTCTAAGATCCAAAAATCTTGTTTACGCAGCATCTTTCACATAAAGAGAGACAATCATGTAAACAGATTTTCAAAGACTATTCATCACTTGCAACTACTTCAATATATATACTAGAATGTGTATTATTTCTCAAAAATAACTCGTAATCACTTACCTCATTTGAACATGTGCATAAATATAATACTAGAAAAAAAACACTACGTCCGATTCGTACTAATCTAACACAAATACAGAATAGCGCTATTGCACAAATTATCTATAAAAATATACAGGTTGTTTCGGAAAGACCTCCCGTAAATGCAGGGGACGGTAGATTTTACAAAAATAATCAGATTTTTCATATAAAATAAGGTCATATCTCCTTTCTTTTCGGAGATACAATTGAATTTAATTTTTTTACGAAATTTTGCTGTAGCTCCAGTGCAGTTACAGATATTTCGTGGAAATCTGGCACTCGGGGTTCTCAGAGAACGCCAAATAATATTGTAAACCAGAAAAATATGAGAAGAAAACAAAAAAATTATTCTCGAAAAAGTTAAGGCTAAAAGAAACGCCGAGAAGTCGCGCACTCAGCGCCCTCTACCGCATAATCTGAAACTAACTAAACCATCTTATTCGGTTCTCTGAAATCCCCGAGTATCAAATTTCAACGAAGGAGCTACAGCAATTAAACCATATCTATATTATGTAAACTTTATTTCTATACCTTATAAGCTAAAAGTGTTAGGAACTCTTGTGAAGCTTCTATTGTCGTACAAACTACTTATAATATTATATGTATTTTATTTTGACGTGTTCTACACCAACTATGAAGGTAATTAAGAACGAATAAAGATCTATCTATTCCTCTATTGTTTCTTTCAGAAAATACATTCCAAACAGCCATCGAAATCAATATCAACCAAAATTAACTTTTTCTTCTTTCATAAACTTTTCAAATTCTGAGTATCATTCCTTTCATTCACATCTATTATTGCTCAGGTTTCCTTATTACGAATTTATAACTCACTCAATGCTGTGGCTATTTGTTGACAGTTACGCTGCATTATGTAGAGCCTACAACCTGAAAACTGAACAAGAAAAGTTATACTAGTTTCGTTTGGGTAAAATGAAGGTTCCCTGCACCTCGGAGGAGAGCTACTGTCTAATAAGTTTCAACTTGAGAGAGACGGAGTGATAAACGATGTTCAAAGTTCAAAGTGGACATTCGATGTCATTCAGAATTTGAGAGCCCTTGTGTCTTGTGCTTTACACCTACTTGTAACGTAAATATGTAATACACACCCTTTAAAGTTCATCGTTCGCCATCCACACTAGAGAAATCGTTGAAGGAAATCCGTATTCGCGATAGGATGTCTTGTTGGACTAGCAACTGCTTTGTACAAGTTCCTTTATACTCTATGGAACAGTGGAGCTTTGCTACTCTCTCTCTTTGTGAATATTTCGTATTTGCTGTTGCATTATGCACCATGTTTCCGTAACGATCATTATGTCATCTGTTCACTGTTGGATTCAATATTCCACTTTGTTCAAGACCTAGGGCACCGCAATGTTTGATATACTGTTTACTGAACATTTAGTTACATCAATGCATTACCATTCTCATAACTCTCTATGTTTGATAGTTTTGAACTTTGTAAACACTCATCCAATTGAGTATAACTTTGCTTTACAATTCTAAATAAAAATACATCAATTTGGAGGTAGGATCAACTGTAATGAATATTTCCCTTCTGCTGGGTCCTCTTTATTAATTGGCTAATGTAATCAACATTTAGCTTGTTCACTTACTAACCTCCCTATAGAAGGCTTGCTCAATACTTTTGCTTATTAATCGAAAACTGAGTTCACTTAAGACAAATCTTCACTATGAATGCAGTGCATGGGAAAAGCAACAGAAAGGAAACATTTCAATTCTTCTCATAGCAATACAACTGGTAACAATGAAGGTACATAGATATGTAATACTCACTCATTTCATTCGGACACTATCAATTTTCTTAAATACAAGGAGGTCGGTATAAGGCCAGTATGTTACGATAATAATCAATGACTGTCAAACCATAACAATATAATATATATAACAATGTTTAGTCATTGTCTATGGCTTAGTTGTTTGATATTGGATATTGAGAGAGTAGCTATAGAAACAATCAGAATTTTTAAGCTATTGCATATAGCTTTTATCGCGGGCTTTGAGCGCGGCGACCGAATCAAGAAAAAAAAACAGAAGACAAATACCGTAACGAAAATCTAAAAAAACAAAAAACAAATACCGTAACGAAATATCCTAAGACCCACCACTCCGCGTACCATGTAGCTCGGCCGAGCTTAAAATTGTCGAAATGTTATCGAAATTTTAACTTTGAACCTTTTAAAATGTCGTGATAGCCCCAAACTGGGTCGAAAACTGTTTTGAATTGGTTGATTTTCGATAAATCGAATGACGTTCACGTGAGAAGCGCTTAGGTCGCGAGTTATAAGAGAACAAATTTACGGTACATAGAACGTCTTAACGAGGACTTTTCGCATGCGGTTTTCGCTCCATGTCGTTAGTTTATGAACGGGGCCAACTAAATAGCACAGTCTCGGGCCCCAAAATGTCGAAAAATTAGGACAATTTAATTAAAACAGTTTGAAGTATTCTCAGCTGTCACCTACTAGCATCTGACGTGCGACGTACGAAAGGGAATTTTCTAGCCACTTAAATATACCGAAAGCGGGTAAAAGCTAGCGGCCCATAGCCCAAAATACTTTATTACAGCCTGCGCCGGCCGCACGGGGTTCGAAACGGCTCCAAATTAACAAAATAGAGGTAAAATGTATGAACTCTAACTTACGCGCAGCGAGCTCCTCGAGGATATGTCAAAATTATTACGTTCGTAGCTAATTACATAAGACGTCTGGCGTTCATGCAATTGTGTTTTTATACTATTCGAACCTTCTAATTTCGACATGCCACGTGAAAATCCCGGAGCCGGAAGCGCTATCGAGATCTGAACGTTAAAACTTTCGTATAAAATTGTGTTTACAAGTCAACAGTCAACTGAAACTACCGGTAGTAGAGTTATCTATGCTTGTCACAGAATACTCTTCATAGAGATCAAGATGATACTCTTTCTTACTCATAATTCGTGAAGATTTTGAAGGGGTAGTGGATGTTTTTGTGTCCAACTTTTTCCAGTGGCGTAGTGCTATACAATAGCTTTACCGCGGCAGTCCCCGAGTGCCACACGTTTCATTTTTATTCATAATTTGTAGCGTAATATTAATCAGTCACAAGTTGTTAATAAATGACATCGAATCGATTTTCTTTTAGGTGAGTGTGACATTGTTTTACTATGAATGTAAATTCTAATCAATTCGAAACATAATTTCTTTTAGGAGAACATTGATTGTCATTCCATTCCTTAATATTGAAGCTTATTATAAATCGATTTAATTAGTCACGATGTCATCAGTATGGGTGAGATCACACCCTAGGAAAGAAACAGATAAGAACAATAAACTATCAATAAAAGTACGAAGTATTAAATTACTACAGGAGAATACCACATATGCGTTCCCAGATATGTACGAAGAAGTTTATGCTGAAAAAGTAGTACTGCCAAAAGATATTGCAGGATTGTACATAGACGATGTCGGAAAACTTTGTATTTAAAGATTAATTTCTAGAAGAAGAATTTTTACAGTAAAAGATTCAATCACAGATTATAACAAAAGAACTGTCATTATCAGAGATTGAAAGAAATTTTGTTCTGGATAAATTCAAAGGAAAAAATCAAAATGCAAAAGAGTGGTTTCAATATTTTAAGAAAGAATGTACTCGATATAGAATAGAAGATGAGGAGGAAATAATTCAATGTGACTATTTTTAGAGTATAATGCTAAAGAATGGTACTGTTCTAAGATGAAAAAGCGAGATATGAGGGATTGGAACCAATGGTTACATTAATTCCTTCAAACATATGCGGATAAAGGTTGGTCAATTGTTCGTTATGCTTATGTATTCAAATATATGAATCGTTTCGGATTATTATTAGATTACGCCTTGAAGAAAGAGCGCGAATGTGAAAGGAATATGACAGGAGTCACAGAACAGATATTCAGACACTAAGTCAGATTTATACTAACTTAATCAATTAAAACTCTTGCAAATTCCTACATGCGTCTTATAATGTTAAAAGTATATTTTATATTTCCAATAACTGACAAATGTTTTTCTATTAGCTCGTAAACCTTAGCATCTGGTTTGAAAGTGGATACTTGAACCTAATGTTCTCGTTTTTAGTCGTTCACAGACTTTGTTGACATGAACTCGCATTTATTAAGAGTACTGCTTAACAGTGGATTCTTGATATATTATACTTATAGCATCGATGTCTTTCTATTCCAATTATTCGTGTTTCTGTTCGTTTCGGCGACGTTTTAATTGAAATTGGTGCGATAAGAACGCTTTGTGTTAATACAATTAGCTTTGAGTAATCCATTTTCAAACATAATAAGTCTTTTGATGATGATCGTGAGACAGAAACGTACGTAAAGACGAGATAATATAAAGCATAAGTGTTAATGTGACCTATTTCCCGAGAATTTATATATAAATATAAATAGTTGAGTTAGAGTCACTAGAAAATAGAAAGCTGCGATTAGATATAAATCATTGAAGAATTCGCGAATGGAGTATTCATCTCGATTAGACTGTTTGAAATTAGGTCAATCAATTTTTTGATCTATATTTCTCATACTTGATGCATTTGTGGATTATGAGTCAAATAAAAGTTTTGATGATGTAAATAAAAAATATGATGCCAGAGGTTCGTATGCGTAGAATCGTGTTATTTAATTTTTATGTTTCAATAACAATTCGCTCGCAATGAACTCTGGTGACGCCATATACACTAATATCATCATTAATATTACTGCAATTGCCATTCCATTCATATAATGAAAGAATTTCACATTGTGATGTCCCTAAATTGCAAATCCAAAAAATTCCTCAGGGAGGACCGAATCGCCTACTGCATCATACCTGCCACGTTAATTAAACAAACTAGGGTAAATTAAATGTAAATCAGATGAAATGATTGAGAGACGTTATTATTGGAATAAACAGAAAAACAAATTTTTCTGCGGCGGCAGCAGCAACAGTTTCTTCTTAGTAGTGACTAGTGATTAGGTATAATTTATATTTATAGTTAAATAATTACATTTCAAATTTGGGCTAATCTTTACGATGATGCAAATCAAGTAAAAGCTTTCGAACGACCCAACTCCTTATCATCATGCAAATTCAGCATATTATACACATATACTTAATTACCTAAATCATGTTATTATCAAGTAATTAAACGGCTATAATTTTTTGATGAAATAACAAATTTCAAAAGTAAATTTTGCCATAGATTGTAACGAAGCTTAAATTTTGAAATATCATTTATTTTAGATCAGGCAGTAAATACGAATATTACACGTAAACTCCGTTTGAACAATTCATAATTTCAATAGATATGCGTGAGCTCCGAATGTATATTCCGTGATTGTCACTTTTCTAAATCTCCGTAATTTTGAATAAGTGTAATTATTCGATAAATGAATTGAATTTACGCCCGTTTGAAAATTGCATTCATTCCGATAAGCTTATGTTGTAAAAAACGGGGATCTGGTAAATTAACGCATCAAACTATGGAACAGCCTTATGTATAAAAAGGGCGAACAACCGAAAAACTCCGATAACATTTGTTCATTGTGCCGAGAGGAACTAGTGTGATATCATGTGCGCGAATTTTAGATCTAAAAAGTAGCGTCACTTTTAAGCATTGTTCGGGAGTAAGTAAAAAACCCTTGGCACAAAATAAGGAATTGGTGGAGCGGACTTGACCAGAACCTCGAAAACATATAAAAGCAATGACAGACAAAAGATCGTCCTCTTTTGTGATTTTGATTATCAATCAGTACAGTTGCTCTTTTGTGATTTTGATTATCAATCAGTACAGTTACTCTTTTGTGATTTTGATTATCAATCAGTACAGTTGCTCTTTGGTGATTTTGATTATCACTCAGTACAGTTGCTCTTTTGTGATTTTGATTATCAACCAGTACCGATAAAGTGTGATTATTATCAGAGTGAATTAATTATTATCCGAGTTCAAGTCAGATTTAAAATTTGAATTAACAATAGTGTTTCGTTTGAGTGTATCTTACATAAGGTAAATGATAGCCTAATAGTTTATATTTTTTAGGCATTACGATATATTGATTTCCGTAGTTTGTGATTGGTAACCTTTGTATGATATCTGAGTTCCGTAGCTTTCAGTAATTTGTATTGTTATATTTGAGTTTATCTCGTCATAGGTTGGACCGCGCACGATTTGATTCCGCATGTGAGTCGAAATAGAGTGTACGTTTGAACGACAGGGGCGTCATTGATATATTTGTGCACGCTGTGTCAACCCGGAAGTATAAGCCCTAATTGTCTAAAATTCTGAACCTGCCAAGTGTATGAAATCTAACACTGTCATACAATTACCGGGCACTCTGTGGATAGTTGATACAAGGGTGGGTGATATGACAGAATAAACTAAATCAGAGTAATTATCCGAAAATACCGTAAAATCATACAATCGTGAAACCTACTGCAGGCCAATATTTTCCGATCCGACCGAATTTTAACCGTTTGATATATCGTAGTGTGTAATGAACATTTCAAGTAATACTGCTATCTGAATGATTACCGTACACCGCTTGTTGCTCTAGGAATGCTTGATTTGTATTTTCCGTAAATTGATAAATTTAAATCATTTATCAACCGATTCCGTACCGTTGAATTGAATTTAGATACCGAACATATCGTAAAAATAGATATGTTGTAACAGTTTTCTTATACCGCTTGAGCTTCATTACATTTTCCACCTGGGTGGATTTTTTGTGTAATTTACCGTTCAATTGCATTCCGCTAATTATTCTGAAAGTGTACTTGTTATAATTATTATATATTTTAATATTTGAAATTCCCCGTTTTATTAAGTTATTTCTGCTCCATCTTTTAACGAGCTAAGTTTTAACCAGATATCAATTGTAATTAAAGCCTACAATTTTAATACTGTTTTCTGCCCAATGGGCCCTGGTTTTACTTCACTGTAGCTAAGCTACCCTAGGGACAAGGCTATCTATTGATAGCATAGTGACAAGCCTTGTGGTGAGGATCCTAGCAGAAGTCCTCTAAAGGAGTAAGCCTTTAGAAAATCTGGCGCCCGAGGATTTGAAGCTTACCGCAGTGAGCAGTTTACCGAAAAGTCACAAGGTACACGTCATAAGATACCCTATGTAATTACTACTAATAAGATGGTATCAAATGAGGCATGAGACAAGTTGATTATTTCTCGTGAAGGCTTTATTAAAACAGTGGTTACATAATTCATTTTACCCACACAAATCGGGGTAAAACGACATACAACAAACAAAAAACCCAGCTAGCTCGTCAAAATTTTCTGCATAAGAAACAGCAATATTTAGCCAAGTACCCTCTTGTGTAATTACAAGTTGGAGAGGAAGCGGAAAATCAAGTAGTTTATTTTTGTATGCATTAACCAACGAACTCGGATATACTAGAATAAGCCAAAGTCATTTTTGAGTATCGCCAACATGTCTCTCTCCCACCATACTGTCATCTAGCTTCCCAGCAATCGTGTGGAGGAATAAAGATTGAATAGAGAGATCTCCGATATTGGCACTCGTAATTCGCCGCCGCTAATCGTGTACCTACTGTCAAGAAAAGTGACATTTATTTGAAAGTTAGATATGTTGGGATGGAACATGGTAGTAATAATTGCAAACTGTTTCAGACATGATCAAGACGACAAAGAAAATATTGATGTTTCAGCACCTAAAATGTAAAATGTTTAATTAAGAGCATATCAGTTTTACTAATATATGGTTTTATTTATTTTAGAGCAAAACTTTCAGAAAGTGAATATGCGTCAACATCTATGACCAAAAGCAGCGTTTGGTTTGCACCAGCTAATGAGGATATCATGGTTAGTAGTAATGAGGAGCCCTTAGTTGAATCAGTTTCCGCTTCAATTACTACTACATTTCAACAGCCACTGCAGCCTTCCCCAAAAACTATATCTAGCAAATCACCAGAATCGGATACTGCTTTTAGTTTTAGTTGAAATCTTATTTTCATATGCTCTGATATCTTTGTTCTAATGTATTAAAATGGTTCTTTTTTCAGTGGAAATTATAAATACTTAAATATTGTCGTTGAATAGGTTGCTTGTAATACCAAGGAAGGGCAACAGATTGATTAAATTATGTATTTATCTTTTTAATATCACAGATTAGATATCCGCCTAAAACATGTTTTAAAGAATGTACTAATGATTTACTAGAATTTACAGGAACAATAAATTGTTAATATTTATTATTAATACGTCAACATTTTTAGAATTATATTTTCCGCAAGAAAACTTTTCAACAATATGCAATATACTTACTCACATAAATAAATTGACAATTTTTTATTCAAATAAAACGTTTACAATTTTACTAAAACTTTTCTTACTTGTATGTTCCCCATTCATATTGTTAGTTATATACCATCTTACATCGTGAAATCAAGAAAATCGACGCATATTTTGCTCCCACCTCATAGTCCGATTATTGGAAATGCTTCCTGACAATAAGGATGAAATAAAAGCAAAAATGATGTAGTGGCGATATACCTACTGTACTTTACTATCAGTAGACAGAATAGAATAAAAGTATATAATCATGTTAAACATCTTTCGGGAGTTTTTGGTCATCAAATTTTCCATATAGCGCACAACAATGGATTTTGTATGAATATACTTATACAGATATGATTTGAAACCAAATTATAGGTTGATGTAGTGGTGAAAAAAGTGAAACTATTATTGTATTGCAATATAAATTAAATAATTATGATCTAATAATGTCCTCGATAGAAACAAATGTTTTTCACTGGTTAAGAATATATAAAAATATACTTGATTGCCCAGATGTAGATGAACAAAGTAATAAGCAGCTCATAGTCTGCGCTTCAATATAGTTACTTGCACGCACACATAAATCGGTAAATGGCAATCACCAAAAGAAGGAACGACCTTACAAATTGCTATTATACAAATGTGGTCAGTAAGTGAATCACTTTAATTCCCAAAATACCAGTCTTTTTCTGTAAAACATGGAAGAAACCCACATTTGTCATTAACATTCTTCTATGTCTACAGCTACACTGTTAATATTGGTTATAAAGTTTTTATTTTTGATGTTTCAACAGTTTAAAAAAAACGTACCTTACTGCCTTATAAATAGTACGCCCGTGGCGTAGGGTACCCTGGAAATCTGTTTAAAATACCCTATACAATACACGCCTATGCCGTGGGGTACTATTCCTCTATCCGTACTGGATTTCTACACGTCATGTTGGCGATACAAAATTTCCTAGTTACGAATAGACTGACTAACTCTAGTATATCCGAGTTCGTTGGCATTAACTCTGCTGGAGCATTTTGAAAATATTTTTTTACATTTGATATTAAATCACCTCTGAGTAGTTCGAGCGGATCTCTTCTGCAACTCTGTGAAGGCCATGTGCAATACAAGAAATGTGAAGCATGTTAGGATGAAACACTTTTAGAAATTGTGCTACCTTCACCATGTAAGTATCTAGTGGTTTGCAGACTATTAGGTGAGGCTTCGACGGCTCTTCTTTCGAAAGCTTTGACTAAATTTGCTATGTACCGTCCACAAGGATCGCTTCGTTTCGTCTGCAGATATCCAAACAAACTCGCTTCAGATTTCGGCTTTAATTTTCTCCATAGTCTTCAGAAAAATAGCGTCCACACATTTTCTCCTACAGTAGTATCAGAGGGAACTACACGATTAGTCTGGTAGATCAGTCCACTTGCAGGGGTTGCGGCGTGAAAGATGAAACACCTATACATGTACTGTGTCAGTGCACGGCATACGCGGTTGGTCGTCGGACATACCTCTGAGACGATAAAACTACACCCGAGAAAATCAGAAGTATACCCTATATCAGGCTACTGAAATTCATAGAATACACCGAACTGATGAGGAGGTAGCCACATGTGAGGGCACTATAATACTATAATGACCGCAGTGCAGTGGGTCTCCCCTTAGGATGGAGAACCAACCTCACGGAGGAGGGGTTTTAGTCGGTAGGAATCCGACACACCCAGGAGCACGGGCACCCGAGGCGTCAATGCAAGATTTCTCCTCCTCTAGGAAAAAAAAAATAAAAAAATCGGAGAGAACCATTTCTTCGATTTTGCAACAATATTTTCTAATAAAACTGTTAAAATGTTTATTGTTTAACTCATTAACTCACTTGTTTAGTTTGGAGCAGCAATACTATGTGGAATTAGCATTTGTGTACGGTTTTCGTTTTATTTTTGGCTTGTGTGTGGCTATGGGTTTTTCCTCTTTATCACAAAATTCAGAAAACTTTAGTCACAATTTAATAATACATTTGACAAAATTTCTTCAAAATATGCTCCCACAGAAGACAAAAATAATGAATTTACGTCCTAACTGTACAAAAAGACCTAAATATGTTTTTTCATATGTTGATACATATTTCCCGAGGTCTGATAATTAACAACCATTTCTGAAAAGACTGAATATGTATAATGCCTATTTGAAGTTGGGAAAAAACATACAAGGTGTTCCATCTCAGACGAGCCACCCCGTATATTTCTTATCCCATAGTGAGTGGAAAAATCTCCCGAAACACATCGAATGATTTTGTTTGGGGGAAATCTTTTGACGTATATTTGAGGCTTGAACGAGCAACCCCCTAATAGGAGGCGCTTCAACCCCTCAAAATTGAATGAAGGAGAGGGGTTGAATGATACGTCATTTGAAAGGTCTTGGAAGCCTCTTTACAACGGTGTATGAAAAACATAAATTTGATTAACCGTTTTCGCCAAAAATTAATTTTGTTGCTCGAATGCGCCACCTTGAATATTTTGGTTATTTGTACAATGTACAAGTTCATTTTCATTGAGCCTTTTTTACAAACTTAAACAATCGTCAAGAAATCACATTCGTACAAAATTGAATTGTGTTGTCATGCTTACAATGAAAAAAAATAAATCAAGCGTGTTTAAATCAAATGTTCAAATTGTCCTCCATTGACTTCCATACAATAATACAATCTTGACTGAAAACCGTCTCTAACATGGTTCAGCATAATTGGAGTTATTTGACGACACTCATTTACAATTCGTTGGCGTAGTTCGTCCAAATTTTCAGGCTGAGTCACAAAAATCTTGGACTTAAGATATCCCCACTAGAAAAAGTCCAGAGGGTTCAGGTCAGGAGATCGAGCAGGCCACTCCATAGGACCTCTTCTTCCAATCCAACGACCGGGGTATTGCAAATTGAGGTATTGGCGAACTGGTGCGGCGTAGTGAGGAGGAGCTCCGTCTTGTTGGAAATGCAATTGTTGTTCAAGTAGTATCGCATTTTCCAACATTTCAAGATGAATTTCGCCATTCAAATTACCAGGAATAAACAGAGGTCCAATGAGGTGGTCTCCCAAAATTCCTACCCAAACGTTTAGCTTTTCCCGATGTTGAGTGTGAGCTTCTCGAAATACATGAGGATTTGTATCGCTCCGTATTCTACAGTTATGCCGGTTAACCTCTCCATTAAGTGAAAAAGTGAATTCGTCAGAAAAGCAAACGTTGTACAAGAAATTTGGGTTATTGTTGATACGCTCGATCATAATTTCGCAAAACTCTTGCCTTCGATCCCAATCATCATCATTTAATTCCTGAATTAATTTAATTTTGTACGGATGGAACTTGTGTTTATGTAAAATTCTGAAAACATTAGATTGGCTAATACCGGAAGCTGCAGAAAGTTGTCGTACAGATTGCGTGTTTGGCATAATTGGACATGTTCCAATACCGCCACAGCTGCTCCTTCATCATTAACAAATCCAATGGGTGCCCTTTTTTTATCCATTACTGAAGCCGTTTCCACACATTTTGAAATCAATTCCATTACGTACTCATGGCGAACGCTACGTTCAGGATGGTTTTCGTTAAATATCCTTGCAGCCGCTCGGGCATAATTTTGATTTTGGTAATAAAGGCTTACCTGCTCAACACGTTCTTGCAATGTGTACACCATATTTTTTGAAATTTTAAACAAATCAGCAAAGTAGTAACTCAACAGATTGATTAAAATCATGAAATGATCGAAGAAACGTTAAAACCAGATAAACACCTTCTAAGAACAAAAAATGAAGGCAACGTAAGGAAATTTTTTGCTGTTTTTTTATTTATCAGTTTGAGAGAATGTATTATTGTATGGAAGTCAATGGAGGACAATTTGAACAATTGATTCAAACACGCAGATTTAATTTTTTTCATTGTAAGCATGACAACACAATTCAATTTTTTTACGAATGTGATTTTTTGAAGATGTTTATGTTTGTAAAAAAGGCTTAATAAAAATGAGCTTGTACATTGTACAAATAACCAAAATATTCAAGGTGGCGCATTCGAGCAACAAAATTAATTTTTGGCGAAAACGGTTCATCAAATTTACGTTTTTCATGCACCGCTGTAAATAGGCTTCCAAGACCTTCCAAATGACGTATCATTCAACCCCTCTCCCCTATTCAATTTTGAGGGGTTGAAGCGCCCCCTATTAGGGGGTTGCTCGTTCAAGCCTCAAATATACGTCAAAAGATGTCCCCCAAACAAAATCATTCGACTTGTTTCGGGATAAGAAATATACGAGGTGGCTCGTCTGAGATGGAACACCTTGTATATTATATTTCCTCTTGAATGATATGATATGTAATGTATCTAACACGGCATATTTTTTGGGTCGTATACCATTTTGCCCTACATATTCATATGCCATTTTACCCTTTATTTTGCGAATAACCCAACTTAAAATAGCACGCTTTGATTCAAATTGAAAGATGGTGATACTAATTCATGCACAGATCATAAACACGTACCTCCCTGATTTTTAATAAGTAATAAAAGTACAAGAACTTTAACTGTCCCGTGAAATAATATTTTCCATACTACTATACACTTCGTAAATAACTCTCCTATGATGCTACTACGCGAGTGTCTGCTACAAAGGAAACAGGCATTGTTATCAACCTTCCTATATGCAAATACGGTTTCTAGTTTGAGCGGATATTTCGAAACAAGCTCTATGCCGTTCCACCCAAATATATTTTAGGCCAGTTTCCCCCATATGTTTTGGTAACCTCGAGTCGCTCACGTTCGTATACTTTCTTTGTGATGTTGATATTGTATAAACCGGTAATGTAGCAAGGTCGACCCATCCATGTCAATAATTGGTATAGTTAATAATATAGCATTTAGCTCTGAAAGTTTGGACGCGTTCGATTTAAAATAGTTCACGTCTTACATAAGTTGTGACAATACTTTTCCCGTTGACAAAAATAACACGGCATGAGATCAGTGAATTATGAAATCTCAGGTTTACTCATGATGGTAATGGAGTTAAGCAAGTACCTAATTACGTAGATATTAATGTCGGAAAAGGCATAGATACAGTGGTTTGCTATCCGCAAAACTCAATTAGCCACTGTGAAATATGCCTCGAGAATCTCATAGCTACTTGCTACTCACATGTGTTCACGACATATCACTGTTATTTATGAGAAACTCGTGAATGAGTAAATTAATTAAGCTGATATTCAACTTAAACTTGGGAAATCTGTGGAGCTGAACTTATACTCTGAACAGGTAGCGAAAATATCATTATTCTACCTTTCAAATTTGTCATTAAGATTATAAACAGCGGTTGCTGTTCCAAAAATGTTTTCCGGCCTATTGAAACAATAAAAAAAGACGGTAATTTTATTTAACTCGCTAAGTTACGAAAAATAAATAGGTTATTACTTACCTACAGTATAAAAGTCTCAAACTGTATTTTCAGTAGAAATATCACAAAAGCATGAAAAATTTCCGAGAATTTGTGAAATAAATGTTCACAGCCAATTTTTTATGACAGCATGAGTGCATATCAACTGAAAAAATTACAACGTTCCTAAGGGCGAGGGATTTAATCTTGTGATATGCAAGATGTTTTCATTTTAAAAATTGGTTCTAAAGAAAATCTTGACAAATTTTCTCAGGAAATTCTGTTGCACGAGTGATATTTTGATAGAGAAAATTAGGAGTGGTAATTAAATGTTGACCTAGTATGAATTATTTTATTTACACTATAATATAATACAACTAACAAAATAAGTGACTTACTATACAAATTATGAACACATTAATTTAAACCTTTTTATCAAAAACGCAATTAATATAAAATGTACAGTATTTTCATCATGTATTTCGTTAGATACATTTGAGGTCAAGTTAGGAGGAAGATGAATCGGCGAGACGCTGTCTTTTGAGGCGACTTGAGATGTTTCTTGCAACAAATATGAATTGGCTTTTTTTGAAGATTTTCTATAATTTGTGAGTAGTGTTGGTTATCCATGGATAGAAACGGTTTTATTGAATTAGGGTTGGAATGTCCTCTTATTTTGATCAATTGCTATTCATTAATCCCTGATTTGGCTAAGCACGTCACTGCTGTTGCACGGTTTGAATCGTTTGTGATTTTGTTTGCGTCCAAACCCAATTTTAGAGCAGAATCTTCTGTCCAAACTGGAAACAACATTTCTCCCTATATCTGATACCATTGCTGAGTTTTCATGAAAATGGATTTGGAGTTACAAATAACCTTTGTGTTTGAATACTGATTGGTTGCTGATTAACAAGTTTTTCATGAAAGCCAACTGGATCCTTGGTATTCTTTATTAGCCATTTACTATCGGCTCTTTTCTTAGCTCCTCCTTTTTTGGTTTTAGGATTATATTCGTTTCTATTCGTATTTTAGGAATTTACATAATATGCCATTGAAAACACGTTAGCAGGAGAAATTTCTTTTTTGTATAGACATTTTATTAAATAGGTTGTAGAAAAAATAATAGTGCCTACCTGAAAATGATTCGTCGCTGTATTTATCCTATTTGAAATGGGAAATAAAGCAACTTTATACTTCACCGCCACGCTAAATCAATAGCAGCAATATGATAAAATTTTCGTTGAAAGCCCTCTGGGTTATATTCTTTCCAGAAATTGAGTATTTTCATGTAATCATCATGTGAGAAGGGCGCTGAACATTCTCTTCTTCATACATTTCCTTGTAGAGTACGACATTTAGAATCGCGAGCTTTTCAGGTTCAAATATTATGCTTTTAAAAGGATCAAATATAATGTTCCTTTTTCAAAGTAATATTCGCGAACCTGTTCTGCCGTATTCTTCCATATTGTCTTGATTACTGACTCTTTGTAATCATCTCCGTTCGTTTCCATATTAAAGGCCCAATCTGCGAGAATTTTGTTTAGTTCGTTTACTGAGGTGTTCTGCCCCAACATATAATCTCTGTTTTGGCAAAATGGTCAAAACTGCGTCCATACTCACAGTTTCTACTTTATTGTATTTGTGGGAATACTATTTTCAGTCGAACTGTTAATTTGTGGTAGTTTAAAGTCTACAAATCTAGCCTTTTTCTCACACATTTCACGTTTCTTTAAGAACTTTATTTGGCGTCGTTATTTTGTTCCCCTTAGTAACCAAAAAACAAAGGTATAATAGAATTTTTCTGACGTATAAATTTTCACTCATCAATTAGATCAGTTGTCATGATAAATTATCAGTAGTAATATCTCTAGGACATTGATAATAGACGAGATAATTTTATGATAATAGAAAGCTCGTTCCTTGGTAACAGCCCGAAGCCGAAGGCAACGACGAAGCAACGAGCTTGAGAAATTTGTCATGAAATTATGAGACATTTGTCAATGTCCGAGGGATATTCGGCGGAAATATTTTTGACTCAATCGTGTTGTCATAGTGATTGATAATTGCACTGAATGCAATTATCAGTGTAATGTTGACATGATTGGGTGAAATTGTTTCATATGACACAAAATGACAAAATTTGAATGGTTGTTAGAACTGTCAAAAAATTTTCACTTATAATATCACAAGAGCTTAAATTATTTCCGGAAATTATCTTGAGGTCACGAATATTTTGAAAATTATCCCGAGTCGCAAAGCGACGAGGGATAATTTTCTTTAAATATTCGTGCCCGAAAGAAAATTTCCAGGAATAATTTAAGTTTGCGTGGTATTCGGTAAGAAAATGTCACACCATAATTTGGAAAAAAATTATTAATCCAATCTGACATTTTAGATTAATTTCACTGCTTGTCAAGTTGGCCAGGGTATTGTTGTTTTTGACATATGTTGATTTGTCATTTTTGTTTAACCGGTTCTGTCACAAAGCTTAATAATTACTAGTTTAAAACGTCTGTACGTTGAGTTTAATAACTGTATAGGGAAATGTCGCGATTTGGTAAAGAAAATTAACAAGTAATTAGACAAGAAATTCAGTTTGTTGAATTTTGTGACTAAAAGCTGTATAATATTCATGAGTGTATGAGTGTAGTACAGCTGGCTACTATATACTGGTGGACTACGCATTTAATATGAAAAAGAAAAATTTTGAAGATTATAAGGAAAGTGTTGTCAAAGTGTTGTGGAACTCTACTGCTAAGCAGTTACAAGAAATTTATTACGAAAAATATAAAATAAAATTTAATCCGTTTTCTGATGTGAAATTTTTTAGTTGTCATGGTAACTAGTCAAAATTAAGGCATCTTATTGGTTAAAAAGTAGAGGTGTGACATTTTCGGTGTAATTTGCACAACTGATATTCTCAATAATAAACACACATATACTTTGTTCATTGCTTACAAATACCTCGTCACTTAATACTCATGGTGAACTGTCGCTCTAACAAACTTCTATATCGCCTGTCTAGATCCTGATTATACTGCACTAGTCTAGCTCCTGATTGGAAACTTAACTTCTATCTATCGTTGCTCACTATTTATGCATAATTTTGTAGTTCCAGAATAAGGCCTGATACCTTCGACATTGATTGTTCTCAAATTTACTGTGTGTCAGATCACCAGGGGTGTTCTGTGAATCAATGTTTTTGTAGACATTGGGTAGGTAAAGTATTCACTTCACACGCATAAAATCTGCAACCAACTAGCTAAAATCATTAAATCCAACTTAATAGTTCACTTTAGGCAGATGGAGTAGCGGGCCAGAATCAATGCTTGGTGTTTCTGCAAGCACAACTCAAATAGCAATATCATCTTTTACAGAAAATAGACTACTAGACTATATGCCCCAAACCTGAACCAAGCAGCCAATCACATCCGGTCAAATGAACCTGTTTTCAAGAGTATATGCATACGTTGTAGTGACTACGATATGATATGGAATAACTGAAGGCATCCATTAAGGCACTGTTCGCACAATAAGACTGCAAATTGGAAAAAGATAGTAGGTACAACAGCAGATAGGTAGCGTACTACACGAACACGACAATGGCGGAGAGCAGTTAAAAGTTGAGATGAAACTTCTGTTTATTGTTCTATTGGGGTTCGGTATAATAACAGTCTATTATTATTGCATATTATTTCCACTGATGCTATGCTGAGAACATGTTACACCAATGAAAATAAGACTCAAATAATTCATCAAAGTGAGATGACAGTGTAAACATGGAATCGGCGCCAAACAGCCAAGAAGGATGTGAAGAGCCGGAAGAGATTGTACAGATATTGTTTTTAGTGAATAAATTTCGTTCCAGTAATCTTTGGTACTAATCTTTCACCTAAAACAATAATTATGAAAAACCAGATCAAATTTGAGTAGAAATTTCAATAATTCAAGCATTCAATTCTAATTCAAAATTATTTTGCGTCTTGTGTTCTTTTTTCGAAAGGTAGTAGAACAATATAGTGTAAAATGAAATATTCATAGCAAAAAATCGTTTTAAGTATCAACTACTTACGCTGATTATTAATATTCATACGAGAAAAAGAAAGACTTAAAAGAGAAATTTTGGCCTAAATATGAAGATGGGGAAGACAAAGGTAATAGAAATCGCGAACAGGATAGAAAGTCTACAATTAAGAGGAGAACAAATGAAAGATATTAACAGATTAAATATCATACACAAGACTAGAACGAAAACCATAGAACCCCATATAAGACAAACAAAGAAGAAATACCAACAAAAACCTAAATTCGACTATACGAATCAAGTTCAGTACCTATACTCATATATGGAAGCCTTGACTTGAATAAAAAAAACGAATAAAGCTTAGACGCATGTGAAATTAATGTAGGTACTTAGAAAAATCGGGGGGTGACAAGACTTGATTTAGAAATGCTGTAATAAGGAATAAATTGTAAGTAACAAGTGTAGTACAAAAAATATTATGACAACAATTAAGAAGGTTCAGACATTTGGTAAGAATGGACGAGAAATGGGTAGACCCAGGTGTAAATGGAGTACCTACCTAGAAAAGTGACTGAGGCACTGAAGAAACGAAGAATGGCATGTGCCGGAGCGAGACGTAAGGCAACAAATAGAAGTAATTGAAAAATGATGTCATCTTCACACCTATGGTAGATGAGGGTAAAAATGAGTAAGTAAGTTAAGTAAATATGATAATAATTAACAAAGTATCCGTATTGTATTATTTCAAGCGGTATAATCTACTAAGAAGTGAGTACTTATAACTTATCAAATAATAAATAAGTTTCCAAAGAAAGAACAAAGTTTGTTTGCTAATTCTACTACGGAGGAAGAGATAAATATTCCCATATATTGGCAACCATCAACACTTTGACGTTTTTTGTTCCAAATCCGATATAAGTTTTACATTTCTGGCGAGAGCAAATAGTTCTGCGGTTCTGATAGATTGAAATTCTAATTTGATATCGAAAGCGAGCAACTTTCTGCACCTTTGCCCACGTTAATAATATGGAAATGTTGCGCACTGAGATTTCAGTATTCCAAGCACACGTCGTATCGCATGAGCTCAAGGATTACAACCATAGGAATACATTACGCCTCCAATAACCACGATCTATAATGATTGTGGACCATACAGTTCAATTACAACTTATGAATAATAATAAATAGAACAAATACAGGCTGATATCTACAAAAATATCTTAAATGGTGAGAAAACTTTATTGTTCATACCTGTTTAAAATTGAAATAATAAATACATTATAAAATACATGAGCACGAAAAAAAAACATAAATATATTCGGTATCCAACATATTGCAAATCGAAATATTATGTTATCGGTAAACGAATAAGCACAAAGCATCATTTTGTATTAGTCCAGTAACCGTAGACAAATTTATGCCAAAAGTGAAGGATGATTTGCAACGCCGTGAAACTCGGCATGTAATAATTCGAAAAAAAATCCATGGAGATGACCTAGGTCATCAGAGTATTCTGACCATCAGGTGAATATCGAAGGTCATGGTCACAACCGGCAACCTCAAAAGAACCTCTCTCACAAGTTTCATCCCATTCCAAAAGATAATTTCACGAATTCACTGGAGACTACGATAGTACCAGGAAGTTCTGAGCCCCAGGTGCGTCGTAGTTCAAATCTGGCTCCGATTTCGTGTTCAGAGGTCCCTGAAACCTTCGATAGACGAATTTGGTTGCATTTCAGAGGATAATAATCATCAGTTCATGGAGATGACCTAGGTGATCAGGATATCTTGAGCACCACGTGACTATTGAGTGTCATGGTCATGTTCCATTCCTTTGCAGAAGGTATATCTACAAATTCCCTGGAGACGGCAATAGTACCAGGATGTCCTGAGCCCCAGGTGCGTCGTAGTTCAAAAACCCCCGAGTGAGGAATTTTGGCTATATTTGAACATTTTTTCAACATTTTTAATTTCTCCTGAAAGTGCATTCAAAGAGATACATTTTCCTCTGTAGAAATGCTAACATGTACATTGGGAGGAAAAAAATTGGTACATTTTTTCCAAATGACTTCCTGAATCAATTTAAAATTTTTTTATCAAAATCGGTTCAACCGATTTTTTTTTTTACTTCAGCCTTTTTTATGCTTTATTTCCTCGACATACTAATCCCCATAACGAGATTTTGGGACTAGCTCTATAATCTTGTTGTTATGTTGTTATATACCAAATTTTGTTATCTTTTATTCAATATATATTCATCATTTAATTTGATTAACGAGTTCAACTGGTAATTACTAATCACCTGTCAGCAAATGCGTCGAAGTCTAGTTCGATATCTCATCATAGACAAACTATTCACGTAGGTACATTCCACGGTCGTACATACAGGTCTGGGAACTCGTATGTTTGAGATGGGTCTCTTACGCGTCGCCAAACTCGTAGTCTCTCGCTCAGTCACTAGCTAGCGCTTGGATCGAAGTGGTAAAACAATTTCTTCCCGGAATCGCAAGCGGTGTTACTAAGTATTCTGATTTGAGAGAGGAATAGAACTGTTACTCTTGTCAAAATGTATTACTCACCTTAAAAATAACTTCCCCTTTTTCTGTATACATGCTCGCACACATAAAAAACCTCGTTAAAACGATTTCTTTCCGGAATCGCAAGTATCCACTTTTTTCGCATTTCGGCACTTTAAAAACATAAGTTTCTTGCGTTACACTTTTGTACCCCGTTTTGCATTTCGGCACAATGCACAGTTTCGTAATTCCTTGTGTTTACAATTCAAGGATTGAAGTTGTCAGAGAACACGGCGTATAGTGTCGGAGAACACTCTTCGACTACTGCGCCATCCTTTTTGGTACTACGCGACAGTTGACGCTTAGCGGACCCACTTCTCACATAGGAAACGAGTTCCCAGACCTGTATGTACGACCGTGGTATTTTCAGTAGTAATTCCACAAGTGATTGATTTTTCGCGATAAGTCTGTCGATTCATTTCTGAACGAAACTGAATTGTTGCGAGAAAACACCACGAGTCCGCAGGATTAGAGGAAATTGGCAAAAAAGTTGACCTGAGAAATTAATAAATTTTAATGAACAGAAAACATTGACATCGAAAGAAATATTTATTCAATTCAACCAACAATAACATAACATACAGAAATATTTTTCAATTATAATTATGAATGGTACAGTTATTATATACATTGTTTTGAGCTTGATTATTTGAACACCCGCTTGTACTTGCAATAGTTGTTACATCTTGATTGCTATTGCTATTATTTCTGACATTTGCAATAAGTTTTTCGTGATGTTGTTCACTAAGTTGGATGTAGGTTTTCAGCGAATTAGAGCTCGATCGCAAAATCTAGTAAATTGCTTCCAAATGTACTCCTTCGATTTCCTCGTATTTTTCGGTACATTTTCATCGATTTTTTCGTTGATTGATTCGATAGAATTCATCCCAAATCTACTCATTTTTGAATGCGTGCACAGCGTAATCACTTATATTTGACGTTTAACTGTCACATGCACTGTAAATAAATCTGAAAACACCGAACTTGGTAGGCCAATCAGAGTCAAGAGTCAAGTTTGGTATTATCGGTAATCCGAACTGGACTAGAGCTTCTGATAGGTTCATTTCGCAAGTGAGTGAAATAGTCATCTTAAGTTCAATGTTTTGAATGATCAATATGTTAGAACTACTATGATTGGCGTTTGTTTTGATAGCTCATCCAGTGATGGCCGATCAAGCGTAGAACTGTCAATGAAATGACCAAACATAATCAGTTCAATCATCAATACGAGTTAACACGTATTCCGAACATTCTATGCAGAACTGAGAAATATATGAAAATTTCCTTAACATGAAAGCATTTTAAAGAATTGAAATTGCTAAAGTTATCGAGTTTATAGAGATGGTCCTACTATAATGCAAATCTGTCAACCCTCCATAAAAGTTTTTGATGGTATATACGAAAAAGTTCTTCCTAACCAATAGAATAAAATTCCACTCTAAATTCAGTTATGAGTTATTAATTGAATTCATCTAAGTATCACATAGATGGAACGAATTTTGTATTGTCTCTATTGGAGAAAATTTAATGGTATTGATATCGATATCTCTTACTTCGAGAAGAGCATTAAAAGGTAGGAAACTCGTCTTAATTGCTATCCGAGTTAAAACGCTTTGGAAAAGTTGAAAAAGGGTGTTTTAATTAAGAAAAATTGTTCGTACTTTGAACAAAAGATGTAGGAAAATTACAATTTCTCTATTCTGGAGAAAATGCCGCCGTATAAAATTTAATATGAATTAGTATAATGATTCTTCCTGTAGATATTTCGTTTTAGAAAAGAACTTATCCAAATTAAATTACTTAAGATTCTAGCATAGTTTCATTTAGCCTCATTAGCCTCATTCAGTACTAATTTTGAATTCAAATCTTGTTCAAGCGCCGTAATATCAAATCTGGTTCGTGTTTCTTATTGAATTAATTTTATTGATTACAGAAGCGGAACTATGTTATTCAAAGTCTCCTCGTTTGTATTTTCATAACCAAATATGAGTAATTTAGCTTGAGGCTCTTTTTGACTTTTCGATATTCCATTTATATCTTTATCCTAAATTGTCATATTAATTAGTGTTTCCATCTTATCTAGAAAGGAATAGATGACTTTGATTAATGAAATGCCTCGGCAGCAACTTGTGTTTTTTTAATTCAATTAAAGCTGCAGAAAACATTGGATCGGTTGTGTGTGAAAAAGTAATGTATTACTGATAATCAATTATTGTTATTCTATGATCTACAAATCTAAATAACTATGATTATTTTATGAATTATCTATTCTATGGTTTACATTTCATTTCGATCACTAATAACTAATAATAAAGATTCTTGACCCAGGTATGAATTATATATATATAAGTTCTCGGGAAATAGGTCACAATAACACTTATGCTTTATATTTTCTTGTCTTTACGTACGTTTCGGTCTCACGACCATCATCAGAAGACTTATTATGTCAAAAACTTGATTACTTAAAACTAATTGTATTACACAAAGCGTCCTAATCGCACCAATTTCAATTAAAATGCCCACGTCGTGAAACGAAACGTACGTAAAGACAAGAAAATATAAAGCGTAAGTGTTATTGTGACCTATTTCCCGGGAATTTATATATAACTTATAACTAATCAAGTTCAAGATAGCTCTATGGATTTTTATTTCAATACTGTCGCTTCATAAATGTAACAGTGTCAGATAATACATTATCTTTTTAGGTTGAATTGAATACACATTAGGATGTGGTAGTTGAAAATATTTGAATTTGGTTAAGTTAAAGATTCATTCATCTTAAGAAGGTTTAGCAGTGTTAGCGGGGTGAGGGGGGATATAACAAGAGCAAGCGGAGAGCGAGAGCGCAGGTCTGGCCATGCTGTAAATATTGCCGACTGAAGTTGTATACATAAATACATGTAAGAAAAATAACCAACAGTTCCTCAAAGAATGGCTATTATAATTATTTCAGTATTTAAGAAGTTTTAATAAAAAAGTAGCTTTAATTACTAATTTTCAGCTATTTTTTCATAGAAATAATTAGTGGAACTCGCTCAAACTTGCACAGAATATTACTGTAATAATCTTATCCCATTAAAAAAAAGCATTTCCATTTAGCAGTTTTTTTTTATTTGAAGATTCAACCACGTCCTTATAAGCTTTCATGTTAAAATGTAGTTTTTTTGACTCGATATATTCAGATAACAGTGTAGTAAAACCCTCCAAAAAATTAGAAGTATTCTTTTATTGTTATTCTCAACGATCCGAAAAATTTTATCATGAAAAGCTATCTCTACCGAACCTCCTCAATAATCGTCATTTCTGATTATAGAAGATATCGAATGAAGTTATTTACAAAAATTGTCGACCTCTGTGAGCTCCACAACCGGACGAGCTTAAAAATGGGTTAAAAATAATTAATTATAAATAATATATTTGGCTCATTTTACCCACACTTTTCATATAGGGTTGTATATAATTCTTATATGGGGTATAACAGAAGTTATGTCCGATTGTATATGAAAATCAATGCAAATTCAACTGTAAACTTCAAACAAAACAACCTGACATGATCTATAGTCTTACGACAAATTGCCAATTTTTTACAGTTGTCTAAAATTTTCATGGATAATTTTATTTGATATCTATAATAAGAACAGCTATATCAAATTCTCACACACTACTTTGACTGCACAGATCATAGAAGTTTTCAAGAAGGTAACAATAAACTATCGCAACCTCAAGCCAAAGATTGATTTTGTTCCTAGTGATACCTACAACAGGAACTATATTCCAAGAAATCATCATCTGGTTGGCTATGTTCCAGACTTTACAGCACTATCTTGGAACATACATTCACACATATTAGTTTTTATATAGATATTATTTATTTATGGAGAACTAGTATTTTTGTAAGAAATATTTTTGAGTAAAAAGTTACTAAACCTAAGTAGTTCTTTTAAATTGTCAATATGCACAGAATGAATCATAATTAATATCACTTATAGATCAATGTTTGTCTGTTCATTTCACTCCTCAACTGGCAATTTCCAAAGCATCTGACAAAACAAACAAAAATCATTGATAATACTGAAAAATAAAAACATTGGAAAGACTACTTAGAACATACATACACATATTGGTTTTTATGTAGATGAAGCAGAATGCGATAGCGGCTACTGTCCAAAAACCAGACCTTCTCTTTACTAGAGGACAGGTCAGGTGGACTTGTGTGGTTCACAAACGGTTCCAAGGTTGTCGAGCCTAGCGGAGCCTGAGTCTACCAATGCTCACCCAGGCTAGAACTTTCAGTTTCCGTAGGTGCTCACGTAACCGTTTTACAGACCAAGGCAGGTGCCCTGGAAAGCGTGGGACTTAACTACCGATAGAAGCAGATTAAATCTGTTTCGACTCTCTTCGCGCCCATAGAACGACTTCTAGGCTTGTTTGGGAGTGCAGGGAGACCCTGGCTGAATTAGCCAGAAAGAACTAACTTCAGCTAGAATTTGTACCTGCCCACTCTGGTACCCCTGGCTCCGATTCAACGATTGAAGTCTCATCGACCACTGGGCTCCACGTCCTCAGAGAGCTACTGGATAAACAGTGGGTCTCGGCTTGGCACGGTGCCCCCTCTATGAGGCAGGCAAAACTCCTCATTGAGGAGTTCTCACCAAAACGTTCGAAAACTCTTCACTCTGTAAGCAAAAGAAGCATCAAACTGGTGACAGAACTTTTTACAGGCCACTGTCATCTGAATAGACAGCTACACTCCATTAATGGGCACCGTTGATGACCCAGATTTTAATAGATGCGGAGAAGCAGACGAAAGCATCTCTCATATCCCAGTAGATTTTCCAGAATGGGTTTCTCTTAGGCTTCAACACCTCGGCAGCGCACACATGCAGCCTGGGACCACAAGAGACATCAGTAGATGCCTCCTGATGGACTCAGTTTTATTCCAAGGGGCGCACATTGGACCAAATCAAGTGGTCTAAGTCTAAGTGCTCAAGACTTGTCCGCGCTAGCTTTGATTGATTGAGTCTACTCATTTGATTTTTTTTAGTTCACAGTTATTTATGAATTCATGAAAATAGTTTTCTCATCAATTATGAGCAACATTATCATGATAATTCCTGAAAAAAGTTACAATAATGCAAAACTCAAGAATATTATGTATATGTTGTTTTCTGAGCTGAAAATGCTCTTCAAGTAAAATGGGGAAAGTCCAGTCTCACGTTTCCCAAATAAGAGTATCGATGTAAGGATGGAGGATGCTAATAATTGTCTATTCTTTACAATAACAAATGAGAAAGATTAAAACAAAACAAGGATATATGGAAAATATCAGCGAATTGATTTTCATTTTCCAGCTCTGGTAATGTAATATCGACATAAATACAGAATTCTTTTCAACGTTTGTGATGTAATAAATTATTCGTTCTTCTACTGCATACTTGATAGACATTGGAATATGGAGGGAGCGAGCCTCATTGATATTCGACTTCTGGAATCTTCCAGAGTAACTGAAAAAAGCTGTTTTAATTAAGGAAAACCTTATTTTATGTTAAATGTACGAACCAAATTCGAATTCTTTGTTTTTCGAAAGTCTTTTTCCTAAAACATCCTTTGATGTGATGTAAATTAGTCTAAAGCTATTTCATATACGTATTCCAACATGAATTAATTGAGATTCTGGCAGTTTTATTCATTCTTATTACATTCTACTTTGAATATATATCCCGTAGTGGTTTAATGATAACAACTCTACATTATGTCACCCATCAATTCGGATAAGTAAACGTTCAGGATGTACACCATTAGGTACGTTTTATACAATTTCATTTCTGATTGTGGATTTTCAAATAAAGTAATTTATACTTCTTAAAGAGTGAATATTTCAATCAGAAAATTTGGTGTTAGTTTCGCTACAGCTGGGAAGTGTCCCAAGGAATACTTATTACCTCTTTTTCGTCCTTTTCTTCGTGCAACATTTGATTTCAATGAAGGAGTACGGTTCTGTAGTGGTAATAAATGACTGACTCAAATAACATAATGCCTCTTAAGGCTTTTCTGGTCCGATTGAATCTAGGGTGCTCGTTCATTACTATATAGTGAACCCCTTATCATTAATCTCGGTAAGTTAATGTACATGCTACAAGCCAAAACAATCAACTGTTGGTATATCATTGGATTAATTCACTACTTCCGTCACTATACATATATAAGGGAAGTATTGTAACAGGTCTGAAAAACATTGTCCGGATTTTGTGGAAATATCCGTGTGTGTGTCTACTATTCATTTACAAATTTCATGACAACAGCTGCAATTTAATTCACTCTTTTTTATCCAACCGAAAACAGTACACTGTCATCAATGGAACCTCCTCGGAATATGGTGAGGATGTCAGTGGAGTCCCACAGGGATCTGTTATTGGTCCGCTACTGTTCCTTATTCACATTAATAATCTGGTTCAGGCGGTGGGAGCGGCTGATCTTCTGCTCTTTGCTGATGACACCAGTATGGTTCAAAGCGAGGATAATTAAAGGGATTCGGTGGCTTGCTTGCGTGATTCTCAAGAAAGTCTTTTTGAATGGTTTTATTCAAATGAACTGTCCGTAAACAAAACTGGTATAATGTTATTCACACACAGAAACATCACTTTTCAAAACACTGACTATATTAAGTTTTTGGGTATCTTATTTGATCCAGTCCTTAGTTGGGAATGTCATGTTGATAGTGTAGCTTACAAAATCTCAAAGCATATTTCCTTGATAAGAAATTTAGTAAGCTACTTGCGTGAGGAGGCGATGCGCATGGCATACTTCTCCCTTATTCAGTCGCATATGTCATATGCCCTGACAGGCTGGGGTAATTCACCTCATTCGGATAGGATTTTTCGCTTTCAAAGAAAAATGTTGAGAATCTTAACAAAGAAACGTTTTAGAGATGACGTTAGGAACAGTTTTATTGATTTCAAAATTATGACTTTTCCGTCACTATATATTTATAATTGCATACTAATGGGTATGTCGCCTGATACACATGTTTTTAATAATAATCTGCATAATTTTAACACTAAATGTTGCCATAATATTGATATTGACTACTTAAGATTAAATTCGAGTCGCTATTCTGCTAACCATTATAGTGAATTATTTATGAACAAGCTACCCAAGAAGCTAAAAGAGTGCTCACTCAATGTTTCTAAGCCCACATTGAAAAAATTCTTTCTTAATCATGCATTCTACTCGATAAAAGAATTTTTGTTGCACCATTGGCCAATTGATTGTTTTAAATAGTTTGGAATGGGTTTATATAAATTTTGTATGGCATGTCATACATGTCCACTCAAATGCGTTAAGTCCATTCTGTGTTCCATATGAATTATTAACTACATTTACTTACAAACATTTTAAATCTTTTTTATATACATACCTTAGTATATAATTTTCATGTTTTATTTGACAAATCTGAACAATAGTTTATACATGCAATAAATACTCTTACTCTCACTCTATAGAGACGATTCCGCCGTTCCCGTTAGTCAATAACCTACAAATTTCATACCTGCAAAAAAGTTTTCACAGCATGAGGATGCGCGTCAACTTGTGCATCGAACAAAACGGGGGACATTTCCAACAATAACTGTAATTTAGTTTTTCTTGTTACTAAAACCGTTATTTCATTATTGTTTTACAACTGAAATAAATAGGTATGAAATTTGTAGGTTATTGATGATGTCAGTATGACAGTGACATAATTATTTCAAACGTAAAGTAAGACACACGTTTTAGATTCCACAACCACCCTTGACCAAGATAATTTTTGATATCCCGGTACAAAGTTTTCTGATTTTCTAAGAGATAAAATGATTTTACTAAATGGGACCTAAATAATATATTCAATCAGAATAGTCCTTTTTCAGGCACTTCATTAAATCTTGTTTAAGTATTAATGAATTGATAAATTTAATACTTATAATAAGATTTATATGGCGTCACATCACGTTATCGAAGTAGTATAATAGATGGACACAACTGTAGACTTTCCAAGAAGGAATACGTACACTGTGAGTGATCAGGCAGTGTTTTCTACAGTATAATGCACGTAACTTTCTTTGTTTGTCAATAATATTCAGAGTCCATCTAAACGAAATCTAAATATTAAAAGCGTAGTATAAAGGGGTATCCGGTTTTCGTTAGAGAAAAGTAAAGAAGGTAGGGGCACTTCATTAAATCTTGTTTAAGTATTAATGAATTGATAAATTTAATACTTATAATAAGATTTATATGGCGTCACATTACGTTATCGAAGTAGTATAATATATGGACACAACTGTAGACTTTCCAAGAAGGAATACGTACACTGTGAGTGATCAGGCAGTGTTTTCTACAGTATAATGCACGTAGCTTTCTTTGTTTGTCAATAATATTCAGAGTCCATCTAAACGAAATCTAAATATTAAAAGCGTAGTATAAAGGGGTATCCGGTTTTCGTTAGAGAAAAGTAAAGAAGGTAGGGTAGTGGTTGAAGTATCGTGAAAGGAGCTAGACTGTAACAATTGGAAAAAGTTATGTCGATTGGATAGGATAGGCCACTGAAGTTCCAGGTTACGAAGTCAGGCAAAACGCTTTAATGTATGGTGGGTGGTAGACGTCCAGGTCGCCGTAAGTCAACTGTCACTAGGCGAAGAAGTTGGTACTGAATATTATTGCGCAGTGTGAAGGGGTATCAGGAAGAAAAGTACAGAAGGTATGGTGGCGATTGAGATATCGTTCGAAAGGGACTAGACTGCAGATTTGCCAAAAACTCAAACAATTAAAAATAATCATATTATTGGCAGGGCAGGGCCACTGAAAATTTGGGATAAATCGAATCTAAAGCTTACGGTTCTTTAGATTTTTATGTTTTATTTTGATGAAATAGCAATAAGGAAGAAGACTTACGACATGACAAACATCGTAACTTGTAAGTATATATGCCAATAGTTGTCAAGTTAAAATATTTGCCCTTTCATCCTCACAATCAAAATAGGTTCTAGATTACTAAGATCGATGAGTAATATTTTTTATCTTCTAAATTTTATATGCATTTCTATATTACTGACAAGGAATGTTGATTTATGAATATTAAATTCTATCTATGTGCCATATTCTATATTTTATACATACACTTTCATGATTGATATCACCCAAGTCTGAGAAGCTTCTTAAATTTCATAATAATTGTGATTTACATAAACTTGTAATCAGCAACAATGGTCCACATGATCTGGTACAAATTTATATGTAATGAATCTGTGGGGATCAGCTCTTAATGTCTGGGGACGGTTTGCCATAAGCTGATCGGTGGTCCTTGTAGGGGCATAGGAATTGAAACACTCACTTATAAAAGGGTTACACTTTACTGCACGTAGAGCTCGACGTCATTATGACTTAATGTCTCGCTCATAATACATAATACTAATGGTACAGATACAAATCAATAAATTTACCGTCAATAATGATTGATGAATATGAATATCTGAATGATGTAGTTAATCTAATCTTAGTATATATATATCAGTCTATCAATACTACCTTGACTCAAGGTTCCCACGGTGTCATGTCAGGGTCCCCTTGTTATGTAGCTCATACTAAACAATATGTTTATATTATCACAAGGTAATGGTAGCACTAAACATATTGTTTATGTATCGCCTATGAATTCATAAGGATATGGGTTACATATATTCAATAATAGAAATAAGGTTGTATTCTGTAATTTAGGGATTTTAGGTAATCTCGTATAGGGATGGAAGATTCCTATACTACAAATCCATTTCTAATTTATACCTGATGACGAGGTGCAATTATAGACCTCTAAACTGGTAGTACAAAATTGTAAATGAATTGTGAGAAATAACCATATTAATTTGAGCAACCTGTACTTTTAATTACGAATTTAAATAATATTCTTGTTGTTGTCTCACATTTTATTTATATCGTTTTATTCTAACAAATTGGCCTATTTTGACGTGTTCTACTACACTTATGATTACTAAGAAGTAATAAAAATCTATCTTTTTATCTATGTCATGACATATTAGTGGAACCGAAGTAAATTATATGATAGGTGACATAGATCATCTTATTAGTACTTATGTGCGAAATGATCTCTTTACGACCAGGCGGAGAAACATTTCTCAAGCACGACCTGTAATTAAGAGAAATTTTATATCCACTGATGTTAACACGAACACATTATTCCACCTTTTTCAGTTTAGTGATCATTAAAAATAGAGCTTCTACACTAATTGGTATTCCAGATTTTAAAAGTGCCAAAGAAACTGGAAAATGATGTTCTTAATTAAGAGTAATCTTACCTCCTGCTTAAAAGTAGGGGTGAATTCGTCATTTTATTGTAGACACCTTACAAAATTCCCACCGTTCGAGAAATCTTTCCAATGGATTAATATTGCAGTTGACTGAAACTGTGCTTTCTTTCAAAGTATTGATCTTGTTTGGTTGATATACATCCAATAAGATGTATGGTATTTCAACTATGAGGATATAGGAATATTCGATAGAATAAGACAATAAATCAGATACATATTGTTTGGTTCTTTATTTATCAGTTAGCACTTGTTGAACTACCTAGACTCCTATATAAAATCATTCTGGTTTCTTTCTTTTGAAAATGCTTTCCCACATAATATGTTGGTACTTGAAGGCTTCTGTTAGTTCATATTATTCCAACTGAACGTGATAACAAAATGCTGATTATAAAGTACAACAATCTTAAAAAAGATGATGGTTGTTAATAAATATATCAAGATGATCCCCGAGAATTGATTGAGCTATGCAATTAATCAAAATATTGACTATACTCTCAAACGTTTCGGATCCCAGTATACAACACCAGTGTATCTAGAATTTGTATTCTCGTCGATTGCCAAGTATGTCTCTGAGTATCAACAAATACAAAACACCTCAAGCTCAAGTTGAACGAAATTTTGGACAAAACTTTTTTTTGACAATAGGCAGGGAGAAAAGTAGACTGCTTAGAATTGATTTTTTTGTGGATGTACAACGGCACGTAGGATTAACACGATGTATTTGAAAAATAGATTCGCATCGGTTTAGATCACGGAATTATTGTTTCAATAATCATTTCCATCAATGATACATTTTCCGCCAGTCGATTGCAATATTATGCTTTTCTCGTATTAAATTATTGAATTATTTTTACGCAATAACAGTTTATTAAAATTCATACTCAATCCAAAGAAATCTGTTACACTCGGATAATAATAATAATTAAACAATAAATAAGAAACAATCACCTACATCCACTTAAAATACTATTAAAGTACCATCATCAGAGTAAACTAAACTAAAAATCAAAAGTTTAGTACTGTAGGAATAATAGAATGAATAATGGCAATGAATACATAATTCTGTTCAACAATATACAGAATTATGTACCGCGTGACATTATTTCATTATTTGTTAATTTAAATTACTGATTTTCATCTGCTTTCATTTATAAATATTCAGTTATTTCAATTGTATTCAAGTATTAATTGAGATCATTCGGTTATATCTCAAATTGTATGCAGCTTTCAATAACCGTTATTCATTGCCATTGTTCATTTCATTATTCCTACTCTAATGAATATTTTGATTCCTTAATTGTTCAGCTGAAAGTTCTTCAGTACTTCAACAGTATTTTCAGTGCATAATGGTGTTTGTTTCTTATTTATAGTGTCAGTATGAAACAGAGTTGTGAAATACATTATGTAGACCATTTGGATGAAATTTCAATGTAACATACAGTGGGTATATTCATTAGCGGTTCCTAAATCATTTCCAATATATTTTCTATTCCTACAATCATTTACATTTGAACAGCAGGATTACCCTGAAGATATTTTCCTAACAAAAGTGAGGGGAGTCACATGATCAATTCATCACAGATTTTAGGCATGGCTATGTAGTAAAGCCCTTTACCAATAGTAACGGCTGAAAATTTGGTAGTAGACACATCGTCCTGATTAGTGAGTCTAAGTGTGAAATATCTTATAATGGTTTTCGTTTCGTTCAGAGATAAATGGTTAGCCTACAACTATTCACTAAGGTTCAGTTCGTGACTCGTCATGGCCTTTTCCGGCTTCGATTCGACAGTACAATTCCACTGTTTCGACTGTTCTTTGGTCTCTGGTGATGGATTCATGTTTCGTCCACAATTACGAAGCGGCGCAAAAAGTTCTTATCGCGCTTGAACATCGCCAAACACTCCTTTGAAGTTGCTTCGTGTTCGCGCTTGTTGGCAACAGAGAGCAAATGCGGAAGCCATCTCTATTCAAAAATATATGCAGAATGTTCCGTACCCATTCGGTTGAGATGCCTATAGCCTCAGCAATCTCGAGCACTTTAACTCGCCGACCGTCCAATATCGTACTATCGATTTTGTCATGATTTCTGTCGTTGTAACCTCAATTGGACGACCAGAACGTTCGGCGTCCTTTGTGGTCATACTACCACGAAGAAAAACAGTAAACCACTTGTGAATCGTTCCAATCGATGGTGAGGAATAATGTTTAACAAGCGATGCTTTGGTTTGCGTAACGTTTTTTCCATGCGAGAAATAATGTTTAATCAAGACGCGAAATTCACTTTTTTCTATTTTTACAATACTCTTCAAGGTTACTTGTTTTCGGTACGTGTCAAAACATAACTGAATGACATGTCAGTCTGACAATTGTAATGCGTTCTAGTTAAAGATGGTTACAAATGTCACATATGATTTTCGATTTCGGCGCCATCTGTTTCATTTTTCAGGGACTTTTCACCTTGCTCTCGTACATCGAAATGCAACCAATCTACAATGTATATTGTTGTTACGCAACTGTTATTACAATCCGAACAAGCAGCATTATTCATAATTTAGCGAATAGCAATTTGCGCGTACGCGTCTGGTTAGAAAAGATATAACAAACCATGGGATACTACCTGTCCCTCTGGAAAAATATCCAGCTACAAATTTACTCATCAAATAACTTCTATTTCTCACCGAATACACCTTTTTTCTAACAGCATCTCAGGAAAAGCTCAATTATTCACTATATTTGATTCATAAGTAACCACATTTTATAGTCGAGTAAATTAGGGTGTCATATCCCAACATGAGGAATTCTGTAGCGATATAGTATCACAAGTAGTAGTAGTATCAAAGTATGTTAACTGCAAAATTCACTTTTTTCATGTTTACAAAAATCTTCAAGGTTACTTCCTTTCGATGCGTGTCAAAACAGAACTGAATGATATAGCAGCATGAAAATATTAATGCGTTCTAGTTAAAGATGGTATATCACAAATGTCACATGGAGTTTTCGATTGTGGCGCCATCTTTTTTATTTTTCAAGGACTTTTCACCTTGCCCATGTATATTTGGAAACCTCTATTCATATTGAAAATGCCGGAGAAATTAATAAATAGTAAGTATGTACATGATACTTGTAGCAGAATAAAGTCTCTTTCTACATACATAGTGAACAGTCTTTTTTCTCAATTTCGGAAATGATAACAGAGAGAGAGAGAGCCCTCCAATTAGTATAATGGATGTTTTAAAGTTCTTATCATGTATTGATACATTACTTTCGTAAGCAGTATGATGAATATTTGTCAACACATTCTACTTCCATTTTTATAAGCAAATTATATCCAAGAAACTCAGTTCCTTGAGCTTGCGTATTTATTCACTAGGAACTCAGCGAACAGGAATTTTGCAACAATGAACTCAGCATAAGGAATCGTTGAAACGTATAAAAAGCATATTGAGACCGAGGTAGCTTTCAAATTATAATTACATTCCTCGCAAACGTAAATATGTTTTTTTGTTTTATTACCCTCATACGGAAATAAATTTGAAGTTGATTATATTGAAACTGTGGAGGAAATTCTGTTTCATAAATCTCATCTGATTAAAATTTCTAGTTTTGAACCATTCACGTTCATTATTTACTTTTTGCGATTTTTTATGGGCTTCATGCAGCAGACATTTTAATTAAAAACTTAGCGTCAATTCTATTACAGTTGAAAAACAGGACTGAATGTGACCATCACAAGAATTTCTGGTATACACAAAAGAGTTGATTAGTACTTAGCAGAAGTAGGATACTTAGTTTTTTGTACAATCAGCGACAACAATGCAATTAATAGAAAAGCAATGGGTCATTTTTAATCAGCGATGAATTTAGTAGTTTTAAAAATTCAATTGTGGAAGCCGTTACATTGTGATAGTTTATCATTTTAACGAAATAATAAATAAAACTACTTTGTTTTACTACCACTGATATTTAATATAGTCGTTACTATAGTTTCAACACTAAACGTGTCATCTTCAGACGAAGATCTGAGATTGAGTATTATCAGTAAACGATAATGACCTACCGCCTTGCTCCGGAGTCTAGTGCGCATCCAATATTCAGAGGCACAACTAGTTTGACCAAGCTGTATATATTCAATTCAGTTTTAGTTTTTGTGTTCGGTATTTATTAACCATTAAAATGTTTAAGATATATAGATATAGATAGATATATGTTAGAGAATCAGCTTTTCATACGTTAAAACAATGTTTTTAACTCTTCCCAACATCCTTGAGAACACCATTAATAGAAAACAATGACCCTTATCCACTAAAAATACTTTGAGAGTACTGACGCCCTTTCAGCTACCAGGCAGACATCATCAGAGTGAGCTAAATTATAAATAAAAACGGGCCTTTTTAAATACTATTTTGGATTAATATACAGGGTGTACCAGGTTTTAGTAGCAGAACTTCAACAGTCAACAGAAAATTTGATTTTGAGAAAAAAGTTCCTATTAACATATATGCACAGACTCTTAGTTTTTGTTGAAATTGAAAAAAAAAATTCGTTTTTTGCGAATATCTCCGAAACCGTTTATCGTACAGAAAACAGCTTCTGCAAGCATTTTCTACTCATAATAAGCTATGTTCTGTGTGATAAAAAATTCTTAGTCATAATTGGTGAAGATTTGAAGGTGTAGTGGGTGTTTTTTTCCTCAACTTCTACGCCACTGGAAAAAGTACGGTTTTGAGACAACCATTTGAGCCGCCAATGTTTTCTACACAAAAAAGATACCATAGTCATAAGCTCTAAAGTTGACCGTTTTTGAGAAAAATCAACTTTTATGTTGCAAAACATGGTCAATTCTTGCTAATTATACAAAATTTATTCAAACGTTAGAAAAAATAACAAAACTAGAGAAACAACCATTACCCCTTCAAAATCTTCACCAATTATGACTAAAAAAAAAATTTTTTATCTCACAGAACATAGCTTACTATGAGTAGAAAATGCTTGCGAAAGCAGTTTTCTGTACAATTAACGATTCCGGAGATATTCGCAGAAAACGAATTTTTTTTTTCAATTTCAACACCCTATATCTCAAAAACTAAGCGTCTGTGCATATATGTTAATAGGAACTTTTTTCCTCAAAATCAAATTTTCTATCGACTGTTGAAGTTCTGCTACTAAAACCTGGGACATCCTGTATAAGGGCTTACTCTCAGCTCATTAAATGGCTTTTACGGTTATACATTTTCATCCCATCTAAATTACCTAGATATTGGTCATTACTGTGTTTCAAGACTGATAAACTTTCTTGAGAAATGTTGTGACCTATACTTAAAATATGTTCGGCTAACTCTGTCATGTAAATCAACATTGATAAAAGCATTAATAATGCCCGGAAATATGATGGTCAAAGTAAAGTGTCTAGACGTTACATCACACAGTCTGTGGGGTTATACCGTCAGCTAAGTTTTGATAGTAATACAAATATATATTGCTGCCCATTCAAGGATTTATCAATAGGTAGAGGCATCGATCTTGTACACTCTGTGGCTTCCGGCTGCGGGTTCGAATCTCAGCGACTGCGGAATTTTTCTGATGGCCTGAGAAAGTGGTGAGGCATGATACAATGGGCCGTCAGCCCTAAGTGTCATCGAGACTACTCTGATTGCAGAATCGAGCCTACCATACGAGGTGGAATGTTTAGTTGGTATATCTGAGGTGATTAAGCTCGGGAACTACCTTGTGGGATGATTCAGAATCAGTATATTTGTTAATAGTCCAGATTTTACTGTATTCCGTGTCAAGGAGTCATTAACGCTTCAAGTTTGAACTTGCTCCAAGTTTTGTTGCAGCAGAACAATTTAGAGAGTTGAGTTACTGACTAGTACCACTGAGGTGTCATCAGCATATTAACTCATAAGGGAAGATTCAAGTTCAATTTCATCTGAAAGTGCATATAGTAGACACTTGATAAGACCTTCCGGCTACCATGTAGTCATCATCAGAGTAAATAAAAATATAAATCAAAATGTGCCTGTTTAAATACTGTTTGGGGATAATAATTCAAACAATGGATTACCCTCAGCTGGAGATAAATCAGAATTTAATAAATTGCTTTTTCGTTTATACATTTCTATCCCTTCTAAATTACCAAGATATTTGTCTGTACTGTGTTTTAGAAGTGATAAACTTTCTTGAGAAATGGTGTGACCTGTTTTCAAAACATGTTTGGCTACCGCTGATTTTTCACCATTATTTTTTTTATATGGGCAAAATGTTCCTTATAACGAGTTAAAATGTTCCTTCTAGTTTGACCCACATAGTATTTTGAACACGACTCACAATTGATTTTGTAAATCTCGGATTTGTCGAAATCGGAAACTTTTTCAAAGGTGTTGCCTAAACGGTGTTTTAACTTGTTCTTACATCTATAAAGTGGTTGTATTGCAAATTTAGATTTAGAATTTATTAATTACTGAAGAATGATAAGTGAAACTTTTGAATTTTATTAAAGTAGTTGAAGCTCTAATTCGGTTAGTTTGTTACAATCCAATTTCCTTTTTTGTTTAGAAATTAAATTATTAAATAAAGATTTGTTGTAACCATGACGATGATGATGGCTACTTGGTAGACGAAAGGTCCTCAGTACTTTAATAATATTTTTAGTATATAAGGGTGATTATTTCTTATCAGTAGTGTTATAATATAAAATATATCCACAGTGTGAACTCTTTTATAGGTTATTGGATATAGTAGAATTAAAAATTAGACAGAGAATTGATCCTTGTGAAACTCCTTGTGATATGGTGACGCTTCAGTTAGAAGCTGATGATTGATTATATCGAAAGTTTCTAGAAGTAAAAAATATAAACCTGTCACTTTTTTGTTCCCATCGACGTTAGCAGAAACATACTGAATTGTATTGAATATTGCGGTAGATCTACCTAGTCTAAAACCAAATGTGTATTCGGCAAGGTAACTCATAATTCCCACATAAATGACCTTTACAACAACATTCCGATACTGCAGGATGAAGTGAAATATACCTATAATAAGAAATAACTTTTTTAATACATTTTGAAAGAATGTAAAAGTTTGGCTTTTTTCAGTTCAGTAACATTCCTCGCAAACGTGAATATTTTTTTTGTTTTATTACCCTCATTGGGAAATAAATTTGAAGTTGATTATATTGAAGCTGTCTTCCATAAAACTGATCTGATTCAAATTTATAGTTTTGAACCATTCACATTCATTATTTACTTTTTGCGAATTTTCAATGTGCTTCATGCAGCAGACATTTTAATTAAAAACTTGGCGTCAATTCTATTACAGTTGAAAAACACGACGATCATAAGAATTTCTGGTATACACAAGACAGTTGATAAGTATTTAGGAGAAGTAGGATACATTGTTTCTTGTAACATTTAGTATTGCAATTGGTATATCATCTTAGCCTAAGGAGTATTTATTAGGCAATTCGTTTATTATATTCAGAACTTATTATATCAATACATATTTACTGTACCCTGTACATGTATTATCCCGTAAAAATGAGCAAAAGGAGTGGGTGAAGTCCTCATGTGGTACCTAGTTAAATTCGAGAACTGTTACATTCATTTTTTTTTAATGAAACTAATTGAATTCATTAATTATTGTGTGTTCATAAGCCGCACTACTCTCATTAAAAACCATTGGTTGTAGATTGAAACTGTGATTACAACAAATTTTCATTACCAGCCTCCGGTTGCAACCATATTCAAAAACTCTAGTAATGAATCAATTTCATGCATGTTATTTTTCGTTTTTTTTTCTCTCAGTTTTTCCCGGCTAGCGTCGACTGATATTATCAGCACGTGCAAGTTCAGACATGCAGAACTTCTAATGAAATGGCAACATCGTGTGGTTTAATCTCGTTTATTCTCTCTTTTGGTTGAACTGCGAACCCGATTTCATTTTGAGAACTGAAAAGTGAGTTATTTTACCAGAGCATGAGAATCTGAATTACAATGAATCTATTTCAATCGTAACTCCTGAATTCTAAATAGAATAATTCCCACATAAATGACCTTTTCAAAAACTTTCGGCACTGCAGGAAAAAGTGAAATAGGGCTATAAATAGTAATATTGTTTGTCAACTTCTTTTAAAGAGCGGCACTAGTTTGGTTTTTTTTAGATACGATTGGAAATTTTGTGTGATAAATGATTCATTGAGGATAATTTAAGTTAATATAGGTACTATATATTTAACGTGACCAGACGTCCCGTTTTGAACGGGACTGTCCCTTTTTATAATTACGAGTCCCGGTGTCCCCGAAATGAACTCTGGGACACAAAATTGTCCCGTTTTCTGAAACCGCGCGAAAATATGAGTAGTCTGGCCGGCCGGACGCGAGAGGTGTGCTAGAACGAGACCGCGTCGTCGGTCGACGCGACGATAGCCGAGAGTGACCAAGACGTCATCGCTCGCGCTTTGTTGACTAATTTTTTGATAGATTTTTCGTTCGCCCACTTCTCGATATCTGTTTTGTTGTTGTTTGATGCTCGTGTACCTAGTGAATAACTTAAACTTCTTTTGTTTTCGAATCATAAGTTAAAATGCAGAAACGCATGTGTTCATTCAAAGTTAACTTACAAGCAAAATATCCGTTTATCAAGCAAATAAATACTCCCTCAGATGTCAGATGCGAAAAATGTCGTACAGAATGTAGTGCTTCCCACAGTGGTGTCAGTGATATTGAACAGCATTTAAAGTCTGAAAAACATAAAAATGCCGATCGTGCCGCCACTTTGAGTTCTTCGATGTTAACCTTTTTCAAGGAATCGGACGCGCCAACTTCAAAGGATTTGGATATCGCCGCGGCACAAGGCGTCTGGGCTTATCACACAATACAAGAAAACCAGTTTTCGCTCTAATGATTGTGCATCGAAATTAATTCAATCATGTTTTGATCCCAAATTTACATGCGCATGTGCGAGATCAGAAGCTCTCTTAGTAAATGTTTTGACGCCTACAACGATGAAAGAATCAAAAGATGATCTTGATAAGTCCAATTGTATTACAATACTAATCGACGCTTCAAATCACGGTAACAAGAAGATATACCCAATTGTAGTGCGCTTTTTCAAACTTACGTAGGTGTGCATCATTTTCAATTATTTAAGCCAAGTGTTGACAGATAATAATTTGACAGCAAAAGTCGTGGCATTTTGTGGGGACAATGCCAACGTCAATTTCGGAGGCGCGGTTAGGCGAGGAATTAACAATGTGTTAACGAAATTACAATTTTCTCTGAAAAAACCATTAATAGATATTGGATGTGGAGCCCATGTAATTCACAATGCAATAAAATCTGCTGCAGACAAGCTACCCTCAGATTACGAAAGCATTATTGTGAAGATATAGAGTAGAAGCTCTAAAGGAGTTTTGCGCCGAAACTGAAACGGAATATCTACAATTGCTCTGCTATAGTAAAACCAGATGGCTTGCTGCCTTGGAAATTGTTTTAATAATGTATCGGCCATTGAAAAACTACTTTTCTAGTATTGAAAAATGTCCCCTGTTACTTAAAAACTTTTTTAACGATCCCAGATCCGAATTGTGGTTTTATTTTTTACACGCTCAGTCAGCCAGTTTTCATCAAGCTGTATTGAAACTTGAAGGTCAGACTGTATCGTTAATTGATGCTGCAAAAGGAAGCAATCAACTAAAAGACAATTTGACTCAGAAACAGACCAATCAGTTTCTTCCATTTACGGTACTCATTTAATGGTGAAATTGAATGATGATGTTACTGATATAGATGACGGGTATGTGAAGAGGACGGCTACAGAATTTTATAAAACAAGCCGTGAATATCTGCAGCGGTGGACTTCCTTTCTTACCAAAGAAATAGAGATATTTTAATGGGCAGATTTAAAAAAGGTCCCTGCATGGGAAGACGTTCAAAAATCACTGGATGTATTAATTGGAAAGGAATATATTGACTGTAATGAAAACACAGAAATTTTTGACGAATTGTCATTAATTTCTATCTACATTACATCGCAGAAAGTAACCGAATGGAATAATCTAAATGTCTCCAACGGAAACTCGTTGGGTGGAAGTATTCAAACATTCTCAAGCCAACAATCTTCAACATGAAAATTTTTCAATTTTAATTGAATATATTTTATGTTTGCCGGCTACAAATGCTCCAGTAGAGAGAGTACTTTCTATGATGAACAAATTGTGCACATCTGAGAGAACCCAGTTACAAATTTCAGTTCTAAAGGCGATGTTGATAGTTAAGTTGAATATCAAAAAAACGTGCCAAGAATTTCATTCTTACTTATAATCATCACCAGCTATATTGAAGCAAATTTGTTCCTCTGATAAATATAAATATAACTGAACGTTTCGGGTATATATTTTTTTTAATTTGTAACTTTTAAGCTAACTGACTTTTTCTGAATAAATAACTTGAAAAAAGTGTTTTTTTCATTGACTACCTGTTAATTGACCTAAATAAACCAATGTCCCGTTTTGAGTCGAAAAATAAATGGTCACGTTATATATATTGCAAGTTTAGCAACTTTTAGTATTGAAATTGGTAATCATCTAAACCAGTGATACCCAAAGTTGTCCATATAAGCCCCCAGGGGTTGATCTGCAAGGGGTCCATGTCAAGGAAAAAAAAATTGGGTGTATATGAAATGAATGAGGGTTCACGATCCATCTATTTAAGGAATGAATGCAATGATCTTCATACACAGATAGATGTTTTGCTTAGTTTTTAAGTGAAAACATAACAAACAGATCGACATTACACTACGGTCTTGTATATAAACTTATTTTCGCAATTATAATATTAGAAGCGGAGCAGGGATTTTATAATGCACTATTTTATTCTATTCAATTATATATTAATTAAATTAAATTTAAGAAGATAGTAGTTAATTTAGTATATTTCATAAAATTGTATATTAGATGTTAGGCTATTCGTTTTGTGGTCACTTTGAACTTGCAAAAACTTGCACATAATGGTACAAATGTCATCGAGTTGACGGGTTACCCCCAAAAGCGTAGAAATCTTATCCATTCTTGAATGAATTTGCCACAGACAAACTGCCAGGAATATGACGTTTCAACCTAAGTTCAACAATCAAATGACCTCTATTCAGATTTTAAAACTAGGTTTGATGATGTTTTGACTCTGGTAATACCACAGTGGTTAATGAACCCATATGGTGACATTAAAGATACGGATGTTATATACACAAGAGGAACTGATCGGAATAAGCACTAAAGAAGAACTTAAGGCTTACAGTTCAGAAACGGATATCTGTCTTTCTGGCGTCAAAAGGACATACCTGTTACTTATCCCGTATTATGGAATATGGCGAGAATGTTTTTAATTGCTTTTCCATCATCATATCTAGTGAAAAAAGGTTTCAGCGCGGTTGCCAATCATCTAACAAAAAAACAAACAGAATGGACATCACTAACCGAGGAGATTTGAGATTTAGCCTAAATTGATGCCAAATGTTGAAAATTTATTATTAAAGCATCAGGTTCATCCCTCCCACTACAAGTATTCATTTTTTACTCAGTCATTTCATGTAACAGATATTCAATTTTAATTTGGTTCGCTTTAATAAGAATTTAATAAATGTATAAAACTTAACATGTGTTCTTTTTAAGTTTTTCACACTACACTTCACTACAGATAGAAATGTAATTCTTTGAAAGTGAGTAGCACTATACCAGCTGTCAACAACACATTTGAACTTGATGGATTTTCATGAATTCAATATTAGGTAAGCCAACACCGAAGAACATGGCAAGTGGTCTACGAAACAAAAAAGTTTGGGGGCCTCTGATCTAAACCTGAGGAATATAATTTATCAGACAATTTGTTTATTATATTTAGATCTTATGTACATACATTTTTTATCTATTATATCAATACACGTTTACAAAGTATTCTTCCATAACAATAAACTGAAGGAGTGGCTGAAGTCCTCAGGTAGTAGTTAAATTCGAGAAGAGTTCGTTTAATTTTTTTCAAATGAAACTAATTGAATTCCATTATTCATTCATTACTGTTTGTTCATAACACACTATTGATTCAAACTGTTATTACTACAAATATATATTACAAGCCCCCGGTTGAAATCATATTTGAAAATCTCTGGTAATGAATCTATTTCATATAAATTATTTTTCGTTTTTTTCTTAGTTCTTCCCGTCGAGCGTCGACTGATATTAAAGGCACGTGCAAGTTCAACTACGCAGAACTAATGAAATGGCAACATCCTGCGGTTTATTTTCGCTTATTCCCACTTTTGGCTGAATTGCTAACCCGATTTCATTTTCAATTCAAACCAGAATTAAATTATTAAAACTCATCACGTTGCCGATTTTCAATATTAAAAATAGAACTAATTTGGATCGTAAACTATTGATCGAATCCTAGAATGCAATTCTTGCTCCCCACTGTGTTCCTTTTATTTTACAAAACTATGATAATCCGAATTACATTGAATCTGATTGTTCTGACGATATTGCTGTGCTACAAGACAATTTGAGTAAATATATCAAAGTGTTATCTCGTTTTGAATTTTTTTCAAACCTAACTGATATTATGAATGTACATGGTCATTTTTTATATTTGCGTACCCACTTACAGTTAATGTAAGTGACAGAAACAACATTCACTCGTAATATAAAAGTTGCATGATTCATTCCGTATTATCATTTAGACTTTTAGTAAAAAACACATCATTGCAAAATCGAAAAACAATAACAAGTTTTTTTTCAACGGAACACCTATATATTTCCTGCCAGGATGAAAAATCCCTTTCCCCTGATTTCAAAAACATATATGTTGTTGATACTTGGATAAGCCGTTTTTGAATTATTTAAGTTTGAAATTTTGATAAATTGACGTGATGATAATCGAGTTGGCCAGGCATTCCGCATACTTTATGCGACATATGTGTCGCTTCACTTTTTATTGAAACATTCAGTTAGGAAAATGGGTTATTCGGAGGAAGAAAAGCTTCAAGTAGTTCGTCTCTTTTATTTTAACAACTATTGATATTTGGAGAAGGCGTTTTAGAAATTAATAATTATAAAGAAAATAATACTTATTACCGATGAACGATAATCAAACTTAAACAAACATTAATGATAATATAAAGTGAAGTAAATAACTACATATTTTCTATATATCCACCATGATTTCTGATACATTCTCTAACATTTTCTCTCATTTTGTGATGGATCGCATTCGAAATAAAATATGGATTATCTCTATTGAGCATGAATATTTCTTGAAAAATCTTTGCTTCCGGATGGATTCCGCGTCAGAATAGCTCGACTTGATGCCGACGTTTCGCCAACCATTACAGGTGGCATTTTCAGGGCAGGCTTGAGACTTGAACTGAAACTGGTTCTACTGGTTTCTTAAACCGTATTTATTGTAGGAAAAAACCTTCACGCTACACAGTTCACTGCCTTTATTCTGGAGATTAATTCCGTTCCGGCACATGACCCTGCCGTTGTGTGATCCTGTGCGAAGTAAAATTTTCGAGGATGGGTTTCCAAATGTTGGGAAGGTAATATCCTGAGTCACGGTTCAGATTATTTGGATGTTTTAGGATTTCTATAGCTTCAAGGATTTTTCGCTGATAGAAGTTTGGGGCTTGGGCTAGGATTTTTGTATTTTCGAAAAAGGATTTGATGATTAGTGTCAAACTTGTGTTCCGCAAAAGCAGATCTACTGGTGTCACGAAGCCTTGTACAGCGCTCATGTTCTTTCACACGAGTAGCTACTGTACGACCTGTTTCACTGATGTAGACCTTACCGCAAGAGCAGGGAATGCTATAAGCACCTTCTAAGTGAAGAGGAGGAAGAGGATGTTCGATAGGTTTGTAAAACTGAGATAATTTTGAAAGTGTGGAAGATCGGGTAGAAATATTACGTTTTTTAAGGATTTTGGAAATTCGATCTGTTATATTATATATGGAAGATAGGCAGTGTATAAAGCAGGCGGAGGGGTTTGTGGCTCAGGTCGATATGAAATTTTAGGCGAAGTGTATTTCTTTATGGCTTTCTGAATGTTGTAATGGGAGAAATTGTTTGATAATAAGGCAGATGAAAGATGTTTTAATTCTGATTTTAAGGATTGAAGTTGAGATAAGTTGACAGCTCTGTGGACCAAGGAGTTTATGACAGATTGCTTTTGGGCAGGGTGGTGGTGGGAAAGGCCATTGAGGTATCGGTATGAGTGGGTTTTCGATACATAGAATGTCCTAAAGTACCGTCAGTCTGTCGACTAACCAATACATCTAGGAAAGGGAGTGAACCTTGTGATTCGACTTCCACGGTGAAAAGAATATTGGGATGTAATGAATTCAAACCAGTAGAACCGATTTCAGTTCAAGCCTCAAGCCTGCCCTGAAGATGCCTCCTGTAATGGTTGGCGAAACGTCGGCATTAAATCGAGCTATTGTGACGCGGAATCCATCCAAAAGCCGAGATTTTTCAAGATAAGCTATCCGCGGAAGTCTACTATTCAAGATATGAATATTTATTGTTCAATTCTTTGTCTCAACACTATTATATTTTCAGGTCTGTCATAATAAATTCGGTTTTTCTGTAAACCTCACAGGAAAATATCCAACGGGCTTAAGTCCGGACTATTAGCCGGCCATTGCATTGAGCCCTGTCTGCCTATCCAATGATCAGATCTGCCATTTAGGTATTCGGTAACTTCAACGATATTATGGGGTGGTGCCCCATCTTGTTGCCAAACAAGGTTATTGCTATATGTATTGGCGAACTAGAAGGCCTTCCAAATAGTTTTCAATATAATTTTGAATCATCTGAATACCGATTCCCCGTTAGATATCCATCAATAATAATCGTTCGATCTACGTCTCTGTATTTTGACTGGTTAAATTTTATGTGGATTTTCAGTTGCCCAATGATATATTTTTTCGATTAAACATCCCTGCCATTCTGAAGCTTACTTCATTAGTAAAAATAATTTTTCTTAAAAACTCGGGATCTTCTGCTATAAGCCTCAATATTTCTTGACAGTATTGTAATTGAATTTTGTTTCCTTCAGATAACCCTTGAACTGACATAAATTTGTAGGGGTGATATCTATAATGTTTTGAAGTGGTCTGAACCTTATAGGATGACTTTTCAAATTGTCGGGCAATAAATTAGATTGAACTTTCGGAATTCTCTTAAATATGATATATATTATATCAAATTAATTTTTTAATTATAATGCAAAATACTATATCTACCTTCAAACTAGTGTAAAATATTAATGTCGTCCTCTTCGGTTCTCTTTTGTCGACCGAGACTTTTGGTTTCATTAAATTGCCAGATAATGCGTTAGATTGTGTCAGTTGCTGGTACTCGTCGTCCAGGATTAATCCGACGATATTGCTGTTGAACTCCATCTATTGTTATTAGAATAAAAAGACAACCTACTTGTAGCTTTTCTCCCTACGAATAACCCATTTTCCTAACTCAATGTTTCAATTTAAAGTGAAACTACACATATGTTACATTGAAGTATGCGGAACGCCTGGTTAACTCGATTGTCATCACTTCAATTTATCAAAATTTCAAACTCAAATAATTCAAAAATGGCTGATTCAAATATCAACAACCTATATATTTTTGAAATTGTGGGAAAGAGATCTTTCGTCCTGGCAGGAAATATATAGGGTGTCCCGTTTAAAAAAACTTGTTATTGTTTTTCAACTTTGCGATGCTCATGTGTTTTACTACAAATCTATAAGATAATACGGAAAAAATATGCAACTTTTGTATTAAAAGTTTTTTCTGACACTTGCATTAATCGCTGTAAGTGAATACGCAAATTAAAAAAAAATAACACTGTACATGAAGTCAAAGAAAACGGCAGAAGATAATACTGGTCTGGTTGGTGATGTCATACTTCCAAATCGATAGACCTACCTAGAACAGCGTAGAAAGGTGGGTTGTGGCAATACCTTCTATTGTACAAGGCCTGAACGCTGAGTAAAAAGTCGTTGTGACGTTATCAACGAGAGACTTGGATAAAAGACGTAGTTTCGTTTATTGTTAATAGAGAGTAGCCGGTATTGACTGTAACATATGATGGAAATTAGCATAAAACAGAGTTTTGACCCTTTCTTGTGGATAACTGTATGTTGCACCTGTTCCTAAGGTATCCTCGTGTGATTGGAACGTATTTTTAACTTGAAATAAACGTGTATAAGAATGTTACGACTGAATAAAGTTGTGCTCCTGGCTGCAAGGGAAATTACAACAATGTGCTAAAAGTTGAAACTAAGGAAGTCCGTGTTAAATATTTCATGGTAGCAACAATAACATGATTATATTCTCGTAGTAGTACTGTAATAAGTGTGGATTTTGTCAAATATTTCGAAATTAGAACAAACTGGGTAAAAACATTGTAACGTTATATACGTTACTGAGTTTATAGTTGCTTGAATAATATTAATATGGATTCCGATAGGAATTATAGATAACTAAACGTGGAAAGAGACTATGACTTACATCTGTGATTCAATGGCGCAAATCGATTATGTTGGTTTAAACTAGTCTTAGTGAGATAACATGATAACGGAATGATTATTGATCTGGATGAACGTAAATAAAGCCGAAATTCTCATTTATTGCCTTATGGGAGTAAACCTTCTGATATTGCTTGGACCGATTATTCATTCAGAAACCACGATTTCAGTCTACTATATTCAGTAAACTATTATCTAATTGTTCTCTTGCAGATTTCTATATTAATTCACTCATTCTCTTTAAGACTACCATTTTTTAATATAATTTTTTGAAGTATAAATTGTCATAACTTCTCTTTCAGATTTTAATATTGTGTTTCACTGTTTCTCTTCAAGACCTAAATTTTTGTAATATATTTGAATATACAATTTGGGAAGATAACATAATCAGTTGTGGGATCATATTGATTATTCCTGCTGATTTAGCTATTTATCCCTCAAACTTGTGGCCAAGGCATTGCTCGTATTGTCTATATTTCAGGGTTTAAACGATCGAGACGTCTCGATCCTTTTTTCCGTGCCGTGTTGTAGAGGGAAATGTTTGGCACAGCACTGCTTCCAAGCTCATCCAACCTTCAACAATTTTTTCAGTTGGAATAACCAAATTTTCATGATCAGTTGATTATGATCACTACCCAAAATGGTTTTCATCTACAAATCAACTTCTTAAATTTGATCCTTCGGTTCAAAAATTATTTTTCTTTATAAAATAAATAATTTCAATTTAATTATTTAGAATTCATTTGATTCACTTTCAATTTTTCTAATTATTGATCTTTGTTAATTCATGAAATAAGTATTTCATCAATCTAACTAATTTTGTTCCAATTATAATTCGTTCTACCTGATTTAGGATTTACGGAAGATTCTTATAGGTATATTACAGGGCGATATCTTCCTTTTCTATAGATATTTTCCTGATCGGTGCCTATCGGAAGTATCGTCTATCACTCCACCTCGAGCGATTCCCGGTAGACAGACTAGACTCTTTGCCTAGTGAGGTGTTTCCTGATGCCCCTGATTCCAAAACTCAATTTAATGAATTCAGATTTATCTCCAGCTGAGGGTAATCCCTTATTTACACAACTTATTCCAAATAGTATTCAAACAGGTACAATTTTATTCCCTATTAGTTAGATGATGACAACTTTTTCTTTCCAGTATATAGTTGTATCAAAGACCCGCTATTATTCTCTATATCACAAAATAAACATGAACCCAATGGATTCAATGATTTAAGACACCTCTTAAACATTGTATAGATGTATTGTAAGTTGGGATGTTGAAATGGGTTTTGTTTACTGGTTCTGACTAAATAACTCCTGAAATCTAAATAGAATTTTCGTAGTGTTCATTCTGTAATATTAATTCCCAACAAAGTCAAAACCTACTACATTTGAAGCTTCTGCGAAGTGAACGTAGCACACTAATGTAACATTAATGTTACCAAAATACGGAGATAACTATAAGTTTGGAAAGTTATTACCCAACTCAGTCGGTGCCTGGGAATATTGATGGTCGTTAATTCAAAACTTCTTTCATTAGAAGAATTTGTAGGACCCAGTTGACAAGCTAACCTATCATAAATTTTATCATCTACGAACGGAATGTGTTCAGCCTAGTCGATAGAGGAACAGTTTACTTCGTTTAACAAACTTGAGTGATCTTCTTTCGCTCATATAATGCATATGTTACTGTGAATGTCCGAAGCAGAGTGTATCTTAAGATACACTGGTGTATGTTAACAACCACCAAGCTAGCTGGTGATTGTTTGTTATTTATTGTGTTCTTTATGTTTTCGGTCATTCACCAGTGAATGTTATCATACACCACGACGACTTGGTTAATCTTCATTCTCTTCATGATGAGTTAAATTATGATGATTTAGCTAAGATATCTGCAAAACAGAAGTTCGGGCCTGAATTGAAATGAACTCACAAATTGTTACAATAAATAAAATCATAGAACTATAATAAATAAAACAAATAGAACTTGTTTACTAATCAAAATCTTAAATCAGTAATACAAATAGCATTACCTACCAAGTAAGGTGAACAATAACGTACACTTATCATTAATGGTATTGCCCTATTGGCTATAGAATTTAAAAAATACTCATTCGTTACAAGGTACCTACTCATAGGTAATTAGGTATTACAGCATTTTTCGCTATAAGAATTAAAAAAAACTTATTTATTAGTACATGGCAAACTGTTATGGCACTTAGAAATACAAATAACTCCACGAACTTCACAGTTACATTTCTTGGTGTTGCATTTTTGTGCATAATTGCAACGCTTACATCCTTGTCCTCCAAATATTGATTCCAAAGCAACAATTTCACGCATTAACATTTTTGTAGAAGAAGTTTCGGATATATTGATAAAATTTTCCTTACAGATGGAAAACTGATTTCTAGTATACATCTGTGATAACGTCCCATGTTTTGTAGCCAATTGATAATAGTCACCATCCACATTTGTAAAACATGTAAGGATATTTCTGGAATCTGTACTACCTCTGTCGAAATCAGGAACACGCAACCTTACAGTCTCTCCACATTTTGCAGAAGGAAAATTTGCCTGCCATACTTAAAGCATTTTTTTCCCTTGATCTTGAAGTCCAAGTTTCGCTAATTCTATATTTCTTTTAGTTGCCTCTTTTCTGTCGCAGAGTAGACATATTTCGGATTCTGATATTCTGCCCTATTAGCGGTGTGGCGACAGGTGGTCGGCGTGGAAAAAATAGAGAACAATAGCACTCTAACTTTCTCACTTAATTTCGAATAACCCTGGCGTGTGTTAACATTCACGTAATTAGTAAATTGCAGTATCTAAGACACACAAAATTGCCTTGGAGTATGTTAACATTCACCGGTGTATGTCCAAAACAAAAAAATATTGAAATAATTTCGGACTTACACCATTAATATTGGTGATTGTAGACATACACTGGTGCATCTTAACATTCACTAATATCGGACATTCACAGTAACATATGAAGAAGTTTCAGATATATTGATAAAATTTTCCTTACTGATGGAAAACTGATTTCTATTATACATCTGTGATTACGTCACATGTTTTGTAGCCAGTTGATAATAGTCACCATCCACATTTATAACACATGTAAGGATATTTCTGGAATCTGTACGACCTCTATCAACATCAGGAACACGCAACCACTGCCGGATTTAGGGGAGGGTAACCGGGGACTACAGCCCCGGGGCCTCCACAAAAGAGGGGCCCCCACAATAGACTTCGGAAAAATAATCTTTTAAATTCCGACTAGTAAACACTAGTAAACAACTTTTCCTTTGATATTTTTTTTCGCTAATTCTTGTTTCCGATTATAGTTATATATGTTTGTTAAATACTAAAAGAATTTACTTGGTTTCACAATAAATTATTATTGAAAAACTCGACTGAAAAAATTGTTCATTTTATTTGGAAAATAATTTGGGGCCAGGGGGCCTCCCCTCCTTTGTTGCCCCGAGGCATCCAGACTCTCTAAATCCGGCCCTGCACGCAACCTTACAGTATCTCCATATTTTGCAGGAGGAAAATTTGCCTGCGATACTTTAAGCATTTTTTTTCCTTGATCTTGAAGTTCAAGTTTCGCTAATTCTATGTTTCTTTTAGATGCCTCTTTTCTGTTGCACAGTAAACATATTTCGGATTCTGATATTCTGCCCTATTAGCGGTGCGGCGACGGGTGGTCGGCGTGGAAAATAGAGAGAACAATAGCACTCTAACTTTCCCACTTCATTTCGAACAAACACTGGCGTGTGTTAACATTCACGTAATTAGTAAATTGCAGTATCTGAGACACACAAAATCGCCTTGGAGTATGTTAACATTCACATTATAAAAATGTTTCTACAAATTATTAACATAATAACATAAATTGTATTTAAATAATAAAACATTTAATTCATTTCCTGATATCTTTTTACATACGTTTTAATGTTTTTGAACAAGCCGTTGAAGAATATATGTAGTTGTATGAAACCCATAAAAGCCTTTTTTGGCAAAGGTGTTTTTCGCGGAATCCTTTCTTAAGCCGAAGACGCCAACGTAAATTTTCCAAGCTGGATCTCACACAGGAAATCTCCATATTAGGTAGACTGAAAAAGGAAATCACACAAAGTAAACAAAGCAGATAGGTTAATGCGATAAACAATTGCAAAAAGTTACGTATCTGATGATGAACGACCGGGTTGTACTATCCGCAGCATTTTCTTTCTGCGTTGTTGTTTTCCATTGATTTTCGTAGTTTTTCAAATCAAAACAAACGTCAAAACAAAACGCACGTCAAAGGATGACGTTTGACAGTTCAAAAATTGTCACGATGAATACGCATGCGCAGCAGTGCTCGAGATCACAATGGCAGGAAGTGGAAATCATGAATTACGTTTTCTATTAATTATTGAATAACTAATGACCTCATAACGACGAATTTGATATTTTCGGAACCTGCAAACAATTTTCCATCGATCTAGCTAGTCAGTTTTCTAATGAATGTATATTTTTATGCGTGTCGGCGAACTTCACGGTCATATTTTCCTAATTTTTTTATTAATTAACCATTGACCTCGTAATGTTCTAATTAGACCTCCTTTCACCTGCTGATGATCTGCAATCGATTAAAATTGATTTCATCGGTTTTCGTTAATTTTGTCGGCTAACATAACACAGGTGTTTCATGATCATAATAGTTTGCTGTCAGGTGAACTGTCGAAATTATTGACATAGAGCACTAGGTAAACTTTACTTTCATGATACCACAGAGTAATTAATTTCATATAACCTTATAAAATATTTCAATGACGACAAACACAAAAATGTGACGGCACTACTTCGATGAAGTCATGTAGAAAATGTTCAAAGATTAATTTCGGATTTTCTGTAGGATAAATATATGGCATTTTCTGCAGAATAAATGTGTTACATATATTTTATAACCAGGAAAATGATGTTGTCGTATTGATACAACAAATACCTACTACAGATTTCCTTTGAAAAACTGAATATGGATGGCAAAAGTTCCACTTGCTAAGGAGGTACCACTTTAAGCCGATTACAATACTTCCCTAATACAGAGAAGTGAAAACCGAAACGATAGCATTTATATTCATGGGGAAAACAACATAATTACTTAAATAAAAAATCTCCATCAATTGGCTAAAAGTCGGTGCCTATCAACATGCATTTGTCGTTTCGGATACGTAGCGCTTCAGTTTGGTACAGTGAAGTGATGTTTCCTTTTCTAGTACAAAATAGAATAAAAGAAATAATATGTATTGTGACGGACTTTGTTCATTGTTGCGTTTAGTAAGCTTACTAAGGTTATGATGATCCTTCACGTTAACCGTATCTGAGTCAGATTGACTTATTTTGATTTCTCGGGCGCCAAATTATTTTCTAAGTTTACTCCACAGCGAGGACTTCTGCTACAGTCCTCACCACAAAGAAGAAACAAATTAACAATGCAAAGTGAAAAACTCAAACATTATGATAATTATACCACGACCCGGGGGTTGCAATAAAGAACAATAATCTAACTTAACGGTGAAAGCAACTATAGTTAATGATTTCGACAATGAATCTGAAGAGGGCAGTTCACGAAGCAAGCAAGAAGGGTGAAAAATTGCTCGATCCTGTCCCAAGCAATATCAGTGATAATCCGAATTGTCTAATTACTTCTAATCGTTGATCCTGCCTTTCTCAAATTAGTTTGCGCAATGTCTTTAAAGGGCGTGCTTACCAATATTTGGACAATTGTTTGAGATCCCTCACTTCATCGTTGCACATTAAGATATCAGGTAATTAAGGTCTCTACTCCAGAAAGTTGCGCTGTGCATAAACTATAACTACCTCATATAATCCAGGCCGGGGCACAGTCTGTATACTGTGCCACGGCAGGGTAAACCAGTTTACTCTGATGATGGCTACTTGGTAGCCGAAAGATCCGCAGTAATTTTATTGTACTTATTATATCTTTAGTAATAAAATAAAATATTATTTTCAATTGTTCATTAATTTCCTTTAGTGTAGATGACTTTTTAATTCAAAATAAATCAATATGTAAGTATATTTTCAAGCCGACCCTGCACCTGTTTCTTGAGGTTTGAAGATGTTGGAACTAACACAATGGGGTTTAATCAGCTAGTTGGTTTATTGCAGCAGAGTCTCTTCTGAGATTGCAGTAAAGGTCAACGGTATAATATGAACTATTATACTATACCACTTCTACCCCAGCTGCGAGTTCATTGCCCAGAAACCTACGATAGATAGCTCATACACCGGGGTTTTACGGGTATACGCCATGTGGTGCAGCGCTTACCCACAGACGTAATTTCGAAAATAGTCTAGATCGATTAAGAAATGCTCAAAACTGATATATCCACGAAAATTTGGAAATTTTTGGGCAGATTACAATAGTTCCCTTACACTATTATACTACGTATAGTGAGGGAAGTAAAAACGTTAAAAAAATCTGAATGTTGTAGTTAATAACAATAATGGGAGGTACATTCGAATGGACACAGAACATAACGTGAGAAAAAAAAGCAATACTGTTTTGTATCAAATTGCCCGAGAAGCTTCATTTCTTACTTTCTGTTGGCTGATTAAATTAGGTGGATTAAAATAATGTGAAATCATATACTTGTAGCCGAACAGTTTTCATCCATATTGGGAGTCTAAAAGAACATGAATAAAGAAAATACACGTAAACGCTGCCGTATGCAGGTTACCATAACACAGATATGTATTTGTTTTGAAGCAGATTTAAGCTCACTTGTATCGATATGCCGCAATATTTAATTCGCGCCAAACTAGTGGATGTTATTCCTAACTGTATCTCCCTTGAAAACAAATAATCCCGATACAAATCAGTATTCGGAGAACATAATTGACTTTTTATTAATTGGAACGATTAATCAATGTCGCCCTGAACAGCTTTACTAATTCAAAAACATCTCCGAGACGGAAAATATTAACCGTCTTAAAGGATTATTGAGCTTATTGTCTGCATCGAAAAGCTAAATTGTCCTTTACACGGAAAATACGCAAATTTTGCATGTAGTTCAGTTAGTCAACCCATACCTCCTCCTTGTGATTTAGCTTCAACTCTCCGATTATTTTTAGGTACATAAAAGGTATGCGCTTTTCTTTAATGAAGTTCTTTTTCTGTTGCTAAAGATTGTTACCATTTCATCTTCTGCCGCAGATAATTTTTGAATTAACGAATCGCACATTGAGCATGTGTCAGTTCTGAGCAAACCGAATTTTAAGTTAAATTTCGAATAGGAAATTGATCAATAGATGTTAATCTTATAAAATCCTAAGAAAAATTTGCACAAGCTCCGAGCAGATGAAGTTTATGGTAAGTAATAACAGTTTGGCTTTTGCTGTAGTGACTAGTGCGCTTTTATCATTAGATGATTTTACATATTCACAGTGATCTCTAGCTGTAGCATTTGATCGACTCTGTCATCAAGGCATTCTTGGGTAACTTCCCTCATATCTTTTACTATCGAGTTTTTATCTGATAGATAACCCCATGTGGTGATACGATATAATGGTTATTAACGCTGGTGATCCACAGGGATATCTTGCTACCAACTTTGTTTGTGCGGCATATGAAAGATCTGTTGGAAGCGACCTCTTTTCCCGTTCACAGCTTTGCAGATGATGGTAGCTTAATACCGCTTTTTCATCTAGAGCCGCTATCTCATCCAATGAAGCCAGAGGAGCAAAATAGACAGGTCGATGCAATGGAGGAGGATCAGCCGAGAATTTTTAAATGACGATCAGACAATAGAGTAGAATTTAAGGCGACCAAAACTCAAACTTGTATTTTCTCCAGGAAGCCGGATCCCACAATCCGTAATATGTCCATCCTCGGTATGTCGATCAACAACACCCTATCATAGGACGATCATGTGAGGTACATTGGGAATGCCACTTCACAAAAACTTTAGTTTTCTCTTCTGAGTCAAGATCTCTTGGCACGTATCTACGTTACACCCCAGCAGCTCCAATTTACAAATCACAGATTCGGCCTGTCTTTGAGTAATATTTACATTCTATTCAGAAGAAAAATATTCGTCGGATTGGGGTTGTTACTATTACCAATTCATTGACCTCTCTAGAACAGCGAAAGATAGGAAATTTCTCTTCTATAGATATTCCCATGGTCGGTGCTCATCAGAAATTTCGTCTGTTATTTCACCAGGTCTTAGGTAGGCGGACTAGACGAGCACAAGCTGGTCATCTCTTCATTGTCAAGCTACCAAACCATATTTTTCGATCGAACAGCGAAATTTTGTAACTCTTTGCCTAGTGAGGTGTTTTTTTTAATGTCTGTACATTCCAATACCCCTCTCCGTCACTCCGTCACACGATGCTTTACAAATATTATAGGTTTCCCTCTCATGTAGTCAAAATACAAGAAAATATGTACAGTTTTATTAGATAAAAACGAATAACATAGAACACGTTTAATGTTCTTTCTTCCCAACAAATAAAAAAGAATAAATTGATAATTCTGAACAAGGTCCGCGTCCTCAGTAGACTGTCTTCATAGATAACTCTACTACCGTATAATGAAATGTTCCATGTTAGGTACCGAAACCGCGACAAGAGCGCTGCGTGAGGATTGGAAGCGTACTAAATGATGGTTTGGAGGGAAATTCGAAGTTACACAGCACATAAATGCAAATTTTGTTTTCTAAAATTTAAGTAGGAAATGAAAGTCGATAGTTTTTACCAATAGTTTTTATTCAACAACAGATTTAGAACAGAAATATATAAAATATACATATAAATACAATTAAATATCGAGACTAATTACAATGGGTTAAAACAAAAATACAAAAAATATACATATAAATACGATTAAATACCGAGACTAATTAAAACAAAAATACATGAAATATACATGTTGCTGAGTTAGAACAGAAATATATAAAATATACATATAAATACAATTAAATATTCTACTCAAAACTTGAGCACATATTGACACCTTCATTTTCTTCACTTTATTAGGAGTTACATGAAACTCAGTCAATTTTGGAATTGCTCTCAAGTATCCACTAACATTATCCAGTTGCCATGCCTTTTGTATATCTTCCCATTTTGCTTTTTTTGAAGCTCCATTTAGCGTGTAATAAACGGTTTTTGTTAGGTTGTTTCTCACACCTTTCAATAAATGTGGTGGATCATACAATGGGATAATTTTTTGTCCATCAACTTCAAATATGAAGTCATATAATTCTTTCCCTCCTCTTGCATTGCATACTCGTCTTTCGTTTCCTTCACTAATTTGTTTATCGTACTGACATTATTTGTACCTTGATCGCAAATTGTGGCCACCACATTGAAACCAATTTCCCTGCATGATCGTACAATGTTTTGAATTGAACATTCAATGGTTTCAGCCTTTGCTGATCCTTTAATAAATTGATACATAATTGGTTGTTTCCATTTTCCCTCAATACTTTGCAGCATGAAAATCTGAAAGAGCGTCAATGAGAGAAATTCAATTATTTTCATTCACATATAGTTTACCTGTACATGATTAGCTATGTTAGAGGTTTTGTAACTTCCAAAATCTTCGAAACCATCGACTTCGTCCGTATTTTCATTATACTGCAGGTATGGTGTAAGTCATTTCATCAAAAATAAGAACACAATGTTTCTCACTAGGTTTCATATTCTTCGCAGTTTCTTTCAATCCATGAAATACAGCTCGGAAATCTGTAGCGTTTATGGTCCTGAAGTGGCCGACAATTGCGTATAGCACAACCGTGTTTTCCCATGATAAATATTATACAAAAATAATATTGTAGAAATAGCGTGTATAATAGCAAGCAAAATCCACAAATGAATTAAACATGGCTACTATTGAACAACAATAACAAACGCATGCGCATTATAATTTCTATTGATTTCGGATGCTTGAAGCGCCCTCCCGTGTTTTGGAAGCGTAAATACTTGACGGTTTTGGTCCCTTCCATAAGACATTTCATTCTACGGTAGTAGAGTTATCTATGACTGTCTTATATGAATGTGGTCACAGTCACGTATACACTCCTCTACGCTCGGTTGTTTCCGTGCTCGCACGGCGCTAGTATAAGAGAAGGAGGAGCCTATTGATCTCGACCAATCAGGCCTGTTACGGATCCACGTAACGGTTCACGCCTAACACTTTCAATCAATTAGGTCCTCCGTAAAAACATATTCTATGCTAAAAAAACGAAGACTTGATTGTAGTCTAAGTTGGACAGATGTTGTTACGCCATGTAGGGCAAGAAACTTTTATGCGAACTGTAACTTTTTGTAAGTAGTAGCAGACTTCTTAGCTCAAACCATAGACCTATTATCCTAAGGAGACAGAATTGTTTACATTTAAACACGATCAGACATTGCCAAAATTTCGGGCCACTCAGACTGTTGAATATTACAAGTATGGCCGCATGGAATGTGCTGTTGCCGAATTAGTTGTTCTGGATCCAGGACGGAGATTTTTAATTTTTGTAGAAACGTCCATAGCATTATTTATTGGTTATATTAGAAGCAATACTGTTGAAATGTCGTTTTCTCTGAAAAATATTCCATAATTTATGGTAACCTGGAATATACAATCGAATTATAGAATATTAAAATTTTTAAATATAGAACCATTCCATTCCATTGCATCATTTGTTCAGAAGGCGACAACGCCGTGCACTTTTTATGAATGGGGACTTTGCGGCGTTGCCTTACAAGTGGTACGAAGTTTTCAATCATAGTTACAACGTTGCCAATATGGAGTAATTATGACTCGACGACAAAGAGGTTCGTTGGTTTTCTTTATCATACTTCATGTTATCATTGCGACAAGTCATACGGAGTTTTAGGAATGAGATGTTTCGTCTACTATAATAGATCTATGGTTCAAACTTACCTCATAGGTATGAATGAGCTGTATGTTCATAATTAGGTGCGGTGACGTCTGATATGACTAAGAAAACTAACCGCATTTTGTTATTTACTTTGAGAGACCTTCATTGTATAACAGGCGCCACATTAAAGAGACTACAAAGATGAGAATGTTGCAGAATTTTTGACATTTTGTAAAAACCTTTAGAAATCGTTTTCCTTTTTGTTGCAGATAACTCACTTTAACACGTTTCAATGGAGCAACATTATCCAAGCTCCCATTTTGTCATCATTTGATCATTTGAGATCATAACAACTTTTCATCAAAAACGGCGTATGTCACTGACAAGTGAAGTTTTTACGGAACATTATTCATTTAATACATACAAATAACCTTGACAAGAGTTTTTTTTTGGCGGAAATAATTCGTGTGTCGGCAGATAATCGATAGATATTGTTTATTTTTTACGATTACTATTTTTGAAAGAAACCCTTCATTATTCTTCTGAGTCAAGTTAGTATTGAATTTCGATGCATAGAAAATCCAAGATCCGTTAGGTCACTGGGTGAATTAAAATTTCAAGATTTAATCAAACAATTTAATTTTAACAAATTATAAAATTAATACTAATTGGTTTTTTTCTCTAAACTAACTATTGGTGTTTTTGGTCTACTAGCAAATGTTACTATCCAAAAACAAAGCCAGTTTGGAATCAAAATGGCACTGATAACACTGAATAGCCAGTTCCCGTAGATTTTATAATCCACTATGCCGTAAACAATAGCCTGCTGTGTTGCATTTAATCCCCTGTAAAAAGTTTCCTGTAAATCTTTTCCAGGAAACATTACATAGGTATTTATCATTACAATAACAATAAGGACGACTAATGGATGAACTAAAGACCACAGTACTCTTTGAAGGGCTCTGAAACAAAAAGAAAACCTCTAATTAAAATCGGGCTTCTGTACACTGTGGAGTATTAATTAATAAGATTTAAAAGATTTTTAAAACTGTAAGAATACATAATTCTGTAATTGTCAGAGTCTCAATATTATTCAATCACATTAAATGGGGGTTTTAGCGAAAATGAAGTTGTTTCATATTTTAACTAAGAAAAACTTACGTGTAACAAGTGGTCCAACAAAGTGCAATCTTTAAATTTACAGGCAATTTATTATTATCAAGTATGTTGTCTTCAAATTATTTCAAATGTCAAATAGACAGAACCCGATTAATGAAAATGGGACATTGCGCAGAATGCAGCAACATGCCACATCGCACAAGGAACAATCATCTTGTTGCTACAGAGATTTTCGGATCGTGTTATATCCCGTAATGGTATGGCAATCATAATTGGTTACCAAGATCGTGTGATCTGTCGCCATGCGACTTTTGGAAAATCCCGTTCTTATTCCAATCACCCAACATCAACAATAAATGAGCTGCAAGATGGAATGAGACGCGTCATTGATGACATTGATCAATAGATGTACAATATTGTTCTCAGAAAGTTCATCAAGCGAGCAAGAGTGTACCATCAAAGTCATGGCGGTCATTTAATGGATGTTATATTCCATACTTAATCGATTCCTATGTACTATAAGTTGAAATCATACATTTTAGTCTTTCAAAAACATATGTGTTTTATTCAAGAATTAAATGTTGCTCTCTTGCTGGACCAACGGTAATCTGACGCAAATAGCAAATATCTATCAATTATTCAAATATTGATAGATGATGAGAAAATGAATTATTAATAGTAAATATAATCATGGTAAAGTTTCTCTAGTTTAGATCAATCATTAACATTATGAACTAATAGTTCCGGACAGTTGTTTGGCTTGATTTTACTTATTATTATTAATTAATGCCCAGACCGAGGCCCTTTGCACTCCGTGTCTCGAGTCACCTAGTGGAGCGAGTTTCACCATGCTCTCCCGGGTTAACGATTGACATATCACCTAGTGGAGCGATTCCCACCCACGAGTGTTCACCTATCTACCAGAGGGACGGTTCCCGCCCGAAAGTGTTTACCATTCTTCCCCACATGAACGATTCCTAAAGAGGTTAGCACCAACTTCGTGTTATATTATTTAATATTTAAACATCGTCCTAGTGAAGCGGTTCCCACTCGACGAGTGTTCACCTGCCTTCAGAGGTAGGCGGGATCGGTTCCTACCCCTGAGTGTTCACCGGGTGTCCGAGGTGGGCAAATTGCCACCTACTGAACTCCCAGTCGGGACCGGGTAGGTGGTTAATCCCCTGAAGAGGTTTAGCACCATCTTAGCATCAAGTTTCTGTATCTCCTCAGTGTCGCATAGCTCTACCGAGTTTCCGTGTCTAGAGGGGATCAGTGTTACGCATCTGCACAGTATGTGCATTGATGTTCCGTTTTTCCGTTTGCACCACCTGCACAAATGCGAATCGCTAAGGTTCCTGTTAAGGAGGTAGCTAAACGATCCGTGTCCTGTCAGTATCTGTGTCAGCAGTTTGGCATCGGTTTTAACCATGTTCCTCACTTGCTGAGACCAGTCTTCCCTAATATGCGGTCCGATCAGTGCTTTCGACTGCCTGCAACCATTCACTACTCGCCACTCTTCCGAGTGTTATGTTCTGACCCAGCTGGGGTTCTATAACCTCCAGTTTTGCAACCTCATCGGCTATTTTGTTGGCCCTTATTCCGGAGTGACAAGGGTCCCAGAATAGGGTGAGCTTGCCTGCGTCTCCGGCAAGATTGTTTAGCGTGTTGATACACTCCCACACCAGCTTTGATGTTATTCCCATGCTACCCAGCGCAGCAAGTACTGCCTTGCTGCCTGTGCATATACTGATATGGGTTTGCATTCTTTCGTCCAGCGCTATTTGCGCACAGCGCGTTATTGCCAGCATTTCCGCTTGGAGAATGGTGGCATGTTTGCCCAGAGGTGTAGAAATACTTTTACCTGGGCGCTTACGGTATATCCCTGCCCATGGTTCCTGTATCCATCTGTGAACCAGATTTCACCATTGGTTAGCAGGGCTGATTGGTCAATGCTTATACGATACTTCTTATGAAGTTTCTTATCATAAACCCTGGCATTTTGAAGAATTTATTAATGATGATGTTAAAACGACGTATTCAATATTTCTATTGAGGTAAACGCCATTGATGAGAACTTTTGTGATCTATAAAATATAATAGTTTTACATTTTTCAATATTTAAATTCATACCATAATACTTTATTGATTTTATTAATTTATAACATTTCAGATCATCCACGAACAAAAGAAATTTACTTGAAATAAATGTCGCAGCTATGTCATCTATAAATATATTAACAAAGAAATAAATGATTTCCTTGTGGTACCCCAGATAAAACTGTAATTTCTAATGAGATTATTATACCTTGATTTGAACGTATTGTATTCTATCGCTTATATAGCTACGCCTCCAATAAAGCAAAATTCCTCTTATGGTGAACAATTCAAGCTAGCAGAGTACTTCTTATGGCGAACAATTCAAGCTAGCTCTATAATTAACTCTATCAGATGCTCTGGAAAACTCAGTGTATAACATCCACCTGGCCCCGATCCTCACGGATCCTCCAAAACCTCCAGTAAGTCCCGCGTGAACAACATTGAATTTGAAGTAGTTTGCGCCTATTTTTCGTGGTGTCATCCCAGCCGTTCTCATCGAGTTGATGAGGTATGTTTCACCACTGATTGGTAGCGAGGTGTGGCTACCGTTTGCCTTCCACAGTCCTATTGATATAAGTCTGTGGGCAATTGTTGTTGCTGCACCTTTTAGTCAGGTGGAGTGGTTCCATCTTCATTAGCGCTCCAAGTGCGGCCGTGGGAGCGCTTTTGTAGCTCCCGGGCAACACCTAGGACGAGCTTTCTCAGATAGTCCGGGATTGATTTGGTCGTCCTGAGTTCTGTTCTTTTCCACCACAACACCGAGGCGTATGTCAACCTAGGTTGAAGGATGTCTTCGAAGATCCACATTGTGGTGTTTGGGCTGAGGCCCCAGTTGTGGTCAATAGCCCTTCTGCACAATCAGACGGCTGCAGTGAATTTGCGGCATTGTTGTTCTAGTTGTGGTTTCCATAAAGTTTCCTGTCTAAGATAACTCCTAGGTATTTAGCTTGGTCGCTGATTGAAATCACGTAGCCTGCTATAGTCAGTTCTGTAATGCTAGCGCATTACACTATCTAAAGAAAGATGTATTATTCTAAATAGCAGTTTCCGCTCTGAATTTTAAATTAATAAACTTGTATCGACTAGTAGTGTCATCTATCTTTCAATAGATAATCGATCGTTAATCTTGCGCGGCGAGGAGTAGGAGGTCGCGAAGCAGGGTCGACTGGGGAACGGAATTGAAAAGGCATCTTAGTTTGGCAAGAGGCCCGGTAAGTTGGCTCTCTTTAGATCTTCTTTTCTAATATTAATTTGCTTTATTGAAAGATTTTCTGTTTAATTAGTTGTATAAAATATTCTACTACCACATATTCTGACCCAATATTTGTTAGGCTTGCCATCACACCAATTTTTAAAATTTTATTTCTTTTCACACCTAGCTTTACTCTTGTCAGATAACAAATTGTATACTGCTGCTGTCAAAGCAGCATCTTTTATATCTGGAGATGTAGTTTTCTATATCGTCTTCTTCACCATTTGACATTTTAATGATTTTGTTATAAACGCAGAAGTGTTTTTTGAGTTCAATCAACACACAAATAAGACCGGGAATGCCAACAGAACTGTTTAATGCAATGTTTTAACTGCCTACTAGTGAAAGTTTCTTCCGTATATAACAAAAAACATTAAAACGGACGATTACGAATAAAATAGCGTACTATCAATGGAAATTCCAGCGTCGTGATCTGACTAACAACATGATCACTCCACAGTAATGAAACACTTTTCACCTGGCATGTAATATACTATCACTGCTGAATATTTGTCCACAGGGTTTATTTTAGGTTTGAATCGCAATTTTAGAAACTACTTCACAATAACATCTATCAACTCACGCGATAACCCGATAACTGACTTAAATCAGCTAAAATTAGTGATAGGGTTCACTGTAAATTTGCAGTGGTGTTTGCCTATCACTAAATTGAGGGTTTGTTGTAGTTCCTCTTGCCCAATGTGAACAAAATACTTTCAGCACGCATCAACATATTGAGTCATCCTTATGCTTACCTGCAATAAGTTCTATTGATGGAAACAGCAAATGGGACATATATCACTCCACAAAGTAATCCTAAGCTGAAGTTATTCATCCCAATACAAATCAGAAATGTCCCACATTCGAGGAGAGCGACGATATTCAGAATTGATATGGTTTTCTCATTGCCTTGGAATCTTATAAACATGGGTGTGATTAATGATATAAGTGATAATTGAATGAATCCGTAGAATATTGAAACCTCTTTCGAGTAACCATATAAACCACCCCAATTCACTAAATATTGGGGACTGTTCATGATTAGAATTCCTACAACGTGAGATGTTATAAATACAGTCAAGATATGTCCCATTTGAACGTGATCGTCATCGTCTGTGCAAGCTTCTTTAATTTCTTTTTTGAATTTTGTACCCAATTCTGCCATGAACTTGACTTTATCTTCATCATTTTCTATATGTGGAGGTTCATGTTCTACTTTTTTCTTCTTGCTTTTCTTTTTTGTATCTTCTGAAAATTCAGCACTTGTTATTAGCGATACTTAGAAGGTAACCTAAGATTCAGAATTCAACGCAACTATTAAAAAGTAGGTACCAATACTTTCAGCCTGACAAAATTTTCAGAATTCTGGGAGTTCTTTGATTAGGTATTTCGATTAGTTGACAATAAATTTAAGGTTAGATTCATATCAACATTACAAAGTATTACTACTATCACAAATGGAGAGTACAAGGCGCAACGCCAAGCTTTAGTCAAAAATTAGATTCCGACGCCATCTCGAGGGGAACTATTGATGTGTACGTTCAATTTGGGAACAACAACGTTAGGTCAGGAGAAATTGGTGCGAGATGTTTGGTGTAGTGATAAAGGAGTCAAAAACAAGACAATTCATAATCCATAGCTGCAATTTACTTTACTCATTGATTAATCCTGAAAAACTTCAGGATTCTGCTTATGCTTATCAGACGCATTTAAAAGAGGATACAATGGTGAGAGCGAGGTTCCCAATTGTGCCACAGCGTTTTTATATTTACTAGTGGCGGCTAGCTACGTGAAGCAAGTGAAGCACTGATTCACCTTCAGTTTGTTCAATTACTGAGATTATATTTATCTCATCTCATATCCGCGCAAAAATAGTTTGAACATAAAACTTCAAATTTATTTTGTAGTAAAATTTAAATTATTATATATTTTCACATTTTACAAGCATCTTTATATAAGGTTCCCATAGTGACTCTAGTCGGCTGAAGAACAAGGCGAATTAGTCATCTTCCGTATTTGCGTTTGAACGGTGAACGCCAGATCGATTCAATTTTCAGTTTTGATGCAAGTTCGGCCGGTTGCCCTGGTAACGGCGCGAGAAATTATACTGTGGCCGTACTTCCACAACAGCTGTAGTCATAGAGGTGAATCAGCGGTAACGAATGATTTGATGCGAGTGAGAGTGGGGAGAATGAGAAAGACGAGGATAGATGAGACCGCGCCATATTTGTCTATTATTGTCTTTACGATGTGTCTTAGGGTTTAAGCGGTTAAAGTCAAATATTAGTACTTTTCAGGATGCTTTAAGAGAAGCAAATAGACTGTTTGTTAAAAAAATTAATGAAAAAGTACAGCTTAACAGGCATTTTATGCACTTACCTATTCGTGCGATACTTTACATGAGGAAACAAGCATTATCCTTTCGTGGACATCGTGAAGCTCTGTTCTCTAACAGAGAGTTAAAGAACATTCAATATTTTTGTACACATCCTCACAAATGGTAAGTAGGTACCTATAGGTATAACAATCAATATTGTTATTATTGTCTGTAACTCTATATATCCATTTGTGACGGTAAATTCATTTTAATGTAGCCGTTTTGTTTTATTTGGCACAAAAAATTATTGTATAAAGTTGATTACTGTTTTTTTACAATAATTTTTACTGGTGAAAACTTTTGCAAAAGACCCGATGAAACCCAAAAAAATACATAGAAAATTCAAGAATTCAAGAGTCGCCACTGATCTTTACATAAAATAGGTTTGAGATTCTACAGAGATTGACAAAGTCTTCAGATGACGCACATAAAAATATGAGAGGGAGGGATACCAATCACCCCCAACAATATGTAGGAAGCAACAAGACGTGCGCTAGTTGAGGTTTCCGATTGACGTGACAGGTTTCTCAGGAAATGTTTAGATCTTGAATATTTCCCGTACAAATTTCGCGTGTCCTTTTCAAACAGGTTCTAAAAAATCGAAAGGTGGAGCGAAGCCATCCTTTTTTTGGTTTTCCAACTTCCCACATACTATATTTTGTCTCACATTCAGTTATTCCAAAACCGACAAGAGACCCAATGACCGACCAGCAGCCATCAAGATCTTAAATCTTTAAAAAGAGCTTAATGTTACATCTAGCATCATAAACTCACCAGAATCTTCTTGAAGTTGGCACCATTTGGCGCAAGCTTTGATGTAAAGAGCCCCAGCCAAAGCTCCAATCGTGGGAAAATACAGGCCTGTAATATCCAAGTTAGACTAATTAAATTCTTTTAATAAGATACTTACCAATAGAAATGAATTTATTTGAAGAGGGAAGCAAATAGAAAAAGAAACTCTGATGAAATCTTTCCAACAAATTATTCAAACTGCGAAAAATGCCTTCGAGAATTCGACCAATAATAAGAAATTCAACTTTCCAATTATTTCCTTTGCCATCATATGGAAATCCTTCAATTGTGAGAGATTCGATGCCAAATCTATGGAACAATCCATGATTTCCATTGGGAATCTGTTTTAAGAGAAAAAAATGTTTAAAAAAGTTTAAATTCATTATCAACCTATTTCATTGTTTTTTCTTAAACACTAAAAATTGATTCATATAAGAACTATTGGAAATATCAGATAATTGCAATTAGTATAGACATAGAGTAAGAAATATCAATTTGCATCTTACCCCACTGGCCTGAGAAGAAATCATCAGTAATAAAGTGTGCATGGAGTATGCCCAGTCTTTAATTGGATCCCGCAAATTCTTTGATTCTCTGTTTTTGAAAGTATTGTACACTCCCTCTTTTGTGCACATTTTGGCAACTAGGTTGAATAAATCTAAGTTCGGAAGTTGACCATTCAAACCTTCTATTTTTATATCTATTTGGGCTACAACAAGAAATGAAATGAGCATTTGCATAAGCATTTCCAGATAAAAAGAATTCACATGGATAATAAGTGCTAGTAGGTGTATTGAATAAGTAGAATTGAAGTATAACTATACCCACTATACAGTGCGCGGGAGTCTTTCTGGATCTTGCAAAGGCTTTCGACACAATAAGCCATGACCTCCTATTAGAAAAACTTGATAACCTAGGCATGAGAGGCGTTTGCAATGATCTATTTAAATCCTACCTGTCAAATTGAGAGCAACAAGTAAAACTAAACATAGCACTACCAAAACAGTGAATGATGGAGTACCACAAAGGTACTGTATTGGTTCAATTTAGTTTTGCTGTCAAGTAGGGACACTGAACATTATTGTTAATTATGTTATATAAAAAGAGGCAGCATAACATTCACCTTACTTTAAGACTAGGTACCTCAAATCTGATCTGCAAAACTGAATTGTCAATTCCCCTAATTGGATACACACCATCTGCCTTAAATGCCAGATACTTCAAAAATACGCGCTGAACACGTTCCAAGACAATTACGTATTTCACGTAGTATGGGTCCCAAAAATGACACATGCATATTTTAACTTAGAGCCCACCAGTGCAAAATAAAGTTGTTTTAATGAGTCTAAGTCTTTTATGTTTTTGCAATTTCGTATGATAAACCTATGAATTCGCATTGATTGGGAGACATCATCTTCAATATGGTTAGAAAATGACCATTTTGAATCCAATGTTACTCCTAAGTCTTTCATTGAATACACTCTCTTTAGTGCTATATTTTTTATATTATAATTGCAAATAGTTGATGTCGACTTTCGGGTAATCAACATAATCTTACATTTGAAGATATTTAATGGTAGTTTAATTAATACACACCAGTTGTTTATTCTTGTTAGATTTTCTTGTAGTAAGTCGCAGTCTGTTTTGGAATTTATAGAATGAAAAATTTTTAAAAGATCTGCAAAAACTTCCTTTTCAATGACTATAATACTGACGAGGTCATTTATGAATATTATAAAAAATAGTGGGCCAAGGTTAGAACCTTGTGGCACACCAGATGTGACTAGAAACTAGATTTAAAGCCATATTTAATTTTGAATTGACCATTGAAAAGTAACATAACTAAAGTTTCATAATTCACACTATAGAAAGTAAGTATTATCAAAAACAGTCCATAATAATTGTTGAAGATTCTCATACCTATATTAGTGTCATGCATTTCCAAATTGATAGCAGCTTGAATTGCACCTGCACGTCCATCCAAATCACCACTTTCAAGAGTATTATCCTCTCCACATTGTACACCATAATATGCTTCAAGCCAAGCCTGAACACCAAGTTGCTCATGTTCAGTAACCAAGAATATTATGTCTTTTGCCCAATATTTTTGTTCTATAATAGAACACATTCTTTAATTTCAGTAGCTCACTTCAATGTTATTTAATATGTCAGTCTATAAATAAGAAATAGTCACACTTTTCCACTAAAAATACTGAGGACCTTTTGACTACTCGAGTTTATTCCAATGATGGCTAGTTGGTAACTGAAACATTCTCAGTACTTTAACTGTATTTTTAGTGGCTAAGGGCGATTATTTCTTATTTATAGTGTTATAGTGTATCCATAGTGTGAACTCTTTTATAGTTTATTAATATATCAGTGATTAATTGTGAGTGAAAGTTATCACAAAAGCAGAAAATCATGTAATTTGGTAATAACCATTATAGTTTAGTTTATTTATTAAACTTAGCCATGAACTTACTATTAGCAAAGTTTGCAAATGCAAGTAAGATGGCAATTGAAGGTGCTGTTGGAAGGTGGGGATTGACTGGTGGTCTATAGGGTACACTTAAAACCAAGGCTTCGGTACTAGATGCCCTAGCTGCTCTCAGGATTCCATAAACATTCTTCCCATAGAATTTCTGAAAAAAGGTTGGTAGGTTTGTTAAGATTTCCTGATAATGATATGATGAATTTCTAATTACTTGCTTCTTCCCTAGAGGGTAATTCAGTGTAAAATTATGTGTATATGTATCCAACCCCATTTGTTTGAATTTAGCTAGCAGCCATGGATATGGTATCGAATTATCATACTTCTTCATTTCATCTATGAGTTCTTTATAAACTCGTTTAGCTACTGTGTCTTCAAAGAATTCAGATTTTACCAGACCAGGGAGTAGAGCGTTTTCAGAAAAATAAGTGTTTGCATTAATTTCTCGACTTGCCAAGGCACAAAACCATAAGAGTCCACCAATATAGAGCAGAATGCATATTTGATTATAATATTTCAGTAAACCTTTGGTTATTTTTCCTTGTTCAGAGTTGGGATCAGTAAGTAACCCCATGTCGAAAAATAATTATATTGTAAGAAAGGTCAACTTATTGTTCATAGGATCATCTTCTGGTAGTCAGTCTATTGTTTAAAAGCCTCTCTCTATCCTAGGGTTGCTTTTATACCATTTAAAAACTATAAAACAGCTTCGGTCAATATATTCCTAACCAAGAAGATTATTAACACAGAATAACTAGATAACAAACACCATAGAATATTTGAAATTTTAGTGTATTCTCCATATTCTCAGATAATAATCCAGATCTATGCGAAATTTGAGTGCCGCTGATCAAGAGACGATCTCTGACGCAAACTTCAAACTTCAATTAGGTGTTGGATACATAGATTAGATATTATATATGGTTGGATATTCGTCCGATAATCAGATGAATACTTTTTTCTAATTCAACCGATTATCAGAATAATAGTATATTTGCTTATTCGTCCGAAAGTTTTTTCATATACTGTTCATATACTGAGCTCAATGTTGTATCTGCATTTGGAATTATTGCCTGGGTCGCTAACAAGTCGACAATGCATTTTGTTTCTCCATTTCGAAACTCCAAGTGGCAAAGTCATCGCAGGTTGGTTTTTTTAACTTTTGATTGGTTAGTTTTTATTTTTAATATATTTTTGGTAATATTGGACTGGTATTCATTTTCCTTGCCTTTATACACATGTATTTTTGAAGTGAACATTGATCGATTTATGTTCCTTTTTTATATATTAAAATTCATTTTTGACGGGCTCTATACTCTAAATACCAAGTTCTATGCTGTAAGTTCTAAAGTCATAGACTTATTACACGATTTCTATGTAACAACTTTCGAACGAATATCCAGGTCCTATGTAATAAGTGGATAATCGGATGAATACACTATTTTCATATTCATCCGATTATCGGACGAATATCAAGGGCCTTATTATTAAGCCTTCAACTTTTATTTTGTTTAATCTCATCTTATACATCCATGCTCTGGACATATAATCAAAAATTCACAGAATAGCAATTTTGTTGCCAAATTATTATTCCTCAAATTTGAAATACTGCAGCATTTATGAAATTTTTCACGTATTTCGTTTTATATAATGAAGCCACAAAAGTACCTCTACTCAAAATAAAATGAGCAGATTTTTCCAATGTCAAAGAATACACTAGTTGTAGTTATTATTATAGTTGACCGAAAATCATTTTCACCATTTTAGTGATATCTCAAAATTCAATTATAATTATTAATTCAAGAATTCTTGTTAACCTCCATTGAGTAATAGATAATAATTTAAATATTGAAAATTTTATTTTATAATGGTCGTTTATATTAATTGATATTTTCAGGAACTGCTGGTGCAATAATGATGAAAGTGTTGAAAGGGAATATACACCAGAACTACGAGTTTGAAACCTTAGATTCTATTCTTCAAAAGCATAAGACTATATGTGGACACAAAAGAAAATATTTCGTGAACGGTTTTTTTCCATTATAATCATAATAGGTATAATTAGTTTTTTAATTTGTTGCTAAAAAGTTTGTTTTTGAATTTGTACCTATTGAATAAAAAATTACTTACAAACTCTCGTGAGAACTTGATAAATCCTAATTTAGTTTTAATCAATTATCTGAAAATTATGTTTTCGGCACATATGCCCTTTCTAACTTCCACTCTTCAATTACAGATTTTTCCCATTATAAACATTCTGTGATGGAAATGACAGTACATTATATTGTAATCATTCAAATTTCTATTTTATTTTACAGAAATACTTGCGATCGCACTAGTCAATTCTTGAATGTTATATTATGAAGTTTTTAAAATAAATTCAATTCTACTTCAAATACAAAAGGAAGATTTAGAAACTGGTTAAATTCACCAATACTCACTTGGAAGTAAATCGCAACAATTTTGAAATGCTCAAATATTACAAATTAAAATTGTGAGTTCTTCCACAAACAGCACTGCGTACTGGGGGATTCCAGCTATTGCTGTCCTTGTTTTAAGATGAGATAATAGATTTAGATGTTGGCTTCAAACAAACAGCGTGGCTAGCAGTGCGTCACTCATCTAGTGTGTTCTATGATCGAAGGTGTCAACGATGTTGATAGTCCACCTGACAACAAAATATAATAATAAAGTATGAAACGACGTTGTAAAATACACATCTTGTCAATAAAGATCCAATAACATTTAGTATAATTTCATGTCTTTCCACGTATTCGGCTATTTCCAAATCACTCTCAATATTATTACTGTTGCCTGGGCGAGGCCCGCCATACATTTAACCCGCAGTTTCCCGAAAAAGAGTGCTAACAAAAGGAAGTAACAGTAGGTAATTCATTAGCATCTTAAATAATGATCCAATATATGTCGACTTTATCTGTTTCTGATCATTTGCAATAAATTTTCGGTTTCTACTTGAATACAGTTACTTTTCATATTCTTATTGAAAATCACAAACTTCAAAAATAGTAATCCTGTTTGCCAATTCTCAATTTTTGGGTCTACTGCAGGTCGCTATCGATATTCATACCAATAGAGATCTAGATAAAACGCTAAGCTAAACTATATCCTAGGACTCCTCACCATCTTTACACAAAACGTTGATTATTAATTCTGGAATCAAACAAAAAGTTCCATTCTAGGCATCACAACTTCAAATTCTACGTTCATCCTGATTTCTTTGATAATTCTATGTTGTTAAGAAATCTTCAAATCAGGTAAGATCATTTGAAAAAAGTTTCACAATAATAAACTCTAAAGAGTTCACACTGATGTAGATACACTATAACACTAAATATAAAAATCAATCACCCTTATCCACTAAAAATACCATTACTATAAGGACCAACTCCATCGTCAGAGTAAACTAAATTAGAAATCAAAATCGGCCTGTTTAAATACACATAGTATTTAAACATGGCGCTCTCTTTTAAAACTCTATAAAACTTTACTTAAGGAATTTATATTATTCCTAATCCTCAATTTATTTATTCATGAGAACAACAAACTGTAATTGAAAATCTAAAACAACTCTAGTTCAGAATGTTTTTGGTGCGGATTTCTTAACCTATTTGTCCTTTTCTAAATATAACTAACTGATTTGAATGTAACGTATGTAACTATAATCAAGATTATATTTAATTACAAATTTGATGATAAGATACTACGTTACGTCCCGATTTACGTGTGATACATTTTGATCAATTATGTAACTTATGAAAGAAAGACATGTAAAACTTCCATATTCAGATCAACAGTGGCCTGGAAAACCCACTACCTATACATCTCCAGAAGGTTAACATTAACATTTATCATTTATCTTGCATTCGTTTTTTGTGCTATATTCGTATTCATCTTGACAGGTTTATGATTTCCTTTAGAACAAGAAATCATTGACCATCTTCACCAGGCCAGCTATGATATCAATCACCCTCCTTGAAGGGGTGTGAATTGTGTTATATTTATTTTAGAAATTCCTTAACTTTTCTCAAGCTACATTTGTTATTGATATTACACAGAAAACATCTGGCAACTTTTAGATGTTCTTTGCTTTTAGATATTCTAATTTTACATCAAATTTTAATTTTTTAAAAATAATTTAGTTTTGAATATTGGAAATAACCTGTACTAAAACCTTATTAAAACTATTTGGAATTAATATAGTAAGTAAGTAAGTAAGTAAATTTATTAGTTCATATATATACAATTGTAATACAAGTAAAACATATAAGTATACACAAATGCCCGTTCGGGCGTAGAACAACGTCAAACAATCAATAAGACCTACATACAATTATTAATAAATACTAGTACATTATTACACTGTTACAAATAAAATATTTCAAAATATCGTCAGATAGTTTAAATTAAAAGTACTTCGTCGTTGAAATAATCATGTAGTGAATAGAAGGCTTTTGAAATCAAGAATGTCTTCAGCTTTGCTTTCAATATTTCTTTTGGTAGGCATCTACTTATAGGTGGTATTTTATTATAAATTTTAGTTACTATTTTTTTACGTTCTTTTGCAAATACGAATAATTACATTTTTCAACAATGACATTATTTTTAAATCTAGTATGGTATCCATGTTCGTCATGTTCTTAAAAAAAACGTTTATTATCAATCACAAACTTAACCGAATCTAAGATTAGGAGACTGTATAAGGTGAGTATTTTTTGACCCACAAAATGTTGTCTACAACTTTCAGTTTTTTTTATTTCTAAAACACTTCTGAGGGACTTTTTTTTAGAGTGAAAATACGTGAAGCTTCATTAGAATTGGCCCAGAATATCAGTCCATATCTCAATCTGGATTGAACATGCACATGCACATGCACATGGTAAGCTGTTAAAGCTGTTTTGTAATCAATTTGATTTGATATCACTTTCAGAGCAAAAACATATCGAGTGATATTTTGTGCCAATTCACTGACATAACGTCTCCAATCTAATCGACAGTCTATATAAATTCCCAGAAATTTTACACTATCAAGACAATGCAGTGTCTGACTGTTATGAGTAACTACTATTTTATCATCATTTGTCTGAAAATTGAAATGTAGCAGTTTAGTTTTTCCAATACTCAGCACTAAATTATTATTCCTGCACCATGTTAAGACTTTCTCTAGACAATCAGATATTGTAAGTCTCAGATCTTGTGACATTGGCTTACTGAAAATCACAGAAGTGTCATCTACGAATTGAATCAATATTTGTTGTACTTCTGCTGGTAGGTCATTTATGTATAGTAGAAATAGCACTGGTCCTAATATGGAGCCCTGTGATACACCACGTTTTATGAACTGATTAGAAGAAGTTTGTATAACTCCGTTGTAATGTTTTTCTACTACAATTTGCTGTCTGCACGTCAAATTCAATGAGCTTTAGAGAATCGCCCCTAATGCTATAACGATCAATTTTTGTCAGCAATATGTCATGTCCTACTGAGGTTATTATTGCAGTAAAACACGCAGTTTTTTATTGAGCACTAAACAGTTAAAAAAAAATGAAATATAATAAAAGCGGTAAGCGGTTAGCTACATGAATGATTCTGTTGAAGCAATACCAAACTACTCGTTGACACTGTTGACAGACAGTTACTTCGTAACCATAACATTACATATATTAAATGACCTAGAACAATATCTATGGCCGTCCAGTGCATAGAAGACACTATTAATAATTTTATTGTCAGGCATATGTTTATTTCAACACGTTCCCTCAATAAAATTATTATTACAATTTTGGCAATACAAAATTTTAAATCTATTATTCCATACCTAATTCTAACCTAAATTTCTCAAACTTTATTCTGGATAAAGGTTTTGTGAATAAGTCTGCTAATTGATCTTCTGTTTGAACATAAACAATTTTCACAACACCTTCATCTATTTTTTCTTTGATAAAATGGAACTTAATATCTAAATGCTTAAGTCTTTTATTATTCTCAGGACTATTGGCTAGACAAATGGCTGCTCGATTATCTTCGTAGATAGAAATAGGTTCATTAATCTCAAAATTAAAATCCGCCAAGAGTTTACGGAGCCAACAAGCCTCTGTAACAGCAAGACTTAAAGCCACATACTCAGACTCAGTTGATGAAATGGATACATTTTGTTGCTTTTTACTGGTCCAAGAAATTGTACAGTTAAACATTTTAAATGTAAAACCAGTTGTTGACTTTCTGTCAGTTGTATCCCCACCCCAGTCTGAATCTACATATCCTGTCAATATGTTTCCTTCTGGTTTAAAAATTAATTTTAAATCAAGAGTACCTTGAATATATCTGAGTACACGCTTCAGAGATTTATACAAGTTTTCATTTGCTTTTGATTGAAATCGACTCAGTATACTAATACTTTCACATAAGTCCGGTCTGGTAGCTAATGCTGCATACATAATACTACCTATTATCCTACGACACATCTTTTGCAATTTTACATCACTATCTTCTGTTTGAAAGATTTTAAAGTCTAAGTTAGCATCAAGTGGAGTGTTTATACTTTTACAGTTTTCCATCTTAAATTTCTTTAATACATCTCTTAGATAGTTCTCTTGACTAAGTTCTGTATAACCTTGGCTTAAATTTTGTTTAATATTTATTCCTAAATACTCCGAAATAGTACCTAAATCTTTCATACAGAAATTTTTATTCAACAAATTTTTGAGATTATCCACTTCATCTTTAGAAGTGCCTAAAATTAACACATCATCTACATAGATTAATAAATAAAGTTTAGTTTTATTACAACATTTTGAGTACAAACAATAATCATTTTGGGATCTTATAAAAGAATTATTTATCATTAATGAGTCAAACTTTTTGTTCCAACATTTAGGAGATTTTTTTAAGCCATATATTGATTTGTTGAGTTTACAAACAATGTTACTATTATTTCTATTGTTACCTGGTAAAGACATGTATACTTCATTCTCAATATCACTATACAAAAATGCAGCTCTTACGTCCATCTGATGTATGGGTTGTTTAAGAACATTTGCCACTACTAGCAACATACGGAAAGTTGTCAGCTTGGCAACAGGAGCGTAGATGTCATACATCTCACTTTCGCAGTCTTGTTGAAAACCGCGCGCGACCAACCTCGCCTTGAATTCACTGTCACTTTTTTGTTTAAGCACCCACTTACTTTCGATAACTTTTGTATCCACGGGCCACGGCACTTCCGACCACGTATTATTTTCTTTTAAAACCTTCAGCTCTTGGTCTACTGCTTCTTTCCACTTCAATGAATTTTCACTTGAGATTGCATCTTCATATGTAATCGGCTGTTCTGTTTCTGTGTAAAAGCTTACATCATAATCTTGCATCCAATTAGGTTTCTTTCTAATTCTGCTTCTCCTTATATTTTCCTCTTCTTCTATATTATAATCGTCTGCTTCATTGTTACTGTTATCTTCTTGTATGTCCCCAAATTGTTGAGTGATTATTTTCTCTTTGTTTTGATTGTTTTCTGTTATGATAACTTTCTGGTCACTTTCAGGTATGAACACAACATCTCGGTGTATGGAAACATCATTCTTATCAGAAAAATATACTCTATAGCCTTTGACTGTGTTGCTATATCCAACAAAGATTCCAATTTCACTTTTAGCATCAAGCTTTGTTCGTTTTTGTTTTGGGATATGTACAGCACACTTTGATCCAAATTCTTTGAAAAACTTCATGTCACAGTCTTTGTCAAACCATAATTTGTAAGGAGAATCATCTCTTTTTGCACTACATCCAACTCTATTCAATACAAATACTGCTGCATTCAAAGCTTCTGCCCACATGTTTTTATTCAGATTTTTACTATGCAGCATTGTTCGAATCGCTTCCACTAGAGTTCTCATGTCCCTTTCAGCACGTCCATTTTGTTCTGGAGTGTATGGGCATGAGTTTTCATGCACTATTCCCTTGCTTTCTAGGAATCTTCTTAATTCAGTGTTGACAAACTCTAATCCATTGTCAGACCTAAGTTTTTGTATCTTATTTCCTGTTTGGGTTTCAGCCATCTCAAGAAAATTTTTAAAGTGTTCCATTACTTCTGACTTATTTTTCAAGAAATATACACATCGATATCCAGAAAAGTCATCTTTCAATAATAAGAAATATCTTGACCCTCCCAAAGAAGTAATTTCAAAGGGTCCACATAGATCGCTATGTATTAGTTCACATTTACCTTTAGTCCTTGTATCACTAGCATGAAAAGGTAATCGGTGCTGTTTCCCTAGTAAACAGTCTGATAGTGTGGGTTTTCTTCATCTTTGTAGTTTATTCCATGTTTTTGTAATGCTTTTCTTATCTGTTCAAAATTTATGTGTACTAGTTTCTTATGCCAGTCTGTAAGACTTTCTATAGCATAACATTCTTCAGTTTCATTTTCCGCTATTGCATTTTCTTCTTGTGATTTAAATAGTTTTATAACATATAAACCATTCTCTTCTTTTACACCATTTAGAATTTCTTTGTTATTTTTCGAGACCACAACTTTATTTTCTTTAAACAGTACTTCACATCCATTCTCAATAACTGCATTTACCGAAAGCAGGTTTTTACTTAAATCAGGAACTAGTAGTACATTATTTAGTACACACTTTTCACCTACTATTTTTCCTCTTCCAACAGCTTGCATTTTCTCATTCTTTTTAGCAACCAACACGTCACTTTTTCTTTCTTCTATATAACTAAACAGTTTTTCATTGTTGGTCATATGAGAAGTACACCCAGAGTCTACTATAAATTCTTCACATTGGCTAGCTAAACAGTGAGAGAGTAATGCTACTTTGCTTTCTTCATTTTTGTTATTTCGAAAATATGTAGCTGAGCTTCCACCTTCCTTTTTCTTAAAGAAACAATTTTCTTCCTTATGATTTGTTTTCTTACAAATCCTACACATTGTTTTACTTTTGGAACGGCAATCTTTAGCATAATGACCTGGTCTTCCACAAGAATAACATTTCCTTTCTTGTTGACTTGATTTCTTGTAAGCATTATCCTTTGTTCTTCTATCTTCTGTTCTGAAAGCTAGTGTTTCTTCAGCATCACATTTATTATTCAATCTAGATTCTTCTGCAATCAACCGTGATGTGAGATTTGTCAGCGTACGTTCACTGATTTGAGTTGATTCCCATGCTGTGCAGAAATGTTTAAAGTGTTCAGGTAATGTAGAGAGAATTTTTGACATAAGCATTTCATCATCTATAGTTTGCTTCAATGTTTTCAACCTGCAACGTAGATTTTCCATTTTGCTGATATGCAGACTCATATCAGTATTTTTTTCATATTTGAAATTAAAAAATTCTTGTAAAATATTACATTTTTGCTGCTCATTTTCTTTTTCAAAAATGCTACATAACTTTTTAAACATTTCATGGGAATTTTCACAGTTTAAAATATGCATCATAAGTTTCTTATCAATTGACGTAATTATTGCTTTTTGTGCTTGCGCGTCTTTCTTTTTCCAATCTGCTTGTTCTGAATCCTTCGTTATATCTTCTAACCTTTTTGTGCCCTTTACAATCTCATAAAGATTGTTCGCCTTGAATATAATAACTACTTGAAATTTCCAGAGCTCAAATGATTCATTGTCCTTCAGCTTTTCTATTAACGACAATTCTTCGGACGACGCCATTATGTATATTTTTACTTCTTGTTTTTTTACCGGCTATTTTTAACACTCACACAGATTTTTAATTTTGTTTTAACTACTGGCTACCGTACTGCGAGTTTGCGGGTCTGGGCCCATAACCTGAGGTTATTATTGCAGTAAAACACGCAGTTTTTTATTGGTTTTTAATTGAGCACTAAACAGTTAAAAAAAAATGAAATATAATAAAAGCGGTAAGCGGTTAGCTACATGAATGATTCTGTTGAAGCAATACCAAACTACTCGTTGACACTGTTGACAGACAGTTACTTCGTAACCATAACATTACATATATTAAATGACCTAGAACAATATCTATGGCCGTCCAGTGCATAGAAGACACTATTAATAATTTTATTGTCAGGCATATGTTTATTTCAACACCTACACTATCGAATGCTTTCGATAAGTCTAAGCACATAATCAGTGTACTATTATTTTCATTTAAAGATCTTATTACATTGATAAGCGGCAACGATTGTAGATTTTTTTTCCTACCCGCCTTTTGACATTCAGATAAGATGCTATGTTTATTAAAAAGAAATCACGACTCTAGTGACAATAAGCTTTTCAAAAATTTTACTGAAGTTAGATAAAATAATATATGGTATGAAAGGGATAACGCTCAGCGGAGCTCAGTATTCTTAGGGGATAAGGGTGATTGTTTCTTATCAAAAGTGTCACATTGTTTCCATCTATCTCTTCTTTACAATGCACTAGTTAATTATTGTTGTGTAATATGAAAATTAATGGTATGCACTATATATTCGGAAGTAGGTGAATCAGTAATGCTGTTTGCATGTTCTTTTAACCTAATGACGTAATGAAATAAGGAATACATAGGAGGTACTCGAATAGATAAAGTTATGTACATCCCGTTACCTGTAACGATGCTACAGGTGGTTGTACATGGTAATCAGGGCCGAGAGCCGACTAACAACAGTACTTTCCGACCCGCCACACTCTTAACAACTTTATCGTTGCTCCTTCAGCTTAAAGTCACGATTCCGCGTTCTACCATCTGAAGAGTAATAATTGTGTCGCGACTTGTGTTGATATTGAGGCATAATAGAGAGAATAAGTGTTACGTTCGATCTTTCAGTTCCAACGTCAAACTTTTTACTGGGTGTGACAATTTTTTAAGACATGAATTGGTGCTTGATAGTTGTAAGTTTAGTTCATTTTCGATTTTTTATATTTAATTTTAAATAAATTTGTTCTACTGAGTCATTTCTAAGATGTCATGAACTATAGTCGAACGTTCCCAACTATTTGTTAACTATTACCTATCTAATTATTGTTAAATTACTGTATCAACAATTTGATTATGGAATATTCAGCAGATATATAATAGAATACTGAATTATTCACATTTGAGTAAGATCTGTATTATTTATAATCTACAGCTAATTTTCTCATGGTAGGTATTAATAAGCTCTGTATTATATACCGGCAGTACTAAATGACGAAAAGTGAGCCTCTGAGAAATTTTTGAATCAATGGGCCTTCATTATATTTATATTGCATGCCGCTGAGAGTAGACCTGCAATTACCAAGATATTCGTTTGATGTCAACCTTCCTCAGGTAGTAATAAAGTGCATTAAATTGAGATGATTTCCATTCTATTTTATTGTCATTTTACCATTAATCACCACTTCCCGAATTAGTACGTGTCGAACTCAAGGTCAACCCTTACTGAAATGGTACCTACCCACTTAACACTTGAAAACGTAAAAGCTGGAGTGTACCTAATGTTTCTTAATCCGGTGGTTCCGTAGTTCAAGAGGTTAATTTCTAAGTGATTCTACACTCTGAATTGCTCTGGAAATGACATATTCCAAAACAAGTATGGGAAGCGTTCTATTCGGTATTTATAATAATGGTTTAATTTATAAAATGTGTTTGGAAATGAATTGTTTGATTTTAAAAGAAACTAAAACTCAATATATAGTGTTTACTGCAAATAAAAATAATCAAAATTTAACAACAATTTTAATAACAGCAATGTAATGTTGAGCATTAGTGTAAAAAGCTTGGGTTGATGATACATTACGCTGGTCCGCTCACATTCATATTAGAATTTTCTCGAAGTATCTAGATTTGGCAGTTATTAAATCTGTGTATCATAGTTGTTTTGTTTCACGTGTAAGGTTTGGTATTATAATTTGGGGTATATCTGGTGATCTGAAAAGAATTTTTGTAATTCAAAAACAAGTTGTTCGGACAATATTTAATATGAAGTTCAGGGAAAGTTGTCGAGGCATTTTTAAGCGAAATAATTTGTTGACAGTAACAGGGATATACATTTATGATTGTTTAATATTTAACTTTAAATATAAACCGAAGTTTAGTCAGAGTGTACCATCACATGAGTACAACGCCGGATTTAGGGGAGGGCAATCACAAAAGAGGGGCCCCCACAATAGACTTCGGAAAAAAATTTTTTTTTAATTCCGACTAGTAAACACTAGTTAACAATTTTTCCTTTTATATTTTTTTTCGCTGTTTTACCTTTACCTTTACCTTTGTACAAACATGATTATATTGTTCTTAAATATTAACAGAAATCATTGATCTATATTTGGTCACTCCTATCAGGCAATCAATTTGTGCCTTTGATCGACTTACAGAAAGGACTTCGGAAAAGACCAATCTCCCAGAACTATTTTACTACCAAATTCTCGAAGATGAAAATTCCAGAGCTACATTCCCAAACCTTGAAATTGCATTGAGAATGTATTTGGTTTTGATGATATCAAATTGCACTGGAGAGCGCTCATTTTCAAAAATGAAAATTATAAAAAATAGGCTTCGAACGACGATGGGACAAAACCGTCTATCAAAGCTTTCTCTCCTGAGCATTGAAAGTGACTTACTTCGGGAACTGGATTTCGGCGAAATCATCAACGATTTTTCGGCGAAAAAATCTCGGAAAGTCCCGTTCGTTAACGCTAAAATTTAATTTCAGATAATTCTTGTTTCCGATTATATTTATGTATGTTTGTTAAATACTAAAAGAATTTACTTGGTTTCACAATAAATTATTTATTAAAAAACTCGACTGAAAAATTTTTTTATTTTATTTGGAAAATAATTTGGGGCCAGGGGGCCTCCACTCCTTTGTTGCCCCGAGCCCTCCAGACCTCTAAATCCGACCCTGCATGAGTATCCCACTAGAAGCAGGGATTATGTATATCCTATACACAGGTTAACATTGTTTGAAAGGGGACTTTTTTACATGTCACTCAGACTACATAATCAGCTGGCTAATACCTTAAAGTGTATAGATAATCTCAAACTGTTTAAGAGAGAGCTATTTAGGTATTTAGTAGAGATAGAACCGTACAATTTGAGGGAGTTCTTTCGATAATAATTGTCTTATGTTATGTAATAATTAATGTAAATGTGATAAATGGCTTATGTGGGTATGCATATAACATATTCTGGTTATTAAGGAAGTGTAATATCTTATGTTTTCCTTTTGATGTATTGTTGATATATGGTTATTTGTGCACGTGTTTCAACCCTGTCGTTATGTTTTAGGATTAATATCTAAATTGTAATAATAATAATTATTACCAAATTGAAGTCATGAACACAATATGCGGTAATTTCTGAATGGTGCATTTTTACTAAATGACTCGAGCCAACTTCATATAAATTAGCTGAATTGCTTATCGATTGAGTCTTTGAAGAAAATAATGTTTACGGTATACCTGACAATGACCTGGAATGAGCAAAACGCCATCAAATGCAATTATTGCTTTCTCGGCCGATACAATACTTTCACGAATTGACCTCAGCAAAGAAAGGGTTGAATTCGTGCATCTTTTAAGTAAACTCAATGTTTATGTTTTGTATATGTTATATAATGAGTAGCTATTGCAGTTATTCGACACTTTTATCAAATCGTTATATAAATTATCATACGGAGGATATATTATTACACTGTAGCGAAAATGTAAAGAAAAACACTTTAAACATCATTATTAAGACACAAAATGTTCCCCACTAGTTTCAAGTGTGAACAAAATTCCTAGTTTGATCAAGTATTTTCTTATAACATTTGCTCTGCTTTTTTGTTGTGATTGAACTATAAACCATTCAAACAACAAATGTTTTTCATGTTTCCGTCTAATGGATGGAATTCTGGTAAAACGTTTATGTAGTATTATATCTTTCCAATTCATAAATGAAAACTCTTTCAATCAGAAAAATAATGTGCATTTCAATGTAAATGTTGTCAGCTGTCCCAATTAGTGCATTCACTGAATTCACATAGCACCCAAGAGAACTTTATTATGCCACATAATGAAACCTTAAAATCAAGTATATTTCCGAAATAGAAAGGCTTATTCAACTACCATTGTATATCGAACAATCAATCAAAACCAGAGGCGGACAATAAGTCCAGTGCTGCCCAATTAGTACATTCACTGAATTAAACTTTTCAGTCCCAGCTCCCAAGAGAACTTCATTATGTCTCATAATAAAACCTTAAAATCAAGTACATTATCGAATAAGAAAAACGTATTCAACTACCAGTCTATATCAAGCACTCGATCAAAACCAGAGCGTACAAGTCCAGTGAACTTAGGCCGGTTCATTGGGTTCATTGTGCGCCCATTAGAACAAGACTCAGTCCACCACAATTGTATAACTTGAATATCTGAACATAATACTTAGATATAGCACATATTTACATTCTACAGGAAATGTATTACCAATGTAGACAACATATTCATTCTAGTATCATTAAAGATCTCTTAATCGATTCAGTTTATTTCCACACAAACGTCAACAAAATTAGACATGATAATCGAATCAAGTATATAGTTTACTCTTCGAATCAATAACGAGAAACATACGATTACTTTTGCGTAATCACGAAGCCATATTCTATGTTGGTCCATAAGTTTTTTAAATTATTTTATTGCTCTTTAGCAGCTATTGACTATTTCCTTCGAATCTAGTTATAGGGTTTTCAGAGTAACGTATTTGTATAAAATGTTTCGACAATAATTACTTTTTTACTGCAAATAAGCGTTTCTATAGTAACGATAGAGTAAGATAACTTAATGCTGTGAAATTCTATAGGGATTATTTATTCATAACATATGATTTTAGCCGATTACAGCTGTACAAAAAATTTTGTTTGTATTTCGTTTGTGAAATTCATGTTTTAATTTCGAGAGAATTTTTGTCCGCGACATGGGTCTCGGCTAAAAATTAAGACTCTTATTCTCTCGTAATCCATTAAAAATACTATTCTTTTATCCTGTGTAATTATTATCAACACGTTATGTAGTTATCCAGATTAATATGTGGTAGAGAAGAAGCTGGCTTGCGTTGAAGAATAAATGCTATATATAGCAAATACATTAAGTACTTAGTTAATGCAATGACACATAATTATTGTAGATATATACTAGAATAATAAACTCCAATATTTATTATTTTCTATGTCTACACCTTAAGTTCGTTGTTGAAAGCATTGCCAGTTTTCGCTTTCAGTTTTTTAAAGCATTATTATAAGATTTAAGTGTTCATGAAGCCACATCAACACGTAATTCGGCAAGTACGTCTTTACTAGATAAATACAAATGGGACTAGAACTGACTTTAACTGTTTGGGTATCTTTGATCTTGTGTGTGTGTCTTGTGTTTCTATTGCTTCGGTTAAAAATAAATATTGAAGCTCATTAAGTAGCCAACATTATTTTTCAGACATTTATTATTATGAGGGGTGTGCTACTGCGTTTTAAATGACTATTGTATCTCCCTCTCGGTGCTCTTTTACATTACGCCGGTGAGCGTTACATATTTCAGAAAGGATTTTTCCCGGCTCTGATGGCGTAATTTCTTTACAGTCGTATTATGTCCCAAATAAGGATGTTGATCTAGAAATCCCGAGATCCAGGGAATTCCGTTAATAAGCCATCCCAAACATTTCTGTATTTTCTAAAAAAAGTGCAGAAGAAGAAATATGTTTCCCTTCGGCAGGATATCAGTAATAAGCTCAAGGCTTTGCAATTTTTTAAATTCATAAATTTTGTTATTGTAGTATTAAGTATGTTCATGTTGTTTTGAATTTTGTTCTATTCTGCTTTTACAATTGATAAATGGGGATTAAATCTCCAAAATCAAACATTCCGAATTGTTTCCGGACAAGTTCCGGGATTTGTTGGCCTTTATACCGAATGTCCTGGGATTGAACCAATGGTCCAGGATTGACATTCCTAGTTCTGAAGTATTTGCTTCTGTGGAGGAGTGATGCTCTGAAGTAACTGAACAAATATACCGCTTTTCCGCAGAATCTACACACGCCGTCACCCTACACCATGTTTTCTTATATGACTATTGAGACTCCTTTTTTCAGCATTTCCTATATAGTATGTGATCCTATACCGCAGAAGAGTTCCGGTCCTATTAGCAGCGTTTCAGCTCCCTTGCGTATTCATTTTCCTCAAATCCTTTATGTCCTGGGACCACGGTCGTATATACAGGTCTCGAAACTCTAGGTTTGACATGAGTCTCTTACATGTCGCCAAACTCGTAGTCCCTCGCTCAGCCACCAGTTGGCGAATGGATCGAAGTATGTTGTCAGGATCATGTTTGTACATACAGGTCTGAGGACTCGTATGTTTGACATGTGTCTCTTACGCGTCGCCAAACTCGTAGTCCCTCGCTCAGCCACTAGCTAGCGCTTGGATCTCGAAGTATGGCAACAATCACATTATTAAGTAAAATAATTTTTCTCGTAACGCAATATTTACTATTCTGATTTGAGAGAGGAATAGAACTGTTACTCTTGTCAAAATGTATTACTCACCTTAAAAATAACCTCCCCTTTTTCGTTATACATGCTCGCACACATAAAAGACTTCGTTAAAACGATTTCTATCCGGAATCGCAAGCCTCCACTTTTTTCGCATTTCCGCATCTTCCGGCTTTAAAAACAGAAGTTTTTTGCTTTACACTTTTGTACCACGTTTTGCATTTCGTCACAATGCACAGTTTCGTAATTTCTTTCTAAAAACGTAGGTATTCCTTGTGTTTACAAGTTAAGAATGACTGTTGTCGGAGAATACTCTCACGTGACGTCTTTTGGTACTACGCGACAGTCGACGCTTAGCGGTCCCACTTCTCACATAGGAAACAGCCCCGAGTTTCCAGACCTGTATGTACGACCGTGGTCAGTATATACCATATCGTTCAAACACGGTCGTATACGTGCCAGAGAACATCCCTCGACTCATGCGGCACCCTTTTGGTACTACGCAACAGATGACGGTTGGCGGACTCACTTCTCACATAGGAAACAGCCTCGAGTTTCCAGACCTGTATATACGACCGTGCCTGGAACCCAGCAGAGGACGACACTATACTGTATAAGGTGTTCAGTTTGATTTTGCTTTTAACAGCCTTGAGCTAATGATGTTTGAGATCAGTTCTTTTATGGCTGCTTGACTATCGTCCATGATGTCCTTTTTGTACCATTTGTCCAGATTGAAATGTGCACATATCTTAATTGTACGGACTTTCGCTTGAAAAACACTAGTGTATCCACCTATTGGTTCAAAGTATTTGGTACTGCGTCAAAGACTTTGGCCCCTTACCTTCTGCTGTTCTGGACCCATCGGTAGACCAACAGTTGCTCCTTCCCTAACAGGGTGAACTTTCTCCAATACTCTTCTTTGTTTCCAAGTGAGGTTGGAAGTTCTGTCTACACATGAGCACCTTCACATGTCGTCCCTTGGTACATACAAGACTTTGAATTTTACACAATTCACTTTACTTGGTGATTAGCTTTTTGAGTGTAATAAGCTTCGTCATCATGGTGTACATTCAAACCATTATCTTGGATGAACTACTACCCATTCCTGATTTATAGAGTTCAATGCCGCAGAGTAACGCATCAAACAAACGGTGACGTCACGTCGATAACACTTGAATCAGAATTACGGTTTAATAAAATACTATAATTGCTTCTGAAAATCCGAAGGTGGATGTAAAAAATACCATTTGAAACGGAGCTACTGGGCCCGAAAACCACATAGTTAGTATTTTCATTACTTTAGAGCGATTTGCAAAATTTGAAATTCGTGTGACCAATAGGAACGAATGCTCTAAAAGGATATATCCGAGAAAATCAGCAAATTTTTCTTTAGGCCTATTGTAATACTATTAGTGAGGGAAATAAATATTGAATGTAGAAGCTGGAAGAAAACTAAGATTCAAACATACTTAACTTTATGTTAGGTATGATCTTGTAGATGGATACATGCTGTCACACGTGTCTGTTGTTGTACATTCAGAAATGCTATTAGTTTTTCATTTACTTTCAATTCATGTAATTTCAACTTTGATTATAGTTTTCCTTTACTTTATTAGTTCTCATGGCAAATTGTTTTTAACATAGAACGTAATAATACTTCCGTTTTCAGTCAGTTGTCCGTTTTTATGAAAAATCGAAGTACATTTACTTGTAACCATTTCGACTCATGAGATATAATGAGTAGATAATTGATGGTTTCTTAGGGAGGTGTATGCAGGTAACAAATAGTTATATAACTTTTCAGTCTACTTATTTCTTTGCACGTTTAGTCCGGCTTGCATGCTATAATATCCGGAAAGAGTGACAGACCAACGATCTACTATTTTAGCTCGAAATTATGCAACAAGCAGTCATAGAGCAGTAAAAAGGTCGATTGCATATTGGATATTATGAATTAAACGACACTTGCACTTTCTAATCAAGGTTGACGATCTAAATTATACACGATTTACTAATTTCTATTGGTAATGATATAAGAGAAGGAAATGCTATATGACACGGTAATTATCTTCAGAATTTTCACATAATAAGTAAGCCAATCACCATGCAATAAAAAAATATTGATTTCAGGGAAAAATAGACCTGATTCCGTGAACTAGCTTGTGAATATAAATCTTATTCTGTGGAATTTATTGTTAAAACAATGAATAATTTAGTTTTTGTTCACGACAAATCACTTACGTTTTATTTTATTATTAGGAATTTAATAAAATCGAGAACAATAATACCGTCATGTCAAATGTAATCAGTCTGCTTGATAGTTCAGTCATCCTGGCAAAAATTTGGGTCCAAAAAATTCCAATGGACTTTTTCAACGTATGGGGGTATATTGGTGCGCTAAACACGATGGTATGGTCCAAATTGAGCTAAAAGATACGGAACATGCCGCAAATCGCCGATTTATGGCAATTTTTTGGCCATTTTCGGTTTTTTCGAAGATATAACAAAATCTATGCATTCTTATGAAAATAGTCAGGAGAGCAAAGTTTTAGTGATTATCAACATCATCATCTGGTTCAAACTAGATGGCGCTAGCGTTCTTAGAACTCAAAATATGGCCATTTTAATGTGGCGAAAATGATCATTTTTGCGTTTTTCGAAGATAGGGCCGAATCTATGCATTTTTATAAAAATAGAGCAAAGTCAAAAATACTCGTAATCTGGTCCAAACTGGATGGCGCCGTTTTAGCTTCAAAAAAATTATAACTATTTGTTTTTTTTTTCACAATAGGACAAAACCTGCGTATTTTAATGCATATAGTCAGAGGAACAAATTTATAGTAGTCAAAAATACCAGTAAACTGGTCCAAAGTAGATGGCGCTAGCGGTCATGAAACTCAAAATATGGCCATTTTAGCGTCAAAAAATAATAACTGTAGATGATATCTAGCTTCTATATCAGTCAATTTTTTCTCATGAAGTCTCGCTTTTAATTCAGAATCAACTATAAATATATTCGGGGAATATAGTACATTGTCTGTTTTAACGAATTTACAAACTTTTTTCTTTTGTTTTGTTTTTTTTTTGCTTCTGCAGAAATGAAAACTTCTGAAGCATCTTTAGCGCATATTATACAAAGCTTATCAAATTCAAACCTTGACGTCATCATCATTAAAACTTGGGTGGTTCGATAAAATAGAAGAAGAGTCCTTCCCATAGATACTACTCATAGAAATGTCTTCAGCGCACAATGACTCATTGATCTAATAAATTGATTAGGTAATTTTAATATCGACATTTTATGAGAATGCATAGATTCGGCTCTATCTTCGAAAAACGCAAAAATGGTCATTTTCGCTACATTAAAATGGCCATTATCTAGTTTGAACCAGATGATGAGTGTTGATAAGCACTACAACTTTGCTCTCTTGACTATTTTCATAAAAATGCATAGATTTTGTTATATCTTTGAAAAAACCGAAAATGGCCATAAATCGGCGATTTGCGGCATGTTCCGTATCCGGTAGCTCAATTTGGACCATACCATAGTGTTTAGGGCACCAAAATATCCCATTATACGTTGAAAAAGTCCATTGGAATGTTTTGGATTTTTTTGCTGTAGAAAATTTCCCAGGATGACTGGACTATGACTGATTTTGCTCTCCCTAATTTCTTAGATGAAGCAATCATATAATATTAGATTATTGTTCATATTATATCGTCGACCTTTTGACTGCAATAAAACTCTGGCCATAAAAGGCACCATTTACCACCTTTTTGGACAGAGCAGGAGTATATACACATTTTCTTTACCTGCAACCCTAATTATACAAATTAAAGTAGGTAGAAATAGACAGTTCGGAGGTACTATATGCCTAATGATAAAAATATCTTTTTATTTTTATTTTCAATTCTTATTGGTTGACCATAGAGTGATTTTTGTTGTACTAGTATTAGAATGTGGCATCCTTAAGCTTGTGCTGCTAGTGGGGCATCTTGTATTATCACTATCAGAAGAAAGCACTTCCGACGCTAAACAAATAATTATAAATGTATATAAATTTTTACTGAAAATAGATTTTAATTCAAATGTTGCTTCAACCGAAACGTCTATGTTAACAAGTAGTTATTTATCCTTTGTGAAGGATATAGTACTGAAGCCTATTATTCCTAAAAAAGCGACATGACTCTGGCACATTCAGAAGTACCTACTGACGGATTTATTAAAAAGGACAATTAATAAAATGTATGAAGAACAATCTGTACCTACACTGGTTTTCATAAAAAAATAGGCTGACCAACGACGAAACAAATATTTCTTCCAGCATTTCAAGCCTAAGGAGAATTTTGCTTAATAGTGGAGTAAATCTGGCGAGAAAATAAGCAAGGTTGGCGAAAATTTTACGATGCATAGCGACCCGGTGGAAAAGTTTTTTTAGGGTACCAACAACAACCTCCTGAAATTTTTATTTCCCAAAGTGGTCAAAAAGTTTTTTTTTTACATTTTTAAGGGTAGTTTAGCAACAAAAAATTAATATCTCTGGTTGTATTGAAAATTAAGAAACCAAAGTAGTACCCAATGTCCAAGGAACTTCCAGTCCAAATTTCAAGTTGATCCGACCTCCCCCCTCCCGTAATAGGTATATATATATGCAAGGAATCTTGCGTAACGGCTTACTCGGTCATTTTTCAACTGATTTAGCTGAAATTTGAACTGAAGATAGGTGTTTCGGTCTCAAATCTACCATTCAAATTTCAAGTGAAAATATTGAATAGTTTTCCAGAAATTCATCCGATCTGAATCTGCTTTGCGAGGTATTCGCATATAGTTTTATGTCATGGTACTCATTTTTCAATTATTTTTTTTTGTCTATATTGGCCATTTTGGTTAATTTGAAATAAATCGAATGACGTTCACGTGAGGAGCGCGTAGCTGGCGAGTTAGAAAAGTGCAAACTGGTTGTACCTAATACGGCTTTACGACGACTTTTCGCGTGCCGTTTTCGCTCCATGTAGTTAGATAAGGTATCGGACCGTGCCCGACGGCCCTTCTTTTCTCGATAAATGTCCATTAAATAGGAAACTTTAATTAAAATAGAAACAGGTACTCTCAGGTCTTAGCTACGCGCGTCTAAAGTGCGAGTCGCACGGTGCGACGTATCAAAGGGAATTTTCTAGCTACTTAAATATACCTGAAGCGGGTGAAAGCTAGAGGCTCACAGCCGAAAATACTTAATTACAACTGGTGCCGCCCGCACGGGGCACGAAACGGCCCCAACATAACAAGACCGAGGTAAAATGTATAAAATCTAATTGACGCGTAGCGAGATTCTCGAGGGAAACGTCAACGTAGCTAATTTCATAGGACGTCTAGCGTTCATGCAATTGTGTTTTTATACAACTTGAACCTTCTAATTTCGATAGGCCACATGAAAATCACGGAGCCTAAAGCGCTATCAACTTTTGAGCCTCACAACATTCGTATAAAATTGCGAAATTTCGCACTTTTAGAAAGGCAAAAGGAAAACATATAATAATTACATTATTATATTTAATATTAAATGATTGGGATCGATACATATAAATCACCACTTGTTAACTATTCTATAAATACACTCCCACCATTATCCACCCCCATCCCACACTCTGGTCCCTAATATTTAAAGACGTACTTTTCGATTTAGCTTTAGTTGATAACTCCTTGCTTTGAAAATGCCACAGTGTGGTGAAACAATTTGTCAGCATTTTTAAATTAAATGTTAAAAGTTTTGTGTAAAATTTGAGTTTTATTCTTCAATATACGCTACGTAAACGCCGAAACCATAGATACAAGCTATTTTATATTTTAGCTGCATTATAACCTGAGAAATAAAGGTAGAAGTTGATATTGAAACAAAGTATTTACCCTCTAAACATTAATTGACACTGACAGAAGTTGTCAATATAAATCTAAATTAATGAGATGGGCTTATATTGTTGAAATGGCGATAGTTTTAAATTTGTTGACACGCTTGTACGCCATTTTCTTCATTCGTTTAGTATGATATTGAAAAAATATCTACAATAGTTAATAATGAAGCAGTTTCAATTAAAATGAAGACTTTGCCCGCAAGCTTTTTAGTTATACAATCAGGGATTTTAGTGCTGATAGAACAAAACAAAAAAATAATTTTTTATTGTCGACGTTCTATGGTTATGTAGTAGGGAAATAATAGGGAAATAATTTCTGTTTACCTATGTTTTAGTGCGTTCAAACATTATTTGACATGAAATACAGATCGAGTTCTCAAATGTGTAGAATCCAACCAGTGGCGGTGATTTTAAGGTTTATAATTTTGGAAAATATTCGAAACAGAAACTAGAGTACAATCAAAACTCATAAGTTGGTATAGAATACAAGTTCGGATTCCAGAATTGAATAGATAGAGATCTAAATTATAGCATACTGACTATTACTATGTACAACTTTGTTTAAGAAAAATGACTCAACATCTATAGCTATATGACTACTAACTTAAACGAATGAAATCGATTTGTCAAGTTTAAACGCGACATAAACAATTTTCTCCGAATCCATTCCAAACTATGAAGAAAACGCTTTCTTTATAGATTAAACTGTAAGAACAGTATCAAGAATAATCATAAAACGTGTAATTAACCTGTCTTCGTGATTCACTCTATGTACTTATGTTAAAAATGTAGTTTTACCATTTCTAATTAAGAGCCTTACAGCTTTCTTTGTTTCTACAAACGATGATGACTCGGATGTAAGGTCCAGTATGGATAATTAAATTTACTAATAATTTTGAATTAGATTTCATATTCAGTAAAGCAATTCATGTTTTCGCCTTATTGGAGTCCCCAGTATAATTCTGTTACCTCTTGTTTCCTGATGAATATTCTTATATTAAAAATGTTGTTCTTATTTCGGAAAATGAGAGAATATTTTAAATGTCACCAGGAATGAAAAATGACGGAGTTATTGTGATCACAATAATCAATCAAATTTTGTAAAACGTGGCTTTCTGTTTCTGAAGCATTATTCATAAAAATAATGCAAAAAGTTTTTTCATGTACTGGTAAGATTTTCCATTCCCCAATCTAATATTGTGGAATGAATAAGTGAATATATGATGCTGTTATTTTGATAGTACTCAGTTATGACAAATATGTCTTCATGAAAATTCTTGAACAACATTGGTAAAGAAAATACACAAGACATTCGCGGAATGGTTAGTGTCGTCAACTATAATAACAATTTCAACTTTATTTTAATGAACTGTATAAGTTAATAATCCACCAGGTTAAAGAGTAGGTTCTATATGGTACCATCTAGTGAACAACTTTTTATTCAATAGTTTCTTCAGGTTTCTTTTTTTCTTAAACTATCAAATTCATGGACGACAATAATTCTTATCGATATCCATTGTCTGATATTCAAATACGATTTGACTCCACTAACTCAATTTCATTTTCTGAGAATAAAATTTGATGTTCCTCCATCAACTTCAAAAGATTATTATTTTGCTGGGAGGCATTCTTGGATTTATATTTAAGAAAAGTTTCTAATTCTCATTCATGATAATAATAATTAATATGTTCAAAATTAATTTTTCAGTTTCCTTGCTATCCAAAACGTGATTACTTCTTCAAAGTTGGAGATAATTGAAATTCTCCTACTTCCTGTGGCCTTCGACCATCATTACTAATTTTATTATGTTTACTTTTAGAACATAGTTGTGAATAGTGAGAAGTAAGTCTTATAAAAGTGGGACAAGTGAAGTCTTCGTAATTACTTAATTTTCATCATTGCTGTACCTTCAGGCAAAAACGCCCATAAAACACAAATATCCGTACAGCAAGAATTGTAGGAAATATTGAATTGCGTCAAAATAATTCAGGTCAATATGAGACATTATGTTTGATTTATACTTTTGCTTCTAGGAAAGTACTTATCCACTTTCATCTGTCCTAAATAATTGGAGAAACATATTATTTATTGTGTACATCGTTTGCATCAAATTCATTACGTCAGCAAATATTCATTTTGAGATTTATATTTACATATCGAAATTGATATGGCCAATTTAACGACAACTTACTCAACTGCTGTTGTAGCAATCAACTACAACATATAAAAATATTGCACAATATACCATTTACCGACAATAACAATGAACTCAGGCACGCAAATCAAGACATTAGCTGGGATTTCAGATTCCAATTTGGAGATAATTTTTAGGTCTTGAAAATAAAATTGGTCTATTCGAGGTCGCGCCCTACATATACAATGGTTTTCTAAAGTTATACTATTGTTCATTGTTCCTCAATTTCTCATCCCAAAAATTTCCGAAAATCATAGTAGGGGTGCTAAGCTCAATATCTCCTGGTGTACAGATGGGCCAAAAATCAGGGAAGGAAGTATTACTGGCATGTACCATGACGTAATATTTATTTTATCATGGGCATATAATACAGTAAGGGAAGAAACGGAGCGCCTGCAATGCGCAAGAGAAAACACGAGGGAAGTGCGTAACGCACTCTTGAACCAAAAAGTGACAACGAAACCGGTTTGGGAATGTCATGAAGAACTCAGCGCTATGGCAGAATACACCGTAATAGCTTTGATATGGGTCCAAGGACACTGTAGCATCGCGGGCAACTAAAAAGCAGATGAACTAGCTACATTGACCTCATCTGTCTTATACATTGACCCAGAATCTGTATTAGGAGTGACAAAAGACGCTGTGCGAGAATGCATACGAGACTGGGTCAAACAACAAGAAAGAGAGCATCGGTATGTAGCACCTCAAATGGACCTCTGGAAAACATTTATTAGAGAACATTCGAAAAACAGAACTGAAGAACTACTCAACATGAGTAGAAACCAGATTCGAACAGTAACAGGTCTCCTATCACAACCCAACGAGAAGACACCTGTACAAAATGGGCTGCCCAATGAAGACCATTCCTCCTGACAATTCGGCAAAGGAATCGTAAGGTATCATCAGAATCCGAAACACTAAATCGCAAAAGACAAGCAATATTCGGGCAGTCTGCGCAATCCCCCGAAGAGCCAACCGGTAAAGACTAGTATAGGGGACCAGAGTGATGGAGAGGATGTAAAACGTCCAACCGGAACAAACAAAAAGCCCTGCTAGTGGCTAGTGCAAAGCAGAGTTCTATAAACGTTGAATGCAAGGAAAAAACGCAATAAACACGTTTTTCCGCAAATCGTTAGGGAATTTTGACATTCCAGGCAAAATTTCTTAAAGAAAAAGTCAAGATTTCCTATTCACTTCTTTCCTGTAAGGAAATAATATTTCCTTACAGTTGTTAGTGTTCTACATAAATGATTGAAATACATTGATTATAAGGAATTAATTTATATTTTGAAAACATCAATACATTGAAGAATACATTTTAAAATTAATTTGTTATATTTACAGTTATTTTACCTACAGTTAGTACAATTATTGAACATTGGAGGAACATTATTAGAACTATGAGAAACATTTTGGACAACATGCGGGGTGGTAGGGTTATTTTGTTGAATATTTTGTACTGTGAAAATTTTATTTGCCACCTCAACCTCATTGTTAAGAGATTCTTCGATATATGCTTCAGCAAAATTTGATGACTTCCATCAGCCATGCCTCTTCAAACTAGTTACGTCGGCACCAGAGTCAGCCAAAATTGTTGCAGAAGACCGACGAAAGCAGTGACCAGTATATTCTGTCGGATTTACCAAGTTCAAATAAGTGGCAACTATTTTAGGCATTTTTCTCAATTAATGAATTCCTACCACTTGTCTGCTACCCTTTCCGCTTTGATATTTAAAGAAAAATCGGTCACTGTTCATATTTTCTGGTCTTAACGAAACATACTTTCGATAAACATTCAAGTACATCTGATTAATTACAAATGATCTTGTTTGTTGGTCTTCCAATCAGGTATGCTGATTAAAAGCTTAGATTCTAGGTCTTCTACATCGTGTAGAGTCATTCGGACTAACACATCCATTCTACAGGCCCCAGAAATACCAATTATTAAAGCCACCTAAAAAATAAATAAATGTGTAATCTAAATAGAAATTAAAACCTTGTAAATTACCTTAATCATTAAATTTTCTTTATCTGGAGCTTCCTGGATAAATTTTTCAATTTCTTCTTTCGTTAAAATCTTAGATTTCTTTGTCCTATAACCTTGAGCTTGACGTTTCAACAAAGAACGAAGTTTTGAATATGTTGATATATCTACATTGTGTTTAATGCTTCAACATTAAATAATTGGCCCATAATGTAAGATTTCATCTTTAAACAAAGGTCTAGGAAGTATGCCATTACAACATTTTCTGAGAAAGAGCTCGTGTTTTCACTCTTGCGATAGTCCATAAAACGTTTATATGCATATTCGTACTTTTCTCTTGATTTCTTTGGCAATAATTCTAATGAAGCAGTATTCACAGCCTCAACCAGCTCCGGAGGAGTCTCAGAAATGGAAAATTCATCATCACTTATCATTTTACTTTCGAGAACACCAGCAAATAAATTTATGTACTTCCAGTTTGACAATTCAACCTTAATACGTTTCCATAGTAACCCAGGTAATTTTATTACGAATTTCAAAGCACCATATATTTGTGAATAAAATTATTTTTTAAAATTAATTAATAACTATCGAATTTTGAACGATTTGCGGAAAAATAGTATGTTTACCTCGTAGGAAAAGCCAAATTCCTGGACTCTGTGTTGCTAAGTCTCGGCTTGCGCCCCGCCCCGACTTAGCAATCATCACAGGAATGTTAGGCTTTTCCTACTCGGTAAACAATGTACTATTGTTAAATTTCTGTTACTTCTGAAGTGTTCAAAGAGTTATTTTTTTGGTAATGAAATTTTGAAAAACCGCCAACTAATAACTTACATAAAATACACCAACTCATGGTTTCCCGGATTAACGAACAATTAGCAGATATAAGAGACAAATTCTAGACAAAAGATACAAAACATCTAATGTTACTTGTTCGGAATTATTGAACCATATTTATTGTAATTTTGGGAAAATAATATTGTCTTCAATGAAATCAAATTTTTCGTGTTCCAACTTCTATTGCAAAGATGCGCCATAGCCTACTGTAATTTCTAGTATTCTATGAATGAGCAATTAGACATTTTGAATTCATTTCTTTGGGATTCGTAAAAGCCAGAAATATAGGTGCGTATGTTCGTAAAAGCTCAACCAACATAACTGTGAATTACCAGGCCCAGACTGCCACTCCGTGATCATTTAAATCGCATCATTTGCTCACGCGTTTCAAGACATCAACTCACCAAGAACTTCCAAAAATGGGTCATCATAGGAGCGGGTATTTACGTTCATAATCGGTTAATACCGGAAGATGTTATACAGTTAATGTGCGGTAACGGAATAACGAATTCTTCAACATTATATTATCGCAATCAATTTGCATAAAATAAAAATATGAATAACATGTAGCGAATAACATTGTCGAATCAAGAGTTGTTTTATTTCGTAATTTCAGAGCATAGTTGTCGTACAGTTGAAATAATGCATTTTAGATCCCCCAGGGGAACCGAATTCAAGTCCTCTCAAAACGATGTTAATGACCTTTAAACATGAAGGACGTTACCTATTTCAAGGTCATGATAAAGTAGGTCTTCTCAACCCACACGTATCATTTATTTCGTAAGTAAAACATCATAACGCTTCAATTATTTATTCAAATTTATTCATTAATATACTCACCTTATTTAATTAATAATACATACCATGAGATTAGGTGCAAATTCAATTAGCATTTATTTATAATACTCATTACGGTAATTATAAAAACCGCAAAAGACGATTAAGCATTGAAGAGTAAAGTAACAAATTGTACAATGAATTATTTCTACCCGAGGGGCGAATACATAGAGCAAAAGTGTACATCTACATCCCTTTTTTGAATAAAACACCTAACTATTCCCCAAATTCTTAGAAATCCTCAGTAAATCATATTACATCCTAAAAATCCCAATAAATCCTAGTACATCCTAGTAATTCCTTGGTTAATCTTTGTACATTCTAGTGATGCCCTACATCCCAGTAAATTCTTGATTATTATTATTATATCTTGTTCTTTTCGCTTGACGCGGTGTTATCACTGTAATCGGCCAAGGCAAGATTACAGCGACTTCTATTCCCATATTTATAGGTTTTGTTTCGTCTTGAGGTAATATCCAGAAATTTTCTAACTGTATTACACGTCTTTAAGATGACTCTCTTTTGTAGGTTTGGGTGTATATGTGGAGGCAGGTTGAGCAAGAGATATAGTTATCATCTTTCGTTACCTAAAAAACTTGATTTCCATCTGAATCAGGTGTAAAACATACAGGACCGTAAAAAAATATTATTTGTCGACATCTACACGGTCTGCTTTTTTCGGCAAAAGAAGGTACTTTCAGCTCGGCTTTCACTCTTTTTCTCGCTTTTCTTTTGCTTTAGAAATGTCATTCTGAATGTTTCGCTTATTAGTATTTCAATATTCCCTATATTCCAGCTTGTGTCTTGGTATACTGCGTAAAATTTGTCATGTTCTAATTGAAATTCCTGCCTCGGTTCCTGTGACTTGACAATATCATTATCCGAGTCATTCTCTGAGTCTTCTCTGCTGCTATTGCAAAATATTTCGATGTCGGTGCTATCATCATATTCAATATAAGTACCATCTTAAGAAGATGTTTCAGATGAAGAAAACTTTCTACTAAGATTCTTTTTTTTTTGTTTGGAATCTTTCTTTATCATTTCACGACTGCATTTTGACGAAATCTAATTTTTGGCTTGAGTTGATCAAGTAGCCAACACAATGATGATTTTTTATAACTTCTTCTCCTATTCCTGCTGATGAAATACTACATATATCTAAAAACAAGCTACTTTCTTACTTATCGAGGTTATCTGTCTCATAACCTGACTCTACTGGTAAGTAACACTAAGAATGTTTCTCGGAATGTTTTGAACAATTTCTACATCCTGATGAGTCACCATGTCTTCAACAAAGTTCACTGTCAGCTATCATTTTATCTTCAAAATATTTTGCAATTATTTGTATCAATTTCATGTGTCCTTGCAAAATCATAAAAGTTTGTAATTTTTTTATGAAAAATGCCATTATAAATTTCAAACTCATTTTCTGAAATTAAATCTGGCGCAGTCTCGTCTTAAAATTTTCAATTTCTTTAAGGTCGGCTTCAGATATATTTTCTATAAGTTTGGAGTCTATGAAGCCGGTAATTTTTAGGAATTTTTTTAACGATATCGGTAGAACTATACTCAGCATTGTTCGACTTCGCTATTTGTCATCTAAAAAATATAGAATTTTAGCTTTTGCTTTTTAACACGTATACCTACGTGCTATGGATTTTCACTTTAATCTATGACTTTAATGTAGTAATAAATTATTATAGTTGAAGAAACTAAAAAACACGCTTTTAGTTTGAGCGCACTAACTAGTATAAAATAATGTCATTTTTAATGTTCAATGACTATGCCAAAATACGTTTTGTTTAATGTACAGGGTGTCCCATTTTGGGTACTTTTGCGGGGTATCTCCTTTATTTTTAAAGATAGAGAGTTGCGGTTTTCGCGACACTGTGCTACTTTTTCGTGAAACTCAAGATGCCGCCAACAGAATTTTCATAGCCCTTTTAGTTTTTAAGATACAGGGCATTTCTGAAAATGTTGCATTTTGTGACCCCCCTCGTATCTCCGTTATCCTTCAACTTATCGAAAAGGTAAAATAACATACTAATAGATTTTTTTCCGTAGAATGCAGTGGTGTAGATAACTTTTGTTACATATTTACTGTTTTTTAGTTATAAAGTAAACTTATGTTTTCTTAAATGGAACACCCTGTATATTTATAGACTATAAAATTTGTCTTTTTTTTACATTTTCAAAAATATATGATAGTATAAACTTTTTTTCAGAAACACGCAAATAATTGACAATTTTCAGAAATTAAATACATATTTTAATAGTAGGCTATGGATAACAATAATAAACAAGTGCAAGTTACATATTACTAACAAATAATTGGATACCTTGTATATGGGTATCTATTAAAAAAAATTCCCATAGATCTTTTTTCTAACAGTAAGTTTGTAACAACAGTTTTGTGGCGTAAAGTGACAATAAAACAAAAACACAAAAAAATAACATTATTAAAAAAAATTAAATGTGATGTTCAAATTGACTACCATTTTCTCTAATGCAAAATTGGCACATCTTTGAGATTCTTTGAATAGCGTTCAAAAGAACCATTGTCCTCATTTGCAGATTTCGAAAAGCTAAATGAATTGCCTCTCGAAGTTCTGCAATGCCGTCATATCGAGTTTTATATACTTCATTTTTTATATAGCCCCATAAAAAAAATCTAAAATTGAGAGATCTGGTGATCGTGGAGGCCATCTAACAGGTCCGTTGGTACCTATCCATCTTTGAGGAAAGTTATTATTAAGAAAGGCCCTTAAGAGCCTAGAGTTATGACTTGGGACACCATCTTGCTGTAGGTAAACAGCATTATACTGGGCTAATGGAATGTTTTCGAGCAGTTCTGGAATAACTTCCTCAAGAATTTCTAGGTATCTACGTGCTGTAAGACCTCCTTCAAAAATCCTATAAACTATATGTCTACCCAAAATAAAACATGAAACCCCAACTCCAAAGCGTCCTTGTTGTGCCCTTTCAAACATTAAATGCAGATTTTCACTACGCCAGTTCCTGGTATTGTGACGATTGAAAATGCCAGCACTTGAAATAAAGCATTCGTCTGACCAGATAACAAGTCTGCCAAATAAATCGTTAGCATCGATTTGTTGCAAATACCACTGCCAAAACAGTGCCCGGCGCTCGGCATCGCCAGGATGCAAATGTTGTAGTATATTAAATTTGTATGGATGATACTTATATTTCTTCAAGATCCTCTGAGCGTTAGTTTTTGGCACACCAATTTCCTTCTAAATTTTTCTACATGAGGACGAAGATGTTGCTTCTATATATCCTAAAGTATCTATCTCTTTTCTTTCCCTGTTCTCTTTGTTGTATGTTTTAGGGCGCGGGTGAACAAATGAAAATTTGATTTTAAACGGGCAAATATCCCAAAAAACGGTTGCCTTCTTTCTGGATATCTAACAAGCAAAAATTAAAATGATAATAGAGATTTTCATAGCCATAATAGCTTACTCACCTTTGGAAATATAATTCCGAAGCTTCTTCAGAATTTTCATTACTCTGTATAAAACATACCATCATATCATATTTCTCATAATTTTCGTAAACTGCCATTATTCGAAAAAATTGATAAATATCTATTGAATAATGATACCAAAAGAACGAAAATAAACAGCTTAAATGCGATAGAGATTTGATGTTTATTTCTGTTTCTTGTCATAAACAATATCAATGGCCTACAATTAAAATATGTATTTAATTTCTAAAAATTGTCAATTATTTGCGTGTTTCTGAAAAAAAGTTTATACTATCATATATTTTTGAAAAGGTAAAAAAAAGACAAATTTTATAGTATATAAATATACAGGGTGTTCCATTTAAAAAAACATAAGTTTGCTATATAACTCAAAAACAGTAAATATGTAACAAAAGTTATCTACACCACTGCATTCTACGGAAAAAAAACTATTAGAATGTTATTTTACCTTTTCGATAAGTTGAAGGATAACGGAGATACGAACGGGGGTCACAAAATGCAACATTTTCAGGAATGCCCTGTATCTTAAAAACTAAAAGGGCTATGAAAATTCTGTTGACGGCATCTTGAGTTTTACGAAAAAGTAGCAAAGTGTCGCGAAAACCGCAACTCTCTCTCTTTAAAAATAAAGTAGATACCCCGCAAAAGTATCCAAAATGGGACACCCTGTACACCTTACATCCATGTATGTGTTCATTCTTCGTTCCTACCTATTATTAAATTATAATGGATTTTAGTTTCGATATTCCTGATTTTTATTTATACGTTATTGTAAAATTAGTACTTTTTTTTCGGAAAAAATTATTTTCACATTATATTGCTTTTATTCACAATTTTTTTTCTGAAATGATAGTTTAGGGCCATAGATTGAAAATAATTCATAATTTCAAGATGGAATCATATTTGTAAGTCAATCACTCGCAAATAGTCGCTAAAAGACGCACTCGCAACAATTCCTAATCAATTCACATGACCGAACCGGTAGATAGCTGGACTGGATGAAAAGACATGCCGAAGCTACTCTATAACAAATATTGAACGATATTGTCTCAAAATCACTGAAGCAATTAACGATTAGAATTTTCTGCTTCTTCAATTCTAGAATAATTATATGCACTGTGGCATATAATTATGCTACGAGCATAATTATGGAGTACAGATTTTCAGTCCAAAAGTTATTATCAAAAACAGCCAATTTATGAATAGTGTAAGAGAATTCAGGTCATGTTATTCTAATGAATATAACATTTTTCAGTATACGTCTTTCCAAAATTAATAATATTTGTAGACATCCAAGTATGCAGGGAAAAATTGTGATCTACTTTTTATATATTTGACACCATCTATAGATATGAGTACCCAAATGAAATGTGACACTATATCTCTCACAAATTAAAAAAAAAATTGAAAGAATACTACTCTCAACGATTGTGTAATGATATGTACGTTACACTATAGATAAATTACAATAAAAATACTTTTGTTGTACTAAGGACCTTTCTACCAAGTAGTCATCATCAGAGTAAACTAAATTAGAAATCAAAATGTTCCTGTTTAAATACTATTCGAAATTAATAGGGTACAAGATAAATCTGAATTCATTAAATTCCTGTTTCGCTAATAGATCTTCAACCCTTCTAAAGTACCTAGATATTTTCTGTTTCAAGAGTGATGCACTATCTTGAGGAATGTGTGTAGCCTGTATTCGAAATATGTTCGACTAACGTTGATTTTCCACTTTCATTTTTCCTTATGTGGGCAAAATGTTCTTAATACCGAGTGAGAATGTTACATATGTGGTTTGAGCCACATAGCATTGAGAACAAGACGATTTTCTGAATTCCGAATTTGTCAAAGTCCTAAACTTTTCTGTACAAACTACATTTTCGGAGAATAATGGATTTTGTTGAAATTTTTGACGATACCATATGCAAAACTCCAATCTTCGTTGGAAATCAGTTGGTTGCAGGTGACGTTGTTTCCTTATCATATAAGTTTTCAATTTGTATGTCTTCAAAATAGCCAAAGCTCAACATCTTGAAATTCTAGATTCAGCTTCAACTTTAGGTCATAACTCGCAATTGTACTTTTTTTTACAAATTTCGTTTGAATTTTATTGAACAATATGAAGGAAGTGGCTCTAATTTGGTTAATTGGTAGCGTTAGAGCCACTACCTTGAAATAGTTTAATGGTGAAAAACAGCGTTAGCAGAACATATTTTAAACATAGATCACACCATTTCTCAAGAAAGTTTACTCTTGATACACTATATTGACAAATATCTAGGTAATATAGAAGGGATTGGAAGGCATAAGAAAAAAAGCAATTTAATGAATGCAGATTCATCTCCGGCTGAGGGTAATACCTCATATACCCTATTAATCAGTGGCGGCTCGTGAATTTTTGAGAGAGGAGGCTGGACATAAACGTTTTTGTAAAAATATACTCTATTCACAGCCTCTTAACCTTTGCACAGCGACCGTACCAGCTACTTCAGTGACAAAATTAATTGTTACCCAGCAAGAACCAACGTGGAGGTATAGAGTTTCTCTTTCCAAACTATTTTTTTGTTCGTTTTTTGTCTTTTATTTTTTTTTGGGTTTTTAATATTTTTTCTTTTTTTTTGGAATTTTTAATATTTTGTTTTTTTTTATTAATTTTATTAACTTTTTTATATATTAACGGAATTCTACGGTCTTTAGTTTGCGAAAAATGGTCAATAATATTATCAAAAAATGTATCATTTTGTTTTAAGTGTTTTACTAAATCTTTTTCAATAGATATTAAACTAACATTGTATAAACGATTTTGGCCCATTGTATTTGGCATGTAAGTTTTAATTCGTTTGAGAGTAGAAAATGATCTCTCCACCGATGCCGACGTGACAGGAATGGTGACTGTCAAACAAAGTAGTTTATAAAACTGAGGTAAAACTTGTTGCAAATCATTGTCTATCATATATTTTATCATATCGGTGTGACTGTCGTACTGGCCTAAAATATCTTTATCCGAGTATATAACGCATAATTCATTGTGCCGTGCTATTTTATCAAAAAATTTATATTTTAGAACTAAGTTATCTTAAAGTGTATTGTGGCACTCTTTTGAAAAAGATTCGAAAAATCTTCTATTCGTCAAGTCAAAAAACTTCAATTCATGTAAATCGGAAAATCGAATCTCAATTTGACCTTTAATAGTATCTAAGATTTCATAAAAAAGTTGTTTATAATGTAGTTTCTTGTCTACCAAATTATATGTTTTCCTCCTTTTCGCGGGAGGAGCCTCATCAGTTGAAAAAATTTCAAATAAAATATTAAAATGAAATACTGTATTACGGAAACTTGAAATTTTTCCAATGAGATGTTTCAAACGATCTCTTGAATAAATTATATCAGTGAATTTATGTTGTAAAATTTGAAAAAAAGATCAGTTTGTTCAAATATTAATTTAAAATTATCAAGAAAAAACAAAAATTCTTCATTTTCTAAATAAGATTTTAAACCAACAGCAGCATTTAATGAAACCTGATCTGTTGAAAAGTCATCACTGTTTAATACAAAATCAAATGTTTCAATTAATTTGTCTTTATTTTTATGGATGGTAAATACTGCACGTGATGTAAAATTCCATCGAGTTGGAGCATTACAGGGAAATCAATGTTTTTTTTTTAAACTTCGTTTTGCAATACTACTATTCGTATTAAATGATCGATTTTGATAGTTACCTGACATTACTTATCCTTTCAAATCCGGTAAAGGCCGTTTATTTAAAAGAAACACTTTTATCATATGTTAATCCACTAAATAGATTTTCTAAAAGGCAACACATAAACAAGCAGTCGGCACAACGCACGTGTCGTATTTCATAGATTGCGAGCGGCTGCCGCAGGCTAGCCTCCAGAGGGTGTTGCCATTTTCGCTGATTTACCCAGTTGGCGATCGGACTGGCCGGAAAAACGGCAAATGCGTTGAACAACACATCCTCAGCGTTTGAGATATATAGAGAGTCTAGCCTCAGGGCACTGTTGCCAGATTAAAAATAACTACTGAGAACGGGGAATTAATTGTAAAATTTTAAAAATTATCAGAGAAACAGGAAATAAAATGGAGAATGATCATTAAGATAAATTGGCGAGGAGGCTGAGCCTCCTTAGCCTCCTTCGAGGAGCCGCCACTGCTATTAATTCCAATTAGTATTTAAACAGGCAGATTTTGATTTCTAATATTCAGTTTACTCTGATGATGACTACTTGGTCCCTGGAAGGTCCTTAGTACTGTAACAGTACTTTTAGTGGATAAGGGTGAAAGTTCACCTTCGATAATTTTATTCTCGGTTTCTGATTTCTTGAAATACTACCAATTAGGACATACACTTTCTAATATGGGTCAATAAGGTATTTTCGAGCATAAAAGTTATCTTCAGAAACATCCACTTTTTGTAGAGAAGCAAAACAAATATTAACATCTCGTTCTAATGAAGATCGCCGGTCTGAATCCATCTCCAAATTCCACTATATGTGCAGCTCATCAACATGAATTTCGAAATCTGTGTGTTTGAAAGAACTGAATTCGAAATATATAAATGATTATTATGTGTTATTTCCAGGGGGTCATCCTATCAGCTGGAGTATCTAGAAGTGATTCTGATAGTACAGATACATCAAGTTCGATTACTAACGCAGGAACTAGTTCATCAACTTCAGATGAACCACCCGAAGGATACTATGCTTTCGTAGAATCACCGAATGCTGAACCTCCGAGAGTACGACCACCACCTTACTCTCTAATATCAGTAGATTGTAAAGAAGATGATAAAAAAAGTCGTGTTTCCCCTTTTAACTTATGTGGTGATTTGAATAAAGGGACGATACCACGCAATCCAATGGGACAGAGCGTATTGGGTTCACCATATCCTTTGTAAGTAGAATTATTCATAATTTGTCTCACGTGTATGGTGAGAAAAGTATTGGCATATAATCTTTATTGCTTGGACCAGTTTTTGCACTTTTTTATGCAGTAAATCATTCCATTCTAAGTTGGTAACATACGCATAAAAAAGTTCAGTGTTCCAAAATAAGAAAGTTAGCACTGCTTTCGTGAAATTTTCCAGATTTGGTGTAACTTAACTGAGATATATCTAATGCTTACTTAATTATATGAGGTATGGATGTCAGATGAAAAGATGGACTGGTAACAATCGAGATACAAATAATAAATGTATGAATAGGTAAATTCACTTTTGCCAGATAACAAGAAGCAGGTATCTCTGGTAGAGAGATCAATAACATTACAAACTAATAGTTCTAGACAGTTGTTTCGCTTTTCTCATAGAGCTCATCAGTGGAACGATAACGTTTTTAACTGACCGATCATTCTATTGAAGGTACACCTAACCGAACGTACAGCGTGGTAAAAATATTTAACGCTATGAAAAGATGTTTGTAATGTTACTGCTCGAACTAGACTAGAGATACCTTAATATTATTATCTCGCAAAAATCAACTAGAAACAAATTAATGTATACATACATTCATTTTTATCTCGATTGTCTCATTAGTTCGGTTTGGTGTCGCCATCTATCGCTCAAGTAGTTCGACATAACTTCCCCGTAACTTTGAATGTTCGAGAAATCTATTAGTCAATGTGGTACATTGTTTGACTTCTTAGTAGGACGTCTATTCGTAGATGGTGTTAAATAATTTGGTTATGTGTACCTTCAATAGGATGATCGGTCAGTAACGTTACAAACTTTCTCGTTCTACTGATGAGCTCTTCGATCTAAACTAGAGAGACCTTATCATTGGTATCAATTGTTGTTTCAAGAAAAATGGGATTACTTCTTGGGAACCCCTTCCATTCGTCCAAAGGTCAACCTTGTTAAAAGCAATTATTATAATACTGTATTTTGGTTTGATCGTTTTTTTATATTTATTACTTGTAACACTAGATGTTGGAGATATCAAAGTGCTAATTGAGCAAATTTCAGGTGTATTGACATCTACTGATTGATTCATTTATGCATATGTATAAGGTGAAGAAATCTGTATTCGATCTCCAATTAATATAAACATTATAATTATAAATGTTTTAATTTCCTTTTCACTTTAATTACAAATTTTTTCACTTCCCATCTTTAAATACTTTACGTACTTTCTTCCAATATTTTCTTATCAGCTAGGATTCAAAACATCTCAACTCGGTTCAACCACAATGTCCTTTATGCCTTCTCTATTCTCTAAAATATTCTCGAATCAGATTACTATACTGAAGTGATATATCAAGCGAATAACGATCAAAAAGTGATCGGGCCAGTTCTAATTGACACGAGCATTAGCAACACGCATGGACATTAATTTTCATAATCTTAAACGGTTCTCTCAAATGGCCTACTAGATAAATTTCGATGTTGAATAATGGTAATGAGAGCAATTTCGAGATTGTAGGTTTCTACCTGATTTGCAATGAACTCTCTATTTTCATTTCCTGAAATTGTAAGACATTTTTTTTGAGTTGCATCCTTGAATTATTATAATTTGTCATCAATCTATTCAAGTAACACAGTTTGTGAAAGCTCAAAGTGAAAGAATATGATACGCGGCTTTTTATTTAATTTTTTTTTGTAGGAGAAAAAGTAGAAACAAAACCGAAAGCTTCATTGCTAAACCCCCAAAACAAATACCACCTTAAAAATAATTGTTTCGGTATGAGCATACCACCAATGTTGCGCCAAGTCATGATAATTAAAGTCTACAACGAATCGTACATTAGGGAATTTGTTATAGGTCCGAGATCTTGTATCATGAGATTTTCCATATTCTGATTACTTCATTCCAAGCTCTTTGATACTATTTTGTTCGATATAATAAAACACTTTCGCTTTGTTTTTATATCACTTATATAATAGAACATTAGTGCAGCTATAGTTTCGACAACTTGCGTGTCATCTTCAAAACGATAAAAAAGTATGAATCATCATAGAGGGATCTTAAGTGATTACATGGTCGAAATAAGATGAAACAAACAACTGGGGTTATTAATATAAGAATGAAATTTAATGCTTGGAATTGGTTATCAGGAAAATTGGTGCAGATAAGCGTTGAAAAGTATTATTTTATCAAGACATCCAAAATAATGATGTAGTACAAATCTAAATGATCATTTAAGATTTTATGTTGTTAATTTTAATACCTTCAAATACATGTATTCTAAATTCTGCAGGTTTATTTAACATATTTGTTTCATCTTTAGCATTGAACAGAATATGAGATAATTTATTTTGAGATATTTAAAGCTAACTTTTAGATTATGTATCAAAAGATTGTCTATGATTTATGTTAGGGAAACATATATTGATGAAAAATTTAAATTTTTAATAAGGAGATGAATGCTTGAGTAAGTTGCCTTCTGCTTTTTCCTAATGATCACTTTGGATATAATTTCAGGTTGAAATCTATTGTTGAACGCTCTAACCTTAATTTTATAATCAATTCTTCTTTAAAAATTTTGAGGGAAAGTGGGAGTTAAGAGGGCCTATGTATTATTGCTGTAAAATTGTTGATATGATGACTATAAGAAGAATCAGCAATAGTTGTATCTTGAAAGTAGGTTTCCTATGAATGTTGAGTGTGATTCTGTTATTAAGGTGTGTGAGGGTAAGGTCTAAGAATTTCATTATCCTTCTCTGTTCCCAAAGTGGAAAAAACAATCCAGTTGTCTTTGAATCTATGTCACTATAAATAAGAAATAATTACTCTTATCCACTAAAAATACCCGTTCAGCTACCAAGTAGTCATCGTCAGAGTAAACTAAAAAAAACCGTATTTTTAGTGAATAAATGTGATTATTTCTTAGTCGTAGTGTTAGAATGTATCCACAGTGTGAACTCTTTTCTAATTTATCTGAAACTACGTATCTAAAGCAAAAATGAATTTCATTTTAGTCAGAGGGGAGAATTCATTATAGTTTCTCCAAAGGAAGAATAAGGCTGTTTGCCAAAAGAGGACTTAAATGGTATCCCATAGCTAAACCATTATTTTGAGTAAGCATTGGTTATTGAAATCACTAAGACAAAGATCAAAAGCGTGATTTAATTACAGGATTAATGTGTGATTTTTCTAGAATATTGGTAATAAGAGGTTTGCATTTATTAGGAGGAATATTTGAAAACATGTTTGAATCGTTAAAAGATACCTACCAAAGTAACACTATTTGAAAAATTTGATCTATAAATTGAATTGAATAGATCAGTTGAGTTGAATGTTTTTTTACTATGCACTTTGGCTTAAAGATACCTAAATTTTTAAATATAGAATTTTTTTAGAGTTAGATTATGTGTAGTGCTATTTTCGTATGATTCTACAGAGCGGATATGTGGGCATTTGGTTTGTGATTTTTTTATGAGACCTATTTTGTATGTTGAATCTTTCTTAGGTTATGTGTGTGGATATAATATTGAATTTAACGAAACCGATTAGGTTAAATTATCTCATAAATAAAATTTTTATACTTCTATTTTATACTATAATTTCAAATTCAGTGAAAATGAATTTCTGGTCAGGTTCCCCATCTAGAGCATGTAAATAATTACAAAATGACGCCTACCCAAAAATTCGATTTATTAAAGCTTGAGGTAAGTTACATATTAATCAATGGTTACACGAAGGATGGAAGATGAAAAGATGTGAAGCTTTTTAGGAGATTCCTCAGAACAATATGTTTTCCAAATATTTATCTAATATGAAGTTTTGATTGACCGACGTCGGAGAACTCGTATGCGAATACTAGATTATTCAAGAAGGATATAATTATGCATGAATGAAACTGTTTCCAAAGAATAATTCATACAATCACAATTCAGGCGAAAATACAGGTTTTGCTGAGCAGAAATAACATCATTTTTTCGTTTTCACCAAAATACAAGTATTCTTAGTTCGACTGCTGTTCCTACTAAAGACTGTAGTTATATGATAAATTCTTTAAAAATTTCAGTGGAGAAGTTACAGAGTGAATGTATTTCGTTTTTCGTAGAAAAGTAATTCAGGAGAATATCGAATGGTTCTTTAATTGTGTTAGAATGTCCACAAGAAGACAATATCGACCTCGATGTTCTTAATATATCTGCAATTGTAATTCAACTAATAATTATTTGGGGAATTAATATACAATACATTGTTTTTGTTTCAGTGAACTAATAAGGAATATGACACTCAAATATCTGAGTAGAACATTACCTATTCTAAAGGCGGACGAAACATTACCGAAAGTTGCACAACTTCAGGATGACCTCATTTTACAAAACACGTAAGTAAATAGGTATTGGGATCAATGACATGTATGGTCAGTTATTCATAAATTTGTTACGGACCAAAACATTTACTGCATTCTTATTTTACTCTTGACCGTGACCTTCATTTTTAACTTTATTGGAACGATGATATTCATGCTGGAAAATTATGAATTCTTTTCTTATGCAAATACGACTGTGGAATGTATTATAGGTAATATAATTTAATTTGGAAAAATTGGTGATAATGCAATAGTATTAGTATATTAAAGAAGTACTTTCAGGAGGCATGATTTTAGCTCACGAGTACAAATTTGGGAAACCTCCGCGAAGGATATAGACTATAGAGAATTCATACCACGCATTTGCCTAAAACCTGAAACGCTTCAGATTTTAAATACGAGGACAAGGTGAAAAGTCCCTGAAAAATTAAACAAGAAATGAATAATTTGGTCAAAATTTATTTTAATACTCAACATAATCTCGTTGTAGCCCGATACACTTCGTCCAATGTTTTTAAAATTTTTTGATCCCTTCCAAATAATAAGATTTCGGCAATCCTTCAAAACAGACGTATGTTTCAGCGATGACCTCATCGTTGAAGCCAAACCTCTTTCCCCCGAACCATTTCTTCATAAAAATCGCAGGGGGCCAAATCTGGGGAATATCTTGGATGACGAACCAATTCGTAGTTCAATTTATGCAATTTTGCCATTGTGACTGCGGACCTGTATGCCGGTGCGTTGTCCTGGTGAAAGAGCACTTTTTTCTTTGCCAAATGCGGCCGCTTTCGCTTCAAATCGGCGTCCAATCGATCCAACAGCTCCGCATAATATAAGCCGGTGATCGTTTTACCCTTTTCAAGGTAATCGATATGGACGATTCCGTGTGCGTGCCAAAAAACTGTCGCCATGACTTTGTTGGCCGATAAACTCACATTAACCTTTTTCGGCTTCGATTCGCCAGGACAAGTCCACTGTTTCGACTGTTCTTTGGTCTCTGGTGTGTTGTGAAGGATCCATGTTTCGTCCACAATTACGAAACGCCGCAAAAAGTCCTTCTTCTCGCGGTTGAACATCGCCAAACACTACTTTGAAGTTGTCGCGATTGTTGTCAACAGAAAACATATGCGGCACCCATCTGGCAGATAGCTCTCTCATATTCAATAATGTATGCAACATGTTCCGTATCCGTTCGGTTGAGATGTCCATAGCCTCAGCAATCTCGTGCACTTTAACTCACCGATTAAAGACGATTTCTGGCGTTATAACCTCAATTGGACGACCAGAACGTTTGGCGTCCTTTGTGGTTATACTAGCACAACGAAAATCATTAAACCACTTGTGAATCGTTCCAATCGATGGTGAGGAGTCCCCATAATGTTTAACAAGCGATGCTTTGGTTTGCGTAATGTTTTTTCCACGCAAGATATAATGTTTAATCAAGATGAGAAATTCACTTTTTTCCATGTTTACGAAAATCTTCAAGGTTGCTTGCTTTCGATCGATGTCAAAAGAGAACGGAATGACATCAGTTTGAAAATTTTAATGGTTCTAGTTAAAAATGGTACATCACAAATGTCAGATGGGATTTTCGATTGTGGCGCCATCTGTTTTATCATTAAGGGACTTTCAACCTTGCCCTGGTAACTATGCTTCGCAAAGGGAAACCTTTTATAATAACGTATTACAGACAAATTAAAAAGTAAGGTACCGTTGAATTAGAATTTTGTCCCATTGTAACATTATCACTGTCACTGCTGAAGAAACAAAAGTATTGAACTTAATATCGCACACATCTCCGTGTCCGTGTGATTTCGAACCTATGAGTACGAAGTTACTGCCGGTATAGAAAAAATGTACCGTATGATAAATATGCAGGATTCTCAGCGAGACGCATAGTAAGCATAGTATGGCGGACTAATCCATTTGAGAAACTTGATCATTCTCGAATAAATACAGCGACTTATGGTACGGCGAGTGCATCATTTATTTGTATCAGATCTCTTCATCAAATAGCTTCAGAAAACAAGGGTAGGTATCCTGAAGCCTCTAGAATTATTACATCTTGTTTCTATTGTGATGACAGGGTTTTAATCAACAGAAGAAGGCAAACAAATCATATCAGACATTATTCATATACTAGGCTCTGCTGGATTCAATCTTCGTAAATTTGTTTCAAATAACGAGAATATGTTAGCGGATATATATGATGTCAAATCCGAATCATCTCAAAAATTCATTTCAGATGATAGAATCACTAAAACTCTTGGTTTAACTTGAAATTCAATCGATGATATTTTTTTATATACTTTTATTCCAAATCATTCTTCTCACGTTTCTAAACGTGCAATTTTATCAACAGTTGCTCAAATCTTCGACCCTCTAGGTTTAGTGGGTCCATGTACAGTCAAGTCTAAACTAGTTATTCAAAAACTTTGGAAATTAGGTTTAAATTGGGACGAAAGTCTTCTAATTGATTTATATCATTCAACCTTGCCCTGGTAACTATGCTTCGCAAAGGGAAACCTTTTATAATAACGTATTACAGACAAATTAAAAAGTAAGGTACCGTTGAATTAGAATTTTGTCCCATTGTAACATTATCACTGTCACTGCTGAAGAAACAAAAGTATTGAACTTAATATCGCACACATCTCCGTGTCCGTGTGATTTCGAACCTATGAGTACGAAGTTACTGCCGGTATAGAAAAAATGTACCGTATGATAAATATGCAGGATTCTCAGCGAGACGCATAGTAAGCATAGTATGGCGGACTAATCCATTTGAGAAACTTGATCATTCTCGAATAAATACAGCGACTTATGGTACGGCGAGTGCATCATTTATTTGTATCAGATCTCTTTATCAAATAGCTTCAGAAAACAAGGGTAGGTATCCTGAAGCCTCTAGAATTATTACATCTTGTTTCTATTGTGATGACAGGGTTTTAATCAACAGAAGAAGGCAAACAAATCATATCAGACATTATTCATATACTAGGCTCTGCTGGATTCAATCTTCGTAAATTTGTTTCAAATAACGAGAATATGTTAGCGGATATATATGATGTCAAATCCGAATCATCTCAAAAATTCATTTCAGATGATAGAATCACTAAAACTCTTGGTTTAACTTGAAATTCAATCGATGATATTTTTTTATATACTTTTATTCCAAATCATTCTTCTCACGTTTCTAAACGTGCAATTTTATCAACAGTTGCTCAAATCTTCGACCCTCTAGGTTTAGTGGGTCCATGTACAGTCAAGTCTAAACTAGTTATTCAAAAACTTTGGAAATTAGGTTTAAATTGGGACGAAAGTCTTCTAATTGATTTATATCATTCTTGGATTGAGTTCTCCAGTCAAATTTCAAAGTTAAACTATTAAAAATTCCCAGACACATTTGTCAGAATCCAATATCAGTTGAGTTACATGACTTTGGAGAAGCATCTGAAAAAGTTTACGACGCTTGTTATTTTCGATCTAGAGATCAAAGGGGAAGAATTCACTGTCGCTTAGTGTGCCTAAAAATGATTTCTCTGCCTAAGCTTGAACTCTGTGCAGCCTTACTTCTCATTCAGTTAACTCAAAAAATCTTGAAAGCTATTCATGTTGACACAAATCATATTCATTATTGGCCTGACTCTACTATTGTTCTTTCATGGATTTCAACTGAATCTCATTTTCTAAGACATTTGTTGCCAATTGTATCACCTCAAGCATGCGATAAGAAAATCCTCTAAATTAAAATTTCAAGTTACTATAGTACATATTTATATTTACAGAAGATATAGGGAGAAAACCTCTTTACTTTCCTTAATCGGATTATCTTTGTGTAAATCCAAATATGTTTTTCAGTAAACGGATTAAAGACAATAGACGATTGGAGTATACTTTCATCAATTTAATATACTTTAATTTAGTTTATATTGTCACCAAAATGACTAGATTCTACTCTTCTCGACTGTCGCCTTTCTTCCACTCAAATTTAAACACAAAGAAAGCACTTTTCGGCTAAGAATCAGCCATTAGCAAAGATTTACGTGTTAACTAGTTTAAAATTGTATTTTATAACGATTTACATACGTCATTGATAATCGCTATCTCGCAGGAGAAAACAGTGGAAAAGGGTAGTGACTATTCAGGAATTCACTGGAACTCGGTTTCAAAAGTAACAGACAGTTATTCCCTTCCGTGCCAAAAGATACTTTACATCCCAGTAGCCCCCATGATCTACAAAGCACATATTCGACCTGTCCTGGAGTATCTATACTATTCGAACATTTTGAGTTCAGCTCCCTAACAAGCTCTTATATTTTATTCAGAAGGGAGTTATTCGTCAGGTTGGTGACATCAGACTTATGATTTTATGGCCTCTAGAATATCGTAGAGAAGTGGCGATCTCTCCCTTTTCCATAGATATTTCCATGGTCGGTACTTAGAAAATTTAGTGTGGTATTCCACCATAAGCCATCCGAGGTAGGCAGACTAGGAGTGTCCATCAAGCAAAAGTCGTACTTCCCACCCGTATCCTAGTGGCGACCTCCCATATATCTTCTATAAATGTGCATACTAGTAACTAACAATTTTAATTTCGTTGAATCTCAGATGATGCTAGGGTAGCTGGCGAAATACGCATAAGATTTTGGAAAAGGGTATTGATGATTCAATTATTATTGCAGTAAAAATTCCAGATGTAAAAACTCAGTATATGAATGTTCTAATTAAATCGAATAGTATGCATTGACCTAACCAAGTTGATTTCAGAATTGCACCGTTTCAAAACAATGACCGCGTCAAACGAGATGTGAAGCCAGCCGACTTTACAAAACATGAACTTGAAACGTTATCTACGAAAAATATAACGGAAAACGAAACGAACAATGAAACAGATAGACATTCGAGAAAATTTTGCGATCAAGGTGGTGTATTTTGTATGCTGTACAAAGCAATTAATGGTGAAGGATATTCTGCCTCCCCCACATACTCACAAACTTCTTCCCATCTGCCCTTGGAACGAAGAGATGACCAGCAGTCCACTGCCCCTCGATATGAAGGTCCACCTACACCGTGTCCAGCAAAAGTAGAATACGCAACTCCAGTGTTTGCTAAGAATTATCAAGGTGTTTGGCGTTACGTGGTTCAAATTCCTTATGAAGGATACTTCACTCAAACAGTTGAAGTTACAAGGTAAATAAAAAAAGAACATACAATAATGTTTTTAACGATATGCGGATAGAATATAATGAAATATTTTACATCACGATAATAGTGAATTGTTTTCGAATTATTGAAAAAATTGATATGAAAGCAGTTTGTGATATTCAAGTACATTGATATTACAAATCTTTTTACTTTGTTTTACCACTAATTTATATTATAGAAAAACTAAAGTGACTAAATTCATGAATTTATTTAATTACAAAATAAGGATACAAACAGACAAAATGAAATGAGTATAATCTTCAAGTGATAAAATAGTGAATAAAGACAACTTAGGTAGAAGAAAAACTTTATAATTATTACAATATTATATAATATACCAACAATACAATTATGACGTTATTTCTAGAATGAACGAGCGAGGAAAACAATTTCGTAAATTTTTTGGTTAACGATAACAAAACATGGTTTTCCGTAATTCTTTTATCTCAATTCAATTCATTCAATTTATCTCAATATATTGTGGACAATTAGAAAAATTACAGGGTTTATCTAAATTTACACTTACCACGGTAACACTACGAGAATCTTGTTGTTATTGTTGGTATCAGATCAGCTTCGGAAAAGTGCAATATGCAAATTCTTGAGTATGTACAGGAATTGAGATATTTCACATTGACAGCCGATATCCATTGTTTCCGTAGTTCATCATCTTTAAGAAAACAAACCATTGAACTTTTGGCCCATTATTGTTATTACCCTTGCATCCAGGAGTAGGTACATAATTCATTCGGCATGATTAACTAATAAAGTCAGTAAACTGTACCTACGATACAGAACGCGGGAAGAACCAACATAAACTTTCATTTGCGAAGGCATCTTGCAATAACGCACTTTATTTAGTCATAACACTTTAACACACGCTTATTTACATGTACACAAGGACACCTAAGGAACAGGTGCAACATATAATTTACAAGAAGACATATAAGACATTGTTAAATTATAATATTTAGCAGCTGTCAGTCAAAACCGGCTACGTGCCATTAAGACAAAACGATGCTGTCGTAGCTTGGTATCAATTGTGAGCCTCTTCTTGATGACGTCACACTGACTTTTGTGTTCAGCGTATAGGCCTTACACTATTAGGGGTATTGGTATTTCCCAATATTTAGACTGCAATCCTATTTGTGTTTTTAGTTTATATCAATTTGACTATAAATATGTCAAGATCTCCTATGTTTATGCATACATTTCTATAGTTTCGACAATGACTAGCTAGTTGTAGAAAATATAGTCACGTTAATATAAGTGATAAACCACTAAGTAATATTGTTTTATTATAATATCAATATTTTCGAATTATTTCAGATGCCTTCAATCTAGGTGTCATTATTTGGACGGAGGATGTCTATCTTCCCCCCGATGGTCCAGCCTTTTAGTGGCAGAAATATACTATCCTGATACAGTTCTGAGCAGCAGCGATACAGCAAACCCTCAAAGAAGTCCTGTAGCTGCTTCTCAGCCTCCTTCAGTATCAGACTTTCAGGTAATACAGACATATTCTTGGAGAAGCACATCGCGCTTTCACTCACTTTAATTGCAGAATTATCAACAATACTTACACAAGAGAGCTGGTCTGCAAGCAGCACCCGTTGATATACCCACAACATTACGCCCTACACATTGTGATGGCGTTGATGCTCTGGGTTGCTTCCAAGTGCGATTATATTATGATTGGTTCCTAATACCGGGATCGTGCAAATGTTGGAGACCTGATTATTTTAATAAATACGTCAGACGAAAATCAAGTCCTGAATTGTAAATAATCGAGGCTATAATATGAAGTGAATAAGATTACAAAGACTGCCTTCAGATGTTTCTGACAAGCATAAGAATATGCCATGTATCTGAGATGCGGGGCAAATTGCCTTTGGAACTAACCCGGGTCATGAAGAATGACATTTGATTTCTTCTCACTGTATCGAAGATGGCCCAATGTGAATCGTAAACTGTAGTGGTTTTAAAACTTCTTGATACCATTTATTTGAAATGAATATAACTGCGTTTTTAATTTAGTTTCATATCCAACTAATACTGCTCATTACGAACCGATTTCATCAATTACCTACTAAGTATTTTCGTTGTTTTTTTAATATTATAATTATTTATTGAATATGAGTCTCTGAACTTTTCCAATGCTATTTTTATTGCTAAGAACATAATAATTTGATAACAGTTACTTTATTGCCATCGCTTGTCAAATTGTTTTGTTATTATTTGGCGTTCACAGGTACATATGGGAAAACGAATATAAAGATGTCAAGTTGATATCATTACGTGTTTATTTATAAGGAACAAATATATTTTTTGCATTAGAATGATTTGTTTTCTTTAAATTGAAATAATCTTAGTTAGTTGTAGCAGTTACCATCTGGAAATTTCGATACATGGTTGTTTGTAAGTATTATCTAACTTAAACTGGTTCAGTACCATTTTCAATGTGGCTAACGTTTTCTTTCTAATCTAATGTAATCGGAAATAATCTGTTAATTTTCATATCTAGTAGCTGGAATAAACCCTATGGCCGTAGGCGAGTTCTTTAGATATTGCTAATGCACTAGGCTTACTTTTGATTGTTACATTCTGATAGTCTAATATTAACATAATGATAATAATAACGAGCGTACATCATCGTGCGTTCATGTATTAGTATAAGTAAATGATTTGTGTCTGTAGGCCCCTTTATATTTTACTGGCAGAAGACTGTAAACTTTCATAATAACACAAAGTAATAAATTACAGCTATGATTCACGAAATAAAAAAAAAATTGGGGAGGGAGTGTACCTAAAAATGCCAAAGATCACTATCTCAGTCTCAGTAGGCGCTTACTGCACGCTTTTTCAGGCGGATGTCTACGCAATATTGACTTGTCATGGAAAACCTGGGAAGAAACTATGTAAATAGCCGTATAAACATTTTCAGACAGCCGATCAGGTCTGGGAGCTCTCAAATCACCCAGACTAACATCAAAGCTTTTCAAAGAACGCAGGGATATACTGGCTGAAGTAGCCAGGAGAAATAATGTTCAACTCATCTGGGTCCCTGAACACATCAGTGGAGCTGGAGTTGTAAGAAAAGAAATGGCCGACTATCGGACCAGGCGAGGGTCAGAACCGCGAACTGTGGCGAGAATCACCACGCGTGAGGCAAGCCAAGCTTTTTATCAAAGAGCCTGTGCCTAGGCTCTCAAAGAAACTCCTTTCTCTGAACTTAAGGGACATCAGAGAGATGACTGGAATCCTAACCGGCCACTGTCGTCTTAACAAACACCTCGACACTATGGGTATCACAGATGACCCAATATGTAGGAAATGCAGAGGCGGAAGAAACTGCGTCTCACATCCTGTTGGAATGCCCAGCATTAGTATCCCTCAGGCACCGACACTTCGGGGAATCAAAACTGCTCCCAGAAGAACTTATGGAAGCCAGCATTGGCAATATTCTGGGTTTCTGGCGGGTCACAAATCTGCTAGAATTGAGTAGGCTTCCGACCACGGGGCGCACAATGGGTCCAACTAAGTGGCCTAAATGCATTTGGAGGCTAAGCACATTCCCCTCAAGTGATGATGATGACATAAGGTAAATTTAATGTCAACTTTTGTTTGAAACTTTTCTTCCTAAAATGCATAGTTTCAAAGCTATTAACATTTTTTGGCCGAAAAACACGAAAAATTGTATATATACAGGGTGTCCCAGGTTTTATTAGCAGAACTTTAACAGTCGATAGAAAATTTGATTTTGAGAAAAAAGTTCCTATTAACATATACAGCACAGACGCCGAGATACAGGGTGTTCAATTTTATAACAAATGTGTTAATTTTGTTTGTATCTCCGAAGATAATCAAGATGTCTCAATGAAATTCAGTACCGTGGATGCGTAGATAGGTTACCACATCTGAACATGATTTTAGAGCGGTATCACTTCCAGTGGCGTAGATATAGGTATTTAATAACAATAAATTGACCCGAAAAGTGTTATCACCACATGAAGGTAACTTTTTTAGTCACAAATTTCCATGCAGAATTCAAATCGATACAAATAAGGCCTCTTGATATTTCTTCGTACCTGGCACCGTTTCACGACAAATTCGATTTTTGTGATTAATTACCACCACCATGAAAATCGGATGAAAATTGGAAAAACGTTTTCGTTGAAGTTAGAAGATCTATTGTACGACGTTGTGAACTATGAATACGAGAAAATGGCAATCATTTTGAACAATTTCTTTAAGATTAATACACAAAATTTAGAAAATGGTGTCTTGTTAACTCTTGTTGGTGGACTTACTATAAATTGAAGTACATTGTGGTTATCTGGTTTAAGCATTTTTGGAAATAAAAATTCGTTATTCGGACTTTCTTTGTAATGTATCGCTGTAGAGATTAGAAAAGACAGCTTATTTTATTTTTGTCCCTCAACGACCTTAATAAGGTTCCCCTCTTTCCAATTTTCACCCATTTTCATGGTGGTGATAATCAATCACAAAAATTAAATTTGCCGTGAAACGGTGCTAGGTACGAAGAAATATCAAGAAACCCTATTTGTTTATATTTAAATTCTGCATCGAAGTTTGTTCCTAAAGAGTGGTCTTTACAGGGTGATAACACTTTTGGGTCTATTTATTGTTATTAAATACTGATATCTACGCGACTGCAAGTAATTCTGGTCTCAAATTATGTGCAAATGTGGTTACTCATCTACACACCCACGGTACCAAATTTCATTCAGACATCTTAATTATCTTCAGAGATACGAAAGTTGAGAAATTTTTTATAAAATTCAACATCCTGTATCTCAAAAATTAAGTCTCTGTGCATATATGTTAGTAGGAACTTTTTTTCTCAAAATGAAATTTTCTATCTACTGTTAAGTTCTGCTGCTAAAACCTGGGACATGCTTTATATACAGAATGTCCTCTAACTGCGTGGCTAAAATAAAACCGAAGATTCTTTGATTCGAAAAAAATTTGATGAGCCTTTTTACTTTTGCCTCAAGTGTCTTGTTTAGCGGGTAGAGGGCTTCAAAGTTGCAAAAATAATTGTTTTTTCGGTATAACTTGAGAACGTGATGGAGGACTTTTACAATATTTGGCAGGTGAGTTACTGTCAATAATAGCCGTTTTTGAGAGCGGAGCATAGAGCCTTAGAGACCATAGAAATGGCTCAAACTTGAGGATGTAACGGGAAAAGTGTCCAGAACTTTTTTGTGGTCAATGTAATTCACTTGATATTTTTTATGTAGATAGCTTATCTAATTTGAAAACTTTTCTTACTCTTAGAAAATTTTGCTAAAATCAACGGATTAGCTTGAAAAAAATAATTTTCGAGTCTCTGCAATTTTGGCTTACTAATTTTACTTGATTAAAATACCTTAGTTGCCTTTGCTTTTCTAATGTCATTTTGGCATTTGGAGAATTTATTCTCAAAACTGCCAGTTTTTACTTTGCTTTCCGTAAAAATTTTATAAAATTATGGCACAAAATTTCACTGAAATGGTTAATATCTCGGTAAAACACGAATAATAAAAACAATAGAAATGGGGAAACGATGTGATTATTTAGGAAAAACAAATGCTAAATTAAAAGAAACAACAAAACTTTTTGGGAAATCGCTAAGGCATCAATTGTTCGAAATGTTGCCCATTTTCCTGAATACACAAATTAATTCGTTTCAAGAAATTGGATTGAACTCTGGCTAGTACTTCAGGATCATTCTTCAATAAATTCGCTTCATGATTAATTCGCTGCAACAATTCCTCTCGTGTGTTTAATGTAGCTGCATAAACTTTCGACTTCAAAGCGCCCCATAGAAAGAAGTCGCAGGGCGTCAAATCAGGGGAGCGGGCCGGCCAGTTCACTGATGCATCGTGTCCTCTACCTATCCAGCGATCTGGATATTCCGCATTCAAATGTCGCCTCACAGCTAATATGAAATGAGGAGGTGCACCATCATGGATAAACCAGGCCACGACGAATGTGTAAGGGCAAGTCTTCCAACAGTTCAAGTAGCCTTTGTTCCAAAAAGTTCAAGTAGTTCTCCCCGTTCAATCGATCGGGTATAACGGTAGGGCCAATAATAAAGTTATCCACAATTCCAACCCAAACATTGATTTTAGTTTGATTCTGAAAATATGTAACTTCCGTTTCATGAGGATTTTCATCAGCATAGAAATGTTCATTATGGAGGTTAAAAAGACCACATCTCGTGAAAGTATCTTCGTCCGTGAAAAGAATTCTTCTACAAATATTGGGGTTTGCGTTTTGTCTTTGGACAATAAGCCGACAGAAATCTAGCCGATGACCTGGATCCATGGGCAATAAGTCTTGAACTGTTTTAATATGATAGGGATACAACAGTTCTTCTTTCAGTACATTATGAACTAATGATTTTGAGGCTCCAATACGAAGTCCCAAATGTAGTGTGCTTATCCCAGGTTCAGTTTCAACCGCTTCCAGTATCGCTTCTTCGAGCTCTAACGTCCTTCTTGTCCGTCTGCGTCCAGTTTCTCTGCGATTTGCTTCAAATTTTCCAGTTTACGAAGGTTTGCCGATTTGGAATTCTGCGATGCGGATATCTTTCCCTTCTCCAGCCATTGCAACAACAAAGTCCATAAATCAATAACATATCAACCATTTCAGTGTTAGTGAAATTTTGAGCCATAATTTTATAAAATTTTTACGGAAAGCAAAGTAAAAACTGACAGTTTTGAAAATAAATTCTCTAACTTTCTGTACTCTCAAACCAAAAGTCGGAATGAAAGTCCCAAAATCAAAAAAATCCGATAAAATGACTGTACTATATAGGTAAGTATATAGAAGAGACATGTTTATTTAAAATTTCATAGTTATAGTAATTAATGAAATATTCTTACCATGAAATTCTGAATATGATAAACGAAACAATTTGTTCATGAAGAACCATGAGAAAAGGATTATATTAGATTTTTATATTATTAATAAACTATTTCCTATGACTTTTTAATATGGAATTGGAATTGATTACCAATTGAACAATTGTTACCCAATATGACAATCTATGAAACATCCAAACTATGATTTGAATGAATATATCTGAATTTTAAGGAAAATTCAACAATATAGGCCAGTGGATAGATGTGAAAAATTAATATTTAATGTGACATTTTTCATCTACTCATCACTGACCTATTAGAGGAAACACTTACCGGACATGACTGAAAATAATAGGAAACTAGAAAATCATCCATGATAAGTTTATTTATAATCCATTTTATGCTACAAAATAAAGTAATTGGGAAAATGTAAAAGTATACAGAAACACATATCATATAAGAAACATAGCTATAAAGGCTGCAAATTAATAAAAAGCTTATTGTAATTATGAAAAATAAATAGTTCACTGAATTAAATATAAATTAGACATGAAGTATAGTAGTTTTTCTTTTGATACTTAGTATGTAAGACTTGTAATAATAGGCAGTAATTGATTAAATATTATGGTTCAATCTGTTGTACCTTCTGTTGCGCTTGTTGTTTAGCCCTTATTTCTGCTGCTTCCAATTGTTCCAAATGGAATCCTTGTCTTTCGGTAATCAGCTGCTGCCGTTGATATTCTAACGACTCTTTTTCTTTAACCATAGTGAGTTCTAATTCCTTGAACTGTTGTAATTTCAAATCAAATTTTTTCATTTGAGTTTCAATCAAAAGTGCAATAAGCGATTTCATTTTCTGTTCTTCAATTTCCGCCAGATGTTTGGCTTTTACGGCCGCCGCAACTAGAGCTGCAGTAGCTGCTTTTTCTATGTCACTTTTACCGTTATTTTCTTTAGAATCTCGTTTTTCTTTTTTGGAGAATTTTTTCTTCTGTTTTTTAGAAGGAAGTTTTGTTTGGGATTCCCCGTTTTCCTTAATGTCTTCTTGTGTTTCTTCTTCGCTTTTGATCAGAATGTCATCACTGATATCAACATCATCTGAATTAAAATTGTTCCTATCATCTTCCTTCTCAGTTCCATATATACCTGTCTCATGCAACCGGAAATTGGGATCAAATTCATCTTTACTGTTGTGAGATTCATTGATTTTCTTCAGATGTGCATCGATAATATATTTAGGTACTTCTTCCTTTATTTTGTCATAGTCTTCAAGAGCAGCTTTAGTTGCTGAAGATACTATTTTTGGGTCCACGATAGAAGCTAAGAATGCAACTGTGGACATAATAGGATTACCAACTTTACTGAAAGGTATTGGTTGGTAGGTCAATGGTCCCAGAGGCAACTTCTCTAAAAAAGGATCTTCAATGGGAAGGCGCAGAAATTCTAAGATGCATTCATCTTGCGTTCTTGAACCAACATGTTCAGCCACTTTATTCCAATCATCTTTATATAATTCAACAGCTTCCAGTAAATTAAGAACTTCTTGATCGGTCCAACATCTAGTTACTGCCCCTAAATTTTTATTTCGCTTATGTGGCTTTTTTTCATACTGATCCAATTTCAAACCGAGTTGTCCGAACTCTGCAGTTTTGTTACCTTTTTTGTAGTCTGAAGTTTGCAGATCTAGATCTAGAATAGTTTTATTAGCTGCGGGCTGTTGGGTTTTCAGAGGATTCACCATTTGTAAACCTGAAGGTGTGTCTGTTAGTATTTGAAAATGAGATGTTGGCGGGGGACCCATTTCAGCAGGTTTACAGTTCGTGTCTATCTGATAGTTTATGAGGCCCCATTGTTCTAGGAAAGCATGTATTCTCATTATGGCGCAAACATCGCCGGCTAAACTTCGGCGACATGCAGTGCTTGTTAGGTACTCTGATGGATTTAGGCGATAGGTATCCAGCATAAAGTTCCTAAAAATGACCTGAATGATATGTTAAGATTTAATAAATTTACACAAATTATTTAGAAATATATTGGAAAATTTGATAATATGATCAAATAAGTTAATTAATTAATAAACTGAAAACAAATGTACTTAAAATTTTGAAGTGATTTTTCCACAAAATAACTGATCTAGAATTAAAGTTCTTGGGAAATAGGTCACATTAACACTTATGTTTTATATTTTAGTCTTTACGTACGTTTCGGTCTCACGACCATCATCAGAAGACTTATTAACCTGATTACTTAGAATTAATTGTATTAACACAAAGCGTCCTTATCGCACCAATTTCGTTTAAAATGCCAACGTCGCCGAAACGAACAGAAACACGAAATCGAAATTGTAACACAACAATGTTATAAGTATAATATATGAAGAAACCACTGTTATGCAGTACTCTTAATAAATGCGTGTTCATGTCAACAAAGTCTATGAACTACTAGAAACGAGAACATTTAGTTCAAGTATTCACTTTCAAACCAGATGTTAGATTTGCGAGCTAATAGATAAAGGTTTGTCAGTTATTGGAGATATACTTGACATTCTACCTAAAATATACTTTTAACATTATAAAAACGCATGTAGGAATTTGCAAGAGTTTTTATTTAATTAAGTTAGTATAAATCTGACTTAGTGTCTGAATATCTGTCCTATGATTTACAGATTTGGAGTCACGTTTTATGTTAATCATCTCCAGAATAGATCTTTTATAATAATTGGTTTCCTTAGTTAAAATATTATTTACATTATTGAAATAATAAGTCTTCTGATGATGGTCGTGAGACCGAAACGTACGTAAAGACTAAAATATAAAAAATAAGTGTTAATGTGACCTACTTCCTGAGAATTATATATAATTCATACCTGGCTCAAGAATCTTTATTATTAAAGTCCTCATTACTTATGTAGCTAAGACTTGAGAGGAAAGTTTTCTTATCTACAAAATGTTGCATCTTCTGGCAGCACTGAACATTATAGGAATGAATGAATCATTAATTGTTTTTATGATAAAACTATACAAGAAGCAGATTGTGGATAACCTATAACACTACAAATAAGAAAGAATCGTCCTTATCCACTAAAAATACTGTCAAAGTACTGAGGACCTTTCAGCTATCAAGTTTCATCATCAGAGTTCATGTCAGGTAAACTTATTTCATAAAAACCAAGCATAAGTATTTCATGTCCTCCCTAGACCGTTGATCCTAAATATATTATTGTAGTCAAAATTAAATTTACCTGTATGCAAGATATATTTCTGGTGTTTTAGATTTATTACATCCATTAAAAAATTCAGGTAGTCCCCTTTTCTCTAGCTCATTTACAGAATTGTAGTCAAACCAAGTGGAATAAGATGGAATAATAATATTATGGGTTTGTTCTATTAATCGATCATCGTCATCAAAAAAAGGTGGTCTCTCTTCCACTTTCTCAGTTTGTGGTATTGGTTCTTTGACTTCCTCTTTCAGATCTTCTTCAATTTTCACTTCAGAATTTTGTTCTACTGGTAGTTCAGTAGTTTCTTCTGAAACTAACACTTTCGTCTCAGGTATCTCTTTTTCTACCAATGGAATTGGTGTTTCAGGTTCTTTTATTTCTGGTATAGGTATAGATATAGATTCAGTCTTAGGTTCAAAAATGTCTGCAGGTTTTGGTTTCTTGAGAGATCCTGGAAGTTTTCCACTTTTCCTCTTTACTGGCTTGTTGACTGGAAGTGGTTTTGACTAAAATGAAACAAAGCTTTTGTTGAATTTCATTCTCAAGATTCCTTGTTGTTTACATACAGTAGAAGTAACTGAATACATTTATTAGATACTAACCATTTTGATTTTCTAAGAACGATACAATGTATGAATAGGTACTTCTATTATGATACGAACCGAAATCCGAAATAATCCGGCAAATTTTTTATGACTTAACCTAATTTGAATTCTATCAACTAATTGGCTTTCAAACTTATCGATTCGTCTTTTTCTGCATACTGCTCACAATCGTGCATAGATATAGCTGACATACACATGATAGACCTGATCTTCATACTATAATATAGAACTATTAAGATAAATAAAAGTGAAAATTGAATCAGTTTGGATTAGAACTTAGATGTTCTGAATGCCTATATAGTCTAGAGCGTTACGAAAATGGCGTAATCGATTATTAATTATTAAGTTATCATTATATTTAGTATAGCAACTATATCCGTAGACTCTACCATAGAACTAAATGAAGAATAAACGATATACAGATTGTGATATCAGCGAGGTACGTGCGAGTGAGATTAGATAAAGATGGGCATAAAAAGGCTGCATCTAAATAATATCCAAGGTATTGTGTTTTATGCATAAAATTATTATCCAAAGATAGTGCTAGAACTAGAATTGAATGAGGTACTGTTAATTTAGTTTTAATAATAGTAGAACAGATTACGAGATATTGAATATTCCCAAATCAATACACAACCGTGCTTCTAACGTTTATTACTGCCTTAAGTGAAGTAAGAGTCACTCGACTGGCTCGCTTCGCATATTGTTGGATGCAACTCAGCATAACACTTTACTTGTTCCACTTGTGAATCAATACGAAGCACCTAGCTCGCCTTGACTCATATGAATCTCCTATACACCGTTGACTTAAATTCAATCTGTATACGTGTGCTCCTTTCAACTAGTATACATGTACTCTTCTTTCTTAATCTTAACCCATCAATTTCTGCCAGTCGTTAACATTAAAACGCGCAAGGGACGCGGTACTACCTCTGCTAGTCCGCCTGAGCGGACCAAATATGAAGCTTGCATAATAATATGAACAGCTGATCCTTGATCTCACGAATACAGTGTTGGCTCATCCAGCCGAGCCATTGATACTCTTTCTTGTAATCAGATAACTTCTAGGCTCGAAACTTATTGACTGCCAAACAATTTATTTTTCTATAAAATCCTTTATAGATTTTTGGGTACGATAACATTAACTACCTGGAAGCACAGTCTTAATTCCCGTCAATTGAATGATTCGCATTCTATGGTTTATGTTTTATAGAGTCGGGTAGTTAGCTTAATTATTGTTGGTTAGAAATCAGGATTAGTAGATAATTTTAATATAAATACTATTATTTAAGAAATGTTATATATCTAGGATCATTAGGTTAACGTCGAAGGTTATCAGTATATTAATTAATAAACTTCATGTTTATATTCAGAACATTTGGTAGTTGAGGAGCAAATTTTACTCATTTCTAGTTCCACTGTTTTTGTATGTAAGTAAGGAAGTGAAAGAATTATGTGTGATTGATTGATTAAATTGACATACTTAAGGTGGTTTAATATTACTTTTTTAAGCTAATTTCCTCTTGAGGGATTCGAAAATTTGAAATAATAGAATACAATATGTTTTTATGTGGTTATTTTTTTAACTGCCTTTGTAAGTGTTTAACGTTGATAAGATTAAAACCGAATTCAAATAAAATGTGTAGGTAATTATTAATAACTTTATTCATATCAGTAGATTAAATTTTAATCGTCAGAGTAAATGAGCTAATGAGCAACTGTTTATATTTATGTTAGAACTGTATATCTAGTGCTTTGAGTGTACATGGACAAATATTTGGTAATAGTGTAACTTAACTACTGTTAAATAACATATATTTTTTTAGCTTGACAATATGCCACATCAAATTAAGGTAAGTTGATTTAATGTTTATTATTCATCTACTGTGTTTATCACTTGAAGTTGAGATTATAGTTTCTTTTCTTTGGACACACATAAAAATTGTCAGCCTAACTGAGAATTCTGGTTCAATATTGCTTAGAATTCATCTGGGAGTAACTGAATTGAAGTTGTGTCAGTATATCTTCATTACAATTGCAAACTGTCATATGTGAAAAATTACATCTTTCATATTCAATGCTAAGCTGTTGCTTTAGACATGATACATATGCTACATAATCGTCGAATTGGTACCTCTCAGAAAAAAAGATCATGACTATGAAGTGTCATATTTGACAGTTGAATTTAAATTAACAAAACATTACCTCTGCAAAGATTTTCCAACAACCTACTCATTACACTACTATAAGTTTACTTTCATATACTGCACCACCAAAGTACCTATCTAATATTAAATGAGGTTTTGAGCCACTTTGAAAACGTGCTATTTTCACATTCGATAGTTAAGTTAATTATTAATGTGGCTTAGTGGAAAATATCCAATTATTCTTCTGTTAGCTCGAATAGCATGCATGTAGAGTGCCATATTTATTTCAGTTGATAAAATGATGAAATTTGATTCTTCCATTTTCACTTGTTACGAAGTTTGTTTCTTTGTTTGGAGGACACTAAATGAAATCGATTGTTCATGAGCACCTGAATAATTGACATACATTATTTTGCAGAACATGTCTTAGAAGAATGAAATGAATTGAAAATACCTGTACTCTACTGCTATATATAAATCAATTTCATAACCTCATAATAATTTGGAGGAATTAATCCAATGCACTTATTCATTTATATGCACTGCTTATATTTGCAGGAGGGGCACTACTTCAACATATGAGAATGAGCTGATATTTATAAAATGATACATATTGAGGAACACTGACTATTATGAAACACTAAGCAGTTTTCTTGAAATAGCAGAGAAAATGTATGCAATTTTTATCAACAATTTGGTTATTTATGAGTTCATAATATCATGATGCATTTGTATTTTCACTAGTTTCAAACTGCTATGATATGAATTTTCCATTTACATAAATTTGGTTAAAAATGTATCTAGAAAATGCTTGTAATATAAGAATGAAACTGTAACTGCTTAAGTATTAAATTGTGATATAATAAAAATATTCTATCTTCCAAAGTTTTGAATATTTAATTTTCTATTATCAAGAGCTTATGTAATATATATATATAAGGAGGTGAAACTAGTACAAGCAATAAAGGTTTTTCATAAGCAGTTATCAGATGTAAACTAGTAATATTAGTTCCCTCTGAATGATTGTTTTTATGGTGAGAGGTCCTCAAAGGTTTTGAATAATTCAGAGAATGAGGGTGAACGTAGGTATTTATAAAAATTTTTAGCCCTCCAGAAATTAATTGTCAATTTCTGAGTTGTTGATAATCAAGATATTCTATAAGTACTTAGAAACTATTTTGTTGGAAACTTAGAAGAAATGTCTACATCTATTTAAAAGTACCATAAACAATCCAATCTCAGTCATTTCTAAAGTCATGAAGCTCCAAAGTTTATACTGATATTTACTAAAACACACCTTTCATTCGTTTTCTAATTGCTGAGCAGAGAAATTTATCTAGTTAGAATAAGAAATTCGTCTCATTCAGTTATATTTTTTTATTTTTATGGGTACTCTGAATTTACTTGTAACCCATTTAGGTAGATTATATTTGGACAAGGTACATGTTTGGGTCTGATATGACCCATTTGTAAATACCGGTTGAATGGAAAATAATCAAGAAATTTTAAATAATTATGCACAATTTACCTGAATATCAGTAGGTAGGTCCCAGAAACCCGGATCAATTTGTCTCTGTTCTGGTATTGAATACAAACAGAAATTTGTTTCTATACCATTTCTTTTACATTAAAAAAAATCAGAATGCATAGAAAGTCCAATATGTACCGCATCAGAATGTTTTGGCATTGTTTTGACAGTTATTTTTACGTGCCTTTCTATTTCAATACAGAAAAATCTCCCATGCACTAATCCCTACAACAATTCTTGTAATTCGCAAAGATTGCGAATCATAATTTACCAATTTCATTTAGTTGCTTCTTAAACAGAAAAACTGCATTTACCATAATAAAAGCTAAGGGCCTAAGAATTTGCATTCACGTAATCTTAAATTGTAGTAACCTAAAATAGACGATTTGTGCTCTAATGCGTCTTATTTACATGCTACAGTTTCCAACCAATTGAAAAAGATATTGCTTATATTATGCACCTATTATGTGACCTCCATCGCATTATTTGGTTTGTCTGTTCTATTACAGGTTGGTATTATCGGCGGTACAGGGATGGATGATCCTGATATTTTGAGAAATAGACGGGAAAAAACAGTAGTCACTCCATTTGGTGCCCCTTCTGATTCATTAATTCTTGGTGAAGTGGGAGATGTCCCATGTGTACTATTAGCAAGACATGGACGCACGCACAGTACTGCACCAGGGAATGTAAACTATAGAGCGAATATATGGGCGTTGAAAGAAGAGGGTTGTACACATATCATAGCTTCAACAGCTACAGGCTCTTTGAAAGAAGAGTTGAAACCTGGTGATTTGGTTGTGTTGGATAGTTTCATCGATAGGTAACATCTGCTCAAACTTTATGTTTAATTTCTTCATTAAATGTTTGGATGGGACATATTTTAAAATGTTCAACAACAATTAATTATTGGACAGTACTGGATTGAAGGGATCATTTTGTTTTGGCCGTCCTTTGCGGATTATCATTTTTTATACCAAGAGACAGCTCTGATCCTAGTTATAATGAGATGGTACCTTTACCCTAGATTAGAGGATCTAGTAACTTTGAATATCCCGGTAGCTAATTAGGTAGTCAGTACTTTATCCATGAGGCAAGAAAGTTGTTCTTTTCATATAAAATTACCAGAAAGTAAATAACATGTAAGTCTACAGATGGACGTGTGTTTGTTACTAACATGACATAAATAATATCGCAACATATTACTTCTATTCAATTGTTTCAGCAATGTTTGAACAATTCCTAGAGATATCTGAGTCGAAATCTCACAGTACATTGCCCAAGTTACTAAAGTAACCGAATAATATTGAGATTGTATATTTTAGGACTCAGGGTAGACAACAGACATTCTATGATGGGTGTACTCTGCCTGGTCTCTGTCATATGCCAATGGAGCCAGCATTTTGTGAAAAGCTCAGACAGCTGATATTGAAAACAGCAACAGAAATTGGAGTATCTTGCCATGATCGTGGGACAGTTGTAGCAATTGAAGGTCCAAGATATTCAAGTAAAGCTGAAAGTTATATGTTTCGCCAATGGGGTGGCGACGTAATCAATATGACATCTGTACCAGAGGTAATTAATTTTTGCTACATGTCTTGAAAGTTGTCTGAAACTGATTTAATGGCCACCATTGTGGTACTGGGACAGATAAGCTTTTGCAATAGTAATTGTCTTCCTTCTTTAAGAAAAATACCATTTTATGAACCCTATGGAAATATAATCGTCTATTTCAGATTTGTTTAGCAAAAGAAGCCGGGATTTCTTATGCGGCTATCGCATTAGTCACAGATTATGATTGCTGGAGGCAAACTGGGGAAAAAGTATCTCATGGTTTGGTCCTTGAAACATTTGCAAAGAATGCTCCAAAAATAGCGAATTTAGCATCATCCACAATTGCCAATATTCCTAAAGAGAATTGGGATGATGTAATAGATGAAAATCTGGTGAGTTCATTAAGATGTTGATATTGAATATTGTTGAAGTTCAGATTCACTAACTCCTTGAATCATGCAATGGTCCAGCAAGCTTAAAATCTGCCATATTACTTGATTCAGTTGAAATTGATTACATTCCACAGATAATTCTTGAGTTCTTTTTTCTTATTATAGGATATCGTTAAACAAGCCATTAGATAGAACTGATCTATTCAATATTCAAATGGGGTAAGACTTCTTAATTTTTGATGGTCACTATTTTGGATTGTTTTTTGCTGCTTTTGTTTTGGGTCTGAGTTTGTTTATGTTCTATTAATCCGCTTTTCCAAACTGAAATTACTAACAATTATTTTTTTGGCTTGCATAATTATGTATTATTAATTTTCCTTATTATTGAAAAGTGAGAATAATTTTGATGAGTGCAACTGAAATACATGACATTGAAATTTATTTTAGAAAATTTGCATTGATTAGTTTTTTATTACCCAACGTGTGTCTTATTATGTCATAAGGGAATAAAGTAATGATTCGGTCATCACTTCATTATTATGAGACCATGCCATTTATGAAATGGGTGTTCAACATGCATAATAACAATTAACCCATTACAGAATAATTTTATTTTTGAGATATTCGCGTGTTATCAGAATCAGTTCTTTAGTGAGTAATATTAGAATGCGTATCTTTGTGGCAGATCATTTGATTAGAAAATATGTAATCCTTGTTGCACCGGCCAGAGACAATTTTTTTTTTTTAAGTAAACTATCCACTTTTCTTTTATTGTTACCCCATTTTCAATTCGTTGAAAACTGAATGAGAGAGAATGGAAATTTGGTCAAGAACTCCTTTTCTCAGTGAATTCATCAAACATTGACCAAGTCGGGTTCCATGAAATTCTAAGGACAAATCAAATATGCATGGGTTGGAATTAAACTTTAATTTTGGTTGTAGCTGGAGTTTCAAGCTGTTCCTTTGTTTTTAAACTGTTGTCATGCATGAGTTTGATGTTGTATTTGTCGTGAAATATTAAATAAGTAAATGAATAATTTATGCTCATGAAGATTGAAGTTAAGCTAGCTGTAAATGAACATATCTCTTTTTTATTTTTGCCTATGTAGCTCTCTATTATACTTGAATATAGGAATAAAAGATAGTGGGACAATATAATTAAGGCAAAAGATTCTTAAAGTTTGAAATTATTGATCTTCTTTTATCTCTTTCATCTCTAATTTGATGGTTGCTCCGAATACCTACATATTTACATATTTTACTTCAATTGCAACTATCTAAAAATATTATTCATATTTAGTGTAACTCTAAACATTTCACAGTTAGCTCGTAAAAACTTGAAGAAAGAATTTATTGCATGATATATTATTTTCTCTTCTTGATGTCTCACTGCTAGGAATATATTACCAAAATGAATATCTATGGGACCAATTTCATTTTTTAGTTTCTGAAGTTTTGAAATGTTAGTTCTTTCCTTGCAGTTCAATAAGGTATTCATTTATGATGCATTATTTTCGATCTAAGCAAATTTCTCTAGCATCAAATTGCTGTTGCTGATATTTTGCAGTTTCTTTGTGATATGTTTCTTCTGTGTTAAAATACAAAGTCTTATGGACCAAAGCGAAATTTTGGAATCTTGAAATAATGCAAATTGGAAAATATTCAAAATTTAATTGAATGAGTTGCACAATATACTATTTTAAAGACATTAATCCACTCTCATAAAAACAAAGAGCTTTGAAAAAAACAAAGAGCAGAATCAACTTTTCTCGACAAATGATAGCGAAGAATGGCAAATTATTCTCTACACATCCACATAGCAACGTTACCTGACATACGTATGGCTAACATTTCCTTTTATTTTTTACCGACACCCGAAGGAAAATGTGCGTTTTCACTGCTGGCTATTCGCACCAATTTGCATGACAATTAATTCGTTGCGAACGACCGTCTACTCTTGACGAACGTATGCGAATGCGAATAAACCTTCGACAACGCTAACGCATATCAAAGTTTGTCAGATGTATTTCCGGCTCAAAATATAACTGACCAAACACTAAATGATTCATTTTGCATGCGTTAGCTAACTCTGTCCTGGTGACGATACTTGAAAACGTGCATGTCGTAATTAACATGATTTGATTGATAATTAAAAAACAACAGTATATTTTCTGGGCCTCGTGAAGATATATTGCACCAGAATTATTTATAATTGGGATACGATTGCCCTAATTTACTCTATTATAAAATGTGGTTACTTATGAATCAAATAGAGTGAATAAATGAGCTTTTCCTGAGGTGCTGGTAGAAAAAAGGTGTTCATGTATTCTGTGGAAAATAGACGTTATTTGATGAGCAAATTTGTAGTTGAATATTTTTCCAGAAGGACAGGTAGTATGCGACTGTTTGTTATTCCTTTTCTAACCAGACGCTTCCGCACAAATTGCTATTCGCTAAGTTATGAATAATGCTGCTCGTTCGAATCGTAATAACAGTTACATCACAATAATATACATTGTAGATTTTGATGTACCTATGAAGGCAATGTGAAAAGTCCCTAAATATAAAACAGATGGCGCCAAAATCGGTAATCCCATGTGACTCATTAAAATTTTCAGACTGATATGTCATTCAGTTCTGTTTTGACGAAAGCAAGCAACCTTGAAGATTTTTGTAAACATGAAAAAAAGTGAATTTCGCGTCTTGATTAAACATTATTTCTTCGGTGGATAAAACATTACTCAAACCAAAGCATCGCTTGTTAAACACTATGGGAACTCCTCACCATCGATTGGAACGATTCAGAAGTGGCTTACTGATTTTAGTTGTGCTAGTATCGTCGATAAAATCCATGTTATGATATTGGACGATCGGCGAGTTGAAGTGCATTAGATTGCTGAGGCTATGGACATCTCAACCGAACAGGTACGGAACAAAGGAGTGTTTGGCGATGTTCAAGCGCGATAAGAAGGACTTTTTACGCCGTTTCGTAACTGTGGACGAAACATGGAACTATCACAATACACCAGAGACCAACGAAGTCGAAACAGTGAACTTGTCTTGGGAATCGGAGCCGAAAAAGGTCAATGTGAGTTTATCGGCCAACAAGTCATGACGACAGTTTTTTGGCATGCATACGGTATCGTCCATATCGATTACTTTGAAAAGGGTGATTTGAAGCGAAAGCGGCCGCATTTGACAAAGAAAAGTGCTCTTCCACCAGGACAAAGCACCAGCTCACAGGTCCGCAGTTGCAATGGCAAAATTGCATGAATTGCGCTACGAATTGGTTCGTCATCCACCATATTCTCCAAAGTGGCCCCTTGCGATTTTTATCTACTTCCAAACTTGAAGAAATGGCTCGGCGGAGAGATTTGGGTCCAACGATGAGGTCATCGCTCAAACAAATGCTTATTTTGAAGGATTACCGAAATCGTATTATTTGGAAGAGATCGAAAAATTAGAAAAACGTCGGGCGAAGTGTATCGGGCTACAAGCAGATTATGTTGAAAAATAAAATAAGTTTTGGCCAAATAAATCATTTCTTGTTTAATTTTTCAGGGACTTTTTACCTTGCCCTCGTATTAAATGGAAATGTGATAATTAATGGAATTAAGCCCATAATTTTAGTATTTCAGGAAGAGGGTCAACAGTTTAGCTGAATCGTTCGCTAATCCTTTATACAAGTCACGTAAATCACAATTGAAACGTTATCAAGATTCTGCATTAATTATTTTCATATACTTGTGGAATATGAATGATTTTCCAAGATCTACAACATCCATGTACCTTTATCATACGTTTCAATCTTCGCAGACAGTTTTGGGCTACTGTTCAACACGTTTTTGTGATCCTACTTTCCATCATTTTCCATTCTCTTTATCTATCTCTTAATCACCGTTTATTTGACTTTGCATTTAGTTTTGAAATATTTGTTTACGATTCGATCCCAAATTATGGTGCTATAATTCCAATTAACAGTCTTCAGTTGTTAATTTTTGTTTTTGTCATTCTAGGAAACAATAGAAACTAGCATATTTGTATAAGAAGCAGTTATTCAGAAGCCACCTATTTTGATACCAAAGTGAATAATTAGTGGTTAGTTTAGTTGTGAATACATCAATAGATAACGATATATTTACTTGCCTATACAGTTTATTATTAAAGACATATTATGATTCATTTGTATTTTATTGTTACCATCTAATATATTGAATAATTTATACCAGGTTAATTAAAATAAAAGAAGTTTTCCGAGATGTTACTACATATAAGTTAATTTGTATAGTTTTGTTTATACTTTGACTAGATGAGAGGAAAACCTAAAATGTTCCAAGAACAATGTTGGGAGAGGGGATAGGCATTCGAATTTTTCTTAGAAGTTTGGAGATTATAGGCGTAAGGGAAGACCTCACTTGGCAAAGACTTCCACAACTTCGTCGTTCGATAGAAAAATGAAGTCTGGAAAAGTTCTGCAGGTCCAAAGCTTGACAATGAATGGATGACCAGCTTGTGGGGTTCAGCTCTTAATGACTGTTTGCCATAAGTCCTTTTGGGGCACAGGGATTAAAACACTACGTTATAAAAAGGTTGCACTTAACTGAACTTTGAGCTCGACGTCATAACAACTCTAAGTCTCATTCTACACAACAATACAATCAATCCATAAATCAATAATGAACTTGATAATATTATATAATTATGATCTTAGTATATAAATCAGTCTTTCAATAACTACCTTGGTTACAAGGTTCCCACGCTGTCATGTCAGGGTCCCTTGTTGTGTAGCTTATGCTAAACAATATGTTTATATTATTAGAAGGTAATCATAACACTAAACATATTGTTTATGTATTCCTTATGCATTTACAAACATATGGATTATATGTATTTAATAATAGAAATACGGTTGTATTCCGTAATTGAGGGATTTTAGGTAATCTCGTATAGGGATGGAAGATTCCTATACTACAAGCTTGAACTCGTCTAGTCCACCTACCTTGAATCTATCGTGTCGGAATAATAAAAGAGATGTCTGAAGAATACCGACCATGGAAATTTCTATAGACAAGGGAGATATCGCCCACATTACTACAATGTTCTAGAGAGTTCAATGAATAGGTAAGTCACAGACGAATAGAATCTAAGAGCTTCAGCGTATGTTTGGGAGCTGAACTCCAAACATTTGAACAGTACTCCTGGACAGGTCGAACAGTGCTTTGTAGATTATGAGGAGCTGCTGAGATATAAAGTAAATGTTGGCACGGAATCGGAGTTTATGTGAAGCTGTTTTCGTCATGAACCTCACATAATCGTCCTATGAGAGAGTGCTGTTGACAGTAATACCGAGCATGGATATGGAAGACTTCATAGGAATAGTTGTACCGGACATCATCATATTAGAAATTGTTGGATCCGCCTTCCTGGAGAAAATACAAGCTTGAGTTTGGTTGCATTAAACTCTATTAGGTTACCTGATGCCCATTTCAAAATCTTAATTCGTTGAGTCGTAAGGAAATGTGGCGGAAGCCTCCATAATGGTAGACCTTCCGTTAGTCATACGACAGCTCTAGATGTACTAGTACTAACCTATTGTATTATTATATTATTATTACACTTTTATTATTTTATATAATAAGTGAAGAACACAGTTTTGTTTGTAACATAATTTATTATATAACGATGCTCCAAATCCGGAATATAACATATGACACCCTGTTGATTATTCCATACGCTGAGGATGGTAAAACTCTAATAAAATCAGCAACGACAATTCCCTCATTTTCACTAGCATGCTATTTGAGAGTTGAAAGCAGTTGAAGTTAAGGTTGAACGCAACCTCCTTCGAAATCAATCGTATATTATTTAATATATCTCATGTAGTCAGATATTTCCAATAATTTTTACTTTCCTCACTATTCGTAGTACATAATGTAAGGGAAGTATTGTAATCATCCCAAAAAAATGTGGTCACAGTACAGTATAAAACAAGGTTATACCAGAGGGTTAATACTATGACAGTTAACCTGGCAGCAGGTGTGAGGGAAGTCACGTGATCAATTCATCACAGCTATTTTATTATTCAATGGAAAATCCTTCCCGAAACATCATATTGTAGCAAACTGATGTATTCATTTGAGAGAGTCAGTACGTGTAAACCGATCTACGTGATCGACTCTATGTTCCAGGGCCCCACTAAGGACCTCGCGAGTTATTTTCTAGGAGGGAATACAAGTAGGAGGCGCCAGATTTACATATGCACTCTCTGTTCATTCCTGACTATGTTTAATTAACTTATCTGTTGAGTAAATTAGAAGCAAAAATTAAATAATAACAGTTCTCTCTCTAGGCTGGGAATTAGTGAACTGAATAAGTGTGTTCTTGTGTTAAGCACTCGCGAAACTGTTTACGACCGGCTGACAAATTAGCGCACAGTTCTTCGATGATGACTAGTGTTGATGATGCCTGATGCGTTTAGGAAACTACGTACTTACGAATTTGAATCTTCTAGCATACATTTGACCTTTCCACTTTTCCTGGTTTTATGAAATCACACAATGATGTCACTATGAAACTACGTTGAATATTCAAATCCCTTAGGATTCATTTGACTCTTATGTTTCAAATAACTTTATAGGCCTATATCTATTATACCAATAATTGGAAAGATATTTGAAAAATCTCTAGCCTGTCAAATTATAAATCACTTCGAGGATAATAATAATTTCACGGGAGCACAATTTGAGTTCCGAAAAAACAAATCCACAACATCTGCTCTTTTGAAACCGACGGAAGCAATTTGTGAAGCATTTGATAATGGTGAGCATTTCGGCTCAATTTTCTGTAACCTCACAAAAGCATTTGATTGTGTTTCTACAGATATTCTGATGTCTAAACTTAACAGTTATAAATTTTCTGAAACATCGTTGTCTTTGATACGGTCTTATTTATCTGGTAGAACGCAAGTTGTTTATATGCATTCTACCAGGTCGTCTATGTTGCCGATTACCCTAGGGGTACCTCAAGGCTCCATACTTGGACCTGTACTCTTTTCAATATACATTAATGATTTACCGTTACAAGTTCCTGAAGGCAAAGTAATCTTATATGCAGATGATTCAACCGCATCAAGGGATAATGCAGACTTAGTTGACTTACACAATTCACTCATGGAGAGTCGAACTGATTTGGTTAACCGGTTTACACATAATAAATTAAATATTAATAATGAAAAAACTGTGACCAATTGTGAATTTATATCATTTCCTGGACTACTATGAGATAAAGGATTAACTTGGCGGAAACATTGCGATCAAGTTCCTTCATCAGTTGCTAAAGGAATTTACGTGTTAAGAAACTTAAACAAAATTGAATCTGTTAATGTAATGCTCACAACTTATTTTGGTGTAATACACTCGAAAATTAGTTACGGCATTTCAGTCTGGGGTCACTCAGCAAATATGTCTCATGTTTTCAAGATTGAGCGTAAAGCAATTAGGATTATAAAAAACCTGCCTTACCGACAAGACTGTAAGCATGCCTTTAAGGACCTAAAAGTTATGTCTCTCCCTTGCATTTACATTCAACATTGTCTAATATATGTTACAACACATATCAACGGATATTTAACTCGATGTGATATGCACTGTGTCAACATTAGAACGAAATGTAATATACACATTAATCATCACCTTATAAAACGTAGCAGAAATAGCATTAATTACTGGGGTCCAACTTTTTTCAATAAACTGCCACTACTGATTAGAGAGCTCCCACTCGACAATTTTTCAAGGTCATTAAAATTTTTCTTACTAATTGTAATTGTTTTTATACTTTTAAGGAATTTCTAGATTTTCAGTTCTGATTTAATAGTTTTAAGTTTTTTATTCTTGTTTGTTGTATCATAATTTGAATTTGTTTATTTTTCTTTGTTTCATCTTGACGAATGTAAGCCAATACTTGGTATTCAGCATGAATGAACTATTCTATCCTATTCTATTCCAAGATGTTACACTGTATACTACCATTTGCCTTCAAGATTATTTATTTAGTAATACTTTTAAAATATTAGCTGCATCAGATATATTTTGTCGCCGTCATGGAAGACATTGTGAATTAATTTCCTCACAGAAATAGCATATATTATTATTGAATAATGCATATGATTCAGGAAGTGATGGAATTATCACACCTTCAACAAGAAGACATTTATTTGATAAAAATACATAGAATTACAAAATATGCTATATATAAACGAAAAAGCAATTAATTAAATTCCGATTCATCTCCAGCTGAGGGTAACCTCTTGTTAACATTATTATCCCAAACAGTATTTAAACAGGCACGTTTTGATTTATAATTTAGCTTACTTTGATGATGGCTACTTGGTAGCCGGAAGGTTCTCAGTAGCAGTACTTTAATAGTATTATTAGTGGATAAGGGTGATTATTTCTTATCTATAGTGTTATAGTGTTTCCACAGTGTGAACTCTTTTATATATTGCATAGTTACGGCATTAAGAATGTGTAAATTTATTTTTAACTTTTAAGTTATGGAAATAAAACCACTAATTTGCACTAAAAAACAATGAATGTTTTATTTATTATCCACTATTGCTTATATATGTTTCAACACACAGTGTCATTATAACTTAACTCGGATGATGACACTGTGTATTAATACATATGTAAGCATTAGTGGATAATAAAAACATTCACTATTTATGTAGTGTAAATTAGTGGTTTTATTTCCATAACTTTATAAACTCCTTTATAGTTTATCAATGCTAAATAAAATGTTTCTAAGAATTAATTTTAAATTGGCAAACACATATCTTCTTATGTTGCAACTTTTTTAATAATGTACTTTCGTTCAACAGACAATTTGCCATACCAGAATGGAGAATTAATATAGAAACACTAACACGACAATTTGTTACTGGAAATTCCATCGGCTCGATTCAAAAAGAGAAACATTTCTCAATTTCCTTTTTCATCGTTTAAAATCCAGTATAATATATAGATTCAAATTTGATCTCGGCCACTTTTGATTATCACAAGAAGGTGAATTGGGTTATTAATAAATAGGAGTTCCTGCCTATTCAATGTTCTAATTTATTCTCTTGAGGAATGATTTAGCTGCTGATTTTCCTTCTGCGAAAAATCACTCATAATAATAAGTTTAGGAATTCGATGAATTGTTCAGGTACATTTCTATTATATCAGATTTGAATTCAAAAATAGTATATATGATAAAAGTATTGTAAATATTTAACCATTCAACAACACCAAATATATATTATTATAAAATTTTATCTATAAAAAATATCCCTATAATTGAATTCATAACGTTTCTTATAATCATAATATTATCGTCCATAAATGGAATAATCTAATTCTCACTTCCGATCGTTAATAAAAGTTATCGAGTTTACTTCCGTAGGGAAATAGATTGTGAATGAATTCTTATAACATAGAAAAATATACGACTATAACTAACATGAACAATACAAATAAACTAGTATGTACTTGTGGAGGCTACTGGCTAGTAACTTTAGAAACTGAAGAAAAAATCTGGGGTGTCAAACAAAATGTGAACAGAAAAATATACAACATATCTGTAATTATTTACATCTTCAGTACTGTTAGGTTCTCGGTTTCAAACTTTAATATTTAACAATTTGCACTATATTCCATTTTATATTCTGTAGTGATCTCAAATGTTTTATGTCAAGGTTTCACTTGGAATGTCTATTAGATAAAACACTGTCTTTAATTTGTTGAAATATTAATTCAAACAATCCACAATATCGGAGAATTTATAACATTCCTAAGGAATATTCTTACATGAAGATTTGATGTAGTTATTCGGATTAACTTCTTTGAAGGAGTTTCGCTATCAAACTTCAAAATTCCACTATTTAGAACGTTGGTACTATCAATTAGTTAGTCTAGCTATCAATGGGTCGGGTTGGTTCTTCAAGTATGGTCCGGAGCTTCCAGGGAAAGAGCTCTTTTGAATAGAAAATCCTAATATACAATATTCGTTCATAAAAAAGTGCATATATTAAAAATATACGATACAATTATAAAACAGACAGTAAAATTCAACAACGTTATAACAGCTAACAAATTGGTCTATATTACAAGTAAAGTGTAAAAAGTATTATTTGAAGATTATAGTTTTTATTTCTCACAATCCTATTTGCAAATATTTACTATATATGTTATAAGTGGATTCACATCATAAGAAATAATTTCTAATTACAATTAGATCTGTATTAAGATTTACGGGTCTTGAATTTCGAACTAGAAACACATATAAAATGAAACTAAAAATAGTAAATCTTAATACAGATTAGAAATTATTTCTTATAATGTGAATCCACTTATAATAATTGATAATAAGATGTACGCCATAGAGCTCGAAACATGTAGTAAATATCTGCAAATAGGATTGTGAGAATTATAAATTAAAATCTTCAATTATTATTAAAATGAACTCACATATGGGTAATACTAATTTATTGTAAAACGTGATGAGCTTCTTCATATCAGTTCAGAGATGGACTAGATTCAATTTCAATTGATTAATTTGTTGAATTGATCAAAACCTTAGAAGAACAAAGACGCTGTTTTGTGGTCTGTTTTAGAGGTATAAAATTGTTGTTATTCCGAGTAAAATGGTGATTGAAAATAATAAATTGTTGATAAAAAAGTGTTCAGTATTTTCTTCACAAATAACATGGTGAAATGAAATCTTCGTTGGGAACAGATTTCATTATCAAAACATTCAACCTACTATTATCTCTACTGTTCTTTAGAATAGTCTTCATACTGTATTTTTTGAAGTTGTGATAACTGATTGAAGTTGAATGGACATAAAACTGAAACACAGTAGTGAAAATGCGGTTGTGCAATTGATTTATTAACTGTGATCCATTCTCGGTTGGTAGACTATTAGCAATTCTAAAAACATTTCTTTGAAATTATTTATGAATGTAATCAAAATGCGCATCAATTGATAATGCATTACATGTATGAAATCTAATTTAAAAAGTGTGGTAAATAATATTTTGATTTGTTGATTATCAATGCTAAGATTTTTATATTTTTTAGGTCAATACTGTTGTATTTATATTTCGTTTTAATTGGCATTGCTTTAGGTTCCAGTACATTCAGCTTGTTAATGAGTTTTAAGTACTAATTGTTGAAAGTTGAGAGTATAGAATAAAATTTTTGTATTGCCATAAAATATTAAGATTCTCATCACTATCTGCCAATAATGTAGCATTCGAAATCAGGTCCACATATTCACAATCAACAAACGCATCATTCATATTCAATATGGAAAGTGGAGTCCCCAAAAAACTCCAACATTATTCTTAAGTTCTATGAAACACGTTTTCTGCCTTCTGTTAGTTGAATAATAATTTAACTCAATTCCGTATTGATTTGTTCAATATCAATATCAATGGCCTCGGATGCTCATTTGATATCAAGAAACACAGCCCCTACAAATGTATTATTATCTAGATTAGTTTTGAATTTAATCAGAGATTTGTACTGCTGATCCACATGAGTTTTCTGAAATGCTATAACAGAGCCTCTGGATCATTCTTTCGTAAAGTAGGAATGGTCGGACTTTCCAGGACGGGGTGGAGTTTGCTGTTGGCGTAGGTGATTAGATTCGGTTTAAGAATTAGGCTGACCGAATAACAAACTACGAGTAAAATAAAGTTTTGAATTAAAAACATTAAGTAATTTCTGCACTGCAGAATAATGGTTATGAAGAATACATTGTGCATTATAAAAATAAAGTTCCTACCATTTCTCTTCTTATTTAATTCACAAATATTGTGTACTTACGCTTTCTTATAATAGAATCTTAATCCTACTTTTCCTTAAAGCAAATTTTAACTAACGTATACAATAGTTAACAAAAAAAGTTATATTACAGTTTCGTTTAGCTCTAGGAGGTCAGTTAACTCTGTGTTGAGTTCGCTAAGCTCAACTAGAGACGACCCTGAGATGTCATCGTGGAGGGAAAACCCGCCTTTCTCCTTTCCTCAGGTAGCCGTGGTGACGATCCATCGTTGAGCATTATATTTGGCAACGTAAGGACGATGTGGTGCCCTATTGGGATATTTAGCAGATTTGGCACTGTTGCAGATGGACCATCTTGAGAATGGACGAAGCGAAGTGCTCTGTGCATCACCAGAAGAGTTACTGGCACTGTTACCTGTGAAAACGAAAACAATTTCAATCAAAATTATCGGTATTCATAATGCGTCAATAGATTATGCATAACAAACATCATGGTATGAGGAAATAGATTTTTTTGATTTGTCTCAAGTTTTGTATATTTCACCTGAGCACCATCGCACCATCATAGCTATAACATTTATTGTATATGGCCCAAGCATCATATAGTAATTGATGTTTCAAAATTTCTTTGAGTTATAGAGTCTGTTAAGTAAGAAAATTACAGTTCCAAAGAAATCATTACAAACAAAAAATACCCAACCATTGTCTGCCTGCTCACAATGGTTGGGTGGGGTCAGCGTCTCAGGAACACAACTGTTTCGTCGACTTTTGACAAAGGTGGTAGAGCTTCAGCATGTTGGAAGCAGGACCTGAGGCTGAATGTTGAATGTTTTCGTACGGAATTTAAAGTTGACAATTTTGCGATTCAGGATTCACGGAGATTATCCCGGGGACAGGTTCTGCCGTGATCATGAGGGGAGGAGATCTTTGAAGTTTGACTTTCTAATTAATAGGCAGATGTTATGTGCGCCCCTATCTGCACCCAACCACACTAATATGGAATGCTGTAAATACCTACTGAATGATGAGGAGGTAATACTTAGATGTTAAACTGGGATAGAAGGAGAACGTGAGAATTTATTGTTCCAAGCCACACTCAGACTCTAAAGATTCTGAGGAACCACCTGGTTTTCTACATTTTGGTTTCCGGAAGGATTTCGCGTTATTATGGCGCTATTATACACCGACGTTATGCCAATCATCAGCTGGTATCTTCAAGGTAGTTTGAAATGTGGAACTGATTTCCATTAGTGCCATAATGACGGGGAATCCTTCCGAAAACCAAAATATATCAAGAATAGATGTAGTACGCGTCAGGAATCCAAAAAAATGGTTTTCGACGCTCAACAAATTACCCAGAATTACAGACCCATCAAATGGATTTGTTTTTAAATGGCTATTACTCCTTGTTGATTGAAGTTCTTTCATATACTGATTTTCATAAAAATTCATTTGAAATTTTCATATAGATATACTTCGTTATAGCAAAGAAATGAGTTTCTCAGCAATGAGTATCACTCTGAAACAAATGATCAATGTCGCTTTGAGGTATATTATTCCAAGTATTGTCTGGATGATGAGGTAAATTACTCGTATCAATCAAATCTCAAACATGATCGATAGGTAAGATCGGGGGAACGTGCAGGTCATGTAATACATGAGCTGATTCCAAAAATGTCGTGCGAGGGCGTGCGTTTGGTTCAATCAACCACCGCAACAGGTTCTAAAACATGGACTATCTAGCTGGGCGCAATCAAATTGCCCCGATGGAAAACTAATGGTGAACTATCAAAACATATTGCACCCCAAATCATCACTCCACAAGGTCAGTATGTTGTTCAACCATTCCACACGGAAACGTCTTTCATTTTCGTCCATCATGAGCTTACAAACAGAGCTACAGATCACATGTCATTTCTGTGCTCATTGTATTTGTTCATTATAACATTCCAATCTGCGGGCACGATGAATCGGAGCATAAACGGTCGGTAAGAACGGTCTATAGGATCTTATTCGTCGTTATACGGACGTTATATGGACCTTTCCAAAATTCCCCTCCAGATCGTGTTGTGGAAAATCTTTCTCTTACCTTCAAAGTTCTTCATCATGACCTGTAGACACCTAAGACGTCCTGATCCGCGGTGACACCTATGAATACCTTTTTCAGACCTGATCCAACATCTTAAAACAGTTGTCATGTTGGGGTCTACTCGATTGGAAATTTCTTCAAGAGAAAACCCGGCCTTCCTCATACCAACAATTCTAGGCATGTAAAATGTAAAAGCAGGACTGACTACTTATTTAGCAAATACTAATTCAAAACTTGTACTCTTTTACATGAAAGTCACAAAAAATACCAAGGTAATGTTGAAATTTATGTTGAAACTTTAAACATTTAAAATTGCTTAACTTATACTGGATATTGCGGTACTTAGTCAAATCAGTATACGAATTTAAAAATACATAGAGTGTCTTCTCAATTCTAATTTTCCGTTTGGAACAGAGCTAAATTGTTGGAGTAAATCATTTATTGTGTAGTGAAGTTTAATTCCATGAAAGAAAATAGAAATATTTTTCCAGGGAAACCATTTCTTCTCACTTCTTATTAAAGATGAGCCGTAAAGAACCATGGAAAGGTTCAGATATCGTTCTGGATAATATTCAATTGAATTCTTTTGTATCCGAAGAAGTAAGATTGCTTTATTTTTTCATAAAGTAATCCCCATTAGCTGCTTAGTTGTTTCCGGATTGTTCTTTTTGATATTACAGGAAATAAGAATTTTATTTTTTTTGTTGAAGGAAAATATTAATTTTAATGTTAGGGAAGTTATTGAGCTATATAATATTTTCGATTATGTAGATTTAACTGCGCTGCATGTTTTTACGATCGGAAAATCCGTTATGTTCACGTTTATGTAGGGTAGGTATAGATATAAATATAATTCACGAAAATGGATGTATTACCTCCAGGTTCTGTTCGGTAACTGGAAGATGTATAGCGTCGGACTAGCAGTCCTGGCAGTTCTCTGTTGAAAGCGAGATATATCCAAGGATTTACACAGCTGTTAAGACTGTATAATAGCGCGAGTATCGTGAAACCAGGACCTGGAACAATTGAAAGCACCTTAAGTGATTTGTTGTAAACAATATATATGTGTAGACGACATGTTGCTCAAACTTCTTGAACGATATAAATTAGAACTTAGTTTCTCATTAAATATTTTTTTTTGGGAATCTTTACATTTGTGAATAAACTATAAAAAAGTTTACACTGTGGATATATTATAACACTATTTTGATAAGAAATAATCACCCTTATCCACTAAAAATACTATTAAAGTACTGAGGACCTTTGGACTACCAAGTAGCCATCATCAGAGTAGTGAGTACTGGTAACCGAAAGGTCCTCAGTACGTTAATAGTATTTTTAGTGGATAAAGGTGATTATTTCTTAACAATAGTGTTTGCAATTTTCAATTTCAATGGAAAGTTTAAAGTGAAATAGGAAAGAGTTAATCCCGGAAAAATGCATTATATGCGAATGTTCGTGTTATCAATGAATTGATATGATACATCTTGAGACAATCGCCTCGGCACCTTGATGCACGCTGGAAAAATCCCACGAATAAATATTGTGAATTCAGAATTTCCAAAGTACACATTAAGAAAATATATTAATTGCTACGACGCTAATATAGAATATATTGGTTTCAATGGTTTAGGACAATGCTAACAGGGAGAAAAACAATAACATTTCATCACAATAGTATCAAGAGCGAAAATGAAATTAAAAGTAGCACAAAATGAGGATATAAAATTTACTGTTTAAACGCTATGTATTACCAGATGTCATCTCGATGGAACTCGGTGGCTGCAATTAGGTAAAATTTTGTCTCTATATTGAAGGTCCTGTCTAACATGATAAGAAAAAATGGAACGTTTTTCAGATTATAATTCTGCTAGTATTTCAGACAGAAATTCTAGAAAACATTGATCTGACCTCAAAATTATTGCAAAAAGAAGATATAGGTCTTGATTGCACGACTGAGCAACTTAATATAACTAGCTAAAATATAACAACCTTTGTAGATATAAGGGAGGAAGCAGTTGTTTTTGACAAATGCATTCAACATTAAGCTTGCGTTCGAAAGTAAAAGAAAGGGGAAAATAAAAATATTTCAAGAAGAATTATTAGAAGATGAGAGATTAAGCGATGCAGAACAACTATACAAAGTGGAAGTTAAAATATTTCAAGAAGAATTATTAGAAGATGAGAGATTAAGCGATGCAGAACAACTATACAAAGTGGAAGTTTCTTTCCGTACATTAAATATTATTGCCAATCAGTTGAAAATAAAGTTTGAAAGTATAAATGCCAAAAAGAATAATTCAATTTTTTTATATCATGAGAACAGAACTTCTTCAAGTGAAGAAGAATTGTATGTGAAGCTCGCAATTTGCAAATGATAAAGACTTGCCCATTGTATATTAATAAAACTTAGTGAGTCTTATCAAATATACCAGATATATCTACTATATTAATGTTATTTATAACTTTACCAGTTAGTGTGGCATCAGCGGTCCATTTTCGAAACTAATGATAGTAATAACCTACTCACGTAACCCAATGGGACAATAACACCTTCCGGATTTATCTTTAATCAGTAAGTCGTTAAATATGAAATTATAGACAAATTTGCAACAATAAACTCTTGACGATCTGGCTGTATTTTGTGTTCGTGCTTACGTGTTTTACTGTTTTATATCTTTTGGATATTGGATTCTGGGAAACTTTGTTCAGAACATGGTAAGCACCGTTCACCTATAGGTTGATTCTTCCAAAATTTTGATTTCGCAGTCTGTTTGCTGAGTATCACTTCATGCCTTCATATTTTTATTTCTATTATGTCTATCTACCTATCTGCGATAAATTTGGAATTTTAGCAATTTCATTATTTACATTTATGTTTTTTTTAATATTATGCTTTGACTACACGAGAGGGAAATCTGAAATGTTCGAAGAACATCGTCTGAGCCGGCGGTGGAATGTTGGGAGAGGAGATAGGCATTCGAATTTTTCTTGAAGACTTGGAGGTTATAGGCATAGGAAAAGACATCACTGTTCGATAGAAAAATGAGGTCCGGAAGAAGTTCGGCAGATCTCGAGCTTGACAATGAAGGAGTTGAGCTTGTCTAGTCCGCTTGTCTGGAATCTCTCTTGGTGAAACAACATACGAGATTTCTGATGAATACCGACCATGGGAATATCTATAGAAGAGGGAGATATCTCCCACCTTTCTACGATGTTTTAGAGAGGTCAATGAACTCGTAAGTGTGAAACCATCAATCAGGCGAATAGCTCTCTTCTTGATATAATCCAAGAGCTTCAGCGTATGTTTGAGAGCCGAATTCCAAACATGTGAACAGTACTTCAGGACAGGTCAAATCTGTGCTTTGTAGATTATGAGGAGCTGCTGGGATGTGAAGTAGTTCTTGGCACGGAATAGAATACAAGTTTTTGTGAAGTGGTTTTCGCAATGGACACATGATCGTCCCATGACAGGGTGGCTGTTGGTGGTGATCCCGAGCATGGATACGGGAGACTTCATAGAAATAGTTGTACCTGACATCATCATATTGGGGATTGTGGGATCCGCCTTCCTGGAGAAGACGCAAGCTTCAGTTTGACTGCATTAAACTCTACTAGATTATCAGATCCCCATTTCAAAATATTTGCCATTTATTGGGTCAACCTGTCTCTGTCTTGCTCATCTGGCTTCGTTGGATGTTATAGGGGCTCTAGATGAGAAAGCGGTATGAAGTGTAGGTTTATATCACATACACGATCATCTGTGATGTTCATAGTATGAAGGTGTTTGTTAAGACGACAGTGACCGGTTAGGATTTCAGTCATCTCTCTGATGTGACTTCTGTTCTGAAAAAGGAGTTTCTTCGAGGCTCTTTGATGAAGAGCTTGGCCTGCCTCATGTATGGTGACTTTCGCCACGATTCAGACCACTCTTTGTTCAGTTGGCCCAGAGGAGCGAGACCCCCCACGCAATTTGATAAAGCGACCATTGGCTCCGGTCCGACAGGGGCGCTGGACGACCCTCATCTGGCCAGGGAGTCGACCAATTCATTTCCTTTGACTCCAATGTATCCAGGGACCCAGATGAAATGAATCTTATTACCGATGGGACTTGGGAGCTCCCACAGCCGACCGTCTGTCTGTGCGAATATATATGCGCCTATTTACATAGTTTCTTCGCCGATTTTCGATGGCAGAAGTCAATATTGAGTAGACCTGCGCCTTCAAAACCGTGAAGTAAGCGCCGCCTAGAGTCACTGAAATAGTGACCTTTGGCATTTTTTTTTAGATTAGTTATATTTATACAATTTTCATTTTGCTTGTTCATTTCTATGTACCTTTTTTATTAATACTTTTTCATTAAATGCAAAATATTCAGGATTAACGCTGCAAACTTGAATACGGCAAACAGTTTTGGAAGTGAATTAATGATGTGAAAGTTAAAAACTTTGAACGACGGTAATATTTTATAGAAATACTGTACGGAAATGCTCTAAAAGGTCATGATGGGAAAATATATGTTACAAAAACGATCGTCTGTTATAAAAGGGAGTGTGCGTAAGATGAAACTTTCATTTGCTGTGAGCCGACTCTTGAATCGTTGGTCCAAACATTTTCATGTTCTGCTATTCGAAAGTTGATATTTTGCTCAGCTTGTTCTTCCGCTATATTTTAGTTGGGAAATAAAGCTGAATTGCTTGTTGTTTCCGGGATAGAAACAGATGTTAGTCTCAGAGTCATTTGATATGCGATATGACCGGATATGTTTGGATTGGATATTTACTAATGATTAAGGCTAATTTATATTGACAATATTATATTGAAATCATTCAAAATTTTTCAAGTGAAATAGAATTAAGTATGAATATGTGACTATTTGGATTCTACTAATTTCTGAAGATTCGTATCTGCCAAGATTACACAGTTTTCTTCATTCAGTTATTACAAGTGCTCCAAAAACTAACAAAGATGATTGATGATGTTTCATAATTCCCCTAATAGGTACTTTGAGATTTGTCTTAGAAGTGTGCATTCGACCTAATGGGATAAGATGAGCAATAAGAACTAATGGGCAAAGCATTCAGATTTGGAGAAAAAAATTCAATTTGTTAGGAAAATGTTTTGTATAAGAGGACGGGCGATGTAACATTGGTCAACAATTACAAACTAGTCATAAATAGTTTGTTACAGCGTACTGTTATTTGAGAAGATTTCATCAAATCAACCTTATGGTATCTCGTGAATGAGTTCTAAGTTTGGGCCTATTAGAATATCTCCTTGGTGATAATAAGAGGAACTTCTAAGTTTTACAGTTTGAGAAAGTTCTGAAAAGTTTCTCTGTTCTTTTATTGATGTTAAAAGAGAAAGTTTCCATGAAGGTATCATTTTTTCCGTGCACAAGATGTTCTGAACTATTTACACTTCGCTATGAAAAGTGCAAACCTAAATATAATGTTTTCGATTATTTCTATATTCCGTAAATTTTTCAGTTCGATTCCTATGCTTGGGGATTGTTCATGTAGAACGTCGAGTAGGGGGTCTTGCAAAATTAGATCATTAATGAGAAAAGGGTGACGGGGTCAATGTGACGGTCAAATAAATTAGATGAAAACCTGTCTGTGGAAACAATAGCAGCTGGAGTTTGTCAAACACTCTTTTGTCAGTGGCCATTGAGAACGAAATTGTGATGAATTAAGAGTATCTACAACAAGGGAAACATTCAAATAGAGTGCACTATTCAGGGTATCCCATGGCGTTTCGAAGACTGTTCAAATGACAAATATAAAATTTGGCAGTTATGAACAGTCAAACTGATCCTTACATTTACTGTAAAAACACTTCCAACGTCTTTGCATTCCCTATCACGTTACCCCAACTTCAGTATTTTGAATGGGACAACCTGTATATTATTACTTCTTGGATATAACTCTGAAAAACAAATTCAACGATACCAAAGTTGTCATTGTTGTTCTGCAAATGAATGATAAACAACCATTCTAAGTAAAGTTGGTTAATTTGTAGGTGGCTTTGGAAACAGTATATTTAACAAGTTGTCAATAACTAATGGGAATGTCAAGTTCAACCAAGGTCTGTCATTCTTATGTCTTCACTTTTTAATGACAGTTGTTCTTGGCAAGACTTGACATTACTATTACTATTACTATTAATCAATGACAACCTGTAAACTATATTGTTTCTAGGCCTCCTAAGAATTTTTACTAACTTTACTCAAAATCGTTGTTGATCATTTATTTGCACAACTACTATGACAAGTTTGAAATTGTCGTATGGGTTTTTTAGAGGCCTACCCAAAATTTTCATGATATACTGGTTGTCCCATTAAGAATGCTGAAGTTGGATCACGTGACCGGAAATGCAAAGGAAATCGGAAGATTTAAGCATCTTTGACTGTCACATTTGATATTTGTCATTTGAACAGTTTTCACGATAATGATTGTCAAAACGTCCTGGGACACCCAGTATGCACTTTTCAATAGAAAGAAAGCTTAGGAATTGTGAAATTTATATATCCGTTTGTTAAGTACACGTTTTTATAACGACAAGAATCGTTCCCAAACCTGTTGTATCTTGACCATATGTTACGGAAAGACAACCAATTTAAAATTTTATAACTCAATAGGACCTGGAAACCTAAAGTATTGGATACAAACTGACTATAAACCATTCTGAGCATTACTTCCTGACCACAATAAAAGCAACATTAGTGCTAGTATCTTTAGAACCATTGAAAATAAAATTTCAAAAATAAATTAATTCCTGTAAGTGGTTGTAAACTTTCATAGTTCTTATGACAATTTAACACATCACTAATAGGTATGAAATAATCACCTTTATTCACTGAAATACTATTAAAGTACTAAAGACCTTTTGGCTACCCAGTAGCCATCAATAAAGTAAACTAAATTAAAAAACAAAAAACAGGTAAATACTATTTGGGGTAACTAATGCAAACAAGGGGTTACCCTCAGCTGAAGATTGATCTGAATTCAATAAATTGCTTTTTTGCTTATACATTTCCATCACTTCTTAATTACCTAAGAATAATTAAATAAAAATAATTCTCAACAAACTAATACATTCAGCTAAATATTCCAACAATAAATAATCAATTTATTTATACTTTTTATTTATTTAATTGATAAAATAAAAGTTAATAATAAATCCCTACAAATTATTTTAAAATTTAATTTTCAATTATAAATATTGTTACGATGTATATGACTACGTGGCAACCAGGGAAGTAGTGGGAGAGTTAGTTAAGTAGATAGTTTGGTATCAGCGGTCAGCGAAGTAAGTTGTACAGCGACCTACGCGCGACCACGCCACACTGTATGTATCTCGTTTATTTCATTAAAGTTTATTACAATAAAGTGGTCGGTTTTCAATTAAAAAAAAACAAAACTTCGTATCTCGATTTCCTTAACAGGGTAGTCCTTAACAGAAGGAACACGACACGAAACAAATATAACTTAATTTGTAATATTCAAAAACCGTAAAAATTCAATAAATCAATTCATAAAATTGCTTGTAAGCAATTATGAAAATATACCTAAAATTTCATCTGAAACACGATGAAGATGAAACATTTTTATTCAAATAAAACTTTGTTTACTAATAACAAATGAATAAACATCTATTCTATTTATTCTAGAATTAAAATTATACTAGTAAATACGGAAGAAAAAATTCATGAGTTTAAATAAAATTATTTATAAGTGAAATTATGGACACAAAAATTTAACAAAATAGCACTTTCATCTAAAAAATGATGAAAAAGACAATTTCTTACTTTAGCAAAACTTTATTTATTTATTCTAGAATTCAAATTATACCAGTAAATATAAAAGAAAAATTCATAAATTTAAATAAAATTATGTATAAGTGAAAATATGAAGATAAAAATTTAACAAAATATCACTTTCATCTAGAAAATGATGAAAAGGACAATTTCTAACCTTAACAAAACTTTATTTATTGACAAATAAATACATAAACATTAATTTTATAAATTTCGTAAACTAAGATATTTATCTGTATTGTGTTTTAAAAGTGATAAACTTTCTTGAGGAAAGATGTGACCTGTATTTGAAATATATTCAGCTAATGCTGATTTTTCACTATTATTCTTCTTTATATGGCATAATGTTCTTTATAACGACTTGAAGTGTTCTTTTTAGTTTGATCCACCTAGTGTTTTGAACACGACTCAGAATCAATTTTGTAAATTCCAGATTTGTTGAAATCGAGATCTTTATCAAAGGTATAGCCTAAATCGTTTTCATCTTGATCTTGCATCTATAAACGGGTTTTATTGCAAATTTAGAAAACAAATTATGGATGATAAGTGGAAATTTTGAATTCCATTTAATTATTTAGAAGTAATGGCTCTAATTTGGTTAGTTGATTGCGTTCCATATTCCGTTTTAGGTAAAAAATTAACTTATCCATGAGACTTGTCGTAACCATTGCCCGTCGTATTTGCTGCAGTTAGCTACTATGCTTAGTTTTGAATGCGTAGAATTTTTCATGAATTTTTATTTCAACTATGATTTAAAAATAATCCGCTTGGACAATAAATGGACTATATCCGCCCCCGCTCTGATTGATGATTGTGAACATTCGAGAAAATACACAAATATTAAATAATTCGTAAAATGTAAACTTTTATGAGAGAAATTGCAGTATTAGTATTTCATAAAAATTTCATTAGTCAGAGCTCCATGGGAGGTTTTCAGCCTTTCTCTCTCAGACTTGGTTTACAGGTAAGCCGAGGATATTTACCATAATCTACAGTATGACTGATAGTCGTAATCACGAAATTGAGCTTAATGGTACCGAACTTACATTAAGAATTATAATATTCAGAAATATGACGATAATGATGATTATGTAAGTACTCAGTTCTGTGAAGCTAGCTAGAGTTGACCAGAGAGATAAAGGCAGAAACTATTTAAATCGGTTGAATTTTATTCCTAAGCCGAATTGTATGTATTGTTATAGAAAGATAGTCAGAATCGAGGAAAAGGACCAATTTCATTCCCCTAGATTCAGCAAATATGTGGAAAAAGATTGCATTGAAAATGTGTTATAAGCTTTGCAGTAACTTACCTTCGAAGAAAGGATCATCGGGACCCCAGGTGATCCAAAGTTGAGCAAAAATGAATGGAGATGAACACATGATGTGCATAACGATGACGGCGATGGTTTGTTTCACGGTGTTTATTTTCGCTCTTGATATCAAAGGAGCCCTCTTGCCTTTTCCTGCTTTCTGAGAATTTCGGGGCCGCAGATTGGATTCGGAACTTTGCCAGATTTCGCGGCAAATTGCACTGTAGGTCACTATTAAAACTAAGAGCGGTATGATGAATACAGATATGCTGTACCTGAAACGGGAAAATTATGGTAAATTGAATAGGATATTATTTCTGTAAAACTTATAATCTCATGTCTTGTCATAAATTTGAAGTGGAAAAATAATCGAGTCAAAAATAGGATTCCATTTTTTGAATTCGAATGAGGAATATAATTTTTGCATCGTTCCAAGGACCCTTCAAGGAGTGCCTTCTATATTTAAAAAAATCCATTTTTTATAAACAAATAATTGGAAAATTAAGTGACATATTCAATTACTCGTTTGATATGAGGTATTCAAATAAGACGTTTCATTTTAATTTCTCCGTCGAATCTGTTGAAGTTACAGAACTCGCTCTTTGATATTTCGATAGTCAAAACCATGTGGTTGACCAAAATGGACAGATAGGTATACTTTTGCACAACGCATTAATATTGTGAAATTCAATACAAAAGTGAACATTTTGTAGAGATAGTTCAGTTCGTACTCAATTTGGTCGACATGAAGTCTTCGGGCCGAAGTTTAGTGAACTTACAATGACATTATAATAATTCCAGGCTATCTTATGAAGTAATCATCACTTGTCACATACAACCTTATATGGTAAGAATCACTCATCATCCGCATTAAGATGATATTATTCTAAGAATATTTTAGAACATGATAAATCTAAGAGGCTGCTTGCGCAGATTTGATTCATTATATTTCGAGCGTTCTTCACTTTAACATTGTATCCGTAAGATTATAATCAAATACATCGTTTCTAAAAAGTTCTTTTATCTTTACGAAAACAATACGAAGACGCTGCTTGAGCCGATTTGATTCATTATATTTCGAGCGTTCTTTACTTTAACATTGTATCCGTAAGATCAAATACATCGTTTACAAGAGGCTTTTTATCTTTACGAAAACAAAACTAACATTATTTTCCACTACAGGTTCATGTAAATATCAAAATTTAAAACTATGTATTTTTATTTCGTTTTTTTTATCAAATATACAACATTTTTTGTGTTGTTTTCCAGTTAACATTTTCTTATTTTGAATGAGTTTTCTTCATTTTTTGGTATTCTGAATCTTTTAGCTTGTTTTTAGAAATTTGCAAAAAGTCAACAGAATGTGATGAAAGTTACAAAATACTATTTCAATCGTAATCTCGTGATGTGGCTTTTGAATTTCCAAACTAACAAATTTTCGTACTACTTGATTTCCAAGATGGTAATCAATGTCAAATGTTTGCTGTGTAATATTAAAATTAAAGAAAATTACTGTTGCCATATTTTTGAATCCAAGTTGCAGTTTTGGAACCATACTTTTTGAAATTATTGTACCTAAGAAATGAAGAAATGCCCTTTAGATTCGTCATTCTGCCGTCGACTCATTCTCACGATCCTACCATGACTATCTAGGAGACTGGAGGAAAATACTGCTACACCTACATTATTTTAACAAGATCCTCATCCACGTTAATACCTAAATCCGAATTTTGATAAAAAAACTTTCAATCTCTCTTGACATTATATCTTTAACTCCAATTATTACAGAGAAACAAAGACACCGAAGTTTAGGCACAAAATAACGGCGTGCACAAAAGTTATTCAGATGAATAATGATTTTATCAAATAAGGTATATAGTGCACATCATTATTTTGTATGATTAACTGTAAATTATGCTGTAAAAATAAATGAAATATGAAATATACATTTGTTATAAAATGGTTTTTTGATAGTACGCAATAAATTATGAAAAAAAAGAAAATACACATTTTTTTAAATATTCCAACTACGCATTGAGTGTTCAGAGTGCTATACCTCTCAGGCTCACACAAGCGAATTACCTCAGATGCTGGCACACTGCTAGCTATACGGGAGAATAGGGAAGGCGTAGTCCATATCGTGAAAGTTCCATGGTTATACGATTGGAAATGTTATGAAACCAGGGGGGTAAGAACCTATTATAATTATTATGATATCTCACAACCGCAGTACAGAGGGTGCAAAGTGATATAGTCAAGAAATGTTATGTAAAATATCTAAAGTAGTGAAATTTCATAAGTAATAGGTTCCTAAATTCATTAAAAACTTAAATTGAGTAGTACAATTTTTCACTATGTGCACCAGGAGTTAATCCACATTCCTCTGTAACAAGGTCAGAAATTCCTATTAGCTTGCTACCCATATCATGTTGTTTCCAGAAACAATTTGGGACCAATAACTTGTTATTATTATGTGCAGCGGGTATTGATAGTCATCCCAAATGTGGTGAAAGTAGAAAATGATTATCGTACTGGAATTTCAAAATTTTCAGGTTCTCCACAACATTATTCATATTTTCCCACCTGATTCTATAACAGCGACCTAAACTGAAGCAATTTTTGAAATTTTCAGCTTTTCCGCACTTTTATCACGGATTTTCCGAACACATAATCTTAATCAACGTCTTAAAACCTCGGTAGGCAAGGTCTTCATTAAAAATCATCTAATATTAGCTGAGTAATAAAATTGTAACTTATTTACTTATTTGTTTAAAAATTTAAAAAAATATAGAATCCATTCCTCAAAATCATGCTAAAAGTTTAATTCATATTCTATGCATCAGTCAAATTTTAGAAAGTTTTTCCAATTTTGACTTGATTAATATTGCAAACGATAGTAACTAGTTTTCACAAAATTATGATCTGGGATGGATTGTGGTTTTATAGTATGTTAATATGTAGAGCGAGCAACATCTTCTGATGTCTAATGTCTCCGAAGATTATTTTTCTTTACAATGAAGTGTCTTGAATAATTGGGTAATACAAGAGATGAAGTTAATGTGGAGATTCAAGTTTATAGGAAATATAGTACATAGAGTATTCCAAGGAATATAATTTACCAATACGAACACTTGGAATCTTCGCAAAACCATAATTAGTTTCTACAATATTGAAAGGTTTATGGCTATACGATTGGAAGTGTTACGAATCCAGGAACAACATGAGGGAGGGAAGAACCTTTTATAATATTTCACAACCGTAGTACAGAGTGTGCAAAGTGATGTAGTCAAAGAAATATTATGTAAAATATATTTCTACGTCACATTCTTCAAATGCGGCACCTTGTTGAATAGTAGTGGATTATCATTCAGTTTATTCAATAAATCATTGATACGATATTTCGAATCAATTTTTGAATAGTTAAAAAGATGTATTGTCACCCTGTTTTCATTTATATTTATTCAATCAATGATTGAATTGATATAGACTCTTTGATCTTATACAGATTGAGCTTTACGAATCGCTGTATACGAAAGTCTTGTTAGTTGGAGCAAGCCAGACGCGTTGTATTTCTTAATAAGATAGACAAGTAATAAGATAATGACTGTTTAAGAAGGTAAGATCTGCTTATGTACAATGCCCGCACGTCGCCGTCGTTAAGAAATTATTCAACGATAATAAATTGATTATTCACAATTTCCTGACATGAATGTTTACCGTAATCATTCTATTACTTTCATCTTTCATATTTTCTTCCAGTTCTAGCACTGTTTTTAGGAGATTATTCAAGCTTACCACAAATGCTTCAAGTGTAATGAATCAATCGAATAGAGTGCATAGTCCAGTTGTAGCTAAATAAGATACTGACAACTGGCGCATTATAAATATATGAATCACACCCAGCAAATGCCCTACTTTGTAGAATCTTCATTGCATTTATCTCAATAAAAATGTCTCTTAAACTCAACCTGTATATGACGCCCTTCTTTGGTGCTTATTCAGTATGGAGACACTTCAGACATAAATAATATTTGAAACGATAGTATGTTATTAATATCTCACGATTTGTTCAAGAAAAACCATTTTTCGATACAAACCATATTTATGTGAACAGATGAATGGAATTCTAACGCCATAAAATCTTCAATAATTCTTCTCTTCGCGGAATATCAAATAAAACGTTGATACCTAGTATTGCTGTATCCTTCTTACGGAATATATATAAGTCGTTATTTTCTTGAGATAATCAAATGTTTGCCATTCATCTTTTTCTGGAAGCTCGTCTAACGGTAGAAATTTATTCAGGCATTTCCGCGTAAACCTTTTACAACAGTCGTTGAATTTAACTTAGCTAATCTAATTCCGTTTTCATGGAAAGTAGTGAATGCAATTTTATTTTTGTACGAACATGACTTATGTTGTTAAGTTTAGAACGGTAGAGAACTAATCCCGGTCCATACGATTTGTCACTGAATCTAATAAAGCTCATAATATATTTATAATAAAAAATGCCCATTTCCAAGAGACTAAGCCAGCGGCACATATTCAGAGAATAACTGCTGAAACATGGATGTAGCTTGCTTGTTATTCGATATAGTCCAAGCAATACACAGAAGTGCGTGCAGAAATTAATACCTGAAAAAAATATAAGCGTATGGAAAAAATTAAATTTGAAGGCGAATTCCTGTTTCATGCAACTCGATCCGAAAGGACAAACATTACCTAAAAAATTGGCAAAGTTGCAAAAAGCGGAAATATTTATAAAATCCTTACAATCAAAGTCACCGTATATAGCAGTTTTATATTAGGTTTCACAACAAGCATAATTTCATTATGATTCATGAAGCGAAAAATTTGAGATATATCCTGAAACAATACAATATAAAAAATTCCTCAATTAAAAATGCTTTGGAATTAGCGCATTAACCATTATATGAATATGAAAGTTACAGCTATCGACATTTTATTCGAGTATAGTATTCGAATAGTAACAAAAATGTGCTTCCCAGCGAATTAAATGATTCTGATCATAAAACCAATGTAATATATTATACTTTGTTATGTCAGAAAAAGCACAAGGTATTATGAAAGTAGAGAAACCTGGGCCATATACTACATCCAGCGGACCGTTAATCGGTGACTATGTAATATCGATTCCATATCGTATTTATAAGCTTCAGTATGTAGGTTTTCAAGTAGCTCAGCTTTTCAAATATTCTCAGGAAATTTTCTTTCAATACTACTACGATGAAACGCATTACCAAGAGCTTTAACATATAACAGGAGTACCTGAGTTATCAGAAATACTAAGATATCTCTAGAAATGGGAAATTGAGAAATCAGAAGTGAAAGCTTCAGATTACTGTTGTCGGGGAACGACACAACGAACGCTTCAAAATAGGCATATAACGCCAAAATAAGATCGAAGCATATAGAAAGCCCGAATTGCTCCAGTTCGTTTTGTCCTTTCTACAACGCATTGGGTAGTAATTTTACTTCCGGTTCATTGCTCCTCCCAATCAAACACGATGACACATTGGCTACTACAACACAAGAAAAAGCCAACTTTTTTGCTGCAATGCTTGCAGCAAATTCCATTCTGGATTCACAAAGCAAGAACCTTCTTAATATTGCTGCCATCGATAGCCATGTGTCTGAAATTGTCTTCCGTCAGCGCACAATTAGGCTTATTCTGCTTGATCTTAATATGAAAAAGGCTATAGGGCCAGACGGGATTCTACCTGTCATTCACAAAGAATGTATGCCTGAATCAACACCAGTTTTATGCAGGTTGTTTACCCTTTCATACAAACTTGTAGTGTTTTCTTCCAGCTGGAAGACAGCTACAGTTCATCTAATTCCAAAAGAAGGAATAAAGACCCTCCCTCATAATTATCGACCCGTTGCATTACTATCTGTGATATCTAAAGTGATGGAGAAACCAATCAGCATCGAGCTTATCGAATACTTAGAAAGCTCTAAAATCGTAAATAACCGAAACTATGGCTTTCGTTCGCAGAGATCAACAGGAGACCTGCCTGCTTAAGTGACACATGTAAGGCAGAAATCTATTGAAAATTATTGTGAATCTCTAGCTGTAGCATTGGTTCCGAAGTATTTGGCACCAAAGCCTTCTTGGGAAACTTCTGTCATATTGTCACTTACCATCGAGTTTGCTCTCAGATGTATCACTCCATGTGGTGGTTGACGAAGTTTTCTTCGTTAGAATGACCATCAACGCTGGTGTTCTACAGGGATATGTCTTAGCACCAGTTTTGTTTCTGTTTCGTATCAACGATCAGTTGGAAGTGACCGTCTGTCACTTCCACAGCTTTGCAGGTGGTGGTATACTCCATACCGCTTTCTCATATAAAGTTCCTATACGATCCAATGAAGCCAGAGAAACGAGACAGAGACAGGTTGTCGCAATTAATGAAGATCTGGCAACGATTTTGAAATGAGGATCTGCTTATCTAGTGAGCTTAATGCAACCAAAACTCAAGCTTGCATCTTATCCAGGGAGGCGCACCCACAATCCCTAATATGAGGATGTCAAGTATATAACTATTCCTGAAGTCTTTCATATCCATGCTCGGGATGACCACCAACACACGCTTTCATGGGATGATCATGTGAGGTCCATTCCTAAAACCACTTCACAATAACTTGATTTTCTATTCCGGGCCAAGAGCTACTCTACATCTCAGCAGCTCCTCTCAATCTACTAACCACAAATTTGACCTGTCATGGAGTACTGTCCTATGTTTGCAGTTCGGCTCCCAAACATACGCTGAAGGATTCTATCCAGAAGAGAACTATTCGACCTCTCTAGAATATCATAGAAAGGTGGGCGATTTCTTCCTTTTCTATAGACATTTCCATGGTCAGCGTTTATCAAAAATTTCGTCTGTTATTCCAGCACGACAGATTCTAGATGAGCTCAAGCTAGTTACTCCTTCATTGTCAAGCTCGAGACGTGCCGTACTTCTCCCTACCAGGCTTCATTTTTCAATCGAACGGCGAAGTTGTGTAACTCTTTGCCTAGTGAGGTCTTTCCTTATGCCTTTAACCTCCAAGCCTTTAAGAAAAATTAGAATGCCTATCTCCTATCACAACATATCACCGCTGGCTCACGATGTTCTCCGAACATTGTAAGTTTCCCTCTCGTGTAGTCAAAGTATAGACAAAAAGTCATTCGTTTATTGAAGCCAGCATTTTGCCCTGCTTACCTCGTCTCACTCACTATAAGTACTTCTAGTTTTGCTTAACGTCAATTCTGATTTCTAATTTGGCAGAGCCTCAGCCCCTTTCCTAGTAAGTCGTAATTTTGGATAACCACGACTGTATCAATCTTATTTACCGATTGGGGAAATTGTCCTATGTACATAATAGGTTACGTTTATGAGAATCAATGTAAATGATGGCGGAGGAAGCTCCGTTTAAAATCATGAGAATGTCAAAGGAACCAAAATGAAATTCTAATTTCCATTTGGTTCCGTATCGTTCTACACGTTCAGGATTCCAAGCCACTTTGTAGGAGAACATAGTTCGCAAACTAGATCTAATCACAGGAACATGGTTTCAAAAATTGGGATATACACTGAAAAAACTACACAGCTGAGAATGAATCATTGAATATAGTTGATTATTACGATACGTAGAATTAATATGAGATAACACAATTGAACTGAGATTAATTGGATCTCAAATCTTGAGTTTAGATACTTGAAAATTCTATTTAAAATCGGTTAAAACTGAACATATTATATAACGAATAGAAAAATATATTGGAATTCGGAAATTCATCAGTCCTGAGTATGATTTTACGATTATTGCTTCATTTGGCTAGATTGAGTAAAACTTTTTTTTTACACATTAGTTCCAACATGATGTTAGTTGGAATACCAATTAACAATGAAACACACAAAGAAACAATGAAATAGATGTAGGGAAGTATCTAAGAGTCATATTCCACTTACCATGTTACGTAAGCCTTTTGGCCCCATGGATATTGGAAAGTTGCCCAACAATCAAAAACTCCTGGTGTAACTTCGGTGTAAGAAAATATCGTGAGCTGGAAAAAATAAAGAGTAGTAAGTTATAACATTTCGGGAACTGATCGTCATCATTGATTCTCCTGAATTTTTCGGAATTACATGACGTTTCGTATTCCTAAGCGTTTCATGGATGATCAATTTATTGATGGCATATATTCGCTACAACTTGTCTTATAGGTTGCATAAATCAAAGGTTTTGAAGATAAATAATTTTTATATAATCTTTGTCGTATATTGTACAAGCACAACTATTTTGAACAAATATCGAATCTCCAAGCCGAGACCATTAGTTATCCTTTACCATAATTTGAAAATAGAGTTGTTTTGTAATTTTACCATTGACTTCCGTTCTATTTTGAAATTTGCTTGGAGACTAATTGAACTAAGATGCTTTACTTGTTCTGCTACATAATGCTATTCGAGGAACGATAGGTGAAGCTTGTTACCAGGGTCATAGATAGGAGAGGGCATATAGGGGTAAAGACCTTGAAATTTCTATGCCCTACCTTAGAATTACATAATCTGACGTCAAGTCAAATTTTATTCTTCCAAATTCATGGCAAATCTGCCTGATCGGCAACGGTCGCCGAGCTGCTGCGCCGCCGGACAGCCATAGAGTTGAAGAATAGATTTCTTGACGGCGATATTTTTTGACCCCGTCTAAGTCTATTTCTAATCGACGGACTTCTCTTTCTAATCGCTCGCGAAATGCCCCGCACACTTATGCTTGGTTCGTTGTTTTTGAATAACGCGTTAAGAATCGCGCGGAACATACAATCAGAAAGAGATAGCCTCTCTTCAAAATTCTTAGATAAGGTCTTTTCGTGAAGCGTTGCGCTTATGGAAGTCAAGAACTCTATTCTTCATCTCTATGCGGACAAGTCGACGCTCTTCTGTAGTCTTGTCGTTTAGATCTTGCCCGATGTTATGCAACTTTGAAATTGTTCTGTTTCGATCATATGAGCGCCATCTCTTAGACTTACCCTCGTAACTAAAACTTTTGTGTTTTTATCTCTCTAAATAAAGATAAAAAGTATCATTCACTCTAGCAAGATGAGCCCCTTTGATTTTCCACTTGGTGGGATATAACATTTGAACAAAAGAAAATTTCAAAAGATCAGCTCGAGAGGTGCGTATGTATCATTGTTAGTAAGGGTGAGTTGACATGGAAACAATTAGGTACTACATTAATTAATACGATACTTGTTCCGCTTTCACATTGTTTCGTGAATTTAACTTCATGCTCAGAGAGTTTTCATGGAAATCAGGTGAAAATGGTAATTTTTGTGTTATAAACATTCCTAAATAGAACGATGCACATTTATGACCCGTTTATGAATTAATTAAAAAATGCAAACGAGTTCTTTGAGCTGGGCTGCATCTATTTTCAATTTTTAAGTGAGCTTTCTTCTTTGACTAATTATGAACGTTTATGAAGTTCATCCTAGACTTGACTTCTAGACAGCTGTTTCGCTCTTCTCATAGAGCTCGTCAGTAGGACGAGAAAGTTTGCAAAGTTAGTGAAAGATTTGTATCCAATCTCTTACATTACATCTTACATAAATAATCAATTTGATTTACACTCGTGGAACGTGTTACTGACATTTTTCTTTCACATTTGAGGTTAATCATAGCAGTTTATGATAGATTTTACAAAACACACGTAATTTCATCAACGGTTCTACACATCATGATATTCAATTACATACTCGTGTGTTAACAGTATCTTGCATCAGATGAAAAGTACTCAAAAACTTCATATTTTGTACCTACACTGAGCTATACCGGGTGACCCGAAACCAATTTACTAAGTTTTCTCTGTTTAGATATTTGTTTTGATGTCAGCAATGTATTATTTAGCTAGGATAAGACCAAATGGAAAATACGACTTTTCCGAAAAGCCTACTTTAGTTTTCAGTCAATGCTGTTAACAATTTTGTACTTCGTGGCACGTAAAATTTGAAACTGGGAAAGATGTATAGTTCTAATATCTGGTTAGCGTATGTTTCTGCATGCAGTTATAATAAAGATTCTTGACCCGGGTATGAATTATATATAAATTCTTCGGGAAATAGGTCACATTAACACTTATGCTTTATATTTTCTTGTCTTTACGTCTTATTATGTCTGAAACTGGATTACTTAAAACTAATTGTATTACACAAAGCGTCCTTTCGCACCAATTTCAATTGAAATGCCCACATCGAAATTGTAACACCTCAATGTTATAATTATAATATATCAAGAATCCATTGTTAAGCAGAACTTTTAATAAATGCGTATTCATGTCAACAAAGTCTGTCAACGACTAGAAACGAGATCATTAGGTTTAAGTATTCACTTTCAAACCAGATGTTAGATTTATGAGCTAATAGAAAAAGGTTCGTCTGTTACTGGAGATATACTTGACATTCTACCTAAAATATACTTTTAACATTATAAAGAGGCATGTAGGAATTTGCAAGAGTTTTTATTCAATTAAGTTAGTATAAATGTGATTTAGAGTTTGAATATCTGTCCTATGATTTACAGATTTGGAGTCACGTTTTATGTGAATCATCTCCAAAATATATCTTTTATAATAATTGGTTTCCTTAGTTGAAATATTAATATTATTGTAATCGAACTGATGGTTATAATCAAACCAGTGCTTAGCAAGGGCGGTGGAATTTTCTAAGTTTTGTTTCTTGTGCTATACTTATGGCCATATATTCTTTTTTGTAAATATTGTTTAGAGATTCCAGTATAAGTCCCATCGCAATCTGAACAATTTAATTTGTATAATGTGTGAATTTGTTTATCTTTAGGTATTGAAGGTTTTAGATTTGAGAAATATTTTCCAACACAGTTAGTAGGTTTATGCGTGACATTTATATCATACTTTTTCAAACATTTCTTAATTTTATCTGAGGTCTCCAGAATGTAAGGTCAAGTTATGGTATTTATATATGAAGATCCATTATAGATTTTGTTTATTCTTTCTTTAATGATAGGATTGAAAAATGTTTTTGAGTAGCCATTCATTTCCAGTGTATTACGATCAATTTCCAAATTTTTGGGACGGTCCTCTGCGTGGGACAATTTAACAGCCCGATCTGTAAGGCTGTTTATAAGGACGCTTTGTGAAATACAATTAGTTTTAATTAATCCAGTTTTAGACATAATAAGTCTTCTGATGATGGTCGTGAGACCGAAACGTAAGTATGACAAGAAAATATAAAGCATAAGTGTTAATGTGACCTATTCCCCGAGAATTTATATATAATGCATGCAGTTATCAAACTATTTTATTTGTAGCATGTGTAACACAATTCCCCATTCGTATTATTTCTAAGAATTGGTTATTGCATCTTAATATTCAGTACGGAAAATTGTAGGAAGATGTCTCTTGTAACACGGCCATTTGAGCGTAGATTCGGTATAGGAGCGTTCGTTGTATATGATGAGACATACAATTTTTCAAGAATAAATATGTTTATCACATGGGTGTATATTCGGAACTACAAATTAAACAACTATACATAAATACAAAAAGTAAGTTGTAGACACGTTATTTTACTCTTCGCAGACGAAGTCTGTATAGTATATTCACTGAGGCTATTTCTAAAATCGTTAAAAAAGTCCTAGAGAAAATATTTCTTAACCATAGTATTTTCCATCGAATTTTGAGCAAATCCGTCTGTCTTTCTGGATGTCCGCCACGAAATGCTTGTCCACACAATAACTCAAAAATAGAAGGTCCTATCACGTTCAAATTTTGACAAAACATCGTTTGTTGTTCGTTCAGAGAAATAGTGTAATAAACACACTTTTTTGTGAAGGGTTGAGATTCAAGAAAAATCTTAACTCTCAAAGTATACATTGAATTGATTCAAAACTTTTACAGTGAATTCATGTTAATTTAGAACTGCTTTCACCTAAATTTAAACAAAATATTTCAACAACAAGAACTACATAAACGTAAACTTAAATTTACAACGTATTAACTGTTTATAACAAACGGCATGAACCAAATATATGGTCCAGGGGCTAGAATACTCAGATCTTACTCAGAAGGCACCGGTTCGATTCCCAGAAACGGAAAATTTCTTTTTGTATTAAAAAAAAATGAGATAATTATTTTGAATACCTATTATTTAGTGGTGTAAAGATGATAAGATAAATAGTTCAGTTTGTTATCTTTAGACAAATGAGAAGAGTTGTAAGGGTTACAATTTACTCTCACTTAAGGATAAACTAGAAGCTCTATTTTATCACTTGGTTGCCGACAGCTACAGTGAAGATGGTCGTGAGTTATAATTTTAGATGTTAAGAATTCGGGCGCCAGAGTATTTTAACCAACCAGTGAATTATGTATATAACCAGGGGGTTCATTTACTCAAGTCCCCAGGTAAAATTACCCTGAAAGAAAAAAATTAAAGACATGTACCCAGAATGATTGAAATTTACTTTGAAATACTAATATTGATATAGTTTATGACAGAACTTATATTAATGAGATATGAAGCGAACGAATTGAAAATATGGATGAAGTTAATTACTTAAATCATTAAAACAAGTGAACAGTTGAATTTACACAATATACAATACTCAAAGATTATTTAAATTGTTACATAAAACCACAATCGGTAGCCTGACCTGGTGAGAACAGGATGTTGTACTTGCTTGGTTATGGATTAACACTTTTACTTCATGTAGGGGTCCCTGCCACAATTGTAATACCGTTTCCACGATTGTACATCACAAGTAAATCAGCGACTCCTAAGTAATCTTTTCCACAGAAGACTCAAAGCAACCGCGATACCCTTCTTGTTGAATTTTCCACAACATAGACAAAAAAAGGAACCCTGAAATCAGGATATGTTCAAACCTCTATTGTTCTATTGTCGTCAGAAGACAGACATGAACAAAATACATAACAATTGTTGAACAATTAGGTCTAGCCTATGTTCTGTCAGATACCACCTATGAAAGTAAATTAATTCCTGAAGTCAGTGAATAAATCAAATGGAATTATAAAGATATTTACCTCTATCATGATAGGGTTTTCCTTCCAATAAGACAAACTTTACTTCCGTTCACAACCAGTCACGTTGAAACTAAGTTTTGATCCCTGAAGGTACATTAATTACTCAATTAATCTCAATTATTCCAATCCAAATTAGTAATTGATGTCTACTTCCAACGGAAGAATATTCCCAGAATTTGGTTCCAAACACAAGCTTGGTATCACCTCCCTGTTGAAATAACCTAGCAAAGCGACTTCTCACTTGAACGATTTTACCAGAAGTAACGCCATTTTCTCTTCCTTCTCGGCGTCCCGTTGTCTCACAGAAATAGAAGCGGTAACTACGGATCTGATACCGAACAACCATGACCCTTAGAATATACGGTCCCTGACTCTTAGAATATACGGTCCAGCATAGCTGACGTCACAGGAGTTAACCGATTGTACTATTGCGACCATTTCTAAGCCGTTAAGTGGAATTTACACGTTACAGAGTTTCTTATAGAATGTGAAACAATTATTTAAAAATTTAGTAACCAACTCAAATGATTTGCGAAAATTAAGGATCATCTTTCTCCAAGTGGCAACACTAGATTTTACATCGCGTACTATACTTAGTATATGGTGTAAGGGATGTGTTGTAATGGGTCCAAAAGAAAATTCCCTGATTGTTGTTGTTATATCTGTATTGAGCGTTTCTGATTCGATCTAGACTATTTTTGTCATGATTTGACACTCTCATTGTAAGATTCAAGTGACATCATCGATGTGACATCACAATCTATTTTACGTCTTTATTATGTGCAAGAAGTCCTAGACTTCTCGATTCTATGGTACATTTTCATAGTTCTTGTGACAGTATAAAACAAGGTTATATTATATTGTGAATAATTACAAAAGTTAACCTGACAGGGGGTCTCAGTACTCAGTATGAATCATAGAGTTGTGAAATATATTATGTAGATCATTTGGATAAAATTTCAATATAACGTAGAGTACAATTTAACGTCTTTCATTAACGCAGGAGTGTCCGAAAGCTATTTTGATAACAAAAGTGAAGGAAGTCACGTGATAAATTGAGCACAGTTTTTTTGCATAATCTTATGAGCCGAGAGCAAGAACTGTACCTAGACTTCTGCTCGAAATTCTCGCTCTCGACTTAAAAACTCTCGGACGCGTTCTCGCTAAAACTGGTATACTCTATTTACGGGTCTCACTCTCATGCTAAGCACTGATGAAACTGATTCTTGTAAATCTCATCAACCTTTAGAACATTATTGCTCAACTATAGTCGTCGTAACGTAGCGCACTATGAGCGAGTGGTACAACATATTGATAAGACAATAGAACCTTTTAAAGTTTATGAAAGGCATTTTATAAAAGTTAGTTGAAATTTCTTGTGATGGTATTTAAATATTTGTCTCATTTCAGGTAACTGTAACATTAAATTGTAAATGATAGTAAAAACACCGGAGTATTGAATACTGAAATAGCTATATCGGCTTCATTTGTGTTTCCTACAAATAATTGCAATTAAAAACTTTTTACAGATTATAGAGGTATTCTTTCATGTTCGTGTTTTCAACATTAGATTTGTTTCCAAAGCTGGCGATGGTGGAATATGAAACGGCGAGAGCTTATGTTTGTTTAAAAGAGCTGACAGAACTGCCTGATTTTATTATTTCGATAAGCTTTTACGAAAATTGATGAGTTGCTAATACTACTTTATTTCCCAATTTTGAAACTCAACCCTCATTTTAAATTTAATATATGTATTTACCTTAGTTCAAGCTACTTATAACTTCCTACATTCCGATATCTCATATATTACTTTATAATCTATATTTCTCTTCCTACATAATAACGTAATCGGGCAATCTCATGACTGACTACTACTTCCTGGAAGTACAGGTTAAAATCCAGATCAATAACCCTCGGAATGAGATGTTTACACGATCGGTTTGACAGCCGTTTCGACTCGAGGACATTTCAATGTCCTACGAAACGGAATGGGGAGTAAAAAATTATCTAATCCTGACAAAACCGTCACTTAAACATCAGATTTTAATGGGAATTGACGCCAAATTGTTATATCATTTCTATGAAAAGAGATGCAGAATGGAATTATCTCAATCTCATCCTGACAAAACCATCATTTGAATACCACATTATAATAGGAATTAGGTATAAAAACATTTTTCTCCGGTTCCTAATTCTATGTACTTTAACTGCCTAGTTAAGTACCTTTCCCAGTTTAGGTACCGGAAGGGTATAGTCCAGGCTGAGAAACGGGATTTTAGATATAATTAAAAAAAAAACATGTTAGTTCGAATCAAAAAGTTTTTTTTGCATTAGCTTCAGGAGGTTATCAGGATCATTAATATACCTTAAAACTTCTTGGGAACCCCAACCCCACCAATTGGGGGCGAAAATGACCCGAAATCTCCAAGTCTTGAATGGTATTTTCTACAAAAAAAGTATTTTGGCATTTCGAGTGCACCTAGGAGGTTTTTTGGGTCGCTGAACACGAATTCGTAGCCAGATTTACTTGCAATCCATCGTAGGGGTGGTCAAATCGACAAAATTGGCCAATTTCGCACCCCTAATATGTTATTTAGCTATTTACGTGTTTTAGGCATTTCGAATGCATCGTAACGAAGCTTAAATTTTGGAAATATCATTTATTTTAGATCGGACAGTAAATATGGATATTACATGTAATCTCAGTTTGAACAGTTCATTATTTCAATAGATATGCGTGAACTCCGAAGGTGTATTCCGTGATTGTCACTTTTGTAAATCTCCGTAATTTCGAATGAGTGTAATTATTCAAATAGATGAATCTAATTCATACCCGTTGAAAAATTGCATTCATTTCTATAAAATATGTTGCAAAAACATCAAACTTTGTGCAACCTTATGTATAAAAAAAGCGAACAACCAAAAAACTCCGATAACACTTGTGTAGTGTGCCGAGAGGAACTAGTGGAGCATCATGCACGCGAATTTTAGATCTAAAAAGTAGCGTCACTTTTAAGCATTGTTCGGGACATAAGTAAAAAACCCTCGGCACAAAATAAGGAATTGGTGGAGCAAACTTGACCAGAACCTCGGAAAACATATAAAAGCCGTGACAGACAAGAGATCGTGCTCTTTTGTGATTTCGATTTTCAATCAGTACAGTTTCTCTCTTGTGATTTTGATTTTTCAATAGTACCGTTGAAGTGTGATCATATTAGAATCAAAGTGAATTGATTATCCGAGTTTAAAGCGGAATTAAACTGTGAATTAACAATACTGTTCCGTTTAAGTGAATTGTTACATGAGGTAATTGATAGAAAATATTTTATATTTTTGGGCATTACGATATATTGATTTCCGTAGTTTATAATTATTATTGTGATTGGTAAACGTTTGTACGATATCTGAGTTCCGTAGTATTCAGTAATTTGAATTGTTATATTTGAGTTTATCCCGTCATAGGTCAGACCGCGCACGATTTGAATTCGCACGTGAATTGAAATATTCAAATAATTGTATGGTGTGTACAGAGTGTGTATGTTTGAACGACAGGGGCGTCTTTGGTATATTTGTACACGCTGTGCCGAATCCGGCAGTATAAGCTGGGGTGGTTGTGTGATTGAGAATCGTAATATCCCCTTATTCGTATGAGAAGTCCTCGGCCGTGGATGTAGGGGTTATTGCAGATAAGATAATTAGGGTGTGTGCACGCTGTGCCGAATCCGGAAGTATAAGCCCTAATTGTCTAGATTCTGAATCTGTAAAGTATATGAAATCTAACACTGTCATACAATTACCGAGAACGTCGTTGATAGCTAATACCAGGGTGGGTGTTATGTGGCAGAATAAACTCAATCAGAGTAATTATCCGAAAATACCGTAAAATCTGATATCGTACGAGCGGAAAACTAGTGCAAGACAATATTTTCCGAACCGACCGAATTTTATAACCGTTTAATATATCGTAGTGTGTTTTGAACATTTCACGTATTATTGCTATCTAAATAATTTATCGTACACCGCTTTTTTACGCTAGGATCTGTTTGATTTGTATTTTCCGCAAATTGATAAATGTGAATCATTTGTCAACCGATTCCGTACCGTTGAATTGAAATTAATTACCGAACATATCGCAAAAATAGATATGTTGAAACAGTTTCATATACCGTTTGAGCTTCCTTACATTTTCCGTCTGGGAAAATCTTTGTAAATAATACCGTTCAATTACATTTACATTGATTATTCTGAAAGTGTACTTGTTATATTCATTATATATTTTAATATTTGGAATTCACCGTTTTATTAAATAATTTCTGCTCCATCTTCAAATGAGCTAAGTTTTAACCAGGTATCAATTATTGTAATTAAAGCCTACAATTTTGATACTGTTTTCTGCCCAATGGACTCTGGGTATACTTCACTGTAGCTACCCTAGGGACAAGACTATCTATAGATAGCATAGTGACAAGCCTTGTGGTGAAGACCCCAGCAGAAGTCTTGAAAAAGTAGTAAACCTTTAGAAAATCTGGCGCACAAGGATTAGGAGCTTACTGCAGTAAGCAAAATACCGAAAAGTGACAAGGTACTCGTCATAGCATCAAGAAGGTTTTTTGGGTCGCTGATCACGAATTTGTAGCCACATTTACTTGCAATTCATCGTACGGGTGGTAAAATCGACGAAATTGGCCAATTTTGCACCCCTATATGTTATTTTGCAATTTACGTGTTTTTGGCATGTCGAATGCATCAAGGGGTTTTTTTGGGTCGCTGAATACGATTCCGAAGCCAGATTTACTCCGAAGTAATTTTAAAATGCAAAAATAATAAAAATTTAGAAGCGTGTCAAATTAGCCATTTCTGTAAATTTCTCACCCCTACGATGATATTCGAGTAAATCTGGCTTCGGAATCGTATTCAGCGACCCAAGAAACCTGCTTGGTGCAGTCGAAATGCCTAAAACACGTAAATTGCAAAATAATATATAGGGGTGCAAAATTTACCAATTTCGTCGATTTTACCACCCCTACGATGAATTGCAAGTAAATCTGGCTATGGATTCGTGTTCAGCAACCCAAAAAACCTACTAGGTGCACTTGAAATGCCAAAATACCTTATTTTTGTAGCAAATACAATTCAAGACTTGGAGATTTCGGGCCATTTTCGCCCCCAATGGGTGAGGTTGGGGTTCCCAAGAGGTTTCAAGGTGTATGAATGATCCTGAGAACCTCCTGAAGCTAATGCAAAAAAAATGTTTCGATTCGAACTTCCATGTTTTTTTATTTTCTATTTCCGGTTCATAGCCTGGACTAGTTTACATATCATGTTTTCCTTTTTATATATTCAGCTTGAAATTGTTAAAGATATCAACAAAGCAGTTCAAGCGAAGTATGCAAAACAATAGTAATAAACGAGATTATTTGAAATACAAGTTTATTCAAACTGATGAGATTATTATTCTGTCAAATCTAAGATCTCATTCTCATCTAACCTTCGTATCATTGGTAACTATGCAACAACATTCGAAGTATAAACTACATCTCATAAAAATAGTAAAAGAATTGAGAATTCTAACACTCCCCCTCGAATAGTGTTATATTATACATTATGAATGCTACTAATTCCACACTTTTCAATATAGTCGGCGTGTTTCTTTTTCTGGAGTTCTTTAGTTGAGAAATCTGCAACCATATCTGTCGTGAAAACGTGTTGAACCTTGATTTTTCCATAATGGAGAACGTTTCTAACATAGTGATATTTAATGTCAATATGTTTACTGTGCTGATGAAAAATCAGGATTCTATGCTAACTTGATATATCCTAGGTTGTTTAAAAATAGTTACATCACTCAACTTTTCAACTATTTCAATGAGAAAACGTTGTAAGAATATTGCTTCTTTGGTCCCTTCTGTTAATGCCATATATTCGGCCTCACAAGAAGAAAGAGCAAGGGTTTTTTTGTTTCTTTGAGTCCCAAGTGACGACTTATTCACTTAGCATTGTCACAAAACCCGACTATGAACGACGATTGATTGTACAATTGCCCCAATCGGAGTTCGTATAACATAATAGAGGTTTCGAATCAGGACGATATACTAGACTCATGTCCATAGTTCCTTTTAGATATCTCAATACCCTTTTAGAGGCTTTCCAATGCGATTCGTCAAATTGTCCTAAATAACTAGCCGCAAAAGCTATATCTGGTCTAGTGGTTGATGCCAAATATGTTAAAACATCCCACCAGTTCTCTGTATGGCAGATCCTCCGACGGTTTCTTGACCCACTTTTCTAATTTCACAATTGAATTAATCGGCGTACTAGCTTTATCATGAAATTTTGGGAACTGAAATTAGAACCATCTTCAATTTTTCTTAGGTTCCTCAATGCTATGAGTACATCATCTACATAGACAATTATAAAGGTTATATTCTCCCCCTTACCAATGCGATATACGCAAGTATCAGCATTTGTAGCAATTGCACCGTATCTTGTGTAAAGAATGTTGACGAACAGTTTCTGTTCAGTGACAGTAGACTGAATCCCAATAGAATTATAATTTTTGGGTGAAGATTGAACACGCAAGTAAGTATTTTGGAACACTATTCATTTTATGTGGAAAAGTATTATGTTTGTCAGAATTTCACGGGAAAGCATGTTCTTTTTTCCATTCATAGATTTTGGAGGATTCAAACATTTGATCCTTGGTGGAAAATTTGAACCAACACCATCAATTTTTCACTATATCCACGTTATGATGGCTGAACAATTTGGGGTCATCCTGTTATTCATGTCCTTTCGTCAGACAAAATCCAAGACACTTTTCTCAGAAAGTTGGGTATGATGAAAGATTTACAGCCAGATGTAAGCCGGAGAAGATTTCATACAATTTTGAAGTAGGTTTCATAAATGTATTCGAGGGACGTTTTCCAAAAACAGAGCTGCTAGGTTGTTTCTTTCCATTTGATGAAACATATGATGCAACATTGAGAGAAAATGAATTTGCTTTTTGATACAATAACGATGTTGATTTCAGTCTTCAAGACTGTGTGGTACCATCTTTGGCATTTGTTCCCGAAGAGGACTTGTATGATGCAATCCTTTTGTTCGATGAATTGCTTTATGCGTTGCAACATTCACTAGAATGGTTCCAGGATTCATACTTAAGTCATCGTCAATGACGTTAGTGGAAGACGGAAATCATTATTCCCACCCATACTTTTCGTCACCATTTTGGATGGTATAGACAGAACGGAGAATTCAGCCAACGCTGCTCACAGATGAATACAAAATGAAGTGTTGATGGACCACCCAAAAATGTGAAGATACATTATATTGAAATTCTTGGAAGCATTCAGTCAGGAGCACTACGAGCAATTACTTCCGGGTCAGCAACCACCACATTACGATTGAGATGAGGGAATAATATTAATAATTAGGAATTATAGAAAAAGAAATGTTATTGAGTATTTAAGATCGAAAAAAAATGGAATATTACGTGTCTAATTAATCAGTCCTTCGAATGAGCTCTTTCTGCAGGAATGTACTTTAGAACAAGAAAATTATCATAAATGGCTCGGAGAATCTACCACAATCAGTTCCGGTATTGTGCACACGTTTACATTGAATATCGAAAACCGATTAACGGTTTTGAAACTCCAATAAGTGGGAAACATTTGCAGTAACTTTGGAATATAAATATGGAGGAATTCATCGGAATACGGGCAGTGTGTTCATAAATAAAATCGATGCACAATTTCCAAGGCATGAAATAATGGAATGTGTGGAAAGTTGCCTCTGAAACAAATTTATTTACAAAGCTGACAACAACCAATTTTGAGGCGACTATAATATGACGTAGGAATTTTATCTGCTATTGGGTTCTGCTTCCCAACAATTTTATGAAATATTCATATTCAATTCTTCATTCATCTCTCGATGAATTGAAATGACATGGAAATTATTCATAAAAGGGTTTAAATTATTTATTATTTGGTTTAATCGTATGTACTCTATTGAATGGCTTCTGGGATATAACGCTCTATATCAGATACATGTCTTTGATAGATAAGTTTTGACATTGTAGAAAAGCTGCCTTATTAATTATTATCTATTAGAATTCATTTAAATTTCAAACAAATTGATAAAATTCAAGCTCGTTTTAAGAAAACCCATGAACGTAAATAGAAATATGATATTCTTAGTTGCCTTTTATTACGAACAAGTCAATTATATGAGTTCATTTCTCAGTATGACCGTTTCGTCATAAATTAATACAGTTTGTTCTTTGTATCTGTGGGACGGAAACGAGATGTAAAGTCTCTGAATCCTTGTCAAGAATGATCATTATCATTTGTAAAATATCGACAATAGTTGAAGAGGTTCCTAATAGTTTCGATAGGAAATCATAAATTACGTATTTAGAAATGGTTCTAAAGAAAACAAGTGTTTAACAGTACATGTAGGACAAATTTTATGATCCTATTCGAAACGGCAGGTTGATCGCTTGCTATGGTTGAAACAAAGGTTTTTAAACCTGTCTTTTACTTTGAATCTACAATCTATTCACGTAACCGTAACATGAGACGTGCAGGACGCGGTCGTTTCTTATTAAACATGTATTTAGAATATCAACTAGATATAATGTTCATTCATACCTAAATACAAGGAAGTCTAAAGTATTAAAATTAACGTCTGCGTAAACAAAAATAGAATAGTTCATATTTCAGAAAACTTTCTAAGCTTTGTAATTAAGCTTGCGTTGTGGTATTTATGGTAGTATTTTCGCCAAGTTCATTTAGAATCAAGTCAATTTGTTGAAAACATAAAATTTAGAATTCTTTGAATTAAGGTATGAATGAAAATTATATCAAGTTAATATTCTAATTTCATGTTTAATGAGAAATGATCTTGGAATAGATTGTAACTACACAGGAAAAGACAAGGTAAAAAATCCTTCGTTCAAACCATAGCAAGCGTTCAACCTGCCGTTTCGAATTAAATCATAAAATATGTCTTAACTACCAATATATTGTGAAGCACTCGTTCTCTTTAGTACGATTTCTGCTAAATACGTTATTTATGATTTTTCATTGAAACTATGAGGAACCTCTTCAACTATCGATATTTTACAAATTATAATGACCCTTCCTTGACAAATATTCAGACACCTTACATCGCGTTTCCGTCCCACAGACACAAAGAACAAACTGTATTAATTTATAACGAGGTGGTCATACTAAGAAATGACTTGTTGTTGAGTTAATAAAAGGCAACGAAGAATATCTTATTTCTATTTATGTTGGTGGGTGTTCTTAAAAGGAGCTGGAATTTCAGCAACTTGTTTGATATCTAAATGAATTGTAATTGATAGTTGACAAGGCAGCTTTGCTACAACATTGCGATTGTTAGAGATGTAATTATATCAGAGAAACCCTACTGTTGTTATGATGAATATATACATTCAATTTTCATATAATGTGCGGAATGAAGGACTGTTGTTGAAATCACTCAAATTTTATAAGTTCGTTCCAAGAAGTACTTGAGTCATTGAGCTTAAGTATCTGAAAAAGTTAGAAGAACCCTCGAGAAGATGGATAATTTCGGTTACCAGGTGCAGCACTCCAACAATATCCAAATTCACCTCTAGATTTATCTCGGATGAATATTGAATAATTTGGAAATTATTCATAACAGGATTTGAATTATTCAATATTTCGTTTGAATGTATCGATCAGTGGCGGCCCGTGGGTTCAAGAATGGGTGAAGCAATCTCTGCGAAAGAAAATTTGATTTCTTATGTATTTTTTCAGGTTTCCCTCAATGTTTCTGTGAGGAACATTGAAGTATGGTTTGTTTCCATTCTGAACTCATTGAATCTCGGAATATAGTAATTTTGATCATTTTCGTTATATCTGTTGGAATGGAATTTATATTTGTAATTGATTGTCGAACTTATTTGTAAGTTAATCTGAATTTATCTGCAAACGAAGTTATACTGACTGCCATTATCCAATAATACTAAATGCGTTTATCCCCATTTGTCTAAAATCATTATCATTGCTGTTGACAACAAAATCTCAGAATTCCTTATCCCAGCGTAATGTGTAAGCAGGCGTTTCAGTGTTTACCCTAGTTTGCCCACTATCAGATCCGCCTATGTTCGTATTCGTTTCGCACGTCTTTTCGTGCCCATACCCAAATCCTCGTGTAAAAGTGAATAATGTTTATTGCCACATCGGCGACAACTTGAAGTTCAGTTTTGACTGTGATAATGCCCGCTTCGCAGACAATTCCAACATATCCTCAATGATTTTACTTTATCCCTGCGCAAATTTACCGAGAATGCCAGAAACTTATAACATTGGAAAAGAAATTGAGATTCCTGACATAATGGACATTTCATTTGCATAGAAACCATGAATGCCTTTAAGACAACTGTCTTATTTAATTGAAATATGATTGATTTTCAATCGGCGCAATTTTTACCCTGGTGTCTAATGTTTCCAACAAATTAAAACGCTTAACATTCAACGAAATCCTTCATGGTCGGTAAATCCTGTGAAACGACTTCCTCAATCTGAAAACGATTCCTTGCTTAGCACTGATATTTCAAAGAATGACTTCACGTAATCATGAATGATCAATTTTTATGTTCGAAACGCTCTTTTAACAAATTGCCGGTCAAAGTTACATCTGAAAAGTGAATGACACCAGCGGCTCCCGCTTTCAAAAACATTTTTTTTAACGTCACTCAAATCTCGATTTTGTAGGTACCAACGATTTGAAAATATCATAAAATGGCATCTATTGTTCGTAAGACCCTCTGAACTCTGAACGGTAAATCAATTGTGGGTAGTTCAACTCTCCAACTGACGCTTACCCCTGGAGTGCCTGAACCATTATTAATTAATATATAATAATAATAATAATAATAATAACGTTTATTTCAATATGCAGTTAGTTACAATACAAAAGTTCAATAATTTTGTATTAATAAATAAACAGAAGCCGTAGCTTGTGCCTGAGGAAATGTACGAATATATACATATGCATACACACATACATATATATACACACATATATATCTACATTATAATGACATATTTAGATTAAGATTTTATAATAATAATATATAATATATAATAACATAATAATACACACATGTACATTTATTTATAACAATTTACTTATATTTACAGTTTAAAAGTATACATTATAAGTTAATTTTGTAACTCAATAAAATTTGAATGAATCATTCGATAAATGAGAAAATAATAAAAAAGTTTAATATGAATTGAATTTGATTGTTTTCAGCGAAAACAATAATAAAGTTTGTTAGAAATAAAATTATAGCTTTTAATTTTTATTTTGCACAAACATGCTTTTAACTACGAGTTGTTGAGAATACATGGTTTATTTTCTTTCTATTTTTCAGTATAAATTGTTTTTCTGAAAATGTTTTGTTTGAAAGTATTTTAATCTCAGTATCTAAGATATTGAATAACTTTGGATAAAGGTACGCTTGTGATCTCTGCCCGATTGATTAATTCTACCAAATTTACAAAAAATATGTGAAGCTTCGACTATGCACAAATGAAACACTTTTTTTTTCAAATTACAAAAATAGCAAATGTACGAAACAGCCTGTGGGGATATATAAATTTGGTACCATGGCGAAAGAAATAGCGAAATTTTTGCAATTACCGAACCCTGAATTATATACTGGCCACTGTTTTCGAAGGTCATCTGCGACTATTTTAGTTAATGCAGGGGCAGATCTCTTAACTTTAAAACGCCATGAGGGTTGGAAATCCAGCAATGTTGCTGAATCTTATATCGACAACTCCATAGCTAACAAAATGAAAATTTCAAAAAGTATAGTAGAATCCATTCAGCCTCCAGTGCCATTAGAACCTGAACACAACAATGCTGTGGAAGCTCAGTACGTTTCCCCATCAACTTCAACTTCGACCGCAGCTACTATTTCAATTACCGAAAACATGTTGAAACAAAACAACCTACCAGAAATTACTTCACAAAATAGTTCAAATATAACTGTTGATTACTATTTTAAATAAAATATAAAAATGAGTTAATGACATACAAGTATTATTGTATATGTATTTTAATTTTCAATACTTGAAAACAACGCATCCGTAGAAAAAGTACAATGTACAATTCGTGAGAAAACGACATATTTCTCACTTGTTGTACAATATACTATTTTTTGTTTCTTAAATTGAGTTTAACAACAACCTCCAAATATTTCCCTCCGAAATATCTCTGCCTTCTTGCAATAAATAGAGGTACTTTTTGTCCAAGTTTGAGCTACATAAAGTTTTATTTGTCAAAGAAAAAAATTAAAAACTGAAAAATCGGTTTTTCGCATTTTTGTCGAAAAATTTTGATGTTAGGGTAAAAATGGTGGCTACAACTTTTATGTTCAACTTTTTCTGATAAAATATACGGTTTAGCCAGAAATCATGAAAAACTGTCTTGAACCCCTAAAAACACACCTCATTCCACCCCGGATAGCAGCTGTCGGTTCAATTTATTTTTCCCTCCTTCACAATATCTTGTTCTACAATATGCCGCTGTCAGATTGCTGTAACGAATTTTTTTTGTTGTTCAAATACTATTTGTACTGGCCTATGAAATGACTTCGAAACATTTATTTTTTAATTCAACTCGTTTTAATTTTTGAACCTCAGAAACTTTTAACTCTAGTTCAAGCTGAATTCCTTCAAATTCCTCCATGATCATCTCACATTTTCTTATACGCTCTGTAAGCTGTACCTTCTGTTCCGTGGTAATTTTCTCGATAAATAAATAAGTGTGTCGTTTTTGCCTTCAAAACATCTCGTTTGATTACCAATTTATTCAATTCTCCATTTTCTTGCGCACTCATCATGAAAAAACTAATAAATATACCACTTCGTCACACAAATAGTTGCCAACCGAATAGAAAAAAGGGAAAGAAAAGTACCCACTCACCCGTTGCTTGTTACAATTACAAATTGACATGATCAACTCAACAGTCTTAGAAAATAGTTCATAAGAAGTTCGGCTGAGACGCATCATAAATAACGTTCCAATCGATTTGTGATATACATTGTTCGAATTGTTCGACTTTAGGTTCTGAGGAAATTCTTATTTCAAAATGATTTTTATTACTCAATGTAGTTATTCCTCCAATTTTCAGACACTAACAATAGTGATGTGAAAAAGCACTTGCTAGTACTTCACTATTGCTCTGTGCATCAATATTTGTGTACATATGATCTAATGAAGCAGATGAATCAGGTCTATCTCTTTTTGGAAGGAAAACTTTTTGTGAGAAAATATTACTGTTCACTAAATCCAGCAGCGTTTCCATTTTTAGTAAACATATATTAATATCCCCACAGATAACCACTACAAATCTTTGGATATTTCAAAATATCGAGCATTCCAAATCACTTCCTTCACTCATATTTTTCAGGTCATCTATACCTTCACAGTTCAAATCGGATCCATTTTTGATGCAAATGTACTTCCTCCGTGGAGTGAAATTTTGCGAATGAAGCCTATCCCCAGATGGACGATATCATGTCCTGTTCTTTCAACCAACATTCCGTCAAACATAGTATCGTCTCTTAAGTTAAATTAAGTTGCTTATAAATTTTCAATATGTAACGTTTTTCGATCAATGAATAGTTCGGTGTAATAAATCAACACTTATTGGAATTTCGTTTTATTTCTGTCGAGTATATTCCTATTTGATTGATATTTATTTTTATAGCTGGATTCACTTATCCTTCTTGTTGGTCGACATGAACTAATTGAAAATGCAAGTGTGCCACACCTTCAGGCCAAAATTGGCAATTTTGCTCGTTCTTTTAATATTATCAGAATTCTTATCTTAAAACATTGATGATTTCCTATTTTTTATGGTATTCACATTTCCAACTATAAAACTCTTCTTTGCAGGTTAATCTTCGAGGTTAGGTATTTTTGTATCACTTTTTCATTCACATGATTCATGATTTTTGAAACAAACATCCAAATTTTTCCTTCTTTCAGTTTCGTGCCAGCAAAACCAGTTTTTCTATTATGTAATCCAGCTTCTCCCATTGCTTTCATTGTATTCCTTCTTTTTTTCTTGGGTTTCACAAGTTTAAAACCTGCTTCTTCTTTTGGATAATTTTGTTGATTTGTATTAATATATTTGTTATTTCCATTTTTGTTCATTTTCTTGAGGCGATATTGGGCTTATTCCTCTGAGAGTATCTGTGTACAGCTTATTTTTCTTAGTCTTCATCATCTTTATGTTCTAAACTTATAGTTTGTGAATAATTTTTCCTTGAAGTGATGTATTTATTCATATTGGTATGTAATACCTTCTCAACAGGAGGTACTAAATTGACTATTTTGTATTAACTCCATTTGCTTATTTGCTAGTGTTCTTAGTTATTTGGCCCCTTGCAGTGTGAAATAATATATTTTTATTCGAATTTGAGCCAGTTTTAGTTTTTTAAAAGTAAGTGTGACGCTTGGCAGCCAGTTCCTTGTTGGGATTTTGTTATAGTTTGCTGTACAGATTTGATTCTATTTACATAAGTTGTTGCTTATTCGCTAAGTCTCCGTACTTGGAAGAATATTTTCCAGATATGGTTTCTTCCAGCTTGTGACTGATTTCAAGTTTTTCTCCAATTCATATATTACTGCGTTTTGGTTTAATATTTTCTGTTCAAATTCTTTAATTAGATGAATTTTTAATTTCAATTCTTCAGTTGATAATGTTTGATTCTCAGGAATATCATTTTCAAATGATGTTAATCTTGTGTTGATTTTTCTATGGACCTTTCTAGTTTCTGTAAAATTTATTTTTTCCTCTTCTAATGAGTATATATTGCTTAAGTTGATCTTTTTACAATATTCACAAGAGTACTTCAAAAGGCTACTGTTTTTTTGTTGAAGAGATCTGAGGTCAGTTGCAGATAGTATTATTTTTGCACATGTCTCGCTTATTGTGTTAGTATTGTATCACGTAGGGATTATTGAATTTCAGCAGAAATACCTTCCTCACATAAGAAAATAGTCATGTTGATTGCTTTTAGGCCGGTCCTGTTCTTCATATCAGCATGTCAGGAAACATAGCAAAGAAAACTAACCAGATGTTTAATTGATGTCACTTCAATGTTTGTTTTCGTCACAACCAAATTAATGGATACTTTTACATGTTAGGAAACTTAAATTACAGTTTATTATTCCTCGAAATCACTATCTTTGGAACAAGTTTTCGACTTAAAATTTACGAATGTCCAATGTTGAAAGTTTTGACGTTTCATCCGTCTAAATTTTAATATTTTGATTCCTTTTCGATCATATAAATTCACGATTTCGTAGGACACACGCACTTCTTCACTTCAATTTATTTTGTGAAATAATTTGGCATTTTTACCACGCTGAATGACAGTTATTTGTACCTTCAACAAAACGAACAGTCAGTAATGCTATAAACATTCTCGTTCCACTGATGAACTCGAGAAAAACGAAGCAGCTGTCTACAACTATTAGTTTGTGATGTTAACATCAATAACATATAACATTGATGATAACGTATCTCTTATAGAGTACAGGAAAACTAAACGTCAATTCTTTTACAAACTAAATATTACACATAGTTTCAAAAATGGCACTATATCAATTAATGCGGCTATGTGAGAAAGATTCAGAGCTTGGTAATCACAAAAAGTTGAGCATTGTCGCGAATTGCTCGAAGCACTAAGCCTTAAGCACAGGTTCAAAAATCTGAATGAAATCGATGCACGTTTGAAATAATGGAGTGTGTGGAATGTAGCCTTCGAAACATAAATTTATTCAGCGAAGCTGACAACAACCAATTTGCAGGCGTGTTTAATAAACGTAAGGAATTTGTCAGCTATTCGGTTATAAACTGTAGCATTCCAGCGATATCCATATTCACTTCTACATTTATTCCGGCTGAATATGGAATGATGTAGGGATTATTCAAAAGAGGGTTTAAATTATTCAGTATTTGGCCGAAATAAATATACTCTATTGAACAACTTCTGGAATATAAAGTTTTATATCAGGTTAGTGTCTTTGATCGGAGCGTTTTGAGAATGAAATTATTTGAGACAAACCCTTTTGTAGTTATAATAAATGTATGAATTCAATTCCCACGTGAAAAGTATCATACTATGAGTGACTGTTGATGTGATTACCCAAATTTTATAATTTCCAACTCTCTAATTTCTCTACAAACATCGATCCAAGAACTACATAAGCTTAGGACCTAAAGATGTTAGATGGAAGGGTTGAGGAGATGGATAATATTGGTTTTCAGTTAAATTTCGTGTTACAGGAGGACTTCTAGACATAGACGTTTTATCATTTCAAGTGACGTTGTCAGGGAACATAGGGATTGGATAAAAAACTAGCGTTTGCTCTAGTTAGATCATTTCAGGGTTGCGTCTTGATTCTCAGCGTATAGATGCTTTCAAACTACTTATAGTGGAGTAAATCTGGCGAGGAAAAAGGCAAGGTTGGCGAAAATTTTACGATGCTTAGCGACTCGGTGGAAAGTGTTTGTTAGGATACCAATAACAACCCCCTGAAGTTTATATTTCCCAAAGTGGGTATATATGTATATCTGTATATATATATACATATATATATATATATATATATATATATATATATATATATATATATATATATATATATATATATATATATATATATATATATATATATATATCTATTACAGGGAGGGGGGGTCGGATCAAATTGAAATTTGGACTGGAAGTTTCTTGGACATTGACAATAAAAGGATTCTACTTTGGTTTCTCAATTTTCAATACAACCAGAGATATTGATTTTTTTTGCTAAACTACCCTTAAAAATGTCAGAATCCCATTTTTGGCCAAAAAAAGGGGTTGCACTCACTTTGGGAAATATACATTTAAGGGGTTGTTATTGGTACCACAACAAACATTTTCCACCGGGTCGCTAAGCATCGTAAGATTTTCGCCAACCATTTGCCAGATTTACTCCACTATCAAACGAAAATATTATCTGAGAGTCATATTGAGGATATAGTGAAGTTGCTCCCTGCAGAAACATAAAGTAATGCAGTTATCATAAGTCAATGTTGCGTTGGTTTTTCCAAGAGACATTTTCTCGTGGGTTGATGGCGTTAGTTGTTCTATATATCTCTAGCATTTTCGTTTCTTGGTTTATGTATACGTCAGTAGAGATATCGATCAGTGGCACTAGAGCTCCACTCGTTCTACTGATGAGGCAGAAAAGGCGAAGGGGCTGTCTGGAGTTATTTAGCTGTGGTGTCAGTGATCAGAGAATTGGAAATAGTTACCCTGTCGAGCTGGTATATTTCAGAATGTCTGTTATATGTGCACAAAAACTTAAGTGCAGTTAACTTGAACTGTGCCAGACATGTTTACAACACATAGAACAAACATGATATTCACATACCTTTTCTGAAATTGAGTAAGTCACAAAATTGACCTGATTACCGGTGTTATAAATATTTCAATAAGTTACCAGTTAGCTGGAGAATACTGTGTACCAATAAATTGCAAAAAAAAAGATTTTTTTCAATAACTGATGGTTTTTTTAAATGAGAACATTTTGTTGTCTCTATATTTGCGATTTTGTATATTTATATGTTTTTATTCATTCTGTATTGTATTGTATGAATTCAATATTGTATTAATCTTATTTTTTATGTATCTTGACTTGTGCACTTACATTTATATATTAATCACCAATAAATTGATTTGATTTGATCGATCCTGATTTTTCATGTAGCACTGATGTGTGTGACTGCTCCAGACATGTCACTATCACAAAATAGCAGTGATTTTTAGGAACAATTTGTACTAGAGAGGTGGGTCGGTATTCATGGAACCTGTTACTTAGGCTACTTGCGGACGAGGACGAGTCAAAGTCTACAGCTTGTTTTGTTTTACAGTAATGGAAGGTGTCCATGGAAAAATAATTCTTCAGTGTCTATTATGAATCGGCATGTGAGTTCAGGTACGTTTGAATTGTCGAAGGAGTATAATAGATTGACTAGATACCCAAATTTGATAATCGCAGAGATTGGATTTTATGAAAATTTATCGAATTATTTGGTAAAATTTAAGGAAAGCTGAAATAGATTCTACCAGATTCTGGTAACATCAAGAATTTATCATACCATGTCGAAACATTTGGTTTCGATTTTATTAATTTTTATTCGTACTTGATAATTTTCTTATATACTACTTTCCCAATGATTCAATGTGTCCTCATCATTATTGATACTTCATGGAAATTCATGTCATAATGTATACGTTTGAATTTTCCCAATTTTTCCAATTGAATATTTCCAAAGATAAACAATGTCGAAAGATGGGTGATTTTTCATGTTTGCTGGAAAACTCGGATAAAATGCAGTTGAAAATAAAAAGAACTTTATTTCGATCATACATTCACCTGGTTTTTCAGATTTTTCTCTTTACCTGCTACATTTTCCCTCCCCCACTTTTAGGAAGTTTCGAGTGGCCATATCCCGGAAAACATTATTTTTTCAGGAAAATTCGGAAGAGTATATGCATCTTATTTTGAGGCAAAAAGGTGAGTGTATAATTTTCTTAAATTTTCATCCAAATTCTATTAAGGCCCGTGGTTTTTTCTTTTCTACCGTTTCCTATCATTTCCACATTTAATTTTTTTTACATTCCCAATTGATATCATTTTTATTTTTTAGAACAAATCAAATATCAATGAATAATCTTTATTTTTATACATTTCTATACGTTGTAATGTACCTAAAAACGGTTCCTCGCTTTGAGAAAGACTCGATTTCGTAATTATAAAGTAAGTATTACCAGTTAATAAGACATGGTCAGCTACGGCGGACTCATCAATGTTACGAACAGGATAATGATGCTCTTTAAATCTGGTAGACATAGTTCTCTCAGTTGAGTCAACATAACAATTATCACAGTCATTGCACCGTATTTTATATGTACATAATTTATCAAGATATGATGTTCAACTGAATGTGTTGCCGAGTAAGTGTTTTAATTTAGATTTGGATTTAAATGTAGGTTGAATATTAACTCTCTTGAATGTATTATTAGTTTATCAGCGATGATAGGATTATGAGTGGATGGCTTGAACTTCTTGTGGTCACTTGATGCGGGTGTAAGTTTTGGTGTTTGTTTGAGTATTTATTTGAAAACGTATGAGGTAAGCCGTGTACTTTTATTGCATTTTTGAAACTGTCTGTGTCGTATTGAATTTATATAAAAGGACTATATAACTGATGTGAGAAAACAATCTTCATTTCTCTATATTTTGTTATGAAATTCTTTGGGAACGACAGCATTAGAAGGGAGCTTCACCTTACTCGAAATTACTTTTAAATTGAGTCTTCCTGTAGCGTCATTGTTCTATTGGAGCAAGTTGCGTCGGCAAGTGCGGAATATCTACAAGTTGGTTTCTATTCCTTGTGAATAACATTTCGAATTTCAAATCCCATTGAGAATGGTCTGATGTACAATCTTGGTTGAATTGAATGTCAGCTATTATTACTATGAATTGGTAGAACTTTTGGTTTCGAAACAACAAGAAATTACGATTTTGTTACTATTTCAATGAAATAGTAACAAAACGATTTATTCTTGGCTGAAAAACAAAGTCAGCTCTCATTATATTTGCAAGTTGTCACGATAATAATTACATGACGACGGTTGTTCTGCTAGCGTCAAACTTTTCATTCTACTATATTCATATTTTATACTCGTAGAACAAGAATCGGCAACAGACGGACCTCGATCCGCATCCAGTCCTCAGAGGGTAGAAACTGAAACCCGCTTTTGCATAAAGGGAATTTTCGAAAGGAGAATAAATTCATATTTCATAATTTAACGCTACTATGTTGATATCAGTTTCATTTTTAATTTCCGTTATTGGAGTTTCAGCGTTAACACGCTATCTTCAGATGGTATTCAAATAAAAATCAAATACATATCTCGAATTGTAAATATACTTATCGGTAGGTAGCAAAGGTTTACTGTTCTCAGTCATGAACTAAGAGGACTATCACTGTAGGATCACATGGTGGGTTTTTACATTATAATAATCACCAATTGCTTGTAACAGTAGGGTATATGATTATTAGAATGTAATAACCAACCATGTAATTTTATAGTAATAATTCCGTAGGTTCACGAATGATCACAGTTATCCTTTGCTACCCACCGATAAGTATATTTATAGTTGAAGCTCGAGTAATGGCAGTAACAAATGAAAGTGACATCAACATAGTAGTGTTCAATTTCACAATATGGATAAAATTTCATATCACATAGAAAAGAGTGAAATTATAGAATTTTTTGAAAGAAGAATGAATTGATTCTGAAATAATCTAGCAGCGGATGTTTCAGTGGAATTCATCTACAATGAACTGAAAACAATTTTTTGTGAATATTTATAGATATTATACCCTCGGATCAACTCGCACGGTTGCAATTATTGAAAGATATAGTACCTTAAATGTTAGATTTTACCATAAATGAAAGTATCGACAAAAGTTTCAGCAACGCAATTTGTTTCTATTCCTTTTGCACCTCATGCAGTCAGAATAAATAAACCAGGGTCTGGAATCACCGACGCTGTCTGTGCTGTATTTGTTAGCTGTAATATTGATACCTACATTTTCCTTGGAAAATCCATGATAAATATATGTTAATACATGAATGAATTCATAATTACACATAATAGTGAATTTCTGTGATTTTACATAATTTTATTTGTAAATTGCATGAAAATATGCAGAAATACTCTTCTTTTTTTGTAGTAAAACCAATTTGTGTTACACAATAACATCACTCAATAAGCATAAACAGAGATATCATCTTAATCAGCTATCTCATTTTTCTGATACAACTATAGCTGATGTCTCAGCTAGTAGGTTTGACGTTAATGACTTTAATATATATGAACTGGAAGACCAAAATTCAAATTAATTTGCTAATTAGGGAGCTATGTTATTTTCATCAAAGTGCTTAACAAGGTATCAAAATACCATTTACTTGTGACAGATTGGAAATATCAAATAGCCTACTACTATTTTATAATAATTTTTCTTTAATATTTCTGATATTTGGGAATACAAAGGTAAATCGAGATACATCATTGACAAGTGATGGAAGGGGGTATTCCAAACTGCAAAATCCAATATGGCGGTCATAAGAAAAAATAAAGTTGATCATGATTCGAGAAAAATGACAATGTTCTGATTTTTTCTAACCTTTGAAAAAACTTGTAAAAACATAAAACGAAATCTCTAAATTCCAGTTTTTCCGCCATATTGTCGGAAGTACCAAAGATAACCTCATTTGTTAAACGGAATATTATCGGGTTTACCAATACGTAATTTAACCATCTTCGTATCTCTCATACATTCTGATGATAAGACTCAAATTTGGAACACCCGGTATACTACGTATAGTGAGAGAAGTAAGAATAGATATGAAAACGAAAGGCGAAAAGTTGAAAATTACATTGGAGTGTTGTTTATTAACCATATGTGTATAGGATGATTTTACCTTCAGTATTGGAGAGTTTAAGAGAAATAACAAGAGACTTCCATCCAAAGCTCTTGAATCACTTCAAGTTAATTTGAAGCTTACTTACAAAACATGATGATACGTCCTGTTATATCGATCCGGAAATAATTAGAATCGTTTGGACTCCGTAAGAAAGTTAATTAATACACAACTAATTGGAATATGGTCATGAAGTTGGCAGACATAAATGTTCATATTGACTTCATATCAAATTATTGTACTCAAATCGATAGAGACATAACTTTTAGGGCCTTGAAGGCATGCTTACAGTCTTGTCGGTAAGACAGGTTTTTTATAATCCTAATTGCTTTACGCTGAATCTTGAAAACATGAGACATATTTGCTGAGTGACCCCAGACTAAAATGCCGTAACTAATTTTCGAGTGTATTACACCAAAATAAGTTGTGAGCATTATAATAACCGATACAATTCTGTTTAAGTTTCTTAGCACGTAAATTCGTTTAGCAACTGATGAAGCAACTTGATCACAATGTTTCCTCCAAGTTAATACTTTATCTAATAGTAGTCCAAGAAATGATATAAATTCACAATTGTTTGAGTCCGATATTTGTCTCAAGGAAAAACAGAAGGTCACAGTTTTTTGATCATTAATATTTAATTTATTATGTGTAAACCAGTTAAGCAAATCAGTTCGACTCTCCATGAGTGAATTGTGTAAGTCAACTAAGTCTGTACTAACTCTTGATGCGGTTGTATCATCTGCATATAAGATTACTTTGAATTCAGGAACTTGTAACGGTAAATCATTGATATATATCAAAAAAAGTACAGGTCCAAGTATAGGGCCTTGAGGTACCCCTAAGGTAACCGGCAACATAGACGAGCTGGTAGAATGCATATAGACAACTTGCGTTCTACCAGATAGATAAGACCGTATCAAAGACAATGATGTTTCAGAAAATGTATAACTGTTCAGCTTAGACATCAGAATATCGGTAGAAACACAATCAAATGCTTTTGTGAGGTCACAGCAAATTGAGCAGAAATGCTCACCATTATCAAATGCTTCACAAATTGCTTCCGTCAGTTTCAAAAGAGTAGATGTTGTGGATTTGTTTTTTCGGAACCCAAATTGTGCTTCCGTGAAAATATTATTATCCTCGAAGTGATTGATCTTCTAATGACATCCTGTCGCGAGTTCGAATCTCAGCGACGGCGGAATTTTTTCGATGGCTTCAGTGGTGAGGCAAGATAAAATGGGCGGTTAGGCCCAAGTGTCATAGAGACTGCCCTGATTGCAGAATGGAGCCTACCCAACGAGGTGGAGTGTTTAGTGAGTATATCTGAGGTGATTAAATTCGGACTCAGGAACTCCCACACTACCTTATGAGATATTTTAGTTCCATAAGGTGCCCATAAAGGGTTTCAACCACATCCCAACAAAAAAAAAGACTATCGTGATACGTCAAAGGTAAAAAGGCTGTTTTCAATTGATCACGTGACTTTCCTCACAGAACATATATTGGAATTGATTTAATGGCCGCCAATAAAATACCTCAAAGCATACTCTATGTTACATTGGAATCTTATACCAATGGTCTCCATAACGTATTTCACAACTTTATGTTTCATACTGACACCGCCGTGATGTTGACTTTTACAATTATTCACACTTTAATTTAATAACCTTCTTTTATACTGACACTTGTTGTCACATAAACTATCAACTGATAGTTACGTCACATCGATGACGTCACTTCAATCTTAAAATGAAAATTCCGGACTCTTCTACAGGTTGAATATATACGTGTGATATACAATATGTCTCACTAAGTTGGAACCATATGGAAAACTTTCTTATTATTAATTTTAGGAAAAAAGTTTTGTTCATAAAAAGTTCAGCATGTTCTAAAATCTAAAATACAATCATGATATTAATTTTTTTCAGTCGTATACGCGGTTTGTCTTCTTTGGACCTCCGGATCCTGTTAGAAATTACTTGCCGACCCTTGTTCTAGAATTATTGTATTCAATTGAACAGCATTCGCAATATATCAGAGATGAAGCCAATGAATAAAGAGTAGACCTTCACTTTATTCTCTGAAATGAGTAGTTATTAGGGGCGTCAGCACATTTATTATTTCAAGCTAACCTCAAAGAGTCAAATTCCAAATCAACTGATATTCTTAATGAGTTCATAAATTGAGAGGATAAAAATAAAAAAATATTAAGCGGTTCCGCATGTCGCTTCTGAAAAGCCAGAAGACACAGAATGAATGAATGAATTCAAAATGTACAGTTGTTAAGATGGGAATGATACACCAAAACATTTAATACTTTGTTAAGGAATTTATGGCAACAAATCATTACTGCTGTTGAGACAATCATCTCGCCATTCTCAAATGAGTCCATCTGTCTTAGGAGTGATGTATTTGAGATTAACGTTCGCAAGGAGACATTATGTCTCATCCAGCCCGCATTGTCTCATTCTAGAGCAAACGCTTTGATTCGAAGACATTTCTTCAGCATACTATGAACGTGAATGGGAATGGAATATTGGATATTTCTGTCGAATGAATATTGCTTCGAACATTTTATCTTAAGATGGATAACAGAGCGAAGCTAGTCGCAGTAACCAATAACTAACGATACATTTGAAATCAGTTCATACTTCCTGGAAATAATGTGATACAGCAAACATAGAGTTATGTTTGGCTACATAGCAATACGATACGTGACGTGGAAGTCTTATAATGAAGTACAAGTTTTCTTGTACTCTCTATCGAGTGTGATAAATAAAAATTGGGACGTTATCCCTTCACAGATATATATATAAATAATGATTATTGGCATTGAACGGACGCTCCAAATGATCATTCGTATGATAAAAGTGGTCATTTCCGAAGAATGATTCATAGTTATCGATTTCAGTTGTCCCATTCTTATTTTCTACATAAGCCGTTTTCACGATTAGTAGATATACGTATGGATCATTATGATCATTATGTTCTAACGGATATCTTTGTGTGAGAATTAAATTCAACTAGGCAAAACACATTAATTGCATTTCATTTGGCTAAATTCATTAAAATATATGACATATGCCTTTAACTGTGTTATCAAAATGATAGAGCTTACCTGTGGCATGCAGAATACCAAACTGGTGAACCATGCTACATACACCATAACTTTTGACCTTCGAGACGTCCACGAGCAGTAAGTCAGGGGATAACATATCGCTTGATGACGATCTATTGCCGTTGCCATGAGCACGTAGGAACTTAGATATGGTCCCAGCGTTTGTCCATATTTCACAATTTTACACAAGAAAAAGTCTCCGTGGAATCGGTAAGTCACATCCCAGGCTAGTTGAGGCAGTACACTCAAGAATGCTGTTATGAGATCGGCTATGCTGAGATGTAGAATGAAGAAGTACATCCGAGAGAGCTTTTTCCGACCGGCATACCTTGGGCAGAAAAATATCTTGATGAATATCATGATTGTGCTGGAAATGCATTCTACTACAATACAATAACAGAGTTTTGAGTGCATCGTTGGACGGATTGCAATGGAATAATAGAGATTATCTCATTAGATTCTATAAATTTACTTAATCCAATAAATTGCTCTACTTTCTTGAAGGAATCGATACCGTGACCTAAGTAGGCTATCGATATGATAAATATAAATGTTATGCTAATAAATATGCAACATGAGCATTGGGTCAGCAAGGTGAGGAGTCAATGTCAACCTTCATGAGGATGTTTAGAACATCGTGAGAGGACAAGGCTCTACATTGATGCTTTGTATATAGAGAACAAAGAGAATTAGGATGAGTTAGTATAAAGAAGTATGAATGAAGATTATGACGATATACAGGGTGTTTCAGTTTTTTCGTTCATGACTTGGGTATACGATAGAACTTCTAAAAATAATAGGGGTCTTTCATATAAAATTTTTCTCTTTTCCGATATACAGGTTGTTGAAGTTTTGAAAAATATTACATTTTCTTCATTATCTTCTAAACAAAAGAAGACTTCCAGTTCAAACTTGGTACACTCCAGTTTTACTGAATGAAAAACATTTTTTGTGACAAAATATTTTTCAGACAAATACAGTAGCGTAGTTATGGGGTTTTCTATGCATTTAAACCCCTTAAACTTCTACGCCAAATGGTCGGAAATCATTATTGAATACAAATTCGAAAACTTTGACTCTTTTTCTATGAAGAAGTATTCCTCATAAATTTCACTTAGTGGCTTCCTGTTCGACCTATTTTGATTCTTCTAATCATATCTCATAGAATTTCTTTTGAAAACGCTGTTCCTTCACAGATATATTCGTGGGATCAGTATTATTTCTCCTATTGAGTGGATCTTACGAGTTGAAGTAGAATTTTGATCCAATTTGATGATAATCAATATAGTTCAGTCAAAAGTGTGAACAAAATAGGGGTCATTACTAAAATTTTATAGACCGCACGAAAATGCAAAATTCTTTTTGCATCGTGTTCAGTATGGCTTACACATCGTTAGTCAGAAAAAAAGGAGGCTCTTCATGGTTACTATTATTAAACAATGAAAACCATTTTCAATTAACAAATGGAATGTCTTTTATAATAAATGGAAAATCTCGGGCTCTTCCAATCCAAAGTTTCAAATATCTGATATCAGGGGTGTTTTGGTCCGCGGACCCCAATCTGGAGTCGGAAAATGGAAAATCCTGTCAGTTTGCTGGAAAACCCGGAAAATTTTACCAAATCTTAGCAACAAATAAAATTTTTCCTCGAACTAAGGTATTGAAATAATAAGATTCCGTGATGTGTCTCGGTACAGTTTTCACTGAAAGAAGAAAAATTCTAGAAAATTGGTGGAAAATTGGGTCGTTTTCCTCCATATTCCTATCATGGTCCTCGTCCAACGTGTATAATCATAGGATTTTGTGGTCTCTGAATATTATTTTCTGGTTATAAAATCAAAGGCAACTAGTTTCCTGAGAACTGCGAAAAATGAAAATTCGAAATATTCACACAATCTTTAATTGTTATTTTATTTTCAAAAAATTTTAGACAATTTTTATGATAAAAAATTTCAGGTATATTTGTTATGATATGTACAGTTCGTTTTTGAAAGCAGGTAAAAAAAAACAGATGTTTTTGAATCATCAATGATGATGCGGCGTACGTGTACCATTGAGATCCTATATACAAGATCTTTATGACGTCGACACTAACGCGTACGGAGAATTGGCAGCTGTCTTTGAGTATGGAGTGAAAGGAACTAGCATACTGGCAATAACATCTGAGATACGGCCATAATATCACGTCTTTTCTTCTATTTTTATTTATAACCACAAATCAGAAAATCGTCAAATCACCTCTGGAGTGCCTCAAGGATCACATCTAGGGTCACTCTTATTTAATATTTATATTAATGATATATCCCAGTGCTTTCAACTCGCCAATTTTTTAATGTTTGCGAATGTTCTAACAATATACCATTCAATTTCTGATGTTGACGACATCACGTTGATGCAGCAGGAAATCAATAACTTTTATGATCACTGTGAGGAAAACAGTCTTTATTTGAATTTCGTATCACATATCTTCCCATCTCTTACAAACTGTCATGGAAATAAAGGATTTAGGAATAACATTCGATTCTAAAATGCTTTTGAATAAGCATATATTTTACGTTTCTAAAAATGCTTATAAAATGTTGCTTGTCGTGAATTTAAGAATATTCAGACTCTCCCTACTCTCTATATGTCATACGTCAATAGTGTTTTGAGTAATGGTTCTGTAATATGGAACCCTGGATACGATATTTATATAAATAAACTTGAACGGGTTCAGAATATATTCATAGATTATATCAATAAAAATGCTTTTCATCCAACCTCAACAATCGTATCCACGTTCGGAATGAACTGAACATATTAACACTAGCGAATAGAAGGAAAATTTCAGACGTTGAAGTCATAAATAATCTAGTTGATTCGCCTGCTATCGTTAGTAACATTAATCTTAATGCTCCTACATATATTACTAGGCATCAGCATCCATTCCGTTATGAACAATCTCAAACAAATTATTTTTTGAACTCTCCAATGCATAGATGCAACACATCATATGATACGCTATCAAATTCTATCTCTATTGATATTTTCTCTTTTTTTTTTATTCGGTTTTTGGCATTGACCAGGTCATTTGCCACGTAGTTTGAAATTAATATATATATATATATATATATATATATATATATATATATATTGGTATATCTTTTATTTGATCTTTTCTGATTTTCAAAGTTCGGTGAGTTATTATTTTTAAATTTTTTATTGTTTATGAAATGAAATCATACCAATATATATATATATATATATATATATATATATATATATATATATTGGTATGATTTCATTTCATAAACAATAAAAAATTTAAAAATAATAACTCACCGAACTTTGAAAATCAGAAAAGATCAAATAAAAGATATTTATATGGGATTAAAAACAATAGTAAAAGCTAAATAATGTAAAACATAATAAACAACAATGTAATAGAATAAGAAGTGATAAACAAGAACTTCAGTGAAAGTGAAGAAACGTACTGTGTAACGAAGGCAGAAATCATAATTAAAGTGATTACAAAACTATCATGAGATAGTACAAAACATTGAATAATGTTATAGATATAAGTTAGGATTAGTAAATTTGAGTTATGTAATGTTAAAAGAATGTTATTGATATAATATAGTATGTATTAGATTTAAGAATAAGTAACTGTCAAGAAAACCATAAATATGGGAATAATCATATTAATAATAACTCAATCATAGGTTATATTATACCAAAGTGTGGGGAAAAATGTAGGCAAAATTAATTTAAAAAGAAGAAATCACTATCAATTAAAATAAGTTGAAAATATCCAATAATTCAAAAATTATAGAATACTAAATTCTGATTGGTCGAGACGAATTTCTAGTGTCAGTCTGGTAACAATGAGTACTTGTGTCAGTTTAACAACAATTAACTTGGCATTCTTGATATGAAAAGTAAGCACCTGATTGGTTAATTTTGAAAATGCTTGGCGTCGGTTTTGGAGGCCTATAAAAGGGTCTGAAAGTAAAGCCAAGTTCAGTTTGCAATAATATCTAAGTAGAGACTGTTCTTCTCTGGCAACTCACCAAAATTTTCTAACCTAAGTTTATAAAAATAAACATCAGTGAACGCAAGTGTTCCAAACTTCGATAAGTTCCAAGTAACCGAAGTTAATAAGTTTTGCATTAATATCCAAGCAGAGACTGTGCTTCTCTGGCAACTCACCAAAATTTTCTAACCTAAGTTTATAAAGATAAACATCAGTGAACGCAAGTGTTCCAAACTTCGATAAGTTCCAAATAACCGAAGTTAATAAAATTTATTAAAAGTCAACGAGTGTTCCAAGTATATAAACCAAGTAAAAGGTTGTAATAACCTCCAATTTATAAGAAGTATCCAACGATTGCCATTCTTCAATATAATTTCAATAAAGCATCGAAAAGTTTTATGTCTTATCTAAAAGAATAAAACAAAGTATTATCAACAGTTCCTGATTCTCAAGAAGAAGTAACCAAAATTAGTTACCTGTGATTATCTTGAAATAGCATAGTATTGTGTAAAAAGTGAGTCAACGAAATTAAAAAGAAGTAAATTGAACATTGCCAACATTGTTAAACACACTTTTGGATATTATCTAAACGTAAGTTTGTTTATAATTTCTACATCATATTATCCGTATTATCTGTAAAGTAAAAGGAAGATTATTGATTATAACAGCATAAATAAATATCAGTTGTAAAAGTGATTTTATGGTTATATCATAGATTTTGTAAACATAAAATTCAATAACCCGAGATAAAGAAGAGTCATAGAAATTAAATATTGTGAAATTCAAAGAGCATTGTGTTTAATTCCATATAAAATTATTCTATAGATAAACTTCAGATAAACTTCAAAAGTTCAAAAACTTCATAAACATTAATTCAAAGTTCAAATACAATCAAATTAAAAAGATAAAAAGCTAGCCGGTAGAATCAAAAATTATAATTATTAAATAAATAAAAACTCAGTACGAGTTTTCTTAACAATATATATATATATACACCACTTCTACGGGCCATCGGAAAAATTCCGCAGTCGACTACATCTTGAAAAATCATTTTTTTGCTTCACAGACCTAATTGGTATTTATGTGTACATATATTGTATAATTGTATGAATGTGTTTTTAATTTTTAATTTTTTTTTATTTTGATTCCATTCTCTACATGTAACTCAATTCATTACTTGAATTCTTTGTTGATTCTTATACCTATTCAGTAGCTCCTTTTAGAATACTATAGATTCACTTCATTGATAAGTTACCTGTCTGTGAATACTGTTTTTGGGCCAGTCCCGTTTGTATTCGTTCTTTATAAATAAATAAATAAATAAATAAAATAAATAAATAAAACACGTGGACTCTATGAAATATCGATCTGTGTCAAAACTTAGTAACCGAAGATAAAATTATGTAAATTAAATTGACGTATACGTGCATTCGAAAAAAAATGTAAGCTGAGTAACTTGAAAACCTAATTCATAACAAAACAAACAATTTGCGGGTTTTTGGTTGATTCAAGATTTTTTCTCGAAAAAAGTTGATTCTGATAATGTGAAAGGAGAGACTATTTTATATATAACCGAGTAATATCATTATTATATAGATTTTTGACTACAATTTTCTGAAAAAAAAAAAATGTATATTAAAGTTTAGTCAAATTGTCATTTTCCGGAGAACTATAGTATCTTTTGATTTTATAACCATGAGATAATTCTCAGCAAACACAAAACCCTATACATTGACACGTTGGACGAAGACCGAGACAGGAATATAGAGGAAAACGACGCAATTTTCCACGAATTTCTCAGAATTTTCATTCTTCCAGTGAAATTTGTACCGAGTACCATCACGATACCTTATTATTCCAATAACATTGATTAAAATTCTTCGAAAACAAAATAATTGAAGTTTGTCGTGTAGAAATGAACAATTTCCATTTTTCGGAAAACTACCGTCGGTTTTAATTTTATGATCATAAAATAATACTCAGCGACCACGAAAACATATAATTAGACACGTTGGATGAGGACCATGACAGGAATATGAAGGAAAAACGACGTAATTTTCCACTAAATTTTCAGAATTTTTCTTCTTCTAATAAAAATTATACCAAGACACATCACTGCATCTTATTATTTCAATACCACAGTCCGAGAAAAAATTCTGTTTGTTGCTAAGATTGGGTAAAATTTTTCGGGTTTTCCAGCAAACGAGCCGGATTTCACATTTTCCGACTTCAGATTCGGATTCAGCGGACCGGAAAACCTGATACCAATTTTCAGAAAATTTGGTAATTGAAAACGGTTATTCATTGTTTATTAATAGTAATAATCACGAGGCTTCTTTTTTTTCCGACTAACGATGTGTTAGCCACCCTGAATACGATACAAAAGGAATTTTACATTTTCGTGCACTCCATAAAATTCGAGATGTTTTTCAAAATTTTGACTGGATTAATAGTGGAGCATGAAAAAATACTAGCTGATTACATATACATCACAAGTAAATTCAAAAGGATGTGCCATATTATTGTGAAACTCATCAAATCTCTATTGACCTAGCCTATGACAATATATCAGGGCACACATTTTTAAGCCCATGATATATTGCATTATAATACTCTCGCACACTAACGCATTAACATTATTATGAACACTGCAACTATAAGAACTCAATATTGCATGTTCTGGTAATGTGTTCATTGAAGATTGACCATTACCAAATCATGATTCTACGAACGAAAAGACAGATTAAGATTGAACTCATAATGAAAATAGAGTGGAATATAATGAATACTGGAGATATTTATGTGCAAGAAAACAAACGAAGAAAAAGGTGCTCCCTACTCAAAAACGGAAACAACAATAAAAAGCTGAACCTTATAAGAGACGGAGTGCATGTAGCTTCATTAACTTGAAGAACTTACACGCCACATGGATATACAAACAATACACATCTCATCTATACACTGCAATGATTGTTGCATGATATATTCCACTTGTGTGACACAAACACGAACATCTTGGAGCTAATATTCCAAGAGTGTAATTACATGCTGGTTTATGCAGAACACACTTCGAGCGAATTATATAATATATTGTTCAAACAGATAACATTAATTTGAATAGTACAGTGTAAAACGAGACCAGAACTTTCTTTAATTCAAACTTTATTTTGTCTTATACTACAAATATGAGAACTTCTTCGAAAACTGTTAAATAATCCGAATATCTATGTAAGATTTAAGACTGAGATCAAGGTTTTCTTTCGTTCAATGCAAACTTGCTTTTGATTTGTTTGAAAATCATACTTTGTGGTGCATACATTTTATCATATTAAATAAGTTCTTCAAAGAGAGATGGCGTTGTAAATTTAGATGCAGGGTAACTGAACTACAAAGTGCGAGCTGCGACATCATAAAAGCTAGCTTCAGCGCGTGAGAGGACTCGAGGGAAAGACATCCCTGCTTATGTGATTAATATCTCATAGCACTCATTTTCTGAATGTGCTGCATTCATTTGTATGACCTGGAAGTTTTATAGCTTCATGTGCGAATATATTCATACCGCTTTCTCATCTAGAGCCCGTATACTAACGAATGAAGCCAAAGGACCGAGACAGAGACAGAGTGACGTAATTAATGAAGATCTAGCGGAGATTTTGAAATAGGGATCTGATAATCTAGTAGAGTTTAATGTAACCAAAACTCAAGCTTGCGTCTTCTCCAGGAAGGCGGATCCCACAATCTCTGATATGATGTCAGGTAAAACTGTTCCATAAGCACAAAAAGCTGCGGAAGAACTTGGTTTCGAATTTAACATCCTCACGTCCTCGAGTTGCAACCTTCTCGCCTGAAAGCTCAGATGAATGCCGCGGAATGCTGACAAGCCGAAACACGGTGTTTTGTACAGAAACATGAAAAGACTCAGCTTGTCAACCAGGCTGACGTTCGGCTACCTGAGGTCAGCCGGGCTCACATCCAAGACCGAGGAATTTACCGCAGCTTGCCAAGATAACGTAATCAACACATTGGTTTAACGCCGAACGTGATGGTTGTGCATCTTCCTGATGTCAGCTGTAGGGCCTGTGGAATGGCGCCTGAGACGGCAATAGCGGCCTCGGTGTACACCCATCGCCATAATACGGTCTTACAGGTGCTGTATTACTATCTAAGGTACTCGTATTGAATAGACGAAGAGCTTACATGCAAGGAGATAGCTTACATGCGAGGAGATATTGAATCCGTTGTCGGAAACGGAGAATGCCGGATGTACTGGAACAACCTGTTTCCGACCGTAAGGTCCATACGAGCAAATAGGAATGACGTCGTCCTCATCGATAAAGAAACCCAGAATATGCATGTCATGGAATTCTCTGCGCCGGTACAGAATACATAGTCTTGAAAGAGGAGTACAAATCATCAAGATCTCCTGTTCAAGCTCCGCACGCTATACCCACGCAACGAATTGAAGTGCATCTAAGTTATATTAGTGACATAAAAAAGTTTTTCATCGGCAGAAAGCAAGAAACAACATAACTTAAAAATATACTTTATATCGTTGATGAGAAGAATAAACAGAGTCATCTTTGATTCAAAATTGTCCTTTAATACACATTTAGAGAAGATTTGCTCAAGGGCATACACAACTCTGGGCTCATATGTCGTAACAGCCTGAATTTCGTTGATCCTAAGACTCTAATTTTATAAGTCGATACTCTTATTCGATCTCAATTTGAGTATGCCTCCACCTACTGCTGGTGCCATAGATGTCACTGAGTGTTTGGAGGAAATTCTTCAAGTGGTTCTCTTATTGAATAAAGGGGTTTATACCATTGGATATCCTCAATACATACTGCTGAAAAGATTTTGTCTTGCCAACAGGGAATGTGGCAGAAAACCCTGACTGTGTTATTGTTGTATAAACTTGTGAATGGTATGGTGGAAAATTCAGGCTTAATTGTTCACTTGAATTCTCAAACACCAAGATTGGGAACAGGCATCCTCCAACTTCTCGTTTGTAGATCTCTCGTATCTGACTTGTTTTTCATTATTGAATGCATCATCTTATCCACGCTCATACACATTTCAAGACCTATCTTGATATTTTTCAGTTCTGTTCGCCTCATGTTGAACATCTAAATTTTAATGTATTTACATTTTTATTGTAAAGTTATGTGAGTCATGCTCGGGATCACCATCTACAGCACCCTTTCATGGGACGATCATGTGAGGTCCATTGCGAAAACCGCAACAAAAAAACTTGGTTTTCTATTTCGTTCCAAGAGCTACTTTACATCCCAGCACCTCATAATCTTTAAGGCACATATTTGTAATAAGGGTTATGAACAGGTTATTTCCAATATTAAAAAAACTAAATCATTTCTGGAAAATTAAGGTTTCATGTAGAATTAAAACATCTCGAAGCAAAGTTACAAGAACCCATCGGGGTTCGCCACACGTTTTCTGTTTCTCATCAATAACACATTTTATCGTGGGGAATATTGAATGAATTTCTTAAAATAAACACAAAACTAGTTTCACACTCGCTTCATCATGGGTGATATGATACCATAGCTGATGGGGTCAAGAGGGTTGCAACAAGTTCACAGAAGTTTGGTTTGTAAAGGAAATCGTAAGCCTGTCAAAATAATAACCGATATAGAACGAGAAACTAATGGTTAGCTACATGATAAATCCTAATCTGGATATCATCAAGATTATTTGAATGAGAGGTCCCGAAAAAGAGGAAAAGAATTATAAGTTATCTTACTGCTTATTGATTTAATCATCCTTCCAAATTTACCAGCAATATTATTGGTAGAAAATTAAATATAAGTAGAGTCATTGGTTAATTAATTCGGGGATCCTTCCCTAATTGTAGAAAAAGGATGCCTTATAAATATCAACAAAATGAGGAAAAACCTCCAGTTATATTTTATAACTTGAGTTAGTCTTTTGAGAAATCACGTGGCACTTTGTCATTTTATTATTCAGAGTGTTTTTGGTAAGGGGGTATTTTGGCTAAAATCAGAGTTTCAGTTTTATTCAAGTTCGAGTTAATGATATATTTCAATCAGTTCATAGCTTTTGAATTCCCTAGGTTCATCCTGGTTGGGAAATCATTTTTAATAATTTTAGTTTAATTTTCTTTACTTTAGTTCATTTAGATTCTCTAGGTAATTTTATTTAACTTTAGGTTTCATTATTAGATAATTCTTATTGGTAATTTTATAATATTAGCAATAAAGTTAATTATAGTATTCTTTTTATTATTTTTAACTATCATATACTGGGTTCCCCATAATAGACTACCCATTTTAAATTATTAATACATTCCCTACGAGATAACTAAATAGGTCGTTCTCTGTGAGATTATCTTCTGTAGTCTTTGGAATTTAAGTAAATTATTAATCAAGTAGACGCCTGTCACAAATAAATTTTAAATTAATAATTTCGTGGAACGCCATTTTTCTACGAGAAGTTTGTTAGTTTTCATCAATAATTATTAAATTTTTTTTGCTTTGAGACATTATTTCAACATCCGTTTGAACTGTCATGAATCACTCAGTCCAACAACGTGTGTTTTGTGTAGAAATTTACATAAGAAGCAATTCGATAGAAGAAGTTAGGCGTGCATTCCGGCGTCAGTTTGATAACAACAATAGGGGTCACTCCGCCAAATCGTAAAACTGTTAAGTTATGGGTTCGTCATTGGCGTGAAATGGTTCTGTACAAAATTTGAAGAAGCCTGGACGTCGAAGAACAGTTCGTACACCAGAAAATATTGAACGAGTTACAATTGCGTTTACGAGAAGTCCTATAAGGTCTGCTAATCGACAAACCCTTATCCTAGGAATATCGAAGGGAAGCTTAGATCGAATTCTTCAAGGAGATTTAAAATTTCATCCCTATAAATACCAAATGGCAAAGCACCTTAGCAATCGAGATAATGAAGTAAGGTTAGCATTCTGTCAAGAATTTTTGGATTTACATCAAGGAGCAATTCACAGTCTCCTAATGACCGACGAAGTAAATTTTCATTTGAACGGCATGGTCAATAAACAGAATTTTAGATACTGGTCGAATGAAAATCCTCTTGAAATCTTCACACAGAACCTCCATAATCCAAAAGTTGCTATGTGGTGTGGAGTAGGATCTTTTGGTACTATTGGCCCTTATTTTTTTGGGATGAAAATAACCGCGCTGTAACAGTAACATCCGTGCGCTACGTTAATATGCTAAAGACATTTCTCATTCCAGAATGAAATAGACGAGGATTACTAAACAATGCTTCACTATTCCATCAAGATGGGGCAACAGCTCATACCGCCAGAAACTCAATGAGGGTCCTGCGAGAAATGTTTAATGGCCGACTCATTTCTCGATTCGGAGATTTGCCTTGGCCTTCGAGGTCCCCCGACTTAACGGCACCCGATTTTTTCCTGTGGGGATATATAAAAGCCAAAGTGTTTGCGAGTCGTCCAGGTACAATCGATGAACTGAAAGTCAAAATTCGTGAAGAAGTTGAAGGAATAGACGAATATTTGCTACGCCGTGTAATGAACCACTTTTTATCTAATATTGAAAAATGTGTTGAAGTTGGTGGAGGTCATTTAGAAGACGTGATTTTTAAAAGTTAGAATTGAATTTAGCCAAATATTTATAAGTTATCATACCCAAAGAGTTAGCTGTAATTTAGTAAAAGTTTGTTTTGTTAACTAAAAAAAATTTGATTCAAATATTAAAATGGGTAGTCTATTATGGGGAACCCAGTATATTCTTTCTTCATTATTATCGTTATCTTTTAATTGTTGTTTATTAAATATTTTATTGTTGTTAAGTTTGAGTTTCTCTGATCAAAACTAGCGTTTATCCCTTCACTTACCTTCCAATGTTTTAATCCATAAGTGTCTAGTGAAATAAAAGGGTTGAAGATATTTTTCACGTTTGTTCTGGCTGATCGATGATTGAAATCAAACTCCAACGTGTCATGGTTTTCTAAATCAAATGACCACACTGCAGATAAATAAATAATGATGAATAGGAATAATATAAATTCCTAAGTAAAGTTTTATAGAGTTTGATAGAGAGAGTACCATGCTACATATTCGACCTATCCTGGAGTACTGCTCACATGTTTGGAGTTCGGCTCCCAAATATATGCTGCAGCTCTTGGATACTATCCAGAAGAGAGCTATCCGTTTGATTGATAATCTCACACTCACGTGTTCAGTGATCTCTCTAGAACATCGTAGAAAGGTGAGAGATCTCTCCATTCTCTATAGATTCATGGTCGGTGCTCATCAGAAATCTCGTCTGTTGTTCCACCACGAGTGAATCCAGATAGGCGAACTAGATGAGCTCAAGCTGGTCACCTCTTCATTGTCAAGCTCGAGACCTGCCGAACTTCTTCCTACCAGACTTCATGTTTTTATCGAACAGCGAAGTTGTGGAATTCTTTACCTACTGAGGTTTTTCCCTATGTCTATCACCTACGAAACATCAAGGAAATTCGAATGCACATCTCCTCTCCCTCTCTTTGAACATTATAGGTTTCCCTCTCGTATAGTCAAAGTATAAAAAAGTATTAATTCTGTAAGGAGCATCTTCTATAAGTCTAAATATATACGAAATTCAGCTCTAGTCTCCTTATTGTGCTTCTGTGAATCAATTTTGAGCGATAGAATAACGATGCAACCATCTTGAATAAAAATTCTGTACCAGATAGCATGGCAAGCATTTTTTAATTAGCTAGCTTCCATTCCATACATGTTTCATCCATTCTTTCATCTTATACTGCCAAGAAATGTCTAATTCCATTCGATTACATTTGCGAGATGGGTTGTACCATTTTCATATACACCGTATATACATGCAGACACATATCTCCTAAAAACATTAGATTCGGCGTTTGGGGGTCATGAAATGCAGAGAACATAAAAAATTTGATTGCTTCACTAAAATTTCTGTCAGAATTCATTCCAATTACGTCTGCTTGTAGAAAACAATAATATTTTGTAGGGAACTGAGACATTTTCTTTCAATGCCAGACGTAATGAAATCAATTGAAGCATCGACTATAACATATTGTTATATGTTAATTGTTGAATTATGTTGTGACAAACAATCCAATTCGATAATGTATACATTCGCATGATACTATTCACTTCAACATTCCTTAATTTTAGGTCTCGCCAGCCAAAATGATAATTATAATGACTATATTTTGTAATAACTAAATAGCTACAATCTAATGTACCGCGATCATATTGCTTGCTTACTATGGTTTCCAAATGTGTGATCGGACCCTAACATTATCGGTAGTCTCCGAACAACTGATTAGGCTATAGCGAAATACAGGTTGATCTAAATTCAATGGAGCATTTAACTGTAATCCTATGAGATAAATGAGTAGCATCCCGTTATCTCATATTCATTACATCGTGAAAATGTTTGTTTGCCAGTGGTCTCTAAAAAACATAGTTCCATTCATTGTATATTATTCCATGATAGCTATTTCCCTGGATCACTGGATGAAATTTTGGTTATGTTGGAACTTGTATAGTTTGATGCCAATATAATATTATGAATAATGGAGTGTCCAGGCAAGCCCGGCGCATCCTCCAAATTGTAAAAATATAAAAAATGTAATAGGGGTTTAGTACAGGTTATTTCCAATAGTAGAGAAAATGAATGCATACAAAGACCCTCATCTCCTATTTTTTTTATAATGGGATGCATTTGAATGAAACCTTTTGCATTCGCTTCATTTTTGGACCAATAAACTTTGTTAACCCTTAGATTTTGGCGGTCGAACCCCCTCTTTTTGTTAGAGGGGTTGTTATTAACCCCATTTTCTATCTCGCTGAGTTCTCAACCGAATTCCTTCAAATTTACATACAGGGGTTTCGAGGGGTCAGCGATTACGAATCAGACAAGAAAATTTGAAAATTCAAAATGGCGGGTTAAAATAAAAAATGCATTTTGTAGTCCAACTGATGATTTTAGAGAAAAATATCAAGAGTCCAAAAGTGTTTAGAATTCAATTTTGCATGAGACTACCTTATTTTTATGACTCATATATCACCACTCATCTACCACTTCTTAGCCGACCTCTCAGTTACCCCCATGCTGCAAATCTACCATTTGCAACGATGATTTTGATTTTAGAGAAAAATTTCACGATACAAAAAATGTTCTGAATTCAGGTTTTTGTAGGAATTGGCCATTTTTGATGTCATTTACTACCCCCTACACTACTACCAAATTTTAAATGCATTTTGGGGCCATTCTATTGGTTTTAGGCAAAATTGACAGGGTAGAAAAGTGTTTAGAATTCAATTTTACGTAATAAAAGTATATTCATATGTTCACTTTCAACCCCTTTTTACCTTGGGAGGGTGAACAAATACAAATTATGGGTGGTGTGAATATTTTATTCAAAACAAATACTATCAAGACACAAAAAGTGTTCAGAATTAAATTTTACACAATAAATGTATATTTATATGGTCTATTTTCAACCCTTTTTCACCCTTGAAAGTTGAACATCCCTGCTTCGTAGGTTCGTTAGCCGTATATCTGCATGAAAATACGAAAATATTATACAAAAACATGACTAATATTTTCAAAAATATTTCTTCTCTCTGCACCTGAGGAGATTGGGTGTGGACGGAGTCGATAAGTATCGACGTGTGCTAACGTCCCACCATTTGTGTATTCATAAACCGGGTTGCTACCCCTTGGAGATCTATCTGATAGGGTGCAATTTAAAAAAAATTTATAAAAATTTAGGGGTGGGGGAAAGTGGAGGTGGGTAGTAAATGACATTAGAAATGGCCAATTTCTACAAAAAACCTGAATTTAATACATTTTTTATATTTTGAAATTTTTCTCCAAAATCAAAATCATGCTGCAAATGGCAATTTTGGATTTGCAGCGTGGGGGTAACTAAGAAGTCGGCTAAGAGGTGGTTGATGAGTGGTGATATATGAGTCATGAAAATAAAGTATTCTCGTGCGAAATTGGATTTTAAACACTTTGGACGCTTGGTATTTTTCTCTAAAATTATCAGTTAGGCTACAAAACGCATTTTAATATTTCAACCCGCCATTTTGTGACCGCTATTTTGGATATTCAAATTTTCTCGTCGGATTCATAATTGCTGACCCTTCAAAATCCCTGTATGTGAATTTGGAAGAATTCGGTTGAGAACTCAGCAAGATAGAATATGGGGTTGCTAACAACCCTCTCGCAAAAAGAGGGGGTGCGACCGCCAAAATCTCAAGATTAATAAAGTTTATTGGTCCAAAAATGAAGCGAATGCAAAAGGTTTCATTCAAATCCATTCCATTATAAAAAAATAAGAGGTTCTTGCATTCATTTCCTCTACTACAATATTCAAAACAAAATAATTTTTTCATGTAAAATTAGAGTATCTAAGAGTCAAAGAATATCTATGAGCTGCCAGATGTTGCCGTATGACTGCTGTTCAGTATCAAAAACAAATGTAGCTTGAGAAGAGTAAAGGGCTTTCTAAGATAAATATGAGACAATTCACGCCCGCTTCAAGGAGGGTGATATTATACCATAGTTGGCATGGTCAAGATGGTCAATACTTTAACACAAGTTTCTTGTTCTAAAGGAAATCATAAAATCGATAAGATCCATAGGACGGAAAACGAATGCTGGCTATGATAAATTTTAATGTTAACCATCTGGAGATGTTTAGGTAGCAGGGTTTTTCCAAACTCGCTGTGAGCCTAATACGGAAGTTTCAAACGTCTTTCTTTCATAAGTTACAAGATGTATCAAAATGTATCACAGGTGAATCGGGACGTAACGTAGTATCTAACCATCAAAATTGTAATTAAATGTAATATTCCTAATTATAATTGAAATAATATGTACATTCAAATCAGTTAGTAATATTGAGAAAACGACCGATAGGCTTAGAATTCTCCACCGAAACCATTCTGAATTCGAGGCCTCAAGAGAGGGTAAGAATTTTCAACAATCTTATAGCTTATTGGTTGAACAATTCGGGGATCCTTTTCCTGATTGAATATTGGTTCTTGAGAAAAAGGACGCATTACAAATATCCAGGTACAATGCCTAAAACCTTCAGTTATATTTTCTAACTCGAATGGTTCTCTTGAGAAATCACGTGACACTTAATTAATTTCAAATAATTTAACTTAATAGTTTCTTCAGATTGTTTTTGGTAAGAAGGGAGGATTTCGCTGAATCAGAGTTGTTTTTAGATTTTCAATCAAAGTTTGTTGTTCTCAGTTTTTTATTGAAGTTCAAGTTCAATAATACATTCAAATCAGTTCAATTAGTTTCGATACTCTAGGTTCATCCTGGTTGGTATCAATTCAATAATCTGAGCTCTATTTCTGTCTTTTAGCTAATTCAGATCATCTAGGTTTGTTCTATTTGAGTTAAGATTTCGATCTTATTTTTATTCTTATTAGTAGTGAAGTTAATTATAATATTCTTTTTCATTATCTTTATTTATCAAAGACATTCTTTTATTATCATTATCGTTTAATTGTTATTTTTATTATTGAATTTCCTTGTTGAGCACGAGTTTATCTGATTAATATTAGCATTTACCCTCCCACTTACCTACCAATGTGTTAAATCTTAAGTGTCTTGTGAAATAAAAGGGTAGTGTCAATGATATTGTTTAAGTTTGTTCAGGCTAATCAATGACTGGGATCAAACACACAGTCAATAAATAAATAGATTGAGGATTAGGAATAATATAAATTCCTTCAGTTAAGGTTTATAGTTTCATAAAGAGGGAGCCATATCACAACAACTTTATTGGTGTTTTTCATTCCATCTTAGTATTCTAGACAGGAAGTTCCTGAGACTTTCCATTTTCGCCTCATTTCACAGATTACCACAGGGATAACAACCACCGAATCGATCTTATAGTTGGAAAAAGAGATTTTTCATTACATAATTTATGTAATCAAATCATATATGAATTCTCGGGAAATAGGTCACATTAACACTTATGCTTTATATTTCCGTCTTTACGTACGTTTCGGTCTCACGACCATCATCAGAAGACTTATTAATTCAATAACCTGATTACTTAAAACTAATTGTATCAACACAAAGCGTCCTTATCGCACCAATTTCATTTAAAATGTCAACGTCGACGAAACAAACAAAAACACGAAATCGAAATTGTAGGGCATCGAATCGCATTGTGTTCATCAATGATCTACTATTCTTTCAGAGGTTTATATTTACAAAAATATGAAAATCTAATGGGACTAAAGTGGTGTAATTGGTAAACACCCTGGACTAGAAATCCAGTAATGTGGGTTCGAATCCCGCCTATGGTTCAATATTTCACGTTTATTCATTTTTATAATCATATGTTAAGTTATCATAATTCAGATTTAATAGTATATCTCTTAAAAACCATTTGGAGACGCTGAAGCACCAAGTGATACATACACCGTCTACCAGAAAGTAGATGTCCCACTGGAAGAATCAAGCACAATGCAACGTGATTCTAAGTTCTCACGCATTTTAAAGAAAGGACTGGATTGTGTTGGACATGCAGCCTCCAGGTGGCGATACCGAAACATTGCATTGCATTGAATGAATGGCAAACACATTTTCGTGCTAGTAGTCAGTAGAAAGGGTTAAGGCTGCTCAGTGACAACACGTTCATCAGTCCCAGATGACTGTTCCACTTCTCACAAGCTCATCAGTGGATCGAGTGAAACAGGCAAGTCACTATTCGACCATCTCCGTAAGAGGTGTAGAAAACCCCATTGTTTTGTACCGCCACCTGGGAGTTGTATTTTAGACACTATCTGATTGTTATTTTGAAACCCGTTAGAACTTTGAATCAATGGGTTGCATTGAGAATGATTCTTTGAGTGGAATTTCCACCTTCTGATAGAAGGTCTTTGGATAACTTGATGCTTCCCAAAAGGGGTTTTGTGAACCTTCTGTTCGAGATAGTCGAAAGTTAGTTCATCGTTCTACTCGTTACACTCATGATCTTATGAAAAAAGCGAAAAAGGTGTCCGGGACCGATGAACGTGTTGTCACTGTTCCATCTAGAGCAACCTTAACTCTATTTATGAAATAAGATGAGTTTTTATTTGGCTTAAATCTAATTTCAGATCAAATGAAGATCGACATTTCACATTTGTATTGTATGTGCTAGAATTGAGTTCATCAGAATATAAATTTGAACCCAACCATAGCGAATATTCTGTATAGATACGAATGAATGCAGTGTTTTCATTTGTTCCAAGAAAATTAATTGTCTAGAGTGATGATGTTTTGTTCAAATTCAATCGAATGGAAATTCAATGAAACGTACATCATCCTTTTATATAAGAAATAATGAAGATATCACAGGTAAGTTTGACAGTGTCAGATATTCACTGTCCGTCCAAAACATGATAAACTTTTCAAGTTCTGTTGCAAACTTGAATAAAATAAGAGTAATTCGATCGTTAGAAAGCGTTGGACGGGTAGTTAAGATATTCATGAGTATGAATAAATAAGAATAAATTGTGATAACTTATTCACGTTGTGACCGTATTATTGCAGGTTCATTTTGGATGCATGATGTCACGGTTCCTAAGTTGTAACCTAAAGATGACAGTTTAGAGTTATAGAGTTACGGAAGATTCAGAATAAGGAATCGCTCTCCATAGCTTCAACCTTTGTATTAACAGTTGAGCCTTTACCACACAGTTCTGCGATACAAATAACAACCTACTCGAAAAAATCAAATAAGTTCTTATTCAAGAGGATGCTATCAATCAACCAGAAAATGTAAGCGAGTTGGTCGAGTATCATGGGGTAGGTAATGTAGATGATATGAAAATATTCATTTCAGAGTGTAACGTGGCCCGTGTATTCTGAACTGAAGATGATATTACACTGAGAAATGTGAACCAAATAACACTGACTGATGAATTTCTCGCATATTATAAGTTATGAGAATGTTAGGGTACTTGAGCGTCACATTATTGTACCAGAGAAAATGTAATAATTGAGATATGAAGTCGAATAGCTTATAATATTATTAGCTCCCGCCAGATGCATAACAACTAGTAGAACTTCGCATGTTCCTAATTTGAAAAATGTCCGTTATATTACAACTCTTGGTGACGTGTTAGCAAAGTTATTCAGCATTATAGGGCCTAAACTCGACAAAGATGCATGTTGATGAATAAGCTAGAATGGATTAAGTTCACCAGGTCAATGTAGAACCCTTCCGAGCAAATACGTAGGGTGCTGTATCGTCGCTTGGAAGTTTTGTCGACTTATTTACACTGCGCAACCGATGGCTCGGTGTGATCGGGGCACTGTCGAAACTACACGATTAGTGGTAAGCAAAGTATAAGCCTCTTTTGTTTACTTGTCGCCACTACGCAGCCTATCCCAATTTGATGGAAGCTGATACGGACGAAGAAGGAAATCGTGTTGTTAGATCGTTGTGAACGGGTAGCTTTAAGCGGTTGTATGATAATGTACAAAACGGTGTCTACTGATGCATGACAGTCGCCACCAACTTATGTCGCGCGTGACATTGTTTCGGTGGCAAAACGAAGGCGACATCAGCGTGATTGGTGTAGTGAATGAATGTGCAGTGAGAGGAGTAAGTCTAGATAAGATGAAGAATATCTTGAAGAATGTATGAATGAATGAATGGGAAACGAGTGAGATGGTAGGGTGCTATTATATGAATGTATGAGGAATGTCGGAAAAGTGGAGAACTGTGCATGGTTCTGGTTAGATTTGTATGCTGGGTTTTTGATGACATGAATGCATTTCTGTAGGGAGGTCTAGCAGAGGACCCAGGTTGTCAGTGTGAAGTAAGAGATGAAGATTAGAAGCGTAGTGAATGAATGTGAAGTGAGAGCAATAAGTCTAGATAAGATGAGGAATATCTAGAAGAATGTATAAATGAATAAATGGGAAATTAGTGAGAAGGGTAGGGTGCTATATGAATATATGAATGATGTCATAAAAATGAAGAATTGTGCATGGTTCTGGTTAGATTTGTATGCTTGGTTTTTGATGACATGGAAGCATGAATGCATTCCTGTAGAAAGAGGTCTAGCAGAGGACTCAGGTTGTCAGTACGGAGCAAGAGATGAAGATTGGAAACATGTGTTGGTGAAATGTGAGTTGTATGATGATTTGAGAAATTTGAGAGAAATGGGTCTTGTGTTAGATGAGAATGATGGAATACAAGGATTGAATGTTGTATCAGAAAATGAGAATAAGTATACAGTGTTTGTGATTCATGCGAGAAAGATGTTTGGAAGAAGAACAAATGTTGTAGTAAATGAGTATGAAAGACGCAGGGACACACCGGCAGAAAGATCTAAGCTCGATTTTCATCGATGGCAAGTGGCTGACTACGATAGGATCCTAGAAATGTGACGACTCCACGTATCTGAGCTGGTCTAGCAGTACCGAGTTGAAGACTTCAACTCAACTGTAGCAGAATTTGATTTGTGAGAGATCACACCAGTGATCTTGAATTGACTGGTACCCCGGGGGTCGGAGGCCTCGGAGTGTAAAAGCTACGTCCTACCGCTTGGTGTAGGTTTCGTGCGGGTAGTGATTATAAGCCGCATGCTGGCTAGCGGGTGTTTGAGAGTAACATTGTTACAATCCTTCACCTTCGACGAGTGAGTTGCGTTTTCAGCTCGGAAACTGACCATGCATAGTCAGTAGGGATTTGGATAGTGCCCCGCTTATACCAGTGGGGTTCAGGGAAGTGCTCTCCCCGGACATACTGGCAGGTAGGATTCGTCCTACCGCGCTGATTGGGCGTGATCGCCTATGGTGGCGCGCAGTAGAGTTCTCGAGACAGAGACTTCACGTAAAACTAATACTTGGGCAACATATCCTAATACTATATTATAGAGGGTGAGGCTTCTCTAGATTGAGAACTTACTTGTTACGCTGATGAGATTGATTGCGTAACAGTTGTCGGGAACTATCAGTTGTAATGTTGCTGTTCGATTTCAGAAATCTTAGCATTCTTATCAATCGATATAGTGTTATTAGTGATGCCTTGCTCTCAAAGAATGGACTTTAAATGAGCAAAGTGAAATCGAAATTGTCTGTGTTGGTGGTTGTAGCAGTTCCATAATGAAAGACTCTCATCTTCATGGGCTTCTTCAAAATCAGAAGTTGTTTCAAAATACCAACATCAAATCGAAATTTTCACATTGCTACGATTGAAAACACATTTCATATCTGCAATAGTGGAAGTAATCGTTGTTGCGATTGAGCCAAAAACTTTAGGATGGGATTATGATGTTCTTGATTTCTATGAAAATATGGCACATCAAAGTTCTTCGAATACGGAAATTATAAAGTCTGGTGAATTAAAATATTATAGCATGGAAACAATAAGAACCAGAGGGCAGTTTCTTTCGGTAGCTTCATATTTCTATAATTATAAATAGAAATCACAAAACGCTTGCATGATTCTAAATTGGGCCATCCCTGAGGGATATATTAATTTGTCAGTCTTCCAATTTGGCCAGATGAGAATCCTCATTCAATATTCGCTCAAGCTTACATTGTCTGTCTAACATCGAACTTTGGTTGAGGAAACTTATTCACTTTTACTCTTTAATAATCATACTGGAATGGAAGAATGAATCGAATTAATAACGTGGTTCTGCGGGGTCTTTTCTTATTCTGAAATTGTCAATTATTTATTTATTATTGCATTTGAGAGTCGTCCACAGCCAACTCGAATTATAAGTAATTTTCAAACTGCAGTAGCCTATCCAGTCACAAAACACCTCAAACGTTAAATAAAGATAAAGATACATGAATTTGTTTATCTGTTGAGGAAGATCTCGGCCAATCAAGCCGTAAAATTGTGAAAGCTCATACACGGGCGGTGCAATCCATCTGTTGTGCATTGATGAGCTTGGGAAAATCTTCAAACTGCTTATGACTCACATACTCAATATCCACAAAAATTAAGTGTTTGTTGGCAATAACATTGGGAATACTGTTACAGGACCCTATTTCACCATAACACCTTAACGTTCGTTCAGAGTTACTGAAGTAATTCAAGTTCAAGTCAGTGCTCTCACACCAGAGGTGGTGTTATGTTTTATACTTGTCTGAAACGGATACGCTATTCCCATACTCACAATTACCCCACTTAGTGTGATAGAATTAGCTTTTTGGAATTTTTAATTCTGAGTTCGGAGGAAAAAATTGCTTTGAGTGGATAATTATGATACAAATTGAAGGAACTAAAATCGAACACTTTTTATTCGTCGCAACAGGTCCAAAAAAAATGGTAAAAATGGCCAAAACCGGTTTTTCGCGTCGGACATCGTCGGATTGAGTTAAAAAGGAAAAAGCTTCTAATAAGCTTATGCGCCGTAAAAAGACGGAAAAAATTAGCTCGAATGAACCCGATTGGATCAGCGATGACCCCGCAAATTGCAAAAACCATCGATTTTGCTCGAAATTTTAAATATTCATAACTCTTGTTCTTTTGGAGATTAAGAGGTGAAATTTTGACAGCTTGTAGCTTTTGAGCTCACCAAGTACCACACAAAATTTCAGCAAGATCGTATGAACATTTTTTTGCAAACCGCAATGCTCTATTTTTTTCACGGGATCATCTTCTTCTATAGTTAATGAACTTCTCACCGAATTTTCAACCTCTTACCTCCCGTAAAATTTGCTAAAACAATTATTTTAAATAATGGTATTTAGTGCGCTTGGAGGTATGGCGCGCGTGGAAGGGAGAACCGCCGCGCTATCCAACGCAAACTCTACCGCACTCGACTATCCGGTGTACATACAATCTGGCTGAAATTTTGTGTGGTATTTGGTGGGCACAAAAGCTACAACCTATCAAAATGTCAGCTCTCAATCTTCAGAAGAACAAGAGTTAGGCATATTTGAAATTTCGAGCAAAATCGATGGTGTTTTGCAATTTGCGGGGTCACCGCTGGTCCAATCGGGCTCATTCGCAGCTCATTTTTTTCGTCTTTTGACGATGCACGACGTGAAAAACCGGTTTTGGCCATTTTTACCATTTTTTTTGGACCTGTTGCGACGATTAAAAAGTGTTCGGTTTTAGTTCCTTCAATTTGTATCATAATTATCTACTTGAAGCAATTCTTTTCTACGAACTCAGAATTATTAAAAAATCACCGACATTTATTGCTAATTCTATCATATTAACTACTGCTTTCAGGTTCCCAATATGCTTATCAAATGATAAGTGGGTCGTTAAACTCTCTCGATCACGAATTGATTGAGCATATATGTCCGAAATACTGAGATATGAATCGATTAACAATGTATCTGGTTCTCTAGTAGTTTTAGATTTAAATTGATTGATAGAAATGGGTGTGCATTCAAGGAACATTAATAACAGATAAAACATCTAGTTTCCAAATTTGTAATTTGGGAAAATAACTGGTTTTGCGTCTATATCGTCACTAACTCTGAATTGACATTCTTGTTTGAATATTCAAAAGCTTATATCACCTGATTTGATTTTTCTTTGAGGACATTTGATAGAATTTAGAATATAAACTACCCGTTCCAGAACAGCAAATATCATTAATATCTAAAGTTGTAATAAGCGGAAAGAGTGAATATGAAATTTACTTTTCTGGTAACAAAGATTTGGAAAGATGAATATTATATAGAACTCTTCAACCTAGTCTTAAACAGAGATGATCGTACTCATCAACAACATTAATTGTGAAAGCGATCCTCGTTAAATTTCTGTGGTGAAAGAAAGCTATTTAGTACAAATAGAATGCCATGAAAGAGATATAAGAATCCTCTTTGCTGTAATTATAAATATTCAAGGAATGAGTTTTGCTGGAGAGAGAAAATTTTCATCTTTTCAATTTACAAATGAATAGGTGATCAAAGCTTCCGAATGTAGCTACCTTTATAAGATATTACTAATTATTAAAATAATTGGAACACATAGATTTTACACATTTCCAGAATTATGATGCACGAAGATTAAACCAATATAATTTGTTATGCTGAATCACTAAGAATATTTACCTGCGTCTGGTCCATAATGCGAGGAGCACCGTACTATTTCCTATAACAGTAATTAGGAAAATAACTGCTAGCATTGCAATTTCGAATTGGGCCAAGTTTTCATCCCTGGGGTTAACTTCAACTCCTGTAACTCCTGTCAGAATGGTATAATTAATTTCATGTGAGGTATTCATAGCGGCTTCTTGGTTTTGAAACATGAAACTTGGAATTACGGCGTCAGCTGTAAAAACCAAACAGAATTATTGTAAACAACAAGCTCAAATTAGTTAAGGATACTTTTTACAAATTGTAGGTCTATGCATGCATGTACTATTAGTTATCATTTATTACATATTGTTAAGAGTATGTCACATCTTTATCGTCTTGTATAAAGAAGACACAATTCTTCAAATCATTGTTTTTGAATATTATTCCAATTATCAACGGAAGAATTGTATATGTATATCAATATTGAACACCATGGCTGATTACATGGTTACTGAAGATGGCAACACCTAATTAGCGAAACTCATTTGAAAATTAATATGGTGCTTGAGGATACATTTTATTCGCTTCTTCCTTGACTTCATTGGGATTTGACGTGGATTTAACCAGCATGACGCAGACATGGATGCAGTTTGTTAAGGTTAATACGGCAAAAAACTGTTGTTCAGGGAATATGGCGAAAAATATGGAAAATATACAGCTCAAGTTTCACGAATAGGTATATACCAGTTGAAGCGAACCAAACAAATTGTATTGCTTGACAATGTAGGCAAGTAAAATGCTACCAAGTCTTAAAAAAAATGGACCATGTCTATGTGCGATGCTCTCACTTCCTTTGTACAAAGTTAGGAAAAATGAGATGCTTCCGCGACAAATGGAAATTTGAGACACTTTAGTTGTTAATATGAAGCATCGCTCAAAATATTCAACATTATTTTGCGGTTGAAGGCGCGTTATGAATCAATAAATAACGCACATCTCATCCTTATCTTTGTCGAATCTTTAATGCACTTATTATCTCTTGATATACCGGTCTTTTAAACTCAAAATGTATGTCTTTGAGCAAGTACAAAGATACTAAAGACTTAATGTGCATATTTCAAACTAGTATAAACAGTTGGAAGCGTGGAGGGACGTGGAATTATACTCTATGTCATGTGAAAAACGTTAAAATATATCCAAGTCTTTCACCCAGTTTGGGGTTGAGTTTCGGAAAATATTATTCATAGCGGATGCCTTCATCGTATAAAGAATCCAACTGCCAAGTTTCAAGTCAGTCCTATTCATAGTATTGAAGACATGAGTGGTATTTGCCTTTTATACAGGGTGTTCCTTAGTGCTATGCGAATATCTGAAGGTGTGATTCCTGGGTCAATTTTAAGTATGGAAGTTCCTATAAACCTGTCTTGAAACGCTATATTTCCAATATACAGAGTGGCAAAAGTTATTTTGTGAGGTTTTTCAAAAATTTTGAAAACGGTTCTAGAGATTGAGCTAAATTTTGGGAGACGCGATAAATGTTCTAAAATTTAATCAGTGTCGTAGTTATGGGCTAGCCTTACAGCAATTTTAACAAGAAAAGTGGTACGTCACTTATGTTTTCTGAGTTGGGTAATTTTCTTAGATGTCCGGGTCAATTCTGCATGAAAAATTTATCGCCATTTATACCGTTTTTGAGTAAAGAAATAAAGACCGTTGTATTGACCGAAAAAATTAATGGAATTATCAATGAATACAATTTTGCAATAAATCTAGTTGGCCGCTGACATTTGAGTTTCACATTCCACATTCTCAAGTAAGTCTGGGGCATTCCAATCTGTTCACTTCGAGTATCTTAGCTTTACAATTTTGTTAACAATGGTGAATTATTCAAATGTGGAAATGGCAAATGGCTTCGCCGACGGCAATGCATAGAGATCCAGAAATATTTATCACCAGAGATATCCCAATCGTGCTTGGCCAGATAGTCGAACCTTTTCTGATATTCATCTTCGTCTTGTAGAAACTGGCTATTTTCACAAAGGTATATCTGAAAGTAGACGTGTTAGAACACCAGAAATTGAAGAAGCGGCGCTACATGAATGCGTTGAACATCCTCAAACCAGTACGAGGACGATCGCTAGAAACTTGAACATTTGCTACCGAATTGTTTGGAGAATTTCGTGTCATATTTTATTAATACAGGCATCACTACACAGAGATTTTCAAATGCATGTCAGTGGTATAATGTTGCTCAAAATCCGCAATTTCAATCAAAAATTCTGTTTACGGATGGAGCTAATTTTTCAAGATATGCAATTTAAAATTTCCACAACAATCATTTGTTGGCGGATGAAAATCCTCATGCCACAACCGAAACCCATTTCTAGCACCAATTTTTCGGTGAACGTAAGGATAGGAATCATTGGTGACTACTTTATTGGCCTATTCTTTCTAACGGGACGACGGACAATCTTACTGCAATTGTCTTCAAGAACAATTGCCTTGCTGCTTGAGCAACAAGAAACGAAATGTGGTACATGCACTATGGCGCACCAGCACATTTCATTCTAATGGTTCGCAATTATTCACCAATTTCTTATACAAATCATTGAATTGGCCGCTGTGGGAAGCAAGAATGACCACGGCGGTTCAGACTTTTTTGTGGGGCATCTCAAGACAGTAGTATAGACAATTCTCATCAACACTGTAGAGGATTTGGAAGAAAGAATATTTGCACCATGTGATACAATGAAGAACACTCCAGGAATATTTCAACGAGTATGCAATTCCATGAGGAGAACGGAAGCGTGCATATTAGCCGGAGTGCCATTTTTAGCAACTTTTGTAGTGATGGTTAAGTTGCAATATGTTGATATTGTATGTTGTTAGATTTTGTTGATATTATTATAGGCCAATTAGATTTTTGCAAAATTGTATGTATTCTTCAATAAAATTCACTCACTTAATTTTTTCGGTTAATACAACGGTTTTCATTTTTTTACTCAAAAACGGCGCATCTGGCAAAAAAAGGAGGGCTTTTTCATACATAACTGACCAGGCTATCTACCGAGAATATATAAAGAAAAAATCTTGGTGGCGTAACAGCTTAGTGATGTACCAATTTTTTTGTTGAAATTGATGTAAGACTAACCCATAACTACGACACTGATTAAATTTTAAAATAACTTATTATGTGGAAAAGAGTGTTCCTAAGTCACATTAATCTGTCTCGAAACTCCATATCTCGGAAAGTTTTCTGAATTTGTGAAAAAAAACGTAAAAAATTATAAAACTGGCTGGCAACCTGTATATCGAAAACAGAGCGTTTTAGGACAGGTTCATGGGAACTGTCTCAATTAAAATTGACCCAGTAATTACAAAAACAAAATATTCACATTTCAATGAGGAACATCCTATATATAAGTAGCTGTGGTTCACGTTCTACACATGCAGAAACAGCAAATATCAGTAGAAAATACTTCGGGTGCACCGCCACGATGTAATTCTCCAAGTTTCAATACTAAATAAGAATATTTCCAATGAGTGGAAACAGCTAAAGGCGTGAAAAGCCGTGAAATTATACTCTGTCTTGTGGAAGTTTATTTGAACTGACAGGGGTATCTATGATATTGAATGGTCTGTTACCGACATTATAGTGTGAATATCAATGTATCAGTTGTCTGTCATGTAAACGTTAGCTGTCTTGTTGATGTGTTAGATATGTGTAGCATACATAGTTTGAACTGTGATAATGATACAATAATCTATGGATCTGTCTGTCATGTAAATTGTACGTGATCATATTGATATTTACGTCAAAATATATCGAATCCCTTTCAATTCGTTTGAGATTGAGTTTCCAAAAATCCGTTTCTAGCGTGTACCTACGTCGTATGAAGAACACATCTACCAAGTGTCAGCGTTAGGTATTTACCTCTCATATAATATAGGTACAGATTACCATCAATTTATACCAATGGTGATGTTATCATTCCAAAAGTAAATATGTTGATCACATCGCGAATGAAAATACATCACATTTAATTTAATAATTTAAAAGAATGAAATTCAGAGTTATTAGGGCATGCGCTATATATTTACGGTAATCCAGGAACATACTAATTTTGCCTTAAGAGGATTATTATGATTCATAATTGGAAAACTCCCTAGTTGATAATTTTTCAAAGTAGTCCAATCCGGCTTACTAATATAATATTCCGTTAATATGAGGTTTCATGTAAACTGAATATCATCCAATACTTTTCGACATCATGAATGTGTTTGAATATATTTGACATATGTGTTAAGGTGACCTATTTCTCAAGAATTCACATATAATTTATACTCGAGTCAAGAATCATTTAAATATTTTTTCGACCTGCTAAGTCTCATCCTAACTCTTAGACCACCTTGGACTCATTATTCATATTCATAAATATCTGTATATATTTTTATGTTCAGTTAGGTAAGAATATATAGAAACATAGGAATGTAGAGTAACAGTGGCGTACCAGGCATCTGGGGCCCGTGAGCGGAATCATAGGACAGTAGTGATCAATTTTCAAATAGCTGAATCGTTCTTGTTGATTATGATTTATTAATTCTAGTTTTAGTAATACCTAGTTGTTTACTATTTCGATGTTATCTTTGTTGTATGTTGTTATGGTATACTCGAATATATTGTATGAATGAATGAATGGAAAAAAAATAGAATAATGAAGTAATAGAGTTGTGGTATCTCACAATATTCCCCTCGAGAGAAAAACTATGAAGAAGACATTACTTTCTTTCTTCCGCAGTTGTTCAGAATAGAGTTTTACACATGAGCAGGTTTAAGTCTGATAATTGAAACGTATTTTGGAGTATTGTTCAACGAAAATTCAAAAATTTTCCCAGTTCTGTCTCATATGGCAGTTGCTGTGCCTTTGTAATTTTGTTCACTCTTGCGAAAAAAAAAATTATTTGAAATGGAAATGTTGCTGGGTTGTTGATGTTGAGGAGGCATTGAATTTAGATTTTGAAAATGAATTTTTAAATGTTTGTTTAAATTGATTGTTGGAGGAGTCTGAGAAAGATTCTTCAGGAATTCTTAATGATTGTCCGTAATCCAATTCCGCAGAAGAACGATCAAGATCTTTTTTCATAGCAGTGCGAAAACCTCATAATAAAATTGGTGATTGTTCTACCCATTGTGTAGTATTTTTGCTGGCGATGATGGCTGACTTTGATTGTCTATAGAAACTTCCAACCATACTATAGTTTTTTGGATTATCACTGGCGGTTCGAATTACCTATGTTCAAATTAATTGAAACAATTCAGAATACAGTTTGTCAACCTGGGTCTGTGGTTATCTGAGATGGAACACCGAGCCGTGATATGTAATGTGTGATGAAGTTATCTGTGATAGATGGTACAGAACTATTTGAAATGAATGATTATTTAGTTTGGTTTAGAGCTTTTTATTTTATTGTGTACAATTTTGTTGATATGTTGGTTGTATGTTGTTATGGTACATTCAAATATATTGAATAAATAAATTAATGAGAAAACATAGAATAAACAAGGAATAGAGTTGTGGTATCTCGCAATGTTCTCATTTCCGTAATTATGAAAAAGCTGTGATCAGTTGATCACTGACTTCCCTCAATTTTTATAGAACAAATTTTTGCTTTCATACACATCTGTGGGTCAAATGTTTGACTGAAGGAGCAGAAAATATATTGCAAATGATTAACAGCAGATGAAAAACATTGAATTACACTCTATATTGCATGGACATTATATTAAAACGGTCTACATAATGTCTTATACTCTATGTTTTAAATTTACAACTGGTGTCAAGTTAGGTCTCAAAATTATTGACACTATAATATAACCTTGTATTACACTGACACCTTCTGTGTTATAACAGTGTCAATAGACACTATTGTAACCGTATTTCATGGTACCAAGGAGCATAGAACTATTATGCTTAGACTAAAGTTCAATTCCAAAGAGTAGGCAGAATGAATGACCTCACTTGAATCTGTGGGTGAAATAAATGCGTGTGTAGTATGTGTATAAGCACAGGAACACTGCTGTCATGGTTTGATAAAATAATACAATTTCATTTGAAGAACTCAAGATTGATGTCGAAAATAGCACTTGGAACGGTGCTACTTAGCTAAAAAAAATTCCCATTTTTCCTGGTTTACGAACTGCAAAATTTCAAATCCGTACGACTAATAGGAACGATGCAATCGTGATAATAGTGGCTTACGCACGAACACACAGACATCATCTCAGAAATAGTCTAGATTGATACGCAAATTCGTATTTCTTTTTTAGGCTTCTCTACAATACTTTTTACGTATAGTGAGGGGGAAGGGAGTGAAAATATAAACAAATGAGACATCATATCCCAGACCAGGATCGAACTGTAGCTCTAACACATCACGATTTATGATCATGATTCCTTAATTGTTGAATGAAACTCTGGTTGTGTTGAAACAATAGTTTTCAGCTGGAAATGATTCGGACTACTCTGTAATTTGCTTCAGACTCAGCTTGGACCGTAGCTTCTAATTGAAAATACCATAGATTAAGGGAAATATTTTCACTTAGAATTATACTAGACTAAGATGGAATCTCAGCTGATATTATTGATAAGAAATAATCACCCTTATACCCTAAAAATACTAATAAAGTACTGAGAACCTTTCGGCAACCAAGTAGCCATCATCAGAGTAAACTAAATTATGAATCAAAATGTGCTTGATTGAATATTATTTCGAGATAATAATGTAAACAATGGGTTACCCTCAGCTGGAACTAGATCGGAATTCAATAGATTGCTTTTTCGTTTATACATTTCCGTCCCTCCTGAATTACCTAAATAATCAGTTTCCTTTCCTTGATATCAACATTATAAAAGATGGTAATCACTTGGATTTCCACATAAACAGAGGACCCACTCAAACAAATAAGTATACCCCGGCGGATTCAGCTACATCATTTAGATATAAGATGGCTCTGTTTAATAGTCTAGTTCATAGATTGTTGAACATCCCTTTGAGCCAGCAAAATTATAACAGCGACGTTGAGAAACTCCAGCAAATTGCGTTGGACAATGGGTACCACAAATCTTTGATCAATAATTCAATTTTAAACAAAAAAGGAAATTGGTACGTAGCCATCAAACTAAATTAGAGGCATTACCTTCAAATACTTCAATAAAGTTCGAAAGTTTCACTTATTCTTCAGTAATTAATAAATTACTTTGTTCTCTAAATTTGCAATACAACTAGTTTATAGATGCAAGAACAAGCTAAAACACCGTTTAGGCAACACCTTTGACGAAGTTTCCGATTACGACAAATCCGGGATTGACAAAATCAATTGTGAGTCGTGTTCAAAATGCTAAGTGGGTCAAACTAGAAGGATCATTTCAACTCGTCATGAGGAACAAATTGTTCATATAAAGAAAAATCATCGGTAGTCGAAAATATTTTGAATACAGGTTACACCATTTCTGAAGAAAGTTTATCACTTTTGAAACACAGTACAGACAAATATCTAGGTAATTTAGAAAGGATGGAAATGTATAAACGAAAAAGCAATTTATTCAATTCCGATTTGTCTCCAGCAGATTGTAACTCATTGTTTACATTGTTATCCCCAAATAGTATTTGAACAAGCACATTTTGATTTATAATTTAGTTTATTTTGATGATGGTCTTCAGTACTTTAATAGTATTTTCAGTGGATAATGATGATTATCTCTTATCAATAGTGTTATTATTTATCCATAGTGTGAACTATTTTATAACTCAGCTGATATATTTGGAGAACCATATCAATTACTTCACTGAATGAGCATCGTAACCTACGCAAGCACATATGTATAACGATGAATTGGCACTAATGCTGTTACTTTGAATGACCTTTAGAAACACACATACTAATTTTGTGCTATTGCATATTAGTTATTTAGTATTCGGCAGGTCTCATACTGCTGGTTCGGTAATCGCATCAACTTTTCTTCATTGAATCAAGAAGGAGAGGGTGAAATATACTTCTCATGCAGTGTTCGTGTATTGAATTATTCATTATAATTTAGAAGAGGATTAACATTCTGTAGGACTACTAAGATATCATCCTAGATCTGGATTATATCAGAGCTCTAATAATCTCATTCGGAATTACACTTGTTGTCTTGACTGAAGAGTAGTTCGTTCAATGGTACATTATGAACAGAAAACAATATTATTGTTTAGTTTATATATGAGGTGAATTTTGAATAATATGATTAACGATCTGGATTACATACTTGTTTGAAATTTGAAGATTCTAAAGCTTGAAGTAGTAATCGAATTAATTCAGATTGGAACAGAGATACAGATGGTTAATTTTCGTAGATGCTTCTGGAAGTAGGAATACAATCCTATTACTCAATCAAAAGTGTTTGTTCTAATAACAAGACAGCCAAGCCAAGTATGCGAATATATACTACGATTCCAGAACTTTGTTGAATAATCATAAAACAGTTTTACAGACGCAATTTAGATCATGAACTAAAGTAAGAACCTTCACTCGAATTGGTGTAATAGATATGTCATCGGCAAACATAATTCACGATTATGATTGATTATTCTGGAATAAGTTTGGAATACACTCACATACTATTATGTCAGACATATCTCTAGTTTCTTGAAATTATTTTCAATCGAGATATTTTATCGTTCTTTTTTCTTTTGATACTCAGCTACTAAGCGTGTTCTATATGAACTATGGCAAAATTGAACAGAAAACATTCATTTATTTATTTTTTTTATTTATTTATTTATTACTGCTTACAATAAAATGTTCATGAAGGACACCTAAGCGTACTCGTATTTTGTCAAGCAGCTATAAAAATAAAGATAATTCTTAGTAAAACTGAACTAAGCTAACCTAAACTGAAATTCTATTCATATAGATTTCGTTGGAAATGTCAAAACTGAAATGTAGCCAAACATCTTCTTAGTTCAAAAGTTATTGAAGATGATCTACTGATTGATCATTACAAATTAGATTCTATTGAAAATAACAATAATAATAACACTGATATCTTTTTTCATGCTAATAAGAGAGATAGAGTGTTGTAGTTTTCAATGATACATTTTTAAGTGAAATTAGAATTTATGTTTTGTCAACAATATAATATACTTTTAAATTATTATTAAATTAAATAAAATAAATTTTTAACTTTTTTGACATACAGTTTTACCAAAATTTTCATATGTTAACAGATCATTATAATGTGCTCTAGTTTCGTAACAATGATATAATCTTGGAAAAATGGACACTGTTATGAATTTATTTGATTGCTGACAGCATGTACATACCTTTTATGTTTAATATATTATTTTCAATAAAAAGAGGTTTTGCACTTTCTCTGCTCTCTTTCCGAGGAATTACTCAACATATATAATTTTGAGTTATTTGTAGAGGCTTTAAGACATTATGATGAGCTGAGCCTCGAATGCTTATGCCATATCTAACTAAGGACGCAACCAAACTGTTGTAAGTCATCAACAGAATTTTTTCGTTTAGAATATTTCGTAGTACATAAAATTTGAATATTAATATTCTGATTCTTTCGTTTAAATAATAAACATGAGTTGACCACTCGGGATGTTGATCTATATAAGCGCCCAATATTTTATTATAGAGGTATTTTGCAGAATAACAGTAATGTCATTTAAAATTAGAGGTTCTAGGTTTTTCGGTAGACCAGTATCGGTTGACGAAAAAAGAAGTATTCAGCTTCAGAAACATTTAGCTTCAATAGGTTTATATCTAACCAATATTTCACTATATTAATAGCTTCTTGCCATATCTTCCGTACTCGATCCTATGACCTTGCAGAGCATATTAAAACCGTATCATCTGCGTATGAAAGAATTACGGAGTATTGGTTACAATTCTGTAAGGAAGCTCTAAAATATTGATTAATTATTTAATGGGAAACACGTAGATTGATTGTAAATTTCAGATTTGGTTTATATCAGTATTTCGAATTGATAATTCCGAGTAATTATATTGTTGTATAGGAAGATAGATTGTACCGGGCATTGACATCCATGTAGTTTAAAGCCAGATTTGCATACGGTTCCATTCATAAATCGCGTTTATTTTGATTTCATTCAGAAACGTGCATATTACGTGTCAACAAAAGATATCAGAACAGATGTAAAAATAAAAACGGCACAAAATCGAAGAGCTGGTGAACCATCATGAGCGCGAAATGAGCAAAAAATGGCTCGGCTGTAGCTGGTGTAGGTGACTCGACTAGATCCTTCATTGGTATTGAAAGAACGCCTCGCAAGCATTGAATGGAATTATTGTCAGTGAGACAGTGCGAGCAAGACAACCAAATTGAATTTTCCAGAGCAACCAGCTGTATTGCCAGAAGTAAGTGTTCAGCCAGTTACTATTTAAGTATTTATCAATTCTGTTAATTGATGGATGAATAGCCGTTTTTATTAACACTCATATGAATATTTGTTGACAAGGCTATAATAAGGGAAATAGCCCCGCTTTCTCAACAATCATTGTTTCTGAGCTTCCTTGTGCTTCCCCCGGGTCGACATAAATTATTATTATACAGATAAAGTGAAATATCAATGTATGTTCAAGCTATAAATAGATTATTGGGGAAGTTCCGTGTTTATCCAAAAAGACTTTCTGCAACAGCTATCAAGTAGTCAAGAAGTAACCAAGTATTAATTGCAATTAATGCCTGTCATTTTGATACTACTCGGTCTGTCTTATTGACCCCTGGTTACTTACTTCACTGAGACTACCCTGGGACAAGGCGTAGATAGCACAGTGATACGCTCTGTGGTAAGGGCCCTAGCAGAAGCCCTCAACAAGGAGTAAACCTTCACAAGAATCTGGTGCCCGAGAAACCACCATTAAAGTCAATCAGATTCAGATCTGGTAGATGTGAAGGAATATTGGAGCCGTAGTCAGTGGAAATTGCCAAAAAGTAACAAGGTACGTCACAATTCAAGAATTTATTGATAAATATCAGGATTAGCGTTGAACCTACAATTGTGCCTTCGGGTACACTCATATTTATTATTTTAATATTACTAATGGCATTTCGAATACCGCGATGGTCTAATTATTAGTTTGAAAATTTTTAGAATATTGCATATTAGTTCTTGAAGAGGTTCTTCAGTTCCAATACCCATCTGAAATCCAAATTGCTTGTTGGCAATTAATTATGTTCATCAAGAAAGGAACGTAACCTATTATACAGAGACTTTTCAAATATTTTTCCCAAATTATTTATTAAAGAAATTTGTCTGTAATTAGACATATCCATCTTATTTCCCGCTTTAAACATTGGAACGACAACCCTCCCCTCAAACTAACAAGGAATATCTGCAGTTTGATATACTAGATTAATAATATGGACGATTAGTTTCAGTAATTTCGGAGTAATCTTTTCAAACTCAGCAATGTCAACAGGATCTAAGAAAATTAATGACATTATATACTTCTTTTGTGTAAATTGGACCAGGTTTGCAATTATCTGGTTGATATATTTATACCAGCTTCCACAAATAAAGAATTAAAAGCGTTGGCCTTTATATCATCAGAACTGATCTTGGCCCCCTCGGTACAAATTTCATCGATTCAACAATTCTGTTTTTAAGCTATTGCATATAGCTTCTATCGCGGGCTTTGAGCGCGGCGACCGAATCAAGAAATACCGTAACGAAAAATAACCTAATGTAACGACAATAACCTAACACCCACCACTCCGCCTACCATGTAGCTCAGGCGAGCTTAACATTGTCGAAATGTTAACTTTGAACCTTTTAAAAGGTCGTGATAGCCCCAAACTGGGTCGAAAACTGTTTTGAATTAGTTAATTTTCGATTAATCGAATAACGTTCACGTGAGGAGGGCGTAGCTCGCGAGTTAGAAAAGTGCAAATTTACGGTACATAGAACGTCTTAACGAGGACTTTTCGCATGCGGTTTTCGCTCCATGTCGTTAGGTTATGAACGGGGCCAACTAAATAGCATAGTCTCGGGCCCTAAAATGTCGATTAAATAGGAAAATTTAACTAAAACAGTTTGAGGTATTCTCAGCTGTCAGCTACTAGCGTCTGACGTGCGACGTACGAAAGGGAATTTTCTAGCTACTTGAATATACCGAAAGCGGGTAAAAGCTAGCGGCCCATAGCCCAAAATACTTTATTACAACTGGCGCCGGCTGCACGGGGTTCGAAACAGCCCCAAATTAACAAAATAGAGGTAAAATGTATAAACTCTAACTTACGCGCAGCGAGCTCATCGAGGCATATGTCAAAATGATTACGTTCGTAGCTAATTACATAGGACGTCTGGCGTTCATGCAATTGTGTTTGTATACAATTCGAACCTTCTAATTTCGATAGGCCACGTGAAAATCCAGGAGCGGGAAGCGCTATCGAGATTTGAACGTTAAAACTTTCGTATAAAATTGTGTTTACAAGTCAACTGACACTTGTAACAGAATACTCTTCATAGAGATCAAGATGATACTCTTACCTGACGCCTTGTATGTTTCCCCTACGTGGCGTCTTTTGGTACTACGCGAAATTCGACGCGTAAGCGACTCACTGCTCACATAGGAAACAACCTCCAGTTTCCAGACCTGTGTATACGACCGTGGTACGACTGTACGTAGCTCGCACAACAGTGAATAGCAGTTGCTGGTGAATAGGTGTACGCGTAAAATTTGTGTATAGAGTGTTTTAAATATGAATAAACAAAGTGCATTTATTAATGAAGAAAGTGATGACAAAATAGTGAAAAAAAATGGCAGTCCCCGAGTGCCACACGTTTCTTTTATTTTTTTTTAAATCGATAATTTCGAAAACTTATTTATGTTCGTTTGTTACCTCATTGTTGATTCTCCATGTTTTGTACATGAAGATTATAATGATAAACGAAGAGCCCATATATAGAAGCGAGAGAAAGAGAGGCAGTATGTAGTTAGGTACAGAAGTGGTTCGAAGAGGCAAGTGTAGTATATTATGCTAACCCAGTTTTGAGTATTTTCAATCCAAGTTACAGAGGTGCACATGAATGCAAGCAAGCACGGATATGTGGCATGATTTCTACAGCGTTTCCCTGAAGATGGAGAAATATTGAAGGTGCAAGACGTGCCCAACAAGGTGATATTGTTTGTATTAAAAGAACACAATTCAGACCTGGACTTGAGATCAACAACAAAATATCTTGGTCCTAACCGTTTCATCAAAATTACGATTCTTACGACGTACATCGTTAGTTCTAAAGGACCTAGTCAAACCTCAACATGTGTGTAATTCATGAAGCCTTTGGCTAATTGTAGGATGGCCGATTGTAGGATTCTGAAGTAGGCTTTTTGAGTTTCTCGCTAGATTACAACGATGTAGCTGTGCAGTAGTGTGCAGTTGTCAGCATTGGGAGGAAGAGAGCAGAAAACGGAGAAGAGAGATGAGAGGAAGAGACAAAGAGATAATGAGAGAGAGCGAGAGAGAGGCGTGACTGTTGAGGAAACTTCCTGGCATGAACAAGAATAACTTTTTAAAGTTGGAAGAAAAAACCAAATTTACACAAAAACGTGTATCGTTTACTTTCTAATTAATGCTGACGAATTGTTTCAGCACATTGTTGCATTAATCAAAAGTTAGATGGTGCTGTGTAAATTTGAGTTTCATTCTCCAACTTAAGAAAGTTTGAACTTATTTCACACCACTTAAATGCCGGAACCATAGATATAACATGAAGAAAAACAATTATTTACCATCTTCAGGTGAGCTAACAAAAATCAAAAATGTAGAGAAGCTTCCCTGGAGATGTTAATGATAAGTATCGATTATCATCCACCGTAATGTTGTATCCAGAAGTAGAAATTACTAAGAGATACGCCGCCTCTCAAACGTTTCTCTGAAATGCTATATCGAGAACCCGTTGTTGTTTACTGAGCTCCAAACTTTTTGTTTCTATATACAATCTCTTTATACATGAGAAAAAGCAGATGCATATCCAAACATAAACATCGATTGTATGTCATCTGTAATCAAATTATTTGAGTAACTTCTTTGTTCCCTTACAATATAAAGTTTCGACACTGGAAACCAGTTATGATGAATGAGCGTGGTAATAATTAAGGGACTCCAACATGCTGCTAATGCAGAGGCTATTATTCATTTTTTGATGAAATGAGAGAGGATGGAAAATTGTTTGCAAACAATTACAGATTAGATAGGATGATGGAGATATATCTGTTGTAATTTGTTATTTGTTGGAGCCAGGGAAGTAGGATGAAGATTATGATAATATGTCTATTTAAGTACCGGAAGTAACGTGATTTTCAATGTATCTCAGTATTCAGAATACACTATTGTAGGGTTTCTAGTTTCACATATTCGAAATTAGGTGCATACATTCTGGTTGAACTCAACTAGACAGGAACGTTTTTGAAACTGTATTCCTGATATCATTCTATGGCGTTAGATTTGTTTCCACTTACCAACTTACCTGATATCGAATTGGGTGTACTCTGATTTTTCTTCTTCTGTTTATTGTGTAATGTGAGTATCAGATAATGTAGAGAACTTTTATTCTCAGAATGTTCGTTCTTCTTCCACCTCGGTGAATGTTTCAGAGCAATAAGGTATTTTGGTTGTTGAACAGATTTTTTCACCTTGCTGAAATTTACATACTATAAACAAATGTTATTGGTGGAGAAGAAACTATTGATATGTTCAACCAAGAAGCACTCTGCTGGCGTAACAACATTCTTACGAGAGATGATGCTGACAAGTTGTGATAGTACGTACTGCCTTTAATTCAGATCTCTCTTTGCTTTCAACATCTTATGCTCTAACACCATCAAATATGCCAAGTCAACGAAACTCATCACTCAACCTTGCAAAAAATGTCAACCAACTCCATTTCGTCGAGCTCAATAAAACCACCACCGAAGGCACCACCAAATGCTCGCAATAAGAAGGAGAAGTCAGTACTACTTACGGAGTTTACAATAATGAGTTGGAAGAGCGCACAATAGCAAGCCAATGTTCGAAACAGTAAACGAAAAATCATGGGTGATTCAAAGAAACCAAATGCTAAGAAAACAAGATTTCCGAACATTTTCTGTCCCGTTTGCTTAAAGATTTATGAAGATCCCCCTGAAAGTGACTGGGTTCAGTGCAGTAGTTGTAAAAACTGGTTCCATGGGACTGTACTGTTAGCTTACTCTGGATTGGCAGTGTACATATATCACATGTGTGACACAACAAATGACTCAAACTGCACGTGCATTCTTATCAGGTCATATGCTCTTGTCAGACTTGTCTTTTAAGAGTACGCGTTTGCAAAAGGTTGAAATTTTTTTATTTATCTCTCATATCTTCGCCAAATATTTTTTTGTTCTTTAGGAATAGTTATATATGTTTTGTATGTTTCTATAAGAATGATAGGAGTGTTCTAGTTATTTTGAAAATAAATGTCTTATGAAAAACTAGGTACTCCTAACCGCCATTCCCCTAACTTTTCACTTTGAGAAAAACAATTTTTCAATTGAAATTTACACCACTTAAATTTTGCTTCCACTCATATATCAAACACAAAAGAGTCAATTCTTCTGGAAAATATAACCTAGGCAATTGAAATGTTCCCACTCTCAGTGATAATTTTTATATTCACTAGTATAATTTACATTTTAAAATAAATAAAAGTTCATTTCTTATTAGTAAATAAAGTTTTCATTATGTAAACATTTTTCATATTAACTTTTTTAGATGACATTTCGAAGGTACATTTATTAAATATTTATGTTTTTTTGGATATAACCAATTTATTTATATTTATAATCAAGAATTAAATTTCAAACTAATTTGTAGGGAATACCTATTTAATTTTATATGATTAATTAAATGAATGAAAAGTATAAATAAATTAATTATTTCTTATAAAAATACGTACAATTATTTAAAAAATTTCTCGATCCGAATTTGAAAAAAATATATTTATTTGTATTATTTTTAGGGAAAAATTGACTTAACTATATTTTATTAGTATTGGAAAAGAATTTTCAAAAATAAATATTGCTTCAATAAATAAAGTTTTGTTGAAGTAAGAAACTGTCTCTTTCAGCATTCTTTTTGTTGAAGTTGTCAAAAGAGCAGAAGAGTTAATTCTTCTGAAAAATATAACCTGAGCAACTGAAATGTTCACAGTCTTATTGAAGATGTATTTGCGTTTCATAATTCACTTCCAAATTCAACATAGAAGCGATTCAAGTTTTTTAACCAATACATAATAACATTAACTCAAAATTGAGACACGTTTCAATCGATTTTTTGTGTTACAACGCCATCAGTTTTAGATTTGTGGATTCCAAGAACGGTGCTAGGTGCTATTAAAATGCACATTTCAATATTTCGATATATTTTTTCAAATTCTCACATTTTTTGACAACTGTAAATTGAAATAATACTAAGCAGCATAAAAAATAGAGAAAATGTTGAAGTTAAGTTCTTAGGTGCATAAGCTGTTAGAATCATTTTTAAGCAATTTTCCAAAATTACTGGTGTCAAATTATTACCTAAATCGTAGAAACAGTTTTTCAAATGTCCAAGATATTTCAGAGAACTCCAAATTGACGATATGAAAATTTAAAGAGCTTGTGACCCATTTTATTCCAGTTTCCACCTGTATATTAACCATCAAACATTGATTCCACTGGGCCTACTCTGCTCCCACTAAAACTAATACCCAAATGGGGTTTGGCAAAATATGATTCATAGAGCATCTGCACGAAGGTGAATAAAGTGAAACTTGTTTTGTTCAATGAAGTGTTGATGAGTTTTTCTACTTCAGGGATAATTCAAAGACATATTGATAAAAGGTGTAGGGAACAATATACTTATTCTGAACTAATACTCTGTCCTCATAGCTACTGATTTTTAGAGTGCAGGTCTTGAATTACATGCTGTAAGGTACTCAGCGCAAAGTTGATAATACAACAGTTCTAACATGTTTATTTTTTATTGGGAATAAGCAGACTCAGCTGTAGATTCACTTAGCATTTAGGTTCTCAACTTTCACTTCTATTGATTCAGTTGCATCTGAACCAACGTGATGTTATCAATTAATATACACTTCATTGCCGAGAACTTTATATTGAGAAGCACAGGGTGAGCAAATTCCGATGTTTGTATGGGGTGGCTCGAAAACTATTGGAGATACAAAAAAATTAAAGTCACACTCTGGATCTATTGTTTTGAATTATTATTTATAATGATTCCTCACTTCCTCAATTTTAAGATTTGCAATTTGATTTTCATGCAAATTTACATCTAGTGATATTCTTGGGACGAACGGCGGATCGATACCGGCAATATGAATGTACTTTATTCATTATATTTGTGGAAATCGATACTTTTGTTTCGGATGAAAATGTTTTTTCGTAATATCGGAACATCCCTAGTTCAAAGTTGTCACCATTCGCTTCCATACGACGCTATGTCACAGTCGACTAGAGTTGGTTCTCGCTCTGAACGACGTAATCACTGTTTTGTGACGGCGCGTGATGCACAGGGTTGGCTTTAAAGTTTTAAATATTATACGAAAGCTATATATCCTTTATTTTTGAATTACCGTATTTATTTCAATGAGTTATTCACAAAGTTTAGAAAAAGTATTAATTTGTGAATTGTCCTGTATAAGAAACCAAAGTTTCAAATTCTATGTTCAGTAGTTCTCCATAGCCGTCTAATAGATTATTCAGCGTGAAAACTCAGTATAGGTATTTTCTAAATGTGTTCAATAAACTATTATTCTTACTTATAGCTAATAGTTAACTCTCTATGATTTGACAAATGTGCCCTCTTAATGGCTGATGTTGTTTGGCACGTATTTCTGAATAATCATATATCTTTGAAATTGAAATACAAATATTGAACGGAATAATCCATTTTGTGGAGGATTCGGTAATATTAGAATATCATTGTTGGAATCAGTTTTGGTTATATTTGGTGAATTGGAGTCGTACAGAGTGACACACAGTGTAATATTATTTATTTCCTGTCAGGCTGAAGGAATGGCTGAATCGAATCGACTTGGGCAATCTCCGAAAAATCCAATCGGTATAAATTATAGGTTGACGGAAATTTATTGAACCTGTTTGAAACCAGTTGATAGCAATTTGGAATGCTTAATGTATAATACATGAAAAATAATCATTTTTCTATCGGAATTTGACAGTTTCATTCACTGGAAAGAGAACGGATATTGGAACACACGCAGCAATCATTAGATGAGATTACATGATAAGATTAACGTTTTATCAATCATTTCAACTCCTGGAATAAAAGCCCTACAGCTGGAAAAGTCTTGTGATTGAACGTTATTATTTATTATATTGAAGAGTTCTATAAGTATATATTGTATATTTCAAGCAAGGTGAGTCGAGAGAAATGCAATTAACTTCAGGCGTGTATTGCACACGTAAAAACTCAAATATTGTTATCTTATTTCAATTTATATTCAAGTTATAGCGTCATCACAAATTATCGTGATAAAAATTGAAAAATTTGTTGCTTCGTCTACGAAGAGCGTACATTGTTCTCTTGATTACTAAATAGCTTTGTTCAATATTGGCTGTAGTATTTAACATACGTCGGACCAGTGCATCTGAAATCTTGCCTCATAAACAATAGCCGAATGGTCTGAGGTCTGGAAATCTTGGAGACAATTCCACGGTCTGGAAACCTTTCGTCCAATTGTTGTATACCATGACGAGTCCTGAGATGGGCTACTCTTGATGAAGCCAGACGTGCATTATAGTGTAGTCTGGCAAGTAACGTCTTCTTCGCGGGTATCTTGACTGGTAGCTCTACAATATGATGGTGTGAAGCTAGCAATTGCCTTTGTTTTCGATGAGTACGCGCTGCACCACATGGCATATACCCCTGAAGCCCAGGTATTCTGGTAGGATATATGTCTAATCGAACCTCTCGAATCTGATCATTTTCCCTGTTGCGCATTCACAGAGAAAGTGTTCAGGCATTTTGAAAACCTCAAGACATAGTCGATATTGAGTCTTCGTAGGTGGTGGTTCAAACCGAAGAGTCTTGTGTCTAGACTGATTAGAGTACGTAGGTTCAACCTGCCTCGATCTAGGAGTATTTTAGCTGTTGTTCTCGGTGGGGCTATGATGAACGCCTTAGAGTGAGCTAAACCTGGTAAGATATACCGAAATATTTCACTTCTAGCGCAGGATGATGAAGCTATTCAAGATGTGCTTGCAGATATGCCAAGTACTGGTTCGTTTGCTGCCCCATTCCCTATCAATGCCGGAACGGCCGAGTATGCAAGTCAGATAACTTTTTCGTTGATGCCTAGGAAAGCAAGAGCTTTTTGATAGATCTGTAAAGTGCTTGACTTAGGAGCTTTGAGAGCCGTTATCGAATTTGTGAATCTCGGATTTGTTGAAGTCGGAAACATTATCAAGGTTCTCGTAGACGATCTGTAGCCAGGCAACGAACCGGAAAAAAAAATATATAGTAAACTAGAATTTCAATTTTTTTTTTTGCATTTTGTTCCTAATACCCCATAGATCATTCATGACCATCAAGACCGCGGGGGTCGACCTTTCTACCCCCACAAAACGGGTTCCCCCCCCCCCCCCAGAAGAGCATTCTTTAAAAAACAATCAGAAATCAATGAATTAAGAGCCGAAAATGACCCCAAGTATGTTCTCTGGGTCGCTGATCACGATTCCGCAATTAGTTTTCTCGGAAACCTCCCCCCAGATTGGAAATTTGGAAAATTTATATATAATACATAATTTATAATTTTGTTGCAAAACGACCTCTAGTAGGTTTTTTGAGTCGCTGATCACGATTCCGAAAATCTCTCCAGATGAAAAATTTTGGAAATTTTAGATTTTCCTTCGACGGTTATGAATGATAAAGTATAATTTTGTTTCAAAAATGACCTCTAGTAGATTTTTTTATGACGCTGATCAAGATTCCGCTGTTAGTTTTCTCGGAAAACTCCCTCCAGATGGGAAATGTGAGATTTTCCTGGGGTTTGGGAGTAATAAAATATAATTTTGTTACAAAAATGATGACTCCCAGTAAGTTTTTTGGGTCGCTGATCACGATTCCGCTGTTATTTTTCCCAAAAAACTGTCTCCAGATGGAAAATTCGGGATATGTGATATTTTCCTGAGACGGTGATGAATAATAAAGTATAATTTTGTTGAATTTTCCATCTGAAGAGAGTTTTTTGGGAAAAATAACAGCGGAATCGTGATCAGCGACCCAAAAAAACTACTAGAGGTCAATTTTGCAACAAAATTATAAATTATATACTATATATAAATTTTCCATCTGTAGGGAGTTTTCCGAGGAAACTAACTGCGGAATCGTAATCAGCGACCCAAATAACATGCTAGGAGTCACTTTCGGCTCTTAATTCATTAATTTTGGATTGTTTCTATGAGAATGCTCCTCTGAGGGGTTGAAACCTCGTTTAGGGGGGTAGAAAGGTCGACTCCCGCGGTCTTTATAGTCATGAATGATCTATGGGGTATTAGGAACAAAATGCAAAAAATTTTTTGAAATTCTAGCTCCCTATATATTTTTTTTATTATGGCCTTTTTCCGGCTTTTTGCCTGGACTACTGATGCGTCCAGCCCAATACCAAACAATATCGGAATTAGCAGCAGAATATGACATTTGAACTAGATTCTATCATAAATATGCACCAGGAGAACCATCATAGATGTATCGAGTCGTTGGAAAATTAGCTTGTACTTGAAACTAGCTGCCCTTTAGATCCATAATTATGTTAATTGTTGGGAGGAATACGTTTTGAAAAAATTGGGGAAAACAAAAAGAATTCAGCAAATGCACTAGGAAAAAACATCACATGGAGAAAAACATCTTCCAGAAGTTATGTTCCATTGTGAACTTTTCTTGTATGGTGAACCAAATGTACCATTACACATTGATTGATAGATTTTGTAATGTAACCGATTATTTTAGTTTACTCCAAACTATAGGTAACCGGTTGAGCCTTGTTGGCAGAAATATTTATGGATAAAACACCTTTAGGCTACACCTTTGATACAGTGTCCGACTTCGTGAAATCCGGGAGTTACAAAATCGAACATTTTCCCCATATAAAAAAAGGTGGAAAATAGAAGTTAGCAGAACATATTTTAAATACAGGTTATACCGTTTCCCAAGATAGTTTATCACTTTCAAAACATATTACGGAGAAATATCTAGTTAAATTAGAATTTTACATGAAATTCTCAGGAAATAGGTCACACTAACACATATGCTTATTATTTATGTCTTTACGTACGTTTCGGTCTCACGACCATCATCAGAAAACGAATAACAGTATAAACGTGAATTCTTAAAACTAATTGTATCACCACAAGGCGTCCTTATCGTTCTTATTTCAATTAAAAATGCCCACGTCGCCAAAACGAACAGAAACGGGAACAATCGATTTTATAACACATTAATGTTTCAAGTGTATACAAATTAAGAATCTGCTGCTGAGCAATATTCTTACAAGCTCTATATACATATCGAATCACAGTGTGTAATAAGAGCTGAACTAGAAATATGACATTCGAAGATCCACTTTCGAACTAGATGTTGGTGATTTATGAGGAAACAGACAGAGGTTGTCACAGACCTTGTTAGAACTATTGCTTTTCAGCATTCTACTTAAAATATACATTTAACATTATAAAGACGCATGTAGGAATTTGCAAGGGCTTCAATTAATTAAATTAGTTCAAATTCGACTTGATGACTGACTATCTGTTCTATGGTTCACAGACTTGGAATCACATTTTATGTGAATCATCTCCAGAATAGATCTTTTATAATAATTGGTTTCCTTAGTTAAAATATTAACATTTTTGTAATCGAATTGATGGTTATAATCAAAGCAGTGACTACATTCTTCTTTGTAAATATTGTTCAGAGATTCCAGTATGAGTCCCTTCATAATCTAAACAGTGTAATTTGTATACTGTGTGGGTTTGTTTTTCTATAGGTAATGAAGGTTTTAGATTTGAAAAATACTTCTCAACACAGTAAGTAGTGTTGCCCAAATGCAAGAACAAGACGAGACTTAGCCAGTCTTTGTCTTGGTCTTGGTATTGTGCTCCCAGTCTTGGTCTTGGTCTTGGTCTTGCAGCAAGAGTCTCGCAAGTCTCGCAATTACCTATTAGTGTTTCTATTTCATTTTTATTTCAACCTTTTTATGTTGGCACAATTTACACAAAGCAATTTGAGATGCATGAATTATTTCGAAAAACTCATCAAATTTGCTTTTAGGTCTTTTAGATCTATAACTCCAACTCTCACTACTCCGACTAGAACTATTTGAATCTTCGTCACTCATGTCAAATTGTAAACGTAATAAGTTTTCCGAGAACAACAAGGATTAGAGTAAAAACAATTGTTGAATCAGACTCGAAGCAAAGCTCAATTGTGAATGACTGGGATTGAAATAAATACTATTATTTATAGTCCATTCGCCTAGATAGTGTCGCCTTGTACCGTGCCGCCTTGGCACGTGCCGGCTCTCATTAAAGGATGTCGCCGCAAATCAAAGGATGCCGCATGGGGCGTACACTCACCTTATTATTATAAGTTAGTTTCAAATTAGTTTTGTAAGATCTCTTTTTCGGCCTGTAACTTTTGAAATATTAGGAAAATAAACATTTTCTCGGTAACATACTACATATAATTTTATTACGCTTTATTCTATATAGTTTATTTTTCGTTTTTATTATTTTCTAATTTTTATTTATTTTCATACTATATTCAATATATTATTTTTTATTTACTTATTCGGACTGCGTAAATTCCCCCTTCAACGAAAATGCACTGATAGTCATTTATATCTGTACTTTACGTCTTTCTATTTTCTGCCTATTTCCTTCTTCAAAATTTTATGTACTAGTACTTTCTTTTATTTTGTTCCGTTTGTTTTCTATGTGTCATTTTCTTGTATTATAAATTGAGCCTGTCTGCTTCCTGAAACGACACTCAGTTGTAACTGCAAGACGCAAGAGTCTCGCAGGCTTAGTCTTGTTCTTGCTCAAATCTTGCACGTTCAGTCTTGGTCTTGGTCTTGCTAAGATTACGCGGTCTTGGTCTTGGTTTTGGTCTTGCAAAAATGCAAGAACAAGACCAAGACTACAAGACCAAGACCGATTTTGGGCAACACTAACAGTAAGTAGGTTTATGCGCAACATTTATATCATACTTTTTTAAACATTTCTTAATTTTCTCTGAGGTCTCCGGAATGTATGGTAATGTCATAATAGCTATTTGTGTATCAAGAGCGCAAAGTGATATATTGTCGCTCGACAAAGAGAGTTGCGTCGCGCGGTAATCTTTGGAGAGCGACAATGACACTTTGTGCTCGAAATACACACAAGATTTTTTCTACAAACGCAGTTTTCAGAAAAAAAAAAGAAAAAACACCAGATGCTTTATTCAACAAAAGTACATCAAGTACAGTTTATAAGTTCCTGATTAATGTTGATTTAATTTATCATTGACTATACTAAAATTGAATGTACAATTGTGACACTCTTTAATTATTATTCCTGAACCCGATGGACGATCAGTAGATTTATCTAACATTAATTCCCCCGAATATTGGAAATCTACAGAACGAGATGTAGATGGTCTTGAGAATATTCTCTTGGTAGTTTCAATCTTATTGTTGATTGAATCATCTATGTAGCCTTCTGCTACATTGTTACTTTTCCATCCACCATGTTTTTTCAGTTGTATTAGGTCACCTCCACCATTCACCAATGAAGTAGCAGAGGTTCGTCGGAAACAGTGTCCAGTATATAAATTATGCTTGGGCAATTTCAAATATTCAGCAATGTCACTGGGAGTCTTGCCGATTGTATTCATACCCCCAACTTGTTTCATACATCTACCTTTTTCATAACGTAAAAATAGACGTTGGACAGTATTGTTATTCAGACAATGTTTTCTGAGTGCAATATATTTTTTACAAATTGAAAGATAATCAACTGAATTCTCTTCATTATGACCAACAATCGTAAAAACACGGAATTCGGACTATTAAAATAGAATCCTTATCTTCTATGTCACCAATCTCCATTTTGACCAACTCATCGCGCCTGCAGGCACCAGCAATACCCATAATTAGAATAACCTATAAAAAAAACTGCAATTAATAGCTATTCCAAATGTCTATGCTAACCAAATTGCACTAAATTCAAAAAAATACTAACCGCTTCTCAAACTACTAAGAGCATGAAATATTAAAATTTACCTTTTTTAGTAGATATTCTTCATCGGGCGCTTCTTGTAAAAATTTGTGAATATCTTCAGTGGTGAATGTTTTGGATTTTTTCGCTTTATATCCAACAGACTGTTTCTTCAGAAATGCGATAAGTTTAGGATACTTATTGATTTCGATGTTATTTTTAACATTCAAGCATGTCCGTATCATCGAATACGTAGACCAAAGAGTTGATGACTTACAAATCAATGATTTTTCTCCAAAATAAGCCAGTAATACGTTTTCTGAATACTTATTCACCTTCTTCGACTGGCACCACGTCATGAATTTACCGTATTGTAATTCATATTTCTTCCTTGATTTCTCTGGTAGGAGATTCAAAGTAACAATTTTTGCACTTTCTGCTACATCAGGAGGAGTGTTTGATAATTCACTGTCACTATCATCAATCATCATGCAGAAATACGTTGGAGAAGCGAGCGTTTACGAAATATTTCCACTTTAGAGCGCAAATGCTGTCACAAAATGACATTTCACGGAAAACGTCAACTTTGCGTTGAAATCTGAAAGCGTCAAAGGCTACTTTGTTAAGCGTTTGTAGAAAAAATTATGTGTATTACCTTCTATGTTATTTATATATGACGTTCCATCATATTGTCACGTTTCCGATTTTACCAAATTCAATTATTACCAATCTGTATTTTTCTTCGATATTGTAAATCATTTTTATTCCTATTATAATCTTTCAGATATTTTATTTCAATTTATCTTATTACGAAACTTACTTTAAACCATTTCCTGTCAGTCGGTGTTAATTTCATTCTCAGATACTTTTATATTGGAAATAATAAGTAAAACTGTAATGTCAGCATTAGGGTTCATTATTCTGCCGAACAAATTCAGTTACCGTGCGAATCCTGAATTGCTGCATTTCATCAATGAAGTTTATATAAGTCTCCGACATAGGAAAAGTGGGATATTCGAACTTTCTTCTCGCGTGTGTACGCATCGATGTTAATAATGTAAGTAATGTTTTTTCATTCACATTGAATGGAGAATTGATGATTTAATTAAACTGTTTTCAAAACTATTCACTATCATGTCTTTTGAATTAACTAAGCTAATTTTGAAATTATTTATCATTGTATTTTATTAATCAATTTACTTAACGTACTCATTTTAAATAGCGTCGTATTTTAGTTTTATTTGTTAATTTGTTTTAATAAATTCTATTGAGTTAGTTTTACCAATGTTGTTTATTTCAAATTACATCTAATATATCTCAAACAAGAATCCTCAGGGATACGCCATGCCTCTCGCCCCCAAACCAATATTAATTTAGAACATTCAGCTCTACCAAAAAACTGGCGCGTGGCAATATATTTTATTTATTCTTTCTTCAATACTGGAATTGGAGAATGTTTCTGGGTAGCCATTCCTTTATAGTGTTTTACAAACAATTTTTAGAAAACGAATTAAAAAAGTTAAATTATAAGGGATCTAAATATAGAAGCGAAAAAGCAATTTATTAAATCCAGATCTATCTCCAGCTGAGTGGAATTCTTTGTTTGCATTATTAACCCGAAATGGTATTCAAACAGGCATATTTCAATTACTCATTTGATTTACCCTGATGATGGCTACTTGATAGCTGAAAGTTCATCAGTACTTTAACAGTATTTTCATTTTATAAGGATGATGGTTTCTATTTATAATATTGTGTGGGAGCAAACGTTGAATATGGTAATCAAATATAGTATATACTTCTGCTTACGTATCTTCATGAATTTATGGATGTTGATATCTAACATAAAAGAGAATTTAATTTATTTGTTTCTGCTTACCGGTTGTTTGTTATACTTCCACAATGATATGGTGAATGCGCCGGTAAACAGATACTCTTATGATTGTATCGGCGGCTGACTTAGGCGCGCTCTATTTACTCATAACAATTGATCTACTTGGTTTAACATATGGTTTCTGTAAACACATGTAATGAATGTATTCAATATATCAAATTTTTGAGTGAATAAAACATCTAGTCTTTTGTTATTCAGCTTCTTAAGTTCACAGATACAACAAGAAATTTTACTTTGGTAAATATCACTTTATTTAAAAGAAAGTCGATTGGAATTTTGAACTTTACAGTTCATTAAACAATGAGAAAACACTGAAGCTTCATAGTATTTATACGAAATTTCCAATGATGGGAATCGATTCTAAGAATTAATGGTAGGTACACATAGCTACTAAGCTTAATTTTGTTGAGATAGTAAACATAAAGGGATAAAACTGACGGTGATTACATGCCAAGGATTGCATCATGTAGAATTTAACAGGGTGAAGAGAGTGGAAGTTTCTGAATCTATTTGTTCGTTAAGTAGATTGTTTGAAGGATTATTGTGTTTGAATATTTCTATAGATTCTAATAGATTAAGACTTCTACCCTCCATAATTGTATGTGGAATGCTTAGGTTTTCTAGTGCAGAAAACGGTGTTGGGTTTCTATAACGTGATTGAAGAAATTTGTATAACTTTTATTCAATTGAAATGAATTAAAATATTCCTCATGTCTTACTTCAAACAATCCAACTCTTTGGCCAATGTATAGTTCATTACATTCCTCACAAGTTAACTACCGACTTCCAAAATGTATTACATTCAGTTTTTGCATTGAAAAATATGTTTGAAAGTCTTTGCGTTGGTCTGGCAGCTACATTTGATGTTTGTTCTTTAATGGTATTCGATATTTTATCAGAATATTGTCCCAAACTGCGTAAAAAGGTAATACAATTTTTCTCAGTTCTCTGTTGCACGTTGGGATAAATTTTATTGATAGTTAATTTTTAAGATTTTTTTTGGATTAAATTATTCATTAGCGATACATAATATTATAGTGTCTAACTCAGTCAAAAGCGCTGGTTTTTCTAATGGTATGGAAAATGCTCTATGTATCATAGATTGAAACGCTGCTATTTTATGTATAAATGGGTGTGTTGAGCCTGCAGATATTGTTACATCTGTATTAGAAGGTTTTCTATGGAGGGCAAACATTTTTTCCTTATTTTGTTCTGTTAATTTTAGGTCGGAAAAATTGATTGTTGAATTATTTAAAAGTTTCTAGCGTGAATTTAATTTCGGGGTAAATGCGGCTTAGGTGTTGGTGTTCATGTTTCTAGTACGTTTTCAAAAATACCTAGAACATAATGAGCACTAATTGAAAATATATTACAGGAACAAAACGTTAACATAGTTATTCGAAATGAAATTTTACAACTATTTGAAATTTGTATCCCAGAAAAGTACCTGGAATTTGATAAATATTTTCACAAACAAAATCAGGCTTAGCAATGAGTTCTCCATTCAGTCCCGTATTGGCTGAAATATTCATGTCCAACTTTGAGGCAATATTTTTCAAATCATTACAAACAAACAATAGTACATTGTGTATCTAGTAGTGAAAGTAATACATTCAAGGACGACAATGTAAATTTTTGTTTACTGACAACAAGCACTGAAGTCTGGGAATGTGCTTTTACTACGAGGTACATATACTATTTTTTCTGAAATCGAAATCAACATTATCATAAATTAAGGAATTTTTATGAATGCACAACAATTTTTTATTACCATCGTATTGTCTATGAAATGTTTTCCTTGACACTCACTGTTTGCTTATTGTTGTGACTAGAGTCAGAGATTCACCACTTATTTCTGTTTAATACGTACTTTTCGCTGAAAAATATTCAAAGATATTTAAAATGGACAGTGATAATGATGTCCAGGTGTGCGGGACACCACCACAGCTAGTGAATGCTGCTGAAAATGTCATCTTAAATTTATGCCAAATGAATCCAAAAGAAAATATGAATACGCTTACAAACGTTCTACGAATTATTGCCAAGAAAAAAAGACGACATCCCAATCTGAAAATATCATGATTGCATACTTTTCCGATTTATCTACGAAGTTGAAGGTATCTACTTTATGGTCAAATTACTTCATGCTGAGAGCTACATTTAGTACAAAAGAAGATATTGATATTACGAAATATCCGAAATTATGTGCTTTCCTAAAACGTCAAAATAACAACTATAAGCCGAATAAGTTAAAAGTTTTGTCAGATGTACAAATTGAAACGTTCATCACTCAAGCACCAGATTATATATACTTAATGAATGAGGTACGTTCAGAATATAAGAATTTTAAAATTACTTAGATATTCATGTGGGTAGTGCTTACTTTCTAGGTTGCCTTGATATTTGGTGTTGCCGGTGCATGTCGCTGTGATGAACTATATCAATTAAATTTGAATGACATATATGATTTTGGATCTGAGCTTATGATTAAAATACCCGATAATAAAACAAACAATACAAGATCATTTGTGATAAACGAAACTTATTTGCCATTGTATAGAAGATGTTGCATATCGTTCAGATAATTTTGAAAGTTGCTGCTTCTTCTCTAAATATTCAAATGGGAAAGGTTGCAGGCAAATAGTGTGGATGCATCAGTTTGGCAAAATGCCTCAAATTGTCGCAAGATTTTCAAATTTGCCATATGCACATGAATACACAGGACATTGTTTCCGTCGGTCTTCTGCGACAATTTTGGTTGATGCTGTGGCAAATTTAATTGCTTTAAAGATGCATGGGGATGGAAATCATCAACCGTTGCCAAAAGATATACAGAGAAATCTGTTACAAATAAAGTAGGCATAGCAGATAAAATATTTAGAGGGGGGAATGACAAAGAGAAATCCGTTAATACTATTAGTATTATTGCCGAAGAAGAAAACAGCAATAACGTCGCTGACTATTCAGGTAACACAACAGATAAATTCAGAGGGGGGAGTGATAAAGAGAATGACTTTTCAGGTAGAGTTCAGTTTGTTTGTTGATTGTACAAAGTGCAACATAAATATACAAAGAAACTTATGATAAACGTTCCATATGTGTGATAATATATTCAACGAATGTTTTTTTTTTTTTTTATTTAATAAGCGCATCAACCACTAGGGTTATTAGCGCAACGTTACATTATAATACATTATCAGTAGAATATTCAGATCAAATGAAACATGTTAATATTTGTCAGAAATGACATGAGATTTTTAACATTACAGGTTTCATTAAGAGTTTCGTGTAATTCTTGCGGTATTCTATATTTTATTCTTGCTTCTTGGAACTTGGGGCAAATTTGAAGAACGTGCTTCACAGTCATTATTGTGTCATATATATCGCAAATTGTTTGGTCCTCACGTGATAGAAGGAAGTCGTGCGAAAATTTGGTGTGGCCTATGCGAAGTCGGCAGAGGGTAATTTGGTGTGTCCTGGATTTTGGTGGGTTTGTCCAGGGTTTTACGAATCGTTTTATTTCAGCTAGTTTTGAACTTGACTGTAGCCATTCTCTCTGCCACGCATCCATGACCCTGATCTTGATGTATATTTTCGTATCCGATGCAGTTGTTTTGATGATTTTTCTTGACCTATGATCGTGTATCGCTTCTTTGGCTGCGACATCTGCTCTTTCATTTCCAGCAATTCCAATATGAGATGGAACCCACATCAGTATTACTTTTTGCCTAACTCTTCGATTCTATAGAGTCCGTTTTTCATCTGTAATATGATGGGATTGTCTGTATATAACTGTTGTGTTCCTTTGACCGCGCTCAAAGAGTCTGTTACTATAAGAAATCTATCGGCGGGATGATTTCTCAGGAATATTAGTGCTTGTAATATTGCAAATAGTTCAGCAGTGTATATACATGTAGCTTGGGGTAGACTGAATTTCAATATTTCCTCTGGTGTTATTACAGCTGAACCAACTCCCTGATCTGTTTTGAGGCGTCGGTATACATAGTCACATAGTCCTTATATATGGTTAGCTTTTTGTTCTTAATGTGAGTTGGTCGTTTGCGTGTATTTTTTTACTGACTAAAATGTATATAGAAAAACGGATCAATTTTGACAGCCTAAGTCGGCAAAAATTTTCCCGGACCGGGATAATTCGTTGCTTAGCAACGGACTGAAATACTAGATAAGCCTATTTTGGGGTCTGAAGTTGCTTCGAGAAAGTAGGCATTCTTGAGCGATTTCAAGAAAATTAATTTTTGGTACAGATACATAGATGACGTTATATCATGTTTTACAGAGGATACAGATAAACTTACAACTATCATGCAAATGGGTATTGAGTTATCAGGATTTTTGGACACCTCCATTTCTTCGGTAATTTTGTAGTAATATAAGTGAGAGACACAATCTATGATTATAAAAAGTAGGGTTGCATTTATGCCTTTGACATAGACGTGAGAACATGAGATGCTATAAACAACTTCAACATGAATGTGAGGAGAAGGATCTTTCCTCGTAGCTGAGATTGATCGAATAAAGGGACGATAGACCAAATGGAAATATCCCTCGGTACAATGTTCGATAAAATGGAGGTGTATGGTGAATAAATTTCTGATGTATTTTCATTTGTAGCATCAGATGAAGTGTATTCGGTTATTATGGGTTTATGGATATTACATCGAGGCAAATTCTCAGATGAAGAATGATTCAGTGCAAATCTTAGGTTTTCAAGTTGTGATAAATGGATAGCTCCATCATGAATTTCCTGGTGTACAGATTAATCATAACATCCCATCATAGACTCCAAAATTCCTTCACATACGTTAATTTTTACTGGTGAAACACAATCGAATAACTGAAATGTATCACAGGCTATTGTCTTTACAATATTTGGAAACCTCTACTCAAGAATTTTCTTTATCGGAAATAATGTGAAGAAACCTTCACATTATCCAGCTATAGATACCGCGTAAGAACGAGCAATCTCAACCTGCCCTATGTTACTGCAAATAGTTGCCCTAACGTCAGTTAGTAGTCGTGCTCGTCAGACGCTGAACTTAACCAACAGTTCAGTGTTGAAAACACTTATAGGATCCTATTTCACCAATGTCACGACACGTTAGAGAGACACCTTAAATCAGCCACAGTCACGTGGAGAGGAGTGGGGTTTGCCAAGAATAATATCACTCAAGGCAGCACTGTTTGAATCGAGACGGGGCTTCCTCGTCGCGTACTACGTGACGTCAGAAACCACGTGATCGTGCCACACTTCTCATCTACCGGCTTAACGTGTTGAGGATACACAAAGATCGCACGCTATAACTTTCACTGATGGAATGTATCTATAAGCATCGGGATTGCTAAATTGGTACTGGATTGGAATACGGATACCGAAGTTAACACGACCTGAAAAATGTCGTTCCTAGAGATAGCGACGGAAGAAGAATTTGAACAATGATAGTGCCGTGCCCACTGAAGTAAATGTCATTTGGAGTTGGGTCGAATGATTATATGAAAAACATCATTCAATGGCACTAACTGGACTGAAAAAAGTTAATTTGTGATGTTTGTCCAGTCATTGAAACATTCTACCTCGGACTCCGCTTAGGAAAGACTTTTCAAGAAATTTGATTCGTAATTGATAGTATTGCAAAGTCCATATGATTCGAAGGTGTGCTTTTGATTTTGAGCAACAAACTAGTAACAATCAGCAACAAAAATGAATGAATGAAATGGCTGTAGTCGAGTCAAATAGGTATTAAAACAGGCCGACAGATGACGTCTAGAAAAAAGCTTACCGGTTAGCTTTTTGTGCAAATTTGTTATTATGTTTTTAACCGAAAAACACTTTCATTAATTTGCAGCGTGAATGTTTTATTAAAGCAATGTTTTATTTATTGAACAATATGTATTTGAATTATTGAAAAAATGTTTCTGATAATATTTACTGAACCACAGAACAAAATAATTTTCACATAAAACGAATGAGAAATTTTACTAATCTGAACAAGAGCAGCATCCAACAGTAAGTGACACGTGGTGATCATTCATTATGTATCTAAATTACAATAGCAGCGTGGTCCACGTATACGTTGCCGCGTTTTCATTCTGGGGGGATGGGGAGGAGGACCGGTTTAGATAAACAGCTGCTCTATGAAGCGGTGGATGCCATAGAGATCTTATTATATAATAGATGCTGTGTTATAGTATAGTGTAGACCCCATAGTTTAAGAAAATAACCTACCTGCTACTCCCGCTTGGTTTTATTACGTATATGTATATAGTATATGTAAAAGATGCTGTGTGGAATATAAAAAGACTGAGTAGAGTTTTTGATTTAAATTAGTAACGACCACCTTTTAACAAATTTTTAAACATTTAACATGAAAAAACAACCTCCACAATCCCTAACTGAGGATTTCTGGTTAGTTTTGATGAATTTTTGGAAATTGGTAAATTTTTCGGTTGAAAAAATAATAACAAATTTGCACAAAAAACTAACCGGTAAGCTTTTTTCTAGACGTCATCACGAATCGAATGCACTTTGTTTTATCAAAATCGGTCCATATCGTTCGACTTTCGTAATGAAATACCTATTTGACTCGACTACTAAATGGGTTTTGAAAGTCAGAGATTTCATATATGAAGTTGAAAATTCATAAGAAATTGTTGCTAGGAACAACAAATTAGCAATAATTCAACACACGTAAGTAACGAAAATGGACCAATTTTCATTTCGAAAAGAAAAGAGTATTATGGAGGTTTTTGAGCTTAGAAATAATGATAAATGTTTGAAATTAATAATAAATCAAGAAATTACCAACCGATCGACAAGGAATTCACGAAGTTCATTCGACATATAGACACTACTTTACGCTCAAATTCATTCAGTGAAAATAAAGGATGATATTATAATTATATCAATAGTCAATAGTCTGTGTTTACTGCTTTTTCAAAGAATTAGTGTGTTCCAAAAATTTCACACAGATTTGGCTAGTTTCTTCAAATTTCAGTCAGCTCCGTACCCACTTTCACTTATTGATGGAGCAGGTATGCGGCCCACAAAATCTACCCTTTTCAATTATTCTCTGATTTGACGATCTTGTAAAATGAACGTTTATTGTAGATGATGGTATTCTTTTGCACCTAGCAAAGTGGCAAAGTGAAGTAACGTTTCATCCGCACGGCTTATGTGAAGTACTTAAAAAATTATTATGAAAACAATGATATAAATGTGTTCCATCCATACAAAAATGTGGACTATCGAAACAGGTCGTCAAAAATTCTTCTGTTGATATTTTTTTCACTGAAGAGATTCCATTTAGAATCAATCAGCAAAAATTGTTGGGAAACAGCAAAAACAAAATTCATTCAATCGAAATGTTAGAGGATTACCTCTTGGATAGTGATCTCTGGCAAATAATGCTCGAGAATCTTATTACTTGAAAACCGGTACAGGAAAAATAGCAACAAAAACTAATTATTTACAATGTTTCGTAATTTTAAAATGTAAAGAACACAACCTTTGTTTCATGTACTAACAGAATAGCTACAACTTTAGCGTTTCAATGGGAAAAGAGCATTCGTAAAAGTATTTGGAAAGAGAGTTTATTTGCACTATCATGCAGAGCTGTTCAAATCTAAGGGATGAAATTGTATAAACAAAAAAGCAATTCACTGAATTCAGATTTATCTCTAGCTGCGGGTAACCCATTGTTTACATTATTATCCTCATATAGTATTTGAACAGGTTCACTTTGATGAAAGGTCCTCATTATTTTAATGGTATTTTTAGTGGATGAGGGAGATTATTTCTTATCGCTAGTGTCATGATCTACGAATAATTTTTCAAAATTTTTATCTTTCAAAAGTTTATTCTATTTATATTAATTGGGCTGCTTATGTAATATTTTATGAACATAATTTGTATTTTGACGTGTATATATTATATATATATATATGTCTTTGGAAATAAAGTGATATTATTATTATCATCATTATATAGAAAGTATTACAAATATTATTTAAGTATATCGATGTCAGTTAGATAGCCATTTATCAAATAATTTTCGGCCGATATATTAGAAGAAGAAGGTTTCAATAACGTACCTAAAATATGGTCCCACTACTTGCAATTACGGTCCAGTGAAAATCTGAAACAAAAAAGATACTGGTTACTACTTTTGATTGCAGCTCGTTATGTGTTAAAATCTATCAATGATATTGTAATAAGTTGTTCTGTCATTATAATTATTATTCCTCTTGGTATATTTATAAAATTATGTTGTACAGTATGTAAAATATTAATTAAATTGAGTAGGTATTCAAAATTAATGTGTTCATCATTCAAATTAGTATGGAACTATAAAAGAGTTCAAACTGGCTACTTGGTCACTGAAAGGTCCTCAGTAATTTAAGAGTATTTTAATAAATGAGGATGAACATTTCCTATTCATAGTGTTATTCAAATCAGTATTGATAGAATATATAATAACGATGTCGAGGTTAACAATTTTTTGTTAAGGTGAATTATTTGAAATCAGAATGTACACTAGCCTGAACATTCAAACTCAATACTTCTAGATTTTGTTAATGAAGATGAAAAGAATACAAAAATGCAGAGTAACTGGGAAGGCATATCAACCATATTCAAATCATCGTCTCATTTCAGATGATCGTTTGGCAGAAACAAATGTCCTCTTATAAGAAAAACATTGTAGGTTAGGTCACCAAGTATCAACTGAATATTCCGCATGAGTAGTTTCAGTGGAGAATGAGTTTGATATAGTTAATCTTTTATGAGGTTTTATTCTCTACAGAGGCAGTTTTTGCGGAATCGTATACTACGCCCGAGTGCATTACCGATGGCTCCATATACATGTATCCGTGAAACAGCCCAGATTTTAAAATTTTTAACATAGGTTGTTTTTGCGACGAATGCTCCTAATGTTACTTATCGAAACGTCTTCCTATAATGAAGAAACTGGAAATTTATGACATTCAAGGAATTAATTTATTTACTGATGAATCATCAATTTCCATTTAGTAAGGAATCAATTAATGGTTAATGCTCCAAGATAAAATTGGTACCTATGCTCTTGAGTGTCAATATTTTATTTGATCTATCTCAATTATACGGGTTGTCCTACGATGTTTCAACAATCCATTATCTTGAAAACTCTCCAAATGAAAAATACATAATCTGACAGTTATGAACAGTCTTAACCAATGCTTTCATCCACTAGGAAAATATTTCCGATTTCCTTTGCAATTCCTGTTACTCGACCTTATATAAAGTATTATGAATGAGATAACCTGTATATTATTGAGTAGAAATTAGTTAAGATACTAGGTGACTTAGAAACAGTATCATTCCCAGGTTGTTATCAATTAATAGTAATGACAAGTTAAAACAAGAACACCATTAATTAGAACTATCAAAATCTTGTGAACATATTGTGACATACTTCCACTCATTTATTGTGCAAATTTCGAAAATATTGCTACAACTTCATCATCATCAATTGAGGGGAGGAAGCGTAACCCCCAGATACACCTAGGCCATTTTGCTGGGCCTATTGTGGTCAGAAGCTTCTTCTATTCTAGCAGGATTGTGGCACTCCAGAAACCCAGAATATTACCAATGCTGGCTTTCACAAGCTCTTCTAGGAGCAGTTTCGCTTCGTTGAAGTAACAGTGAGTGAGGGATGTCAAATAGGGCTTTCCAACAGAATGTGATAGGCTATTTCTTCACCTCCCTGAATTTCCTACATAAAGGATCATCTGCGATGCCACAGTATGGAGGTGTTTGTTGAGACGACAGTGGCCCGTTAGGATTCCAGTCATCTCTGATGTCTCTTCTGTTTAGACGAAGAAGTTTCTTCGAGAGTCCAGGCACAGGCTCTTTGATAAAGAGCTTGGCTTGCCTCATGCGTAGTGATTCTCGCCATAAGTCAGATCACTCAGACCACTATTTGTTCAGTTGGCCCAGAAGGGCGAGACCCCCCACGCAATTCAATAAAGCGACCATTGGTTCCAAAACGACCCCCACCTGGCCTGGGAGTCAGCCATTTCATTTCCTTGAACTCCAGTGTGTCCAGGGACCAAGATGAGTCGAACTTCATTTCTTTCGGCTAGTTCAGTCAGTGTGTCCCTGCATTCTTTGATAAGTGTTGATGTGACTCTAGGTGATTTGAGAGCTCTGTGCATATGTATACGCGCTCATTCACATAGTTTCTCCGCAGGTTTTTTATGGCGCAAGTTAATATTGCGTAGTTCTCCTTCTGAAAATCCATGCAGTAAGCGCCCAGAGTCACTGAGATAGTGACCTTTTGTCTTTTTAGGTTCACTTCCGCTCCAGAAGCCTACGTTGCACCCGTCTGTTAATAATATGAGCCCACCTGGTGCCAGCAGAGTGAGAGTTTCGTTGCTTCAATCTCCTCCATCAAGGATGAGGATTTTGGGAAAAGTGAGACGTATAGTTGGAACCATGCTATCTTTCCTCATTTCTAGTATGAGGCATTTAGATATTGCCTCACTGTAAGCCGAGTGTCCACGAGAGTAGTGCACCAGCGGTCTACTACGCTGAGCAGTGTGTTTTACAGCTTACACAGTGTCGCTTAGTGCCTCCCAAAGGTGACGCCAACCAAGTCATCGGCATAGGCTTGGGCCTTAAACTCTGCCTCTTCGAACTCCTCCAAGAGTACGCATCCGTTATTGAAACCAGTTGGTAGATATTGCTCAACACTTTACTAACTATAGGATACCCATTATAACAGCTGTTTTTGGCTAAATTTAAGTTACCGTCAATTAATTACAACCTGGAAAGATGAGGTTTCAAATTCACCTAGAATTTTTACAAGTTTCCCTTGAAATAATAATAACGATAATAATAATAATTACGAAGTTCAAATGTTACTACCTACGGAATGTTTACCTCAGAAAAAGGAAATAGAAATAGGAATTGTACATAAATTCTGAATTTATGAATATACAGGGTGTCCTCGAACTGCGTGGCTAAAATAAAACCAAAGATTCTTTGATTTGAAAAAAATTTGATGAGCCTTTTTACTTTTGCCTCAAGTATCTTGTTTAGCCGGTAGAGGGCTTCAAAGTTGCAAAAATAATTTTGTTTTTTCGGTATAACTTGAGAACGTGATTAAGGAATTTTACAATATTTGGCAGGTGAGTTACTGTCAATAATAGCCGTTTTCGAGAGTGGAGCATAGAGCCTTAGAGACCATAGAAATGGCTCAAACTTGAGGATGTAACGGGAAAAGTGTCCAGAACTTTTTTATGGTCGATGTAATTCACTCTATATTTTTTAAGTACATAGCTTATCTAATTTGAAAACTTTTTTTACTCTTAGAAAATTTTGATAAAATCAACGGATTAGCTTGAAAAAAATAATTTTCGAGTCTCTGCAATTTTGGCTTACTAATTTTACTTGATTAAAATACCTTAATTGCCTTTGCTTTTCTAATGTCATTTTGGCATTTGGAGAATTTATTCTCAAAACTGTCAGTTTTTACTTTGCTTTCCGTAAAAATTTTATGAAATTATGGCTCAAAATTTCACTAACACTGAAATGGTTAATATCTCGGTAAAACACGAATAATAAAAACAGTAGAAATGGGGAAACGATGTGATTATTTAGGAAAAACAAATGCTAAATTGAAAGAAACAACAAAACTTTTTGGAAAATCGCTAAGGCATCAATTGTTCGAAATGTTGCCCATTTTCCTGAATACACAAATTAATTCGTTTCAAGAAATTGGATTGAACTCTGGCTAGTACTTCAGGATCATTCTTCAATAAATCCGCTTCATGATTAATTTGTTGCAATAATTCCTCTCGTGTATTTACTGGAGCTGCATAAGCTTTCGAGTTCAAAGCGCCCCATAGAAAGAAGTCGCAGGGCGTCAAATCAGGGGAGCGGGCCGGCCAGTTCACTAGTGCATCGTGTCCTCTACCTATCCAGCGATCTGGATATTCCGCATTCAAATGTCGCCTCACAGCTGATGTGAAATGAGGAGGTGCACCATCATGGATAAACCAGGCCACGACGAATGTGTAAGGGCAAGTCTTCCAACAGTTCAAGTAGCCTTTGTTCCAAAAAGTTCAAGTAGTTCTCCCCGTTCAATCGATCGGGTATAACGGTAGGGCCAATAATAAAGTTATCCACAATTCCAACCCAAACATTGATTTTAGTTTGATTCTGAAAATATGTAACTTCCGTTTCATGAGGATTTTCATCAGCATAGAAATGTTCATTATGGAGGTTAAAAAGACCACATCTCGTGGAAGTATCTTCGTCCGTGAACAGAATTCTTCTACAAAAATTGGGGTTTGCGTTTTGTCTTTGGACAATAAGCCGACAGAAATCTAGCCGATGACCTGGATCCATGGGCAATAAGTCTTGAACTGTTTCAATATGATAGGGATACAACAGTTCTTCTTTCAGTACATTATGAACTAATGATTTTGAGGCTCCAATACGAAGTCCCAAACGTAGTGTGCTTATCCCAGGTTCAGTTTCAACCGCTTCCAGTATCGCTTCTTCGAGCTCTAACGTCCTTCTTGTCCGTCTGCGTCCAGTTTCTCTGCGATTTGCTTCAAATTTGCCAGTTCCGCAAAGGTTTGCCGATTTGGAATTCTGCGATGCGGATATCTTCCCCTTCTCCGGCCATTGCAACGACAAAGTCCATAAATCAATAACATATCAACCATTTCAGTGTTAGTGAAATTTTGAGCCATAATTTTATTAAATTTTCACGGGAAGCAAAGTAAAAACTGACAGTTTTGAGGATAAATTCTCCAAATGCCAAAATGACATTAGAAAAGCAAAGGCAACTAAGGTATTTTAATCAAGTAAAATTAGTAAGCCAAAATTGCAGAGACTCGAAAATTAATTTTTTCAAGCTAATCCGTTGATTTTATCAAAATTTTCTAAGAGTAAGAAAAGTTTACAAATTAGATAAGCTATCTACATAAAAAATATAGAGTGAATTACATCGACCACAAAAAAGTTCTGGAGACTTTTCCCGTTACATCCTCAAGTTTGAGCCATTTCTATGGTCTCTAAGGCTCTGTGGTCCACTCTCAAAAATGGCCATTATTGACAGTAACTCACCTGCTAAATATTGTAAAAGTTCTTCATCACGTTCTCAAGTTATACCGAAAAAACAAAATTATTTTTGCAATTTTGAAGCCCTCTACCGGGTAAACAAGACACTTGAGGCAAAAGTGAAAAGGCTCATCAACTTTTTTCCGAATCAAAGAATCTTCGGCTTTATTTTGGTCACGCAGGTCGAGGACACCCTGTATAACTACGGATATATATCAGAAATTACTTCATTGGCATTCTCCCGACTTGAAGGAAGTTTGTTCGAAGGAGATATAACATTAGTAATTGATACCCCATCTAGCCCTGTAAATTCTATGAAACTATTTCGATATCATTACTTTGTCGAGTATTCGTTTCATGACGTTGTTTTCCTACAGCGAATTTGTCTTCGTTTATAGACAATGAAAAATATACATAGAGGGCAAGATTTGGGTTAAAGCCGTTTTCAAAACGGATGTTCGCTTTTGCTAACACGAAATACAACAGATGCTTCTAGCATTTCCACAACTAATTCTGTTACTTTTCTAATATACCATTGCAGTCTCCCAGTTTTCCAACTCAAAGTAGTATTTTACATGATCTTGATAAATAACAAACGGTCATACAGATAATTATATAACATTACGATACATTGCGGAGACCTCAGACAAAATTAAATGTTGCGCATAAGCCTACTGACTGTATTGGTAAATATTTTTCAAATCTAAAACCTTTAATACCTAAAGATAAACAAAGCGCACACAATATACAAATTGAATTGTTTGATTGCGATGGGACTTATACAGGAATCTCTGAACAATATTTGCAAAGGAGAATGTATGGCCATAAGTATAGAACTAGAAACAAAATTTTAGAAAATTCCACGGCTTTTGCTAAACATTGTTTTGATTATAACAATCAATTCGATTACAAAAATGTTGATATTTTGACTGAAGAAACTAATTGTCATAATCATAAGACCTGACTCTCAAGTCCTTAAATCATAGAGCAAACGTTCAATCATTATACTAATTTAATCCATTAAAACCCTTGTAAATTCCTACATTCGTCTCTATAATGTTAAAAGTATATTTTAGATAGAATGCTCAAATAGTAATATTTATAATCTGACAACCTTTTTCTGTTGCCTCATAAATCTTTAACATCTGGTTCGAAAGTGGATACTTGAGTGTTATGTTTTTGGCTTTAGTCGTAACTACACCGTGCTTTGAAATGACTTAGAATTTTATAAGAAAATTGCTAAGCAGTTGATTCTTGATACATATTCATATACCGGGATATCAAAAATTATCTTGGTCAAGGATGGTTGCGGAATCTGAGACGTGTGTCTTACTTTACGTTTGAAATAATTATGTCATAATTAATTTGAAGTTTCTAAAAGTGCGAAATTTCGCAATTTTATACGAATATTGTAACACTCAGAAGTCTTTAGCGCGTTGGACTCCGGGATTTTCACATGGCCTATCGAAATGAGAAGGTTCGAATTATCTAAAAACATAATTGAATGAACGCCAGACGTCCTATGTAATTAGCTACGAACGAAATCATTCTGACATATGCCTCGAAGAGCTCGCTGCGCGTAAGTTAGAGTTTATACATTTTACCTCGGTCTTGTTAATTTGGTGCCGTTTCTTGCCCCGTGCGACTGGCGCCAGTTGTAATAAAGTGTTTTTGGCTATGGGCCGCTAGCTTTTACCCGCTTCGTCTATATTTTAGTCGCGAGAAAATTCTCTTTGGTACGTCGCACGTTAGACGCGCTTAGCTGAGATCTGAGAATAGCTCAAACTGCTTTAATTAAATTTTCCTATTTAACGGACATTTATCAAAAAAAGAAGGGCCGTCGGGCACGGTCCGATACTAAATCTAACTACATGGAGCGAAAACGGCACGCGAAAAGTCGTCGTGAAGCCGTATTAGGTACAACCAGTTTGCACTTTTCTAACTCGCGTGCTACGGGCTTCTCATGTGAACGTCATTCGATTTACGGAAAATTAACTATTTCAAAACAGTTTTTGATCCGGTTTGTGGCTATCACGACCTCTGAAAAGGTTCAAAGTTCACATAATTATTTCATAATTTGTAGTTCATTATTGTTTTACAACTGAAATAAATAAGTATGAAATTTGTAGGTTATTGATGATGTCAGTGTGACAGTGACATACTTATTTCAAACGTGAAGTGAGACACGTTTTAGATTCCACAACCACCCTTGACCAAGATAATTTTTGATATCCCGGTACTTAAAACATTAATGTCTTACAATTTCGATTACTCGTGTTTCTGCTCGTTTCGGCGACATGGGCATTCTCAATTGAAATTGGTGCGATAAGGACACAAGGCGATGATACAATTAGTTTCAAGCAGTCCTGTTTCAGACATTGATACGTCTTCTGATGATGGTCGAGAGACCAAAACTCACGTAAATACGAAAATAATAAGCATATGTGTTAGTGTGACCTATTTCCCGAGAATTTAAATATGTAGGATTAAGATTAGCCTCATCTGCACTAAACACTATCTATAATATTGACGATAATGAATATGTAAATTACACCATCAAGAAATAAATGGTTTCCATTATTCCATCGTAATGTATTTGTGAAATTACGTTGGTATACAAATCGAATGAAGAACAATATAATGAGAACACATTAACATGTTTCATCATCATTACTATAACAGAGAGTATTTATTCGAAGAATTATTACAAGCGTGTTTCTAATATAATCAAAAATATCCAAGCTGGTTGTCAGTTGCAACCTTCATTCGAACTTAAGAAAAATCAGATCGTGATTATATATTTTGTTAAAAGCTGTGCATTTACTATTGGAAGATGAAAGAAGCAGGTAATTTCATGTACAATTTGACTTTCCAACTAAGGGGAAACTATGAATCTACACTTTTGGTGAGCTCAGGAGACTTCTGAAGTCGTTCAACTCATTTGCCGCTTATTAAGTGCGCACTTTCATTCTATAAGGAAGATTGGCTGATCAGAACAGAAGTGAGGACTCTCAATACGGCTGTCAAAATTGACATTCTGCGGTATTCTGAAGATGTTTAGAAAACAATTATGATTACCAAATTCAATTTACAGTGAATATAGTCCTCCAGCTTACAAATTGAAGGAATGGAGCTCGAGCAAAAATAATCATTGGAAATTGTGGCTAAGCAGTTGTTCAAGCACTTGGACCTATAACATGCGGTTTAAAATATTTTGAAAGTTGTTCATAATCCAGGTATTTAAGGAGGAAAATCGACGATTTTTATCCAAATTTCGGCGAGCTGTAATTTTGGTCTATTCTCATGTATTTTGACGCGCTGAACACGATGGTGTAGTTTAAATTTGGGTAACCCTGTGCTCGAAAAACTGTCTCCATTTTTTGGACCCAAAAAAGTCCATTAACTTTTTTCTTTCGTTTTGAGACAAAACTATGGGTTGTATGAAAGAATGTTCAAAATAAAAGACGCTCCGGTCCAAAGTCGATTCAAGCTTGTGGGCAGAAGATTTAGTGTGGATTTAGCTGGAGTAAAGCATGTAAGGATTTTGTACTCGCCTTCAGAAATGAATAAGTCTGTTATGAGTAAAATGTAAATATAACCCCCCTAGTGGAAAAACTGTTTATTTCTCGGGGTTTGCGCATGGATAAAATTTGTTCAGAATTACATGGACTACATCATATCAAAAATTCAGAAAAATTCATCATAATTTTTTGTGCATCAACCATTTGGGGGGAGTTGATTTTTGAAATACAAATGCGGATTCCGTATTTCAGCTTATTAACACATTTTCCAATGATTTTTGAAGTGATTCAGAAAAAGGTATATTTTTTTCATTTAAGGGGGGCTTAGGGGTTAGGAGGGGCTCCAAAATTTTTTATGGGAGAAGAACAATATTATGCAACATGAACTAGAATGAAGCATGTTAAAATATTGTTTCAGTCTTCAGAAATAAATCTATTATCAGTAAAATGTAAATATAACTCTACCTAGCAGAGAATCTGTTCATTCTTGGGGGTTGGCGCAATGATAACATCTGTTCAGAATTACATGGACTACATCATATCAAAAATTCAGAAATATTCACCGAGACCCAATTCCCGTAAGAAATTTGCGGGATCCTTCATTTCGGTGCGGTGCATTATTTAGCTGAACAACATATGGGCGCCATATTTGAGTTGTTGAATTAGAGCTTGAGTGATCTTTGGAAAGTGTAACTTCATTTTCGACCTGGAATACCATGCCGTCAGTCACATCTATCCTTTACTAAATCTACAAAATTTGCTTAAAATTTCTTATCACGTCGTGCTTCAGACTAATATATTATTTCATTTTCAATGATCCCATTTTTCAAAATATTCAATTTTGCTCATCTGGCGTTTAATAATTCCAACTTTGACCTATTAGATGTTTTTCAAATTGTTGATCCAGGTGTGTATTTTGAATAATTTCTTATCATATAACGAACATCAAATTTAACAATGTACTCAGAATTGCACACCTTTCTCACAATATCAATCTTGAGCTATTTTTATTTGGTTGATGAATTGGTCTTCTCTCGAAATTAACGACCACCTTCGTCTAGTGCAATCGAGTCACCTATTTGGTAACTGAATCAATATAATTATTTTTCGTTACATGTGAAGTGTTGCTTGATTTCTGAATACCTACATATTGGTTGAATTCTGCTACTTTCAGATGATTGCTTGTGGATCATCCGTGCTGTATTAATTAATTCAATGGGAATTTATTTACTTCGCATACTGTCTTGGCTAGTTCTTATTTATCACGTAGTTATAACTGGCGTAGAATGTTATTACCTCATAGAACATTTTGACGTTGATATTTTTATCCAATACGCACCTTTGACGTTTGGATGCATATACGTAAGTATTATTTTCTCCCTAATATACATATAATTGTTTTGTCATTTTTGAAGTTGGTTGAGAATGATGTTGAAACATCAAGATGTTACTAGATTACACGAATTAATTCATCTAGACAAATCCAATGAGAAACACATTCATCTGGTAAACAGTTTATCTCTCAATTCAGCTCAAAAACTGTTGAGTTACCTCCATCTTTTCTTTCTGACTTCGAAATATTCATAACCTTCAAATAAACTAATTCAATTATTGGATGAATCTATATAAGTTCCAAATAACTCATAGAGAACTAATGAATGATAAACAAAAAAGCCAAATAATTCATAGAGAACTAGTGGATAGTACACTGAAAAATGGGGAAAACATCACGAAAAGTTTTCTGGCTTCTCACATTGAAGATTGAATTGATTGATTGGTTGTTTCAAGGACACGAACAGTGGGCCAACTCGCTTGAAAACCTGAACATAGACAGAACATTAATACAAAACCACGGTCGTATACACAGGTCTGGAAACTCTATGTTTGACATGAATCTCTTACTCGTAGTCCCTCGTTCAACCACCAGCTGGCGCATGGATCGGAGTATGTTGTAAGGATGTCAGGATTAGGCACCATATCATTCAAACAAGGTCGTATACGTGCCAGAGAACATCCTTCGACTCATGTGCCACCCTTTTGGTACTTCGCAACAGATGACGCTTAGCGGACTCACTTCTCACATAGGAAACAGCCTCGAGTTCCCAGACCTGTATACACGACCGTGACAAAAGCCTATAAAATTGTGTCTCTATAGGTTTTTCGGGTCGCTGATTTAGAATTTGACGACGAAAATGCAAGATTCAATATGGCGGATCATGAAATATAAATTCAGCGGATTCGTCTGAAACTCTTGATTTAACGTATTTCGGGTTCACTGATTATGCATTAAGGGTCGGAATTGCCGTATTCGAATATTTTATTAAATATGTATAACAGCTAATAAAATTCGTAGTCACCTTCGTCCCTTACATCTACTTATTATTTTATATTTAGTTTGGTATATCGAAATGAAAGAAACAAATAGTAATGGTAAATAAATAGGACTCAAATCATGATTATCTTGATTCAGATGAAAAACCATATTTTTGATTTGAATAAAAAAATTGGTATTTAAAATTGTTTTTCCGAAAAAATTGAAGAATTTTTATAACTCACGATTAATACTCAATTAATCTATTATTAACTAATTAATTAATTGATTGATTAATCAGTTTGCGCACCATTTCAGTGGACGACCGTTTTTCTGCGGTGTGGAGAGGCATGGCAAGCATGCTTATTAATCAATTAATAATTTATTGTGCATTATTTATCAGCTGGTATGAACGCGCAAGCGATTCCTTTTGAAATCATCTACTACATTATTAAGGTTGTGGAAGAGCCACTTAGTGAAACGGAATAACGCGGAGAAAATTTTGCAGCCAATGATTCTTGATTATTTCGGTCTTACGCGATACAGATTGGAATGTAGTTTAGTTTTAAGTCGAAATACTTCATTAAAAGGGTCAGAAATGTGATACACTCAACTTCTGGGGTGCTACTCATCGTATGTAATCATGAGAGCTGGGTCAGATCGCTGTCACTCATTAATAATGACGCAATACAAATGATTAAAGTCTTTGTCCACTAGAACTACCATACCATGACCGCATCAGGCACGGAAAAAAGCGTTCCGATTACTACTATGCCCACTGCAACGGATGAACAGCTTTCTATGCCCGTGTTCAAGGCGTATGTAAAGCTTATGTAAAGCGTTTTCGAAGCTGCCCTTCTCCGGTCGCGGCTGCACTTTTCAGTTCTTTCTGTTTGTCGTTTGTGGACGGTCTAGAGGGTTTTGTTGTTATGGTTCTTATAAAATTATTAGTTAGAGAATTGGTTACGATTGTCATTATTTTCGACGAAGAAGAAGAAAACGAAAAAAATACTACGAGGCGCTACTGGATTCATGAATGTCTCCGGAAACGAAAAACAGAAGGTGAATATTGGACATTGTACAGGCACCTGGTTGTCGATGAAGAAAAATGTATCCAGTATTTTCTACTACTAGGACTAGAGTGAAACGCTGTTGGCCGCATGCGCACATCGGTTCGTGAGCAGACGGGCACATGCAAAATATTCTCGCCTGCCGATGTCAACTGTTCGTGCAGGGCACGCCGGGGTTGGCCGGTGACGGACCGGTCTAGTGGGCGTATGCCTATTTGAATTCAAGTGAAGAATATTTGCCTGCATGTGCCGGTTCGATTACGGCCCTAGTATGGTACGTTCTAGTGAGCAGAGTCCTTGAGAAAGCGCCGTTTTTCAAGTCTATGTCTACCGGCAAATGACACGACACGCATCATAGAGATCAGTGAGTGGAATGCCACCCGAGCGTTGGACTAGTATGCACTAGTGCCATCTGCACACGATTTCATGGAACTAAATCTCGAACGCGCACCTTTTTTCCTCTTAATGTCCAGGATTTGAAGCGAGTTAGCTCACTGTGACGCGTGAAGTTTCAAACCAGTGACAGAAACAAATTAGGCTGTATATTTATAAGGATATGATCATCAGTATACTTTAGATGAGATTTTATTAATGTGAACAAGAACAATTCGATATTTATATTATCATGTACATTCCTCCTGTAATTGTATAAAAGTTATGTCATCGCATTCTGCTGTTCAGGGAATAAAGGAGAAAAAAGCCAAAGTAAAAGAACAACACAGAACCTAATTTGATAATTTTCTAGAAGTCATTTGAAAAAAATATCTCCAGTTTATTATTTCATGATATGCATTTTAACATTTCTAGAGAGAAAATTCATTTTACATAACTTTTGATCTCCTTTGTACAAATTAAAATTTTCTTCAATTCCAGTTTTGGAAGCTCTTTCGTCTGGCCTATATATAATTTTCCACAATCTTCACTTTCTACATTGTATACTCTTCTCATCTTTGTTGTTTCAAATATACTTGCCTACCGTGTTATTTATCCTCAAATATGTGGTAGCATTGTGTTTTTCAAGTAAATTCTATACAATATCAGAAAGTTTACCTACATACATGATCTATAATTATGAGTCTCAACTATACTAGGGTAAACTAACTTCTTCGCTTCATTATAATCTTTTTTCTTAAGTAAATTAATCACAATTTTTTCGTTATAACCGTTATTAGTTGCTTCCTGTTTCATAATTGAAAATTCCTCATGATGATTTAATTCTGTCATGGTGATACTAACAAGTCTATGTATACGAAATAATAAATGAAACTACTTTGTTTTACTATCACTGATATTTAATATAGTCGTTACTATAGTTTCAACACTAAACGTGTCATCTTCAGACGGAAGATGAATTTAACAAATATTAAATCTACTATATATAGGTTAAAGAAGGATTACAACAAATTTTATGGCTATAGGAAATAGTTCTAGGAAAAACCAGAGAGAGGTAAGATGATTAGGTAATTCCGTGAGGACCTTAGTGGTGTGGGTATATCTACTAACGGACTTTAAATACTAAAATCAGGTTATTAATACATTGCAGAGATTACTGTAATATAAATCTAGTTGATCGTTTAGGATCTTATTATCATACATCTTGATTCCTTCGAAAATTTCCATTGACTCTTATATATTTAGTTTTGAAATTTTATCTTGACTATGTAAAATTTGGACATTATTCAAATTAGGAGAGGTATGGCCGGTTTCTAAAATTTGATTCGCAAATGAAAAATCGGTTTTATTATTTTTAAAGGAACGAAAATGTTCTTTATATCTAACTGCTATGTTACGGCAAGATTTACCTATGTAAAAGCTATCACACTCTGAACAAGTTAGTTCATAAACTCCGGGTCTCTTAAATTTGTCAGTTTTATCTTTCGCATTGAACAGAATATGAGATAATTTGTTTGGGGGCTTAAAGCTAATGGTCAGGTTATGATCGGATAACATGTTTGCAATTTTTTCGCTTATAGGACCAAAATAAGTTAAAGAAACATATTTTAATGAGTTATCTTTGTATTTTATAAAAGTATAGAAGCTATTGTAAATTGATTTTCGTCTTTTTATATTTATTAATTTAGAAACTACCTGAGGACCGAAACCGTTATTTGTAGCAATGACTTCAATTGTATCTAGTTCTTTACTAAGATCTTAATTAAAAAATAGAAAAAAACAGAAATTAATTCACAATAGCATTCATCCCTTCATGAAATACAAAGATAACTCATTAAAATATGTTTCTTTAACTTATATTTTGGTCCTATGAGCGAAAAAATTGCAAACATGTTATCCCATCATAACCTGACAATCAGCTTTAAACCCCCAAACAAATTATTTCATATTCTGTTCAATGCGAAAGATAAAACTGACAAATTTAAGAGACCCGGAGTTTATAAACTAACTTGTTCAGAGTGTGATAGTTTTTACATAGGTAGATCTTGCCGTAACATAGCATTTAGATATAAAGAACATTTTCGTTCCTTTAAAAATAATAAAACCGATTCTTCATTTGCGAATCATATTTTAGAAACCGGCCATACCTCTCCTAATTTGAATAATGTCCAAATTTTACATAGTCAAAATAGAATTTCAAAACTAAATATATTAGAGTCAATGGAAATTTTCAAAGGAATGAAGATGTATGATAATAAGATCCTGAGCGATCAACTAGATTTATATTACAGTAATCTCTTCAATGTATTAATAACCTGATTTTAGTATTTAAAGTCCGTTAGTAAATATACCCGCACCACTAAGGTCCTCACCGAATTACCTAATCACCTTACCCCTCTCTGGTTTTCCCTAGAACTATTTCCTATAGCCATAAAATTTGTTGTAATCCTTCTTTAACCTATATATAGTAGATATAATATTTGTTAAATTCATTTTTCGTCTGAAGATGACACATTTAGTGTTGAAACTATAGTAACGACTATATTGAATATCAGTGATAGTAAAACAAAGTAGTTTCATTTATTATTTCGTTAAAATGATAAACTATCACAAAGTAACGGCTTCCACAATTGCATTTTTGAAGTCTGTGTATGATGCTTTGAAGAGCAGCCAGTTTATGTTGTATAGGGTTATTTGAATTTTTATGGAAAATAATGTCCGTATGTGGAGGCTTATAATATATAGAAAAGGAATGTTCACTATTAAGTTATGATTGAGTCCAGAGAGTTACTAGTTTGATAGTCAATAAATCTACTTCAACCGTGAATTTAATTTTGGGGTATAGAATATTTAAATGTTGAATGAAAGAATCTGATTGACTTGTGTTCATTGAAGCATGTTAATATATCGTCAACATACCGATGCCAATAAATGAATCTTTTTATAATAGGGTGTTTGTGGATTTCCAATTCCAATCCATTTATTCAAAGATATATAGTCTATATTTTTGTTTTGCCAATGTCATAACGGGCAGCATATGATTATATTTTGACCGGCAAAGAGAACTTTCAGACTTGCTATCTTCTCTGACGTTCTTCCTTGGATATTGAAATGCATTATTTTGAGTGTTTTTATCACTGATGGATCTAACACAATATTGGTGTTCAGTCTCCCCAGCCTATGTTTGGTTTTCGGTACCGATGTGTTTGATAGTAGAACGAGGGAAGAAGCTAGATGTGTTATTACTTACTGGAGGTTGTTACTTTATCTATACGGGTAACGAAGATCCACGCATTTTTGTATGGCTCTGAGTGTGTACAATTAGAACATGTTTCTGCAAAATGCAATCAACCGTGGAATACATGTTTTGATCTTGGGGAATATCTGTATATGGAATATCGTAACGTAACGGGCAAATCAATTCAAATTTTAATGATATCATCACTCCATAGATCTGAAATGTTTGTGTGTTTCAATCAAATACGAGCGTTGAAAAAATTTTGGAAATAGTGTTAATTGGTATTCTTCAGTTTACAATTTATATTTTGGGGCTACGTACCAATACCATCATCAATTTACGTAATCGATCCTCTGATCAAACTTTGCTATATAGATGTCATCCAATATGTAGCTATGAGTTCATAGTGATAATTATTTTATCTATATTACACATTCTGTTACCCTGACTGTCAAGTTCATAGTTGTATTGAAAATGATGTTAAGATATCAAGATGCTACAAGATTGAATGAATTAATCAGTCTCGATTATTTTTCTGGTGAACAATTCACCTCCTAGTTTTTTCTCATAAGCTGCAGGATCATCTGCATCTTCGTCGACAGGAAAAAAATCAGAATGTTGATGTTTATTTCAATCAAATTCGGGCATTAAATGAATTTTAAAAAATTATGATCATTGATGTTTTCGATTTCTAATATGCTATCTATTTTTCAGGGATACATAGCAATAGCTTCGTCAATTTACGCATACGCTCCTCTGATCAATCATTGCCAAACGATGTATCAAGATTTTTGGCCACCTTCGAAAGCAGGAAAAAGACTGGAAGCACAAATATTGAGAGAAGCAAGAATCGTACGACTGGCAGGCTATTTCAACATGGGCCTAGGAATTATTGTAACAATTTTCATGCAGCCTATTTTCGGATTCGAAGATTCATATAATTTTGCAATATTCTATTCTAATAAGAAATTACAGCCATTTTCACCAGTAGTGAATATCACTTATTACTGTTCATTCATAGGAATTTTTATCCATATTTCTGGTCAAAGCGTTTCTCTATGTTATTTGTTCTTTCATGCAAAGTTTCAACTGATATTACTGCGAGGATTGATCGACAATATTTCTCAACATTTCCGACGTCCTGCAATCGACATTTTTCATGACCAGTCATGCCAAGATCTTTTACATAACAAGTTATGCTATTTTATCCGTCATCATATAAGAATACGCAGGTGAGGGGAAGTTTTTAACATTATCTAATCATGATCGATAGATTCAGAAACATCAAATTAATATTTGGGTAGCGGATCTTTGGTTTGATAATATATTCGTATTACTTGTCTCAATGATAATGAATTTTTCTAAAGATGAATTCTTTACGCGGCTCCGCCAATGGTGTCCATTCGTGTTGTAGCAAAAAGAACGTTAGCTCACGAACAACTGAATTTGTTTATCTTCCGGTTAAATATGTCATGACAAACCAGGAGTTTTGTATACTGTCCTTAGTCATTAATATAATACTGCTTCGTAAGGGTTTGCATCATGGGCTTTTATAACAGAACTTGAATATGTATTCGGACAGCTTAGTTCCCATCTTTAGTATTTCATGTAACTAGCAAAAATTCTCAGGGGAAGAATGAAAGTTGCATATCAACGGGAGGCTTTTTTATACATCAGAGCTCTGCCTTGTTGTGTATCCAATACTTTTTGTGTGAATTTGTCCGCTGTCGGTATGCATCATATATTCGTAAATTGATGTGCAATTCAGGAGGTTCTCTAGTATAATCCAAAGTAGAGTTACGCCTCTCTAATATATGTTTCTCAACTGAATGAAATATTATGCAAGTAGTTTTGCTTCTCAGTAATATAATCTATAATTTCGATTGATGGATGCTATTTTTAATATTCCAGGTTTTGTGTCAAAGGTGCTGACATAATTTCCTTACCAATTATCTTCCAATCATGCGCCGGAACATTATCTGGGATGAGTGTTCTATATTTTATATTATCTGTGAGTAGATTCATTTAACTTGACATTCATTATATATACAAACTAGTTCGAATATACTGTTCTACAACATGGTTGTAGGAATGAAATCTTGTTGGAATCTCTTTACTAACATTCAAGATTCCAAACAAAGGCGGATCCCAGGATCCAAAAAATTATTCTTTCCGTACCAGTATTGTCAGTTCTGAAAGTACATAAATTTCAACAATGAAATGATTCTGTATAATCTTGTGATCGCTATGTCCACTAAACATACCTCTACATTATCTCAATGATATAGAATCGAGCTTGAATTCCTAAGAACCTCTTATCTTTCAGCAATCAACAATAACTTCTTTGCCTCGTGCTTCATCTCTGATAGCAATAACGTGTTCCTCAATAGCACTATTCACTACAACTGGACAAGGCTTACTCGATGAGGTGAGTTGAATTTTTTTGTAACCTATTTGTGGTACCAACTTCTTATATCTTCTATCTATATATGAAAAAGAACGTCTGTTTGTTGGATTATTTGATTTTTTCATATAAATACACAGTTAATCATGATCAAAGTAAGTGTCTAAATGAGAGGTTCCTGGTCTTAAAAATGAGGTTCTACTTTTGCTAGAAATAAAATTAAACTAAGTTTTGACGTTTAGTGTTTGTGTCTCCTCTAGACAATATTATTACTAGATTGTCTTAGTTATGAAGCAGCAAATTCTCACAAGGTAATCAACTGTTCAACCCAATACAAAATTCATGGGTGCACCAAAGAGTGAAATTCTAATTCTGGTAGTCAAAATAACCATTTCTTGATTCCGGACGTACTTCGGAAAACTACCAAATCTGCTTGCAAATAACAATTTAATCCACAATCGTCTGGGTTGTATACCTTATGTCATGAACCAAGTCTATAAATAGGTAAATCTGATCACAAATTTTGTTTCATTTAAGTGCTAAACGTTTAGTTATTGAAAGTTCCGAAGCGGCACTGGTGGGTTATATTTTATCCATGGATACTCTGAACTTTATCATCAGGTATCAATAAATGTATGCATCTAGTGATGAGAATATGACATATAAAGTATTAATATGTATATCTTCATGCAGGCAAGAATTAAACTGAACTTACTTGAGAAATATGATGGAATATTTGACATGAATAAATATTCTGTTGAATATAATATTTATTAAAAGTATATGTATGTAAGTGTATTAAATAAGTTACTTATCTTTCTAGTCAGAAAACTTGGTTGCGTCACTCTATGCTTTACCATGGTATTCATTTGATCACAGGAATAAGAAGACTTTACTCATTTTCCTTACAAATTGTATGGAACCTTTGAGAATATCAGCTACTGAAGTTATAGTCTTGGACTATAGCCTTCCAGCGAAGGTAAGTATAACCAGCAATCTTATTGTTGATGGAGGCGAAGGAGCTCAATTGAATCAATTGAATGCCTAATCCTTCAGAGAATATAAGTGAGCATCATTTGTTGGAAACACAACCCATGAAAATGTTCATTTGTTGAAATTTAAGCAGGTTTACAGATCAATGTTTGTACCAAAACCTTACATCAATATTAAGAGCACTAAATTTGTATTTCGGCAGCTTCAGCAGATCAATATAATTTCCCAAATTTTCAAATCTACCATTGTAGCTTCAACCCGAAGGAGGAAACTAGAGGGAATATGTCCTGTAGCTATCCGAAGAACTAAAATACAGCTGGCTGAAAAGTTGAATATCTTGAAGTTTTCCTAGACTCTAAACTTTCCTCGAACCAATAGCTGGTAAAGGTTAGGAACAAGGCCGTGGCGATATTAATGCTAGCCAGACACAAACACCAAAAGACATGGGACTAGGACCTCAAAGATCGTATTTGACATTAGACATTGTGGTGAGACTATGACTCCTTATGCATATCTGGTACGGGGATATGTTCCAAATTGAATTTTCAATTCCTAGTTCAATGACAGAGGTGATCTTGATACTTTGTCCATTTTTAACTGCTCCTTCGAGACTATGTTTTTTCTGCCGGAGCAGAGAATTCGATGACATACATAGTCTTGTTTTGTTCATCAAGGAGAACAACGTCAGGCCAATTTGCTTGTATGGACCTGACGGTCGGAAATGGGTAATTCCAGTAGATCTAGCATTTTTCGTGTCTATGCAGCTCATTGACCGTCCATTTTACCATTCCAAAAGAGTAGAGCAGGACTGGTAAGCATATTCGTTGCAAACAACTTATTCTCACTCGAAAGTTTGGACGATCAAATCATTCGAACAGAGTTCCTGTATTTGCCCCGGGGAACCACCTCTATCTGGGAGGACAATTGAGTTGAATGTATTATGACGTGACTTTCTTTTTCTCTTGAGATAACTAACAAATATTCTGCATATTTCAGCTATTCCAGTCACTATATTCAGCGTATACCATGATTTCCAAGATGGCCTTGAGAAGACAAAAAGCAGAAATTTGAGATGAAAATCTTGAGCCTGCCCCATTTCAGAAGAATAACATTACACTTTGACGGAATACGATGATGCAACATTATCGAAGAAATTTTGGATTATCGGACGATAAGTGGATTTAGTTATTCATACGTCCATTATCACAGAGATTCAATGACCAAATACTACTGGAAAATTTCAAATAGTAATCAAATAAGAAGACATGGATTTGCGGTGATCCAACAGTAGAATGCCGTTATCACATACAGTAATCACTCACAATCTTAGCTAGTAATTATTGTTTCTCCAACACGCTTCCAGAAAGTAGCTATTCTATGATTAAAGATTATATTATAATACATATCATTTTGACATACTGTGTCAGAAATTTAAGTCAAGGAACTAAAGTGTCAATTTGGAACAATGGAGAAATTTGTTGTTTTTTCGGAAGAGGAAAATCACTGGTTCAAAGAAGTCTTTAATTCATTTTGTGTTTGAACTTGTCTTTTCTGTGCACTTAACTATTGAAATCACCCAATCCGGTAATAACTGGACTGCAACGTACAATGTTCTGCTGTTTTTCCAATGAACGAAATCTGATGTATACTTGCACAAATGACTATATGATTCCATCACTTCTCTACAGTTCTGGTTGTATAAAATGTTAGCTTATCTGGAAAGATAAGAATTTTCACCTCACAACTCAATCTGCTTCATTCATTTGAGATGCAAGAACGATTGCAAAGGATGCTCGTACCAATTTGCGAAAAAATTTAGACTAGATTTACTTTTCCAATCTTATGTAATATAGAGCAACCTCTACTAGAACCAATGCTCAATCAAGAAGATATTAATAATTAAAAATTTCTCGACAGAAAAAATAGTATGAATTAGGAATAGGTTAATTTGAATATTAACTCTCAATGATACATCATTCAATGAAGTAGCATTAAAACATTGTGCGCCTTACGTGTAAACTTTTTTCAGACATCTTACTACTAATTTGCACTCTTTATTATAAATCAAGATATTTTGTTTGATAGCGGACTTAATTATGATAATAAAAGATAGGCTCCACGAAATTGTAGTGTTTCTATATACCTCTTATAAATAATGTAGTTTTGGATCTACCCAATCCAAGTCTCGCAACTATTAGAATTTATCATAATGCAGTTCCTTATTGAATCTAAGCAGGTCACAGTTGGTTCCAACATTTCCTTTTACAAACTGAATTGGAAAGTTCTATCAACGGAACATGCAAAAGTTTTCACTGCAAGGTTTACTTCTGATAATAATAATAAATGCCTTAATTGGGAAATGAAAACTTATACATCGCAAAAATTGAAAGATTATAACCAAAAGGTACAGTCAGCTTTCGTCTGAGCCACAAGGGATCAGTCACGTCACAATCTAAAGAACAGAGATCCAAATAATGAAGAACAAGATGATATAAAAATTGTGCAACACATTTCAGTAAATAGCTGAAATGTTGAATGACTTGATTACACATTTCAGGATTTGGTGATGCACAAGTTCAAATAACAAATATTAAAGATTTGAAAGAGTTGCCTCAAGTGTGTTTTGAAACCCATTATGTTCAAACTCTTCAGAGCTTCCGGAATCCAGTTATATAGCTTTGTGATCATGTACGAGTAAGGAGACCGATATTGAGCTCATTGATTTCATGAATCGTTGTGGGGAAAGAGATTTCTTGGTCTCGATAAGTCACAACAACTACCTTGTGAAATAGGGTACCAGTATTCAAAATCCTTCTCCTCTCGATATTTATCTATCCTAGGTCTTACAAAGGACCGAATATATAAGCTCGCCTGCCTAGTTCACAAATCGGTTGAACACAAGTGTTTTGAATGAGCTGCAGACGTTGCGCTTCCCGTCACTATAATTTAGGTGCGAAAGAACAAGCGATTCATATAAAATAATTTTTTTACCCTGTTAGCGTAGATCAATTTCTGATTGCAGAAAGCCCGTCTTATGTATAACTAAGATGTCGTTCCCGGTAAAATTCAGAAAGTAGGAGTCCTGAGTAATACCTGCGTGTGTCATCAGAACAATGACTACGAGCTATTTTTCTACCGAACCTCACTGCCACAGTTTTCCAGGACTCATGGACAATTTCTCTGAATATAATAATTGACCCTTTAGGTCCCATAGAGTCAGACTACCAGTGTCATTGACTCCATCTTGAGATTTGATTGATGCATGAAATTTTTATATTTCTGAAGGGCGCAGTCATCATTTCTATACTGATCATCATGCATACGTACGAGTTTATCTGAGAGAGTGTCCATATTATCTCTGAGTTCTTCCTATTCGATATTCATTCTATGGATAACAAACCCATTTCTACGTTAGCGGTATAAAACCAGAGTCAAAGGTTCTCAAGGTCAAACAATGGCATTACGTCTATCAGTTCCGAGCAGTAGTTTCACTTTCTTATGAGAGGAACGAGTAAGACAATGATGTCACTATTCGACAGACAGCTGGAGATGGTTGAGAACCAAGTAGTCCCAAACATCATCTAATAGGAGGTGAGTATCTCACTTAAAGCATCATTAACAATGCGAAGCATTGATTTCAAGATCTCACGCGCTTCAAAATACAGACAAGAACATTGTTTCGGTTACACCACCTGGTGGGTCAACACTATTTCCGTCGTTACTTTGGAGCGCGTGGGATATTTGAATCATAATGTTGATTCGGAAATGACTGTCTCAGTGGAATATACACCATCCGGTAGATGGCGTTTGGATTTACTCGGTTCCAGAACATATCCGTATGGATATTGATACTTACACATAGGCAACAGCCTCGAGTTTCCAGACCTGTATATACGACCGTGGTTCTAACTGGTCTTAGATTCCAACCAAAGGTAAGTTTTAAGTCAGAAAATGGAGTTCCCTCTTATTCCAGTTGATGGAGTAATTATTCTCAACATATCTTGTAAGGATTAAATAACTTTTTGAATATTTCTTAGATTAGAGCTCGTGAATATATCCTGAATTAGTTATCCACTACGGTCAGTGAGTTATTACAAAATAGAAGAATAACAAATTATTTTGGGTGGATTAATTTTTATTTTCCCACCTAGTCTCCGTTCAGTTTGATAAACTTCTCCCAGTTTTTCTCCAATTTTTCCAATCATTCAAAAAATGAGCTTTAGGAAGACCCCTGGAATGGGTGCATGTTTCGCCTTTCAACATGAATCTGTTTTGGGCTTCATATCTTCATGTTTGCATACTGTCACAGATAACCAAATCTTGTGAATCCGGAATGTATCATGGATTGTCTTGATGGAAGAGCAATTTCTTCTCTAATATAACTGGGCGTTTTCCTTGGAGAAGTTCTCTCAACCATTCCAATATTGTCGTATAACACTTTCGATAAATCATTATATGTTTGTCTGTGCGATTCATTTGGAGTGCATGACAATGAACGCTGATTATCACCGTGCCGGCCGATTCCATTATCTTTGCTTTCTTCAGGCTTCAGCAACTCTATGTTTCGACTATTCCAACATGTGATGTGCCTCAACAATCCTCATTCCGATTTGTCGATTAATTCATAAATGCTTGATTCCATTCCTAGCGTAGTCATATCAAGTGGACGTCCCGCATTAGATTTCTCACTTATTAAGTAAGACCAAGTTGAACTCTATTGTAAGCAGTCTGATCGGTGTTGCAATTGTGCCATCAACTTCATCCAACTTCACTCAAATTGCATTCCAAAAGAATGTCGTTAATTCTCAATATAGGTTGTTGATAATGTAATTACTCATTCAATAGAGTTATAACGTAGGTCCTATCTAACATCAGCTTAACAGTGATGATATATTCACTTTGAAGCTCATAGTAAAAGTCTAGATTACAATATTATTCTTCACATTAAAGTTACCATTCTCTGTTAGGACTTTGAAAAAACTAATTCGTTACAGCAATCTGACAGCGGGATATTGTAGAACAAGATATTATCAAAGAGGGAAAAATAAATCCAACCGACAGCTGCTATCCGGGGTGAAATGGGGTGTGTTTTTAGGGGTTGAAAACAGTTTTTCGTGATTTCTGGCTAAACCGATCTTATATATAAAAGTTATGGGGAATAAGAAGATCTACAACTTTTGTACCTAACATTTTTACCCTAACCTCAAAATTTTTCGACAAAAATGCGAAAAACCAATTTTTCGGTTTTTAATTTTTTTCTGTAACAAATGAAATTTCATGGAGCTCAAACTTTGGCAAAAGATACCTCTATTCATTGCAAAGAGGCAGTAATTTTTTTGGAGGGAAATATATGGAGGTTCTTGTTAAATTCAATTTAAAACAAAAAAAAAATCTTCAACTGCGATTCCTCTTAAAACTACACATCCTACAGAGTTCTGTTTCGGCTCACTTACTCCCTGTTACGTCTACTTTCGATAAACGGTAAAAAAAGTATACTACAATGGAAAAAATGGCGGGAAAATTGAAATAACCGAAATTCGCTGTTTTCGTGGTAATTTGCATATTTATCGTTGAATAATTGTTATTAATTGATAAAATCATTTTAATTTTCTTATGTTTATGGAAACGATAATATTATTTCTCTAATTATTGTACAGATCAAGTTTTGATATGATGTCATGCATGTCTAAGACAGCAAATTGTATCTAGTATATTTGTATCTTTGTAATCGCAAGATACGAATATATGACTTCTACGATCGTCGTACATGAGATTGTTACTATCAAACAAAACATAAGAAATGCACATTTTCAATATGCATTTAAGAACAATTCTAGTTTTTTACTCGAAATCAATTAGTTCACTAAACAAAATATAATAATACAATAGGTAATGTAGTAGATCTACAATGAAATATACGGGTTTTGTAGAGTGGTTTTCAATAATAATACAGTATTTGCATGTTGCACTGAACAAGTTTATATTGCAAGTATTTATATAAAAAAAAATTCTATAAAAAATAATACATCGTGGAAAAATTGAAGCAGATCCCTCCTGTTTTTAGGTAGTAAATACTAACAACATGAAATTCATAAACGCGGTAAAAAAATTTAATATTATTTTGAACATGCTCAAAAAACTAAATTGAAAAAAAGTATGCATTCCCATAGATGTATTTTTCTCTAATGTTGCTTTCTTCGCAGAGCGTTGTACTTCTTCTTCGTCCAATTCAACAAAACTGAACGATTCTCCAGTGTTCTCAAGAATTTCATTGAGTACTGTTTCAGTTATAGTACATTGATCTGTTTCCATTTCTTCCGAGTCACTTTCGTGTATGGAATTTTGTGGAAGTTCAGCATTTGAGCAATTTTCTAAATTAAAACAATTTAAACATAAGGTTGATACGACTGTAGTATATGCCGTTTCGATCTCTCATTGGCTTAGGAGGCCTCTGGTTGCGTTAACATGCTGTCTTTAGTTTCGAAAACAGCTCCTTAAATTTCTCATATTCGTATCCTGCGATTACGAATGTACGAATATAGCAGAAATAATTTGATGTCTTAGACATGCATGACATCATATCAAAACTCGATCTACACAATAATTGAAATAATAGTATTATAGTTTCCATAAAAATGAAAAAATTTTGTTAATTAATAACAATTATTCAATGATAAATATGCAAATTGCCACGAAAAAAGCGATTTTTCGTATTTTCAATTTTCCCGCCATTTTTCCCATTGCAGTATACCATTTTTTACCACTCATCAAAAGTAGACGCAACAACAAGTAAGTGAGTTGGAACAGAACCCTGTAGGAGGCGTAGTTTCAAGAGGAATCGCAGCTAAATATTTTTTTTTTTTTTTAATCAAATTTAAAAACAACCTCCACATATTTTCCTTCCAAAAAAGTTCTGCTTTTCGGCAATGAATAGAGGTACCTTGTGCCAAAGTTTGAGCTTCATAAAGTTTTATTTGTCAAAGAAAAAAATTAAAAACCGAAAAATCTTTCTTTTGCATTTTCGTCGGAAAATTTCGAGGTTGGGGTAAGAATGGTGGATACAAAAGTTGTAGATCTTTTCATTCCCTACAACTTTTATTTTCAACTTTTTTTGATAGAATATACGGTTTAGCCATAAATCACGAAGAACTGTTTTAAACCCCTAAAAACACACCCCATTCCACCCCGGATAGCAGCTGTCGGTTTGATTAATTTTTCCCTGTTTCACAATATCTTGTTCTACAATATACCACTGTCAGATTGCTGTAACGAATTTGGTTGTTGTTCAAATACTATTTTTACTGGCCTAATTGACTATAATATGCATTTGCCTAGTACTTATGTTATTTACTGCATTTTGTATAATCATAGTTTACTGAAACTGTTTATTGTATAGTAGTAATTAGGGTATATCCAGCTCTCGATCAACTGTAGTATTTACACGCTCAACCCTCAGATGCATGATTTTTAATTCCGAGATTATTCATTTTCTACATGAATCAACAGGGAAAAATATTGAAACAATCTTATTCGAATATTTTTGATTGGAAAAGAATTCATTTCCTTGCAAAGACGCAACTGGAGAAGGAAAATTCGTTGAAACGTATTAGAAAGTTATGAATGATGTTGATGATTGGCAGTGGCTGAGGCATATATTTGTTTTCACTTTATTCCCTCAGGTGTAACATGAGAACTCAATTTGGTAATATAACCCACCAAAGTTGCTTGATGGATTGTGGTTTACTTCGTTCAGTATGCTGAAACTGACAGGATTTGCAATATAGTCTTTTAGTGATTTACCATTAATATGCCTGTGGAATGCCTTCGTGTTCTATATAACTCAACCTTTGGTGAACTATTGAAGATGAATATAATTATTAAAAAACGCATACCTTCAGCTAGGAAATTCATCACCTATAAGCTCTTAATTTTTTGCTGAAACACAACTCAATTCAAAATGGAAAATTTCTGTTATTGTCAGTTCTGAAAGTCTATTGGCATAAATTTCAACAATAAAATGCAGAATCATTTCCATCTCTTTGTGATGGTTCCTTTCACTAGAATTATACATATCATATTTTCAATAAAAAAATGGACATTGAATATCTTATAACCTCTTATCTCTCAGCAATTGCCCATTACTTCTTTGCCCCTTCAATATTTATCTCAGATATTAAATTGTCATTTGGTCAATATTCAATCTCACATTATTCACTAGCATTTGAATCGAATGATATATGCACATACCATTTATATAATAAATGATTTGAAAGGAGACATGTACACTGAATCATAGTAGAAGTAATTCTTAGTAACTGGAAATATAAGGCAATTTTCGATTTTTATGATACTCCTGCAGGAAACCGGAAAATTACGTTAAGATGCGGCAAATGTTCACAAGATCATCAAACTGTTCAACCAGGTATAAAATACATGTGTGTATCAGAAACAGTAAAGTTCCCATTTTGGTAACCAGAATTACCATTACCTGCTTGCTTTCGGCGCCACTTGGATAAACTGACCAAACATGATTGCACTATCATGACAAAAAAATAATGAATTACTCCACCATTGTAAAACGTTCGAACGGTTCATTATGAAGCACGTTTTTAGATGCATAAATAGAGATTTCATTATTTAATTGCTGCACTTTCAATTATTATTCGATAACACAGTTCTGCCTTAGCCTGGCGCATCCACCAGTTTGAGAGTACAAAATTTCAAAGCTGCATTTTATTTAGACGTGGGTTAACTTTTTATCACGTATACTCTCAACTCGATTATCAGGTATCACGAAATTTAGGTGATCATGACACATCAGGTATAAGTGTCAGAGCGAATTTGCGCGTGTAGACAATAATTAAATTGCACTTTCTTCTGAAAATATGATAGAACTCGTATAATATTTCTGACACCAGAGATCATAATTATAGTTTGATTGTTCGATATGTAATATGATACAATAGTTCGAAGTCTAATTGTTAGTGTATTCAATAGTCAGATTTATCTTTTAAGTCTTCTTTGCTCCAACATATGCTTTACCAATGTATTTATATCGCTCAGAAGGAAACAAGAACTTTACTCGTCATCTTTACAAGCTGCATAAAATCTCCAAGAATATCAGCTACTTCAGCTGTGGTATCGGACTATTGTCTTCCTGTGAAGGTGAGTACAATGAGCAATATAACTTATAAACACACCATACATAATATCGATATGTGATATCTAATATCACCTTCGGCTTGATTAGATGATATAGGGTCTCTAGAGGGAGGAGAAGTTTGGAATGAACCATCATCAGTAAAGCTGTGTACTGGACAGGGCCTTACTTCCAACAGGAGGTTTATATGGAGCAGAAAGAAAGTTCATGCCAAGACAGGTCCCTTTGAGAGTCTAGCATTGATAGACATTGTTTCGGGAGGAATGAAGTAAATAATCTCAGAGAAAACTAAATAGGCAATGTTGAGAAAATCATATGGAGGAAGTATGACAAGAAGCTCACTGTTACTGTTACATTCGATGCACGATTCTACAATATCATGTTATTCAATACCGATCAAACTTTTCAGGAACTACTAATCCATGAAATGTATCAGTTAGAAAGGCCGTTACAGCTTGAATTTGTGCAGAGCAGCTTGTTGAAACCGTATTCATCCAGTAGTAAAAACGGTTTCACGTTCCTAGTGATATGAAATACTATACTCTATATATACTTACTAGATTTGCCCCAATCGATTCTCCTTTGCTTGGGTTCTAACTGTTCTTTGAAGTATCTAGTATAATCTGTCGAGAAATGAAAGTTGGCCGCTAACAGGTTTTGCAGTGGGAATTTTTGTTGTTCCACATTGTACCTACCATTTTGAACACCTGTGCATTTATCAGTATGTGAGGTCACGAATCTTATTCATTATGTAACCACGAATCATGTTAAAACTATAAGATATCTCCAGAAAAGAACATTTATCTTGCCCCTAATATCAAAATCTGCAAAATTTTGAGATCCAGGGTTTGTTTAGGTATTTTCAGGCAGTTGGAAACTCAGAAGCTTTTGCTACGAATCTTTCAATGTTGTCATCGATTCTATCGCATGAACCTTTGCTATGAGCAATAGCATGGAAATGCTATTAGGAGGTGATTTTGAAATCTTCATGGTGCTGTTTTTGAATATTCGTTTCCAGGACAGTCTTCGCAAACGTTGAAATTAGAATTTTTGGAAGAACTTAACAAATAACTTGTCTGATACAGTCACTAGAAGATTCCAATTTTCATTCTCGTTTCGATAAGTCCTGGAGTTTCGTCTGCATCACACATCAGTTGAACATTTTGGTGGATTACATAATTGCAAGCAACAATATTCCTAGTTGGACATTAACTGGCCAAATTTAGAAAATTGATTAATTTAATTCTGTTAGATTGCACATGCATAGAAGAAGTGTATTTTCCGAAAATGCAACATCTCTTTGCTCTATCTACTAGGTAGTCTTATCACATACCTCTCATGAAAACCTTTGATCAAATTTTCAGATGCTAAATTTAAACATTTTCATAATTTTAAATTTGGTATTGCTAAAACACCATTCCTCTTGTCTTAGGTGAACTATTGCGCTAATTTTCTTCCAAAGATTTTCAGACAATTATAATAATAAGACATTTAATGGTTTTCATCGTCGTATTATTTTATTTTCTAGAACTTTCTAATAATTTTCGTGTTTTTGCAGATTTCAATATTGGGAACAAGATAAATGTTATTTTCAGAGACATATCATAGTTTTTAACTTAATTCGTAGTTATATAATAATTTTAATTCGTGACCTCACATAGTAATAATTGTACAGGTGTTCGAAATAGTGGGTACAATGTGAATAAAAAAAAATTCCCACTGCAAAACTTGTTAGTGGTCCAGTTCCATTTTCCACAGATTATACTAGACACTTCGAACAGCAGTTGGAATCCAACGATTAGAATTTCATTTTCAAGGTCACCAACTATTTTGACAGCTTTGACGATGAAATATTCTTAAGATTCGACAAAATGTTTGTACAATTTACTTTTTTCCGTATTTCTGTAGGTTAATGCATGAATAAATAGAAAAATTGAGCTTTCGAAAGATGTCGGTAATCATTCGAAAAATTTCAAAACCCTGTACGAAAACAAAACTAGCAGGATTTAGCTTAAGCTTTGTTAAGCTATCACTAACATTGGTAGGATTCACGAGAATAAATATGATCGAATATAAGAATATGGAGAGCTGAAGGCCTTTGGCATGGGATGCCCCAAATATGTAGTATTTTGATAAGCCTCATCCACACTAAATTCCACTAAGCACTATCTGTAATGTTGACGATAATGAGTATATAAATTACACCATCAAGAAATGAACAGTTTTCATTATTTCACCGTAATATATTTGTGAAATAACGTTAGAATACAAATCGAATGGAGAAAAATATAATGGGAACAAATTAACACGTCTCATCACCATTACTATAACGGTATTTATTCGAATGACTTCAGAAGAATTATTACAAGCGTGTTTCTATTACAAGAAAAATATCTTAACTGGTTCTCAGTTGCAACCCTCATTCGAACTTGAGAAGAAAACAAATCGTGATCATATATCTCGGTAATTGCTGTGCATTTAGTGTTGGAAGATGAAAGAATCAGGTAATTTCATGTACAATTTTACTTTCCAGCGCAGGGGGAACTATGAATCTACACTTTTGCTGAATTCAGAAAAAACTCTCCAACTCGTTTAACACTTATTTGGTGCACCTTATCTTCTATAAGGCAGATTGGCTGATCAGAACAGAAGCGAAGACTGTCGATACCGTTGTCATAGCTGACATTTTGATGTACTCTGAAAATGTTCAGAACGTAATGATGATTATTACCGTATTCAATTTGCAGTAAATGCAATCCTCCGGCTGATAAATTTCCATTAGGAATCAAGCTGGAACAAAATATTGTCATTGAAATATGTGGCTGGACAGTTATCCAATCATTTTGAGACTTATAACACGTGATTTAAAATATTTTGAAAATTGACCATATAACACCTAAGCAGAAATTAGTAATATGGTGCCTATCAATGTTTCAAACAGGGAATAGTTCTTTGTTGAAACTGTGCATAATATAATCTCGCTATTGAATTCGTATGAAGTCCTCCATTTCTATGCTCACGATATCACGACCGAAAGCACCCTTTCATGAGGTGATCATGTGAGGTCCACAGAAGAATGGTTCTGTATTCCGTGCCAAAAGCTACTCCAAACCCCAGCAGCTCCTCATAATCAACTAACCACAGATTTCACCTAAGCTGGAGTACTACTAATCATATGTTTGGAATTCAGCTACCAAACATACGCTGCAGCTTTTAGATTATATTCAGAAGAGCTATTCGTCCGATTGATGATGTTACAGTTACGAATTCTCTGACCCCCTGGAAAACGGTGAAAAGGTGCTCGTTCTCTCCCTTTTTATGGATGTCGGTGCTAATCAGGAATTTCCTCTACTATTCTACTACGTCAGATCCTAGGTAGGCAGATTAGGCAAGACCAAGCTGGTCACTGCTTCATTTTCAAGCGCTAGACCTGCCGAACATTTTCTACCAGCTTCATCGAATAGCGAAGATGTGGAACTCTTCGCCTAGTGAGGTCCTTCCTGATGCATATACCCTTAAAACTTTGAAGAGAAATTCCAATGCCTATCGGATATATACAGCATAAAAAGGACATGTCCCTGTACACTTCTCGTGGTGTTCCATATATTATGGAATGCAAGACAGATTATTCGTTTTGATTTTCGACAAGGAATATTTGATCTCACAAAAGATTCAAAAGTTTGTTATAGTGGTGGTATTCTAGAGTCTTTTCCCCTTCATACCATAATCGATGGTGGTAGAGGTTACTTTGTGATAATTTTCATATTAATAGAATTTCTTTGTTTTCATATAACTTATATAGTTGTCACAATAATGGTGTTCTATAATATAAGTAATATAAAAACGGAGTAATAGTATTTTATTCTAGCAATGTATCTGTATCATAATCATTTATACTCCACCATATCAAAAGTTTGACTTATGTTCAGAAATATGGCTGAACATAATCATTTCCCTCTGAAGTTTCAATCGATTCCAAGATGAAAAGATAGATAGTTCGATAGGAAATCCATTCTTTCTATTTTTGTTCAATATTTTTCTATGCGAACTTGAAACCTCCTTAAAATCAAAACCAAATCAGTTTCCAATAGTTTGACCTAGATAAGGTGTCCATCATGTAATATGCAAATAGGCACATTTTGATCCATAATTTAGTTTACTCTGAGGATGACTACCTGGTAATAGAAAGGTTCTCGGTACTTCTACAGTAGTTTTAGGAGTTATGGTGATTGTTTCTTATCTATAGCGTTACTGCGTATCCACATCGTGATATCTTATCCACGGCCTATCTTCCATATATTCAAAATATAACAGATCGAATTTCCAAAATCCTCAAAAAACATAATATTTCTACCCGTTTTTCCACACTTCCAAAATTATCTCAGTTTTACAAACCTATTAAAGATCCCCTTCCTCCTCTCCACTCAGAAGGTGTTTATAGTATTCCCTGTTCTTGCGGTAAGGTCTACATTGGTGAAACAGGTCGTACAGTAGCTACTCGTGTGAAAGAACATGAGCGATGTACAAGACTTCGTGACACTAGTAGATCTGCACTTGCGGAACACAAGTTTAACACAAATCATCAAATCCTTTTTGAAGATACTAAAATCCTAGTCCGAGCCCCAAACTTCTATCAGCGAAAAATTCTTGAAGCTATAGAAATCCAAAAACATCCGAACAATCTGAACCGTGACTCAGGATATTACCATCCCAACATTTGGAAACCCATCCTCGAAAATTCCACTTCGCACATGATCGCACAACGGCAGGGTCAGGTGCCGGAACGAAGTTAACCACCGGAACAAAGGCAGTGAACTATGTAGCGTGAAGGATTTTTCCTACAATAAATACGGCTACAGAAACCAGTAGAACCAGTTTCAGTTCAAGCCTCAAGCCTGCCCTGAAGATGCCACCTGTAATGGTTGGCGAAACGTCGGCATCAAATCGAGCTATTGTGACGCGGAATCCATCCGGAAGACAAGATTTTTCAAGATTAGCTGTCCGCGGAAGTCTACTATCCAAGATATCTTCTATAGTTTATATTATTGATCAGATGTGTTTGAAATATATTCAAGATTTGTGTCAATCGGAAGCTTAGCGCATAGTGTGTAACATTTTCTACTTCATCTAGTTACCAAGCAATTGATATGAATCGGATGAAATTGTGAAATGCTATTTCAAAACTTTCTATGAAAACCGATTCTGCTATCATCGGATATCTAGCTATCCTATACGTACTTTCAACGATATTTTGTTAACCCCAGGTGATCAATACTGGACTTATAACACAGACGAATCAGTTTACAGGTAAATTACATTGTTTCAGTTACCGTAAACTTAAATTGCTGCTGCATGTAGCATTTCAGGTTGAATATTATAATTGTATGACGTCTATAATATTAAGATTGAAGAAATACTTGAATCTAGTATGGTATTAATAAAACTGTATTTTATCTAACATAAACTGAATTATTGTTTCATTATTATATTTTGGTGGAACCAATAGTTATTGTATCTTTATCATTGAATGAAGTAGAGTGGTGGAATAACTGTAGAGATTTTCTGTGAGTAATGACCATGGAAATACCCAACGAACTCGGATATATCCGAGTTCGTTGGAGATACCTATAAATACGGAATCCCTCGTTTCAAACAGCGTTAACCGATCTTGAATTTTTCCCAGAATCGATTTAGTTTGCTCCGATTTATTTAAAATATTCACTATTGACTAAAAAACAATATGGATCCTGACAAAACCTATACAGTGGAGCTGCCATTATGAAAAACTATGAGGCCCGCCCAAACTAGGGCTCTGAAGGTTCTGATAGGTATCGTCTCTCTACAGCTTCACATTAAAACAGTGGCTGCAGGTACGGCGTACTGATTCCTGACTTAGGTCATTGGGTCTGTGCATTTGTGCCTCGCGGTCATGGCAAAATTTGGGGTTGGGCTGCTGAGTTCTGCCCAATCCTCCGACTGAACCAGGATGCGATAGCGCCTGCACTCAGGTTCCAAATACCAGACGTTCTCATAACCCAGAGGACGGACTGAGAGAGAAAAACTCCGGATCCCTTTCGACAGGGGTACTCGTGTGATTCACAGACGTCTCCAAGTCAGGCGAGTCTAGCGAAGCCAAAGTCGGCTTGTGCACACCAAGAAGGAAGCTTTCAGTTCCCCAAGGTGGTCACGTAACCGTTTTCTAGGCCGAAGTATGTGCAATCGGGACCTGTGTCCTGTGAAACCTGAGGCTAAACTATTGAGTTAGGCGGCTATATATCCGCACTGACAGCCGAGCAGCCCTGGGCGCACTCCGCCTCAACAGAGTAACTTCTATGCTTATTTCAGAAAGCAGAGAGACCCTGGCCGAACCAACTAGGAGGAAGGAACTTCAGCTACCCGCCCACTCTAATGTTAAAGGAAATGAAGGGGCCGATGAACTGGCCAAACTGGTCATATTCTCTTAGAATGTCCAGCACTGGTTTCTCTCAGGATACCGCACGTCAGCAGCGCATACATGCCGCCTGATAACGTAAGAGACATCATTCCGTACAGAATTATAACCTTCGGCGCTGCCTTGGGACTACTAGATGGAGTCTTTTATCAAGGGGCGCACAATAGATCCAATCAAGCTGTCTAGGTGCTTTGGGCTTGTACGCACTCGCTCTGACTGATCGATTGATTGATTGATTGACATTATCACTTTCTATTCATCATATCTGTAGGCCAAGCTCTAGAAAATAAGTGGTGAATTGATGGTCGTGCTTGAATTAGAGCGTGAGTGATCTTTGGAAAGTGTAACTGCATCGTTTTCTTGAATTCCCAATTCTGATGTTGTGACATTGAATTCCATAGCCTCAGTGACGTATATCCTTTACATAATCTTCAAGCACGTTGTGCTTCAGACTAATATATTATTAAATATTTGCGTTATTTTACGAACAATTTCATTTTTAATAATCACATCTTTCGAAGTATTAAATTTTGCTCATGTTGCTGTTGAATATTTCAAACTTCGGTCTATTAAATTTTTCTCAAATTGTTCAATCATGATGCAGTTTTGTGTACAGAATAATTTCTAATCACATAACGGACATCGAATTTAACAATGTTCTCCGAATTTCACACCGTTCTAACAATATCAATCTTGAGCTATAGATATATTCCCTTATGGAATCGGTTTTTTTCCACTCGAAATAAACCACTACTTTTGTGATGTGCCATCGAGTAACCTATTTGGTAACTAAACCAATACAACTATTTTTCGTTACAAGTGTTTCGATTTCTGAATATCTACGTATTGATTGGATTGTGTTGTTTTCAGATGATTGCTTATGGATCATCCGTAGTGTATTACTCAAACCAATGGACATTTTTTTCATTCGCTTAATGTCTTGGCTTATTCTTATTTATCACGTAGTCATAATTGGTGGGGAATGTTATTACCTCATGAAAAATTTTGACGTTGATCTTTTCATTCAATACGCACCTTTGACTTTTGGATGCATATACGTAAGCATTATTCTCTTCCTAATACGTAATTGTTAACAGCATTGTCATGATTAAAGTTGGTTAAGAATGATGTTGAAACATCAAGATGTTTCAAGATTACACGAATTAATCCATCTCGAAAGGTCCAATGGGAGAACATTCATCTGGAAATAGTTTATCTCTCATTTCACCTCTGAAGCTGCAGATTTACCCTCATTGTTCCACTCTGACGTTGAAATATTCATAAACTTCAAACAAATCAATTCAGAATTATTGGATAAATCTGTATAAGTTCCAAATAACTCAAAGAGGACTAATGAGTGATACAATGTGAAAACCGAATAATTTATAGTGGATAATACTCTAAAAAGGAGAGAGCCTTATGAGTAATCAGACCTTCAAGCTGAAGTGTGTTGACTATCTTCTCATATTGAAGATTGAAGGCGACGCTGTCTCAAGGATACGTGAAGTTTCAAACCACCGAAAGATTCAAATAAGGCTGAATATTTATAAGAATCTGATCATCAGTATACTGTAGATCAGATTTTTTGAATGTGCATAAGAGCAATTGGATATTTTCTGGGAATTCATTTCAATCACAGTCAATTTGTTCTTTACATTCTTCTTGTAATTGTATACAAATTTTGTTATTTCACTCTGTTACAATCACATATAATATGAGCAAGTTGCAGATAAAGATCAACTGCACAAAGATATTTCGAAATAAAATCTTTGAATGACTGTATGTACTAAAAGTAGCAATTTTGTGCTTATTGCATGATATGCTACACTCCCAAACATCTATCAGAAAAACTCAACTATATTCAAAATGAACATGATTTTACGATAGCACATCAGAATAATAATAGCCTAAGATATTTATATTCTGAACCCAAAATACGAAAACAAACCCGGCATAAAGGGAGACCTCTATTTCATTCAAACTGTTTCGGCATAAAGCTTTTTTCCTCGATTTATATAGTAGCTCTATTGTAACGAAGCTTGAATTTTGAAATATCATTTGTTTCAGATCGAGCAGTGGATACGAATATTATGCGTGAACTCCGAATGTGTATTCCGTGATTGTCACTTTTCTAAATCTCCGTAAATTTGAATAAGTGTAATTATTCAAATAAATGAATTGAATTCATGCCCGCTTGGAAATTGCATTAATTCCGATTAACTTATGTTGTAAAAAACGGGGATCTGGTAATTAACGCATCAAAGCTTGAACAGCCTTATGTATGAAAAGGGCGAACAACCAAAAAACTCCGATAACATTTGTTTACTGTGCCGAGAAGAACTACCGAGATATTATGTTCGCGAATTTTAGATCTGAAAAGTAGCGTCACTTTCAAGCATTGTTCGGGACATGAATAAAAAAGCCTGGGCACAAAACAAGGAATTGGTGATATGGACTTGACCAAAACCTCGAAAACATATAAAGCAGGGACAGACAAAAGATCGGGATCTTTTTATCAATTGATTATCAATCAGAATCAGAGTCATTACCGTTAAAGTGTGATTATAATATTAGAATCAGAGTGAATCAATTATTATCCGAGTTCAAGTCAGATTTGGAATTTGAATTAACAATAGTGTTCCGTTTAGTGAATTTTACATAAGGTAGATGATAGCTTAATAGTTTATTTTCTGGTATTACGATATATTGATTTCCGTAATTTGTGATTGGTAACGTTTGTATGATATTTGAGTTTATCCCGTCATACGTAGGACCACGCACGATTTGAATCCGCACGTGAATTGAAATATTCAAGTAATTGTATGGTGTGTACAGAGTGTGTATGTTTGAACGACAGGGGCGTCTTTGATATATTTGTGCACGCTGTGTAATACCGGAAGTATAAGTATATCCTAGACGACCAAACCGCCAACAGCTTGTGCACGCTGTGACATACCGGAAGTATAAGCTGGGGTGGTTGTGTGATTGATAATCGTAATTACCCCTTATCCGAATGAGAAGCCCCGGCCGTGGGTGCAGGGGTTATTGCAGATACGATAGTTAGGGTTTGTGCACGCTGTGTCATACCGGAAGTATAAGCCCTAATTGTCTAGATTCTGAATCTGCCAAGTGTATGAAATCTAACAATGGCATACAATTACCGGGGACACCGTTGATAGCTAGTACAAGGGTGAGTGATGTGACAGAATAAACTCAATCCGAATAATTATCCGAATATACCGTAAAATCTGATATCGTACAATCGGAAACCTAGTGCAGACCAATATTTTCCGATCTGACCGAATTCCAACCGTTTAAAATAAATCGTAGTGTGTTATGAGCATTTCAAGTGATACTGCCATCTGCATAATTACCGAACACCGCTTATTACTCTAGGAACTGCTTGATTTGTGTTTTCCGTAAATTGATAAATGTAAATCATTTACCAACCGATTCCGAACCGTTGAATTGAAATCAAATACCGAACATATCGTAAAAATAGATATGTTGTAACAGTTTGACCGCTTGAGCTTCTTTACATTTTCCGTCTGGGTGAATTTTTGTGAATTACATACCGTTCAATTGCATTTATCAATTATTCTGAAAGTGTATTTATTGTTATTATATATTTAATATATAGTATCAATTGTAATTAAAGCCTACAATTCTGATGCTGTCTTCTGCCCAATGGGCCCTGGTTTTACTTCACTGTAGCTACCCTAGGGACAAGGCTATCTATAGATAGCATAGTGACAAGCCTTGTGGTGAGGGCCCTAGCAGAAGTCCTCTAAAAAGAGGAAGCCTTTAGAAAAATTTGGCGCCCGAGGAATTGAAGTTTACCGCAGTAAGCAGTTCACCGAAAAGTCACAAGGTACACGTCATACTATAGTGAAAACACACATCGGCCATCACAAAATTGAATGGTTATGTTGGAATTAAGAATCACCAAATCTTCAAACGTTACTTTTTATATACTGCCTAGTAAATTGAGGTATTTTATGTTGGGAAAAAGTGGGGTTATTATTCTATCCTCTTTATCAAGCCTTTTCCGTGCATGACCCGGTAATTTCGTGTTATAAAAATATTTTCTCACAAAAAAATATTTTTATACATATAATTTTTTTTAAATCGAGTGGATACCCTGTTCTGATAAATTTCTTCGACCCATGGAAAATTTGAATCTGCTATAACTCGAAAATTCAGAATTATCCGAAAGTAATGTTGAGGAAAATGAATTGTTCATTTGAACCCAAAAAAAATGAAATCTATCTTTTGTACTTGCTTTCGGATGATTTTGACGAAATGAACAAATTATTAGTTTGTTTACTATTTATAACAAATTATTCAAGGGAGCTGACTCATTTCATTCTACATTTTGTGGTTTTATATGATGTAGTAAAGACAGAGTTGATAGCTAACTTCTGTAGTTTTTCAGATGGGATCTGATCTATTATAGTACGGAAGAGTAACCATAATTTACCGCGATTTGTTCAATGATATTCAACTCTTTATCAAAATTAATCATTGGACATCAGTATGTTGAGAAGTATAAGAAACTATCATTGTTGGCTGCTATTTTATTTTGAAAAAGATGATTCAAAGTATTGGGAAATGTTAGGTTAGTATATGTGGGCTTACGAAATATTGGAAAATCAGAATTTGTTATTGATTTTGTTGTTTAAATCCTCCATTCAAATTCTGAGCTTAATATTTGAATGGATTCTATTTATGAATTCCAGGAATGTATTCAATTGTGTATTAATTCCAATGAAATATGCTATGATGTGGTAGACGATGTCGAATAATAATTTTGATAGAGAGTTGAATATTGGTTTATCTTCTGAACTAATAGAGCAAATCCTATATAAAGAGCGATACAACTTTACTATCAACTCTGTGTTTCCTAGAATGGAACAAAACTATTCTCTTGCTAGTATCACATATAGTATGAGGGATCTTCTATTAAATTGCAAAATTTTTTTAGTAATTTAGATATCCAGGTAGCGTATAAAACACAGAATAATGTAGCCAAGTTTATCAAAAATAAATTATCCGATGAAGACAAATGTGGAGTTTACAATCTGACATTTGGGTCCTGCCCCATGATATTCATTAGTCATACAGGAAGGACATAAGAGAACATAGATGTAGCTTTATTGATATTGAATCGTATTCATCCGTCACGGAAAATTTAATTATAGAAAATATTACTTTAATGATAATTTCAAGATTTTACCAATTTATACTAAAAGCTTAAACTTAAATTTAGTGGAATCCCTAGAATTAAGAAATATAAGAAGTTCGTTATCCTGTTGAACGATCGACTAATTCCAGATAATTCTTCCTTATTAGATTTATATAATCAGATTTTCCATTAGCTACCAGCTTCTCTATATTTAATTTACTCCTGTCTAGTTTCCTAAATGTTAGATACCAATTGTGATATATGTCTTTATCAATTCTTTTATCTATAGGGGTCATTTCTTTTATCGTTTCTGATAATTCTTCTGTTTCTGGGGAGATCCAGTAATTTTTGTCTGAATGTTCCTTATGATAAGCTGGAGGAAACACGTTGTTGGAAATTTCTAGAAATTAAGTGAAAACTGTTCGCTCAAGATATGGGTATGGGTATTATCATTTATGTAGTCGAACCATTCAACTCTACCCAATGTAGTCATCAAAAAGTTTGCATCATCAAGAATTGATTGCGTGATCCAATAATACGTTATATACTACCGCGGGGGAGTAATTTTCCAGGTTAGTGGATATATTGTCTATACAGGATCCACTGTTCTTTGTCATTCTAGTATGTACGAAAATGGTTGGTTTAATATTATATTCTAGAAAAAGATTTGCTTACTATTTCAGTCTCTAGCTTTAGACAAGAACTTCACTTCAATGTCATCGCATATGACGTTTCAGGATTCTTGGTTATATATGTGTCCCATGAAAAGTAACATTTATAGCAAACATTTTAAGAAAACTTCAAGATCAAATTCAAAAAGGCTTCTTAAAATATTTTTCTTCACCGAAATTATGAACCTCCACTTTGTTACGTTTGATGAATTTTTCTACTGAAACACGTACACCACCTCTGATGTATTTATTCCTGTAGAATGCACTCAACACACTCATCCCAAAAGATAGACAGTCTATAGTATTGTTTTGCCAATGTTCTGACAGACAGCATATATCTATATTTTAACCGTCAAAGAGAACTTCCAGGCTTTTTATCTTGTCTGCTATTGTTCCTTGGATATTAAAATGCGTTATTTTGAGTGTTCTTATCACAGTTTAGTCCGAAAAACTCTTGGTGATCAGTCTCCTCAGCCTATGTTTGGTTTTCAGTACTGATGTGTTTGATAGTAGAGCGAGGGAAGAAATATCTGTTCATATCTTCCCATCCATATTGTTCATGTCATCGAATGAACCATGAGCTCTGGAAAAGGCGAATTTGTCGTTGTTTTCTAATTGTAATATAATTGTCTTATGCTTCAGATTTCATATATGTCAGCTAGATCTGTAGTTACTTGCAGGAGATTGTTTCCTTGTCTAGACGGATAACGTAGATCCACACATTTTTCTACGAATCTGATAGTGTACAATTAAAACATGTTTCGGCAAATTGCAATCTACCGTTCATTAAATGTAGTGATTTTTGAGAAATATCCGTCAGAAATGGAATATCACAACCTAACGGGCAAATCAATTCAAATATCAATGATACCATGATGTCTCCATAGATCCGGAATGTTTATGTACGTTTCAACCAAATATGAGCGTTGAGTGAATTTTGGAAATTGTAATAATTGGTATTTTTCAGTATTCAGCTTATATTTCAGGGCTACGTATCAATACCATAGTCAATTTACGCAATCAATCCTCTGATCAAGCTTTGCTATATACTATTCATCCAATATGTAGCTATGAGTTCATACGTGAAAATTATTTCATCTTCAATACAGATTCTGTTACCCCGACTGTCATGTTTATAGTTGTAATGTTAAAATATTAAGATGTTACAAAATTGCATGAATCAATTTGCCACGATTGTTCCAATAGACAACACATTTATCTGGTAAACAATTGATCTCCCAGTTCATCCCAGAAACTGTAGATCAACCCACATCTTTGTCGACGAAACAAAAATCAGAATGTTGATGTTTATTTCAATCAAATTCGAGCATCGAGTGAATTTTAGTAAAAGTAATCATTGATGTTCTCGATCTCTAATATGCAATCTATTTTTTAGGGCTACATAGCAATGGCTTCATCAATTTACGCATACTATCCTGTGTTGAATCATTGCCAAACGATGTATCGAGATTTTTGGCCACCTTCGAAAGCAGGAAAAGAATTAGAAACACAAATATTGAGAGAAGCAAGAATCCTACGACTGGCAGCATTTTTCAACTATGGCCTGGCAATTATTGTAACAATTTTCATGCAGCCTATTTTTGGATTCGAAGATTCATATAATTTTGCAATATTTTATTCTAATAAGAATTTCCAACCATGGTCACCAGTATTGAATATTGCTTATTACTGTTCATTTGTGGCAATTTTTCTCCATATTTCTGGTCAAAGCGTTTTCCTATCTTATATGTTCATTCATGCAAAGTTTCAACTGATGTTACTGCGAGGAATGATCGACAATATTCCTCAACATTTGCCACATACTGCAATCAACATTTTTTATGACCAGTCATGTCAAGATCTTATATATCACAAGTTATGCGATTGTATTCGTCATCATATAATAATACGCAGGTAAGAGGAAGTTTTTGTCAGCATTATTCAATCTAATCAAGTCTCGAGCTGTGGTTTGATGATATACTTGTATTGCTTGTATCAATGATAATGAATTAAATCCTTGACACAGCTTAGTCAACGGAGTCCATCCGTGTTGTAGCAAAAATGACGTTAGCTCATGAACAACTGAATTTGTTCATCTTCTGGTTAAATATGGCGCGACAAACTAAGGGTTTTGTTTACTGTCGGTACGAATACTCAATAATATAAAACATATCATACTGCTTCGTAAGGGTTTCAAAGCATTACTTGAATACGTATTTAGACAGCTTAGCTGCCATCTTCAGTACTTTATGTAAGTAAAAAAATTCTCACTTGAATAATGAAAGCTGCATAGCAGCTGGAGGCTTTATTTGAAATTGAAACTATATCAGAGCTCTCTGCCTTGTGTGTATTCAATACTTTTTGTATAAATTTGAACTCTGTTGGTATACATCATATATTCGTGAATTGATATATAACTCAGGAGGTCCTCTAGTATAATTCCTATGAAAGTTATGCCTCTCTAATATATGTTTCTTAACTAGATGAAATATTATGCAAGTTCTATTTCTCAGTAACTTAATTTATAATTCCAATTGATGGATGATATTTTGATGTTTTAGGTTTTGTGTCAAAGGTGCTGACATCATTTCCTTACCAATTATCTTCCAATCATGCGCCGGGACTTTATCTGGAATGAGTGTTCTATATTTCATATTATCTGTAAGTGTATTCATTTAACTTGACATTCATTATACATATATACAAACTTGTTTGAATATACTATTCCACAACATGGTTGAAGGAATGAAATCTAATAACACCTGTTGGAAGCTCTCATCCTAACTTTTCAGATTCCAAACAAGGGCGAATCAGAGGATTCAAAAAGAAAATTCCTTCTGTATCAGTATTGTCAGTTCTGGGAGTATATTGTGATAAATTTAAGCAATAAAATGTTTTTGTATCATCTTGTCATCGCTACTTCTACTGAACACGCCTGGTACATCATCTCAATGATACAGAATGGAGCTTGAATTCTCAAAAACCTTTCATCTTTCAGCAATCAACATTAACGTCATTGCCTCGTGCTTCTGCTCTGATAGCAATAACGTGTACCTCAATAGCACTATTCACTACAACTGGACAAGGCTTGCTCGATGAGGTAAGATGATTTTTTTTGTAACCTATTTTAGGTACCAACTGTCTATATCTTCTATCTAAATGTTAAAAAGAACGTTCGTTTGTTTGATTGTCTAGTTTTTTTATACAAATACTCAGTTATTCATGACCATGATTCAATTTTGAGCACATGACCTTCAAAACAAGAACAGAGTCAGTGTCTAAATGAGAGGTTTCTAGTTTTGGCAATGAGGTTCTACTTTTACTAGAAATAAAATTCAACTATGTTTTTCCGTTTAGTGTGTCTCCGCTAGGAAATAATATTACTGAATTGTGTTAGTTATGAAGCGGCAAATACTCACAAGGTAATCAACTGTTCAACCAAATACAAAACTCATGGATGCAGCAAAAAGAGTGAAATTCTAATTCTGGTAGTCAAAATCACTATTACTTGATTGATTTTGGATGCACTTACGAGAAGCTACCAAATCTACTTGCAAATATGGTTAATAGCAAAGATAACAATTCAAAATTTTATCATGAGCCAATGTCTCTATGGATAGATGCATCTGATCACAAAACTCACTTCATTTAAATGCTTGACTTTTAATTATTATTCAAAAAGTTATACTTTAGCATGGCGCATTCATCAATTTGGAAGATATTCTTAGATTTGATTATTCTGGAAATAGAATATTCTGACAACAAAATTCCGAAGCGGCACTTGCTGTAGAAGTGGGCTGTTATATTTCAGGCAAGAATACTCTCAACTTGATCATCATGTATCAAGAAATGTACGCTTCTGGTGAGGTGAATATGACTCATAAAGTATCTATATCTTAGTGAGTATGTTCATGCAGCCAAGAATTCAATTCACTACCTTCAGAAATATGGTGAAATAATTGACATCGATAAATTTTCTGTTGAATATAATATTCATTGGAAGTATATGTATGTGAGTGTATCTAATAAGTTGTTCATTTTTCTAGTCAGAAAACTTGGTTGCTTCACTGTATGCTTTACCTTGGTATTCATTTGATCAGAGGAATAAGAAGACTTTACTCATTTTCCTTACAAATTGTATGGAACCTTTGAGAATATCAGCTACTGAGGTTATAGTATTGGACTATAGTCTTCCAGCGAAGGTAAGCACAACCAGGAATCTCAATGTTGATAGAGGCAAAGAATCTCAATTGAATCAATTCAATGCCCCATTCCTCAGAAAAGATAAGTGAGCATTATTTGATGGAAACACAACCCATGGAAAGTGTTTATTTCTTGAAATGTAAGCAGGTGTACAAATCAATGTTTGTACCCGAACGTTACATCAATATTAAGAACTATAGATTCGTATTTTGACAGCTTCAATAGACCAATATAAATAACCAAATTTTCAAGTCTACTATTGTTCCTTCAACCCGAAGGAGGAAACTAGAGGGAACGTATCCTGTAGTCATCAAAAGGATTGAAATTTAGCTGGCTGGGAAGTAGAATATCTTGTAGTTTTCCTAGACTCTGAATTTACCTTCCAACAGCTGGTAAAAGTTAAGAACACGGCCGTGGCAACATTAATGCTAGTCAGACACAAACGCCAGAAGACATGGTCCTAAAATGTCGTATTCGACATTAGACATTGTGATGAGACTAAGGTTCCTCATGCATATCTATTACGGGAATATGTATTCATTTAAATTCAATTATACAAGTTGTACGAGTATGTCAAAAGTGATATATGAATATATATACATATTCTCCATCCGGTATATCAAAATCTGTAGTTCTTGCAGGCCGGAATGATCTTCAAGTTGGAACGCAGTGAAGACCGAATTTCACCCAAAAGACCAATAATCAGAACCACAAATGCGACCTTGTAGTCTGGGTATAGCATAAGGATCTCGAACAGGAGATCCTGATACTTTATCCATTTCTCCCTGCTACCTCAAGACAATGTTCTTCTCTGCCAGAGCCAGATAATTCGATGACATACATAGTCTTGGTTTCTTTATCGGGGAGGACAACGTCAGACCTATTGGCTTGCATGCACCTGACGGTGAAAATGAGTAATTCCAGTAGATCGAGCATCCTTTGAGTCGATGCAGCTCATAGACCATCCATTTCACCACTCCAAAACAGTAAAGTAGTATTTGTTGCAGACTTCTTGTTCTCACTCGAAAGTTCAGACGGTCAAATCATACGAACAGGTTTCTGCACTTGCCACGGAGAACCACCTCTATCTAGGAAGCGTCATAATTAAGACGCCGTTCAATTCCCAGGTATCTATGGGAGTCTCTAGAATTAAGGTGTCTGAAGATGCTTCCGACGGCAACGTGCAAATTATCGTGCATTTTTGGAGATCAGCCTCTCCTCACATGAAAAAATGCGCACTTTTGTAATCTCAACTCCATGCCTACGGCTCGTATATATTCCTGGACCAGGTTGAGAGCCTGATGGGAATTTCTCCCCGTGAGGCATACAGTTTCAGATCATTCATGTGGAATAAATCCTCCGGTAGTTCGGTGCTTCAGAGTTATACCCAGGAGTTCATTTTAACGCAGTGGAGAGCGGCAGCAGTGAGATGTTGAATAAGAGGGGACACAAGAAGTTTCTTTGGGAAAAACCACTCTGAAATTTCACCAATTCTGTCTGTCTTCCAGAGTGACAACATATGTTCTATGCACCTCACTAAAGGAGTTGGTACCGCATTTCATATGATCTCACGGAACCAATTGAGTTGAATGAATTATGAAGTGACTTTCTTCTTCTCTTGAGATAAGTAACAAGTTTTGTGAATATTTCAGCTATTCCAGTCCTTATATTCAGCTTATACAATGATTTCGAAAATGGCATTGAGAAGAAAGAAAGCAAAAATTTGATATGAAAATCTTAAGCATGCACTATTTCAGAAGAATAACATTACACCTCGACCGAACACAATGAAGCAGCTTTATCAGAGAAATTTTGGATTATCGGACGATGAATGGATTAAATCATTCATATATCTATTATCACATAGATTCTACCACCAAATACTACTGGAAAATTGCCAATATATACAAATAAGAAAACATGAATGTCAACTTACGAAATACTTGAGGTGATTCAACAGTAGAATGTCGTCATCACATACACTAATCACTCACAATCTTAGTTGTAATTAATGTTTCTCCAACACGCTTTTACAAAGTGGCTATTCTATGATTCAAGGTTAGATTATAATATGTATCATTCTGACAGACTGTGTCAGAAATTAAAGTGAAGGAACTCATGTGTCAATTTGGATTAATGGAGAAATTTGTTGTTTTTCTTGGAGAGAAAAATCATTGTATCAAAAAAAATTTCAATTCGTTCTGAGTTTGAACGTGTCTTTTCAGTGCACCTAGATGATAAGATTGCCTAATCCGGTAACTAGACTGGAACGTACAATGTCCTGCTGTTTTTTCAATTAACGAAATCTTGATGTATACTTGGACAAGTGACTATATGATTACATCACTTCTCTATAGCTTTGGTTGTAAAAAATGTTAGCTTATCTGAAAAGGTTCTCTATGGTTAGAACGTTCACCTTAGAGCTCAATCTGCTACATTTATTTGAGATGCAAGAACGATTCCAAAGGATGCTCGTACCAATTTGCAATAAATGTAGACTAGATTGACTTTTACAATCTTAGGAACTATAGAACAACTCTACTAGAACCAATGCTGAATCAAGAAGATATTAACAATTAAAACTTTTCCGACAGTAAAAAATAGTCTGAATTAAGTATAGGTTGATTTGTTGAAACTATCAACTCTTAATGATACATCATTCAATGAATGTAAGATCCCAATATTAAAAACATTGTGCGCCCTACGTGTTTTTCACACATTATACACCTGATTTGCACTCATTATCATAAATCAAGATAATTTGTTTGATAGCTGACTTAATTATAATAATAAATAATATGCTCTACGAAATTGTAGTATTTCTATCAACCTCTTTTATAAATAATGTAGTTTTGGATATACCCAATCCAATTCTCGCAATACAAATGATAGTCATTCTTTTGACTATTAGAATATATCATAACGTAGTTCCTTATTGACTCTAATTAGGTCACAGCTGGTTCCAACATTTCCTCTTCCGAGCTGAATTGAAAAGTTTCAACGAATCATGCAAAAATCAAATGAATTCCACTGTAAGGTTTACTTCTGATAACAATAATAAATGCTTTAGTGGTAGGATGAAAACTTACATATCCAAAAATTTTGAGATCACAACCAAAAGGCTGAGTTAGCTTCCGTCAAGGGATCAGCTACGTCACAATCTGAAAAAAAAAAAAACAATATAAAAATTGTGCAGTACAATTCAGTAAGTAGGTAATATAAGGAATTACAGAAGTTGATAGATCTGTCACAAGTTCAAATCACAAATATGGAGGAGTTGTTTCAAGCGTGTTCTGAAATCCAACATGTTCAATCCCTTCAGAGCTTCCGCAATCCAGTTATATAGCTTTGTGTTCATGTACGAGGAAGAAGACCGATATTGAGCACATTGATTTTATGAATCTTTGAGCGGAAAGAGATCTTTTGGTATCGATATGGTGGTTCATGAGTTATAGCAACCCCCTTGTGAAATACGGTACCAGCATTCAAAATCCTTCTCCTCTCGTTATTTGTACATCTCACGTCATCCAAAGGACCACATATATGAGTTCATCTGCCTAGTTCACGAATCGGTTGAACACAAGTGTTCTAAATGAGCTGCAGAAGTTGCGCATCCCTCATCGAGATGGCAGATCCAGATGTGTTACTATAATTTAGGTACGAAAGAACCACTACTACGCTTATAAAGAACTTCTTTGTTGATTGGTTTCACATTGCAAAAAGCTCGTCTTATGTATAACCAGAATGTTGTGTCCGGTAGAATTCAGAAAGGTGTCCCGTGTAATGCTGAAGTTTCCAGCATTGCCAGGAGGAATGATTGACATGTCCTTGATTTTGCTTTTCAAGTCATGAGAACAATGATTACGAGCAACTTTCCTTCCGAACAAAATTGCCACAGATTTTTAGGAGTTATCGAAAATTTAGCTTCCATAGGATCAGTTTTCTAGTGTTATTGAATCCAGCCTAAGATTTCAATTGATGGATGCAATTCTAATGTTTCAGGTTTTGTTCTAAGGGTGCACTTATCATTTCTAAACCGATCGTCCTGCATACGAGTTCTTCCAATTTGACATTCATTCTATGAATAACAAACTCATTTTTGTCAGCAGTCAATGGACATTGTTATTGATTCTGTAGGTCAAATAGTGACAGCACGTCCATCAGTTCTGATCAGCAGTTTCATTCTCTCATGAGAGGAACGAGTAAGACAATGATGCTACTATTCATCAAACTTCGCTTCATATGCTTGAGAACCAAGTAATTTCCAACATCATCTACCAGAAGGTACATTGACAACGTCGTTAACAATGCGAACCCTTGATTTCAAGATCTCACGCACTTCGGAATATAGACGAGGTCATTGTTTCAGTACAACCACCTGGCGGTTTTATATTCAACACTATCTCTGTCGTTTCTTTAGAGCACGTGGAATATTTGAATCATAGCGTTGCTTTGTGAATAACTCTCTCAGTGATTCACCTTCCGATAGATGGCGTTTGGATTTACTCGGTTCTCTAACATATCCGTTAGAATATTGAGACTCACACTGCTCCCAATAATTCGTTACCTTCCATTAAAACAAATAACTCTGATGAAGCCTATTCATGCAGAAAGAACTGAATTCCTAAAGGAAATTTCTAGTGAATTAAAATGAAAGGACAACTTCGATCATTTGCTGAGTATGACAATCAGAATCTGATGGAGTTTACCTAATAGAATCGATGAGTCGGACATATATACCACGTATTTTGCATGACTTATCGAGGATCAGAGTAAATATCTTTGATTGAGAAAATTGAAGGATGATTTTTTTCCAGTGCTTCTCCAAATTATACAAAATATTTCTACATTCTGGCTGATATTTCTTTCTATCCATATTTTCCCACGAACCAAATACGAAAACGAATATGGTCTACTCTTAACATAGTTTGTGAAGACTTTACTGACAATATTCGACCGGTCGAAATTATAGATTGCTTGCAATGATCGAAAAACACCATACTCAACATTAATCTCACTCGTTTTGTATGCAGTATTCCAAGAACCTCTTAATAATTATAACAAACATCGAATATAAGAACAAACTTGATGAATTAAATAGAGCTCTGTGGTTTGAATTTGTTATGAAGTTTTGAGTGATAATGGTTACAGGAGATTGTGGACAGAGTGTTAGATAGAAACAACTACAATCATCTTCAGATTATTTTTAGATATTCTCAGGTTACATATCATTGTTCGAATTGCGTTCTATAACATTATTACTGTATTTTTTGATATAAAGTGATGAAGTATCACTACCCTTTCTAGCTAAAATCAATTGTTCTTAAGATAATATTGAAGATTTAATCTTCAGATTTATCAATTGCCTGAAGTTACAAACACAGACTTGACATAACACGCCTCGTACCCCTCAAGGAGGAAATACTTAAGTCTTTATGTTGTCTGGTCTGTTTTCAATATTATCAAGTGAGTTCTAACTGATCACAGATTTCAACCAAAGGTAAACTTCAAGTCAGAAAATAGAGTTGTCTCTTGTCTCCAGTAGATGAAGTAATTATACTCAATTTATTTTGTTAGAATTAAATAACTATTTGATTATTTCTCAGATTAGGGCTCAGAAATATATTCTGAATTGGATAGAATGAAATCTACTACAATGAGTTATTACAAAACAGGAGAAAACATATTATTTCGGGTGGATTCATTTACAATTTCCTATCTAGTCTTCGTTCAGCTCTATTAACCCGCTCAGTTCTTCTCCAATTTTTCCAGTCGTTCAAAGATGAGCTTCTGGAAAACCCTTGAAATAGGTGCTTGTTTCGCCTTTCGACATGAATCTTCTTTGGGATCCATATCTTCATGTTTGGAAATTGTCACAGAAGGTCCAATCTAGTGAATCTGGAATGTATCAAGGATTGTTTTGATGGAAGAGCACCTTCCTTCCCAATATATCTAGGCGTTTTTCCTGGATTTATTCTCTCAACCATTCCTATAGTGTCGCATAATACATTCAATTCCTCCACCTCTGTCTGTGTGATCCATTCGGATAATTATAATGAACCCTGTCCATCACTTTGCAGGTCAGTTTCACTGTTTTTGCTTTCTTCGGGCTTCAGAAACCCCCTGACAACTCTAGCATGTAATGTGCCTCAATTATTCTCCGCATTTTGACTTGTCGATTGATACATCAATTCTTGATTTCATTCTTAGCGCTGTCACATCAAGTGGACGACACGCATTATGTTCCTCTTTTTCCTAGTAAGATCATATTAAACTCAATTGTAAGCAGTCTGAACGTTGTTGCAAATGTGCCATGAACTTCTTCCAACTTCACCCAAATTGCATTTCCAAAGGAAGTCTTCAATTCTCAATATAGGTTGTCGATAATGTAATTATTTCTTCATTAGAGTTATAACATATGTTCTATCCAACATCAGCTTCAAAATGAGGGTACTTCCATTTTGAAGCTCATAATATGTAGGGGATAATATCATTCTTCTCATTACAATTACGATTTTCATTATTATCTGGAACATTTCCGTTATCACAAGGAATGGAGATAGAATTATGGAATTTATGTGCCATAAGTATAATCCAACTAGTTGATAATGCGTATAGGCGGGAATGGAACACTGTTCCTATGTTCTGCTTCTAAGTAACTGTCTTTTATACGTCATTTCAGTTGCGATACCTCAGAGTTCAATTTTCGAATGATTACACAGCTTACAATTGAGTGGAGAATAATGATCTTTTCTTATAGAAATTACTCAAATTCTATGTAAAATGTTGATTACAATATGAATTTTCCTAATACGAATGTTATTTACTATATTTTGTAAAACGGTAGTTAATTAAAACGTTTCATTGTATAGGGTAGTAATTGAGATATATTTAGATCTTGGTCAGCTGTGGTAGCGTTTACACGTTCAACCCTTAGATGCATGATTTTTTATTTCAAGATTATTCAACGTGAATTACAGGGAAAGATATTGAAACAATCTTATTTAGATAGTTTTAGTTGGAGAAAAATTCATTTCTTCGCTAAAATGAAAATGGGAAGGAAAGTTTGTTGAAAAGTATTAGAAAGTTGTGAATGGTGTTGATGATTGGTTGTGGTTGAGGCATATATTTTTATTCACTTTACTCCCTCAGGTGCAACATGAGAACTCAATTCGGGGATATAACTCACCAACTAAAGTTGATTGATGGATTGTGGTTCACTTCATTCAGTATGCTGAATCTGACAGGATTAGTAACATAGTCTTTTAGTGATTCACCATTAATAGGCTTCTGACATGTTTTTGTTTTCGATATAACTCAACCTTTGGCGAACAATTGAAAATGAATATAATTATCATAAAACGCATACCTTCAGATAGGAAATTGATCAACTATAAGCACTTGATTTTTTGTTGAAATACTACTCAATCCAAGATGTAACATTTCTGCCGAACTGGTATTATCAGTTCTGGAAGTTTATTGGCATGAATTTCAGCGATAAAGTGATTCTGTTTCTCCTTGTAATGGTCCTTTCACTGAACAAACTTAACGCTGTCATACGTTCAATAGAAAAAAACAGTTATTGAATATCTAATAAACTCTCATCTTCCAGAAATCGCCCATTACTTATTCGCTCCATACTTGATCACTGATAGCGATAATTTGCACCATGATAACATTCTTCGGTACAGCTGGACAAGACTTGCTCGATGAGGTGAGATGAAAAGTTTCACTGTTTGTAATCTATTCAAAATATAACCGTTTTATATGCAATTTTTTGAAACTTTAATATTTATCTCAGATATTAAATTTTCAATCTCAGTAGATCAGTCGAACTGATCAATATTCAGTCCCAAATTATTTTTCATTAGCATTTGAAGGTTATCATCAAATTGTGTGCACAAACCATTTATATAATAATTAAGTAATTTGAGAGGACACATGAACACTAAATCATAGTAGGAGTGATGCTCAGTAACTGGAAACATTCGATACTGATTCCTGCAAGAAACCGGAAAATGACATTAGCATGCGGCAAATGCTCATGAGATCATCAAACTTTTCAAGCCAATATAAGATACACGAGTGTATCAGACACAATAAAATTATCATTCTGGTAGCCAGAATCACGATTACTTGCTTTTTTTTCAGCGGCACTTGAGAAAACCGACCAAACGTAATTGCACTATCATACCAAAAATAATAGATTACTCCACCATTGTAATATGTTTGAAGCATTCATCATGAAGCACGTTGTTAGATACATAAATAGAGATTTCATTACTTAAGTGCTGCACTTTCAATTATTATTCGATAATGTAGTTCTGCTTTAGCCTGGCGCATCCACCAGTTTGAGAGAACAATAACAGTTTCATATACAGTCAACGATCTGAAAGAAAACGCGATAGTAAAAAGTAAAACGGCATGGTTGGAATGATCAAATGGAGGAAGCATCCAAGAAGCTCACTGTTACTGTTACTTTCGGTGGACAATTCTACTATATCATGTTGTTTACCACATTCCAAACGTTTCAGGAACTACTCATCCATTAAATATATTAATTAGCAAAGCCGTTACTGCTTGGATTTATAAACAGCAGGTTATTGAAGCCGTATTCATCCATCAGGAAGAGCGGTTTCACGTTGCTAGTAATGTGAAATACCATACTATATATAAACTTGCAAGATATGCTGGAAATACCGTTGGAAATAGCTAAGGCAACGACTCAGCCTAATTGTTTTTTGGTATTCTGGTTCTTTATCAGAAATTGTTGTTAATTATTGATTTAGAAAAAAAATTGATGGCTTTGATCAATGAAATGAGTCTGCAGCCGACGCTGTATTTTGAATTGAAACTGCAGAAAACATTGGAACGGTAGTATGTCAAAGAGTATTATATGGCTAATTATCAAGTTGATCTTCTTGAAATGGATTGAATTCCGCTAATTGAATAACTAAGATACTATTCTATGATTTTTTCACAAATCTGAATAACTATCATTTAGCAATCTTATGATTTTCATTTCATTTATATTACCAACTAACTGAAGCTTGCGTCTTCTCTATAAGGCGGATCCCATAACCCCTTATATGATGATGTCAGTACAACTATTCATATCAAGTTTTCATATCGATGCTCGGGATCACCACCACCATCACCCTCTCATGGGACGATCATGTTAGGTCCATTGCGAAAACCGCTCCCCAAAAACTTGTTTCCTATTCCGTGCCAAGAGCTATTTTACATATCAACAGCTCCTCATAATCTACAAAGCACAGATTTGACCTGTCCTGGAGTGCTGTTCACATGTTTGGAGTTCGGCTCAAAAACATACACTGAAGCTCTTGGATTCTATCTAGAAGAGAGCTATTCCTTTGATTGATGATGTCACACTTACGAGATCATTGACCTCTCTAGAACATCGAAAAAAAAAGGTGGAAGATCTTTCCCTTTTCTATACATATTTACATGGTCGGTGTTCATCAAAAATCTCGTCTATTGTTCCATCACTAGATATTCCAGACAGACCAGAAGAGCTCAAACTAGACACCCCTTCATTGTGAAGCTCGAGATCTGCCGAACTTCTTCCTCAGACTCAATTGTTCTATCAAACAGCGAAGTTGTAGAACTCTTCACCTAGTGAGGTATTTCCCTATCCCTATAACCTCCGAACCTTCAAGAAAAAGTCGATTGCCTGTCTCTTCTCCTAATATTGCACCTCTGGCTCAAACGATTTTTTTCGAACATTATATGTTTCCCGCTCGTGCAGTTAAAGTATGAAAAATAAAAAACTATGGAGTTTGATTTTGAACCGAGATAATACATATCTTTTGGGGTTGAAATAAATAGGAAATAGAAACAGGTATTTCAGAATCTCTGAATTTAGGTATGTTTGAATCAGGTTATTACAAAGTTTTGATAGGTTAAAATCATTGTTACCATTAACACACACTATATCATTATTATTTTCAATATTCAGAATGTTTGAGTCTCTTATATGTTTACTGAGTGCAGTGGATTAATTCTTTGTATATCTATGCCTATTCAGTCCATTTTATCGAGGTATTGGGAAGATTGGCCGATGTACACTTTTCCACAATCTCCACAAGGGATGGAATATACAGAATGAGTTATCTTTCTGAAAAGTACGTCGCATCGCTTCTCAATTTAGTGGAAAGACGTCTCTGGTTCGAATAACTTCTATAACATATATGGAGATCAAAACGTTTCACTGTATTTGTTCGAAATTTGGTGAATAATAATTATAATATTGTTGTGAAACTATCCAGAAACGTAAATGCTCAAATTGAAGATTAAATGCTCTTCTACATTATATGTGTTCTGATTTTTGAGCACCTAGGGGAATATTCAATACTATCTGAACCCCAATTAGTATATTGTAACAACATTCTTAGTAAGATATTAGGATTAATAAATATATTTAAACAAATTACATCTTCGAACAAACTTGTTTCCAAATCATGTCAGTTTTTTGATAACCTTCCATTCAATCAATGTTTCGAATGAGATCAAATGCCTAATGCTAGTCAGATTCAATTTCCCTAATATCTTCTACTTATCAAGCTATAATTCACATTAGAAGTTAATGCGCAATGAAAACCGATTTGACACCGGCAACAAAAGCTACCGTCAAAGTAAAATCACAAGTCTGGCAGATACGGTTTAATAGCAAGACAAAATTAATTCACCAAATTTTTCACAAAGGGAAGATTGCAGGTATTTTCGGATCATAATCTATATTGAATTAACTAGTATTTGAGTTTTCCACATTGTTCTAAGAGATGTAATATTTTATTTGCTAATTCAAAATAAATTTGTTCAGCAAATCAATTAATTGTAGAGAGATGTACTGACGACTTTCCCTAACTAGAATATTGATCAATTCCAAATTTCTTCAGCTCAATACTTATAAGGAAGTGGTATCACTGTCTATGTAAAATATTTTTGGGATAATTTAAATACACATTATACTGTCAGTTTGGAGTAAGTAGCTCACAATAATAATGATTTAATCTCGATTGCATTTGAATCACTTTCCAGCTTCATTATTTTGCTCCTCCTCCGGAGCTGGAACCTCTTCATCAGCATCACCTTCTGCTTCAGCTTTTTTGAAGGCTTCAGTCTGAATTACTACACAAATGGCGCATACAACGAATATTATGACAATGCCGAAAGGATGTATAGTAATTGGCCTCAGCTTACAAACCATTCTACCTATTTCAATTATTCAGAACTCGACGACAATTTGGTTCATTTTATTATTAGAGTTGTCAAACATTTTTGACTTTCATAAGAAAATATGGTCATAGATAAATCATAGGACTAACACTAATTGATAGGTCGAACGTTCCGACTATTTTGTGTCTATTTGATAATTTTCGATACTTCGACATGCACAATGTGAATTTGATTTGGAATTCCATGCACTAAAGTGACAAGATTTCATAGTCTTGAGATGAGAGAATGCTCTGTACTTCCCGGTTGTCGATGGAACCAAATTCACGTCAGCGTCATCGATTCAACCATTGATAAAAAGAAGCTAGTATATGTAAAAAGAATATAAATATCGGAAAAATACCCTATTTCATAACTAATTTTGAACTCGGTTCTCTCTACTGCAGAGCTTCAGTAATGTGGATTATCAAGGTTAGGATTGGAGACTATTCATTCAATAAATTTAATTGAGCTCAAATTAGTGTTGGGTAGTAATTTAATAAGTGCGAACGAGATTTCCCAAAGATGAGGATAAATCGGCGTTCTATTCATATCGTACCTGGCAGACGTTCTATGATCTAGCTACCGTATGTATGTTGCATCCATATAATTTTGTGTCGTGGTAAGTATGAAATACTTATCTAAAAATAGTGCTAGAACTTCAATTGAATGTAGTTAGGTAATGTAAATTCATATTATTATACTAAAAGAATTGATTTAAAAAATATTGAAAATTCTCAAATCAAGATATAACCGTGCTCCTATCGCGGGTTGTTCCAGTGAGCAATATTTGATGTTAGTCATTTGGCTTGCACGCATCGCATATTATAAGATAAAACCTACTAGCGCTCCACCGCTGTATATACTCCTATATTGCTAGCGAAGAGACTATTTTGCCCAATCGTTACGTTACATATATAAACATGCATTAGCATTGAGCAGCATGATGTGTACCATGTGTTTTGTTCAAATTTATGCTATTATACTGACACATGATAAAATATAGTAATTAAATTAGGGCAATAGCAATCACTAATTTTTCATAGTTACTAACTATAGATAAAAGAATGTACCCTTGACGACGTGGTTTGATCATATTGGTTTTTCGGCTTATCCAACTGAGCAAAAATGAAGAATAATGATTTAAATCTAGAGCCATGATTTACCTGCAAATACGGTGAAAACTAACAAATGCATTTGGAAGCAGTTTTTAACATTTTGAAGAGCGAACATTTCTTGAACAGACTTCGACCGAACATTTGGCAAATATTCTCAAGGATTGTGCTTTCAACATGATGCGAGCTTATGACAACAATTATGAGGAGAGAGTTGTGAGGACGATAGGAATATTTCCGCAAAGCTTCTTCAAAGATTTTGATCGGAAAATACACACATTCAAAGACATAATTTTTAGGATGCGAGAAAGGCAAGTGCGGCCAAAAGAAGACAGCTACAAGTGCTTCCAGACAAAAGGAAATCCAGTTCTGCAGCTCTGACAATAGAAGAGATCAGCAAAATTGTTGAAAACTATGACGAAAACTCACCGGACGGCTTACAAAAAAGTTCTATAAGATTTCTGCCGTTGAGCTAGCGTGGCGTGGCAATGAAGCAACCTTCTGGAGCCAACTTCCAGAAAGTTATTCAAATTATTGGTCATTCTTCAAGTAAGTGTCTCAAGCTAAGCAACGAACGTCATCTTAACATCATTAAGAAATGAGAAAAAGAACCCTGCCGTACACTACCAAAAAGGTAGCTCAAGCTCATTGACAGATAACAATGTTTCAAATATTACTTATAATAATTGTACGTTCAATATTGGTACAGAATCGAAGATAAATTAAATAACTTATTATCATCGTTCTGTTCATAATATAATCGTAACGAATACCACTCATGCAAACGAAAGTATCCAATTATACTAACCTCCTCACTCGATGTATATCCTCAAAACGCCACTCCAGCTTACGATGTCATAGTGTTTCGCAGAATGCGACTCATGACTTGGAAGTATAATTGATTATTTTCTAAGCTCTTGTGATATTAAAACTGATAATAATGTCTCGAGGTCGGCAGTCGACCAGGAGCTTAGTATCCCTATAGTAACCGGTGCCTTCAACGTTTAATGTCCTACTAGTCTTTTATCTGATTCGAAAACTTAGAATTTTCAAATAAAACAAAATTTTGACATTTACGAATTGTCAATACCACATCCACGAACTCTATAAAAGTGCGAAGGATCATTGATATGAAAATGGAATAATCTATGACGATAACGGTGGTAACATGCAATATTTTTTTGTTGCATCATTTATCTGTTTTGTGTTCATCACTTAGACAAAATATTCATTTATAGGTTCATCAGTTGTAGTGAATATGTTGAAATAAGACAATCTTCTTGAAGAAGTGTTGTCCTAGGCCTCATAAGAGCAAGAAGGTATATAAGACAGAATATTACCGTTTTGAGTAATGGTTGAAAGAAAACTCGGTAATCAGTATCAAAGATTGCTTATTTTCAAGATTTTTTTTTACTCGCCAAAATCACTTGAGACAAAGTCTTCTATGTGAGAGAACTAATTAAAAAAATTATTAGAAGTTCGGAAAAATTAGTTCAATTACAACATTACTTGCAACAAATTGGAAGAACCTATCAAACTGGAAGAATCAAAGGCTCTGACGCAAAAAGGAGTTCTAATATTTCTGAAAGAAGCACGTACAGAAACATTTGATGGATAAGGTTGCGTTAGTCATCGGTGTATCCAGATCGTGTAGAAGGCACGAACTTGTGAAGATGCGGTATAGTCTAGGAGCTAGAGCAATATAGTAGGCCTGAATGAATACACCTTGGCATTACTACATATTCGTGGAGAAAGGTTCAATGTACAATAGCCCTCACAGGCCGAATTGTTTCCAAGCTACGGCCACCCCTAATTTTGGACAACATTATTGCACGAACCCTTTTTCGGAGCTGTTGTATATTGGAAAGCATGTAGGTCTTATTTGTACCTAGTGCGAAGCTTTTTTATCGAGGCAATTTCTTGAAGGTGGTCATTGGCATTGGAGGAGGGTATATTATTAATTTGTTCATCATTAAATGAATTCAATGAACAAAATATTTATTGTAATTACTGGAGACAGTGCTTGGTTCCCATTATGTTCTTGTGTTGATGCTTAATAATCAATGAGCAATTGGAGTTTCGCAATATCATTGAATCATTAGTCCCGCACTCTAGGGTAGTGCCTATATCGTTTCATCTGACGGTCTATTCACTAGACTAGTTAAGTGACATCACCACCCTAGTTGTTTTGCTGATGAGCCCGTGAAGGTGAAACAGCAACACAGAATTTGATTGTGATGTCACTGGTCGATTTTGAGTAACCTTAACCCGTATCAGTACTCAGCAAGAGATCTCTATTATATTTACATTGTTTGATATGCTTAAGCTATTCCCCTGCAACCTTTGGAAAATGTTGGCTTGCAATTTTTCGAGCACAGATTTATTCAGTGTGGAAGCTGTCCCCTCTAATCTAGACGGATAAGTTTAATATAACTTTCGCTTGATTCCAAGAAACTTAGCACATAAATTAAGTGCTGACTCTACATTCACAGACGTTATTATCACCTCAATAGAGCTCATTCATTTTAAACTTACGCCCTTCATAGCTCAGTATATCAAAACCTGAATGTATGCGATATCAAATATTTGGGTTACAAATCGAAACAGCAAGATGTTATAGGAAGTGCTTTCACGACTATGTAGAGTCGCATTAAGAATGATAGAGGCGAAAATTGTAAACTGGTAAAAATATTAACAGTTTCAATTTCACGCTGCGCAGCATGTCCCAAATTATTTTATTAGGCCAGTACAAATAGTATTTGAACAACAAAAAAATTCGTTACAGCAATCTGACATCGTGATATTTTAGAACAAGATATTGTAAAAGAGGGAAAATAAATCGAACCGACAGCTGCTATCCGGGCGGAATGGGGTGTGTTTTGAGGGGTTGAAAACAGTTTTTCGTGATTTCTGGCTAAACCGTGCATTCTATCAGAAAAAGTTAAGCATAAAAGTTGTAGGGAATAAAAAGATCTACAACTTTTGTATCCACCGTTTTTACCATTACTGCCTTTTCGCAATAAATAGAGGTATCTTTTGCCAAAGTTTGAGCTCCAAAAAGTTTTATTTGTCAAAGAAAAAAATTAAAAACCGAAAAATTGGTTTTTCGCATTTTGTCGGGATATTTTGAGGTTAGGGTAAAAATTGTGAGTAAAAAGTTGTAGATCTTCTTATTCCCTACAACTTTTATATTCAACTTTTTTTGATAGAATGCACGATTTAGAGAGAAATCATGAAAAACTTTTTTCAACCCCTAAAAACACACCCCATTCCATCCCGGATAGCAGCTGTCGGTTCGATTTATTTTTCCCTCTTTTATGATATCTTGTTCTACAATATCCCGTTGTCAGATTGCTGTAACGAATTATTTTTTTTACGGGGATAGGTTCTCGGTAAATATACCACATTCAGTTTTGTTGGAAAAGCAAAGCTGGAGCTGGAATGGAGATAGAAGGTCAGTACGTGATTAATTTTCATTTTGAATTATCATATCGTGACACTACGTATAAACGATTCATCAATTTCGGGCAACAATTAGAGAATGTAACGTAAAGTGCTTCCAATGAAGCACTGAATACTTCCGAATACGATTTGTTTTTTTAATATGGGAAATAACTTGTACTAAGCCCTTCTTACAATTGATATATTAATCTGATTCTTTCAAGCTACAGTCAGGTTAGGTCAGTGGCAACATAGAATTATAGTGCTAACAGCCACTGATACTTATCGCAGTTTTCCGAAATATCGGATATTCTTAAATGAAATAAAAAGAACTATACATTAGAATCATACGGTGAAGGGGTTGAAACTGAAACAGAATTGATCATTTATTCCGTTAGTGTATAGTATAACTGGAGCATTCAAAGACTTTATGTTCATTAAGAATATGAAAAAGAATTCATTTCCCTATTCTCTGAATGTTTGTCTTTGTTATCTCTCAGTCGTCGTGCTACACCATTTGATGATAATTGATCTGTACTGATAAAGGTATAATCATAAAATGAAACCTCCAGGTAAGCAAATTGGTACAAGCCGAAAGTGAGTTTTTCTAATAGTATATTTAGTTGTGTTGCAATTCTAAAACAAGAGCTGTTATGACCTCTAAGTTGAGCCAATGGAATGTTATCATTTTGGGAGGAAGATGGTATTTGGATATGTGTCGATCACTTCTGCACTTGGATACCACTACTTCTATTTTCAATTTATTCAATTAATCTGACGACTTTTTGGTGGCAGGCAATTTTCTTAATGGCAGTGCGTTTGTACATATAGCTAGTAATTGATCAGTGAGTTTTAGAGAGAGGCAGAATTAAATTTCCAACAAAAACCATATATCGATTCCATCTAGATTTTATGCAAATTAATATCATTATTCAGCACTCATATTTTCAAATAGCAATTTAGAGTTCAGAGACCAAATTGAAATTTTTAATCGACATTTATATGTGGTATCATCTTGCGTTCTCTGTTTTGCTACCTTTTCATTTTTTCTGTCCTTTTATGTTGACTACACGAGAAGAACCATTCAAGGTTCGTAGGAAGCGATGAGATGTTGCGAAGAGAAAATAATTTCAATGAGATTTTTTCTTTCAATCAGAAGATGGACTGAACCTACTGTTACAGTTGACCTTGCATGTAATGGATAGTAAGGTCATGAAAATTGGAACTATGTTCATATTGATAATGCATTCATGGATTGTCTTTGAAGAATGTCACTATTTTATACATAATTGGGATACAACTCTTTTTGCGCGGTTTGCCAGCATACAATGTGGAAACATCTACGTAAGTATTATTTCGAATTGAGTTCAAAAAATCATATATGCCGTAACTGCGGATTGATTAATTATTTTACCCAGAAACTTCCTGTACTAGAAGAGCCCACGATGCAATTCCTCAACATTACAAAAGCAATATGCGATGTATATATTGTCTTCGTAATGAGCTTGGTCTGTCGCCTGGCAGTAGGCGGAAGTTATTCAAATCGAATTTATGAGCTAATTTTTTTGAATTGAGGATAGCCGGTTCTCAAGATGTGTTACGTTGTAGCTGGTGATTTCCAATACAACACTGTTAAGATTTGATACCACAAATCAATGTTCGTCTACACAAATAATCTGGTCTGTCGAAATAGCCAACTTTGTGCATTAGCTGATAAGAAGCCATGTTTGACAACAATAAGCACATTCGTTGGCATTGCAAAACATTGTTACGCCATGAAGATGATTCAAAAGTCGAACCAGGAAATATCATAGGCCAATTTTGGATTAGCTTTCAAATAAACGGATGTAGAATGCTCATATTTTATCCTGAATCGAACTGCAATCTTTCGATAATACGATGATGTGGAAACTGTTCTCTTTCTTCGATTCAGATGGGAGTTTCTTTCTTGCTGAAATTTTACGCATTGTTTTTTTTTTGCATCTCATTGTATTGCTACATGAGGAGGGTTGGTCCTAGTATTTTTTTCTACGGCCATGACACAATACTGCTCTTTCCTAACTGTTTTTGATTAAACAATGAGGTACATTGTATGCCTTCAATTTCATTTCCTCACCTGATAACACAATGAAGTCATTGTGTTTCATTGTGTTTTTATTTTACAATTTATCACGTCTCCCATGGAATGTCAAAATTCAAACAACGAATACTGACAGCTCTGTTTAGTTAAATTTTTGAACTTGAATCAAACGATGAGCAGCGAAAGTGACGTAGAACTGACTCCCCCAGAAATTATTGAAGCCGCAAAACAGGCATGTGTCAATTTAATTCCAGAAATATCAAAAGAAAAATATGTGAAAGCATACAAATCCTTCACAGACTGGCAAAGAGAAAAGCCCAGCTAGCAGACTGACGTTTTTATTACGTCTTTTATACATCAACATTCGTCAAAGACGTCATATCACTAAAAATTAACGTCTTATTTACGTAATTTTTTAAACCAATCTGAGACGTCATTGCTTTACGTAGAAATAACGTCACAAATAAGTCTCCACTTTTAGACATAAATAATAATGTATATTAATAATTAAATTTATAAAAAAATATTTCACCTCATTATATTGTCATTATTGCAAACACGTTGATATGGATCCAATATCGTTTCTGAAATATGTTTTATATTTTGTTAATGATTTCTTTCCTGTCTTGAGTCTGATGACAAACTCGCTTTTAAACAAAGGAATTGTATAATAATATATATAAAGTAAACTACTGTTACAATTATAATCATACAATAACTTTAAATAAGAATTCAATTTGTATTTCGCGGTTAAAGCTTGGTGCTTCGTTCGGGGCCAAGACTTTAGCGAATAGTAGCGAGTGTTACCGAGTTTGGCTTAACATTTGAGCGGTTTTCGTGAAGACCTAACCTAGACTTAGAAGACGCTGGAATGTTTCATGCACATCCATTTTATGCTGCGTAGGTAATAACTGAAATTTTTGTGGTTTGTTTGTGTAAATTTATTGGGTAATTTTACATAATGGCGTATGTTGGAATTGAATTTGAAGAAGGCAAAGGGGGAGGACTGGGTATCGTCCATTCTGCGTGGTTAACGCCGCGTAAAAAAGAAGTATTTTGGCCCCCATTCAGACAACAACATCTTTTTGATAAAGCCTTGACAAGACACGAGCAACCAGTTGAAGAGGAATGGAAAATATATAAAATATCACGCCTTTTTTTTGAGACAGGTATGTTACATTATTGTTATAATAAACTATGTAATGCACTCATTACTAAACTGTAGATGATTACGAGACGGCAAAAAAGAAAACAAAATTGGCGGAAATAACGTCAGATTTACAAAGTGAATGCGATGAGGACGTAATACGACAGGCAACAAAGAGAATATGTAGACCGTCACAAAGAATTCTCTCCTCTAGCGACGAAGAAATAAGTGATGAAGGGAGAAGTAACAACAAAAAGTTATTACCTCGACCACCACGAATTAGCCATCCGATGCTGCCAGTATCTAGTAAAGTTTTGATCAATTATATAAACAGACCATGCATAATACTAAATAATTTCCTAGATATTTAGACATTGACATAATCTTATTTTTATTTTAGGCTCCCCAACTACAAGCAGCATTCTAACACCATCTAGTTTAGAAGCTGATGAAAATTTTCCCTCGAGTTCATTCTCTACACCGATTACACCAAAAACACTTAGAAATTGTAGCCGTGAAGCCGATCAAAATTTTTCCTCAAGTTCGTTCTCTACACTGATGTTATTTTGATGAATTGACTAAAACTCATTTTACAGAATACAGCTCTGAAATATTATCAACGTTATTAATTATTAAGGCACAGAATGAACAAATTCTTAAAAATTTGAAAACTGCTAGTTCTGTTAGAGAACTTATAACAGTGCCATCGCCAGACTTGCCTGTCAAGTTTCCTATTTCAAATCTGAATGATTTAAATTCTCTGGAAATACACATCCAGAAACAAGAAAATTCAGCAGCACTGGTTAGTAAAAATATTGAATTGCTGTATATTTTTTAATCATTGATTTTACTTTTTTCTAGCCATCCTACTTAGCTACTATAGGTGGAAAAGATGCTCTTTCAAAAACAAATAAAATTATGAAACATGTGTTAACCAATCAGTTTGCTACTGAATACAGTTTTTATGGTTCCCGTCACAACAAAAGGGCTTTTTCAGAATTAAGTTTGAAAACTGCCATCACAAGCAAGTTAAAAAAAGTTGTAGTTAAATGTAAGGCTAATTTTTTTTACCAATACCGTAGATGCTGTTCAAAGTACCTCGAGGGCAACTGTAGAGGATATAAATTCTCACTTTAAAAATTGGTTAAAACATGCACCGCAGCGTTTAACAAATGAAACAACAAAGCAGCAGCGGCGTTCAGATAAGTAATTTTATCAAAATTCTGAAACTAGATAATATAGTTGAAAGTTTTTCACTAATATTTTTTTCCTAATAACTAACCATGAGTGTAAAACATAAAATTTACAAAAAAAAAGAAATTGTTTCAAAACGACAAATTTATAGACGAGTAGCTAATGAATTGCAGCTTGTGACATCAAAAATTAAAAAACAAATTGAAGATCATGATACACAAATAAATTCATGTGAGTTGTCTACTATTTCATTGAATGAACAGTGTATAATGAACACAAATTTCAATTTGGTATCAATTAACAGAATCAATTTATCTACAAATTTATCAAAACCTTTTGATATCAACGATGAAAATAACTTTTCAGAACCAATAAATGAATTCTCTGATTTTGAAAATACTATTAAAAATGATAATTCAAATGACATTTCGTTATTATCTGAAAGCAGTTTAACACAAAATCTGAGACAATGGGCTACCAAAGGTCATAATGTTACACGATCAGCTGTTAATGATCTGCTAAAAATTTTGAAACCATTACATCCAGAATTACCTCTGGATTCTAGAACACTGCTACATACACCTATTAAATTTTATACAAAGGAACTAACTACCGGACAGTATATTCATTTTGGATTAGAAAATTGTTTGAGGCAGTTTTTATTACAAAATATTCATTTTAAAGAGGGCAGTATAAAGATTAGTTTTAACATAGATGGATTACCTTTGTTCAAAAGTTCTAGTTTAGAATTTTGGCCAATTTTAGGACTTGCTATTAGTTCCGTTTTCACAGTTGGAATATTTTGTGGAACTGCAAAACCTAGTCCTCTTTCTGATTATTTAATCGATTTTATAAATGATCTTGTCATTTTATCAGAGAATGGTTTCAAACATGAATCCAAAGCGTTTAAAGTAGAAATTCATAGCTTTGTTTGCGACGCTCCAGCACGTGCTTTCCTGAAATGTATTAAGTCACATTCCGGTTTTTCTTCCTGCGAAAAGTGTATAGAACATGGTTCTTACTATAGCGGCCGTGTCGTATTAAGAAACACAAATGCTCCTCGTAGAACTGATGCATCTTTTATTTCACAAGAAGATGATGAACATCAACTGTCTGATTCGCCGTTATTAAAGCTCAATATAGGACTAGTTACTTATTTTCCAATAGACTACATGCACAATGTATGTCTTGGTGTAACGAGAAAATTGTTAAATTCTTGGCTAAATGGCAATTTACGAGTTCGTTTACCTAATAGAATAGTTCAGATGTTATCGAAACGATTGGTTTCATTAAAGTGTAATATTCCTACGGAAATCAATAGAAAACCTAGGCCTGTGTCAGAGTTACCTCGGTGGAAAGCCACCGAACTGAGAACATTTCTTTTGTATTTGGGTCCTCTTGTGCTTAAAGATCTTATTGATATCAGCGTTTATGAAAATTTCCTATTGTTTCATTGCGCAATTGTCATACTCGCTTCAGATTCTCATATCGCAATATTCACTCCACAACTTGCAAAAAAATTTTTGAATACATTTATTTCCCATAGTGAACAAATGTACGGTTTAGAATTTTTAATCTATAACGTTCACGTACTTTGCCATTTGAGCGATGATGTCAGTTTTTTTGGAGCATTGGATAATTTCTCAAGTTTTCCATTCGAAAATTACTTGGGAAAACTAAAATTTTTAGTAAAATCGTCAAAAAAACCATTACAGCAAGTATGTAGACGTTTGAAAGAATTCGAATTTTCATCAAACAGTTGTAAAAGTGTTGATACGATCTTGTTAATGAACATTTTAAATGTAATGATGAACATAACACAGGACCACTTATGTCACAAAATCATCAGTCTTATAAACAGTTTAAGAAAATATATTATAGAAATTTTTTACTGACTGCTGTATCTTACTCTTCTGCCGATTGTTACTGTCTTATTGAAGAGGGTTCTCATAATGTTGTAGTTGAAGTTCATAATATTCTTTTAACTGTGGAAAGTGACATCAAGCTTATTGGGAAAAAATTTTTAGGCTACTCCTCTTTGTATAACTACCCTCTTAATTCTGCAGATTTAAATATATTTAAATTAACAAATTTGTCAAAAAACCTTCAAATTTGGACTATTAATTTGTATGTTGGCAAAATGCATTGTATTACCTAATATTTTAGATCTTACTAGAATTTCTTTTCCTTTGTTACATACACTGTAGTTTTTTAAAGAAACTTTGTAATTCTTTTTCATGTTTTCAATATAAATGTTACGTATTTACCTAATTTTAATTTGAATGATGGCAAAATGCATTGAATTACCAAATATTTTAGATCTTACTAAAATTTATTTTCCTTTGTTACATAGTGTATTTTTTAAGAAACTTTGTAACTTTTTCCAGGTTTTTAATATAAATGTTATGTACATATACCTGCTTTTAATTGTATGATGGCAAAATGCATTGTATTACCAAATATTTTAAATCTTGATAGAATTTATTTTCCTGTTACTTTCGCAGTATTTTTTAAGAAACTTTGTAACTTTTTTCAGATTTTAATATAAAATGTTATGTATATACCTACTTTTTATTATAACCTCTTCTTTTACATCAATATAACGTCTGATTTACGTAATAGTAAGGTCAAAAATACGTAACAAGATTTCGTAGTTTTGACGTACAAATGTGACGTCTTTGGGCTGTGACATTTTCCCGTCGTTACGACGTGATTGTTACGCCACAACATAGACATTTATCACGTAATAAGTTACCAGTTATGGGCGTAAAAATAACGTCACTCTGCTACCTGGGAGGGTACCGCGTCAAATACAGAAACTGTATTTCTTGCATACTTCAAAGAACTATCTCAAAAATTGAAATCCTCAACTTTATGGGCGCAATATTCCATGTTAAGGACCATGCTGAATATCAACACAACTGTAGACATTGGAAAATATTCGAAACTCAAAGCATTTCTTAAAAGAAAATCAGATGGCTACAGGCCGAAGAAATCTAAAATTTTCTCCACAGATGAAGTCGACAAGTTCATAAAAAACGCTCCGGATGACATTTATTTACTTGATAAGGTAAATTATTATCTTTTCCGATAAAATTGTTTTTTTTTTTTTTTTAATAATTATTTGAGAAAAATATGTTACTCCAGACGTTATTACTAATACCATTTGTACAAGTATATTATTGTGAAGATGAGTTAGCTCAGTGGTTAGGTGCTCGCTTCATAATACGAAGGTCGATGGTTCGATTCGCACATCAAGCATTATTTTTTTTTTATATATTTTTTTTTTATTTTTTAGGTTCTATTAATCATGGGGATTATGGGTGCTTCTATAAGAGACGAACTTTATAGAATGAAAACAACAGATTGTAGAGACTTGGGTTCAGCAGCAGTTCTTATACAAATACCCACTACAAAAACAAAAGTGCCTAGAAAATTCACAATAACCGGTGTATTTTATGATATTTATAAAAAATACAAAAGACCTTCGTCCTGAACACGTTGCACAAAATTATTTTTTCGTAAATTATCAAAAAGGAAAATGCACAGTACAAAGGGTTGGTCTTAATAAAATTGGTTATACAGGAACAAGAATAGCTAAATTCTTGAAACTTCCAAATCCTGAGCTTTATACTGGTCATTGCTTCAGACGATCTTCAGCAACAATCCTTATAGATGCTGGCGAAGACATCACCTCACTGAAACGACATGGAGGTTGGAAATCAACCACGGTTGCAGAAAGTTATATTGACGAGTCTATGAAAAATAAATTTGATGTCGCCAATAAAATAATGAATTCTATTAATGATTCTGAAAACCTACCATCTACTTCAAGATCCTATATTTTGGAGCACAAGGAAAATACAAACATGTCATTGCCGTGCCCAGATGCTTCAAATATAACATTTAATCACTGTAACAATATAACTGTGAATATTGTTAATAATTAAATTGTATTTTGACATTTTTAATATACCTAATTAAATTCAAAGTTCAAAATTCTGTTGTAAAATCATTTCGCTAATATATTATGTTATAGCCGTAGAAAAAGTATAGTGTATAACTTGCACTGAATGCTCATTTCCCACTCGTATTCATACTCGTGGGAAATGACTATCATTCCGTGCTAGTTATACAATATACTATTATTCCATGTTAGCAATAGGACAATACCTCAGCGTCCCTGCCCTAAGCTTCATACATACAAGCCTGTGAGTCCTGGGAACTACTTGATATTCTTTGTCCGGTTGGCTCTAACAATTCAGGTTATAGCCCCATATGTGAGGATGAGCCTATATAACAGGCAGTAGCGGAATGAGGTCTCTTGGAATTCTTAATAGTTTATTGAATCATTATATACAATATCAACCGTTCAATCAATCACGCAGGAAACAATATGAGTTCCACATGTATCTGCAGTTCATATGTTCATGATTGGGTGCTACATTTAAAATAATTCTCTAAAGATAGAGCTAGATTAGGAATGAACTAAGTACTATACATTCATGTTATCATTAATAGAACAGAATCACGTGATTTTAAAAATTCTCAAATCAAGGTATAGCCGTGCTTCTATAGCGAGTTACTCCCGTAATATCATCAATAATGAGGTTTTCACGGTAGACGCCTTAGTAGTGTTATATCTCCCTCTCTGGATCTTCGAAATCGGTTTGCTCCTTCGCTTATTATTGCAAATAGTATTGTCAGATTTATGATAACTTAAATAGCTATATTCAGTTTTGCGAAAACTAACATCGGTATTTTTGTGGTGCTACATTCGAACCTTAATACCAATTTACCAATCATATATACCTTCTATATATGCTATTTCTGAATCAAAACTACCCACCTGAGTTTTCATACTTAATAAAGCATTATGTTTATCGCAACTACATTTATTGTTGGACATTGATACTATTTTCCTCTGCACTCGAAGAATATGATTAGTTTTTTTGTGTCCTTATATCGCATATGTAATTTTCTGATGTTTGCTATGAAATTTGTTTACAGAGTATGAGTTGTATGATGATATGGATTTTCAAAGAAACTGGTTACAGAGCATTAATTTGCAAACTTCAAGATATATCCTGGGAAACAGACCATGAAGGGGAAATATCGCGAAAGATAATATCGAACGAAAGCAAATATCTAAGAATTGCAATCTACGTTCACTTGATTATAATCATCGCAGTAGGCTTGAGTTTCTTTCCTTTGTTCGGTTTCGAAAACCAATATTATTTCATTATTTTTTATTTAAATAAGCAAAGCATCACAGGCAGGCTATATACAGGTATCATGATAATCTTCTATACTTCTTTGCTATGGATTGTTTATTACTGTGCATTTCACTGTTACATATTTCTTTATATTATGCAGCATGGTAAATTGCAGTTAACGTTATTGAAGCAATGCCTCAGTAACGTAAATACAGAATACTCTGGCATTGGTAGCAGGATTTATGAGAATGAAGAAATACATGAGAGGATATTCGAAGAACTTTGCAAATATAGTCACCATCACTCGAAAATAAAAGAGTAAGTGTTGATAAAAGATTGACATTCATTATCTCGAATTGGACTGTGATTCATAAAACATGAGATATCCACAAGAAAAAACATTATTTCGACCTTTGTCCTTGAATATGTCTTTGGTTTTTAGTATGTTATGATATGACTTGTCAGGCCCAACATTTTCATCCGATTTTCCGCTTAATTACATTTTCTCTTTATTCCTATTCAGTCGTTGAATTATATCATATTTGAGTGGAATTGCCTCAAGAATTTCTTCTTTTCAACGATATCAGTATATGTTTGATATGAAATGCTGGTGAAACAATTAAGTTTGACTATGTAGGATTTTAGTGAAATACCAATATCTCTTAGTATGCTATTACAGACTTACCATAACTTTTAGATTTTTTTTTGAAACCTGCCAGTTTGGATTTCCGATAGTACTTATATGCACCATTGGAACCTGCTTCCTTGGATATTCTTTAACATTATTCATCTTATCTGTAAGTATTATTTATATTTCTTCATTTTAATAGCCTCTGAACCAGAATAAGGAAACTTATGATTTCAATCCAATCTGAAAATTATTCCAAATTTTCTTAAAACTGTAAGCCGGTTTCACTTCGAACTGTAGATTCCCCATAGGCCTTGAGAACTAGTTATTCGTGATAGGCCCACTTATCTAACAAATACTGTTGAAACATTACAACAAATAAAATGTATACCATGTTGAATGGGAAAAGTATTAAGTCAGGCATAAACAATATCATATTCAGAAGATCCAGTAATTTTTATTGCTATTATTCGTGAAGTATAATCGCTCACTGACTGTTAACCACGGAGGAACAATGTGAGTTTCCAGAAGCTGGGCAAAACATCGCTACATTCTGCATCCCACAAAAATTAGAGTATATGTAATTATGTTTCCCTAGATCAACCAGTAATGTTGCAAAGCTACAGTTGAGGGTTATTAGTGGTAAATGTCAATTGAATGCTACTGGTTGATATATGCATCGAAGGTATAGATACCCAATTAATAAGTGTTAGAGCGACCAGAGCATCTAACGACATCCCTACGAGAGTAGATTATTCACTAAGATAACCTTATGCATTGACCAGATATATATCTCGTACTTTTCTCATGAGGAATGTTGGTAACCTCGTACCAATAAGGCGACACCAACCAATGTAACAATTAGCAAATTTACAAACTCAATGATGAAATAAAATGAGTAAGGTATTGAGTCAGGCTTGAACAATAGCACCTTCAGAAGACCTAGTAACTCTTATTGCTTTTATTCGATGAATATAATAACTGACTGACTGGCATCTACGGAGGAACAATGTAAGTTTCCAGAAGCTGGGCAAAACGTCTCTACTTTCTGAATTCTACAAAAATTGGAGTATATACAATTAGCTTCCTCTAGATGACCAGTAATGCTGCAACTGATAGTTTCGGACAGCTGTTTTTACTGTCTTGAGGTCATCAGCGGAACGTGTGTATGAACTACTGCTGGTCGATATACGTTTCGAGATATAAATACCCCCTTAATAAGAGTGTTAGTGGGACCAGAGCTTCTAACGGCATCCACCCGAGAGTAGATTTTTCACTAAGATAACCCCTTGTAATGTACCTTTAACATTGACTAGATGTACATGTCACTGTTGTTGGTGACCTCGTGCCAATAAGGCAACACCAACCAATGTAACAATTAAAAAATTCACAAACTCAATAGTGAAATAAAATGGGTAAGGTTCAGGCTTAAACAATAGCAATTGCTCTCATTCGGGAAATATAATCACTGACTGACTGGTAACCACGGAGGAACAATGTAACTTTTCAGAAGCTGGGCAATTCGTCTCTATATTCTGCATCCCACAAAAATTAGAGTATATACATTCGTCTAGATCGACCAGTAATGCTACAAGTGATAGTTTCAGACAGCTATTCCTACTGTCTTGAGCTCATCAGCATGGGTATGAAGTGCTACTGGTCGATACATGTGTCAAGGTATGAATAACCCATAAATGAAAGTGTTAGAGAGACCAGAGTATCTAATGCGATCCACCCGAAAGTATAGTTCTCACTAAGGTAACCTCATGCAATGTAGCTATTAGTATCACATTGACTAGAGGAATATTTCATTCTTGCCTCACGAGGAATATTGGTAACCTAGTGCCAATATGGCGACACCAACCAATGTAGCAAATTAACAAATTCACGAACTCAATTGTGAAATAAAACATACATTTTCAATTATACGTACTATAATAAAGATTCTTGACCCAGGTATGAATTAGATATAAATAGGTAACCTATTTCGCGAGAATTTATATATTATTATACGTACTGAAAGGTTTATTTGCCGACAATTGTTCCATCACAAAATGTCATTGAAAGTTATCAACTACGTTACAAATAGAAAATTCAGCCTCAAATATGATACAACAGTATACCGTACCGGGGATTGACCTGTAGGTTTTGGGGAGCAGGAGGTTATTTGCAAAAAATTTCGGAGACTAAAGATTAAAATTATGGTAAAATTCTATAAGATGATTGATTGAGTTCATATAGTATAATAAAGCTAAGTGAATTTTGATGAACATGCTGTACCTATTTCAATTGAAGGAATAATGAAATTGAGTAGAATGAACAGAATATGACATTCACCTCTGGAATATGTTATAGTCTTAATATTTCCAAAGAATTCTAGAGCAGAATATGTTTGGTGCAGGTATTTGTTAATTCATTTGTTGATATATAAATTATGTAGGAACTGCAATCGTGATTTTGAAGGAATTGTAATTTGGTGCTAATCTTTGCCACGGTTTTGAAATTCCAAGTTCACTCATAATTGAAAAAAATGATAACTTTTTTGATTTTGACGATTTTGACTCATATATGAACGCCTGATAGATTAATGATCGTGTCAAGCTTTTTGAGGTAAATTGATTGAATTTACATATATAATATATTCGGTTATGCGAGCTCTCAAGCCACCCAGAGTCACATCAAAGATTGTCAAAGAATGCACTAGTGAGATACACTAACTGAACTAGCCAGTAGATATTGAGTTCAACTCATCTGAGACTGATCTGAACTGTGCCGAGAATCACCACGCATGAGGCAGGTTAAGCTCTTCTTCAAAAAGCCTGTGCTTAGGCTCTCATAGAAATGAGTTATCATTTCGACTCAGATATGAACAACTGATAGATTACTGATCATGTCAAGCTTTTCGAGGTAAATTAATCGAATTTACATATATAATATATGTGATATATGTGATTTCAGTTTCATTCTAAATTATATAGATGATAGATGCCAGTCAGTGTTGTTGTGGATTGAACTCAGTCTTCTGGCAATATGGTATCTGATACAGAACTATCTATTCTGGGACCTACGTTATTTTCAATTTATACGTCAGCTTTGTCACCTTAAAAATAACTTCCTCTTTTTCGTTATAAATGACGCACTGTTTTCTTACGAATTTTTTTTCGAAGTGATGCTCGCACACATAAAAGACCTCGTTAAAACGATTTCTTTCCAGAATCGCAAGCATCCACTTTGGGCACTTCAAAAACAGAAGTTTTTTGCTTTACACTTTTGGACCCCGTTTTGCATTTCGGCAAAATGAACGGTTTCGTAATTTTTTCTAAATGTATTCCTTGTGTTTACAAGTCAAGAATGACAGTTGTCAGAGAACACGGCGTATACGTGTCAGAGATCATTCTTCGACTACTGTGCCACCGTTTTGGTACTACGCGACAGTTGACGCTTAGCGGAGTCACTTCTCACATAGGAGACTGCCTCGAGTTGCCAGACCTGTATGTACGACCGTGATCTAGCCGGATTAGTTCAATAGAAGCTATGCATTTGTGTAGCAAGTTTCACTCGATTTTACGAAACTCATCACATGAATTTAGTTCTAACTCAGAGACGTTATTATCGCCTCAATAGAGCTCATTCATTTTAAATATGCATTTGCCAAAGGTCAGTAGATCAAAACCTAAATGTAGAAAATTTGAAATATTTAAATTACAAAACGAAACAGCGAAATGTTATAGGAAGTGCTTTCACGGCGACTATGTAGAGTCGCATGAAGAAGAATAGCGACGAAAATTGTAAACTGGTACAAATATTAATAGTCGCAATTTCACGGTACACAGCATGTCTCAAATTATTCCTGTACAAAAACTAGGATAGTTGTTTTACATCCAGAAAATTTATAGTATCAAATTTTCTCGGTACATACACCACAATTAGCTTTCCTGAAAACGCAAAGCTGGAGCTGAAATGGAGATAGAGGGTTGGTACGTGTTTATTTTCTATTTTGCATTATCATATGATGACACTACGTACAAACGATTCATCAGTTTCTGACAACAATTAGAGAATGTAGCGTCAAGTGCTTTCAATGACAAAAATAAAAAGTAAAATGCGAGAAGACTCGAAATAATTATTTCAAGTATGGAGAATGAAATACTGATTTGTACTCGAGTTATAATATTATTATTACAAAAGATCACAATAAAACGTGTAGCCTCTTTATAATGGCAGCAAATAATAATACGGGGAGGACACATCATTGAGAGGTGAACTCAACATGTTTGACTTCCCTCATGGTCGAGGCAGGATAGATCAAAATTTGCCAACACCTAGGTTTTCTTTCGGATAAGATGGATGGAGATGCGGTTTTCGGCATTCGATTCTGGTAGACAAGTGGACAAAATATTACCATTTTGTTTTTGGCGCTCATTCGAAATTGCATTTGTGCATCAAAAAAATGCATTTTGTTGAAGCATTTTCTGGTCCTGAGCTTAGATGTCTTATTAATCGATGAATATATTCCAAAATCATTCCAATTTCATTCCTCGGGGTTTTTTGGTGCCGCTGAATACGAAAATGATATTTAAAAGAGTCTACAAAGTACCTGATGCATAGGACACCCTGGAGCGGTACGACAACTCGTCAACATTGCTCCATTCAAACGCTAAATGCCTCGGAAATGATTACTCGGGAGTTTTCGAAGTCACTGATCACGAATATTACATTCAAAAATTAACTACATATACCTGGAGGTTAGGACTTCTGGAGCACCGGCTCACCCTTGGGACATTTATTCTAATGCAATGAAGAATGCATAGAAAATGGTTACTCGGGGGTTCTTGAGGTCGCTGAACACGAATCTGTTCCTTAAAAACCACCGGAATGAAGGCAGTGAACTGTGTAACGTGAAGGTTTCTTCTTACAATAAATACCGCTACAGAAACCAGAGGATTCAGGTACAGTTCAAGCATCAAGCCTTCCATAAAGATGCCACCTGTAATGGTAGGCGAAACGCCGACATCAGCTCGTGCTACAGTAACGCGAATCCATCCGGAAGCCAAGAATTTTCAAATATTTTGATGTTTATTGGTATATTTTATAACATATCATAACACAAGTATGTATTATATACATAACATTCATTGTATCTCTAGATAGGTGATATGAATTTCTATGTTCAGTAAGTTATGATACTTAAAAATATGTAATCTCTAAGAATTATCAGGTAAAAAAATATTAGTCAAATAAGTGGATACTATCAGAATTCGTTTTATTTTGTTATACTGGGTTCCCCATAATAGAATACCCATTTTATATTATCAATAAATTCCCTACGAGATAACTAAATAGGTTGTTCTCTGTGGGATTATCTTCTGTAGTCTTTGGGATTTGAGTAAATTATTAATCAAGCAGGCGCCTGTCACAAATGAATTTTAAATTAATAATTTCTTGGAATGCCATTTTTCTACGAGACGTTTGTTAGTTTTCATCAATAATTATTTAATTTAGTGTTGCCCAAAATCGGTCTTGGTCTTGCTTGCAAGACCAAGACCGCGTAATTTTAGCAAGACCAAGACCAAGACTGACCGTGCAAGATTTGAGCAAGAAGAAGACTAAACCTGCGAGACTCTTGCGTCTTGCAGTTAGGACTGAGTGTCGTTTCAGGGAGCGGACAGGCTTAATTTATAATACAAGAAATTGACACATAGAAAACAAACTATCAGTGCATTTTCGTTGAAGGGGGAATTTACGCAGTTCGAATAAGTAAATAAAGAATAATATATTAAACATAGTATGAAAATAAATAAAAATATGAAAATAATAAAAACGAAAAATAAACTATATAGAATAAAGCGCAATAAAATTGTATGTAGTATGTTACCGAGAAAATGTTTATTTTCCTAATATTTCAAAGGTTACAGGCCGAAAAAGAGATCTTACAAACTAATTTGAAATCTAACTTATAATAATAAGGTAGGTATAAGAGCGAAAAGCAGGACGCTACAATGTCATGCGTCTGTACGCCGCATGCGGCATCCTTTGATTTGCGGCGGCATCCTTTAATGAGAGCCGGCACGTGACAAGGGGGGGCGGTACAAGGCGACACTATCTAAGCGAATGGACTATACTATCTTATAAATAATAGTATTTTTTTCAATTCCAGTCATTCCCAATTGAGCTTCGCTTCGAGTCTAATGTAATAATTGTTTTTACTCTAATCCTTGTTGTTCTCGGAAAACTTATCATGTTTACAATTAGACATGAGTGACGAAGATTCAAATACTTCTAGTCGGAGTAGTGAGAGTTAAAGTTATAGATCTGAAAAACCTAAAAGCAAATTTGATGAGTTTTTCGAAATAATTCATGCATCCCAAATTGCTTTGTGTAAATTGTGCCAACATAAAAAGGTTGAAATAAAAATGAAAAACAGAAACACTAATAGGTAATTGCGAGACTTGCGAGACTCTTGCTGCAAGACCAACACCAAGACCAAAACTGGGAGCGCAATACCAAGAACAAGACCAAGACCAGGTGTATTGGCGCACGACCAAGACCAAGACTGGTTAAGTCTCGTCTTGTTCTTGCATTTGGGCAACACTACTCTTAACACTCTGAATAATCTATCAAAATTAATTCAATTGAGAATGACAAAGTGCCACGTGATTTTCCAAGAGACTAATTCAAGTTCACAAAATAAAACTGAATGTCTTTCGCATTTTCTACAATGAGGGAAGGATCCCCGAATTGTTTAACCAATCCTTTTACTTATAGGGATCCTGCTTTTAATTTTTGTACCAATGATATTACTAATAAATTTGAAGTAAGATGGCTTATAATTGTTTTCCTCTCTTTAGACCTCTCATTCAGAATGTTTAAGGTGGGAATTCCTGAGCTTATCTGTCCCCTTCTGAATATTACTAACTGATTTTCTTCTTTATTAATTATTTCAACTATAATTAAGACTATATTCAGTATTGAGAGCATACACGTACTTATTGCGATTTTTTGAAATATCGGATATTCCTAAATAAAATAAAGAACTATACATTAGAGTCATACGGTGAAGGCGTTGAAAATGGAACAGAATTGATTATTCATTCCGTTAATGTATATTATAACTAGAGCATGAAAAGACTTCATGTTCATTAAGAAGATGAAAAAGAATTCATTTCCCCATTTTCTGGATGTTTGTCTTTGTTATTTCTCAGTTGTCGTGCTACACCATTCAATGATAATTGATCTGTACTGATACAGAATCATAAGATGAAGAAAGCTTCAGGTAAGCAATTTGGTATAAGCCGAAAGTAAGTTTTTCAATAGAATATTTAGTATTGTTGCAATTCTGAAACAAGAGCTGATAAAACTCTGAGTTGAGCCAATGTTATCATTTTGAGAGGAAGATGGTATTTGGATATGTGTTTTCTATCGACATAGTTGATCACTTCTGCACTTGTGTGTCACTGCTTCTATTTTTAATTTATTTAATTAATTCGACGACCTTTCGGTGGCAGGCACTTTTCTTGACAGTCCCCAATTACTAATGATATGACAATCCTCTCTTGTTGAGGATGAATTCAAATTCAACACACAGCCACTAACAACAATTGTTTCAAGTAAGTAAATAATGAGAGCCATGTCGTCATCACAAGACAATCTGGACTTAATCAAAATTTGTGGTTAAAAATTGACAAATAAAACTTAAAATTCGACTTTACTAATAAAACTACTGAGAGACAGGTATAGGGAAACCTTATTTGGTTCAAAAGTTATTAAAATTTGAATCGAATAGCGATAATGAGTACGGTGCCTTTCAAAATAAGAAAGATTTTTGGCTCTGAAAACAGCGAACACAAAAGCATATTACACACCCTGTATACTTCTCAAAGAAGCTCTTTATTTCGGAATTAAGCCTGATGTTTCTGCTGAAGTGTATACGACAAGTACTCCTCTTGAATCATGATCTACATTTCCAAGCACAACTGAATACCTTAGAAATGGCCTATCTCAGGTGTAGGAAACATAACAGAAACCTGCCTTAAATCCGCGCTAACGAAACATGGAATAATATATAGGTAGGGTGGACCATCAAACTTTCCGCAATTTTGGTCTTCGTTTTTTTTACAGCTTATATATTTCAAAACAGTTTTAAAACGTGCTAATAACGTGAATAGACCGAAGCGAATACATCGAAACGCTCGGCTTGTAGGCTTACTTTCGTTTCCATTCTTTCTCCTTTTTCAAGACAATGTTCCTCTCTGCCGGAGCAGAGAATTCAATGACATACATAGACTTGGTTTGTTTATCGAGGAGGACACGTCAGGCCTATTTGGTTGTATGTATCCACGGTCGTACCTACAGGTCTGGGGACTCGTATGTTTGACATGGGTCTCTTACGCGTTGCCAAACTAGTAGTCCATCGCTCAGCCACTAGCTAGCGCTTGGATCTCGAAGTGGTAAAACGATTTCTTTCCGGAATCGCAAGCAGTGTTACTAAGTATTCTGATTTGAGAGAGGAATAGAACTGTTACTCTTGTCAAAATGTATTACTCACCTTAAAAATAACTTCCCCTTTTTCGTTATACATGACGCACACATAAAAGACTCCGTTAAAACGATTTCTATAAGGAATCGCGAGCATCCACTTTTGTCGCATTTCCGCATCTTTCGGATTTAAAAACAGAAGTTTTTTGCTTCACACTTTTGTACCACGTTTTGCATTTCGGCACAATGCACAGTTTCGTAATTTGTTTCTAAGAACGCAGGTATTCCTTGTGTTTACAACTTAAGAATGACAGTTGTCAGAGAATACTCTCACGTGACGTCTTTTGGTACTACGCGACAGTCGACGCTTAGCGGACCCACTTCTCACATAGGAAACAGCCCCGAGTTTTCAGACCTGTATGTACGACGGTGTATGTACCTGACGATCGGAAACGGGTAATTCCAGTAGATCTGGTAGTTTTCTTTTCCGGCAACGGACTCAATATCTCCTGGCATGTAAGGTATCAAAGGCTCTTGGTCTATTGCTTAGTGCCCTAGAAGGTGATAGATCAGCCGTAGGGCCGCATTATGGCGATGGTTGTACGCCGAGGTCGCTTTCGCTTTTGCTGGACATGCCGACAGCAGGTGGAAAATCATTTTAGGCGCCTTTCGACAGGCCCTGTAGCTCACATCAGGAACCCGCATACTCATCAGGTAGCGGCGATATGAATGCAGTAGACTTTCAAATCACACTCCGCTAATTTCAGGTCCGTTGAAATGTGAACATTCGGGAATGACATAATTTCATGCACAATTGGGTGCCAACCTTTGATAGAGTTTTGAAATTTGATTCTGATTTGATGTATTTCGTATTTTCATCCTCAAATTTTGGAATTTTCGGTTACAATAAGGTTATGTTTCTATGATTTTGCGCAGGTTTAATGTAAACTTACTCAGCGATTCGATTCAGTTTCATGATCGCATTTGATCTGAGAAATATCAATTGATACCTTTATTATATAAAATTATAAAACTAATATCTCCGAATACACCTTAGACTTAGATAGTTAATCGGTTCAAAATGTGCGTTCGATGTATATACACCTAGTAATTAATCAATGAGTTCTAGAGAGAGGCAGAATGAAATTTTCAACAAAAATCAGATGTCGATTCCATCTAGATTTTATGAAAATTAATACCATTATTCAGCACTCATATTTTTGAAGGGCAATTCAGAGATTCGAAAAAGTCGAAACCAAATTTCTTAAACGAAATTCTTACTATTATATCGACTTCACGGGTAGAAACATTCAATGTTCGTAGGAAGTGATAAAATGTTGCGAAGAGAAAATAATTTCAATGAGATTTTTTCTTCCAATCAGAAGACGGACTGAACCTGTTGTTACAGTTGACCTTGCTTGTAATGGATAGTAAGTTCATGAAAGTTGGAACTATGTTCACATTGATATTGCATTCATGGATTGTCTTTGAAGAATGTCACTATTTTATACATAATTGGGATATAACTCTTTTTGAGCGGTTCGCCAGCATACAGTGTGGAAACATCTACGTAAGTATTATTTCGAATTGAGTTTAGAAAATCATATATTCCGCAATTGTGGATTTATCATCCTTTATCCATACATTATCTACATACATACATAATATTTTTCCAAGAAACTACCTGTACTAGAATAGCCCACGATGCAAACCCTCTACATTACAAAATGATATGCGATGTATATATTGTCTTCGTAATGAGCTCGCTCACTCTGTCGCCTGTCATTAGGCGGAAGTTAATCAAATTGAATTTATGAGATTTTTTTAAATTGAAGATAGCAGGTTTCCAAGATGTGTTACGTTGTAGCTGGTGATTTTTGATACAACCTTGTTAAGATCTGAAACCACAAATCAAAGTTCGTTCACACAAATAATCTGATGTGTCGAAATAGCCAACTTTATGCTTTAGGTACGAAAAAATCATGTTTGGCAACAATAAGTACATTTATTGGCATTGCAAAACTATGTTACGTCATAAAGATGATTCAAAAGCCAAACTAGGAAACGTCATAAACTAATTTCGGATTAGCTTTCAAATAAACGAATGTAGAAGCTCATATTTTATTCTGAATCGAAACTGCAATCTTTCGATTACACATGATGTAGATACCGTTTTATTTTTTCGATATTTCACGCATTGTGTTTTTTGCATTTCATAGTATTGCTGCACAGGGAAGGTTAGTCCTAGTATTTTCACTCCATGTTAGCAATAGGACAATACTTCAGCGTCCCTGCCATACACTTCATATATAAGAGCCTTTGAGTCTTAGGTACCTCTTGATATTCTTCGTTCGGTTGGCTCTAACAATTCAGGTTATAGCCCCATAATAATAATAATAATAATAATAAGTAATCTTTATTCATGAGACCAAAAGAAATATGGTATAGAATGCGTCAAGACAGATAGGTACAAATTTGAGATAATGTCACATACATATTTAAATTAATAGTTATAGCTGAGTATTGAAATATTCCGATTTGGAGTAATATCGTTTCTCTATGAGACGTGATTTTAGTGTGTTTTTAAAACTCCTGTAATCGAGATTCCTCAAATTTTGCGGAACATGGTTATAAATTCTGATCGATTCGTTTTTCATGGTTCTATAGATCTGAGTTAGTGCAGTTTGGTCTTGTAAGAGAATGTGTTTATGACGAGTTTCATAACTGTGCAACAAACTATGTTCCTGAAAAAACTCTTCATAATGTTTCTTAATGAAGCAGGCACATTCTAGGATATAAATTGAAGATATGGTTAGTATTCTGTCTTATAAAATATGGTCTACATGACTCTCGATATTTTAGTTTGAAGATATTTCTCATACTTTTTTTTGCAGTACTTTGATTCTATACATGTCTGGTGAGTCACCCCAAAAAATTATAGCATATTTGTTTACAGAATTTACCTATGAATTATATGCTAACAGAGCAACTTCATTACTTACATTATTTACCCTCAACTGGTAGCACAAGCATGATAATTTTGATGCCATTTGATCAATATGGCTCTTCCACGTTAACCTAGAATCGATGTAGAGCCCCAAGAATTTTATCTCATATATCGATGTTAATGCAATTTTGTTATATTCAAGTTTTATTTGCTTCGGACGCGCATGTGAGGAATGAAATTGCACCATTTGACTTTTTTCTACATTTAAGTCTAATATATTCATGCCAAACCAATCCTTCAAAATTTGCAATGACTGCTCTATTTTAATTTGTAAGGTTTCTTCTGTTTCCGCAGTGATTGTAGCAGTAGAGTCATCAGCAAAACAGACTATATTTTCAATCAATTCGTTCAGGTCATTTATATAGATCAGGAATATCAAAGGTCCCAAAGCTGAGCCCTGTGGAACTCCCTGCAATGTACAATTCCTGTCTGAATGAGACTCATGACGGTTATTTGTAATTACTTTTTTTCTGTTTCCTATTTGAAAGATACGTTTTAATTAGGTTATAAGCAATACCTCTGACACCTAGACAGAATAGTTTGTTAAGTAGTCTGTCATTATTTACAGAGTCGAAAGCTTTGGATAGATCAAGAAATAACACTGCTACTTTATATTTGTTATTTAGAGAATTTACTGTGTTGTTGATTACTTGATAAATGGCCCGGTCTGTTGATCTTCCCTTAATATACGCGTTCTGATTAGGGTTAAATATATTAAGTTGTATCATGGAATTCGATATTCTATTGTGAATAATTTTTTCTATTATTTTTGCTATATTATTCAGAAGGGCAATTGGTCTATAGTTGTTCAGATTAGTGGAATCGCCTTTTTTAACAGAGGTAATATTATCGTTTCTTTTAGACATTCTGGAAAAATTCTTCTCCTTTTGGTATATTCAGTTTTGAAACAGGAATCTAGTTCCGCTTGTATATTTGACCTAACAAATTGGGCTGTATGGTCCGAGCGTGATTTCTAGAGTCCAGATTTTATCATATTAATATTTTTATTGCATATTATATTATCTAGTAGAGCTTTACCCAGTGTTGTGACTTTGATAGTACACAGAAGTTTGTGACTATGTTAAAATCTAGGAAATATAGGGATATTTTATCTTCAGACAAAAGATTTATATTGAAGTCACCACAGACGAAGATATTACAATTCTTCAATTTAGATCTCAGAGAATTTAAAATGTCATTTGAAATATGAAAAAAGTTGTGATGTTTCCTGATGTGGATCTGTAGATAAATTGCACTACATTCAGGATCGTAGTCTCTGCTTTTGCTTTTCAATAATGAAAGTTCAATAAACTCAATATTTTTCCTAACAAATTTGTAAGATCCTCCCTGAAAGTTTGATAATTATGCCACCTTTTAAAGATGATAGTCTCTCGTAAGCAGCAGCATTGACATAACCATCAATTTTTGTGCTTTCAAATTCATTTCTTCTTAACCAATGTTCAGGGAAAACTAATATATCATACGCAATATTTTATGTATTTAAGAAGATATCGATTTCAGGGATTTTATTTGTCAAACATTGTATGTTTTGATGTAGTACGGTAAATGATAATTTGTTAGTGATTGTAGTATCAATGTCACGTATTTTGGTTAAGGGAACAATTTTTGAGTGGGACGTTTCATGAAACATTTATTTACTGCAACTCTTTCAGGCCACATGGTTAGATTCATCACAGTTTCAAGAACATCACTTGATGGAATAGATAGTTTGAATGATGAGTATATTGCAGGTTGTTTTGAATTTAACTTTTCACATGTAACATCTGGGATGGTTTGCTTGAGATAGTTCACCATTTCTTCAGTTGTCGTTGTAGGATCTAATCTAGATACGTGAATGTGTGAGAGATATACTTTAGGTGCACTTTGTAATTTGTTGCTATTGCCCGTTCCGATGAGTGGTTTTTGTTTTCTTTTTAAATTCTTGGGTGTGGTTTCCCGTTTCGGTGAATTCGATTCAGTTTGGTTTCGTGGTTTTTCATTACGAATCAGTGTTCATTCTTCTGTTTTCTTGTTTTCATTATCCGGTATTTTATCAGACTCCATTTCTAGTTCTATGATTTCATTCATTTTATTCCGATATTCGGATTGTAGAGAGCTTGAAAAATCTTGTCTTCCGGATGAATTCCGCGTCACAATAGCTCGACTTGATGCCGACCTTTCGCCAACCATTACAGGTGGCATCTTCAGGTTTGAGGCTTGAACTGAAACAGTTTCAGTCCACAATAGCTCGACTTGATGCCGATGTTTCGCCAACTATTACAGGTGGCATCTTAGAGCAGGCTTGAGGCTTGAACTGAAACAGTTTTCACGGCAGATGCCAAGTAGTGTGATATCTGCCTCTCTGGACCTTCGTAATCGGTTTGCTCCTCTGCTTATTATTGCAAACAGTATCGTCAGATTTATGATAATTTGAATAGCTATATTCAGTTTTGCACAAAGTAACATCGTTATTTTTATGATGCTGCATTGGGACCCTAATACAAAATCAATTCACCAATTATATACACATTATATATAGGCTGCTTATGAATTAAAACTACCCACAAGACTTTGTCAATCACCTGAGTTTTCATACTCAATAAAGCGTAATACTTATCGCAACTACATTTATTGTTGGCCATTGATACTATTTTTCTCATCAGTCGGAGAATATGAAGAGTTTTTTGTGTCCTCATATGGCATATGTAATTTTCTGATGTTTGTTATGAAATTTGTTCACAGAGTATGGGTTGTATGATGATATGGTTCTTCAAAGAAACTGGTTACAGAGCATTTATTTGCAAACTTCAAGATATATCCTGGGAAACAGACCATGAAGGGGAAATATCGCGAAAGATAATATCGAACGAAAGCAAATATCTAAGAATTGCAATCTACGTTCACTTGATTATAATCATCGCAGTAGGCTTGAGTTTCTTTCCTTTGTTCGGTTTCGAAAACCAATATTATTTCATTATTTTTTATTTGGATAAACAAAGCATCACAGGCAGGCTATATATAGGTATCATGATAATCTTCTATACATCTTTGCTATGGATTGTTTATTACTGTACATTCCACTGTTACATAATTCTTTATATTATGCTGCATGGTAAATTTCAGTTAACATTATTGAATCAATGCCTCAGTAACGTAAATACAGAATACTCTGGCATTGGTAGCAGGATTTATAAGAATGAAGAAATACATGAGAGGATATTCGAAGAACTTTGCAAATATAGTCACCATCACTCGAAAATAAAAGAGTAAGTGTTGATAAAAGATTGACATTCATTATCTCGAATTGGACTGTGATTCATACAACATGAGATATCCACAAAAAAAACATTATTTTGACCTTTGTCCTTGAATATGTTTTTGGTTTTTAGTATGTTATGATATGACTTGTCAGACACAACAATTTCATCCGATTTTCCATTCAATTACATTTTCTCTTTATTCCTATTCAGTCGTTGAATTATATCATATTTGAGTGGAATTGCCACAAGAATTTCTTCTTTTCAACGATATCAGTATATGTTTAATATGAAATACTGGTGGAACAACTAAGTTTGACTTTGTAGGATTTTAGTGAAATATCAATATGTCTTAGTATGTTATTACAGACCTATCACAACTTTTAGATTTTTCCATGAAACCTGCCAATTTTAATTTCCGATAGTACTCATATGCTGCATTGGAACCTGCTTCCTTGGATATTCTTTAACATTATTCATCTTATCTGTAAGTATCACTCATATTTCTTCATTTTAATAGTCTCTGGACCAGAATAAGAAAAATACGTGTGGCACTCGGGGACTGCCGCGGTAAAGCTATTGCATAGCATTTTTTCTCAACTTGTGCAATTACAATTATTTATTTTTTTCAATTTATGCAGTATTTTTTTTCTTTGATATTTTAATTCAAGTTTTTTCTTTGATATTAATTCAAGTTACACTTTTTGAGCGTGGTGACCGATAAGAAAACAATTTTTTTTCTTTTATTGAATAAATGAAAAGTTAATATCGTTTAAAATATTTTTATTATCTTACAGTACATGTAGGTTATTCAGGAATTTGTTATCATTGTAACTATAGGTTTATGGTAACTGAATAACTGAAATAAGAGACATAAGTTTGAGACTTGATATCCTCCAAATATCTGGAAAATACCGCGTCAATGGTGGTCCCATATTTTGTTGTGGATTCTTGTGGATCATTATTAATTTTCAAATTCAATTTTTCCGAAAGAAAAGTTGTCAACCGCTCTGATTTTTCATCAGCAAAGTTGATGTTGAAATCGCCAGCCTAGATAAGTGGAAATTTATTACCATTTGTACCAAGTATTTTCGACCCTTCTTCAATATGTGCAATATTTATTTCAATATTCGGAGTCATAATATTAGTAACATTATTATTATTTTGGTTAATAGCTACCCCACCTTCTGGAACAGTGTCTCGTTTGAATTTAACAATACAATTGAAATTAGGTATTTCAATCGGATTATCATGCGCGATGCAAGTTTCGGTGAGAAGTAACACATTTGTTTGTCTCGTAACTGAATGTTGTAAATCGTATTTGTGACTGTTTAGACTTTGGCAATTGAAAGTCATTATTGAAATGCCATTTCTATTACTAATGAAATCTAAGACACTTTGAGCTGTCGTCTGAACACTATTTAAAGGCAGTCTTTTGAATTCTTGCAACAAAGATGCAGCCGATGCAGCTTGCCTTCGATTATTATAAAACTTGAATGTAGAATTATCGTTTTTTGTCATGATATACAATTTTTCAATATTAGTCACCCGAGAGAGCGCAACATAAACGAGTTCCTGTTATTTTTCGTTACGGAATTTCTTGATTCGGTCGTCGCGCTCAAAGCCCGCGATACAAGCTATATGCAATATATGCAATAGCTTAATAGAAACAGGTACTCTCAGGCCTCTGCTACGCGCGTCTAACGTATAAACTCTAACTGACGCGTAGCGAGCTCCTATGTCAAAATGATTTCGTTCGTAGCTAATTACATAGGACGTCTGGAGTTCATGCAATTATGTTTTTAGATAATTCGAACCTTCTAATTTCGATAGGCCACGTGAAAATCCCGGAGTCTAAAGCGCTAGAGTGTTATAACATTCGTATAAAATAGCGAAATTTCTCACTTTTAGAAACTTCAAATTAATTAATTAATTTGACACATGTTAGGTGTTTAGGTCTTACATTATTTTTCGTTACGGAATTTTCTCTTGATTCGGTCGCCGCGCTCAAAGCCCGCGATAAAAGCTATATGCTATAGCTTAAAAATTGATGATTTCAATTCAATCTGGAAATTACTCCGAATTTCCTCAAAACTGTAAATTTATTATTATTATTTCCCGAGAATTTATATATAATGATAAGTACTGAAAGGTGTATTTGCCGACCATTGTTTCGTTACAAAATGACATTGTCATTGAAAGTTATCAACTATGTTACAAAAAGAAAATTCATTCTCAACTATGATACAACAGTATCGTGTACGGGGGCCATAGGTTGGTGAGGAGGAGGTTATTTGCAGAAATTTTCGGAGAATTAAGTGTAAACTTATGGTTGAGTTCTATAAGATGATTTGATTGAGTTCATGTGATATAATAAAGCTAAGTGTACTCGCTCACTCACTTATTGACCCACTGATAATCATGAGATGTCACAAACCGTATTATGTGAGGACTCTATTTTGGATAGAGGTTAGTCATCAGTCAAAATGGTGCGTCCACCAGAGGGTTTTCGGAATTCGTTGGCTATGAGGACGTAAGGAGGGTTAATTCAATGGTTTTGACAATTCCACTGACAGCTGATACATTTTATTTTGCCGTTGTGGAATTGTCAAAATCATTGGATTTCTATAACTTCTTCGTATCATTCTTGTGAAGACTGATGAACATTTTCTCATCTGTTTTGCATTCACAAAACAATAAGTAGAAATTCGCTTTCAAATTGTTTGGAACGTTGTAGTCAATTGGGTCAAGTTTCAAGTATTGTCGTGCAATCAAAACCATGGTTTGGTTTCTTAATTGAAAGCAGCGCGAGAAATTTTTCTGTTTTCCTTTCCCATTTATTGTAATACCTATTTTTCTGATCAGTTCGGAGCTCGTGATCTGCCACTTGGTAAACTTCGATTTTCGGGAAATTTATCTAATAGTCATTTCGATGTCAGTTAACGTACCGATTATTTATTGATATCAGTATGATGAGCCTTCAAGCGAAAAAGGAATTTTAATATATGATCGACGCTCCATATCCACACAAGTGCAGTGACATTTGATGTATGGCGACTAGATTCAAATTTATATCTTATTATATGATGTAACGAAGTCACTTTGAAAATGTTAACATAGTTCTGCTTAGCCTTGAACCAACAAGTACAAGTACACATACACATAATCAGGTTCTAAATCATTGTTAGAGTTTTATTCGTCAATCTTGTAAAAAAATCGATGCTTCTGGCTCGCTCTAACTCTCGTTTAATATACTGAGTCATAAAGCTCAAGCGGTATGTATATATGCACTTAGCACTAATGCCACAACATGTTTTTCCTTTGTGAATATCATTTATAATAAAATCATAACGTTCCAGGAACTACATATTTATGCGATCTTTCGTATTGCCGCCGAGATGTTACTTGCAATAACAACTACCTGGATGGTTGCTATAGTTGGTCAGAGTCTAGAAGATGAGGTAATTAATTTCAGATTTGAAACATCGCTATCCTGGAAGTTACAGAGAATTTAAGGCGTTATACTACACGAGTAACATACATTTTTCACTGAATAAAATAATGCACAAATTGCAAATAATCCGATTTGAATGAATAACAAAAACAGATTCTTTCTCAAAAGTTGTTCATTCCAAGGAAATATCCTTATTAACTCCAGATGTACCTAACGATTTTGAAATATATTTTTTTCAATTTATATTTTTAAATGAAATTGCAATATTTTTTTTTTCGTTTTTCCTTTCTAGAGTGCAGAGATATATCGTTCTTTATATGATTTGCCATGGTATTTCTACGATAATAGAAATAAGAAAACGGTGCTATTCTTGATGATGAATGCATTGGATCACATTTCGGTATTATGCCTTGAAACTATTTCACTTAATTTCTCTCTACCACTGAAGGTAACTATGAAACATACAAGAATTCTCTACTTTGCAGAACAAGTGAAATAATTATAATGATCGACAGACACATCTTTCTTCCAACAGCATTTTCGGTTACATTTTTGGTTACATTTTGTAGACAATTGATCTTGAACGATTTTCACACATTGAAAACAGGAGGACACGCAGGTTGGATAACATAGAATCAAAATATATTTGGTCAGGTCTAAGGTCAAATACAGCGAAATTTGTCAAACGCTGTGACGATTGTCAGCGAGATAAACACTCTAGACCTACCAATGAACCTCTAACAGTGACTACCATAGCATCAGCGTCTTCGAGAAGGTGTTTCTTGATTCAGTAGGTTTGATAGGCGACGAAATCGGTGACGATCGATGTATACTTACTCTTCAATGTGAGTTGAGTAAATTTGTCAAAGCTTCTCCAATACCTAATAAAGAAGCTAGCACAGTTGCAAGAGCATTCGTCCCAAATTGTGTACTAAGGTATGGGATTCTCAGGGAAATAGCCCACGACCAGGGTACAGAATTTTCGTCGGAAGTTTTCAAGCAATCTTGTTGTTAGAAATAAAACAGCTGAATTCGACATCTTACCATCATGAAGCGATGGGAGCTCTCGAAAATTCTTATAAGCACCTAGGAGCGTATTTAAAAACTTTAAAGACTTTTGCATACAACAACACAGTTTATACGGGAACAAAGTACAAACCTGGTGTTCGGGAAATCGTGAAATTTTCCTTCTAACATAACGGAACAGATAGACCCCGTGTACAACTTCTAGAATTGTCCAGTTAAGTTGAAGTATCGACTTCAACAAGCATGTGAAGAAGCTAGCGATAATCTGATAGTATCGAAGCTGGAACGTGTGCATAAATCTTAGGAAAATTGTAATAAGTTGTTCTTAATTTTATTTATCTCGTGAACAGTCTTAGAGAATATGGTGTAACACTTTTTATTTCATGTTTTATCACTTATATTATAGAAGCACTAACGTAACTATAGTATCAACCACTAGCGTCACATCTAAATGATTACAAAAGAATGGATGAAATGTGCGATTTTAAGATATTTACAGTCACATATAAGCTAAAAGTAACGAGGGGAGTTGAAGTTTGAATATTGAGAAATACATGATTGGTAGTGAAAAAGTAGAATGATATAGTAAATTTCTAAAGTTAGCTCAACTAGATAGGTACAATGTATGTAGATTACGGGGGAACTTCATGTTATCTCTCACATATCATCGGCATGTTTCTGTTACTTTGGCTGAACACACGCAAGTGCAGGTAGGGATCTTCAACGGGACCTAATGTTTCACTTTCCATCGGATGGAAGGTATTGTTTGATATTATCCTTCCAACCACTTACAATATGTATGTAAGCCCAGTATTGTTTACTTATTTACTCATATTTATAGATGGAAACATTCATTCTGATTCTTCTACATTAATTCAATTTATAAATCTTTATTCAATTGAGTAATAAAACTAATCTGTAAGAGTTCGATTCTATATACCATTTGAATTTAAAATTGGTGACCCCCTACGAACAAAATTGAACATCCCGGTGACTACAGCATGAACAATGACAACTAAATCTTGGACCACCCGGCGTAAAATTGCAGACGGAAAATTTTGAACCTCTCGTCATGAAATTTCTTCTTTCCGTTCCTGAATCATGGAGGACATGTGATACGACTCAACGATCATTTTTGATACTAATCCTCATCAAGAAATAGGAAGCAATTGCAATAGGTGCTCGCGAAGCATCTGGTGCCGATATGCTCTTGCCACATCCAGAAAAATTGAGTTTTACTTATACCTACAACTGATTTTATTATTCAAGGTTTGTGAGTACCATTGATTTTTCCTTCCGAATTCGGTGTTATGGTTTCACAAAGTGGTACAGAATGAACAACCATATTCCAAATACATCGATAATTCTTCTATTCCGAATAGGGATAAACAATATGACAACAAATTATAAGTTTTCAACTAAATCTTATCAACTGTCACCCTAAATCATGATAATAATCATCATCAACTAATAGCAGATTATTCAAATACTTCAATAGGTTCTGTGTTATGACAATTTGAATTATCAATAAACTGTTTCCGTTCCCTTTTCTCCTATAACTTTATTTTTCAATGAATTGCTATCTCATCCTAAGATAGTGCAAATCACTATCCAAAATTCATGATATCAATATGAAGATCAAAGATCACTTATATACTTTAACCATCATAAATACTTGAATAAAATAATCCCTGAAGATTACGTATTCAAAATTAATAGTTATATGTAGTTACTGCCTATCAGTACATTTCTCATTTTGTACATACTTGAAGAAGGTATACCCAAAAGTGATAAAACCATTGCTTATAAATATATTCCTCGTTTTAGTGTCAACTACAACTATCGTATTCAATTTGATTATAATGTTCACAAAAAGCTCCAAATTCTATTTAGTATCAACGGAATTCATACTATAGCTTACTATTTATAAACTAATTATATAATGAATAATATCTTGAAAGCAGCAGTTTATTCAAACTACTTACTTTCTTTTTTGAATATTTTGAATGTTCTTCGGAAGAACTTACCTACGAGTAACTTTCGAAATTTTCTAGAAAGACAGTAGTCATCTAAATTTTATCTAATTTTGATATATAAAATTTTTAAAAACATTCTATTTGTGTGTCAATCGTCTAAAAGTGACAAACATCGAGACTTATGTTATCTAATTTGAATATATCTCTACCTGTGACTTATTAGTCTGTGATTTCATAATGTTATTTTTAGAAGGTGGTTACATACAGTATTTCAGGATATTCTTGTAGTTGTATTCTTGAATCATTTGCGAATGTATGTTACGTTTTTTTGGTATTTTTGTTTTTTAATACTACTGATAATATATAATTTCGAAGTTTCGATATTTTATTCATATCTGTAACAAAAATTGTTAATTAGTGTTTCCACCTAATTTGAAAAAGAATAGATGATTTTGATAAATGAAATGCGGCTGCAGCAGACTTTTGTTTTTTAAAATTTTCGTTTCTCATGGTTGATTTCGAGATTTTTTTCACCGTGTATAGAAATTATACACCCTAGCAGTCTAAAAAAAATTTACATCATAAAATAATAATAAATAAAAAGTTCCGATAAAAAAATCAAAAACTCTTTTATACACGTACCTCCCCAATTCTATTAACTAAATTTTGTATTGCAAATTTACAAGATGGTTTATGGATTAGCCGCTGTAGTCTACAGAGAATCTTTGAATTCAAGAGTCGATTGAATACTGGGTTTATAAAAAAAAATTGAATAGCGATTGATGTACGATTTGGCTTGTATCTTGGAAGAGAAGGCTTCACTTGAAATGCACTATGTGTCAACATTAGTAATAAATTCTCAATCAATAATTATGTTTATAGGATCAAAATATGGAATTGTGAATTACACATAACCTGATTAAAATTTTTCACCCAGTATTCATTCTATTCTTCATCCTGATTCTAGAACGAACTCCATTTTAAATCAATAAGACATGATCGATTATTCTTGGAAATGATTGAATTGTATTTAGGTTAAGCCAAGTATGGAAATGTGATCTTCTGGATAGCTTATGCGACTGGACCCATGGCGTATTGATCATCTACAAGGTGAAGGCGAAATCGGTCTAGTTTCCATGCTGTTTTGATTACTATTGAGCTATTTTTCCTACGTTCTGAAGGATTCTTGTGCGAATATCACCGTGGATAACGCCTAGTTCGAATTACCAATATTTAGTAACAAAGAGAGAATACATGAAGGAAAATTTCACATATATTCAAGTGAGATACTCCGTTCTGCATATCCGATCACTCGGAACTGGAGGAAAAGGTCAAAGTAGACCCTATCCAAGGAGGGTGCAGCCTAAAGTTTTATCTGACCAGCATCAGCGTACCTACAAGCACATCTTAAATAGCTATAACATCCTGAACTGGATACTCCAGAATTAGGCCAATAAAGCGGTTTATTGTAAGCCTTCCGGAAACGAAAAAAATATGATCAATGTTACTGAGAGGTGACAGCGTTTTCGAATTAGCGAACTGCGGCATTTTAGAATAGAGCTCTTCTATCAAACTGTTCGTGCTTTCGATCTTCTTCATTTGATTTCGTTCACTTGGTCATGTTTTTTTTATTCTCCAACTATTCCATAGAAAATTTCACCTCAACATATGTAAACCAATAAAATGGGAGCATTTCTTAACGATGCCATGGTAATCTATGTATTTCTTCGGAAATTTTCGCTTGTTGGAATGCCCTGATAGCCATTACAGTGGACATGTTCTAACATGATAAAGTGCAAAAATAAATACATTTTTCACCAACTTCAGTTATTTCAAATCGTCCACGGTAGATAGTTCAATTCATAGTCAAAGTATGAAGGTCTGCTGGAGCCTTCCTTCTACTCTTTTCAAAATTCGAGTTCAAGCTGATTGGTCGTTTATTTCGTTTATTTAATGTAATTGACGACGACATAATATGATGTTGTTACTTGCCGGCGACGAGCCGATGGGAGCAAGGCTGTGATTGGAGGAACTAGGTGACGTCACCTAGCGCGAGAAACTATGGTAAGTAGGCTCCAACAGACCTTTATACTTTGACTATGGTTCAAACTATCGTTAATCTACCAATTTCACCTGTATGTAACTAATAAAGGCAAATAAGCAGTTATATAACTTTAACATTCCATCAAAACATAGTCTTACAAAAAAGAGTATAAAGATAAAGTATATAGATACTTGAAGTAGAGGAAAAGTAATAGCCAAATACCGATATTAGAAATACAAATCCAACAGAAACTAATATAATCAGCAACAATGTATCTACTGGTAGCATTTTCATCCAACTAAAAAAAGTATAAAACAAGCGTTCTCAGAATATATTAAACAATACATATAGTCAGTTAATAAGTCACCGTACACTGTATTGCTAAAATATATTTTTTGAGTACTTCAGTAAATGAAACTCAATATTAGGAATGATTAAAAGATATATTTAATCTGAAGCTGGTGTCTCTATGCAATTAAAATTGGTAATTCAAAGCTTTCTGTGCTTAACCACGTTCAACTACTACGAAGTGAACTCGATAAATATTGTAAATATAATTTTTCTATTCTAGACCCATTTTGTTGTGAAATGTTCTTATCGAATATCACTCGATATCAAATTATATCTGTAAACTTTTTCCCGCTCATGTATAGTTTCAGATAAATTAATTAATTCCGAAAATATTCGTGAGCCCTAAAAAATTCCCGGTGAAATTTGATCTCTAGTGATGTTACAAGCAAGAATTGACTTTGGTTGCCATATCTTGTTCCTTTTTCTACCATAATGAGAACTCAATCAATTTCACTGCATTCAGATTTATATCATTGTAAAAATGATGTCTTCCATATCGATAATGATACTAATGTTGAACCAGTTATAAGATTGAAATCAAGATCTAAATGATTAACTTGAGAATTTCTATCAGATATTTCCAAATGAGGAAATTCTCACGATTAAATATTGATAATTATGCAGTACCTATTTCTATTGAAGAATTGATGAATATGTCCATTAAGTAGATTAAAGAGAATGTAAAAATTATCAGTTTTCGTATCGATAATAATACTGTTTCAACAATTCTAAGATTGACTGCAAGATGTAAAACAGTGAATCGAAAATTTCCAACAAATTCTCACGATTGAATATTGATGAGCATGCAGTACCTATTTCTATTGAAGAATTGATGAATATGTCCATTAAGTAGATTAAAGAGAATGTAAAAATGATAAGTTTTCGTATCGATAATGATACGGAAATTCAAGCAATTGTAAGATTAACTGCAAGATGTAAAACAGTGAATTGAAAATTTCTGACAAATTCTCGGGATCAAATATTGATGAACGTGCTGTACCTATTCCAATTGAAGGAATAATGAAATTAAGTAGAATAAACAGAATATGACATTCACCTCTGGAATATGTCAGAGTCTTAATATTTCCGAAGAATTCTAGAACAGAACATGTTTGGTGCAGGTATTTGTTACTTCAATTATCGATATATAAATTGTGTAGGAACCGTAATTGTAATTTGGGAGAAATTGTAATTTGGTCCTAATCTTTGTCACGGTTTTGAAATCCCAGGTTCATTTATAATTGAGAGAAAAGAGTTACGATTTTGACACAGATATAAACAACTGATCATGTCAAGCTTTTTGAGGTGAATTTATCGAATTTTCATATATAATATATGTGAAACTAGCTGTTGTCCGCGGGCTTTGCCTGCAAAAACAACAGATATCTGTAGAAACAGATAAGACGTCGAGTCCGCCAACGCGATGCCAGTTCCCAAGATTTAAGACTTAATGATTATTTCGAATGAGTAGGAACAGCTAAAGACGTGGAAAGACGTAAGGTATACTGTATGTCATGTAAGCATTTATTTGAATTGACAGGGACACCCATGTTGTGGAATGGTCCGTCGCGGACCTTATGTGACTGTCAATGTATCAACAATTTGTCATGTAAACGTTACCAGCCTTGTTGAGGGTTTATGTGTAGACTAACATAGAAAGCCTGAACTGTTATGACGATTCATCAATCTGAGGAGCTGCCTGTCTTGTAAAATGCACGTCAAAATATATAGAATCCCTTTTACCCCGTAAGGGATTGAGTTTCGTATAATAAAAAATTTGTAATGTTAATCAGTGTGCAACGCATCTGCAGCCGTCTTGCAACTCAAAATTCCTTTTTGAAACTGCAGGAAACGTTGGATCGGTGGTATGTGAAAAAACATTATAAGGAAACGTCAATTAACCATATGGCCAATTATCAAATTGATGTGCATGAAATAAATTGAAATTCGCTAATAATATATCTAAGATACTATTATATTATTAATTTCTCATTGACAGAACATGGCTTCATGATTTATAAACGTTACAACTAATTCGAAATGTTGGGTCAGATGGGCAGAATAAAATGTTTTTCGAAACAGACGGTGAGAATATCATTAGCAGGAGATATATTTTCTACAACACGAGGTGAGAAATTTTAGGACAAAGTTCTTTAGTTTTCCTATGGCACATTTGAATGCCACATTTTTGGAGGTTGATTGAACAAATTTTCCTACCATATAAGACCAACCCACACACGGCAATGATTACACATTTCTGGACATGTGCCTTCATAGCACGATTTCTCACCTATCGAACAAGACTGAAATATGATCTGTTACAGGCTGGGTAATTCAACACTTCCTTCAGACCTCGGCTTTACATACAAGATGGTTGGAAAGATGTACGCCAAGGCAACATTGATCATTTTGATCAGAGCGTTCATCAGCGAGTAAAAAGTGCAAAATCAATCACGGTGGTCTATCTAATTACCGAATTGTTTTACCTGTTTTTCTTTTTCTATTGAAAACTTGATCATTGCTCTGTTATTTCGAATGTAACTACTGTACTGAAAATAGGTATTGCGGTTTTTATTCGAATCAGTGTATTGCAGAAGTGCTTTCCTCATTTGTTGTCAATAATATGATTGATCGAGAATTTTAATTTTTCAGATGATAGTCTGAAATTGCTATTGCAATTGAGTCTGACTTCCATGGGTAACAGATTCACGAAATCAGGCTCCTATATCGTACTGGCATTCCATTCATGGATCATTTTTGAACAATTTCACTATTTTGAAAATAACTGGGACCAAGCTCTTTTTACACGGTACGCAATAACGGAATGTGGATCGTTCTATGTAAGTAATAATCCAAGACCAGTTTATTAAATTGTATAATATTCCTCAGTCTACCTAACCGTTGAAGTCTTTTTGTTGAACGAATTAAAAATTTGTTTGAAGTGATTCAGAATGATCTGATAGAGATTAATAGAGATTATATATATATATCTATGTCTATAGTCGATGAAAATTAAGATCAGTGTTAGCTTTTAAAGTAGAAAGAGGTCTAGGATATTTCGTTGCCGCCGTTTGGTCGCGGCCCTTTCGTCGCGGCCACTAAGTGGCGATTTCGTCGTCGAGGCCAAATCGTCGCAGCTGAAAATTTTTACGTTTCCTCATTAAGAATGTATTTGTATATATTTCCGAGAATTACTGTTTTGTGGTGTGCTTGTGACACTAAGCTCAATACTGATTGCTTATTATACGGGAAATTTTTTTCAACATTAATATAATTTTATAAGAATTATATTTATAATATGAATGCAAATATACCCTGCTTATTAATTTTTTTATCATTGGAATCTATCCTAATCATAATAATTATTGTGAATGAATGTAAAACATCGTCAATTCCAATCAAAATGATTTTAATATTTTATGAGTACATGCATTTAGTCTATATCATGCTACATACTTTGAGTAAACATTTGTTTCGACTAATAATAATGACAAAGTATCAATACTGTATTCATTGATTTAATATATTAATGTTTCAATAACCATTTATTTGCAATATTTCTCCTATTTATTTGCTGACCTATAAAAGAATATGCATATAAATGGTAAGTTTTATAATTATAGTTAGATAACATCAATAGCATTTAGGCACATCGTGCAATACCTATACTTACCTGTTCGAGGAGGATTATGCAAATACACTATCCTGTAAGGATTATGCTCTATCTAAACGAAACTAACATTTTATGTGAATTCGAATTAGAGGAAATAAGGGGTAGATTTCGGATATATTGAGAAATAGGTGCCACGAAACAGCGACGAACAATCCCATTTCTAGTTGAAAGTACTGATAAGAAGGAATCAGTGCAGCTGATTCAAGTGGCCACTTCACAAGACCCTTTCCATCTCCTTGAAATACTTTTGTACATAATAGATCAGTTTTGAACTATTTTGTATGGAAATATGCTTCGAACTTAGATTCGGTTTGAAATTCAAATGCAGAGTTGGTGGTTCTATCTATTAGAATATTATCTAAATATTCAGTAGATCCAAATATTCACTCCACAGGACCAGTTCTGACAATCTTGTGTCTTGAAAAATGTTCATATAAAATAGGCCACACTCGAACATCATTATAACAATATTTCTATCACTGAGCTGGAAAGTCTTTCAATTCTTATTCAATTTTGAATATTCTTCTATCAAACTTTGAGTAGGGTACATTTACATTGAAACTTATTCTGTATAAATAAATTAATGAGGAGGAATTCACACAAATTGTGCATAAAATGAACGATTTGGTGAAAGTCGTTCCACCATTCACTAAAAAGAGACCACGAAACATCGTTTTTCTGAACATATTAGGAGCTGATATGTCCAAATCACCTAACAATCTTTTTCTTATCAGTTAGTTCCTTATGAAATTTGTTTCTAGGGTTTGAATTGTGCGATCATATGGATCTTAGCAGAGACTGGTTACAGAAGATTAGTTCTCAAAGTTCAAACGATATGCTGGAGCTCAGACCATGAAGGGAGAGAGACGCAAAAAAAAATATTGCATGATAGCAAATATTTAAGATATACAATCTACTTGCACTTAACTTTGGTCATAGCATCAATCATAAGTTTCTTACCCTTGTTCGGCTTTGAAACCAAATACTATTTCATCGTATTTTACATGAATGAGCAGAGCATCATAGGGTGGCAATATTCAGTTCTAAATATAAGCTACTATACTTCTATATCATTTATTATTTATTTCAGCGTATTCCAGTGTTATATATTCTTATATCTTATGATGCACGGCAAATTTCAGTTAATGTTATTGAATAAATGCCTCAAGAATTTATCTGCCGAATTCTGCAAAATTGATAGCAGCATTTATGACAATGAAGAGGCACAAATCAAAATATTCCGGGAACTTTGCAAATATAGTCATCATCACTCGAAAATAAAACAGTGAGTATCAATAGAAGTTTGAGTAACTAGAAGGGACTTACAGGAACTCGTCCTTGTATATACAAGGTGTTCCATCTCAGACGAGCCATCCCGTATATTTCTTATCCCATAGTGAGTGGAAAAATCTCCCGAAACACGTCGAATGATTTTGTTTGGTAGACATACTTTGACGTATATTTGAGGCTTGAACGAGCAACCCCCTAATAGGGGGCGCTTCAACCCCTCAAAATTGAATAGGGGAGAGGGTTTGAGTGATACGTCATTTGAAAGGTCTTGGAAGCCTCTTTGAAACGGTGTATGAAAAACGTAAATTTGATGAACCGTTTTCGCCAAAAATTAATTTTGTTCCTCGAATGCGCCACCTTCAATGTTTTGGTTATTTGTACAATGTACAAGCTCATTTTTATTAAGCTTTTTTTACAAACTTAAACAATCTTCAAAAAATCACATTCGTAAAAAAAATTGAATTGTGTTGTCATGCTTACAATGAAAAAAATTAAAACTGCATGTTTAAATCAAATGTTCAAATTGTCCTCCATTGACTTCCATACAATAAAAAACATTTCCTTATGTTGCCTTCATGTTTTGTTCTTAGAAGGTGTTTATCTGGTTTTAACGTTTCTTCGATCATTTCATGATCTCTGTTGAGTTACTACTTTGCTGATTTGTTTAAAATTTCAAAAAATATGGTGTACACATTACAAGAACGTGTTGAGCTGGTTAGCCTTTGTTACCAAAATCGAAATTATGCCCGAGCGGCTGCAAGGATATTTAACGAAAACCATCCTGAACGTAGCGTTCGCCATTAGTACGTAATGGAATTGATTTCAAAATTTGTGGAGACGGGTTCAGTAATGGATAAAAAAAGGGCACCCTTTGGGATTGTTAATGATAAAGGAGCAGCTGTGGCGGTATTGGGACATGTCCAACTTATGCCAAACACGCAATCTGTACGACAACTTTCTGCAGCTTCCGGTATTAGCCAATCTAACGTTTTCAGAATTTTACATAAACACAAGTTCCATCCGTACAAAATTAAATTAATTCAGGAATTAAATGATGATGATTGGAATCGAAGGCAAGAGTTTTGCGAAATTATGGTCGAGCGTATCAACAATAACCCAAATTTCTTGTACAACGTTTGCTTTTCTGACGAATGCACTTTTTTACTTAATGGATAGGTTAACCGGCATAACTGTAGAATTTGGAGCCATACAAATCCTCATGTATTTCGAGAAGCTCACACTCAACATCGGGAAAAGCTAAACGTTGAAGTAGGAATTTTGGGAGACCACCTAATTGGACCTCTGCTTATTCCTGGTAATTTAAATGGCGAAATTTATTTCGAAATGTTGGAAAATGCGATTGATCCGTTAATAACTGAACAATTAGAAAACGATCCTCTACTACTTGAACAACAATTGCATTTCCAACAAGACGGAGCTCCTCCTCACTACGCCGCACCAGTTCGCCAATACCTCAATTTGCAATACCCCGGTCGTTGGATTGGAAGAAGAGGTCCTATGGAGTGGCCTGCCCGATCTCCTGACCTGAACCCTCTGGACTTCTTCTTGTGAGGACATCTTAAGTTCAAGATTTTTATGACTCAGCCTGAAAATTTGGACGAACTACGCCAACGAATTGTAAATGAGTGTCGTCAAATAACTCCAATTATGCTGAACCATGTTGGAGACGGTTTTCAGTCAAGATTGTATTATTGTATGGAAGTCAATGGAGGAGGATTTGAACATTTGATTTAAACACGCAGATTTAATTTTTTTCATTGTAAGCATGACAACACAATTCAATTTTTTTACGAATGTGATTTTTTGAAGATTGCTTAAGTTCGTAAAAAAGGCTTAATAAAAATGAGCTTGTGCCTTGTACAAATAACCAAAATATTCAAGGTGGCGCATTCGAGCAACAAAATTAATTTTTGGCGAAAACGGTTCATCAAATTTACGTTTTTCATACACCGTTGTAAAGAGGCTTCCAAGACCTTTCAAATGACGTATCACTCAACCCCTCTCCCCTATTCAATTTTGAGGGGTTGACGCGCTCTATTAGGGGGTTGCTCGTTCAAGCCTCAAATATACGTCAAAAGATGTCCCCCCAAAACAAAATCATTCGACGTGTTTCGGGAGATTTTTCCAATCACTATGGGATAAGAAATGCAGGTTGACAGTGGCGCAACAACCGCCGGTCCAGCCGGTGTGAATACCTAGAACGTTCAGGTGCGAGGGGTCCTCAATGTTAATAAGAAACTTTAAAAGGAGGAAACAGTAATTTTTTCTAGTTTTAAATATTATTTTCCTTCGAATTTTTTTGAAGGTGCCCTTTTGTGTCATGTCGGAAGCTGTTTGAATATATGTCTCGAATAATTCAAATTTCCATTGAAACAGTTCAATTGATAATATATGCTTGTACAACATAGACTAAGTATATAACATAGTTATTTTTGTATTAAGTGCGTGAAATAAGTTTTTTGAAGGCAGTCGAAGGGGTCATCGAAACACGAATTTCACAAACAAAACTCCTTGTACAACTGTAACTTCGAATTAATCGGTTAAACTACTATGTTATATATGAGACTCTATACAATTTCACAGCATTAAAGTTGACTCGCTCTGTCGTTACTATAGAAACGGTTTGTTGAATTGAAAAAAGACTGTTTTCTGGAATGTATATAGAAAGCTCGATTTTGCTTCTTCGAATGAGGGAGCAAAATAATAATTTTCCTCCCTAGGGACCAAAATTGTACTTCTCCTCCCTAGGAAAAGCGATACCATGGGTACATCGTCGCCTTTTATTTATTAGTTCAACGATCATAGTAGCTGTTCACTTTTATTGAAAGTGCTTCATGTATGAGATGAACTGAAAGCAATCGTTATATTTCAATGGTTAGGTTTTCCACAAAATTTTGACAAAATAATTCGTATCAACTGTCACAGGTAGATATAAAGAATCATCAGGGAAAGATATGAGAAATCCTAAAAGGCTTTCAAAAATGTTATAATATACGGAGGGTGTTCTATTTGAAATGACAGAGTAGCTTCTACTTTCTGATACAAGCGACAACACTGTATTGATGACAATTTCAGATGGAACATGACTGTATATAGTCTTGCCAACATGGGGTGCTCATAACATAATAAACAGCCCTGCGCGCAACAAAGCTGGAATTAGGCCTCTTCGTGTCTCCTCTCTCTCGCCTGCAGTATCCGCGCTTAGCATTACCACGCGCAGTCCATTCTATATGTCTATGTTATCAACGTTCATGATGATCTATAGTATGTTCCATCCACCGTGAAACACTCGTTCTATAGAAAATCACTTAACATAATATATATTGTGAAGCTTAGAAATATATTAATTTTTCAGAAATATATTATAAAATGTTCAAAATGTAAGTGAGTAATAGATATGATAAAAACGGTGCATGATGCATGAGTATCTACGTGTGCAGATTGTGTAGATCCGACGCACAATATCGTGCGTATGTCTATGATTATCTTAGTACAAGTATAAGTCTCTGAAGGCTGAAGTGCTGTTGATCAGATACTGAAAAAGTTTTTCGGTTTATTTGACTTCCATCGTACTTTCTACATGTTATTATTTCAGCTCAATAAATTTGGGTCATACGCTATTTAAACATAGGTATAGCATAAATGACCTCGCAGTTTTTGATAGGGAAATGACTTTCAGTGAAACTCGTTGAAACCAACTGGAAAATATACCCTAAGTCATGCTGATCAAATGTCTCCCTGGTCGCAACAGCCGAAGATCTCAAGATCTTGCGCAAAAAGCTGTTCTGTGCCTAATATTGGAATTATCGAAAAAATCAATATATGTATACCCATATATCTCATGCATGAATATATGCATAGACATGATGGATGTTGGGTAATGCCAACGCGGAGGGTATATATATATATACAGCTATATTCATCATGTCTATGCATATGTTCATGAATCTTGCTAAATGGATATGAGAAATATGGGTATATACTGATTTTTTCGATAATTCCAGTATTATATACAGAACAGCTTTTTGCGCGAGATCTTGAGATCTTCGGCTGTTGCGATCATGGAGACATTTGATCAGCATGACTTAGGGTATATTTTCCAGTTGGTTTCAACGAGTTTCACTGGAAGCCATTTCCCTATAAGAAACTGCGGGGTCCTTTAACGTTCCTTCCAGTCACGTCTTCAATTCTATAACGTGGTATGTTGTATACTTGTATTTAATGGATTTTCTTTCCATTTTTTAATAGATATCATATTTCCCATTCCTGAGCAGGTAATGCATTTTATGGATACAATTATTGCAAAAATTGGAATTCGAAAGATTCGTGATAATATTTCATTCACAACCATCCTTTGTAGTAGAGTATTAGATGTTCCAAATGTGACTATTGGCATATTGTAAGGCGGAAAATGTTGATTATGATTAAGCAAAGGGCACGTTATTGTATAGTCGAAACAACTTCCAGATTTTTCAAGGAAACCAGTAGTTTCATATTCCCGGTATTGGTAGTATTGACCATTGGAAGCTGCAGTCTTGGATTTGTGGAAACGTACTTTGCTGTGGCAGTGAGTATTATTCATTTTTATTCGTTTTCGAAGACCTCTGTTGAACCAGAATGAAAATTGTGAGAATTTAATTTCAGAGACCGCATATTCCAAGTGCTTGAAAAATGTATCTGAAAATATTAGCCTGGTCGCACTTAGGTATGTTATTTACAAGTTTTACTGAAAATCACAATGACTCACTTCACCATATAATTATCACAACCCTGAAACAAATGAGTGAGATTACAATTGAGAGTAAGGAATCATCGGAATATTGTCATGTTATTTTTGAAAGTGGTGTAAAACAAAGTAATTGTTCTTTCATTCAATCATAATGATAACTCACCATAGAATAACGGCTTCTACAATCGATTTTCTTACAAGAATAATATTCCAGAGAAGAACCTAGAACCGTTTGAAATAACAGTGAAATGATGAGTGAATATGAAATTTTTGAATGATGTGTCACTTTTGCTCCCTATTTTGATACAAATTTAATCCCTAAGCAGCGAAAGTGACAGATGAAGACTCAAGTGAAACTTTTAATCCCGTGAGTGCAAAAACATAATTATTGTTTTTTCATTTAATCATAATGATTAATTTCTTTTTTTATACTCTGAGTACACGAAAGGAGAACCTATAATATCCGAAAAATATCGTGTGAGCCAGCGGCGGAAAGTTGGGAGAGGTGATAGGATTTCAAAATTTTCTTGAAGGTACCACCAAAGCGTACGGAAATACTTTACTAGGCTTAGAGGTCTATAACTTCGTCGTTCGTTAGAAAACTGAAGTCTGGGAAGTCTGGTAGGAAATAGTTTGACAGGTATCGAGCTAGGCATTATGGAATACTCTCCTCAGCAAATGAGGTAGTGCCAAATTACTGACACATATACTAACGAAAGGACATCGTGTAACTACCAACTTCACTAAATAAATCACCAACCATCAGGTGGTGCAAACGAAAAACCGGAAGCCGATGCACATTCTGTGCAGATGCGTAACACCGATTCCTCCAAGACGCTAAGCATTCTCCGTAGAGCTATGCGACACTGAGGAAATCCAAAAACTAGATAAGAGGACGGTGCTAAATATATTGAGGACATTATCTGCCTATCCGGAAACCCGGGCTTGACTGAGTGTTGGATAGGTGGCAGTTCGTACATCTGGGCAGCATGAAGAACACTCTTGAGTGGGAAAAACCGGTCCACAAGGTGAGAGGTTCAAACGACCTTAACCCAAGCAGAAGGAAACCCCACTGACTTCCACCTATACTATTTGAAATAATAATAACTCTTTCTATCATCGATTATTCACGAATTTAAATTTGAACAAACCGCAAAGTTAATTGCTGACATATCATTTATTTTCCATTCACTTGATGGCTCACTTTGATAATATCATTGTGTGGAGGAACAATGATCAGCAAGTTATAATTGCTGCTTGTATGAATTTGAATTCTATTTCGATATTTAACATATTTTTTGAATTGGTTTCATCATGTAAACACCGAATGCGTAGAGATAACATCATAGTAGCTTTGGATTTAGCGCCAGAATTGGTTGCTTTGGATCACTCCAAGGTTTCCGAAACTGTTTTTTTTGTTGGGAGGTGGTTGAAACCCTTTATGGACACCTCATGGTCCTGTAACATCTCATAAGGTAGTGTGAGAGTCCCTGAGTCCCGCACTTAATCCACCTCGTGTGGCAGGCTCGTTCCTGCAACCAGGGCAGTCTCGATGACACTTGGGCTTGCCAGCCCATTGTGTCTTGCCGCAATCGCAGGATTCGAACCCGCGACCAGCAGCCACAGTGATTAGAAGATCGATTCTTCTACCACTGAACTACCAGGCCCGCTGAAACTGTATACCATGAATTTTTTTAATAATAAATCAAAGTATTTTTGACTCAATGAAATTCCAGTTTCATTCTGAATTATTCAGATGATACTGGCGTCAGTGTTGTTGTAGGTGGAACTCAGTCCTCTGGCAATATGGTATGATCTGATGATACAGAAAATCTATTCTGGGACCTACGTTATTTTCAATTTATACGTCAGATCTGTTATTTCATGATTTCCTCTCAACAGTAAAAATTGAACAGAAGATACGATTCCTCTCTTTTTAAATATTACTCATTTTTCTAATCTAAGAAATACGAATATTATTACTGTTATTCAAATTTTGAATAGTAATAAGTGAATATTCATGTACACAGTATAGATATTAATTGTATCTAGTGGATTATAATTTCAGGTAGTGTGCATATTCCTCTTATAATTAATGCAGTCAAATGGGTATTGGACCCGTGAATGCTTGGGAAATGAATCGATTTTGATGGAACAAAAAGTTGACCACAAATAAATTTGCGCATATCGCTTATATTGTCTATAAGCAATAAATAAACAATTTAACTGTCTCGTTCTTGAGATTACATAAAAATTTCTAAAAAATGCAAAATTTGACAGTTTTTGATTGAATGAAGATTTTTTTCTACGGATGCTATACAATGTGCCACTTCTCTCATCGCTTTCATACGTTCAAAACGAAAGATTTCTCACGCAGTGAGAAATATCCGCCAATACAGTGAGATATAATTTCTCACAGTGAGAAATAATTTATCACTGTTATCACGATAACCCAAGTCAGTCATGAATTGTTACATGTCAGATTGATATGACACGTTCTCCACGTTGACAAAGCTACGCCGACGATTCGCATACAATATCCAAGTAGCCCATTGTTGGCGTTTCTATAACAACAAAACCGAAGCACTGCATAATTATTGCTGTCAACTTACCCAACGAAAATAGTTTAATTGTTATTTGTTTTAATATAAACAGTTCAGATTCATTAAATATTGAATCTAATGGAATACGAAGATATAGAGTCGGAAAATACACCTCCAGAAATTATTCAGAAAGCAATAGATGTTTGCAATAATTTGCTACCAAGCACATCAAGAGAAAAATATGAAATCGCTTACAGAAACTTTATGGACTGGAAAATGAAAGCCAAGATAAATTCTTGTTCCGAAAATACCTTGTTAGTTTATTTTGAAGAGTTGTCAAGAAGATTGAAATCATCAACATTAGGGTCTCAGTACTCGATGCTAAGGAGTACCTTAATGATTGAGAACTGTGTTGATATATCAAAATACGTAAAACTAGGTGCATTTTTAAAACGCAAATCTCAAAAATATGTTCCAAAACAGTCAATAACATTAACTTCTGAAGAAATTCAACAATTTTTAAAAGATGCACCTGATGAAAAGTATTTGCTGATAAAGGTATGAATTGAAAATTTTTTAATTGTTATCGGAAAATGAATGTTTGGTTTTGATTTCAGGCTGCTTTAGCTATTGGCTTTACAGGGGCATGCCGTTGTGATGAACTTCGAAAATTAGAAATTGATGACATGGAAGATCTTAATTCGGCCCTTTTAATAAAATTCCTAGAAATTTCACAGTCAAGGAGAATTCTATCAAATTTACAAAAAATATGTGAAGCTTCGACCATGCACAAATGAAACACGTTTTTTTTTTTAAATTACAAAAATAGCAAATGTACGAAACAGCCTGTGAGGATAAATAAATTTGGCACCATGGCGAAAGAAATAGCGAAATTTTTGCAATTACCGAACCCTGAATTATATACTGGCCACTGTTTTCGAAGGTCATCTGCCACTATTTTAGATAATGCAGGGGCAGATCTTTCAACTTTAAAACGCCATGGGGGTTGGAAATCAAGCAATGTTGCTGAATCTTATATCGACAACTCCATAGCTAACAAAATGAAAATTTAAAAAAGTATAGTAGAATCCATTCAGCCTCCAGTGCCATTAGAACCTGAACACAACAATGCTGTGGAAGCTCGGTACGTTTCCCCATCAACTTCAACTTCGACCGCAGCTAATATTTCAATTATTTTACAAAATAGTTCAAATACAACTGTTAATTACTATTTTAAATAAAATATAAAAATGAGTTAATGACATACAAGTATTATTGTATATGTGTTTTAATTTTCAATACTTGAAAACAACGCATCCGTAGAAAAAGTACAATGTACAATTCGTGAGAAAACGACATATTTCCCACGAGCGCAGAAGTTTGTTGGCACGAGCCGAAGGCGAGTGCCGCAAATCAAGCGAGTGAGAAATATGTCGTTTTCTCACTTGTTGTACAATATACTATTTCTGATGAACAATCTATTTATTAGCAAAATAGATGAATTCGACCGAAACTCCGACTTCAGGGTTGTTTTCGAATAATTTTGGTATTCTGAGTTCGATTTTATCATCAATATCATGGAATTTATACCTACAGATTTGCTAATTTGTTATGAACAAATTATATTTATTATTAAATATACAAATTCGACCAAAGTGTCAAGGTTATAGTCGTTGTCGGATAATTTTGACCTCCTGAGTACGATTTTATTGCTATTATGATCTTCAAGCGCATACATAAAGTTTTGAATTGTTATAAGCAAAAAAAAAACAAAAAAAGTAAAAAGAAACGTGACGTTTTTATTCATTCTTATATGATATGAACTTTTTTTGTTTATTTGATCTAATTGATGAAATGTGTTAAGTCTTATCAATTGGGGTCAGAAATTGTATTCTTTGGAACAAAATCACAAATACGAATGATTCTTTTTCATAAAATTCATATCAATAATATCAAGTCAACGAACAGACTATGTCACAATATCTTCTACGTGTTTATTTCACCATTAAAGTAGATGGAGCGTTCGCGTCATCCAAATCGCCGCGTCTTTTTTAAAGATTTCATTCTCGTGGAAATTTTCAAAAGCTAATAAGAATGAAATAATAAGAATTTTGATGTTTTAGTATGGCCAAGTATCAATAAATTTTATATAAGATGAAACATATTAATTTTTTGAAGGAGGTATGGGAGAGTTGTTATGGGAGGTAAAACAATTATTCAAAATTAGTGGCATGCCATTTCTTCATTATATTTAGACTTATACATTTCATCAATTTTGTCAAAAAAATTTAATTCTGAGTATGCATATTATATGAAAATAAATAAAAATGTCACATTTTTTTCGCTTCATTTGTTGATAAATAATTTGTTTATAACAATTCAAAACTGTATGTAAGCATCTTAAGACCATAATAGCAATGGAATCGTACTCAGGAGGCCAAAGTTATCCGAAAACAAGTATAAACTCGATATTTTGGGGTCAAATTCGTATTTTTATTAACAGATATAATTGTTTATAACAATTTAAAAATTAATGTACGGATTTGAAGACCATAATAGCAATTAAATAGTACCCAGGAGGCCAACGACTATAAACTCGCCATTTTGGTAAAATTCTTATATTTAATAATAAATATAATTTGCTTATAACAAATTGGCAAATTTGTGGCGGCTATACAAATACATTCAAAGATATTGATGATAAAATCGAACTCAGACTACCAAAATTATCCGACAACGACCCTAAAGTCGGTGTTATGGTTGAATTCATCTATTTAGTTATAAATAGTTTATAAGAAAAAGGTCTTTATCCAATCAAAAACGGTCAAAGTATTTTTGAGGAATTTTTATGTAAGCTCAAAAATGGGCTCATTAAATTGTTTATTTATTGTTTATGCACAATATACACTATTTGTGCAACTTTATTTGTCGTCAACTTTTTTGATGACATCCAAATCGATCCATTTCCCAAGGATTTACAGGTTTGACTGGTTTCTTATATCCATTTGACTGCATTAAATTCCTCAATGGTAAAATTCAATGATGTGAAATGTTGAAAGAAGAACACATTCTAGCATTGATTGTTTGTTTACTTTTCGGTAACTGACAAGGCTCATTCTCAGTTCATCAAGATTATTGAAAAAGTAGTAAGAACAAAATGTCTTTCTCCATTGAACAGTAAGAATGAAAAATACTCTTCTATAGATATTGAATTATGTTTCAGGAATTTCATCTTTATGCGTTATTCCGTAGGCTTTCAGTGTTATTTGTATCATCACTGATTATATGGTTAGTTGCTAAGGCTGGTCAAGGTCTACAAGATGAGGTAACCTATTTTAGTTTCAACATTTCAGCATTCTGAATGTTACTGAGGAGTTATAATCAATCATAATAATTATACATGATGTTACAGTTTATAATACTTCACCAGTCGATGGTTCATCAAAAAATAAGGCCACATGCATAATTCAGCACTTCAAACTTCGGTGTTCAATTGACAGCGATTTTTACCAAATTTAGCTCAAGGACTCCTAAAATACATAGCCTTTTTTTGATAATGAACGAATATATGATATATTGTAAAGTGATAAACAAGAAATTCAATTTTTATTCTATTTCGTGACAAACTTGTTCACGCTACCAACTACTCTTCTCTTCTGCTGCCGAGAGTAGCATGTTTACACTAGTAGTATACGGCGGTAAATGTACATTCCGATAGGGGCGGGAGAGGTGAAGAAACATCTATTTTACCAAATGTTGCTAGTACCTAACTCTAGCCAACGGTTTACTATTAATTCAACTTGCTACTCTACTGTTCAATGTTGTAAGTTTATACGGGTACAGTTTTCTAATCTACTCTGTACTCATTTACCTATTCTCTACACTTTATAAAGCTAAATCTAACATTATCTTCGAATTATGTTAGGGTAGAGTAACCCAAGATGGGAGGGTTTTCTTTCAAAATCGTAATTTCAAAAACTAATTATTGGGAAACAGCTTTATCATAGCAAAATGAATATTTATTTCAAACAGAAACTACTTTTGGGGATAAATTGAAATATAAATAAACAAAAATTCCTGATTCTATCTAAAAAAAAAGCAAACATCTGGTCTTGGGAAACCGGTCTCTTAAAATGGGTCGATGGGTTACCTTCGAAGGGACGTCATACTTCACAACTGGCGCAAGTGAAATACAGCTCATCCATGACATCACAAGATTCGTGAGCTGACTCCAGACACCCATAATAATAGTTGTACCTGTCCCCACTCTCCTCGTATTCTTATCCGCAGACGCTTCAATATATGTCATCAGCCGCAATGATCTGATGTAAGGCTTATTCTGATTCCAATTTGAATTTTTAGCACCTTAATTCAGTTTGTTTTCGACAGAAATTGAGCTCCTGGCTTCTTTGGCATTTTTCGCGGATTTTGGGGGCTGTAAAGCCTCTTACATATTTGTGTAAGGTGATTCTGTCAGTATCGTAGATGTTAAAGAATTTCTATACGACGTCTCCTCTCCTTTTTCCTTTGTCATTGGTAGAGGAGTGATATGAATCATTTTCACTTTACTGGGGAAAAGTTTACTGCAAATATTTTCCATTTTCTGTTTAGTTGGCAAAGGAAATAGCGTAAGCTCGTCTTTTGAGTCGCTTCTCAGATGTTTCGCTGGTCTGGGCAAAATAATATGTTCCCTGGAAATGGGAGGAGTAGGATCTCCATTTAGATTTGCACCTATTTCCTTCTGTTGGGTTAATATTTTCGCCTGCCGAACTGATAACTCCTTGTTTCGAACTTTCTGTTTAGCTTCTGACATGACTTGAACCGACCCTTTTCCACTATAGATTTTTTTGCGGTAGCGTTTTATATGTGGCATCTGTAATTGTGAGATAGAATAGAGCGAATCAGCAACTTCTAGGAATCTCTAGTCTGTCCCACCTTGAGAAAGTTTGTCGATTAAGACTGCGACGTAACCTGACAAATTCAACATGCTACCTGTGAAGCAAATTTATGGGTACCTACACGACAATGTCTGCTCTGAATAACTGATTTAAAGTAACTTGCATTTCTGTCGTATTTCAACTTTTGTATCTTACAAAATATTTTAATATTATCAGTATAATCACAAAAACTCCTTTATTGCACGCTATGGATCTGTAGACTAGCTCAAGTTTATATGTAGGTAGGTATGCTTACATTAAGGAGTTAACTTAGATGGTGCTGCAAGCATCCTTCTTACTTGTTTGACCTTTCTTAGGATACTATCCCTTCTTGGGTATTTCATCCCTATTATTACAACCTTATGCATAGAATTAGGTCTTTGTACTCAAACGTACCCAGATCATCCGACCGAATTAGGAAATGAACTTAGAACAAAATATACACATACTTTGTATTCTCGACAACTGATATCATAAATTTCAGAGTGCTGAGATATATCGTTCTTTATATGATTTACCATGGTACTATTACAACATGAGAAATAAAAAAATGATACTATTTTTGATGATGGCAGCAAAGGAATCCATTGCAATAAGGAGCCTTGAATCTGTTCAAATTGATTTTACCTTACCATTGAAGGTAAGTATGTGACCATAAGTAGTGGTTATATACCACTAGAGTAATAATAATAATACATTCTCCTAGATGATGATACTTTAATTTTAGTTCCAAGAGTTATTGATAATAATGTTGTTGTTTTACGATTTTCTTGATATAATAATCAAATAATAATTGTCTTAGGAACGAAGACGATAGTACAATGGCTTACAAAGATAATAAATATCAAACAACAGATCAGAAGTAAAGTGTAGTATAAAGTTATAGATGAGTTAACAGTTCTACAAGTCACTACACATACAGATTCAAATTGTTTTGAACAACACATTTTTTTTTCCATTAGGAATTTCCGTTATTATATTCTGTGTATTCAGTATTTGCTTACAATTCTTTCACTTCTCGAACCAAACCAAATATGGAGTATGAGGAAATTTTTACAGTTGCACGGAAATTCTGAAAAACAGACATTTTATATCATTTATAGACGATTGATTCTATCATTAAAATGATATCTGTATATTCAAAAACAAAAAAAAAATAGTCGATTTTCAAGTACTCTGACATATTGTTATTGCAACATCGAACAAATTCCCATTCAATCATTGTCACAATCAACTTGGAAGCTTGCAAAAATAAGGAGAATTGTGATTTAACAAATCAAAGCAGCTGGAATAAAAGAGTGGTATGCCTATAGATATTAACTTTTGATTTGGGTAATGTTATCATGTGACTTGCTTTCATGTGCCAATATAATGTGTGAAATTTTACTGAACACCTTTCCTATATTTTGCTTCCTTTCGAACCGATATTCTAACTGTACGGTGTAAAACGCTTTAGAAGTGATTTCGAGAAACTGTAAGAGACTAAGTCTGGGAGAAACCTAACATAGTGATTCAAACACTTCGATAAATCTTCTATGTGTGCTAGTCAGTAGAAGAAATCGTCTAAATTCAATAGTGAAAATTAGAAGTATTCTGATACTTTTATTGTCGTGTCACTCTTCATTGTTTGATTTGGTTTCTCTTTTCTTGTTCTGTTTATATAGAACACTACTAATTTAGTGTTATATTCATTCGAATGAAGTCGTTACTATGAAACCACTCTTTCGATTCATTTCTTTTTACTACAACTCCACTATAATTTATGCCCGGTACCCAAATAAGTGTACTATCGTATTATCTATATCATCTATTATATAATTCAAGTCATTATGAATAAAGTAGATCGAACTTTCCCGTAACATATCCTTATGGTATTCCTACAGTATTAACTCTAATTTATTTTTGTAATTTTTGCTATCTGTTGGCAGTAAAAAAAAAGAGGGTCTTAAGCCATGTCAATACACCTCCCATTAAAGCGTATGTTTCTAGTTTTAGATGGAGTCTTATTTTCTATCTGTGTAGTCATAATATGACTTGGATAATCCTATCAATATGCGTAAAGCTAATTCATTATTCTTCAAGAATTGCTTGATTGAGTTTGTAAACTTCTTCTCACTAATTTAATTTAATTTTCCAGATCCTCAAGATGGTGTATGCATTGACCGCTTTAGCCTACAAGGCGTATTTGATATCAAAAGAAGTACTAGATTGAATTTTGAGATGATAAGCGAAATTAGAGTAATACGTATAGATGATTTAGAGCAGGGTGGAGGATTCGTCTGGAAAATTTCAATAAATGTATCGTCAACTTTTAATCAATAGATTCAGTCATATAATCAAAATATGAAATTGTAGATAACACATACATGATATGATAAGTTTTCATACTAAAACTGTTTCTTCAAACTTTCAATATTAAGGCCAAAGATGTATAAAACTGGATAAATGAAATTTTTGAAACCAAATCGCCAATAACAAGACTAATGAAGTGTTAACAGAGCTAAGTTGAAGTGGTTCTAGAGATATTGTTATAACTTATAACTATGAGATATAAAACTTAATCATAGTTAGGGATTGACAGTTTTGCCAGTATATGTCGAGTTGATATATGGTATGTTTTTGTTACTAAACTAATATATACATATAAAAAATTGTGTTGACTAAACATAAAAACCAATGCTACATTTTCTGAACAGAATAATTGGCAACGAGGATGAAATTTTAAATTTCTCGTTCATTTTTGATCAGTGAGAATATACAAATGTTCTATCGTGAGGTTAATCGTCCATCGAGTTACGTTTGTTAGAAACCAAATATTTAATAAGTTCACTCGGTTCTGAGCAATATGGATCAGAATCAATTCCAAAAAGTTATGGGAGCTTTCACAGTGTCAAAATCTACAGGCCACACACACCATTCCAAAAATATGATACTAAAAAAGGAAAATTGATTTTTATATAGACCGTATAAAAAATTACTCTGATTTCGAAAATATAATAGAATCAAAAAAGGAGGCCCACTTTTGTGTACATCAATTGGCTCAATACTCAATACACTTTTAGGCCCTGATAAACCAATCAAGTCTCTTATTACTATGATTTGGCAAATAAATAAATAGCGGAGTTCCGTGCTACAACGGGTTGCGATTATAATCAAACCTTTCAAATTATACAAAATTTCTGGTATTATAATCTGAATGTGAGTTCGGTCTTAACCGATTTAGTATATAAATGCAATTGTAACATCTTCTTGTAAAAGCTACGGTATTCGCGTAATTAGTTGCATTAGTTTATACTAAATTAGTGAAAATCACTTTTAATACCTATATTATTCAGGTATATAATTGATTATCAAGTAATGGCTGATTCTATTCAATATTTCAGTAGAATTTTGGTAACTAAATGTAATATAAATCACGATATCTACCTAAAGCCATAATTAAGGATTCACTGAACAAAAGGTAGCTCATTCAAATGGAATGTCGAGATACGTTTGTGAGTGATATTTCAATGACATTTCATTGACATTGACCATACAATTATTAGACTAGAGAATGTGGGTGTCTCAAAAAAAGCTTATTTAACCCACATTTATGGCGAGGATATCATACCTATAAAATTGATTAAATTTGTAACCACAGCAATACTTAACTTGTTTGGTTAGACTTATCTAAAGTATTTGACAGTTAAGATCACTGATTATTAACAAAAAAACTTGACTCATATGGACTACGAGGTGTAAGTCTAAGTTTATTAAAGTCATACCTAAAAAATAGGTCTCAATATATGATAGAACAGAACTGCGAAGGAAAATAATTCAAACCCTAAATGAGTATTTGGATGGTTGACGATTTTTATTAAAATTCACCAGTTAACTGCCATTCTTGTCATGTATAACTTGGTATTTGGGACCAACTTGTTATTTTAAATGTTTTTTTTAACGTGAATTATTCTGTTTCTAATTAGATATTTTCTATATTGTATTATTATATTGTATTTGTATTGACGTGTTCTACACCTACATAAGGTACAACAATGAAACGAATAAATTATATCTATCTATCTATCTATTAAATCGAGTGTAAAATCATGAATAATAGTTGCTTCTCAGGTGAGTATTCGCAAGTGAAATAAATAATAATATAAAATACCATGCAATCTATTGAAATGGGGTAGGTCAATTGTTACATTGATAACCAAAAAATGGAAATTAATGAGAAACAAGTAATCAATTTGCACGACACATTCGTTATGACTATTTTGGAAAAATTTTCAGTAGCTTCACCTCAGTCAGCGACCAGTTTTGCATCAACCTCATCATCGGAGACTTGAAATTTATATTAAGTAAGTTATAAACTTCCATTAATCCATCCTACCAAGTTTTAGGCACCACATCGATACAATTTATTTAATAAGTCATTGGTAACTTTCATCGCCCTTAACCGTATTCTGCATCAATTTGAAGTGACAAAGAGATGTGATAAGTAATCCTGTTCAGTGATAGGATAAATTTCAATCGACTTTGTCCATGTCAAAGATTACAGCATTTTTTCGGCTCCAACTCTCCCGCTATGTTGAATGAATGTCACAATCATACATACCGGGATATCAAAAATTATCTTGGTCAAGGGTGGTTGTGGAATCTAAAACGTGTGCCTTACTTTACGTTTGGAATAATTATGTCACTGTCACACTGACATCATCAATAACCTACAAATTTCAACTTTATATTATTATAACGCGTAAAATTGTCATTTATTTTTTGTGCATTATTATCTAATTCTTTCAATACGTTTCCCTTGTTTCTAGTAGTTTAAAATTTAGGAACGTATAAGATATAATATTCATTCTAGATCATTTTTTAAATATTCTTTCATCAGAGCAAAGGGAAAGTAGTAAAAAAGCAATTAAAACTGCTTTTGATTCACCAAAATATAGTACCTACTATTATTTACAATGAAGGTTTGTACTTTTTCTGCTACTATGAAGTTGTAAGACGTGAGTAGAATGGTTCCTACTTTATTCAATTATCTAATCCTTATCCCATCAGAATAAAGGGAGGATAGAATATTTGGCATCAAAATCGCAATTACTGAATAAAGGTGATATAGAATCATTAGCATCCAGTAGAAATAGACCTAAATTGTTTTCCCTTTTCTCCAGTAGTAAACAATTGTGTGATACCGGTAAAATATTACTACTTCATTTGATTATTTAAATCACATATTACTATTTGATTTTTTTTTGTGTCTAATATAACAAATAGAACGCTACTACACAAAACGTGAAAATACCAATTAGTTTACCATTCCTATGCACTAAGAGCAGCCTATTATGTTGTCCCTTACATCAGTTTGTTTGTCATCAAATCAATTCTACTTTCAGATGATTTTAGCATAACATTTTCTTACCGAATTTCCCACGAGCTCAAATTAATATTCGGGAAATTACTTTTCTAATTTGCGATTATATTAAAAAAATTATCAAAAAACTCGCTCCTCTCAAAAATTTGGAGCAATAATTCAAGCACTAGGGAGATTATAAGTTAACATTTCACCTCAACATATGTTAACCAATAAAATGAGACTATTTCTTAACGTTGCCATGGCAATCTACATATTTCTTCAAAAATTTTTCTGAAAGGCATTAGAGTTGAAATTTTCTATGATAAAACGTTACTTTACGAAATCATGATGACTGCAAAAATCAACATATTTGTTACCAATTTCAAAGCAATTTCAAATCGACCACGGAAGATTGTTCCAACTATAGTTAATCTACCAATACAACCTGTATGTAACTAATGTCGGTAAATGAGCAGTTACAACTCTAATATTTCATTAACACATTGTCTCAAGTACCACGAAGTAAACAATGAATATTGTAAGTATTATTTTTCTATTCTAGACCGATTTTGTTGTGAAATTTTCTTATCGAATATATCGATATGGATATTATCTTATATCTGTGTACTTTCCTCCGCTCATGAATAGTTTCAGATTAATTAATTAATTTTGAAAATATTCGTGAGCTCTAAAATGTTCTTGGATATAATGTGATCTGTAGTGATGTTACAACTGAGAATTGACTTTAGTTTCCATATCTTGTTCCTTTTTCTACCATTATGAGAACTGAATATACCCAATCCATTTCAATACATTCAGATTCATATCATTGTAAAAATGATGTTTTCCATATCGATAATAATACTGATGTTGAACCAGTTATAAGATTAACACCAAGTAGTAAATGATTAAATTGAAAATTTCTAACAGAAATTTCCAAATGTGAAAATTCTCACGATTAAATATTGATAAACATGCTGTTCCTATTTATATTAAAGGATTGATGAATATGTCCATTAAGTAGAATAAAGAGAATATGAGAATGATGAGTCTTCCGTATCGATAATAATACTGGAGTTCAAGCAATTGTAAGATTAACTGCAAGATGTAAAACAGAGAATTGAACATTTGTAACAGGAATCTCCAAATATGAGAATTCTCACGATTAAATATTGATGAACATGAGTATCTATTACTATTGGAGGATTAATGATGTACATTAGTAGAATAAACAGAATATGATATTTACCCCTGGAATATGTCAAGTTTTAATAGTTTCCAAGAATTCTAGAACGGAACATGTTTGGTGCAGGTATTTGTCACTTGATTTGTTGATATATAAACTATATGGGAACTGCAATTATAATTTTGACGAAATTGTAATTTGGTCCTAATCTTTTCCATGGTTTTGAAACTCCAGGTTCACTCATAATTTAAAAAAAAATTACAACTTACGATTTTGACTCAGATATGAACGCCTAATAGTTTGATGATCATGTCAAGCTTTTTGAGGTAAATTGATCGAATTTACATTTATAATATATACGGTTATGAAAGCTCTCGAGCCACCCATGGTCACATCAAAGATTGTCAAAGAATGCAGAGATATACACTAGCTGAACTAGCCAAGAGAAATTATGTTCGACTCATCTGACGATGATGATGATGATATACTTTATGTGATACCAGCTGTTGTCTGCAAACATAGATGATTGCTCTAGAAACACGTAAGATTCAAAGGTTGATGCATAGCTCAAATGAGTAGAAACGGCTTGAGACTTGGAAAGACTTGAAATTTATTGTATGTGATGTGAACATTTATTTTAATTGACATGGATATCTATGTTATTGTTATGGTCTGTCTTGGACATTATGTGACTGTTAATGTATCAACTCAGTCATGTAAATGTTACCTGCCTTGTTGAGGGGTTACGAGTAGACCGTCATAGACAGTCTGAACTGTGATAATGATTCATCAATCTAAGAAGCTACCTATCATAATAAATGCACGTCTAAATATATAGAATTTATTTCATCCCGTTTGGAATTGAGTTTCGTATAAATCAAAAAATTATAATGTTAATTTGTTTGAAGCACATCTGCAGCCGACTTGTGTTTCATAATTCCTATTCGAAACTGTGGTGTGTGGAAGAATATTATGAGAAAATGTCAATTAATCATATGGCCAATTATCAAATTGATGTGCATGTAGATTGAAATTCGCTAATCAAATACCTGATATATTATTATATTATTAATTTGTTCGTTGAGAAGACGTGACGTCATAATCTCATAAGCGGTGCAACCAATTTGAAATGTTGGGTGAGATGGTCTGAAGAAGGTGTTCATGGGCATTGCCGCAGATAGCGCAGTCCTGATGTCGAAATTGATGGTGAGAAGATTATCAGCAGCAGCATTTTCTACAACACGAGCCGTGGGAAATTACTTAAGGGGAATTCCAGAACAATGTCCGTATATCAAAAGACACGATGCTATGTACAGGATGTCCCATTTTGGGTACTTTTGCGGGGTATCTCCTTTATTTTTGAAGATAGAGAGTTGCGGTTTTCGCGACACTGTGCTACTTTTTCATAAAACTTAAGATGCCGTCAACAGAATTTTCATAGCCCTTTTAGTTTTTAAGATACAGGGCATTTCTGAAAATGTTGCATTTTGTGACCCCCCTCGTATCTCCGTTATCCTTCAACTTATCGAGAAGGTAAAATAACATTCTAATAGTTTTTTTTCCGTAAAATGCAGTGGTGTAGATAACTTTTGTTACATATTTACTGTTTTTGAGTTATAAAGTAAACTTATGTTTTTTTAAATGGAACACCCTGTATATTTATAGACTATAAAATTTGTCTTTTTTTTACCTTTTCGAAAATATATGATGATATGAACTTTTTTCAGAAACACGCAAATAATTGACAATTTTTAGAAATTAAATACATATTTTAATTGTAGGCCATTGATATTGTTTATGACAAGAAACAGAAATAAACATCAAATCTCTATCGCATTTAAGCTGTTTATTTTCGTTCTTTTGGTATCATTATTCAATAGATATTTATCAATTTTTTCGAATAATGGCAGTTTACGAAAATTATGAGATATATGATATGATGGTATGTTTTATACAGAGTAATGGAAATTCTGAAGAAGCTTCGGAATTATATTTCCAAAGGTGAGTAAGCTATTATGGCTATGAAAATCTCTATTATCATTTTAATTTTTGCTTGTTAGATATCCAGAAAGAAGGCAACCGTTTTTTGGGATATTTGCCCGTTTAAAAGCAAATTTAATTGAGCACGGATCATTTGTTCACCCGCGCCCTAAAACATACAACAAAGAGAACAGGGAAAGAAAAGAGATAGATACTTTAGGATATATAGAAGCAACATCTTCGTCCTCATGTAGAAAAATTTAGAAGGAAATTGGTGTGCCAAAAACTAACGCTCAGAGGATCTTGAAGAAATATAAGTATCATCCATACAAATTTAATATACTACAACATTTGCATCCTGGCGATGCCGAGCGCCGGGCACTGTTTTGCCAGTGGTATTTGCAACAAATCGATGCTAACGATTTATTTGGCAGACTTGTTTTTTGGTCAGACGAATGCTTTATTTCAAGTGCTGGCATTTTCAATCGTCACAATACCAGGAACTGGCGTAGTGAAAATCTGCATTTAATGTTTGAAAGGGCACAACAAGGATGCTTTGGAGTTGAGGTTTCATGTTTTTATTTTGGGTAGACATATAGTTTATAGGATTTTTGAAGGAGGTCTTACAGCACGTAGATACCTAGAAATTCTTGAGGAAGTTATTCCAGAACTGCTCGAAAACATTCCATTAGCCCAGTATAATGCTGTTTACCTACAGCAAGATGGTGCCCCAAGTCATAACTCTAGGCTCTTAAGGGCCTTTCTAAATAATAACTTTCCTCAAAGATGAATAGGTACCAACGGACCTGTTAGATGGTCTCCACGATCACCAGATCTCTCAATTTTAGATTTTTTTTTATGGGGTTATATACAAAATGAAGTATATAAAACTCGATATGACGGCAATTCATTTAGCTTTTCGAAATCTGCGAATGAGAACAATGGTTCTTTTGAACGCTATTCAAAGAATCTCAAAGATGTGCCAATTTTGCATTAGAGAAAATGGTGGTCAATTTGAACATCACATTTAATTTTTTTTAATAATGTTATTTTTTTGTGTTTTTGTTATATTGTCACTTTACGCCACAAAACTGTTGTTACAAACTTACTGTTAGAAAAAGATCTATGGGAATTTTTTTTAATAGATACCTATATACAAGGTATCCAATTATTTGTTAGTAATATGTAAGTTGCACTTGTTTATTATTGTTATCCATAGCCTACTATTAAAATATGTATTTAATTTTCTGAAAATTGTCAATTATTTGCGTGTTTCTGAAAAAAAGTTTATACTGTCATATATTTTTGAAAAGGTAAAAAAAAGACAAATTTTATAGTCTATAAATATACAGGGTGTTCCATTTAAAAAAACATAAGTTTACTTTATAACTCAAAAACAGTAAATATGTAACAAAAGTTATTTACACCACAGCATTCTACGGAAAAAAATCTATTAGAACGTTATTTTACCTTTTCGATAAGTTGAAGGATAACGGAGATACGAGGGGGGTCACAAAATGCAACATTTTCAGAAATGCCCTGTATCTTAAAAACTAAAAGGGCTATGAAAATTCTGTTGACGGCATCTTGAGTTTTATGAAAAAGTAGCACAGTGTCGCGAAAACCGCAACTCTCTATCTTTAAAAATAAAGGAGATACCCCGCAAAAGTACCCAAAATGGGACACCCTGTACTTATAGTTATTACCGAACATTTCTATGCCTACCGCTTATTTTAATTCATCATAGCCGGAATGATGTATATTATACGTATACAATGGGTACAGTGATGCCATGATTGGGTCTATAGTGACGAGCCCCATATTTACTTGTTGGTACACGATTCCACAACTAACTGTCGAACTAGATGAATATCTATATCTGTGATGAGAATTCATCACAGGCTCCAACATGATTTGGGGTGCAATATGTTTTAGTAGTAGGTCACCTTCAGTTTTTCTTCAAGACATTTGGATGCCACATCTTTGGAGGTTGATTGAACAAATTTTCCTACCATATAACATTCACTGACAGACGACAAGGATTACACATTTACGGACATGTGCCTTCATGCCAGGATTTCTCACCTTTCGAACAAAACTGAGATATGATCTGTTACAGGCTGAGTAATTCAGTTTTCATTCGAGCTAGTGTATAACAGAAGAGTTTTCCCCATTTATTGATATTAATATGATCGAAAATTTGAATTTTTCAGATGATAGTCTGAAATTGCTATTGCAATTGAGTCTGACTTTCATGGGCAACATATTCACGAAGTTGGGTGCTTTGATCGTTTTGGCATTTCATTCATGGATCCTTTTTGAACAATATCGCTATTTCAAAACTAATTGGGACCAAGCTCTTTTTATGCGGTACGCAATGACGGCATGTGGAATAATCTATGTAAGTAATAATACAAGACCAGTTTACGTAATTGTATAATATTCCTCAGAGGCGGATTGTTGAATTCCTTCATTATATGAACCAACATCTACCTAACTTGAAGCCTTTTTGTTGGAGGCATTAAACATTCTTTCGAAGTAATTCAGAATGATCCGATAGTTAATAGATACATCTGTGTCTACAGTCGGTGAATATAAAGATCATCCGATTCTGGACAATAGCTTTTAAAGTGGGAAGGGGTCTAGTACATTTCATTGCCGCTGTTTCGTCTCGGCCTTTTCGTCGCGTCTTAAGAAGTCAAATGATGGACTCACAGACATAACGTTGCGTTCTTCTTAAGCCGATGGATAATTGGGTCATGTGATATGGTTACTATGTACGCTGGTTTCAAACGATGCAAGGGGCAGAAGACGATCAATTCTTAGCGATAATTTAGGAGAATATTCAATTCCATTTTTCAATCAAAATGGTTTCAATATTTTATGAGTACATGAATAGTATCTATTATGCTACATAATTTGAGTATCAATATTTTCTGACTAATAATAATGACAAATTATCAATACATCTTCTGTATTTACTAATTTATTATATTTATATATTAATAACCATTTTTGTTGCAATATTCTGCCTATTTTGTTGCAAATTTGTGAAAGATATATGAATATAAATGAATCACATATTTGATAAATTGTTGGGCATCTAATCCGTAATGCGAGCCTCAATTATATGTTATCTAACTTACAGTTGAACTATTCCAATAACATTTGCCACTTAGGCACATTTTGCAATACCTATAGTTACGTGTTTGTGAAGGATTATGCAAATTTATTATCCTGTGAGGATCATACGTTATCTATACGAAACTAGTATTTTACGTAAAATTCAATTAGAGGAAACAAGAGATAGATTTTGGATATATCGAGAGATAAATGCCACAAAACGGCGACTTCGAAAAGACAGTGACGAATAATTCTATTTCTAGTTAAAAGTACTAATAAGAAGGAGCCTGTTCAGCTGATCTAACTGGCCACCTCTACAAACCCTTTCCAGCTCCTTGAAATACTTCTGTACAGAATAGGTCAGCTTTGACCCAATTTGTATTGAAGTATGCATCGAACTTGGATTCTGTTTGGAATTCAAATGCACAGTTGGCGCGCTCCACAGGACCACTTCTGACAATCTTATGTCTTGGAAAACGTTCATGTGAAATAGACCACACTCGAACATCATTATGCCAATATCTCTATTACTGAACTCGGCTACTATTGGAGAGGCTTCCAATTCTTATTCAATTTTGAATATTTTTCTATAAAACTTTGTATAGGGGACATTTTCATTGGAATCTATTCTGTAATAATAAGTTCATGAGGCGAAATTTACGCAAATTGTGTACTTAGTGAACGATTTGGTGGAAGTCGTCCCACCATCCATCAAAACAAAAAGAAACCACGAAACATCGTTTTTCTAAGGATATTAACAGCAAATATGTCCGAATCATCTAACAATCTCCTTCTTATATATTTGAAGATAGGTATATATTTTTGTATCGTTATATCGTATTATATGGATTTTTATCAAGTTTCTTATGAAATTTTTTCTAGGGTCTGACTTGTTTGATCGTATGGTTCTTAGCAGAGAGTGGATACAGAACATTACTTTGCAATTTTCTACCAATGTACTGGAACTCGGACCATGAAGGAAAAATGACGCAGGAGATAATATTGAATGAAAGCAAATATTTAAGATATACAATCTACTTGCACTTAACTTTGGTCATTACAGCAAGCATAAGTTTCATACCCTTGTTTGGCTTCGAAACCAAATACTATTTCCTCGTATTCTACATGAATGAGCAGAGTATCACAGGCTGGCCGTGTACGCTCCTTAATATAAGCTACTATACTTCCATGTTCTTTATTATTTATTTCTGCATTTTCCAGTGTTATTTATTCTTATATCTTATGATGCATGGAAAATTTCAGTTGAAGTTATTGAATGAATGCCTCAAGAATTTATCTGCGGAATTCTGCAAAATTGATAGCAGCATTTATGAAAATGAAGAGGCACAAATCAGAATATTTCGGGAACTTTGCAAATATAGTCATCATCACTCGAAAATGAAACAGTGAGTATCAATAATTTGAGCAACTTGAAGGGAGGTTGACAGTAGCACAACTACCACCGGTCTGGCCGGTGTGAATACTTAGAACGTCCAGGTGCAAGGGGTCCTCAATGTTAAAATATGGCCTTCAGAAGGGGGAAACAGTATTTGAGTATTATCTCCCCTCGAACTTTTTTGGAGGTGCCTTCTGATGTCACGTCAGACAATGTTTGAAAATATTCTCGGGTAATTGAGGTTCCAACAAAATATCAGTTTTGACCACACTCCATTTCATTGAAACAGTACTATTAATAACATACATGTTCGTACAATATAGACTAAGTACATGAAATAGTTATATTTGTACTAAGTCTATGAAATGAGTTTTTTTAGTTGCATATGAGAGTGATAATTCAGTTGAATGTGTCATTGAAACAAGAATTTCACAAACAGAATACAAACAATATTTTATATACAACTGTAACTTTGAATTAATCGGTTAAGCCATACATGAAAGTCTCTATACAATTTCACAGCATTGAAGTAAACTTGCTCTATCGTTACTATAGAAACGATTTTTTGCATTGAAAAAAGACTTTTTTCTACACCCTATATGAAAAGGAGGACTTTGCTTCCTTAATTGAGGGAGCAAAATGATACTTTTCATCCCTAGAAAAAGTAATACTATGAATACATTGTCGTTTTTTATTCATTGGTTCCACGATTATAGTAGTTTATTACTTTCATTGGAAATCTACACGTATTAAATGAATTAAAATTTAATTGCTCCCCTCCAAATATCATGTCGAACTTCATCTTCATTTTCGAACTTCATGATCACTACAAACTTTTATGAGACTTTTTGAGAGTTTCTTTATTATAAATGAAGAAGAACCTTAGTAACTTGCTTCCTTGTTATACACATAGCTATTTTATACAATTTTGCAAAAAGTTATTAGTTTTCAAACTATCAACTTTGCCAAAAATTAACTTTTTGCACTAGTGCATAAAATAGTTTGATACTTTCGTGAACCTGAGACCTCCAGCAGCTAAAACAAAAACAAAGTTGAAAATATCACTGGAAATAAAGTCTTTTGTCCATGTCTTACCATAGAAAATTGCTCACACTGCAATTTTAAAAATAAAATTAACTCAAAACAATAACTGGTTTTATTATGATAAAGTTAGTTTGAAATGTTCATGTTAATGTTAGAACTATTCTAAGGATTAGTAATATTACTTGTATTGTTAGATACTCTTCAACTGAATCTGAAAGAAAAACAATGTTAATTCGATAGTAGAAAAAATGCTGTGAGGAACATGTGCAAAAAACATATTTGTTGGCATTTATTATGATTGCAGCTTCATGCATCGTGTAACAAATATACACCTTTTTGCACTAGTTACACAAGTAACCATTTTGAAAAAAGACTTTTTTCACGGTAATGAAAAGTATAGAGTTGGAAAAAATGTGAAAATTTTTTGAAGTGGTATCATTAGGTCATTCAAGTTTCCTAAAAACATTAGTTACTCTACAATTTCAAGTTCCAACGATACTTTTGTCAGTTTTCACAGGAAGAAAAATTGTATTTGATATTTTCGATCCCCATAGTTTAATGTTTGATCCAAATTTTATAATTTGAAATATCTTTCTAATGACTTATGCCGAGGGTTTGAAAACATTTTTGTTTAAGGAAATTGAATTAATGATGTCTGAATGGGGTTGCTTTTTACTGGGGCTGTATATTCTAGAATTTGTAATTCCGATAATTATCAAGGGTGTGAGAAAATATCTAACTTTGTTAAAAGGGTATGCTTTACTGTATTTTTTTCTTTTTGCTCATCTAAAAAAAATTATTGCTAAATTCCCCGAAGGGATAGTTATGACATTGCATGTAGATATACGCGTGTTGATTCCTGTGGGTTACCAGCCAACATTAGACTTTAGAAATACATTCATTCTTCAGATATATATTATAAAATATATGAAATTTAAGAAAGAAATAAATATGACACAAACGGCGCATGGTGCACGAGTATCCATGTGTGCAGATTGTGTTGATCCTACGCACATTATCGTGCGTATGTATATTATTATGTTAGTACAAGTACGTGTCTCTGAGTGTCCATATACTGAACACAAGTTTTACGTAGATTTAACAGTGCTATTGACTAGAGACTGAGAACGTTTTTCGGTTTATTTGAATTTCATCCCACTTTCTACATCTTGTTATTTCAGCTAAATAGATTGTTTCCGTTTACACTGGGTCATACTTTATTTGAACATATAAAATGAATTTAACGTTTCTCTCAATCACACAAGTTTGAAAAGTCAACGATTGAACTCTTTTCATGTTTAGAGTCTTCGTTTCTATTTCTCGAAAAATCAGTGACACCGTTTGTATAACGTGGTATGTTGTATTCAATGAATTTTCTTCCCATTTTGTAATATCATATGCCTCATTTCTGAGGAGGTGATGCATTTTATGTATACAATTATTGCCAAAATTGGAGCGTTTTGCTCCATGTGAGAAATTCAAAACATTCGTGATAATATTCCATTCATAAACATTCATTCTAGGAGAGTACTAGATGTTTCAAATGTGTGACTATTGGCATATTATAATGTTGATCACACTTGGGCGAAGGGCACGTTATTGTATAGTTGATACAACTTTCAGATTTTTCAAGGAAACCAGTAGTTTTGTATTATCGATATTGGTAGTATTGACCATTGGAAGCTGCAGTCTTGGATTTGTGGAAACATACTTTGCTGTGGCAGTGAGTATTATTAATTTTTGTTCGTTTCCGAGGATCTCTGTTGAATCAGAACGAAAATACTGAGAATTTAATTTCAGATATAGCATATTCCAAGTGTTTGAAAAATGCATCTGAAAATATCAGCTCGGGGGCACTTTGCACTGTATGTTATTTGTAAGGTTCACGGAAAATCATAATTACTCACTCCACCATATCATTCATGAAACAAATGAGCAGTAGGTACACCGGATTGAATTGAATGAAAGGAGATTTTCAGTAACAGAAAGAAAGTTGCTTCTATTGATTTAATTCCTGATGAACAACTCGGAACTTGTTCTGAGTTCATCGATGAAAGTTCGACCCTTACAAAACACAATATTTTGTCGATTCGTACAAACTCAATAATATGACACGTAGTATAATGTGACAAATTTCCATAACTTTATCGGTTTCGAATCATTTGCAATATATTTCCGATTCATTGATATGAGGGAAGTTAGTAATCTTTGAATCACAGTTAATTATAACGATATATTGTCAGCTGACTGCATAAATATTCAGATAAAAGTCTGTTATATGTGAGAATGCATTTATCCCGTACTGTCTGAAAAATTCATCTTTACATCATCATTTTACGTGCTGAAACGTGAACATCACATCACTAGGTCGGAAAAGTGTTACCCACCACTGGTTTTGAGATGGTGCAAACGGGGACAGGTAGCTCAGTGGTGGAAGCATATATCTTCTAATCAGTGTGGCTACCGGTCGCGGGTTCGAATTCAGCGACTGCAGATTCTTTCTGATGGCCCGAAACAGTGGCGAGGCAAGATACAATGGGCCGTCATGCCTGAGTGTCATCGATACTGTCCTGGTTGCGGGATCGAGTCTACCACACGAGGTGGAGTGTTCAGTGGGTATATATGAGATGATCAAATTAGGGCTCGGGGACTACCACACTATGGGACGTTACAGGCTCATAAGGTGCTCATAAAGGGTTTCAAACGCCTCCAAACAAAAAAAAAGGTGGTACAAACGAAAAAATGAAAATAATGCATATTCTATGCGGTTGCGTAACACTGATTCCTCCAAGACGTAAAGCATTCTCTGTAGAGCTATACGACACTGTGGACATCCAGAAACTAGATAATAGGACGGTGTTAAGTCTATTGAGGGCATCATCTGCCTATCCGGACACCCGGTCCTGACTGGTTGGATAGGTGGCAGTTCGTCAACCTCGGAAGCATGATGTACATTCTGAGGGAACCGCTTCAGTAGGTGATGTCACCAGACCAGGTAGAAGGGAACCCCACTTGCTTCCGCTTATAATAATTGAAATAATAATAACGGCTTCTATCATCGAATTTTCACAAATTTAAATTTAAATAAACTACAAAATCAATTGCTAACAATTCTTCCATTTTCAATTCAGCTGATGATTCACTTTGATAATATCACTGTGTGAAGGAACAATGGTCAGCAACTCACTATTGATGTTTGTGTGAATTTAATTTCTATTTCATTGATCTACATATTTTTTTAAATATTTCCATCCTGTTAACACCGAATCCATAGAGATAACAATATAAGAGCTTTGGTAAAAGGCTTAGCACCAGCATTGGTTGCGTTTTATTACTCCAAAGCTTCTGGAACGGTATACCATGATTTTTTTTGTATCAAATCAAAGTATTCTTCATGCAGTTTCTGTTTCATTCTAAATTATTCAGATCAAAGATGTCAGTCAGTGTTATTGTAGATGGAACTCAGACTTCTGGCAATATGGTATCATCTGATGGGACACAAAGATCTATTCTGGGACCGTGGGACTTATGATATTTTGAATTCATAGGTCAGATTTGTTAGTTGACGATTCCCTCTCAACCGTACAAAATTACATAGAAGGTATAATTTAATCGTGTTTGTTTAAAAGATAAAATCCTGGATACATAAGGAATAGAAATGACGATATACTTCGGGCTTATTCAATTGTAAAAGAGCATGTTGTAGTTTTGAATGTAAGCAAATCTTAAATTATGTTGTCCAAAAAAACGTGAGGGATTTTTATTGAGTAAATGAAGATAGCTTAAACTTCTCCACGAATACGAAGAATCTCAGTATCATTTTGGACATGAATTTGAGGTTTCAAGAACATTTGAATATACTTCTTGAAAATTTTTATCTTAAGTTGAAGATGCTGTAGGCAGATAGAAATGCACTCAACATAAACTCAAGATCTTAGCTCTATGGAAGTTGGTATTGTCAGTTTCTAATCACAGTAATCAGGTATTTTTAAAATAACCGAAAAATATGAATACGTTACGAATTCATTTCGCAGATTTACATAATGCATTACAAAATTGGCATGAATAAGTGAAATTACTTGGAGAAAATGAATCATCATAATTATAATTATAATTATTATTAGCATATTCAGGCCAAACATGCAACATCGTTTTGAACTCCAGTACGCTTTTATATTATTCAGTAATCAACAACTCTTGAATATCTCAAAAAAACTCATCTTCAGTGCAATTGCCATAATAGATTATTCAAGAAATCGAAATCTACTAACTCTTCAATTTTTTAGTGAACCAATGTCTAATGGAAGCTGCACATAATAATGCTGACACTTATAATTTGGATCTCAAACTACTTTCTCACTTCGATTCCTCTCTTCTTAGAAATTACTTATCTATCTATCATTAATGCTATTAAAATCTTGAATAATAATAATGGAATAATCATTTTAATATAGATATGAGTTGTATCTAGTGAGTTATAATCTCATGTAGTATGTATATACATCTTGTGTTTCAATTTCTAATCATAATTCCTTAATTACAAAATTCAATGATGTGAAATGTTGGAAGAAGAACACATTCTAGCATTGATTGTTTATTGCTTGTTTTCTCAAATGATTACTGAAAATAGTAGAAGAAAATGTCGTTCTCCATTGAACAGTAAGGATGAAAAATACTCCTCTATAGATATTGAATTATGTTTCAGGAATTTCATGTTTATGCGTTATACCGTAGGCTTTCGGTGTTATTTGTTTTCACATTGATTATATGGTTAATTGCTGAGACTGGTCAAGGTCTACAAAATGAGGTAATATATTTTAGATTCAAGATTTCAGCATTCTGAATGTTATTGAGAAGTTATAATCAATCATAATAATTATTAGTTATACATGAATGCAGCTTATAATACTTCACCAGTCGATAGTCCATCGAAACATAAGCCGACATGCATAATTCAGCGCTTCAAATGATGACTTGAAAAATTGTTTTTTCTCTCATATTAACTTAATGACAGCGATTTTTACCAAATTTAGTTCAAGTCCTCCTAAAATAGATACCTTTTATTTAAGAATGGACGAATGGTTGATAAAATGTTGAGTGATAATTGAGAAACTTTAGGAGAATTTGAAGTATTCTGTTTCGTGACAAACATGACTGTCATCTTGTTCACGGTACCAACTACTCTATTTAGTCCAGGCTATGAACCGGAAAATAAAAGAAAAACATGTAAGTTCGAATCAAAATATATTTTTTTGCATCAGCTTCAGGAGGTTTGCAGGATCATACACCTTAAAACCTCTTGGGAACCCCAACCACACCCATTGGGGGCGAAAATGGCTAATTTTGTCGATTTTACCACCCCAACGATGGATTGCAATTAAATCTGGCTTCGGATTCGTGTTCAGCGACCCAAAAAACCGGATTGGTGCACATGAAATGACAAAAACACGTAAATTGCGAAATAACATATTAGGGTTGCAAAATTGGCCAATTTTGTCGATTTCACCACCCCAACGATGAATTTTAAGTAAATCTGGCTTCGGAATCGTATTCAGTATGTAGAAAATACATATCAAGACTTGGCATGTTGCAAATTTGGGGGAGATTTCGGGTCATTTTCACCCTCAATGGGTGGGATTGGGGTTCTCATTAGGTTTCAAGGTGTAGGAATGATCCTGAGAACCTACTGAAGCTGATGCAAAAGAAATAGTTTGATTCGAACTTCGGACTTCGAACGGGTATAGTTACTCTGCTCTACCCATCTTTACCTGTATTTAGTTGAGGCTAATTCAAAGGGCTACTTTATGAAACTAAATCCAATATTATTTCCGAATAATACATATTATTACAACCCCATGCATGAAGGAATGAGTTTTTGCACATTTTAAGTACTCGTACGTATCCAGATCATCCGACTGAAGGTGAAAATGAATTTAGAACAAAATAATACGTTGTACTGGTTATTCTAGAAAACTGATATCATGAGTTTCAGAGTGCTGAGATATATAATTCTCTGTATGATTTGCCATGGTACTATTACAATATGAGAAACAAAAAAGTGATAATATTCTTGTTGATGGAAGCAGAGGAATTCATTGCAATAAGAAGCCTTCAATCTGTTCCAATTGATTTTACCTTACCATTGAAAGTAAGTATGTGATTATATGTATTGGTTGGATTCCACTAAAGTAATAATAATAATAAATTCTTCTCGATGACGATAATTTAGTTTTAGTTTCAAGAGTTATTGATAATGATGTTGCCGTTTTACATTTTTGTTGATACAATAATTAAATAATAATTGTCTTAGTAACGATGACGATAATACAACGATTTACTAAGATAATAAATATGAGACAACAGATCAGAAGTAAGGTATAATGTAAATTTATAGATAAGATAACAGTTCTACGAATCACTACACATACAGATTCAAATTGCTTTGAACTGCACAATTTTCTTCCATCAAGAATTCCCGTTATTATATTCTGGGTATTCTTTATTTGTTCAAAATTATTTTACGTCTCGAACAAAATTAAACATGGAGTATGAGGAAGTTTTTACAGTTGCAAGAAAATTCTAAAAGACAGACATTTTGTATCATTTATAGACGATTGATACTATTATTGAGATGATCTCTGTATCTTCAAAAACCAAACATGAAGGTCGATACAGGACTCTTCAAGTACACTGTTACATTATTATTGCAACCTTCCCTTTACTTCAAATCGTTTTATGCGCATAGACTAACTGTAGGGTGTGAAATGCTTTAGGGGTGATTTTGAAAAACTGTGCGAGACTTAGTCTGGGAGAAACCTAACATAAATAACTTAAACGTAAATGAAATCGTCTAAATTCAATTCTGAAAATTTGAAGTATTTTGATACTTCTATTGTCGTGTCACTCTTCATTGTTTGATTTGGTTTCTCTTATCTTGTTCTGTGTGTATCGGATACTACTAATTAATCCTTATTTTCATTCGAATGGAATCGTTTCTTCGGAACCACTCTTTCGATTCACTACTACAAGCCTTTGGCCATGTTTGTGCCTGTAACTAACTTTGTGTTATCAACAAAGTTTACTATCGTACTATTTATATCATCTATTATATAATTCAAATCATTATGAATAAAAAAGATAAAATTGTTACATATCTTTTGCTATTCCTACAGTGTCAGCTGGTAGTCGGAAAAGTAGATTCTAAGTCATGTCTATACATCTCCGATTATACCGATGTTTCTAGTTTTTGAAGCAGTATTATTTCTATCTATATAGTCATAGTATGACTTGAATTATTCTATGAATATGTCTGAAGTTAATTCATTATTCTTCAAGAATTATTAGAGTTTGTAAACTTCTTCTCACTAATTTAATTTAATTTTGCAGATTGTCAAGATGGTGTATGCATTGACCTCTTTAGCCTACAAGGCGTATTGGGTATCAAAAGAAGTACTAAATTGAATTTTGAGATTATCAGAAAAACTAGAGTAGTGATCCTAGTTGACCTGGGCCGTATCAAGGTGGAGGATTCATCTGGAAAATTGTAATAAGCTCATCGTTAACTTTTAATCAATAAATTCAATCAAATGAGCAAAATATGGAATTGTAGATAACACATAAATCAAATGATTAAAAGTTTTCATATTAAGCCTGGAAATTAAGTTTGCAGAAGAATGTTTCTTCAAACTTTTTATATTAAAAATTATACAAAACTGGATGAACAAAATTACAGAAGCCAAATTGTCAATAACAAGGCGAATCAAGTGTTAACAGAGCTAAGTCCACGTGGTTCTAGAGATATTGTTGTAACCATGTAATATAAAACTTGATCATATTCATGGATTGACAGTTTCGCCAGTTTATATCAAGTTAATATATGGTATGTTCTTGTTACTGAACTAGTATATACATATAAGAAATTGTATTGACTGAACATAAAACCCTATGTTACATTTTCTGAACAGAATAAATGGCGACGAGGATGGAATTTTGAAATTCTTGTTCAAGTTTGGTCAGTGGCAATTACAAATCTGCTATCGTGAGGTTAATCCTTCACCGAGTTAAGTGCGTTAGAAACTAGTTATTTAATAATTTCACTCGGTTCTAATCAATATAGATCAGGATCAAATCCAAAAAGTATTGAAAACTTACCACAGAGTTACAGGAAATGCTTCGTCTTCAGTGTCAAACTCTACAGGCCACAATACCAAATGCAAACAATATTACATTATTTGAAAATTATGATGCTGAAAAAGAAAAATTTCTTTTATCCAGAACGTTTAGAAAATTACAAATAACAAACTCTCAACATTTATAAGCCCTGATGAACCAATTAAGTATCTCATTACTGTAATTTGGCAAATAAATAAATGGCTTCCAGGCTTCAACTGGTTGCGATTATAATCCAGTCTTTCAAAGTATAGAAAAATACTGGAATTCTAACTTGACTATGAGTTTTATTTTGATTGATTTAATATACAAGTACAATTGTTACATCTAGACCAGGGTCGAGCAAGTGGAAGGGGGTGAGCTTTTAATGGTAAAAAACAAAAACGGTTTATCTCGATTTCCGGCAAAACTACAAGTCCTATGGAAAATAGTTAAATGGCAAAGTTGTAGGTAATGAAAAGATCTTTTTCACCTACACTTTTTTCACATAACCCCAACATTTATGTGATAAATAAAAATAACCAAGTTTTTGGTTTTTTGTTTTTATCTTTTACAAAAAAAATATTTTTCTTCACGAAATTTGGTGAAGGCTTACCTTTTTATGTCCTAAACACACTGTAATTTTTTTGATTTAAAATATTAATTTTTTCACCTTATTTTGACTTAATATCGAAAAAGCACCCTAATTTTCAATCGAAAATTCTCGCGTCAAAATATCTGCTTTTTTAAAAAAGTCGGTGAACTTTTTGTTTGTTGAAATCTCTGCTTTCTGATGGTGTAAAAAATATACATTACTATGGCAAAAATTGCAAAGAAACGAAAAAAACTCGAATCCGAAAACCATTATGTACAATTTTGTAGGTAGGATTTAAAGTGGATTTCATCTAAAAAATGTGACCGATGCTATTTTTTTCAGTAAAAAAGTTGATTCATTAAAGTCTGATTACATTTATGTCATAGAAAATCTCATAATATATAAATATTCATGTAAATCGTAGTATTGAATTTAGATACTTTACATTGATTATGTTATTCATTATAATATTTTTAAAAACATTAATCTTGTTATTCATAAATACCTAATCTTGATTTATAATCACTTATCTACTAGTTTTTGTCTCTTTGATGGCATTTCTCCATCGTTAGATTCGACAAACCTTCCCGATTCTAGTAGATCTTCGAAATCTTCAAGACCATTACCGTCTTCGTCTCCAATAATATTATTCCCAGTCTGCATTGGTTCTTCATCCACAATTTCATCTGAATCATAAACTTCTTCTTAGCGTTTTTCTTCCACATTGAAGCATTTTTCAGAATCATGACATTTTGATTATAAATTTGTGCATTTTAATCAATGTTTTCGGCAGCCACATTTTAAACTGTTACATCCAGTTTCACAGCTGCAGCAAATACATTTGAGCAATGTTTCCGGAATTAATTCCTTTTCTGTAAATTCGGGCATAATGTCACTTTGATGTTGCTTCCAGCCCCAATCTGTTGCTGTCAGTTCATTACCCAGCCAAGTTTGAAGCTTTTCGAGTAATTAAAATATACATTTTAATAAATAGCTCAAAATTGTACATAATGATTTTCGGATTCGAGTTTGTTTCGTTTCTTCGCATTTTTTGAGAACATTTATCATAGTAATGTATATATTTTTTTGCATCATCAGAAAGTAGAGATTTCAGCGAACAAAAAGCTCACTGACTTCTTCAAAAAAGCAGATATTTTGACGTGAGAATTTTCGATTGAAAATTAGGGTGCTTTTTCGATATTGAGTCAAAATAAGGTGAAAAAATAGATATTTTGAATCAAAAAAATTACAGTGTGTTAAGGACATAAAAAGGTGAGCTTCCATCAAGTTTCGTCAAAAAAGTTTCCTTTTTGTAAGAGATAAAAATAAAAAACCAAAAACTTGGTTATTTTTCACATAAATTTTGAAGTTATGTGGAAAAAGCTTTGATACAAAAGTCGTGGATCTTTTTATTACCTACAACTTTTCTATTTAACTTTTTTCCATAGGACTTGTAGTTTTGCCGGAAATCGAGATAAACCGTCTTTTACCCTCAAAAACTCGACCCGACCTCAGATCGCCCGTAAATTATTTTTCCTCTCATTTTTGTGACATTCTCTTCCTTTTTCGATGGGTTTCATCCAACTATTATCTTTTTTCACTCTTTACTATTTTCAAAGGCTTCAGCCCTGGTCTAATCTACGTGCAGAAGCTAACTAGTTGCATTATTGATATTTATAATAAAGTAGTGAAAATCGAATGAAATAGATATATTATCCAGGCTTATAATTAATTATCACGTGATGGCTGATTCTATTCAATATTTTTCTAGAATTTAGGTGACTAAATATGATGTAAATCATAATATCTACCTGAAGTCATAATTTAGGATTTGCGAAACAAAAAGGAGCTGATTTCGAATGGGATGTGGAGATACGCCCGTAGGTGGTGTAATTTCATTTCACTGACATTGACGGAATAATTATTAGAATAAAGAAAAATAATATTTACTGAGGGAATGTGATGCTAAAATATTTGTTTTTGGGTATCTCAGAATACCGACATGCGGCATGGTTGACCATATTCAAAAATTTGAGTTGATACTCCAAACCAAAAAACCACAAGGGACGTAGGACGCTTTGAATGACTCATATTTGGGGGGGTATAAATATCTCCACTTCCGTCTCGCCAACTCATTTATGTTCGGGTAGCAAATGTTCTTTCCTCTCACTATTTATTCTAAGATTTAAATCGAAGAATGATTGCTAACAAAATGACTAATTATATTTATAACTACATTATTTCTTATACAATACGAGTATACAATCATGAATAATAAGAGTTCCTTCTTAGGTATATATTCGCAAGTGAAATGAATGATAATGTAAAATATCATTCAATCCATTAAAATGGGGTAGGTTAATTTGTTATATCTATAACCATAAAAAAATTAATTATCATATAAAAATTATTGTATTTACACGAGTTGTTTATCGATGAAATTTGTCAATAAAACCCCATTTTATTGTCTTTTGCACTAGCATACCTGTCGGGGATATTCACACATTGAGAAATAAGTAGTCAATTTGCCCGACACATCCGTTATGGTTTATTTTGCTAAGATTTTCGGCAACTTCACACCTGTCAGCGACCAATTCTGCACCAACCCAGTTGTACCTTGACTGTATCCTGCGCCAATCAAAGTACCGGAGGGATAGGATAAATAATCCTGTTCAGTAATAGAATGAGTTTCAATCGACTTTGTTCATGTTGAAGATCATATCACTTTTTAGATTCCAACTCTTCCACTATATTGAATAGGTCACAATTCTACATATAATCCGCAGAAGTATCTGGAAGTGAGAAATTCTGATGTCGAATAGGTAACAATTACTAGTAGCAGCAGTACTATGTAATTCATTAGTACAATATAATAATACTTTGAATGTGAGCTGTTGTCGCTCTTATGTATGTTGTGTGATAATACATTCTCCAAAATGAAGTACACAAAGAATGTATGCAGATCTAAATTAACCGATAAGCCTCTTAAATCTCTTTTAATAATTGGTACAAGTTAAAATTGGTTCACAACTACAAACTATTGTTAGTGAAAAATCACAATTACATAAATCTTATTAGTATCTTATATGTAATAATGTTTGTAATGGTAGTGGGATTCTTTTCATTATTTATTGATTTTTATGCTTAGTTGAATTTTCTGCGTATTATACCTGATATTAAGCTTTGTCTAGGAAGTAAATAGAACCGAGTTATTATCTTTCTGTGTCTCTTTATCCAACACACTGATGACACTGGCGGGCCGGATTCGGCCCGCAGGCGGTAGTTTGGAGACCTCTGCGTTAGAGCATGTTTTCAGTCTTTAAGTCCTCGCTAAATTAGCGACCCCAAGAACCTGATAGCTACAGCTTAAAAACATGAGCAGTTTTTGAAAAATTGCATTTGGTAATTATTGACATACTTCAATTATTGTCAATTAAATAATTGGCTCCGGGAGTTCCGACCATATGTAAGTGGTTCTTATGGGCTAAATTGAGTTATGCATTCATTCGAAAAGCTATATTGCTACAAAATTTCTTTATCCATAATTGACTCGATTATTGTCAATAGCTAGTGTCAATTATAATGGAATAAAAATCTTTTGTCTACTAGTCAGTGATAACTTTCCGACTACAAATCATATTCCGGAATATTGATTATCCATTTTTACATGACGATTCATAGTCATTGCATCTATTATGTCTTCCAACATTCAACTCTTGAATCACTTACACAAAATAAAATCCTTCACAAGTCTGTAATTTTAAAATGTTGGATTCAGTGTTCTGAAAGAATCTATGGTTCCATCTTTCTCACTGAAAAGTTGATCTCTTGATCAAAATCTTTGAAATCGAACGTAGGAAATGAACTCGATGAATAATCTCTGCTCATTTTAACGAATTCGAGAGAATAAAAATATTGTTGGTATGGATTTTTTATTGCTTTATCTGATTTTCAGCTTTTAAAAGCAAAGAAGCCACTTTTGTGTTTTACCATGAATGATAACGAGTTTGGAAAGCTGTATATATAACAACAGCACAGTTATGTACAACTATTATATTCAACGATAAAGGCCATAGAAGGAGCATATGTCTGAGCATATCTTCACAAGCTTGAAGTGATTACGATTATGTTGAAAGTTTGAAATCCTTTGATGTTTACAAGCATTCTTATTCAAATAACGCATACTGCCGTTTTCCTCTTGTTAACCAAATAGCTGCTTAATGTGACGTCCGTTTTAATGATAGCTGAAACAAGTTCATCAAACTTAATCGATTCCAAATGAACGGATATAGTACCTACCTTTCTTATTCAACTCTTGTAACTACCAGAAGTTTACTGGTGATTGGGATCCGGTGATATAGACTACAAAATACTGTCTTTGAGATAAAATCTGAATTCTTCTTCCAATGCGCATTCTCTATGTTTTTTAATAGTTCCTTCCTTGAATATTGAAACACAACTAAGTATTCTGCAGTTTCCATTTGAATTGAATTAAAAATCGGGGAATTTTTCCTAGATATGCCCCAGGGGCTCATGGAGGTACTTGTAATAATGAATTGTTTTCAATAGAAAGTTAATCAAAATCAATGCAATGGTCTCTATGTTCATACATTTCTATAGCTTCCATTGTCCGTAAGTAATGTCGGTCGCTGTAATTTAAGAGATAAAATCTCGTTTCTGTGCTTGAATAGTTTGTGAGACATGATTTTTGCTGATTTATCAATGTTATCAGTGTGAACATGATAAAGCTACTATTTGAACCTGGTAGAAATATTCCTCTGAGCCAAGATAACAATTATTACAACCACTTATAATAATTTCATGCATTTAGAAACAGAATAACAATAACTTTGCTCGAAATTCGACGGCTTGAGTATATCGCGTTTTTTCTAATCTTAGCTTTAAATTCGGTTCACATACGTTTTCTATAACCGCAATGGATGTCGTTTCTGTATTTGTTAATACTTACCACTCGAGTTATTTGAGCAGCTGAAAACTATTCGGTTATTGAGAGAGAAAATTTATTAAAATGGAAAAGGAAGTTCCACTCTAAATAGGATATCACCAAATCTCATTGAAATTTCATCGTGAATCAACATATTGGTGATAAATTAATGTGGATTTAAGAGAGAATTCGATTTTCATTCAAGTATGTTCATCATTCAAAATTAACATCATAATGTTAGAGCAGCCCGGCTCTATTGTTTGAGAATTCTGAATGCTATCGTTCTACCGTTTCGGTAATATATCCCTCTATATGAATTTATTCCACCGAATGATTCTGAACCTGCAGTTGAATTTTTCAGGTCCAACCTGACTCGAATCCCGCATGATAAGTAAGGCGGAATCGTTTTATCTTTGTATATGTCCTTGGATGTGGAAGTAGTTTCAATACGCATTACGTATATTAAAATTTCATGTATTGTCTTCATTTATTTGTTTTCAACTAGTCATATCAAGTGTGAACAATTTTCTTATGATTATAAATCTTGTGATTTATCCTCGTTAACGTATCTCGAATTTGGGGGAAAGAGGTTGATAGTGTAATGAAAATTTAGTACAGGTAATTTACAATATCAGAAAACAAAATCATACTTAGAAAATTAAAATTTCATATATAATTAAAATATCTCAGAAATAGTGAATGAATTTCTAAAATAAACACAAATTAGTTCACACCCGCTTCAAGGAGGGTGATATGATACCACAGCTGGCATGGTCAAAACCGTTTTGAATAATTTCACGAGAGTTTTGTTCTAAAGGAAATCATAAGCCTGTCAATATCGCAGACCATCTGGGAAAAGTAATTAAAAAGGCGGAGACCTCATTATATGTGGCCAGGCGCTCCTTCGGGAAAAAATGGGGGCTACGACCAAACATGCTCTACTGGTTGTACAACATGGTGGTTAAACCCGCAATAACCTACGCCTCTTTGGTATGGTGGCCTAAAACACAACGAAGAGGGGCCATGACAAGACTAACCAAGGTCCGGAGACTTGCATGTTTCGGGATCACAGGTGCCATGAAATCTACGCCCACTGCAGCAATAGAAACACTACTAGGATTGCCTCCCCTCCAATTGGTAATTCAAGGAGAGGCCAGGCTTGGGCTTTCAGAATGAAAAATACACTGGAGAATGTTCACTTTGAAGCAAGACACATGAGTATCGTAAAAATCGTGACCACGGACGTGTTAGGCATGAGAACAGATCACATTCCAAAGCGATACTTATTCAACAACACATTCAGGGTATCAATACCAGAAAGGACTGAATGAGGACATACAAACCTGTGCGACATTCTACAGGAAATATCTGGTATACAGACGGTTCTAAGACTAAAGAAGGTGCAGGTGCAGGAGTATATTCAAGAAACTCAAAGACTGGCTTCAGCTATTCATTGGGTAAACACACCTCTGTCTCCAATGCAGAGGTATATGCAATCTTCCAATGTATGAAGGAAAACAATCGGAGAGCCATCGAAGATGATCAGATCCACATATTGACAGACAGTCAGGCTGCACTTAAGGCAATGAGAAGTCAGGAAGTGACATCCCGTCTGGTATGAACATGCAAAAAAGAGCTTGAAATACTGGCAGACCGAAACCGCGTTAAGCTGATTTGGATGCCGGCACATCAGTGAACGACAGGCAACGAAAAAGCCGACGAACTTGCAAAAAGAGGGTCAGAGAATCCACCAGATCCAGAACAGACTACGGGAGTACCAAAACGTACAGCACGAAGGTCTGTAGAAGATTGGATCGTGTAAAACTACAAAGAATATTGGGAAAAAATCCCAGGAAACGGACATGGGAAGAAATACATCGAAGCTCCGTGTAACAAAAGAACGACAGACCTATTAGCACTAAATAGGGAAAAATAAAGTCTTAACAGGGATCATGACTGGCCATGCGCCAACAAAAGGGCACCTAAACAAAATGGGACTGTACAATGGCGACCTGACATGCAGACTTCGCGGTGAGGATACAGAAACAGTGACACACATATTGTGTGAATGCGAGGCACTGGATCACAAACGAAAGTCAATTTTTGGAAAGCCTAGCGGTGAACCAGAATTATACAGTTCCCACCCTGTAAAGGACCTATTCAAACTCGTATAAAGTAGAAAAATACTTGAGTGGATACCGTAAAGAAACGAAACATAGGCGAGATACAATGGGCCAGCAGGCCTAAGTATCACCGGAGGCAATAGTCAGACAAGCCTACAAAGGGGGTAAGTTTTTAGTGAGTATGCCTGGAATGGTGACTCTCACAGTAGACCTTGAGATTCAAATGCTCATAACCTCCCCATAAAGTGTTTTCTTCACCTCCGCAACAAAAAAGAGAAAAAAATGTTACATAATTAATCAAAAATGTATAACTCGTAAATCGGGACGTAACGTAGTATCTAATCATCAAAATTGTAATTGAATATAGTTTTAATTATAGTTGAAATGAATAATAAAGTAGAAAATCAGTTAGTTATATTCAGAAAAGGACAAATAAGTTTAGAAATCCTCAACGTAAAGATTCTGAATGAGAGGCCTGAAGAAAGGGGAAAATAATTATAAACTCTCTAACTGATTATTGGTTCAACCATCCTTCCAAATTTACTAGTAATATAATTGATACAAATTCAAAAGCAGGATCACTATAAGTAAAACGAATGGATGAGCAATTCGGGGATCCTTTCCTATTTGTAGAAAAAGTACGCATTATAAATATCATCCAAAACGCGAAAAACCTTCAGTCATATTTTCTAACTTGAATTAGTCTCTTGGAAAATCACGTTTCACTTTGTCATTTTCAATTGAATTGACCTTAATAGATCATTCAGAGTGTTTTGGGTAAGAGGGTGTTTACGCTAAGATCAGAGTCTTAGTTTTATTCAAGTTCAAGTCAATTATACATTTGATCAGTTCATAGCTCTTTGATTCCCCAGGTTCATTCTGGTTGGGGAATCATTTTAATAATCTCAGTTCATTCCTGTAGTTTAGTTAATTTAGATTCTCTAGGTGATTTTATTTAACTTTAGGTTTCATTCTTGGATTATTCTTATTGATAATTTTATAATATTAGCAATAAAGTCAAATATAATATTCTTTTATTATCTTTAATTATAAGAGACATTTTATTATTATTATCTTTTATTGTTGTTTATTAAATATTTCGTTTTTGTCGAGTTCGAGTTTCTCTTATTAATATTAGCGTTCACACTTGCACATACCTTTCAGTGTGTTTAAATCTTAAGCGTTTTGTGAAATAAAAGGGTAAGTATGTCAATTATATTTTTCAGGTTTGTTCTGGCTAATAAAAGAGTGGGATCAAACTTCAACGTGTCATGGTTCTCTAAATTAAATGGCCACACTGTACATAAATCAATGTTGGTGAATAGGGATAATGTAAATTAATTTAAGTGAAGTTTTGTAGAGTTTCATAGAGAAAGAACTATGTTACAATAGTATGACAAGAGATATGAAGGAAACTCCCAATGGAGATGGGTCCACAAATGGTTGGTTTCTGAGGTTTATTCCCGCTTGTAGCATTTGTACGTTTATTCGCTTATCTCTTGTTTTATTACATTTTCGTATTATAGTCAATAGATTGATGTTACGTCATACATGGAGTTTGTGGTTGAGATTCAGTGGTCAGACGTCTGTATCGGGGATACCTTTATTTTAGAATTATGAACGAATCATTGAGTCATCGCAATTCTGTTTGCTCACTTTCCAAAAGAAAGTTATCGAAGGAAGAAATTTTTCATGCTTCGGAATGTACCATTGTGATATGGTAGTGCGCATTATAGTGTAGCAATTCGTTGCCCAACAGTAAACAAAATCGTTGAGAGGATGTGCATCCGATTATATTTCAGCTGCTCATATAACTGTGGTAAGTTTCAATGAATACAGGAACCACATCTGTTTCAATCATCAAAAACGTATGTAAACTGAATTTAAAACTAAGATTAGAATGAATGCGATACATTCAAACCTTCAAATTTCGAGCGATGTTGCTGTTATTCTGTTTCTAAATGCATGGAATAATTATAGGTGGTTGTAATAATCTTGGCTCCACTCAAAGACATATTTCTACCTTGTTCGAATAGCATTTTTATCATGTTCAAACTGATAACATTGGAATATCATGAGACCATGTTTCAGGAAGTGATCATTCAAGCACAAAATCAACATTTTCTCTCCTAAATTACAGTCACGGACAATGGAAGCTATAGAAATGCATGAACATAGAGACCATTCCATCGATTTTGAATAACTTTCGGTTGAAAACAATCCATTATTACAAGTACTTCTATAAGCCTTCACGGCATATCTAGGAACAATTACCCGATTTTCAATTCAATTCAAATGAAAACTGCATAAAACTTAATTGTGTTTTGATATTCAAGGAAGGAAGAGCTTTATATGAACCATTAGATAACATAGAGAATGCTCCTTGAAAGAAGAATCCAGATTTCTCTCTTCTCGAAAACAGTATTTTGTAGTGTTCATCAATACCAATCACCGGTAGTAGTTACAAGCGTTGAATAAGAAAGGGACTTTATCCGTTCATTTGGAACCGATTACGTTTGATGAACTTGTTCCTGCTATCAATAAAACGAGCGTCACATTAAACAGCTATTTGATTAACAAGAGGGAAACGGCAGTATGCGTTATTTGAATAAGAATGCTTGTAAACATCAAACGATCTCGAATTCTCGTAATCGTAACCACTTCAAGCTTGTGCTCAGACATATGCTCTCTTCTATGGCCTTTATCGTTGCCATATAGAAAATAATAGCTGTACATAATTGTGCTGATGTTATAAATCGTTATCGTTCATCGTAAAAAATAAAAGCGGGATCTTTGATATTGAAAGTTGAGAATCAGATGAAGCTATACTACAGTTTTCGTGACATGAAAAATTTCTTCGTTCGATAATTTTTTTATTTGAAGAGTAGGCAAAATCGTTGGGTGTACAAACGAGAGCATTCGATGGCCAAACGAACTGCCATACTATAATTATCGTTGCTATATAATAACATTTACTAAGAAATTTATCACCAAAATTGTCTTCAAATAAAAGAGAAATGTTTATTTGTGCATTAAATACATACAGTTAGGTGGGAGACGGTACCTTGTCTTATCTATACCACGGAAATAGTAATTATGGAAATACAACTGCTATCCCTGAAAGCGTTACAGGATCTTTAAACTTCTCGCTTCAGCCGCAAGTATCACTGTAATCGGATATCAGAATGCTATAATATGTATAATAAAACTTGCACGCTATACAAATGCACGATTTTAATACAGAGTGGAAATAAGAATTGTATGCTATTGCGAAACGTCTTAGAACTTGTCACACTGCTCCAGTATATAAAACGATAGGAGTTGTATTACAATCCATTATGTCAATCGCACATTGTAAGGATAAAATTGGCAGGCCAAAACTACCCTCATTGCACTTTGGCACCTACGAAATCGAAGGATCCTCTTCCGACGTCCTGAACGAAAGTTTAAATTCCTAACAGCTAGAATCCTGCAACAAGGAAACAATCTAATCAAACCTTACCAAGACGTCCAGAAATTTACTCCCCTCATTCTCCGATTACCATGCACCGCGTAAACTAGAGTGTCTCAAGTGTCTAAGTGAAAATGAAAAACATGTAAAATCGGAAAGCGCTTAGCAATAAATCAGAATGCCGCAAAAAACATCGCGTTCCAATCATTAAACAAGGTTATCAACTAAATAAGGAGAGCGCAAACGTTAAACCAAGAGCACTCCTCCACGAATCTTACCTAACTGTATAAACTTAAGAATTGCATTATATAAATATAGAATAGCACATTTGTCTTCGAAATCCGAGTTTTCTGAGGTTTTATCGGATGCATGTATGAAGACCGAAATCGGCCTCAGACGCACCTCTCATTTTCCTTTAGTTAACTTCAGAATCTCTATATGTATCAACTATATAATAATTTTATTTTTTGTGAACCATTTTCAACAATCATATTGTAAACTATCATCTAATTCTCACAACCAAGGGCTGAAGTAGAACTCAGGATCTGATAACTGCCTCGCCCCCCAAATATCTTGAGAAAACTTCGTATCCCACCACCTCTTAAAATGAAAATATACGTTTTCTGAACTTAAATTTTTTGAATTTGCATTACCATCGCTTCTAACACCGTGACACGTCTGACGACACAACTGTCATCCGCCATTCATTATTGGCCCGAGAGGAGACAGAGATTTCTAGATCTCTCTCTCTCTCTCTCTCTCTCTCTCTCTCTCTCTCTCTCTCTCTCTCTCTCTCTCTCTCTCTCTCTCTCTCTATTTGTCTCTCTTTCTCTCTGTCTCTCTGTCCCTCTGTCTCTCTGTCTCTGTGTATCTCTGTCTCTCTGTCTCTTTGTCTCTCTGTCTCTCTGTCTCTCTGTCTCTCTGTCCCTCTGTCTCTATGTCTCTCTGTCTCTCAGTATCTATGTCTCTCTGTATCTCTGTCTCTCTGTCTCTCTGTCTCTCTGTCTCTCTGTCTCTCTGTCTCTCTGTCTCTCTGTATCTCTGTCCTCTCTGTCTCTCTGCCTTTCTGTATCTCTGTCTCTCTGACTCTTTGTCTCTTTGTCTCTTTGTCTCTCTGTCTCTCTGTCTTCTCCAATGCTCGTGTCTGGACTTTCTATATACTCAAGATGGAAATGACCCCCAGATATAAATCAAACTCAGTCTTGGAGATTCTTAAGCCCCACAGTGATCCAATATGTCGTTATATAACAAGTCCATTGATGATCATTGTGTTCAAATTTAATCCGTGAGATGGCGCTAGAGTCATGTTCGATCCCATGAACTAACCACAAGTGTTTTAATGAAGATTCGTAACAATCGAAATGTTTTATTTATGTTCATTCACAGGGATAAGTGGAATATCAGAAACAATGCCAGGGCCATGCGTTGCTAGAGATATTGTTTGCTAATACTAAGCATACTTCTAAGTTCCTAAATATGCTGATTATTCTATATTTAATGCAAATTTAAACGTTGCATACGGAAATTAAGTAATGTTGAATTTGAAATATTCTATTTTGCTTGATAGGATATTGAAGGTTTTTTAGTGGCATTCTGAATATTACAAAAACTATCGATTATGTAGGTATGCTAATGACATGATTATCGAATTAGAAATAAACAAGCAATATTACAATGTGATATTCGCAATATTCTTGCAATGTTATGTGTTTGCGGAATGATTAAGGAGAAATATACGTTTCAGGTCTGATTTTGTAGTTTCAACATTGTTCTGATGAAAACTGAAGAAATGTGAAAATGATGTTGCAGTGATGTCTGATCATTAATCGCGGAGTAATCTTGAAATCGTCAAATGAGAATGTACATGAAAAAGTCACTGGATTGATTTCGAACTAATTCAGACAATTCCGCTCGGGAAATATCATCCGAACAGTCAATATTTCAAATTTAAGTTATTATTCACAAAACTGTTGAAGATGCAGGTAAATGAACCTCAAACAGTGACTTTTGCAGAATGTTTCACCTGATAGGTCAGTCCCCTGGATACAGCTGAGTTGGAAAAGATATCTGAATGAAATTCCTTCTTACAATCTAATATAATCATTTACAATATTCAAAATTAACTTTGGTGACACCAAGAAGACACTAATGCAACTCACCAATGTTGGAGTATGACAAATAACGAGCTTTTCTAAGGAGACATGATTAGTAACCGAAAACTAGTAACATCGGTTCTAGACTATGGAAGAGCTCACACTGTGGTTACGCTGTAACACTATGAATGATGAACAATCAACTGCAGCTCACTCTGACGGTGTCTACTTAGTAGCTGAAAGGTCCTCAATACATTAACACTATTTTCAGTGGATAAGTGTGATTGCTCATTTATAGTGAAAGTAATAACACTAATAACATGGGAACAAACACAAACGTACTTTTGGACAGCAGTACTTAGAGCCTCAACGTAGACACAATCATTTGTCAATGACGAAATTCCAATATCTCCATGTCATCATGTTGTCCTGCCATAGTCAAAGTATACAGGACTGCCGGAGCCTCCCTTCTACTCTTTTTAAAATTCGAGTGCAAGCTGATTGGTCGTTTATTTCGTTTATTTAATGTTATTGGCGACGATATAATATGATGTTGTTACGTGCCGGCGATGTGATTGGAGGAGCTAGGTGACGTCACCTAGCGCGAGAAACTATGGAAGGGAGGCTCCGACAGACCTGTATACTTTGGCTATAGTCCTGCCCCAGAACCTTGGATAATGAAAGCTTTCTGAAAAAAAGCCAAACAGAAAGACTTTACTTTTTTCTTTCGAATGCTAACAGTTCACACATTTCCTGTTTGTTTGATGGGCTAGTGATTATGTAGACAGTCAAAATAACTATCACAGACTATCTCATAACATAAATATCAGTGTCCATTCAAATATACCTTCATAGACAAGACAAAAAGTATAATTTGAAGTCTTCCTATGCTTTTTGCTGTTTCTTTCATACTCAATATGCATTGAAACCTTGGAAATAGGGGATGGCAAGGCCAATTCCCTCATACAATGTGAATCTAAATTTTAGTCAAATTTAGCACAAGAATAATTCTCCCTAGGACTATAATTCAACGTACATTCACGTCGTGTGTTGTGTAAATTGCGAAACGTGTACACATTTTTACATCAGTATATTAATTAACGGAAAAATGAAGCTGTTGGTACTTCTATTTTTCGACCTAACATGTATCTTCGAAGATGATATTGTTGGTCCAAGATTTTAGAGTTAAAACTATAAAAACGATGGAAACTGGTTTTGCGTTGTACTTTGTAGGTATTTCATGCTAGTGCACTAATATTTTCTTCTAAAACATAGAATTTCGATGATTATGATGAAACGTATCAAGAAAACTTCCGTGATTGGTTTGAATTTCAACTTTTAGTGATTTTAGAAGAACCCTTCATCATCTTTGTGGATTATGAATAAGCTGCCAACAAGCACCTTCATGAACTATGATGCATTCATTTCCAGTTTTATACGAACTTTTTTCAAAGTTTTGGGACGGTTTTGTGGATGTGACAATTTTACAACGCGACCTGTAAGGCTGTTTGTGACACTTTTTTAATAACTTGTTGAACTGAACTATATTAAGATATAGTTGAGACCAAACTTCTTCCGTGAATCACGATGTTATTGTTTTTCCTTCTGAATCCAAATAGTTGCTTTGCATCGATCAACAATTTCCAGACTTTTTTAAAAATTTTAGAGAGAATTTCAAATGCTTTGTGTCTGTCGCAAAAAATTATTATATGTGGAGATGTTGATGTGCATTTCAACTTTTTAGAGTGTGCAAGAGCCATTTGTGACTTACTCAGCTCAGCAAAAAATATCCGAGTAAACTGCCTTGACAACATTTTCCCATATTTTAGTGCTGAAAACGAACATGCTGTTACTTGGAATTTAGATTTTTCATACCACTCTTCCTGACATACAAACCTTTAACAGAAAATCTTCAAAATTTCCTCCGGTCTTTCCATCAAAATTTTCTCGATTTCTTCTACATTGCATTTCCGGAGAGGCAGTTTCACGCCAGGAATGATATTGCAACAAATCACTGGTTCACATATGAATCAAGCAATGAAAGAAATAATGAATAATTTGTATTTGTCTTTCAAAACTAGTGATGCCAAGCTGATGAAAAAAACTTTGAAAGTTCCTCTAATTCGAGTTAAACTATGTGGAACATCATAAACAATGAACAGTTTGAAGATAAAGTAGTAAAAAGTAATATTAGTTCAAATGAATTCAATAAACTCTTTGTCTTCACCTCACACAACATACACAATGCTTTACAGGACAGTTATGAGCCTTGTCAAGACGAGTTTTATGAGAATACACTCGATAATGTTAGAGAAGTAATACTATCACTAAGAACAGCCGGTTTGAGATTATTATGGTCTATAAATTCAGCTATCTAGAAAAATATAACAGCTTCATTTATCCTCTCACAAATCTTATAAAACGATGTCTGAAGAATGAAATTTTTCCTGACTGCTTGAAACCATACCCTTATTCAAAAAAGTTGAACTTATAGTAGATAATTTCAGGCCGATATCACTCATACCGACTCTTGCAAAAATTATATCAAATCAAATTTCGGAGTATTTTGAGCATAACAAATTGTTTTCAGAACAGCAGTATGGTTTTAGAGAGGATCGAAGTACGATAGGGACCATTAGTGAAATTGTAGGAAGTGTGACTCTTTCATTTGAATTGGGAGCAAACTCAGTGAAGCATTTTCTAGATTTGTCAAAGGCCTTCGGTTACTTTTCACATTCTTTCCGTATTGAAAAGTTGGGAAAATATTATTTGTATGATGTTAGTTTATGAGTCGCTCGTACCTTACCAACAGATCCAAACTGTCGATGTAAATGAGAATTGGTCTGACCTTGAACTTGTTGATATCTATTTACATTCAGCCATGAGACCAGTTCCTCATAGTGAAAATTTGCCAATACCAGTTGCATCTGCATCCGTTGAGATCGACGATACACAATCCTCCACTTCAAGCCAATGTGTTGATGAGGACGATAACTCTGAGCTTGAAGAAATTTTAACCAAACCACGCTTGATAACTCAAGGAGATCTGAAAGATTTCGTCCGCGATTTAAATTTGTTGAAAAATCAGTCAGAACTATTAGGATCTCGATTCAAAGGATGGAATTTCTTACATCATGAAACTAAGATCAGACATTTTGAAATCGTGATCAACACTTCAGATCATACTTTTCTCAAGATTTGGTGTATTATAATGATATAAATTAGATTATGAAGATTTTTTTAAATCGATTTTGATTCCTCTCAGTGACTCTTCTGGAACAAGTTTAAAAGCAGTGTTACTGTATAACGGAAATATACTTCCTTCTGTACCTCTGGGCGCATGTTGCTAATATGGAAGCAACTTATGAAAACATGATGTTATTACTTGAAAAAATCATATATATTCTTTCTAAAGCTGTGGCGATTTGAAAGTTGTTGCCCTATTACTCGGACTACAGCTGGGTAATACCAAATTCTGCTGCTTTTTATGTGAATGGGACAGCCGAGACAGAACAAATCACTATCATACAAAAATATGATGACCTTCGCGTGCATCCTCAATTCCTGGACACAAAATTGTGAAGTATTAACCCCTTGTAGAGTCATACGAAGTACTTCTTCCACCATTGTATAACGAATCAGGCCTGATCAAAAATTTTGTAAAGGCAATGGATTGGAATGGGAGTGGATTTTTGTATCTAAAGAAAAATTCCACAGAATAAGTGATGCGGAGATGAGGAAGGGTATTTTCGTAAGACCTCAAATCAGGGAGTTAATAAAAGATCCGGTATTCGAAGAAAAATTGAGCCGTTTGAAAAAATCAGCATGGAAATCTTTTAAGATTGTTTTTGCAAAATTTTTTAGTAACCGTAAGAGTGAGAACTAAAAGAGTTGGTCGGCCAGCTATTGTTGGCTTATCAAGCATTGGGTTGCAACATGTCACTCAATATTCATTTGTTAGACCCACACCTGGATTTTTCCCTGAGAAATTGGGGCTGTGAGCGATGAGCTCAGAGAAAGGTTTCATCAGGACATTTCTAAGATAGAAGAACATAATAATTAAGCTTTCTTACATTTTCGGTTTGGGAGGTCACTGTTTTTTGAAATATTTCAAATTACTTAAAAGAATAAAATTCTTGGTTAACGGATTGTTTGTTCTTCTGCCAACCACCTATTAGAGTAAAAAATGTCATAAAAATCTATGTGGCACGACAAAGTAACAATTTTTGTTTACCAGTGTTATTATATTAATAACTCCAGACCAAATTGAGAATATTTGAATCATTTCTGAACCAAGAATGTAATTTGAATGAGTACTCATTCTACATTGAACAATCTTGCTGTCGGATTAAATTCCATGTAACAGGAACAGGATTATATGCCGATGTTAATCGTTACAACTGGCACTCAAGATTGGAATAGTTGGCGAAACGTTTCTTAACATGAATAATTGAGAGGATGCTAGATATATCATACAGATTACTCTATTAAGTCATGCAAAGTTCATGTAAGTTCCCATACAATGAATCACTTGGTGTAGTATCAATGTAGAATGGTCTACGTATTTAGAGTTCTTGGAGCACAGTATGCTATGAGTTGATAAGCCACAATTAAGTTGTATTGATAATGCATCGCTAAACATACAGTGTAAAAAGACAACATCAATAATTATCGTGTCATTACTGTAAGTAATGAATCAAGCTTGATTGAAGCGTTCCTATTTTCAGGTTATTAAGTGAAGTTTTATGTATAAATTCGGTTCGAATGAACAAGGTATTAATTAATTCCTGTAGGTAATAAATGTCATTCAATTAGACGATATTCAATATTTACTTGGAAAATAATCAAGGCCCCTTTGATAATGTGCATATCGAGTACTTGCATTTTTACGTCCCTCACTGAACACATTGTAAGGGAGTATTGTAAACGGCGGATTTTCGTGGAAGCGTTTTGAGTCATTCTGAATCAATCTAGGTTTTTTTCAAATTGCGCCATTCCCATTTGTTGTACGAATTTGAAAATTTGCAAATAGCTTTAAAGGAGTGAAAATAGATATATTGTTTTGGAGCACTGTAGCCCTTTACAAGTGGTATTTTTGACATCCATCTTCTGTTTTCGGAACTATTGTATTTTATTGAACCATCATGACAACCAATTCTTATTTCAAAATTTGAATGACGTCACACTTACCACATCGGAGTGTAACAGAATCTTAACTAGTAAGTAAGCATTGAGAAGAATTGCGTGAATCCAATAAATTCAAAGGCAGAATTTAGAAATCCTTTACATCGGAGTCCAATTCAAAAGGGCGATAGTGGTAAATTCAATGGAATTATCTATGTATTTGCAAATATAATTCGGTCCTTGATTGAATTGAACAAGTTTCGGGAGAAAATATTCTTGACCTCATCTCTAGATGAAACTTGGATATTTCCAAATGGAGTTATTGCTCGCTCATGGCAGGACTTGAGATAAGCGAAGCATTGAGAACACAAAAGCCGATAGAAAGAGCTTTGTTTTAATGGAAGTATTTCAGTTTCGTGATGACAATACGCTGACAATCGAGAATGTTTACATTGAGCAATTGGTATCAGTTGTAAGTGACTCACGTATCTTGAATAGTAAGATTCTGGGAATAGCTGATCTTGAAAATTCTTGGCTTTGAGATGGATTCCGCGTCACAATAGCACGACTTGATGCCGCCGTTTCGCCAACCTTTACAGGTGGATATTCAGACCAGGGTTGAATTGGAGCTGATTCTTCTGTTTTCTGTAATGTCATTCATTGTTAGAAGATAACTTTACACTGCACAGTTCAGTTCTTTTATTTCGGTGGTTAACTCCGTTCATGCACCTGAACCTGCCATTATGTGATCATGCCCGAACCGGTTTCCAAATGTTGGAGAGGTAATATTCTAAATCACGGTTTAGTTTATTTGGATGTTCAGGATTTCTACCACACCTTAAGAGTTTTTCGCAAATAGAAATTTGGGGCTCGGGCTAGGGTCTTAGTATTTTCAAAAATAGTTCTAATTATCATTCTTTGCATGTCTTTCCTGATATATTTAAAATTATGATTTATTTTAATTTGCATTGTAAAATTGCGCTTAGTAAAGTCAATCAATTTTGTCGCAAATTGGTTGGAATACAAAAACGTGTGAAATAAAATGAAGGTAATACAATATCACTATAGTTCATTATATTTATTTATTATGCAAGGTGCTTTTTTGAAGCGGTAACTTCTTTAGGAGCGTTGAGATATTTCAGATGGGGGGTAAAACCATGAGTCGGTCACATGCCGTCACACTGTAGCTATATATATATTAGGTATTATGTATACTGCTGCGTGCGCAACTACTCGGGTCAGGCGTCAGGTAGTCTCTCTATACGCTTACACACGTGTGCATATCTGAGTTGGATACACGACGTTATTCATTTACTCAATCCTCTTTCCTCGTGCAGACGAAAGTTATATTTGTATTGAATTTATTAATTGTACATTGTGTACTTAGTATCGTATCTACGTGCAAGGTTTCAAATATCGCGAATATGATTCTTGTCATAAGAATATAACATTAGTGATGTGTATAAGTGAGAACTTTTGCATGTGTACTACGCATTGATGACGTTGTGTTATATCTAGTTTATTATATTCATTATTCGAATGTTGGATCACAGCAGCAAATATTATAGTGAGTATCGTCTTGATGTTTTTTTTAATACTACTAATACGAAAGTACAAAATTTTATTTCAAATAATTATTTGTGGTGTAATTTACAATCATACTGACATTTGACGGACATGTTTATATGCTTTCATTTTGCGTTTCTTTTAAGATTATTTGTTCATTGGTCCGAATTGAAGATGTTTTCTTTTACCATCATCCGTAGACATCTCCAATTCGGACCAATGATGTTTAACATTACTTTCAATTACATCGATGTAAATATCAATGAATAATATGTTTCGGAAATGAAATAAAGTGTATTTATTATAATGACCATTAGGTTACATTCATATTCTTTACAGGAATTGTACCGCCCATTATACGTTCTTTATTAATAAATATAAAAATGTATATAATTGTTGATTGAAATGCTGACGAGTTAATTTTAGTTCTTAACCGACCACCATACATGATAAGTAATAACTAATAACATAGATGTTGGGAATCGATTGTCCAATGGCACTGTCGGAAAATTGTGTAATGTAGAAATAGATGATACTGGTTAAATCATACGAATTTGGATGAAATTTTCAAAATAAATTGGTTACTTCATAATGTCACTTTTCACTTCTGTCAGCAGTGCTCGGTGAATACCCGTATTTTTTTAAATAGATAATAATCGTTGATGCTCACCCCCCCCCCCCACTGGTGGTTTTCTAAATCGGTAACTTTTTGTTTGATACTCACTGAAATGTTAAGTTTGGATGAAATGGCTCAAGCGACTCAGAAGTTATGAATTAAAAACTGCCTTTCTGATCTTTCAAACCCTGTAGCTCGATAACGGTTGTCCTGAGACCCCAAGGTGAGAAAACAAGAAGAAAAACTTATTTTTGGGCATAATACGGACTTAAATTGTCGACCATCGAATGTGAATAACAATTTATGTAACACACATAGTTGGAAGACAATATAAGTTCACATAGCTGTTTACTCACTTCAAACATTTCATTAGGAGGAAGCTGATAAAACTCTGAAACCGAGAAGAGATTATGAAACTTGTATCGTAGTGGAAAGAATCGAAAAATGTGTGAGATGAGAGAACAGCTTGATCTCCACCGCGAGCTCGGTCTTCATCCAGTGATAAACAGTCTGACGATATTAGTTTCATTTATTAGGTCACAGCGTACGTATTTGACTTCGTACATTTTGCGAGATATATCTTTCTAGGTAATGATGTGGAATAAATTAGTACTAACCATGATATGTAACTGTAAATTTGACAATGCGAGCGGTTACTTTGTGATAGTTGATCATTATTAAAATCAAATGAAAACAAATTGCCTTGTTTTGAAGACTGCCATCATAATTTGAATATATGATTAGCTTAATAGTTCTTGATACATATTTTAATTATCAGATGATAAACTCTTGGTTGCCAGTCTATATAAGGATAAAAATTGAATTAAACCGATGGGATCCGGAATTGTTGTACACCATCAAACCATATTGGCAAATAAATCCTCATAAATCCCCATAAATTCTGTTAAATTAACAATAAATTCTTGTAAATTCCCAATAACTTCTCGCAAACTGACATAAATCTTCACAAATCTCCATAAAACCTCATAAATCATTCAATATAAACAATTTATTCCTGTTTACCTTATATAATTATTAATATCTGCCTTACATATAAATTTTCTAGAAATAGGTCATACTAACACATATATTTATAATTTTCGTCTTTACGTACGTTTCGGTCTCACAACCATCATTAGAAGGCGTATCATGTATAAAATGGAAAATAATAAGTAGGTATATGTGTTAGTGTGAACCTATTTGCCGAGAATTTACATATAATTCATACCTGGGTCAAGAATCATTATCAATTAATATTTACCTGGAAATACATCTAGTAGTTGGGGGAAGTGTCTGTTAAAAATCACATATTATATAATAACGCCAACAAGAGATAAATATAGATATGTATGTTTGGCTGCCCTAAAATGGCCAGGGTAGGAGATTTCGAAATTCTCATTTCAAGATTCAAGTGACGTCATCGAACTGCAAAGATGCAGTCTATTTTCTGTGCTTACTCTGTGATGTAATAGTGTGAATAGTTGACATTTCAGGATAAATTAAGGTTAAGATAGTGCCAATCGATAACAACAATACACTATTGCTTTCTAGGGTTCCTTCAAGAAATACTGCGCATTAACGAAAACATAGATAAGACTTCATTCCAACTACGTTTAAGATTAGAAATCATTTGTATTATTTTTTATATAATAAGTAAGCAATATAATGTTCTCCGCAATAAAATTCATTATATAATGAGGCTTCAAATCTGCAATAGTATATGACATCCTGTTGATCATTCTGTAAGCGGAGGATGATGAAACTCCAATAAATACAGCAACGACAATAGTTATTATATGGACGATTCAGGTGTTTTGAGAACTCATAGTTAATTTGAATGTTTGTTTCAACTGGAACTCTATCAATTGGTCTGGTCCAAGGATAAGGTCCATGAGAAATAATTGCTTTGTATGTGTATCAGTCTTACATTTCAAATTGTATCCATTTTTTTATTAATCCTATCGGTAATTTGGAAAAAATATTAAAAATAAATTTTTAGAAATTAGTAAGCTAATATATACATCTCATCCCAAAGTTGTATCGAATATATTTATCTATCCGTATGATATGTATGACACAAAACTTGGTTGGTACTGAATTGAATGAATGTTCAATCGCTCATTACATTTTGACTACCTACGTACTACCTATGAAATATATCTTAAACGAAACATTTTGCAATATTTTAGCTTTGAATAAGCAGTTACAAACTTTTATAAATAAAAAAATCTTGAATTTTACTGGAACACCTTCATTTTATCTTTAATCGAATGTTAATTTAAGCAATTTTTGATATAAAATTCATAATGAGCGCCCAAAAGAACCCATACAAAGACATATCGCAAGGTCATTTCACTGGCGTTATAATGTTTTCCATTGTAATTTTCTTTGATTTTTTCGAAATTTTCAAACAACAACTAGCGTTACTTATAATTTTGACATTTTAAAGTGAACATTGAAAAAGTAAACGAATATCAACACGAAACTGGAACAATAACATTGAAAAGGAAACATAATTCATCATAAAATTTCCCGCGTTTTCCCGGAAAATGTATTTTTCAAACATTTCAGATATAAAAACCGTGATCAGCGACACGAAAACCCCTATAGCGACCTATCACATGATCATTCCAAGTAAATTGGAAAATTTTCTTTCCAGTTTTTCAATAGTTTTCCGGAAATTGTCATGGTTTTTTATCATTTTTCGTGATCTTTGTACGTGACTGGTAACCTTGATGATGTAGAAAACGCAAATCGCGTGAAAAATGAGTCAATTTCCGCAAAATGCCGTTTTCCCGGCTGTAGTGTGAATTTTCCGGAAAAATGTCACCGGATTCATGATCAGCGACCCAAAATACTCACTAGATCCAATTTTCAAGGCTTAATTAACATTTTTTCGATAATTAAATATTAGTCTAAAAGTGAGGGTGAAAATTAGGGGTATTTTATAGTATAAGGGTGATCAATGAGGTTTGGCAGGTTGGTAGAGAGTCACGAATGACCTTGAGGGTTCATAGAATATGATGCAAGAAAAAGTTTTTAATTCGACCGTCTGTACAAAACTTAGTCGGCCTAAGTCCCCAGCTCACAGACTGAACTAATTCTACGTCCCTGGGCAAACATTTTCCCATTGCTCTTCAAGGAATTATATTTTTTCCTCAAGAGAATCAATTTTCTGTTAATTCAATATCGAATTTAAGTATTTTCGTTAATTTTATTAACTCGATAGCTTATCTCTGTGGCTTGAAAGTCTATTCATTGAACATGTTCAACAAACTTTTTATGTTACATTTCTCCTTATAAAACAAAAGGGAGCATTAAATTTTTTTTTTCAAATCGTTGTGCAATGTTATGGTTTGTCTAGTACATATCGATGAGTAACGTCATAGAGCTCGTCAGTAGAACGGGAAGTTTGAAATGTTCTGATCTCTGTTCAAGGTAGTCAAAACCGATCAACAACATGGTGAAAAGATCAAAAACCTCACACCATCTACTTATAGATGCTCCAATAAGAAATCATCCATCTGAATTGGAGAAACCTTATCATTGTTATCTGACAAAACTCAACATGAGCATATTCATATATTTATTTATTTTTAAATCTCTTACATTGTTTTGGGTTGGTGTCGCCATCTGGCGCTTAAGCGTCTCGCATTCCCCGTACCCTTTGTGAAGTTCGAGAAATCTATCAGTGGCTTTTTTACCATGTTGGTGGTCGGTTATGACTACTTTCAACAGAAGTCGTTCAGTAACGTTGCTCAATGGATTCAATCTATGAAAAGAGCGGAACAGCTGTCTAGAGCTATAAGTTTGTGACGTTACAGATCGATCTGGGCTAAAAGGATGAATATATTCATATATTCATTCATTTATAATTGTCTTACAATCGTTTTGCGCCTAGCTTCAACATTAGTTGTAAACTCATCAACAATTTAAATAATTTTGACAGTTCATCCAATTTGTTCGTAACTATTTTGGTCAAAAATATCTTCAGTGCAGTGTAAATGTTTGAAAACATCGAACTCAATCTAATTTTGACTATTAATAATTCAAGGATTGATGTCGTAGATTGACATTTCTGTGATAATATTAATATGCTCAATTCACACCGATAGTGTGACGCCAAAATAAAAATTCGTATTTTAAACCTTCATAAAATTATATCAAGGATGACGTTGAAACATTCATAGTGCATTTTCTGCTTCATAGCGGAAATCTCGATTCTACTTTTATGTTGCTTTGTTGGTCTTTCCAATTTGTCTTTATTCTCCCAACCTTCTATTCTTAGAAAAGGAACCACGTTATACATAATTGTTCGGAATTTTCCTGCCTCATTTTCCTGAAATAGTTTTCTAATGATCGATATAGATTGACGACAGTTTTCAAATTTGTATTTGTTGACTCTCCATACTCTAATTTATATCGTCTACTCGTACTTCTACTTTCAACATTATATCGTTAGCTTTCGAAAACATCGTGACCATTACTTTCTTATACTTTGTAAATTCTTACATAGATCAATGCATTTTTCTGACAGTTGTCACTAAAATAATGCCGCCCCTGGAATAAATCACATTTGGCATTTGCCCCTATTGCCCATGACAAAATACGGCACTGATTGTATTCAGCTTTTGTATTCTGGTTGGTTTTATGTCATAAAGCTCTGAGAATGTAAATAAATTGATATTTTAACGTATTCTTTTGGTATAGATCTGCAAGGACTGCATGTTACATATTATCTTGCAAATGTTTTTCCTGCGCCTCACAGCCTGTTAAGCCCAAGTAATTGGATAAATGATAAAGAGATAAATGAAATGAATAAATACACCTCAAGTTTATTTTCTATATTTTTTCATCGAAATATTTAACTCTCACTAGTGTTTTTTATAGTTCTCCCTGTATGAGCATTGGGCAGCAGGCTTCCTCTTCTCTGGTCAATTTTCTCGCACATGAGAGAAACTTTGGATGGTTTCGGTGCTTACTTGTTGAAAATTCATATCTATAGTTTTGATCAAAAATACACATTCACAAAATTAGTTTTTATTGAACAAATCGTGACATATCATCACATGGTGGCTTCATCAAACAATGTGTGAATCCATTGTTTGATGAACTATGGTTCATTCAAAAAATCGATGGTGGAAGCCGTCACTTTATGGTAATTTATCATTTTGATTATATGAAAGAATAACTACTTTGTTTTTATACCACTTTTATTAATAATAACGTGAAGACGTAACTATAGTTTCAACACCGAAGTGCCATTATCAAACAAATAGAAAATTATGGAGAAACAATGAAACAGTTCAAGTATAAATAGAATAGAGTAAAGTAGGGTTGAGATTAATTGATCAACGGAAATTCCAAAAACAGGTAGATCCTAGGAAAGTACAGTATTACATAGTAAACATAGTAGTAAATTGTGAATTAGTGTGATTATAATTCAATATTCTAGAATTAATTTGAGAGCGGTTTGAAAGACACATGGAAAGATCACTTTGATATAGGTCTAATTGATCATTGAGGATATTTTTATTAGAGTTTTTGACACCTTTATAAATCTTTATTGATTCTAATGTACTCAATTGAAATCCTCTGATTTGGTTATGTAAAATGCTTAGGCTATCTAAATTAGGGCAATCATTACCAGTTTGTAAAAAACGATTAGCAAAGGTTGAGTCTGTTTTGTTGAGTCTAAACGAGCAAAAATGGTCTTCGTATCTTAATTTGAAAGTTCTACCTATATAGAAGTCATCACAGTCTGGGCCATCTTATAAACTCCAGGTTTACTATATTTATTGGTTTTGTCTTTGGCGTTGTATATAAGACGGCAAAGTTTATGTTGAGGTTTGAAACTGATTTTAAAAATTATAACGTGATAAAATGTTAGCGATATGTTCGCTTACTGGACCAAAATATGTCAAAGAGAGGAAATTAGTGGATACATCTATTTCGCAGGTAAATTTTATGGAAAGTTAATTGTTGTTGTTTTTGATTTATTAGTTTAACTATTTGATCTACCGGGAAACCATTATTGATGGCTTCTCGTTTTATCGTGTTCAACTCAATAGTGAGGTGTTCTGTTGACAATGATATCGAAAATGCTCTATGAATCATTGAGTGATATGCTGTTAATTTATGGCTCCGTGGGCTAAACGATGAGTACGGAATAGTGATGTCTGTACAAGTGGGTTTCCTGTAGATATTGAAGCTTATATCATTATGGTCACGTATTAGTGTCAAGTCCAAAAAGTTTATTGTTCTATCTTTCTCTGTTCCCAACGTGAATTCAATTTGTGGGTGAAGTTGGTTAATAGATGAAATAAAGGAATTTAATTGTCTGGATGTGCCTTTGAAGAAGGAAGTACATCATCTACGTATCTCTACCAAAATTGAATGTTTTTTTGCTAATGTGCAATTCATAATTTTGTCCTCCAGATCAGACATGAGAATGTCTGATAATAGTTGACTCAATGTGTTACCCATAGCGAGACCTGAATTCTGTCCATAAAATTTATTATTAAATTAATAGTTTTGACTCAAGCATAGGTCAAACGCAAGTTCTATTTCATTGTGAATTAAAAGGCTAATATGTGATCTATCTAAAATGCTTCTGAATAAAGACTTACATTCTGAAATTGGAATATTTGAGAACATGTTTGATATATCAAAGGAAACTAAAAAACCATTGGTTGGTATATGGTGTGTTTTGACTAATTCGGACAATTCGAGAAAGTTTTTAACAGCGAATTTAGGTTTAAAATTAGTGGATTCCTTGAATTCGAAACCAATGTCAAATAGAATTTCACTATTTTGTGGGAATAGTTTCGTTTTTAATTTGAAAAAGGTTAGTTGGGTCTTAACGTATTTCGTTTAATTACGCTTGGATAAATACTGACATTTTATCCTCATAATCTTGTTTAGGGATGATTATTATTGCATTCGATTTATCTGCATTTGTAAGGGTTGAATCTTTACTACTATTCTATTCGTACTTGAACTGTTTCATTGATTTCTTCATAATTTTCTATTTGTTTGATAATGACACTCCGGTGTTGAAACTATAGTTACGTCTTCACGTAATTATTAATATAAGATTGAGAAGGAGAGGATGAGTGAGGTAGGTGTTTAGTAGGATAAGAGTAACTTACAAATAAATTTAATAATGTAGAATTGTGAAAGTCTTTCCGATCATTTAATTCAATTTTACGGGAAATCTTCTGAATGATCAGAAAGACTTAACCAATTCCCCATTATTAAATTTATTTGTAAGTTACTCTTATCCTACTGTACACCTACCTCAATCATCCCTTCATCCTCAATCATAATTTTGATAATTGAGGAATAAGTCATAGTTTGTAAGACCACTGTTTGATAAAGTCACCATGGGTTGGAACATGTCACGTTTTGTTAAATAAAAATGAAGTTTGTGAAAGCTTATTACAAGTGTATTTTGTATTAAAACCATAAACTTGAATCACTTCTCATAGTGCTCAGTAGGACCAGAACTTATAAAATACTGAATGATTCCTATTTATAGACGCTATCTACACGTATTACAGTTGAATCAACGGAACAATATGCAAGTTAGGATGAAAAGGGGCCCAACTCTCCCGGAATCCCCCTACTTCTCTAATTGAGAGTGTGTATTCGTTTTGGTTTGTAAACCTCCTGCATGAAGTGATCTCCATCTGATTGAAATTGTGATGAAGTATTCGGTTTTATTCATGAACCGAATTTACTTATTGACGTTAATCGGCTTTCTATCACGTCATCACCATTCACTCATTGGATTTGAGAACGCTAGATCTTCCCCAATCTATCCGTTCGACGTCATGCTGGAAATTAAAATTAAATCTACAGGCATGCCTGAAATGAATTTTCTCATATCCATAGGAAATTGTAATTGATATCACAATATAGTAATAGCTACAAATCTAAACGTGCTGTCGGGAATATTTCCATTAACGATTCCCTTTAAGGGAGTTTTATCTGAATATTATTATACAGAATCATATATCATGCAAATTGTTAACATCTATAATGGTTTCATGATAATCATAAGTTCGGCCAGAGAGTGAATTTCATGTCACATTTCTGCATTTGTATCAGTTCCAGTAATCCGGCATATTTATATTGTGAGTTCACGGATTTGTAGGACACTTTCCCATTCCGCATGATTTGTTACTTTGTCAAATGATACTAAATACGATTAGATAAAGATAATTGACATAAAATCAACCACTGCACATTGACTCCAATATGAGGATATCTTTCATGAGTGCTTTCTGAAGTTGGAGAATAGAACTGAAATTTACTCAAAAACCTGTAGTATTCAATTTCTAATTAAGGCTGGCCAATGGTTTCACCACACTGTGGCTGACCTCTGGGCATCATCTGTAACGAAGCTCTAAAATCTTAATCAATTATTTAATGGGAAACACGTAGATTGTTTGTAAATTTTGGATTTCGTTTATATTAGTATTTCAAATTGATAATTCCGAATAATTATATTGTTGTATAGGAAGATAGATGGTACCGGGCATAGACATCCGTGTTGTTAAGTGTTAGATTTACATACGGTTTCATTCATAAATCGCGTATATTTTGATTCCATTCATGAAAAGTAAATTCGTGTCAACAAAAGGTATCGGAACAAATGTAACCATGAAAACGGCACAAAATCGAGGAGCTGGTGAACCATCATGAGCGCGAAATGGGCAAAAAAGAGCTCGGCTGGAGCTGGTGTAGGTGACTTGACCTGAACCTCGATTGGATTAGAAAAACGCTTCGCAAGCGTTGAATCAAATTATTGTCAGTGAGACAGTGCGAGAAGATAGCCAGAGCAATTAGAATTCGGATATAGTGATTGAAGTGCGAGGTAACAATTAGACAGCCGAGAACAAAAAGTAAGTGCTCCACCAATTACCTTTGAAGCATTTGTAATAATCTGGAAAGCTGGTACTTGGGAGCAAACTATTAAACTTATTTATAATGTTATTGCACACAAGCCAGGTATACCAAATCCAGCTCAAGATATTACTAGGTTATGTTTGTTTACTGTTCCCTCAGGTCAAAGCCTTATGGGATCATATGCTGCTACGGAGAGTGGAAACCTTGTTGTAACTATGCTAGAATAGCTACCCTTACTATGCAACTCGAGGGTTGCGGAGGGTGAAAATTGCAGGGTTGCACTACAAGGAGTGCCCTGTCGTTGGTAGAATGGATTATATTTAGCTGCCACCAGTTCTCTTTTGAGATGTTTTAGAGAATAGTTCAGGGAACGAAACTAAACTCGAAGGAGTTCCTCTCCAGTAGCACTTGGTATAAAATAGTTTAGTAGCGGGGCCTTTCCTGGCCGATTATATACTAGGCTAGTATGACAGCTTCACGTTGCTGAAGATGTTTGGAATGACAATCCCGACAGGATTGTTCTCTTCCACTATAATGTTATCTAAGGGATGGTGTATCAATGAAGAACAATGCGAACAGTATAAGTTGTATATTGGGAAAAAGTATTCGTATACGAAACAATAATAATAATCAACAAATATAGACACTAAGTCCCATTCAAATATACATAAAGTGAAAAATATGACGAATAGTCAACAAGAAACAAAACAAAATTTAAATTAAACAAAATTAACTTGGTGCAAGTTTCTGAATGGTTTGAATAAAATATATGTAATAAATTGATAAAACTTTATCAAGTATGATCAATCAGTGAATTATTGATTCGCCTGATATAACGTAGCCAGAGAGTTGTTTCTTTGCAGGCTAACCTTACTTTTGAATTGAATACACCACTCTGATGGTGTAACTAAGGTTATGAAATGGACCAGAGGGGCCACTGATAGTAAGGTTGAGATTCCAGAAGGGTGATTCTCTAAACAAACAGCCCTGATGCCTTTTTGACAACTACCTGGTTCGCTTTGTATATATTGATCTATTAAATTGATTCAACAAATTAAACAATATAATGAAACCCTAGTTTCCAAAATGAATTTAAACACTTTCACTCAAGTTCACCGCTTATGGCTAACTCTCCCTGTCCTTGAGAATCAGGGTCTCAATAGAGGTTTTAAGAACCCTTCAAATTCTGAACTTTTAAATAATGATCTTTCCCACTAGACCCCCAAATAATTATACAATTGAACCTACACTTACAATAACCCTAATTTCAATTGTACCTATCTTAAGTAGGTCACCTATATGCACTACAAAATATGAGAAATTTGGCAGATGAAATAATACACTTCTAATGAATCAAAATACTCTATTAATGGTGATTATCTTTAAATAAATCAGCACAAACAAACGAGAAAGGGGGGGGGGGGTGCTGACCTCAGAATTTTTGGCTGGAATTCAGACTAAATAGCTTGTTCTATAGACTTACCCTGACTCAGTATTTAATCCTCAATCCACAAAGTAAACCAGTAACACCTGAGTTTACACTTCACGCACGGCCTTCACAAAATGTATTACGCGACGTCTTTTTGTTAAGTTATAAATTACACCCCGGAGCTAGCTCTCTCTCGCACCCAGATCAAATTGTCTAATCGATAAAGGGAACAAATTCTCCAAAATATCAAATTACTTTAGATTTCTATCATCAAGTTACCAATGACGTTCTCCACAATTTCTTCTACAGGTTATTTTAGAATCTAGTTACCAACAATCTTCACTAAATAGCAAATGATATTTAAAGCAAAATGTGGGTTCTCTTGAAACTGATACTTAGAATGATTTTAGGTGAATGAAAGTGAACTTGAAGAATGATAAAAATTGATTCGAATGAATTAATTTACTTGGAGTAATAACCAAAAGAGTAGATACAGTGGACTACTTCTGGACCAGGAAGTGTGACGTCACTTCCGGTCTGTGCTCCGATGTTTGCTATTATCAGGTCTCCACTTCCGGTCTGCGCTGGCGATGTATGTTATCGGGTAGATAACGTTATCGGGTAGATAGCGTTATCAGTGATTGTGAGTCACCCATGCTGGCGATGGGCATCCACTGTGTGTAATTAGCGTTATCGGGTAGATAACGTTATCGGGTAGATAGCGTTATCAGTGATTGTGAGTCACCCAGTCTGGCGATCAACATCCAATGTGTGTAATTAGTGTTATCGAGTAGATAGCGTTATCAGTGATTGCGAGTTACTCAGTTTATGCTGACGATTGGCATTCGGTGTTTGTAATTATTGTTTGAATGTATATACAGGGGGTTTGTAAAGAGTATGTTATGTTGTATATACAGGTTGTTTGTAAGAAAGGTCCTAGACACGTGGTGTCATGGCAGCTATCACGTGATCCTTCGGTGGTCAACGAGGTATCATGGCGGTTGTGAATCGATCGATGTTGTAGCTACATCGCCGCCATCTTTTAATGAACCGATGAACTATCATACTTAAATGTCAATGTCAGACCAGTTAACTTCAAACGACTACATCTATGAATGAACCGATCAACCGTCATGCATACCTGTCAACGTCAGAAATGTTAACGTCAAGGGATGACATCTATGAGGCGACAATTCAAAATATGACTGATGTTATAGCTACATCACCGCCATCTCTTAATGAACTATCATACTTCAATGTCAATGTCAGCACAGTTAACTTCAAATGACTACATCTATGAATGAACCGATCAACCGTCATGCGTACCTGTCAACGTCAAAGGATGACATCTATGACCTGCGTCATCACATTCAGTTTATACTAGCACGTGTAATTGAATACAATGGAGTCATTCATTAGGTAAACAAATAACAATAAGTGATATACTATAGTCTAGTCTTGCTAGTAACCGAATTTAATTGTCGTTTCATTAGTCATTACTTACGTAAGCAGCTGTGAATACAATGGAGTCATTCATTAGGTCAACAAATAACAATAAGTGATATACAAGTCTAGACTTGTTAGTAAGCGAATTAGAACTGAGAGTTATGTTGACTACGGATTCAATTCTCGTTTCCTCAGTAATCTGTTACAGCTCAAACGAAACACATCGTTTTCACATATCCTGTGTGTGCTGTCTTCTATTGAACGGAAAATGTAAGTTTAATTAAATTATTTAATTCACTGCCATAAAAACATACTTGTTTTGTCTATAATTCAGAATAAACCTCTTATTAGCATTGAAACAGTTAAAAAATTATTCAATTCACATTCATAAAATAACAAGTACAAAATTGATTAATTATCTTTTATAAAATGACTGTTGTTACTCAATCGACTGACCAATCAGATTATCCCAATTTTGGAACAAATCAACATGAAACCTTGTTTGATTTTAATATACAGGGGAAAAGAGGATGTTAATAAAAGCAACCCGGCTTTTAAACTTGAATTTTTGGAGCTCAAGTAATAAGAAATCTAAGGTATGATGTTTATACTAGCGTGTGTATATAGTCGATGAAATCATCAGTATTAATATGTCTCTTGAAGAATACACACGTAAATTGGAAGAATTAATATGTCTCTTGAAGAATACACACGTAAATTGGAAGAATTCGGTGCGAAAGTAAAAGCTTTGAGTAGAGATTTAAAATTTTACGAAGATAAAAATATCGCTATAAGACAATTGAATAGTTTAAGTATTGGCGGAGAGGATGGTTATGTTAGAACCCAATTTTATGATCCTAACCTCAATTTTGAATGGAATCCTGTATACAAACGTTCCGAATCGAGTGGAACGTATTTATATATGACCCAGGAAAGACCTGAGAAATGAATGTAATCGAACAGAATGGCAACCAATGAATTATCAAATGATTAACGAAAATCAACTAGAGGTAATCACATACATAGTTCTCGAAACGATGCAGACCACCACCACCACCAATAACACATTCAATTATAAGCTCAAGCTATTATTTCCAAATGGTACAGAGGGGGATATTATGAAGTGACAAACATTCACACCATCACCTACATCTGGCAAATGATCCGACAATCATCATGTTTACCACATCTCGTACAAAAGACAACTACACTCACATCATCTGCAATAGAAGGAGAAATCCCCAAAATTTTCGCAATGTTGTATTTTATTTTATCTTCTTTATCAGTGTTATTATTGGAAATGTTTGTTAAAAATGTGAAGAAAGCTATTTACCATTTAAATGAATAATAATTATTATATAAAGGAGGTGTTTTATTAAAACAAACAAAAGATTGATAATAATAATATTTCAGAATAAAATACATATCATTTAGGTAGTATTACATTCAGAAACCACTGCTGTAATTTATCCACATGGTGAACTGCACACAAGTATTTTCCACCATCATTACGATGATTCAGACAGGTCAAATTGTTTGTTTGCTCGAATTTCCCCGTTTCACATTGAGTACCATCGAAACTATGAACATCTACGATGTGTGGGTGAATATCCAATTCTATACACTTCCTTCTCAAAAATTCGGCTTTTTGCTGTCCTCTGACATAAATATAGTCGACTGCACACAAGAGAATCGATTTAAGAATATTATTTATTTCTTCATAATCCACATTCCCAGATACATAATCGAGTCCATGATAAGACTTTTGTAAATACCATACGGATTTTCGCTCCTTTGCATTTAGCGATGAATAAGATGTGTTTGAATAAGGAATAATGACGTTTGAATCCAATTTGTATACACATTTCTTTTGGATGGAAGACATCGTCAATGAAGAACCCCTGAATGTCAACTAATGCGATTCGCTTGAAGTTTCGATTTAGACTGACTGATGTTTAATTGAGACTCTTGTCAATTTCGGTGAGGGGGTAGTATTCCATCAAGCAATCGTGAAAGATGATGCAATATGCCTTGGTATTGGCTGGAAATCCTTTATCCGCTTCAATCTCCAATCGTATGTCGACTGTTGATGATTTTACCGCCTCCTCTTGTCTAGAACAATCGAATGATGTAAAGCGCGCGTTTTTTGAATTCATCATAAGCCAATATGGGATGTTTTGTTGTAGAATTCGTGTAGCTAGGATAGAAATCGGTATAGTTTTGGTGGGCTAGAACGAAATCTTCCTTGGCAAAGTCCAAGTTCATCCGTTCGTTAGGCCAATACTCTCCGTTCAGCGATAAGCGGATACTTGATATATCCACATGATCGAATATTGTAGTATTAGCTTTCACATTGTTACGTTTATTGGTTTGGAAAAATACGATAACATACCGTGGTTTTTCGACGGACGCGCTAGTTTTCACGTACAACTCGATCTGAAATGTCGAACATGACCTACAAAATTGGAAAAAAGCGGTTTTTCTTAAATAATTAAAAACTATAGCTCGGATCGGAAAAAGTTAAAGGAGAAAGTTGTAGGTATCTGTGTGTTGGGTACTTCATTCAGAGAGATCTCTCTGACTTCATTACGGATCACGTTTTATGCAATTCTCCGTAAATGTAATATCTATATAGTTCAAGCAATACATGCATAAATTAATAACTGAAAAAAAAATATGAGCGTATAGCAGATTAAATTTAAAGGTGGTTCATGCAACTCGATCTGAAATGTCGAACATAACCTAGAAAATTGGAAAAAAGCGGTTTTTATTTATAATTGAAAATTTATAGCTCGGATCGGAAAAAGTTAAAGGAGAAAGTTGTAGGTATCAAATAGATAATTATCGATATCTTTCTTTTCGAGTTATATTGAAAACCGTTGAAAATTGGGGTACGCTTCCATATATATTGTTTCCTGTACATGGCAAGCTAAGATAGCACTTTTTTCTTAATTTGAAATTTTGACTATTTTTCAAAATATATCGATTTTTCGAAAAAGACGCTCTCATAAATTGGCTAGATCTTCTCAGCAAATGGTCATTGAGTAACGATTTGGGGCTTATTTTCTTCATGAAGAGTTGTCCTATAACTTTATCGAAGAAACGTAGCGATTTTTTTAATTTTGAGGTTGAAAAAAATGACTTTAAAAAAAAATTTCCTCTATTTTGATCATGTTTTCAATTTTAATTTTAGAAAAATGTCTTTAACGGAAATCAATTTGTAACATCTTTTCACGAATTACCTCCGGCTGCCGGAGTGTGAGGAAGCACTGCGCGCTCGCACTGAAAACTGATTTTGCGCGTTCAAAGTGGCTTGTGCTTGCAAAATCTTCAATGTTTCAGCTTCTGGATAACATACAAAAATCTTTTCGAACTTAATCTGGGGAAGCTTGATGAGATAAACACGAATATCGTATTTATTTCAGTCTTAGAATCTCGAATATATTTATTTTTTACATTTCCAATTTGTTTTACTTTTTATGTCATTTAAATTACGATTTATTAACAAAACAGTATTTTCAATGTAATATCTCAACTTTTTTGCTCAGGGAATCATACAGAAGTTATGCTTGCGGATCTCTTTAACAATTATTCAATTATTTCAGTAAATATTTCTTTATGATACAAAATTATTTTAACTAACCTTATTTGATCATCATCATCAATTATGATGGAGGTGATAGGAGTAAGTGGAAACTGTCTTTTTTGTTTCTTCCTATTGATATGTTGGAAGAAATCATACCTCTACAAGGATGTATCTAAGAGAAACGTGAAATAATTAATGAATTTTTTAAAAAGGGTATTTGAATAAAAACTCAGATGATTTTCATCGTTTTACACGATTGTCAATCATTATTTAAATCAATCTAGGAGAATGGAGATGCTACGGGTGTAGGATCGAAATCAACTTGTGAAGATTTCGTCAAATTTCATCTTCAGAATAACGATGATTCTCAGAGAGACTATTGGTGTGAAGGTTTGCGCGATTGCGATTTTGTTATGTTTGTTCGGCGTAATTTTGCAAAGGATGGTTCAGAGGAATTGTTAGTGTGAAGGTTCGCGCAGGACTCAAACCACATCGAATATCATAACACCTCCAATGCGAATTCATTGATAGGAATTTTTCATGCATTGCAGACATTTCGAACTCTTCTAAAATCAGATCTAACACTATCTTTGGAGTAAATTTTGTTGCAACCCTTTAATATTTATTCACGCACGGGCAAATCCTACAACATTGTATTTTCCGCTCAAACTGAATTGTTCGTAGAGCGCTTCTCTAAACGTTCTAATAATGCGTCCTGCGTTAGAGGCTTTTTCATAGAATAGGTATTGCAATGATTGATTTTATGTTCTTCCATTTACTTGTGATGAAAGTGTTTATAGAATAATTATTTTCTAGGATCGCCTTGCAGATTCCTAGGTTTACGATGTTATTTCAGGAATATCAAACTAAACGCTTTCCGAACCTCGAAACAAGTAAACTTGAAAATGTAACATATAATTCGATTATATCAATATTTCAACATCCAACTCTGAATACATGGACTAGAATTTTGCGAAAAGGAAATTGATTAAAAATCTGAATATCTCTGTTCACACTATCCATTTCGCTTAACATACTTTATGAAATATGGAATGAATTATTATCGAAACGATTGATTATTCATCATTTTCCACGATTGTTAATGATTATCCAAATCACCAAAATGAACTAGAATTTTGCGAAAAGGAAATTGATTAAAAATCTGAATATCTCTGTTCACACTATCCATTTCGCTTAACATACTTTCAAAAAATATGGAATGAATTATTATCGAAACGATTGATTATTCATCGTTTTCCACGATTGTTAATGATTATCCAAATCACCAAAATGAACTAGAATTTTGCGAAAAGGAAATTGATTAAAATTGTGAACGAAGCTCGGATCGGAAAAAGTTAAAGGAGAAAGTTGTAGGTTGATAAAGATCCACATGTTCACATGTTATATAAAAATCTAATGAATAGTTCAAAATATCAGAATGTTTGAAATATCGATGATTCAGATATTATATTTGATTGAGTATACTGATGTTGTAGCTATATAGCCTTCTATCAATAAGCCGATGAACTATCAGAGTTGAATGTCAATGTCAATGTTAGTGTACCTGCGTCATCACATTCTGTTCATACTGATATGAGAACGCAAACGCGTGTGAGTCTAAACGTAAGTAGGGTGAGGGGGTATTGTAAAGCAGTGTCTGACAAAAAGACATGAGAGTCGAGATGAATATTTATGGAAATAAACTACATTCTTAAAATAATCAAATTTATCGTTCTATAGTAGCATTCGCGGTTAAGCGGATGTTTGTGAAACATATCGCTAGCGTATTAAGATTGCAACGATGTGCGTTAGAAGCCGCAAATATTTTGATAATCAACACTTGTTAATATTGACCAGGCTCGGACTGGCCCCTAGACATTTGTTTCTCCATCGAACACGCTTCAAAAATTCCACGATTGTAGATATACATATATGCTAGGCATTATGTCGATAGAACAACATGTTATTAATCATTCTATGCTTCCTCGGAAACCAGGCGGACGAATATCTAGTAATCCAGCACAAAGCAACCTATACACTCATGTTATGATGTGATCGAGGTTAGCGATCAGCAAGCGTGACGAAAGCGTGACAAAAACGTCTCGAAAAACGATTAAAACGACATGAAAAATGATTTAAACGACTCAAACGACATGAAAAACGATTAGAACGACATGAAAAACGATCAAAACGACTCGAAAAACGACTCAAACGACATGGAAAACGATTAAAACGACATGAAAAACGATTAAAACGACTCGAAAAACGACTCAAACGACATGAAAAACGATTAAAACGACATGAAAAACGATTAAAACGACTCGAAAAACGATTAAAACGATATGAAAAACGATTAAAACGACTCGAAAAACGATTCAAACGACATGAAAAAACGATTAAAACGACTCGAAAAACGATTCAAGCGACCCACAAACATGACGAAAGCGTGACCAAAACGACTCGAAAGCGTGTTGCCTGTGGGTCGTACAAGGCGTGGCAGCCCAACGAAATTCCACGAGTTAGTGTTTGTAGTCTATTTACATATAGTTAGAACTCACATAATTCCGTACCTATGTTTTTTACAACACTCATTATTTCGCCGAACTTCAAACTACATTCCGCTCAATACATTCTTTTTAAAGATATAGCTTTTCACTATAGCGATAGAGCTCGAGGCAGACAGAGATTATCTTTATTATTTATGGCGATAACACCTTTGCGTCGGGCACATTCTTCTTCATCGAATGTATTGTAGTTGGCTCCCCGGCCTCTGCCTACAGCCATTCTTATCGATGTTACGCCTAAACAAAAGGTCTCGGTATTAAGACCACAAGAATTAGATTGATAAATTGAAGAAATCCGAGCCCATATTTCGTCTACTGTAACTTCGCTAGCCGCCTTGAAATCAACCCAGCCCGGGCCACGAGCGAAGTCTTTCGAGCAGAATGTGAAGCCCACCTGATTGGTAGGTCTCAAACCTTCTGTTCCTCGCTGAATTATACCTGTCAGGGCATCTTTTATCCAGCTCACAGGTTCTCCAGAATGGGGTAACTCACGAATTTTGAATTCAAGAGTACGCCCCTGTAAGCCACTGCCAGTGTGGTATAGCGAGAATTGCAGCTGCATATAAACATATTTGGACCTGAAGGCTGGCAAGCAAATAGTTGAGAGTGGAAAAATAAACTGTATTAAGATTAATGCACCTTATCGTAACATTCGTGGTTAAACGGTATCATATCTGTTTTGAATCGTGGTACGAAACAAATAAATCATTGTACCTTATCTCACATTATGGAGACTTGCAATAATCATGTTCAGTTGACAAATTGTGGCTGCGATAAAATGGGTGTCTGCGGACAGATTCCGTAAAAACAATCATTCAAAACCGTTTTTACACAGCCTCATATAAACATATTTGTGTAGGCTGACAGACTCTGTCAAGAAAATAGTTGAAAGGTTTCAGTGGGGAAATAAACTGCATTAAAATAATGTACCTTATCGCTCTATACCGTTGCAATAAATGGTGTACAAAGCCTGTATGGAAAACCGACAACGGCCAATATGCCTCAAAATACACTGCAACCAAAACTGCTACTCTTCCAGATATATGTAATATAAAGACACCTTCAGGAGTGTGAGGTTTCAGCCTGTATGTTTGTGAACATTATGAAAAATATTACGCTGCAGAAATTGTTATCGAAAACGGTTGTACGAAACAAATGAATCATTATACCTTATCTCACTTTATGGGAGCTTGCGTTAATTGTGTTTAGTTGACAAATTGTGGCTGCGATAAAACGGCTGTCAGATATATACGAACAGATTCCGTTCATCATAAATTAACAAAACGATGGTTTTTACACAGCCGTGTGAGGAAACTAAAAACTGAAGACTTCATTTCTCAGGATCCAGCCTACCATAAGCTAATTGTTCCATCAAATCATACATCATATCTGAAAAGAGATGATTTCAAAATTTTAACGAAAGAATTTTCAGAGCTATCAAATGAGAAACTTGAACTGCTAATGAGGGAAGGTCCCTGATTGAAATTATGAGAAAATGTGTTTCTTTGTTTTGAAAACATATTAAAATTCCTTTGAATCAAATTAAAATTGAAAAAATGAAATCTAATCAATAACTAATAGAGAAATCAAAACGAAATTATTTTAAAAAATATTAAGATCTGAAAAAGTTAACTTCATAATCAATGAATATTGATCTGAAAGAAAAATTGGTTCGCTAATTGAAATTGGGAGAAAATGTGTTTCTTTGTTTTGAAAACATTAAAATTCCTCTGAATCAAATTAAAATTGATAAAAATGATATCTAATCAATAACTAATAGAGAAATCAAAACGAAATTATTCCAAAAAATATTAAGATCTGAAAAAGTTAACTTCATAATCAATGCATATTGATCTGAAAGAAAAATTGGTTCATTGAAATTAGTGGAAAAGATATTTTTAAGTTGTGAAAACATCATAAATTTTCTTTCAATCACAACTAGTCTTCCATATATTAGGTTAAAAACATTGATCTGAAAAAAAAATGGTTCGACAATTGAAATTGGGAGAAATTGTGTTTCTTTGTTTTGAAAACATATTTAAATTCCTTTGTATCAAATTAAAATTGATAAAAATTATAACTAATCAATAACTAATAGAGAAATCAAGACGAAATTATTTCAAAAAATAATAAGATCTGAAAAAGTTAACTTCATAATCAATGAATAATGATCGAAAGAAAAATTGGTTCGCTAATTGAAATTAGGAGAAAATGTGTTTCTTTGTTTTGAAAACATTAAAATTCCTTTGAATCAAATTAAAAATTATATCTAATCAATAACTAATAGAAAAAATAAAACGAAATTATTTCAAAAAATATTAAGATCTGAAAAAGTTAACTTCATAATCAATGAATATTGATCTGAAAGAAAAATTGGTTCATTGAAATTAGTGGAAATGATATTTTTAAGTTATGAAAACATCATAAATTTTCTTTCAATCACAACTAGTCTTTCATATATTAGGTTAGACATAATGCCTAGCATATATGTATATCTACAATCGTGGAATTTTTGAAGCGTGTTCGATGGAGAAACAAATGTCTGGGGGACAAATGTCCGAGCCTGGTCAATATTAACAAGTGTTGATTATCAAAATATTTGCGGCTTCTAACGCACATCGTTGCAATCTTAATACGCTAGCGATATGTTTCACAAACATCCGCTTAACCGCGGATGCTACTATAGAACGATAAATTTGATTATTTCAAGAATGTAGTTTATTTCCATAAATATTCATCTCGACTCTCATGTCTTTTTGTCAGACACTGCTTTACAATACCCCCTCACCATACTTACGTTTACACTCACACGCGTTTGCGTTCTCATATCAGTATGAACAGAATGTGATGACGCAGGTACACTAACATTGACATTGACATTCAACTCTGATAGTTCATCGGCTTATTGATAGAAGGCTATATAGCTACAACATCAGTATACTCAATCAAATATAATATCTGAATCATCGATATTTCAAACATTCTGATATTTTAAACTATTCATTAGATTTTCATATAACATGTGAACATGTGGATCTTTATCAACCTACAACTTTCTCCTTTAACTTTTTCCGATCCGAGCTTCGTTCACAATTTTAATCAATTTCCTTTTCGCAAAATTCTAGTTCATTTTGGTGATTTGGATAATCATTAACAATCGTGGAAAACGATGAATAATCAATCGTTTCGATAATAATTCATTCCATATTTTATAAAAGTATGTTAAGCGAAATGAATAGTATGAACCAAGATATTTACAATTTTAATCAATTTCCTTTTCGCAAAATTCTAGTTCATTTTGGTGATTTGAATAATCATTAACAATCGTGGAAAATGATGAATAATCAATCGTTTCGATAATAACTCATTCCATATTTCATAAAGTATGTTAAGCGAAATGGATAGTGTGAACAGAGATATTCAGATTTTTAATCAATTTCCTTTTCGCAAAATTCTAGTCCATGTATTCAGAGTTGGATGTTGAAATATTGATATAATCGAATTATATGTTACATTTTCAAGTTTACTTGTTCCGAGGTTCGGAAAGCGTTTAGTTTGATATTCCTGGAATAGCATCGTAAACCTAGGAATCTGCAAGGCGATCCTAGAAAATAATTCTTCTATAAACACTTTCATCACAAGTAAATGGAAGAACATAAAATCAATCATTGCAATACCTATTCTATGAAAAAGCCTCTAACGCAGGACGCATTATTAGAACGTTTAAAGAAGCGCTCTACGAACAATTCAGTTTGAGCGGAAAATACAATGTTGTATGATTTGCCCGTGCGTGAATAAATATTAAAGGGTTGCAACAAAATTTACTCCAAAGATAGTGTTAGATCTGATTTTAGAAGAGTTCGAAATGTCTGCAATGCATGAAAAATTCCTATCAATGAATTCGCATTGGAGGTGTTATGATATTCGATGTGGTTTGAGTCCTGCGCGAACCTTCACACTAACAATTCCTCTGAACCATCCTTTGCAAAATTGCGCCGAACAAACATAACAAAATCGCAATCGCGCAAACCTTCACACCAATAATCTCTCTGAGAATCATCGTTATTCTGAAGATGAAATTTGACGAAATCTTCACAAGTTGATTTCGATCCTACACCCGTAGCATCTCCATTCTCCTAGATTGATTTAAATAATGATTGACAATCGTGTAAAACGATGAAAATCATCTGAGTTTTTATTCAAATACTCTTTTTAAAAAATTCATTAATCATTTCACGTTTCTCTTAGATACATCCTTGTAGAGGTATTATTTCTTCCAACATATCAATAGGAAGAAACAAAAAAGACAGTTCCCACTTACTCCTATCACCTCCATCATAATTGATGATGATGATCAAATAAGGTTAGTTATAATAATTTTGTATCATAAAGAAATATTTACTGAAATAATTAAATAATTGTTAAAGAGATCCGCAAGCATAACTTCTGTATGATTCCCTGAGCAAAAAAGTTGAGATATTACATTGAAAATACTGTTTTGTTAATAAATCGTAATTTAAATGACATAAAAAGTAAAACAAATTGGAAATGTAAAAAATAAATATATTCGAGATTCTAAGACTGAAATAAATACGATATTCGTGTTTATCTCATCAAGCTTCTCCAGATTAAGTTCGAAAAGATTTTTGTATGTTATCCAGAAGCTGAAACATTGAAGATTTTGCAAGCACATGCCACTTTGAACGCGCAAAATCAGTTTTCAGTGCGAGCGCGCAGTGCTTCCTCACACTCCGGCAGCCGGAGGTAATTCGTGAAAAGATGTTACAAATTGATTTCCGTTAAAGACATTTTTCTAAAATTAAAATTGAAAACATGATCAAAATAGAGGAAATTTTTTTTTAAAGTCATTTTTTTCACCCTCAAAATTAAAAAAATCGCTACGTTTCTTCGATAAAGTTATAGGACAACTCTTCATGAAGAAAATAAGCCCCAAATCGTTACTCAATGACCATTTTCTGAGAAGATCTAGCCAATTTATGAGAGCGTCTTTTTCGAAAAATCGATATTTTTTGAAAAATAGTCAAAATTTCAAATTAAGAAAAAAGTGCTATCTTAGCTTGCCATGTACAGGAAACAATACATATGGAAGCGTACCCCAATTTTCAACGGTTTTCAATATAACTCGAAAAGAAAGATATCGATAATTATCTATTTGATACCTACAACTTTCTCCTTTAACTTTTTCCGATCCGAGCTATAGTTTTTTAATTATAAAAAAAAACCGCTTTTTTCCAATTTTCTAGGTTATGTTCGACATTTCAGATCGAGTTGCATGAACCACCTTTAAATTTAATCTGCTATACGCTCATATTTTTTTTCAGTTATTAATTTATGCATGTATTGCTTGAACTATATAGATATTACATTTACGGAGAATTGCATAAAACGTGATCCGTAATGAAGTCAGAGAGATCTCTCTGAATGAAGTACCCAACATACAGATACCTACAACTTTCTCCTTTAACTTTTTCCGATCCGAGCTATAGTTTTTAATTATTTAAGAAAAACCGCTTTTTTCCAATTTTGTAGGTCATGTTCGACATTTCAGATCGAGTTGTAGGTGAAAACTAGCGCGTCCGTCGAAAAACCACGGTATGTTATCGTATTTTTCCAAACCAATAAACGTAACAATGTGAAAGCTAATCCTACAATATTCGATCATGTGGATATATCAAGTATCCGCTTATCGCTGAACGGAGAGTATTGGCCTAACGAACGGATGAACTTGGACTTTGCCAAGGAAGATTTCGTTCTAGCCCACCAAAACTATACCGATTTCTATCCTAGCTACACGAATTCTACAACAAAACATCCCATATTGGCTTATGATGAATTCAAAAAACGCGCGCTTTACATCATTCGATTGTTCTAGACAAGAGGAGGCGGTAAAATCATCAACAGTCGACATACGATTGGAGATTGAAGCGGATAAAGGATTTCCAGCCAATACCAAGGCATATTGCATCATCTTTCACGATTGCTTGATGGAATACTACCCCCTCACCGAAATTGACAAGAGTCTCAATTAAACATCAGTCAGTCTAAATCGAAACTTCAAGCGAATCGCATTAGTTGACATTCAGGGGTTCTTCATTGACGATGTCTTCCATCCAAAAGAAATGTGTATACAAATTGGATTCAAACGTCATTATTCCTTATTCAAACACATCTTATTCATCGCTAAATGCAAAGGAGCGAAAATCCGTATGGTATTTACAAAAGTCTTATCATGGACTCGATTATGTATCTGGGAATGTGGATTATGAAGAAATAAATAATATTCTTAAATCGATTCTCTTGTGTGCAGTCGACTATATTTATGTCAGAGGACAGCAAAAAGCCGAATTTTTGAGAAGGAAGTGTATAGAATTGGATATTCACCCACACATCGTAGATGTTCATAGTTTCGATGGTACTCAATGTGAAACGGGGAAATTCGAGCAAACAAACAATTTGACCTGTCTGAATCATCGTAATGATGGTGGAAAATACTTGTGTGCAGTTCACCATGTGGATAAATTACAGCAGTGGTTTCTGAATGTAATACTACCTAAATGATATGTATTTTATTCTGAAATATTATTATTATCAATCTTTTGTTTGTTTTAATAAAACACCTCCTTTATATAATAATTATTATTCATTTAAATGGTAAATAGCTTTCTTCACATTTTTAACAAACATTTCCAATAATAACACTGATAAAGAAGATAAAATAAAATACAACATTGCGAAAATTTTGGGGATTTCTCCTTCTATTGCAGATGATGTGAGTGTAGTTGTCTTTTGTACGAGATGTGGTAAACATGATGATTGTCGGATCATTTGCCAGATGTAGGTGATGGTGTGAATGTTTGTCACTTCATAATATCCCCCTCTGTACCATTTGGAAATAATAGCTTGAGCTTATAATTGAATGTGTTATTGGTGGTGGTGGTGGTCTGCATCGTTTCGAGAACTATGTATGTGATTACCTCTAGTTGATTTTCGTTAATCATTTGATAATTCATTGGTTGCCATTCTGTTCGATTACATTCATTTCTCAGGTCTTTCCTGGGTCATATATAAATACGTTCCACTCGATTCGGAACGTTTGTATACAGGATTCCATTCAAAATTGAGGTTAGGATCATAAAATTGGGTTCTAACATAACCATCCTCTCCGCCAATACTTAAACTATTCAATTGTCTTATAGCGATATTTTTATCTTCGTAAAATTTTAAATCTCTACTCAAAGCTTTTACTTTCGCACCGAATTCTTCCAATTTACGTGTGTATTCTTCAAGAGACATATTAATTCTTCCAATTTACGTGTGTATTCTTCAAGAGACATATTAATACTGATGATTTCATCGACTATATACACACGCTAGTATAAACATCATACCTTAGATTTCTTATTACTTGAGCTCCAAAAATTCAAGTTTAAAAGCCGGGTTGCTTTTATTAACATCCTCTTTTCCCCTGTATATTAAAATCAAACAAGGTTTCATGTTGATTTGTTCCAAAATTGGGATAATCTGATTGGTCAGTCGATTGAGTAACAACAGTCATTTTATAAAAGATAATTAATCAATTTTGTACTTGTTATTTTATGAATGTGAATTGAATAATTTTTTAACTGTTTCAATGCTAATAAGAGGTTTATTCTGAATTATAGACAAAACAAGTATGTTTTTATGGCAGTGAATTAAATAATTTAATTAAACTTACATTTTCCGTTCAATAGAAGACAGCACACACAGGATATGTGAAAACGATGTGTTTCGTTTGAGCTGTAACAGATTACTGAGGAAACGAGAATTGAATCCGTAGTCAACATAACTCTCAGTTCTAATTCGCTTACTAACAAGTCTAGACTTGTATATCACTTATTGTTATTTGTTGACCTAATGAATGACTCCATTGTATTCACAGCTGCTTACGTAAGTAATGACTAATGAAACGACAATTAAATTCGGTTACTAGCAAGACTAGACTATAGTATATCACTTATTGTTATTTGTTTACCTAATGAATGACTCCATTGTATTCAATTACACGTGCTAGTATAAACTGAATGTGATGACGCAGGTCATAGATGTCATCCTTTGACGTTGACAGGTACGCATGACGGTTGATCGGTTCATTCATAGATGTAGTCATTTGAAGTTAACTGTGCTGACATTGACATTGAAGTATGATAGTTCATTAAGAGATGGCGGTGATGTAGCTATAACATCAGTCATATTTTGAATTGTCGCCTCATAGATGTCATCCCTTGACGTTAACATTTCTGACGTTGACAGGTATGCATGACGGTTGATCGGTTCATTCATAGATGTAGTCGTTTGAAGTTAACTGGTCTGACATTGACATTTAAGTATGATAGTTCATCGGTTCATTAAAAGATGGCGGCGATGTAGCTACAACATCGATCGATTCACAACCGCCATGATACCTCGTTGACCACCGAAGGATCACGTGATAGCTGCCATGACACCACGTGTCTAGGACCTTTCTTACAAACAACCTGTATATACAACATAACATACTCTTTACAAACCCCCTGTATATACATTCAAACAATAATTACAAACACCGAATGCCAATCGTCAGCATAAAGTGAGTAACTCGCAATCACTGATAACGCTATCTACTCGATAACACTAATTACACACATTGGATGTTGATCGCCAGACTGGGTGACTCACAATCACTGATAACGCTATCTACCCGATAACGTTATCTACCCGATAACGCTAATTACACACAGTGGATGCCCATCGCCAGCATGGGTGACTCACAATCACTGATAACGCTATCTACCCGATAACGTTATCTACCCGATAACATACATCGCCAGCGCAGACCGGAAGTGGAGACCTGATAATGGCAAACATCGGAGCACAGACCGGAAGTGACGTCACACTTCCTGGTCCAGAAGTAGTCCACTGTATCTACTCAAAAGGAAAATATAGTTGGAAAGATAGAAATCTTGTAACTTGCAATACACAAAAAAAACCATCAAATGACTAAGTTAAAAATATCAATTAAAAGAATTAATGAATCTGGCTTTGAGAGAGAGACGGAGCTATATGTACAAGAAGTGAGCTTACCCAGCAAGATACGACACAGGAACTCCTTTTTTTCTACGAGTTTTCATTTTTATAATTCGAATCCTTCCGAAATTTCGTTTCCCTACCAGCTCGAGACATTTCAACTATAGCCAATGAGGTTTGCTGTACCAAAGTATACTTTGCTCTAACACACAAATCTGTATTTAAAGTTGCCTGTTTTCCACATCGAGGGGCAGCGAGTCACCACAAAAATAAATTCTCCAAACGCTGCTGACTAAGTGATTAACTCCGTCTTCTTAGATAAGTGCAAGTTCCGCAGGAATAGCACCCCGAAGGCTCTAATTCTTAAAAATCACGTACAACTTGTAAAAGGTATCGGGTGGCGACTTCATGTCGCCGGCAAGGAATTTCATTATTCAAATCAGAATAAAACTTCTAATTGTTGAATCCAGAATGTCTATGTATGGTCTGTTCCTGTCAGAGATTTAGAATTTTAGGTTTTGAAATGCCCGTAAGGACGGAACTACACGCTACTGAATGATTCGAGATTTACTCTCATGTGTCAAGTATACCTGGTTTACTTAGAGTAAATTAATTTTCAGGAGTTTTCCCCTGCTTACGCTACTTTGATTCAATCGTGAAAAAATAATAATTGAGTTAGTACATTGAGTTCCATTGTTTTGTCCGCGGTGAGCCCTTGTAATATCAAATATTGTTTAATTAGTAATTGTAATTATTGTATTGTACCTGATAAGTTTATCCTGTAAAGATTTCCATAACGTCTCGATAAGATTGATTGTGTTCTGTACCGAAAAACGTGAAAATTTAATTTGTCAAGTAAGTGTATTGTATCAGAGGGTGAGTATGATTAGAGTGAAAGGGAATCACGACACACCTATATACACTGTGTTCTACCCGGAAATAAGAATGTGTCGTAGATAGTCCTCCGCCAGGGTCCACAAGCTGTGTTCTACCCGGAAGTGGGCTCTGAAGGAGGAATAGAGTGAAAGTGAATCACGACCTATCAATATGGACTGTGTTCTACCCGGAAATAAGAGTGTGTCGTAGATAGTTCTCCGCCAGGGTTTACACGATGTGTTCTACCCGGAAGTAGGCTCTGAAGGGGGAAATGTGTTTAAGAGTCGCAATATTCACTGTATACGCTGTGTTTTACCCGGAAGTAGGGTGATATTGTTGACGAGGTAAGATTGTAAGTCTAAAACGCTGTGTTCTACACGTAAGTAAGAGTTATAATTGCCAAATTTATGTGTGGGTAGTATATAGGTGCCTGGCACTGTTGTACAATTACTCGTGACCGTGCCCGGGAAATTACACGTACTAACCTGAAAGAAGTGCAGGATAAATGAATCTCAGTATTCATCATTTTTAAAAGTGCCCTAGAAATTACTGACATTACGCGGGCGTAGTGAGGGTATTCCATTACAACTCAATAGCTGCTGCCACTTGCTCTGCTCGAGTATACTATGCATGATAATTAATTTTGTTGAGAATTTGTGCATCAAAAGCATATAACTCTTATATGAATATTTGTTGGCAAGGCTACAATAAGGGGAATGAGCCCGTTTTGACCGCGTTTTTAACAATTATTGTTTCTAAGCTTCCTTGTGCTTCCCCCGGGTCGGATAAATTATTATTATACAGAGACAGTGAAATATCAATGTATGTTCAAGCAATAAATAAATTATTGGAAAGTTACGTGTTTATCTAAAGTGACTTTCTGCAACAGCAATTAAGTAGTCAAGAAGTTATCAAGTATCAATTGCAATTAAAGCCTGCAATTCTAATACTACTCAGTCTGCCCTATTGACCCTGGCTACTTACTTCACTGAAACCAGCCTAGGACAAGGCTATCCGTAGATAGCACATTGATACGCTTTGTGGTAAGGGCCCTAGCAGAAGCCCTTAACGAGGAGTAAGCCTTGGCTCCCAAGAAACTAGCATAAAAGTCAATCAGATTCAGATCTGGTAGACTTGAAGGAGTATTGAAGCCGTCGTAAGTAATTATCGCCAAAAAATAACAAGGTACGTCACACATCACTATAAACGTCATATTCGAAAGAGTGTGTGTAGCCAATAAGCAGGGCAAATTTTCTATGAGTCAAATAGACAGATATCCACAAAAAGCTCCAGAACAGTCCAAATAGACTATGTTAGCTTCACATAATATTATTCAGAATTATATCTACGATTGCCGAAGGATGGATACAAATCAATATTCCAACAAATGATTCAATAATTTCATTATTTCTGATTCCGAGACAAGGAGATATGCGCAATCCATCAAATCTTCCAGGCAACAAGCTATAGCCTTGCTAAGAAGTAAATTGATTATTTCACATGAATACTCGGGGCATAACGCAATATAAACTCAGTTCACGATGATAATGAAATAGCGTCATAGTAAATAACTTATTGCAATCAATCCATTTCAACAATTCCCCTAAATAAACGACTTGCTTGCTTCAACAAATCAGAAATATTTGATATTAACAATTGGCAATACTTTCCAAGATTGCCGGATAAATCAGTCGGTTTCAATCAATCGACTTGACAGTTCATAGATTCGTTGCTCTTCTCAGGACTGTAATTCTACCTACGTATACGTTGTGTGCTGTGTAAGCTTCGAAAATTGTATTCTCAACAATAAATTACTTTGAAGAGGTACGTGAAAATGGCGGGTCATATATTTCTATTACTACTACAGCTTCACACGTCGTAACAATCAATAGGATTTCAGAAGAACGAACTGGAAATAAGTCACTTGGAATTTCAAGAAGTAAAAGGCTATGGGCTGAAATAGTTATAAATGTAACGATCTTGGAACAACTATGGAACAATAGTTTGATACGAATATTTAATTCTTTTTCTACAAACGCTTAACAAAGTAGCCTTTGACGCTTTCAGATTTCAACGCAAAGTTGACGTTTCCCGTGAAATGTCATTTTGTGACAGCATTTGCGCTCTAAAGCGGAAATATTTCGAAAACGCTCGCTTCTCTAACGTATTTCTGCATGATGATTGATGATAGTGACAGTGAATTATCAAACACTCCTCCTGATGTAGCAGAAAGTGCAAAAATTGTTACTTTGAATCTCCTACCAGAGAAATCAAGGAAGAAAGTAAATTCATGACGTGGTGCCAGTCGAAGAAGGTGAATAAGTATTCAGAAAACGTATTACTGGCTTATTTTGGAGAAAAATCATTGATTTGTAAGTCATCAACTCTTTGGTCTACGTATTCGATGATACGGACATGCTTGAATGTTAAAAATAACATCGAAATCAATAAGTATCCTAAACTTATCGCATTTCTGAAGAAACAGTCTGTTGGATATAAAGCGAAAAAATCCAAAACATTCACCACTGAAGATATTCACAAATTTTTACAAGAAGCGCCGGATGAAGAATATCTACTAAAAAAGGTAAATTTTAATATTTCATGCTCTTAGTAGTTTGAGAAGCGGTTAGTATTTTTTTGAATTTAGTGCAATTTGGTTAGCATAGACATTTGGAATAGCTATTAATTGCAGTTTTTTTTATAGGTTATTCTAATTATGGGTATTGCTGGTGCCTGCAGGCGCGATGAGTTGGTCAAAATGGAGATTGGTGACATAGAAGATAAGGATTCTATTTTAATAGTCCGAATTCCCGATTCAAAAACGAGAATAAGCCGTGTTTTTACGATTGTTGGTCATAATGAAGAGAATTCAGTTGATTATCTTTCAATTTGTAAAAAATATATTGCACTCAGAAAACATTGTCTGAATAACAATACTGTCCAACGTCTATTTTTACGTTATGAAAAAGGTAGATGTATGAAACAAGTTGTGGGTATGAATACAATCGGCAAGACTCCCAGTGACATTGGTGAATATTTGAAATTGCCCGAGCATAATTTATATACTGGACACTGTCTCCGACGAACCTCTGCTACTTTATTGGTGAATGGTGGAGGTGACCTAATACAACTGAAGAAACATGGTGGATGGAAAAGTAACAATGTAGGAGAAGGCTACATAGATGATTCAATCAACAATAAGATTGAAACTACCAAGAGAATATTCTCAAGACCATCTACATCTCGTTCTGTAGATTTCCAATATTCGGGGGAATTAATGTTAGATAAATCTACTGATCGTCCATCAGGTTCAGGAATAATAATTAAAGAGTGTCACAATTGTACATTCAATTTTAGTATAGTCAATGATAAATTAAATCAACATTAATCAGGAATTTATAAACTGTACTTGATGTACTTTTGTTGAATAAAGCATCTGGTGTTTTTTCTTTTTTTTTTCTGAAAACTGCGTTTGTAAAAAAAATCTTGTGTGTATTTCGAGCACAAAGTGTCATAGTCGCTCTCCAAAGATTACCGCGCTCCGCTTTGCGTCGCGCGGTAACTCTCTTTGTCGAGCGACAATATATCACTTTGCGCTCTTAATACACAAATAGCTATTTCCTAATAGACGAAAAGTCATTAATGGAAATGTATTTGTGTTTTCTGGTATTTTAGTTGAGATGAATGTTATAGTAACAGTTGGATAATGTAAATAGTAATAATGTTGTTATTGTGCGCTATATTTGAATGATAATAATAAATTTATTCAGCAGTTTGAACAATTTATTCAATAACTTGTTATTAATGATTCTTGACCCTGTTTTGGTTGCATATAATTTCTCGGGAAATAGGTCACACTAATATATATGCTCATTATTTTCATCTTTAAATACTTTTCGGTCCCACGACCATCATCAGAAGATGTATCAATATCTGAAACGTGTTATTAAGACTGATTGTATCAGCACAAAGCGTCCTTATCGCACCAATTCCAATTGAAAATGCCCACGTCGCCGAAACGAACAGAAACACGAGTAATCCAAATTGTGACACATCAATGTTTTGAGTATATGAATATGTATCAAGAATCCAATGCTTAGCAATTTTCTAATAATGTAAGTAGTCATGGTAAGCAAAGTTTGTATACGACTGAAACCAAAAAATATAACGCTGATGTTTCCATTTTCTTCGAGTATTGAAGGTTTCAGATTTGAAAAATATTTCCCGAGATAGTTAGTAGACTTATGCCAAACACTTATATCATACTTTTCTAAACATTATTCAACTTTATCTATGGTCTCCGGAATGTATGGCAATGTTATGAAATTATCTGCATTCCCATTTATGTTATTTATACATGACGTTACATTATAGATTTTGCTTATTCTTTCTTCATTGATTGGATTGAAAAATGTTCTTGGGTAGCCATTCATTTCCAGTATTATTACAAATGTTTGGGACGCCCCTCCAGGTGGGACAATTCAATAGCGCGATCTGTAACACTGTTTATAGCACTTTTTTTTCCATCTGCATCATGCCGAATGTTCATATCTGGGAAATTCATATTTTCGTCCACTTCTATTTCCCAAGAAAAATGGAGTTTATAGTGTAAATTATGGAATTGATCGATCAAGTACTGAATTGTATCATTGATAACACACATTAGAAATCATCCACATACCGTTTGAAGAATACAGATTCCTCTAGGCATTCCATAACCAGGTTAACAATAGTAGCTGAAATAGGAGATGCCATTGCTGTGCCGAATATTTGCCTAAAATATTGGTTATTGAATTGAAAATAAGTGCATTCAATGTTTATTTCAAATTGTTTTGGAAGATAAAAGATAAAATATAGAATACAAAATATAAAAATACAAAAAAAAATGAAATTTCTAAGCAAAACTTCACTGCATGTACAAACTCAGATTTATCTAGAGGTGTGTGGTTTTAATCTCTGCCCAATGCTTTGATGCTTCTCAATTTCAAAACGGAAGGTATATTTGTACATAAAGAAACAATGTTCAAGGAAATAAATAGATGATCCACGGGAAAGGATTGATTTTTATAAATTCATTAAAATGCCATGAGTCTTTCACATGAAATTAATTTTTTCTTATTATATTGTTGATAGATTTTGATATGAATTCTGAGTAACTGTAGGTAGGCTCTTTTCACTATCACTTACAATGAGTGTAAATTGTCCCAACCAAAGGATCATCCCGAAAATTCAAAAATTGTTCGTAATACACTGGAAATGCATGCCTACCCAAAAACATTTTTCTATCCCATCAATAAAGAAAGAATGAGCAAAATCTATAATGGACGTCATATATAAATAATATAAATGGCAATACAGATAATTTTATACTATTACCATACATTCCGTAGACCTCAGAGAAAATTAAGAAATGTTTAAAAAAGTATGATATGAATGTTGAGGGTAAACCTACTAACTGTGCTCGGGAATATTCTTCGAATCTAAAACCTTTAACATGTGAAGATAAATAAACCCACACAGTATGTAAAATAAATTGTTTAGATTGCGATGGAAATTATATAGGAATCTCTAAGCAATATTTACAAAAAAAAAGAATCTATGACCATAAGTAAAGTACAAGGAACTAAAACTTTGAAAATTCCACTCCCCTTGCTGAACACTGTTTAGAATATAATCATCACTTCGATTACAAAAATGTTTGTATTTAAATTGAGGAAACTAATTATCTTTAAGATCTAGTTCGAAAGTGGTTATATTTTTTGGTTTCAGTCTTATTCAAACATTGCTTGACATGACTTCAAATATTATAAGAAAATTGCTATACCGTGTCTTCTTAATACATATTAATATATTAAGAACATTAATGTGTTACAATTTCACTTACTCGTTTCGGCGATGTGGGCATTTTCAATTGAAATCGATGCGATAAGGACGCTTCGTGCTGATATATTAGTTTTAAGAAATCCCGTTTTAGACATTGATACGTCTTCTGATAATGGTCGTGGTACCGAAACGTGCATAAAGACGTAAATAATAAGCATATGTTTTAGTGTGACCTATTTCTCAAGAATTTATGAATAATTTAATAACATGAGTAACAATCAATTTTAATATTAAATCAAAAACTACTAATTAATATAATCCTGATCACAAGGTTAGAATTTACACTTGACCGACATTAAAAACAAAACAAAATCAATTGAATGTATATTAATTCAATAAGAAGAAGAAACGAACATTAGAGTCTAAAGTTTGAGCATAATAGAAATTAATTTCATAACTAAAGAATTAATTGCTTGTCTCTTTATATTCAGTAAGACATGTTTTAATTTTCCTTTGAATTTGATTTTAATTAATGTTTTCATTTGATCTGGAATGGGGTTGAAATACGTAGGTCCTTGATATAACCAGGAGTGGTTCATAGGTCATTGTATTAACTTTAGACACGTCTTATTATTTTAATATTTTGCCCTGTATTGCATTCAGTATATCTCAGGTGAGTAGACGAATATCGTTAATGAGTATTGAAACACAAGCATGAAAAATGATTGTTTTATATCTAACAACTTAGCGTTTTTGAATAGTTGTGTTCAAGAATATAAACGACTTTTCACAAGTACCATTCTTATGAAATTTCCAGGCCATGCATGTGTACTTTAATAACGCCTTCTCAAGTAACAATCTCATACTTAAGGTGAGATTGTACTAGAACTGCGTAAATTATGTTCAGCTGTGTGTAATATTGTTTTAATAATGTAATCTGAATTAATGTAGAATGCAATGAGATTACTTTCTTAGATTGAGAATGTGACCCTTCATCGTAAATGATTATCGAAGGTTACTCCTGAGTCAGATTGCAAGGAACAAAGCTATTATATTTTTGCGATATTCACTGGAATTTGCCTTTGAACAATCCATGAAACAGTATTAGTTCGTTTTCCACTGAACTTTTTAATAAGTGCCAGGTAACAGCGCTGAAAAATACTGCAATATCATCTGCATAAGATAATATTTTATCACATGTGTAGATTTCGAAAATAGAGTTAATTTATAGTAAGAACAAAATCGGTCCTAAGATTATTCCTTCTGGCACTCCGAATTCTATGGTTTGCGTTCTCAGTTTCCTGTTGGTGGAGTAACTTTATATCAATTTATACGCATTATTTCTGAAACCTTGTTTTTTTACAGTATCAAGAAGCTGCTAATGACAAACCTTATCGAAGGCCTTTTGCAAATCAAAGAATACAATGATTGAATTTCAATATATGCTGTATCAGATGAAAAAAAGAAATTTTACTCTGTTAAATATAACATTATTTGAAAGAATGTTGATTGTGATTTCGAATTTTACAGTTCATTATCAAACCATACAATGAGAAAACACTGAAAATTCATAGTATTTATATGAAATTTACAATGAAGTGGATAGATTCTGAGAATTGATGGTACACATTGCTACTAAGGTTAATCATGTTGAGGTAGTAAGCGAAAAGGGATTAAGCTTTCGGTGATTACATTCTAGGGATTGAATTACGTGAAATTTAATAGGGTGGACAAAGTGGAATTTCCTGATACTAGTTGCTCGTTAAGTAGATTGCTTGAAGAACTATTGTGTTTGAATATTTCTACAGATTCTTATAGATTCAGTTTTCTACCCTTTATAATTGTTTGCAGAATATTCACGTTTTCTAGTAGTTTAAGAAATATGAATAACTTTTATTCACTTCAAATGACTGAAAATGCTCCTTATACCTAACTTCAAATGATCTAGCTGTTTGTCCAATGTACAAAGCATTACATTCCGCACAAATTAACTTGTAAGCTCCTGACTTCCGAATTTTATTAGATTTAGTTCTTACATTGAAAAATATGCTTGAAATTTTTGGCTTGGTCTGAAAGCTACATTTAACTTTTGTTTCTTAAAGATATTCGAGATTTTGTCAGCTATCGGCCTGAAATACGTCAAGGTATGTCTCAGTATCTTGTTGCACGATGAGAGAAAGAAAAATGTACCTTGCCGTACTTTGAGCCAATTTCCGACGAATTCTCGAATACCTTTACGAAACAAAAGTTAAATGTCAAATTCCAGACGAAGCCAAAAACTTTCATATATGTGACATATTTTTGAATGCTCAAGCTGAGTCTAATAAATTTCGTAAACGTTAACCTGTGAGGAATGTAATGCTCTATACATTGGTCAATCGTTTGAAGGAACGTTTTAAGTCATTCCAATTGAATAAAAGTAACTATAATTTTTCAAACCACTTTATAGAAACCCAACACCGTTTTCCTCCACTAGAAAACTTAATCTATTAGAACATACAGGAATATTCAAACAATAATCCTTGAAACAATCTACTTAATGATATGTTTTGATAATGAAAAAGTTTGAAAATGCAATCAACTTTCTTTCAAGTAATATTCAACAAAGTAAAATTTCTTGTTTTTATATGTAAGATGGAACATCCCAAAGTAACGGACAGTTCCATTCAAATTATATGTTCTGTTAGTTTCAACAATCCTCCTCCCATAAGACCAAATTTATATTTCGGAATAATATAATTTTTTCAAATAAACTTGGGTATTCTTATTCTTATCACATTTTCAACTTTTTGAAGACCAAGATTCGTGAAGTAGTTTGATAATTGCGTTGTTCAAAGCTGTTGGAAATATTCCCCTTTCAGTTGATGAAGGAATTATAGTGTAGGAAGTAGTGAAGAGATATTTACTATTATTATGTGGTTTTTAGGAAAGTTTAGGCTACTTTTATACAAAAACAGGTAAACCTGCTCAACCTCACAACACTTTTCAGCGCATCCTGCTATGACGTAATTTCTTTCTTATCGTGAACATGCATTATTTGCATATTTTCTTATGTCATTCTGTTGTGGGATTATTGACAATTTGGGAGAACCACTAAATCCGATGATTTCAAGGATTGAATTTCCTGCTAGTAAAAAACTTATACCTGCTAGTTTAAGGTGATCTTGATCAAAACGTAATGTGATGTTATGATAAATAATGTGGCAAGCAAGTTCAAGGAGACAAGCATTTTGTAGGGATGATAATTATTGCCTAGATTTGTATCTCTTGGTGTATATATTCGGAGCATTTCAATTACTTTTCAGTTTGATTTTTCATTCGTAAAACGAACGAAGCTGAGCAATTAGGATTCAAAAGAGCGAGCGCCCACGAGCTGTATGGAATGTCATAAGAACGGATTGATCCTCAACTTTCCTATGATACATCTGTGTGACAAAATTGTGTCCAGAGATGGTGGTAATTCGCTCAATGAATTAATAAAGAATATGATACTCTTGAGTGTTGAATAAAGGTATTATTAGATTCATATCAAATATTACATTCATCATCATTATACATTACAAAGTCGATTATAAACATATAATATAAACGGTATATATTTTTTACATAAAAGGTGTGAAGCCTCCGTCAAGTGTTCAATTCCCATCCATGTGTGTATCACATGGCATATTTGTGCTCCTCGTGCGCTGATATATTTGGTTATGAGAATCCCAGTGAGACAGGTTTATTTATTTTACGACGTGTTGATCCTGACCTTTCAAACTAAAGGAATGAAGATAAATGTCATTGAATATTTAGAAAACCTGCAAGCTGGACCAATGGAATCTAGGGCTTAGTGCTTCGAGTTTTTGGGGCATCCAAATTGAAACGAAAGCTTGACCAACACGTCTCACGTTTGGTTGGCACAGGGTGAGAATTTGGAAAAGTGAATCATTTCAAAACATGGCGCAACGATGGAATCAGTTGGATGGTGGGGAACATTTTTGTTGTTGAGCAACACAATGTTCCCAATGTATAACTACTTCGAAATATGAAATTGAGTATCAAATGAATATTTTTGACGGACACAATTATGCATCTCAACTATCTTTTACATATCTATATTCTCATCAAAATTTGGAAATAATAACCAAAGAAACTAATGAAATACTTGTACATTCACGTATATGTAAAATTATCAACAGCCTGATTGTGTATTTCTGAGACCCTACAGCATTTTTCATATGCAAGGTTTTACTGCGACTGGGAGATACAATTTTAGTTCGAATGTTTCATAATAAATTTTTGTTTCTTCTCATAAAGAATTGGAAAATGTCTTTTAATGTACTAACGATTGCAATTATAGCTTATAATTATGTTATTCATATAAGTGGAAACACTTTTGTGTGAATACCGATAGAACTTTTATGTATAAATTCTCGGGAAATAGGTCACACTAACACAGATGATTATTATTTCCGTCTTTACGTACGTCATCCGAAGACTTATCAACGTATGACACGGGATTTCTTGAACTAATTATATCAAGCACAGTCCTTGTCGTACTAATTTCAGTTAGAAACGCCGAAACGAACAGAAACACGCATGATCGAAATTGTAACACAATAATGTGTTAAGTATATGAGTATGTATCAAGAATCCGCTGCATAGAAATTCGAAGCCATTTCGAGCGATGTTTGAATAAGACTGAAATCAACATATAACGCTCTAGTATCCACTTTCGAACCAGATGTTGAAGATTTATGAGGTAATAGAATAAGGTTGTCTGACCTTATTAGAGATATTGCCATCTAAGCATTCTACCTAAAATATACATTCAACATTATCAAAACGCATGTAGGAATTTGCAAGGGTCTTAATTACATAAATTAGTATAAATCTGACCTGATGATTGAACGTCTGTTTTATGATTTACAGACTCGTTTTATTTGAATATTCTCCAGAATAGATCTTCTATGGTAATTGGTTTCTTTAGTTGGAATTAGTATATTACGTTACTAGTGTGGAAAGTGACCCATTTCACATGAGTGGTAGAATGTTGTCGCACGAGATGCCAGCCAAGTGCGACAATCCCACGAGTGTGAAATGGCACTTTCCACAAAAGTAATTTACACTTTTTTCCCGACGACCACAGATTAATGCATAATTGCAAAAAAATTAATATATTTTCACTTTATTTTGAGAATTTTACGAAGAAAAGTAATAATTGAACAAGATTACTGCTTAGAATTGTAGAAATTAAAAGTAATATTATTATTATTACAATTAGTAAATTGTAATGAACTTTGCAATGAGGAGTTAGACAGATTTCTCTCTGTTACTTGTACACTATGCACCCATAATTTTATTGGCAATATCTAACCTGTTAGTAGCAGAATCGTCAATATATTCTTCTGCGACTTTGGACGATTTCAAACCCCCATGTCTTTCCAGACAAGTTAGATCTCCTCCTGCATCCACTAATATAGTAGCAGAAGAACGGCGAAATGAGTGCCCTGTGTATTTTTCAGGATCCTTAAGATTTAAAAATTTAGCCACTACTCTAGGTATATTTCCAATTTTGTCAATGCCCACTACTTGTTTTGTGCATTTTTGGTCTCTATAATTAAGAAAAAAGCGTGTTTCCAGTAATAGTGAACTTGCGACAGCATTTATTTTTTGTATTATTAATTTGAATGACAGCCGCAGTCCCCAAATCTTCAATGTTATTTATACATAACTGGGTAAGTTCTTATATGCACCAGATATACCCATAACCAACACAACCTAAAAAAATCCATAATTAAATAAATGTATAGACTTTGTTTAAATACCGATGACTTACCTTTGTAAGTAAATGAATCTCATCAAAAGCTTTATTAATAAATTCACAAATTTTTGTTGCGTTAAAATTTTAGCTTTTTCCGGTTTATATCCGTCACGTTTCCTTTTTAAAAATGCCTTAAGTTTACTATATTTGGAGATATCTACATTGTGATGGATGGATAAAGTGGTACGCAACATAGAATAATTAGTCCATAATGTTGAGCATTGGATTCTATTGGAAAGTTCACCCATGTATGCAAGCAAAACGTTTTCAGAAAAGGAGCTTCTTATTTCCTTATTTCTTCGCCATGAAATAAATTGATTGTAAGCGTATTCGTACCTTCTTTTGGACTTTTCAGGCAGTAAATTTAGTGACGTTAATTTTGCGGCCTCTTCAATTTCAGGTGGAGTACATTGATCATCACTATTAATCTCTGCATTCATGTATTATGGAATTTAAGATACTATTCTCACGGTTTTGTATATGATAAGAATGATGCATATGCAAAACTGACACTTCTGAAGTTTATCTGACGTTTTCGCAATATTAATTTCAAAGCACACTTCAATTCCATTATGCAATACATATAGCTATAGATACACAAATCACTCTAGTGTGATATTTAACTTTCCATCTCTAGGGTGATATTTCTCATTTTCAAAGTAACTAAATAGTGTGCTATTTGTCATTTTCGCATGTGGTTGTCGGAAAATTAACAAGTTTGTAATCGAATTAATGGTTATAATCAAAACAATGTTTAGCAAGGGCGCTCGAATTTTCTTAGTTCTCGTTTCCAGTACTATATTTATGACCACATATTCTTTTTTTTAAATATTGTTAAGTCCCATTGCACTCTAAACAATTTAGATTATATACTATGTGAGTTTTTCATCTTTAAAGGTTTTAGATTTGGAAAATATTCACCAACACAGTTAGTAAGCTTATCCGCAACATTTATATCATATTTTTTTGAAACATCTCTCAATTTCCTCTGAGGTTTACGGAATGTATGGTAATGTTATAAAATTATCTGTATCAGCGTTTACATTATTTGTATATGACGTACTATTCATTTTATTCTATCTTTAATGACGGGGTTGTAAGATCTTTTTGGGTAGCCATTCATTTCCAGTGTATTACGAATATTTTTCAAATTTTTGTGACGGTCCTCTGGGTGGGACAATTTAGCAACGCGATGTGTAAGCCTGCTCATCACATTTTTTTATAACTTGTTTGGTGGAACTCAATTGAAGTGAAGATATCGTTGTGACCTCAACCAGGAACGTATTTGTTAGATATGAACATTAGCCATGATTCAGATGGTAAAATCAAAACATCGTGTTTCTGTTCAATTTGGCGACGTAGACATTTTCAAATGAAATTAGTGCGATAAGAACTCTGTGTGCTTGATTCCGTTTTGATACGTCTTCTGATGATGGTCGTGAGATCGAAACGTATGTGAAGATGAAAATAATAAGCATATGTGTTGGTGTGACCTATTTCCCGAGAATTTATATATAATTCATACCTTTGTCAAGAATCATTATTAATATCGATAAAATTATATTTCACCCTTCAACGCAAAGTTGAGCATAATGACTCACCGAACATAGCGATACAAGTTCTATTCCCATTTTCACTTTCACGGAACTTTCGTCAAGTTCAAATTCAAACTATAATCACTTCATTTATAAACTTTGAACGGCATACACGTTGATTGCAAATTATGGAAAACAAAACTACAGATTAATCGAAAACCGTCGCTGGAGGTGGAAGTTTACTTATCGAATTCACAAGCATCAGGAAAGAAAATGCATTTCCAATTATCTGCACGACTGAATATTCATTGAACTGCAATCTAAAAGATTTGTAAAGCTTCAGACCATAACTCAAGTTTCATAAATCATGAATATTCAGGAATATTTTGAACAAAACAGTACAAACACTAACCCAATGACTAGCATTATTAGAATTAAGTCTGTATTCAGTGTAAACTCATTTCCGATGCAGTATTTCCTTTAAAGCCAGTAATTAAAGATTAAATTATGGTACCATGTAGCACTTGTCTATATTGAAATTAGAATTTTATGAATCCTTCCAGAACCCAGTTTTCTCACCATAATTCTGAACTAACCACGATGATGATCCAGTTGTATTTCCGTACGTTTTTAAATTCACAATATCTAGATTAGAAGCATCCCTTCATCGGAAATATAATTTTAATTAAACTGCGAATAAGCAAGCAAGTGACATGACCTCTTGTTTTTTAGCAAGATTCCTTTACCCGAAAGATGATCTATGCTGAAGATCTACTTTTCTAGATTGAGATTAAAATTTGATGAATTCTTCCATAACGCAGTTATCGCACCATAATTCTGATTTATCCATGATGATGATCCAGTTGTATTTCCGTAAGTTTTTGAATTAACAATATCCAAATAAAAAACATACCTTCATCGGAAATATAATTTTAATTTATTGTGAATCAGGAAGCAAGTGAAAAAACCTTTTTTTTTCGAAGATCCATGTTTCGGCGAGATAAACAAATAGAGGTAATTACAACTTCATTTTTTCGTTTAATATACTGATGTTAAACCACGGTATAGGATAGGCTGGTAGTGCATCTCGTATACTTTAATACGTGGTAGGAGTGAGTCTTTTACCTTCCCGGTGCGTTGGAAATCCGCACGGCGTCGCTACGATCGGGTCCTGAACCTAAGCCATGTACCGGGATATCTTACTCTACTTTTGAAATAATTATGTCACTGTCACACTGACATCATCAATAACCTACAAATTTCATACCTATTTATTTCAGTTGTGAAACAATAATGAACTACAAATTAATATAGTAATAAAAATTGTCGAAATGTTAACTTTGAACCTTTTAAAAGGTCGGGATAGCCACAAACCGGGTCGAAAACGGTTTTAAAATAGTTAATTTTCGATAAATGGAATGACGTTCACGTGAGAAGCACGTAGCTCGCGAGTTGGAAGAGTGCAATAGAACTTCTTTACGAGGGCTTTTTGCGTACCGTTTTCGCTCCATGTAGTTAGATTTAGTCGCGATACGCACCCGACGGCCCTTCGTTTTTCCAAAAATTCCGTTTAAATAGGAAAATTCAATTAAAATAGAAGCAGGTACTCTCAGGTCTCAGCTACGCTCGTCTAACGTGCGACGTAGCAGAGGGAATTTTCATGCGACTAAAATATACACGAAGCGGGTAAAAGCTAGCGGCCCATAGCCGAAAACATTTTATTACATCTGGCACCGAACGCACGGGGCACGAAACGGCCCCAAATTAACAAGATCGAGGTATATGTCAAAATGATTACGTTCGTAGCTAATTACATAGGACGTCTGGCGTTCATGAAATTGTCTTTTAATACATTTCGAACCTTCTTATTTCGATAGGCCAAGTGAAAATCCCGGAGTTTGAAGCGGTAGAGACTTCTGAGTATACATATGCTACCTGCAATCCTCTCCCATTAAAACATTGGAAGATGCGGGTCCCGATAGTAACGCCACCTTGTGGAGTCTACACAAATCGGTCTGAAAATCGCTTCATTTTCATAAAGGGAGATGCACTACCGCCTTTTCCAATACCGTGTGTAAAACGCAGCTTATACAACACACATCGTGAAAGTACTTAGAATTACAGTCCTCTGAAGAACTGTTTTTGTGCTTTTGAAGTTGAATTCTATCAAAATTTAGACTTACAACGAATTATGAACTGTCAATCTACTGTCAGGTCTATTTGATAATCTACAGTTTATATCGCAACACTGTTTTGTGTTGCCAACTGTTGAAAAGGAATACACCTGGTTTGACGAAGATAGCGCGGCAGTTATTTGGGGAAGTGGTTGAAGTGAATTAGGTGTAAGATTACTAAGTATGTCGGCATATCATTGATTCTGAGAACTACGCATTTAATGAAGTATATCACAAGGTAACGAACTACTCAATTCAATATTTCAACTAAGTACAGTCTGAGAGTATCAATTACACTCTTATATTCGTTGTGATGGGTTAACATTTCAGTAAGAAATGCGAAAAATTGCATACCCTTTACAGGCCTCAAAATAGGATCCAATAATATGCTGAAAATGCTGTAATGATAATGAGGAATGTTATTAGCAAGGAAATTGGCAATATAATCAAAGTTTGTACAGCTTAAGGAGCTATTAATATTCTGTAATTTAGCGGATATTGGAACAAAGTCGCCGTGAGGGTCCAGTTATATTATATTCTAAAATCGTTAATTTCCTGGTTTAATCCTCTGATTTATTCTGTATCTAATATTAGGATAACATTATTCCATTTTGTATTACTTATATGGGATCTTCCCATTGAACACAAAATGTATACTGTGATTTCGAATGGAATTCTTCAGAAAAGCTATTACAGTATGTAACAATTGTACTTTAGTGTGATTATTATTATATGCCTGAGTATATATATATATTGCAGTATTGCGGTATTGATATACGTCAGCCAATTCATCAAACCGACTTGCACACGCATTTCATTGCAGTCATCTATTCCGTCCCAGATTATATGGAAACTCTTATGAACATCCAAAATTTTGGATATTGAGAGAAATAATGATGAATATTGCACATTAGAAAGTATCCAAATTGAGAAAATAATTGAGTTAATACTATAAAAAGAAAGATCACTCTTATCCACTCAAAATACTGTTGAAGTACTGAGGACTTACATGAATTAAGTAGCTAACATCAGAGGAAACTAAATTAGAGATAAAAATTTAAATATTTAAATACTATTAGGTATTAATAGTATAAATGAAGGATTACCTTCAGCTGGAGATAACTCCGAATTCATTAAATTCCTTGTTGTTCATACATTTCCGTCCCTTCTAAATTACCTAAATATTTGTTGCTAATGTGTTTCAAGAGTGATAAACATTCTTGAGAAATGATGTGACATGTATTTGAAACATGTTCTGCTAAATACTGGTTAGATGTTTATGCTACCAAGCTGTGTTAGAAATCAATTTATTTATCAAAGATTCGTGAGTGAACGTCATTGTACATAGTTATTTGCTGGAATTTCTCATCTTCGTTGACATAATTCAGGAACAAGATTATTGAATGGAGCTATCCTATAATTATTTCGTGTAGCTAAATTTGCCAGAATATACCTTTTAGTTTTCATGGGTTTTCTGTATATGTTGAATTTCAAGTGGTGAAAATCTTCAATGATAGACAAAGTTTTACTTCACCAGTTTGAATGATGACAACACATCTATTAGTTCCAGTTCGCTTTTCTCATCATCAGAAGACGTTTGAAAACTAATTAGCATCAACTAGAGAGCGAGATTTCTTGAACTATCAAGCACTGAGTATCTTTATCGCATTAATTTCAGTTGGAAATGTCTACGTCGCAATATCGAACAAGACAAGAATAATTGAAATTCAAAAACATCAACATGTAAAACATATGAATATGTATTAGAAAATCTATCCATCCTTTTAGAACAGAATGGCATCTTTCCACGTCTTTATCTATTTCTAATCATTTGCAATATAATAATAAGGATGAGACAGTTCAATTATAATATTGTCGAAACATTTTTAATAAAATAATCCGCCATGCCCACTGAATTTCGCTCGTGTTCAGCTATTAATTCATTATCTCAAGTTTACCTATAGTCGAGGAAATTAAGCATTACACCTGGAATTTGTGAACGAATGAACGGATTTTGATGTAATTGGTCCCATTCGATCCTAGAAGTCGAGGAAAACAAATGCGGGGTATTGGATTTTCTGGGAATTTTCTTTCTGAATGAGATGGACATTTTCATGCCATTTTCTGGAGATGATTTATCTAATTATATAACTTTGAAAATAGCTGGAATTGCTTATTCAGGGATTTTCGAGGGTGCTGAACACGAATATGATGTTTAAAAATTCCCATAATGCACCAGTAATCCTGCGTAATACGTCGATTCCAGTAATATACAGAAAAAGGTTCCAAATTTGTCACTTGGGGATTTTCCAGGATGCTGAACCCGGTCGGTCACAGAGAATACTTGAGTTATTTCACTATAAATTATCTGAAACTTGTTACTTCATGGTTTTTGAGGGTGCTGAACACGAATATGATGTTTAAAATATTCTATAATGCACCCGGTGTTCGATAACCCTGACTATAAAGTCGGTCACGGGGATTCTTTAAATATTTTATGACAAATTATCGCAAAATCGTTACTCGGGATTTTCGAGGATGCTGAACCTGAATATGATGTTAAAAATATTCTATAATGCATCCGGTGATCAGAATTCCTGACTATAAGGTCGATCAAGGGAAATTTCTCGAAAATTTCATTGCAATTGGTACCAAACTTGTTATTTTAGGTTGTTTCGAAGGTGCGCTCAATAGCTAGAAGTTAATAAAACAAACTCTAAAGTTTTGCCGAAATTATAAATACGCACGATCTTTAAGGTGTGATTACACCTCCTGAAATATTATGAAAATATGTTGCAAACTATAATTTTTATTGATTAATTGTTATTTTATAAAAGTATATTATCTAAAAAAATTGTTAATCGTCAACTTGTGGAAAAGATAGGAGGTAATGGAGGAGCAGCAATAATAACGTATGCATGTATTTTTACTATACAAGGTGTTCCATCTCAGACGAGCAACCCCGTATATTTCTTATCCCATAGTTAGTGGAAAAATCTCCCGAAACACGTCGGATGATTTTGTTTGAGGGACATCTTTTGACGTATATTTGAGGCTTGAACGAGCAACCCCCTAATAAAGGGCGCTTCAAACCCTCAAAATTGAATAAGGGAGAAGGGTAGAGTGATACGTCATTTGAAAGGTCTTGAAAGCTTCTTCACAACGGTGTATGAAAAACGTAAATTTGATGAACCGTTTTCGCCAAAAATCAATTTTGTTGATCGAATGCGCCACCTTGAATATTTTGGTTATTTGTACAATGTACAAGCTCATTTTCATTAAGCCTTTTCTACAAACTTAAGCAATCTTCAAAAAATCACATTCGTAAAAAAATTTAATTTTGTTGTCATACTAACAATGAAAAGAATTAAATCTGCGTGTTTAAATCAAATGTTCAAATTGTCCTCCATTGAGTTCCATACAATAATACATTCTCTCAAACTGATAAATAAAAAAACAGCAAAACATTTCCTTATGTTGCCTTCATTTTTTGTTCTTAGAAGGTGTTTATCTGGTTTTAACGTTTCTTCGATCATTTCATGATTTTAATCAATCTGTTGAGATACTACTTTGCTGATTTGTTTGAAATTTCAAAAAATATGGTGTACACATTGCAAGAACGTGTTGAGCTGGTTAGCCTTTATTACCAAAATCAAAATTATGCCCGAGCGGCTGCAAGGATATTTAACGAAAACCATCCTGAACGAAGCGTTCGCCATAAGTACGTAATGGATTTGGTTTCAAAATTTGTGGAGACGGGTTCAATAATGGATAAAAAATAGAGCACCCATTGGAATTGTTAATGATGAAGGAGCAGCTGTGGCGGTATTGGGACATGTCCAACTTATGCCAAACACGCAATCTGTACGACAACTTTCTGCAGCTTCCGGTATTAGCCAATCTAACGTTTTCAGAATTTCACATAAACATCCGTACAAAATTAAATTAATTCAGGAATTAAATAATGATGACTGGGATCAAAGGCGAGAGTTTTGCGAAATTATGGTCGAACGTATCAACAGTAACCCAAATTTCTTGTACAACGTTTGCTTTTCTGACGAATGCACTTTTTTACTTAATGGAGAGGTTAACCGGCATAACTGTAGAATTTGGAGCGATACAAATCCTCATGTATTTCGAGAAGCTCACACTCAACATCGGGAAAAGCTAAACGTTTGGGTAGGAATTTTAGGAGACCATCTAATTGGACCTCTGTTTATTCCTGGTAATTTAAATGGTGAAATTTATCTTGAAATGTTGGAAAATGCGATTGATCCGTTAATAACTGAACAATTAGAAAACGATCCTCTACTACTTGAACAACAATTGCATTTCCAACAAGACGGAGCTCCACCTCACTACGGCGCACCTCAATTTGCAATACCCCGGTCGTTGGATTGGAAGAAGAGGTCTGCCCGATCTCCTGACCTGAACCCTCTGGACTTCTTCTTGTGGGGACATCTTAAGTACCAAGATTTTCGTGAATCAGCCTGAAAATTTGGACGAACTAGGCCAACGAATTGTGAATGAGTGTCGTCAAATAACTCCAATTACGCTGAACCATATTAGAGACGGTTTTCAGCCAAGATTGTTTTATTGTATGGAAGTCAATGGAGGACAATTTGAACATTTGATTTAAACACGCAGATTTAATTTTTTTCATTGTAAGCATGACAACACAATTCAATTTTTTTACGAATGTGATTTTTTGAAGATTGTTTAAGTTTGTAAAAAAGGCTTAATAAAAATGAGCTTGTACATTGTACAAATAACCAAAATATCCAAGGTGGCGCATTCGAGCAACAAAATCAATTTTTGGCTAAAACGGTTCATCAAATTTACGTTTTTCATACACCGTTGTAAAGAAGCTTCCAAGACCTTTCAAATGACGTATCACTCAACCCCTCTCCCTTATTCAATTTTGAAGGGTTGAAGCGCCCCCTATTAGGGGGTTGCTCGTTCAAGCTTCAAATATACGTCAAAAGATGTCTCCCAAACAAAATCATTCGACGTGTTTCGTGAGATTTTTCCACTCACTATGGGATAAGAAATATATGGGGTGGCTCGTTTGAGATGGAACACCTTGTATAGTATTATGAAATTTATTTCATAATATCATGTACATGAATCTTACTATGAATATTGCACTACGTCAAAACAGTTTTTATATCTAATACATGTAGCCAAAATTTCATCTTTATACCTAGTAATATTACAGGGTAGTCCAATCTATACGACACGGTCTCTCAAACGATAACGCTTGAATATTTTGCGACGATATTTTGTTCATTCATGTAGACTGTAAGCAAAATTTAAAAGTATTTTTCTATATACAGGGTGTTTCAAAAGAAAGTTAAATATCAAAGTTATACTTTTTCAAAAGGAATGTAGAGCTGAAATAAAGGTGAGTAGCTTCTACATGTCCTATACCTATCTGAAATAGTTTTTGATATATTTAAGGACAAAATTACAACATGAATTTGAAAAAGTATATGAAATATAAGTGATCTACGTGACGTATCAAATGTTATGCCTTGTCACAAGAGTAATGCCTGGAGTTATAAAGAAAAATTGTTATTTGTAAAAAAAATATACAGGGTGGTAAAAAATTGAATCAAATTATAGTCAAATTGAAGTACGTTCAACTCTCTTATTTGAAATAGAACGCCCGACATCTAACAACACGAAATGCTAAATTTTTTAAATGCCTTTCGATGTGTATCGGGGTATCATATACCTAACTCTAATAGTTTCTGAGATTTTCGAGTTGATTCTGATATCACAGGTGAACTTGGTACGTTTTCCTTTTAGAAAAATTTAATTTTTTAGCGATTACTTTTGTTTACCATTAATCTCTCAAAATTTTTCATAATCGTCCTTTCTCTAAGCATTTATAAAGTGAAAAACTATTAAGTAAATTTATAGTGAAGAATAAAGAATTGATATGATTTTTGCACTCGGTGAATGTTATCAGAATTGTGTATTAGCTTCAAGAGTTTACTCTGAAGAATATTCGACGAGTAAAGATGTTTTCAAAGAAGAAGTTTTTCGAAGAACTGGATCCGTAGCTTATGAAAAGTGAGGGGTACAAAGTACGTTGCTGGCAACGAAGAAAATCAATTCACAGTGATTGGATCAGTTATTGAAAATCCACATACGAGCCAGTGCCAAATTCATTTAGAAACTGGAATAAGTAAGACCAGCCAGCATTCAGTGTATTTTAAAGGAAAATAAATTCGACCAATATCATGTACAATTGCATCAAGAGCTTTTGGAAATAGATTTTGTCCGTAGAGTTGATTTTTGTTTGTTGGCACTAGATAACAGGCTGAGGAAGACAAACATATCTCTGATTACGTTTTGTTCTCAGATGAAATTTTCAATACATAGTCCAATCTTGGTTTCAAAGAGCCCTCTAGGGATACGTGTGCCGACTGTGATGAATCCATCAGTAAACTTAGAAATGATTCTCTTACAGAAGAAGAAAAATTTAAAATTCCAAATTAATATGATGCTCACAATATTGAAGTGGACAGTAGATACAAAGGAAGGAAGACCGATAAAGAACGATCCAACAGTGAGGGTTCAAAACAAAAAGTCATAATATTTGGTTTGCAAAAATGCTTCCCCACATCTCACTCACCAAATGCCATCAACCGAGTCTTTAATCTCAAGGCTACATTACGAAAGTTAGGCATCTTGTGTTACAGAACTTCATTTCACGACGATTTTCGAGAAATCGATTTAACAAGGAGGATTCGAAGGGCAACTTGGCCAGTGGAAATTCCAGCAATACGATCTAATATAAGAGTATGACGACATTCAGAAGAAACTGCTGGAATGAGTACCACAGTGCTTCCACCAATTCTACCGTAACATACCACAGAACGGATCCCCAGAATTAGAGAAAGATAGAGAGAAAGAGCGAGAGGACTTCCAGCAAGATTTCATTTCGTTCTAGACGATGGACATTTCCAAAAATTGAGGTTAATTTCAATGATGATTAATGTGTTAGATAGCCTTTAAGTAGATTGGACAATTTCCTGCCTCTATGGAAAGAATAGTATGCATATTTTCCAACATCCTTAACGATGTCCTCAAATTGTATCACGCATTGAAGATTTTATTTCATTTCAAGATAGACAAAGTAAGACCACGGTTGACTGAATTTGATTAATATTTCTCAAGTATTCTGCAGTTACAGAGATATACCATTAGTTTTGTGTTCTATAATGAGATGTTTATTCGTTTTTGTCGGAAACAATGTTTATTTTTTAATTTTTCTGATTTGAAATATTCCGTAACCTTAGTGGTGACTAACTGATTTTTCATTCAATTATTTGTAATTAAATTATTGATAAATTTGAAATGATACAATCGTCCGTTCTAATATTGTATGTGCAAGAATGAAATTTCTCCCAAAAATAGAATTGAGAGGTCACCTGTCGTAAGTTGTCTCTTCAACCAACCGACGGATTTATTTTTTTTATAAAATATCATATACGTAGGAAGACGTGAAGAGATAATATTGACTAAATTTGATTGCAATCGGTTGAGTAGAATAAACCCTGGGATGAAAATAGAGGTTTCCGAGTCTTCTATTGGCTCCCGTCTATAACTATCATAATGTCATTTACGATAACCGACCTCTGAGGTACAGAAATATGAGTATTGTTATGTGGAAGCATCCGATTATACACAATACTGTATGAATAGTAACCATCAAAGCAATTTGCTCGTATTACTTGCGGTAACAATCTGTTCCGAAACATAATCCTGTCTGATATAATATAATCCTGTTCCTATGACCCTACTAATTTATGGACAACTTATCAATCGAATTTATCGAATACTGTCTAATAAAGGTAATTGTTATGAGCTTACTAATTCATGGACAACTGAATAACTGGATATCAACATCGGGTTCTATAGGTCATAGCTTCAACTGTCTCAATTGTGATTGATTGCTAGCTTGCGGCCAACATATTTGACTGTTGGCATGCATCGAATCTTGGGAATCCGTATTTGCAGATGATTCGAAAACAGGTATCTCGAAGCTCTGGTGAGATTACGTTTTCTACACTATTTGTTTCCGTCCCCATTTCCTTATCAAATACTTCGATGTTCTATTGGGAGTTCAATCGATTATCCGATTCACTTAAAGTAAAGTATGTTAGAGGGGGATATTGCTACTGAGCTGATACTGAAATGTTCCCAAGGAAATGTTTAAACTGCATTGCTCAATGAAATGTTTCAATTATCGATTTTAGCTATCAACACCTCCCGAGCAGGTATAAGATGATATTACTTGGAAGATATAAAATGTATAGCTACGCAATAACTTAAGGTTTGATTCTTTCTCGTATTGAATGGAACATCATCAATGCGTCAGTGAAAGAAAACTATAACGTGTTTCAATTTGGAATGAGAATACAAGGCACGAATTACTTACATCCCATTTTTATTTCGACGTGAAATATAAAGTTGGCGGTTTTATGAAAAAGGATATCGGGCGAGTGACTTCCTCTGACTATTTGGCAGGATATTTAGCAAAATTGTCTATGAATATATCGCATAACTGTGGCAAAATTTTTCTGTTAATATCCTGTATCGATTTGAGGATTATTAGCACGAAATTTTTCATACAAAAAACCATATAGGAGAAGGTATACTACGTTAGATCACAGGACCTAGGCGGTCTGTATTTTTTGAAAATGAAGTAACGTGACATCGGTACACATCGATCGTAAATTCAAGATTTTTCATCGAACGAATTGAAAGGAATAGTCAACAACAATACTTCTACTCCATTCGGATATCTTTGCTATCAATAATGGGGTGGAAAAAATTTTGAACAGCTAAATAAACGGTGCAGACATTGAATTCCTTATGGATAGCAGAACTGCAAAACTAGTCATAAGCAGGAACGAAAACACCTACAAACTAGTATCAGGAAGGATATTCAGTATAGGTAGTTTCAGCAAGATGGAGCCACTCCACATATTACATCTACTTAATCTCATCGCGTTGTGCTTGCGTTAATGGTCCTTCTCCATGTGAAAACTATGGAGACTATCGATGTAATAATAGTTTTAATTCTAAGTTATCATAATATGTATCGACTGAATCATGTTATACGTTGTTATTGTATAAATATGTGAGTAAATTTAGTAGATCCTACTAACGTCCTAATAAGCAACAATAATTAATTCTCAAACGGTAACTTCCAGTGGCAGCTGGTACTAAGAAGCACAAGGGCACGTGCCTACCCTACCACTTATATAAATACAGAAAGAAATTCGCATTTAACTCAGTGCATTATTTTATTCCGCACGTCAGGCGGAATGCTGACGTTCAAAACTATGTTTCCTATTCCAAGTACAATACCAATGAGTCTATCATTAAAAATCTAGAACGTGACAATGAAGATACAAAAGAAACCTTGGATTATATAAATAATTTCTTCATAAATCAATGTCAAGATATTGCTCCAAATCAAAACCAGTCTGACATTAAAAAAAAATGAGCATAGTTTATTCTTCATCCCTACCGATGAGGAAGAAGTAGAACATGTTATAAAATCTCTAAGAAATACAAATTCAACAGGGGAAGATGAAGTACCTGTTACTTTATTGAAACATATAGCGTCAGAGTTATCTCCTATCTTATCGTTTATAGCTAATTTCATATTCAGAACGGGAAATTTTCCTGCGGTACTGAAAATTTCTCAAATAACAGCAATTTATAAAAAAGGCAACAAATTTGAACTAGAAAACTATCGCTCTATATCGATTTTATCTAACAGTAGAATATTTGAAAAGCTTATTGCCACTAGAGTGGTGAGTTTTTTGAATAAACATAGCATGTTATCTGAATGTTAAAATGGGGGTAGGAAAAATAAATCTACAATCGTTGCCGGTTATCAACTTCTAGACAATGTGATAAGATCTTTAAATGAAGAGAATAGTACACTGATTATGTGCTTAGACTTATCGGAAACATATGATTGTGTGAGAGGTGAGACATGACATATTGCTGACAAAAATGAATCGTTATGGCTTCAGGTGCGATTCTCTAAAGCTCACTGAATCCTGTTTGACGTGCAGACAGCAAATGGTAGTAGAAAAACATAACAACGGAGTTGTATACACTTCAGGTAATCAGTTCATAAAACGTGGTGTACCACAGGGCTCCATATTAGGACCAGTGCCATTTCTACTATACATAAATGACCTGCCAGCAGAAGTACAACAAATATTGATTCAATTCGTGGATGACACTTCTGTGATTTTCAGTGAGCCAATGTCACAAGATCTGAGACTCACAATATCTGATTGCCTAGAGAAAGTCTTAACATGGTGCAAGAATAATGATTTAGTCCTGAATATTGGAAAAACTCAACTGCTACATTCCAAGTTTCAGACAAATAATGATAAAATAGTAGTTACTCATAACAGTCAGACACTGCATTGTCTTGTTAGTGTAAAATTTCTGGGAATTCATATAAACTGTCGATTCGATTGGAGTCTGTCATGTCAGTGAATTGGCCCAAAATATCACTCCAGATATTTTTGCTCTGAAAGTGATATCAAATCAAATTGATTACAAAACAGCATTAACAGCTTACCATGCCCATGTTCAATCCAGAATGATATTCTGAGTCAATTCTAATGAAGCTTCACGCATTCTCATTCTACAAAATAATGCCTTAGAATTGTCTCAAAAAACAAGCAAACTGAAAATTGTAGACAACATTTTTAGATCAAAAAATACTCACGTCATACAGTCCCCTAATCTTAGATTCGGTTAAGTTTGTGATCATAAGCCTTTGTTTCAAGAACACCAAAAGAAATATTGAAAAGCTGAAAACATTTTTGATTTCAAAAGCCTTCTATTCACTACAGGATTATTTCAACGATGAAATACTTTTAATTTAAACTGTCTGACGATATTTTGAAATATTTTATTTGTAAGAGTGTAATAATGTACTAGTATTTATTAATAATTGCATGTAGGTCTTATTGATTGTTTGACAACGTCAAGAGAACGAGCATTTGTGTATACTTATATGAATATTTCATGTTTTACTTGTATTGTAATTGTATATATATGATCTAATAAATTTACTTACTCACTTACTCACTTACAAGTATGATTTAGTTGACTACTGTTTTCTTCGACATACGTCCTTTTACCGTCGGTTTTGGACACAAAGCATCGTTTATCCAGTAAACGTCTTGCCTTCATAGTGTACAGTGTGTGAATTCAATTCGAAAACGTGAAGTCTGAAGTGCGTCTATTTTCAATGATGGAAGTTGATTGTGTTCAAAATCTTTTAGAAGATCAGCTATCATTTGAAGAATAACTTTTAATTAGAAAGAAATGATGGCCAATCAGTAAATAAACTACACTTCCACAAGTAAAACCCGGGAAAATACTACTGGATGTGTGGATGTCCAGTAACAAATAAACTATTTTGTTTTATTTGCTCAATTTTAAGAAAGAGTTTAGTGGGTGGGATGAACAACGGTTGAATGATTTAAAACACATCGCAGGGAGGGCAAGAAAACACGAAAATTCCGTTTCTCATATAGATGCATGCATAGATTTTAGTGTTCTAGGCAATTGGACATACGTGAACAGTAATATAGTGCTTATTTGCGACATAAAATTGAGTACAACGAAGTTGTGGGAAAAATCGTAATATTTTGCGCCGGTTTTTTTTTTGTGGGGATGGTAAGACCTCTTTATGGGCACCTTATGGTCCTGTATCTTCACATAAGATGGTGTGAAAGTCCCTGAGTCCCGAATTTAATCACCTCAGATATACCCACTAAGCACTCACCTCGAATAGTAGGCTCGATCCTGCAACCAGGGCAGTCTCGGTGACACTTAGGCTTGACAGCCCATTGTATCTTGCCGCACCACTTTCTCGGGCCATCGGAAAAATTCCGCAGTCGCTGGATTCGAACCCGCGACCAGCAGCCACAGTGATTAGAAGATGCTTCTACCACTGACCTACCTGGCCTCCTTTTTGCGCTGGTTAATTATGTGTATTAGATTTTGCGGATCCTTTGAATTGTCGTTACGAGGCCATGATGAGACATTGACATCGGAAAATTTAGGTATTTATGTAAACTTAATCAACTTTGAAGCTGTGCTTGCAATAAATATGGAAGGTTCTGGTTCACAAGTGTTTGAAGACGTCTCAGAAACTATTAGGGGAAATTAAATCTGCAAATTACATTGTTTTGGAGGTCGATGAAACTACAGACACCTCTAGTCGTCAGTAAATGGTTGTTATGAGTTTTTGAACGCATTTAGTCTTCTTTCAAGTCAGGTGGACATAATACTGATGTGTTAGCAGAAACATTGCTGAATGAGTTGCAAACTATTTTGAATTCTCCTTCTGGGTCTGATAACAATGAACGAATCGCTCAAAGTTACGATGGGCTCGACCGTGATGAGTGGTACGACAAATGGTGTTCAAGCCATTATCAAAAGAACATTTCCACATGAACATTATATTCACCGTTAGGCGTCAACTTATTAATCATTGAACGAGCGGCACAGTTCATTAAAAAAGTGAAATTTTCTTTCCAAATTTGCAGTAATTTTCAAGCTTTTTCTCGATCGCCCAAATGAACAGTAATTCTTGATGAAATGGTCTAACATAGGTTACCACGCGCTGTCCCTATAAGCTGGATTTTCAAAAGTCGAACTGTGAACACAACTTGAACACCAGCATCCTTCCAAATAATGCTTAGACAAAATTATTGACGAAGATGGGATGGATTAAATTACTATTAGTGGAGCAAGTGGTTCAACGAAACATTTTAATTGTCCAGAATTTTTTTACCAGCTGGAAATATTTCATCATACTACATGTTGAAATATTACTCAATCAGAATCAAATGCGCAGGATTGACAGTGCTTAACTGCAAAAGGCAATTGAACAATACCAACAGAAAATTATTCGAATTAGAAATTCTACTGACAATGACAATCAAGAACGCAATAACGAAGAACCTGCTAGGAAAAGACGAAAAACGACAGACAGCAGCTGGAGATAACAGAGTTGTCTTGCAAAGGAAGTATGTGACACTATTTTAAGCCAAATTAGCAGCCGATTTGATTTAAGGGATCATAGCGGCAAAGGAATTGTGCAGCAAAATTATTGGATTCTCAAAATTTTCAAAAACTTATAGACGTGCATTTCCATAAGAATATTTTGATGAAATTGTGTAATCTTATCCTATGTTGTTTAAAAGTGAACTTATTAGCAATGTATGAGAGCGGTGACATGTGTGACGTATTTCGCTAATTTTAGCGTTCATAAAAGACAACAACCTAAAAAAGGTTTTGATGAAAACCTACAAACTGTTGTACAATGTCATGTCAACAGCATTATTATTGCCACGCCTGATTTTGAAACCCACTCAACAATTTTGAGGAGACTTTAAAAACGTCTTAAAGAAGCTAATTTAACTGTTAATTTTGAGAAATGTGAGTTTGGCCGCAATAGTCTTAATTTTTTAGGTTACGTAGTAGATGAAAAAGGTTTTAGAACTGACTCTGAAAAGGTTTAATAAATTTCGTCTGATTGGTTTAATTGGTTATTATCGTAGATTTCTTGAAGACTGTTCAACTATTTGTAGTCCTATTTCTGATCTTTTCAAAGGCCGAAAGAAATGTCAATCAATTGTGTGGATGAAAGAAGCAAACGAAGCTTTCATAAAAATTAAAGAAACTCTAACATTAAATCCAATTTTGGCTGGTCCCGATTTTTCAAAGAAGTTTTTTCTTGCCTGTGATGCCTCGGATGTTGGAATTGATGGAGTCCTTTTTCAAGAAAATGATGGTTTAGAACACCCTATTGCTTATTTTAGTCGAACTTCAAATAAATGTCAAAGTAAATATTCGACGACTGAAAAATAACTTCTAGCTATTCTTCTCTCAATTGATAGATTTCGTCCTTATATCGAAGAAACTGATTTTACCGTGATCACAGATCACTCATCTCTTATTTGGCGAAGTACCAATGTGAACGTTTCTCCACCCTCGAACGCATTAAAACTTTTCTGGGAAGCACAATGTCAGAAGATCGACTGAACGCAATGGCGGTCCTATCAATAGAAAAGAAGTTCGTCCAGTCTATCCCGGATTTTGACAGCAAAGTCATAGACGTTCCTTCCAGCATGAAAAATAGGAGAATGGATTTTATGTAAAAAAACTAAATAAGTTTTTTCTTGTGCCCACCCTCTTTTATAACTCACGAACCGTCACTGATAACTTCGCTGGCTACACCTGAAAGGAAATTGAGTTTCAAAGGAAATATAACTGGGTAGTTGTGATTAACATTAGACATATAAGCATGCACTCCAACCACAATTATTCAATTCGTAAAATATACTCAATATTGGTACCAATTATACCCAGTAAATTGGACGTAGGATATGTGTGTTATGTTGTTAGATTGAACGATTGAAATAAATCCTACTTAACAGTTGAAATGCGATTTTCAGAAAATTCAACTCATGTAAGGAATCGAGGAAATAAGTTTTGCACAAAGGTACATGAAATTTAGATAAGAACATCGGGGAGAATTCACTCTTGGGAGTTTCATATAAATCACGGAACTACTCTGAAGTTTTTAATAACATGAGTTACGATAGCAGTTGGATCGCTTAGAATTTTGAAACTGTGTTGATTTATGTGAGAAGCTCTATTTTAGCAATTTCCCACCTGGAGGAAGAGTTTCTCTGGATCGAATGCAGTACCATTGTTTGTCATCAAAAGAGTTCGTCATTCGAATCAATGAGATTATTCAGTATTATACAATACATTACATTCATATTGGGATAAATTGATTATTATCTAGTATCAATTTTGTATTATGTTACATTCTATTATCGGCAATTCTGGACCTTGTAGTTGTTATTCTAGTTGTTGAAGACTCAATCTGGATCACGGCTTCCTTTTAAGTTCATTAATATCAAAGTAAGTTCCAGTTCTTCCGAATCTCACAATTAATTTGGAGGGTAGAATAAATAATTGCAACAGTTATCATTGCATACAACATAAGAATAGTATCATTCGATGAATTCAGTACCCACATTACAGTCAAGTGCTCAAATAGTACATAGTAAAAGAAGAGAGAGATTACACACTACAGAAAAATTATATAGTTCATTAAATGATCACAAACACTTATTCGTATTACCAATCAATAGAAAGAGTTGAGGTCTTTCAGGGTCGAACAGTGACAACACATATATCGTTCCGGACAGCTGTTCTGTTCATCACTGGTACAAGCAAGACGATGATGTCACTATTGTACTATTTTCTTCCGAAACATCTCATTTGGAAATGTTGTACACGATAAACAAATGTCAGGTCAGTCACCCGTTGTGGAGTTTACCTTAACTTTTCGAAAAACTTGAAGAGATCACAAAGTTAGTAAATGAATGAGGCTTCTCAGACGGGTTTTTTTAAGGGGAGAAGTCTTGTCGAAAAAAAAGTTCTAAGAAAAAATGTCTTAGGGGTTGATTATTTCAACTCCTTGCAAAAATACTTCAGGGTCGAAAAAATGTAGTCTTATTGATGTTTCGTTTCTTCAGCTCAACATACAGGGAAGATAAGGGACCGTTTTTCCAAAAATTTTATGAATAAAACCCTCTGCAATTTTCATCAGTCATCAGAGAATCCCCATATTTTTGCGGAGCTATTTAGAAATTTAGAATTATATTTTCTGAATTATGAATATACATATATATACTTTTTTTTCACATTTGAACCTGGTCGGAGCTGCTGGGAGCTCCCACGATATAGCAGCAGTCGCGCCATGAAACCTAAAAGGCGGTTAGCCAAAGATAATCCTCAACACCGGTCGGTAAGTAGCTAAATCGTGTGCCCTAATTATTCTTATTGAACCCAGAATGACTGCCTTTTGCATCCGGTCTATCAAGATCTGAGCCGAGTTCTTACAGGGCGGAATGATCTTCAAGTTTGAACGCAGCGAAGACCGAATTCCGCCCAAAACACCGATGATCAGAACCACTAATACGACCTTGTGGCCTGGGTATAGCGTGAGGAACTGGAAAAGGAAATCTTGATATTTTGTCCATTCTTCCTCCTCTTTCAAGACTATGTTCTTCTCTGCCGGAACAGAGATTTCGATGACATACATAGTCTTGCTTAGTTTATCGAGGAGGACAACGTCAGTCCTATTTGCTTGTATGGATCTGACGGTCGGAAACGGGTAATTCCAAAAGATCTGGCATTTTTCGTTTCCATTAATTGACTCAATATCTCCTGGCATGTAAGGCAGCACCGGCTCTTGGTCTATTCCGTACGAGTGTCTTAGATGGTAATACAACACCCGTAGGGCAGCACATGCCGAAAGCAGGTGAAAAAGCGTCTCAGGTGTATTCGACAGGCCCTGCAGCTGACATCAGGGACCTGCACACCCATCACATTGTGGCGATAGACCAAGGTGTTAATTACGTCATCTTGGCAAGCTGCGGTAAATTCCTCAGTTTCGGATGTAAGCCCGGCTAACCGTAGGTAGCCGAAGGTCAGCCTATTTGGCATCGGCATATCGGCGTGTCAACATGCGGCATTTATCTGAGCTTTCAGGCAAGGAGGTTGGAACTCGAGAAATTCGAGACCAAGTTCTTCCGCAGCTTTTTGTGCTGCCTTAACAATAAATCCCCCCACTCCGGCCAATTCGTGACTTTTAACAAAGCACAGGTGGGGATTCGAACTCCTAAGAACTTTACAAGCAACAAGCTATACTCAGAACCACACTTCGATGCAGACCTTACAGACTGAGGAGTCCCCTACCTCCCTGGTGACTTGGGAGATGAATGCGAGAAACGGACGACCTAGGATGCAAACTATGATGGATATGCGTCATTTTCCGGGTGTCTTTGTCGAGTCTATGCAGCTCATCGACCGTCTGTTCCACCACTCCATTTTATATTATATCGAATGAAGAATATAGAAAGGAATTTCATTATCTCTCAACTATTGAATCAAATAATTCCGATTTTCACCAATTCACAACGCTATCAGTCATCATTTCAATGGATATGATAAAGTAGCACAGGATTGCTTCGGAATGTGTCTGGTAGACTCAAAAGCACATTTTTCATTTGCAGTGAAAATTCTAATACTCTGAAGCTTACAGTTTGTTACAACTAAATTTAAATAAACTCTATAAGATCTATTCAAGCAAAGCTGCTCCATTGAGATAAGCTCCCATCTATCATCATGCAACTAATGGATTTTATCGGTAATAAAATGTTTGCAAGCAAATGCAAACAAATGTCTCGTATTTTAGAAATTTCACACTTGGAACAATGTTATAACTAGAACATGATGAAGAAAGCAAATTCTCAAGCCTACTTGGTGGATGCAGGTCAAAAGCGAACAGACATAACAACAGGTATCTTGATAAACGCAATTACGAAGAATATGGAACGACAGAATTACCCATTCCAAACATTGACAAAACCGTTATAGCTTCTCCATTTCAATTGATATGGGGTGTGTAAAAATCATGAGGTCGTAGGTCTATTGATAATTTTCTCATGAGTCCGATAAGGTTTTATCGAGCTACTGTAATAATATTAGCGATTGAAAATTCCATATTATCAATATAGCGATGTGGAACTCCACAATGCATACATGATCTGACTGCAAATTCCGCGTGAAAGAGAGATATATTTGATAGCCTGCCACACGCCAGCGGATGACTCGACGAATTGGATATGGCACATATGAACTTTGCGCTAATGTACGCGTCGTTCCATACATCAATCATACAGATAAAACAGCGTTTGACTTGCACAGATTTAATCCCAGACGATGAAGGTTTGATTCGTTTGGAATTTGTATAATTTCATTATAAGCTGAATGGGCGAAACACGTTATGTTAAAAGAGTTTTTGAGGCAATTGATTTTCATATAGTACACAAACCCTGTCTTTGGCAGATGTAAACTGCTGTAAAAAACATGTTCTCGGTGCCAATCGTGATTTCATAACTAAGAATAGGTACTCAAAATCGAATCGAATAGAAGTGAAGCTTTTTCTGAACATATTTTTCAACCATCACTGTGGTCAATGAGCCAAATTTGTGGTAAATGTAACATACCACAAGCCGGGCTTAAATCTTTTGAAAATGACTAGTATTATATCACTAATTGACAAATCTTCTTGAATTAGATGCGCAGATGTATCTGTTGTTGCGTGCCGACATCCAGTAGACTATGTGATTGTAAACTGGTCAGATTCTGATCAAGTTATATGATAACATTAATTAAACTTTCGATTTCAATTTCATTTTCGTAATACAAAATAAGTTTCAGCTATTAATTTTAAAGTTGGAAGTTAAAATCCAGAGTTTGTTGGAGTTATTTCGTCTTCATCATTCAGAATGGAGTAAGATAGATAAATCAATAAAATTCCAAAATTAATATATCTGTAATTAGTGCCATAAATTGTCTGTCCGCCTCTTCCTTGTTGTTTATGGAGATAACGTTAGGATCATCGAGTTAATCGCAGACTGCTCGCCAAACGCGAGGCTATTTGTTTCCGGTGTTTTCAACGTTCCCGGATAGACTGACCCAGGAATCATGATGACATTCTACGTTCTGATTGATTATTCAAATTTTGTTGGTTTGGAACAAATAAAAGAAGTTAGGAATAGGAATGATATAATCTGAGATCTTATAAACACTAAGCTTGGCCACCTCTGAAACGATAGTAGATTATTGATGAACACAATCCGATTCGATGCTCCGCTATAGATCAACTATACACGCACATTCATCTAAAGTTCAATCGTTCTGAATTGAGGAGTGTAGGTATGAGTATTACTATGGTTGACAGTACTCATTCATTGACAGCATACCGGTTCTTATATATTTCAATAGAACATACCGAGGAATGTTCTGGGTGAGTATGAACAAAGTTTAAGGTTCAATGTTTTACGTTTATTCATCTTTATAATAATATCTTAAATTATCTGACTCATCTTCATAATTCAGAAAATCTAATTATATATCTCTCAATGTACTTACAAGAAATTGTGGCCAATAAGGTCAAGAAAATTTCCAACGTGTTTATACTTACCTAACACATTTCTGAGTCAGTTCTATTGAAATATATGAGAACCGAGATACTGACAATAAATGAGTATTGTCAGAGTTATTGCCAACCATAGTGATACTCTCACCTACACTCTTTAATTCAAAACGATTGATGAATGTGCGTAAATATTCGCGGAAACGAAGCAAAATTTGAACAGTAGGACGGAATTGAATGCGGTTTTTTGCATTCGATTCGTTAGAGCTTCAGGAAACTTTTTGACCTAAATTGATTCATAAGAAGATAAAAATATGCAATTTGCATAAATAATATGCATTTTAAATTGGCCGTAAATACCAAATTCACAATTCGGTTAATAGTGATGAAAATGATTCCAAACTCGTTACTCTGGGATTTTTGGGGTCGCTGAACATGAATATCGCGACAGAATCGGTCTCCAAGGTACCTGGTGCCCACTGTGAACGGTATCTCCGTCGTCTCCTTGAGTTTTCGAGAAATTCGTTGAATAATCAGTTCAAACTCGTTACTCGGGGGTTTTTGGGGTCGCTGAACACGAAAATTGCGACAGAATTGGTCTCCGAGGTATCTGGTGCCCAGAGTGAATGATATTCTCGTTGTCCACGTGAAGAAAATACACGTGCACGGTATTGATATGGTGTACGCACACTATAGAAGAAGACGAAGAACTTCTAACCTGCAGCTCCTTACGGAGAGTCTACCCCTCACAATACACCACAAAACCCCATCCTCATGTATCGTATCACTGCTACCAACTGTATTAAGAGCGCCAAATTAAAAAAAATTAGCTTCAGTAGATACGTTTTGTAAGACTGGTCACCAGAATTTACACCTTTTGTACAACAGTTGAGTGCATAATTTACAAGCATGTACAAAGTTTCAGTAAACATCATGTAATAATAACATTAATTTATGAGCACAATGAGACCGTTCACCTGGGGACCAATTCTTTGGCGATATTCGTGTTCAGCGACCTCAAAAACACCCGAGTAACGAGTTTGGACTGATTATATAACGAATCTCCCGAAAAGAGGACGAGGATACCGTTCACCGTGGGCACCAGGTGTCTCGGATACCGATTCGGTCATGTTCAGCGACCCCAAAAACCCCCGAATAACGAGTTTGAAATCATTTTCAGCACTATTAACCGAATTGTGAATTTCGTATTTACGGTCAATTTAGAATGCAATTATAAAATGTATACTATTCATGCAAATTGCATATTCTTCATCTCTTATGGATCAATATAGGTCACAAAGTTTCCTGAAGCTCTAACGAATCGAATGCAAAAGACCGCATTCAAATCCGTCTTATTGTTGTTTTTCGAACTTTGGCCGTTTTTAGTGCTTCGTTTCCACGACTAGTATAGTTGATCTATATAGCGAAGCATCGAATCGCATTGTGTTCATCAATGATCTATGATGTTGAGTATATACAGAATGGGCCAATCAAAACGAATCACGGCCGATATCTCATATACCGTTTGTTTAAAACAACATCGCTTGGACCCGTCGATTTTTATTTCCCGAGAGAAAGATTTCCGTCATATTATCAATCTTATAACTTCCACCCCCTCACGGGAGTGAGCTGTAACCCCAAAATCTTGGATAGGAGTAGGGGTCGAGTGGTACCTTATTTCAAAGGTAATCAAATTCTCTGTTCAACGCATCTTAGTTTCACAAATTTGATGTTGCCATTTTTGAGAAAATAAGGGAAGAACAATGAAAAAAAAAATTATTGCTCGGTTAAAAAATGTTGAGATCCGTTGAGTTTTATAGCGAGAAAAAAGTTTTTTTCTGGTATTTTCAACTCTGCCTCTCCAATCTCTCGCAGAGGTAAGCTTCAACCCCTCAAATTGAAATGGGATTAGAAGTTAAATTATACCACAATTCAGAGGTCTTCAAAATGTATTACCACAGATTAACAATTTTCAAGAATTAAATAGGTAGTTGAGTTAGTTAATAAGTAAATACTGACAAAATTTTTGTATGGATTTTAGCGTTAATTTTATGTAATAACATTGCTTTTGTGGAAAAAATTAATCTTTTTGAGCTTAGCTTTACGATATGGTTTAGGTTTAGAAAAAAAGATGAGACACAAACTGTAAATTTAGTTTATTCATTATTCATGATAATAAGTGCTGAAAGTGTTGCCCTGCTGCTTCCAAACAATTATAGAGATTTTGTTCGAAACGATCCTTGACATTATGAAGCGTTGCTCGTGTAATGACCCGACATTCATCAATGATCCGCTGACGTAATTCATTTAATGACCGTGGCTGAGTTTTATGAATCTTACTTTTTAAGTGACCCCATAGAAAAAAATCTAAGGGGGTCAAGTCAGGTGATCTTGCAGGATATATCCTATTTAAATATTCACGAACAGCAAGGGTATAATGAGGAGGTGCACCATCTTGCTGAAATGTCAACTCTTCGGGATTGTAATTGTTATCATTTTCAAGCATTTCAGTCAATGCAGGATCGGTAGCGTCTTCTTATAATTGCACATACATTTCTCCATTCAAATATCCTGGGAGAAAATAAGGACCAATTAAACAATCACCATAAATTCCAACCCAGACATTTAATTTCTCAGAATGTTGAGTGTGAACCACATGGAATTGATTTGTATTTTCGTCAGACCAATATCGACAATTGTGACCATAAACAATCCCATTTAGAAAAAACGAACATTCATCGGAGAAACAAATGTTGAACACTAAATTCGGATTATTTATCATTCGTCCAGTCATAATCTCGCAAATTTCCAAACATCTGTCAAAGTCATCTTCGTTCAATTGTTGTACAAGATGAATTTTGTAGGGGTGGAATTTATGTGTCTTTAAAATTCTGCGAATACTGGTAGGAGATATGCCACACGCTACAAGTAGTTGCCTGGTGCTTAATGTAGGGTCCATATTGACGAGGCTCAAAACAGCAACTTCCACTGCTTCGTTTCCCACTATCCTTCGATTTGGAGCATCAATTGGTTTTCGGTTTGTCACTGATACTGTCTCCCAAAATTCTGTTACCAGCTCAATTATGTATTTTCGATTGACATGTTTATCTGGATTCATTTCATTGAATACCTGTGCTGCAATATTAACACATCTACCATTTTCATAATACAGTTCAATCAGCGATACTCTTTCTGCAGTAGAATAAACCATTTTAGATCAAAATAGAGTTTAGTTACAGACAAAACCCTGTGTGATACTAAATTGAAACGAATTGAATGTAAATTCTCGGAACTTCTAAGGAACTGCAAAATTAATAAATTCTCTACAAAAACAGAATTCCACAGCAGATAAAATGAAGTGCTTTTTTCTTCGAACGATAAAATTAGAATTTTCATTACTTTCTATCACTGGTGGATGGATTGAGGAATGCAGAAGACATTTCCTTATTAAAATGAATAATACAGATAAATTTAAGTTGATAAATTATGTTGGATTTGTTGAAAAGAGAATTTAATGACAATTAAAATATGGTATCGCACGAATTTTAATCCTATTTTGATTTAAGGATTGAAGCTCACCCTCGTGTGGGGTTGAAGTGACAGGGTTGAAAATTATGCACAAAAGACTTCTTTTCCGAGAAAAAAATCAAGGGGTTATAACATTTTTTCATCGAGCAATAATTATTGAGAAATCGTTTTGTTTTCATTTTTGTTCCCTCATTTTCTCAAAAACGGCTCCATCAAATTTGTAAGACTAAGATTTGTTGAACAAAAAATTCGATTATCTTTAAAATAAGGTACACTCTACCACTATTCCTATTCAAGATTTTGGTGTTAAAGCTCACCCCCGTGAGGGGGTGAAAGTGACAAGGTTGGATTTACAGGGAAAATCTTTCCTCCGAAAAATAAAAACCGACGGGTACCAGCGATTTTTTTTTAAATGAACGGTATATGAGATATCGGCCGTTTTTTGTTTTGATTGGCCCACCCGGTATATACATAATTATTGAATTTGGCTACTTATATGGATCATCCACATCTGTGAAGTTTCTTTCGTTTTTCCTAATAGTATATCCTTCTCAAGTAAACAAGCACATATCTACAAATTATACCATATAAAACTGAGAACTAACGAATTTTTGTTCTTTATTAACTTTAAATCAGAACAATGTTGGAATCTCCAACAGAATGTTGGTTGCTATTTTTTCAGGACGCACATTCTAGATTTCCTTTTATTTCATATGGTGTTTAAGTGTGAATACATCACAGAATCTTTCTTTCTCATTGAGACTGATTTTTGGAACGTTATTTACGAATATTCGAATTGCACTGCGCTAACTTGATGTTTTCTCTTGCTCTTTCTGGCTAATTTCAATTTTCCAGAGAATTCACACCGGAATAGCGAACGAACGGGTATTAATAATAGATTTGCAGCATACGCTTCCCCTGAGAATATCCTTGAATTTATTAAACTAATTAATGTTGTAATTTGACTACGAACTGATATTATTCAAACAAATGTACAAACTCAACTTATTCTGGATACCGAATGTGGTCTGCGAATACTCCATAGTTTATCGTCATCACTAAGTATTCTTGCAAAGTGGTCGATAATATTGATCGTATAGCGAAAGTTCTGGCAATTGAGTACGTGTAAGCCTACGTTCATATAGATGTTGAGGAAATTGCGGATGTGGGAGCGATTCAAAAACTGTAATTGCTTCTGAATTCAAACGAACTTTGCACAAAAACTCCCATCCAGAGTCAGCTTCATATAATTGGAGTTATAGATTTGTTTGGTTCGTGATGGAACATTATAGATAATGCCAGGGCCGGATGTAGTGTTGGCGGAAACACGAAATAATTTCAGTGAAAGCTTAAGTGAGGTGATTAATTTTTTCTCACAATCAATTTCGAACGAACATTTCAAAAAAATAGAGTACGTTCATAGCGTAGTGTGAAAGCCTGTTCAGTTCGATAGAGGAAAGTACAGAGAGTAGGGTAGTGGTTGAGGTATCGTTTGAAAGGTTGTAGATGTACCAAAAACACTAATAATTAAGAAACTAATAGTTAAGCAGTTTACAACACTTGAAGGCATGGTGGGTGTTATACCCTCAGATCGCCGTAGGACAACTGTCACTGGGACCGTAAGTAAGCCGATGTCGGCCGGTCTACGCTCGGTTATTATTATTATTGACCATGAGATACTGTATGAGGTACCATCACGGGACATTATAACATTACTTAATTTGAAATACTCTAACATCATTCTCAACCTGAAATTATTATAGAATTAAGATAATGAAAGAGTGTGAAATAATTACCGGTCCAATTTGGGAAAGGGTAATCTAACGATAAGTAATTAAACGGTCATTATGGTAATTCTAAGGAATAAAAGTATTTTAGGTACTTCTTGGCTACGAATAATCATCGAACATCACAGGTAGTCAATAATCTATTAGTAAAGTAATGATTACTTATAATACATGTTCGTGGAATTAACCTGAAGCTTATCAAAGAACTTGTGATAATGAGTTGTTTTTGGAAAGAGGGTATTGCAAATTCGATAAGGGATGTCTAGGTTTATTCATTTCTATAGATTCCAATGTACTTAAGAAAGGTTTATCGCTCCATTTTATGAGTAAGAGCCGATTTTCTGATTTAATGATCGGTTTGTATGTCATGGTTTGCTACGGCGGACCTATCAATATTATTAGTAGTAGGGATATTATGTAAATTATCTTAGCTTACAATCCGGTCATACAATAACAAAATCGTATCTTTCATAGTATAGCGAAGTACTCCGAAAAACCTCAGGATAACTCCAGGAACAAGTGCGATAAGTGACTATTTGTTGGTCCACCTGGAATATATAATGTTTTTTATAGCCAAGATGTACATATAACACTTTCATTCATTAGAATTAGCATAATGACTGCTTTACCCTTCCCCAAATTTGAGCGTTGAATATTTCGTTTCCTTTCAAAATCTCAGTTTTATCAGTTTACATACAGGTTGGCAATTTGGAAAGGATCAATGTGTTATAACTGCAGAAAGAGAATATGTAATGTATTTTAATATACTGAAATCCCCTCCGAAATTCGCAAATGGGGAAGCATTCTCATATACTTTTGGAAGGGGTTGAATCATCCTCAAGACTCACATAGCCACCCCCTGGAAATCTGCAATCGGAAAGTGGGTTCAATCATAACTTGTTGAAAAAGCCATTTACTTACCTACATTTTACTGCTTCATATTTTCGAATCCAAGGAGACGTTCCAAAGTTATGCCTATATCTATCTTTACATTCTAAGTCAACTCTACTATTGTTTAGAGAATAACGGAAACCATTTTGATCATTTGTTGAGCTAATTGAATTATATATTTTTCTTTTATCACTGATAAATAAATACCCAAAATTTGAGGATTGATACAGGCATAACGCCTGTTAGGATTTGGAAAATAGAGCGTCGAAATGATCTACTCAACAAGCTATCACTCAATCCACCTTTCTATTTGAGAGTGGCTATAGGAGCTTAGGAGATGATGCAACCCCCTCGATGAGTACATCAAAGTACGTCCCTCTTGCAACTGTTTTTCAATAAAATTTGTCAATCTTTTGTATATTATTCTCCATAAATTTCCCTAATATCAGAAAGCAAAGCAATTGATCTATAATTTTTGAAATAATTTTTTTTTCGCCTTTCTCGTAAATTGGTCATATAAAGTAATTTTGAGTTTGTCAGGGAATATTCCCTGATAGATTTATCAGGTATGAAAGTGAATGTTTTATACCTGTTGCAACGAATTTCAAAAGTTCAAAAGATATTTGATCTTTTTCCATAGAGTTGGTAATCCTTAGAAATTTGATTGTATTGTAGACGTCGTTACATGGAAATACTGAAGTGGTTTTCCTCTACTTGTTAAATCTGGCTTTGTTTTTCTCTAAATTTGGTACAAAAGAAGTATTTGTGATCAATTTTCTCCAACACGCTTTTAGAGAGTATCTATGCTATGATCAAAGAGTACATTGTTGTAACATATATCATTTTGACAAACTGTGTCAGAATGTATATTATATCACTAGATAGCGGCTAAGTCGTTTCTGATTGGTCGGAAGCAGTGATGAAATAAACACTCTCACACATTATGTTAGAATGTTGTTTTAATAATGAGATATTTCAATAATGAATAAGTAATATTTTGGCATTTAAAAAATTACTTTTCTTGGTTTGGAATGGAATATTCCACACTCGCGATCCGTAGCCCTGGCCTTCGGCTCATTCATGCAAACTTTCGGTCATGTGTAATATGAGCCATTCTAAACTTGTTGTAAAATATACTATTCTCATATCAAACTGATGAATAGATGAAAATCTGCTTTCAAAAACAAAAGCAGGTTATAAAACCAGTTTGTGGTTTAACTCTACATTATACGGTTACCGTACAATAAATTACAATTTCTATGAAGTGATATTTGCTAAGCTAACGAAATTGTAATTTATTGTGGAATATATAATTAGCATTCCTAATTCGCATTAAAATACCATCAAATTGATATGTGTTCCGTAGTCCGTAGAGATTTTACATTATTTCAACTGAATAATCATTAATTCATATACGCACGTTGTCATTATTATAACTATGATTGGTTACATTATACATAAGCTTTATCGATTCAACTTCACACTTGGGAATGATTCAATGTTTACGGCTTCCATAGAATAGACAAGATTTATTCTGCAATTAATCTGAAAATTGTATGTAATGTAAATATTATCATTGGATATTCCATCAAACTGTTGTCATAAATCAATATGAGAAATATATTACAACAACTATTTGACAATAGTACCGTAAACGACATATGTGGATATCATCGAGTGAAAAGTCATAGTCTAAGAGTTGGTTGAATTGTATGTGAACTTGAATACATAGGCGATTGAGCGGAATCTGTGCAGACGATTATGTTCCATAGATGGATATACGATTGAAATATCAAAGGTTTTGATACAGTCCAGTAAATCAGCCGGGCTTCGTTCAGAAGTGGGGAAGTAGCTCGGATTTGGAAAATTCTTTTTGCATCGTTTTTCTTGGACCCCCAAGAGTATTCATTATAATTAACCTGTTTGCCGACGGCAAAAATGAAGAAGTTAGGGGCAGTTGATGCCCCCGAATTGCCCTTGAAATTGGACTATAAAAAAAAATTTCAAATGCAATATCGCCTTGAAAATATGTACTCGGGGGTTTTCGAGGTCGCGAATCACGAATAATAATAATAATAATATAGCTTTATTTTTGAAATTGTTACTTGTAGTAAATTTACATAAATCTACTTACGAAACCAGAGCAGACAAATAAGAAATAATAACAAGAAAGAATAGGAATGTATATAATTCAAAAATCTCAAGGTGAAGTTCAAGCAGATAGTTTCCTATCCCTCGTTCTACCACTTAAACCTTGTGTTACATACTACATATATAAATAGTAAAAGGTTGCCTAAGTTAAGCTTAATCTAAATTCTATAACATATTAACTGTAACATAATAAGTGTTTTATTTTCAAAATTTTTAATCTTTTATCCTTTTTCTGCGCCAAAAAGAAGAGAGGAAAATTGTTGGAAGTTGTTGTTTAAAGTAATGCTCGAAGATTTGGTTTTTAAAATGGGGATATGTACAATTTTTAATCTGAATGGGAAGTTCATTATAAAATTTGGATATGCAGTAAGTAAAAGATTGCTGGTATAGTGAAGTATAATGTAGAGGTGGAGTAATAGTACTTTTATGTCTTAGATTAAGATGATGCACGTCAGTTCTGAAGGAAATTTTTTAAAATAAATACGGTGGTGTTTTATTTAGAATAATATTATGATATAAACAATTAGACTGCAATAAGAAACGATTCTTCATATTAAGCCAGCCTAGCTCTTTCAATTTGTGAGTTACATGTTGATATTTTCTTATTCCGAACACATACCTTATGCATGAGTTTTGTATTTTTTGAATTCTATTATGATTAACACTATCTAAGCCATGTGAATAAACCGGAGAAAAGTAATTGAAATGTGACAAGACCAAACTTTCACAGAGCATAGTTTTGATATTGATTGGAAAATAATTTCTATGCGGATATAGCAATTTTAAAGCCATTACTGAATTTCTAACGTAATGTGAAACTTGTAATTTATATCTAAAAGTATTATCTAAAATTAAACCAAGATTTATTGAGTGTTCTACTATGGGGATTTCTATATTATTAATGTGTATATTAAATTGTTGCGCTTTTAAATTGTTTACATCTGGTTTTCGACGGAATATTATAATTTTAGATTTGGAAGGATTTAAAAATAAGCTGTGTTTTCTTGCCATAGAGTCGACGGAAGCCAGGTCAGAGTTGATATTAGAAATTGCTGAATTCAGTTGCTTAAGGTAGAAAGAAAGGTAAATTTGCGTGTCATCTGCGTATCTGTGTGATTCGCAGTGTTCTATGTAGCTCTGAAACATGCAGGTATATATGTTGAAAAGCATTGGCCCTATAATAGATCCTTGGGGAACTCCTGCGGCAACGCTTTGTGATGTAGAGATTTGATCATCGAGCTTAAGCTTTTTGAGTTCTTCCCGTTAAATAATTCTCAACCAATTCAACCGAGTTTTCATCAAGTCCTATGTGATGGAGTATGGCACATAATAGTTCATGGCAGATGGTATCGAAAGCCTTGGTGAAATCCAACAAAACTAATACAGTTACCATACCACGATCTCTAGCTTCCAAAATGTCATCCACAACGTTTAGAAGTGCCGATGTGCAGCTAAAATTCTTTCGAAAACCTGATTGATTAGTTGGAAGTATATCATATTTAATCAAATGGGTGCTAAGCTGCATACTTATAATTTTTTCCAGAACCTTAGATAAGGTCGGAAGTATACTAATAGGCCTCAAATCTTTGAAAGTTTTTGGCTCTGATACTTTCGGAAATGGCGTTATCAGTGCTTGTTTCCATATATCAGGAAACGTATTTGTTAAAATGCAACTGTTCACTACATGTGTAATAAATGGGATAATACTAGAACCACAATATTTTAACATAACGATATTTATGCCATCGACTCCCTCAGCATTAGATTTCATATCATTTAAGATATTACCCACAGTTTCACAGTCTACCAGCTCGAAATGGAATTTAGTATTGAATTCTTTTATAGTGTCATTTTTATAAAAATGTAGCAGTTCAGTATTATTAATTTGCTGGTTTGGTATACAATTTACAAAAAAATTATTTATTTCATTCAAGTTTCTTAAGGAGTTTGGTAATGTGGATTTTTTAACTTTTGTTAGATGAAGAGATTTTAAATTCTTCCAAATTTGTTTGGACACTTAGAGCGGGATATAAATTGAAAGTAGGCTCGTTTTCCATTTTTGATGGCTATTTCAGTGTAATTTCGCAACTGTTTAAAGTATTCCCAATGTCTAGGATTTTTCGAAATTTTGTGTCTTATTTTGGCATTATTTCTGAGTTTAATTAATAGTTTTACTGTATCAGTGATCCAGGGTGATTCTGGTTTACAATGAGTATACTTTGTTTTTAATGGTGCATGTATATCAAAAGCATCTGATATATATTTATTGAAGTACTCAATTTTCAAATTGAGTTCAAAATGATAGATGGATCGGATGTAATTATAAGATCAATTAGTGTGTGAGATGTGCTAGTACTCCTAGTGGGTTGAGTAATTATCTGTGTCAATTCCAGCGAGCTAAGTAGATCATTTAAGTAAGTTGTACCACTATTTTCAAATTTTAACATGTCAATGTTAAAATCGCCTAGACAGAAAATATTATCGCAAATAGATGAGCAATACATAATTGTATCTTCGAAATGTTCTAGGAATTGTTTATAATTGCACGTGGGTGGCTTATACGTAACTCCAAATATGAATCTTTCCTTAGATATACTTGCACATATCCGAAGTTGTTCAATGAAATCATTACACTCAACTATTTTAAATTGGATTGTGTTGCAGATGTATAATGCCACTCCCCCGCCTCTGTCTTGTCTGTCCTTACGTATTAGTTTATAGCCATCAATTTGCAATCTATCTTCTAGATTATCTTGTGACAGCCAAGTTTCGCTCAAGGCTAAAATGTGAAAGTGCTTTTCTTCAAGCATTTGCTTAATTTTTGAAATTTTTGGTATTAAAGACCTAATATTCAAATGTGCAATTGATAATGCGTTTTTCATGATGATTCGTTCATATTATATTTACTAGCTGGAAAACAGGAAATCCACTTCAGGTTTTATAGCAGAATTGAAAACGATAAAGATAAAAATAAAGAAATGTACAATCGATTTTACACGTTTTTTACTTTTAGATAAAGAATATGAATTAATTTATGGTTTCTTAGCAAGTATTAGTACAAGAGAGTAGATTCTAAGGTGAACTCATCACTCTTTTTGTAATTTCAATTTGGACTTGTGAAAGTCATTTAAAGTTTTAAATTTATGTAGCTTATTATTAGTTTTGAACATTATCGTACCTCCATTCGACCACACGTTCTTAATCCCATATTGCTCACCGACAGTTTTTAAAACACCAATCCTTCTTGAAGTTAGGTCTTCACGGCATATAAGTCTAGTTCCTTTGAATTTGCTTTTATTTGCGAAAATCTTTTGCTTTGTAGTTAACTTACAGAATCTGGCAATAATTGGTTGGAAAGTACCTTCTTTACTTGCTAGTCTATGACAAAAGTCGATATCATCTGTTGAAATTTTGATACCCAGTTTAGATTTTCACAAGTTTATTATAGTTTCTTCCGTATTTTCATTTTCATTCTTCGGAACTCCATAAAATCTTAGATTATTACGTCTTGAATATTGTTCTAATTCATCATGAGCTGATACTAATTCATTTTCTAATGACTCAACCTTACTTTCTATAACCTTGATTTCCTTTTGCACTTGATTGTTAATTTTGTTCCATATTTTGTCTACTGAATTTTGTAGAAAATTTTCAGATGTAAGTACTTTTTCGACAATCTTTTGAATGAGTTCATCATCTTCACGTGATTTAGATCTTGTATTTTCCGGGGGTGGCATAGTGGATGTTAATTTTAATTCAAAACTACAGATTGATAATGATAATTAAGGAGTAACAGATGGCACGTCTACTCGACACGACAACACATTATAGATCTCATTTAGGAAATTGGACATGGCAGCCCGAAAGTCGAACTATTCCATAATAAATTTTAGAATGAACATTTGCTGATTACGAATCTGAGGTCTAATTAGGTAAATTTAAAATTGTGGACAGAAAGTAGAGTTATTTTTTGATACAATGATTTTCTTTCCGTTTTTGCTGGCATTGAAACATTCATTTTCACTCTTTACAAGTAGACTTATAACAAGACCCAAGAAAAATAATAGCCAACTCTATCCTATAGCTACCTGTTTTACAAGTCCCAAAAAATGTTACTCCATATTTTTTATAATTCATGTTAATTAGACTTCAGATTCGTAATCAGCGACCTCAAAAACCCCCAAGTACACGTTTTCAGCTTTAAGTTCGGGGGCTTCAACCGCCCCTTCGTCATTTTGGCCGCTAGCAAATAGGTAAAGTGTGATAAATACTCCAAGGAACACGATGCGGAAAGAACTTTCCAGATTCGAGCTACTTCCCCACTTTTAGAGTTTTGGCACTTTTTCTTGGTTTATTTACTGAACTAATAGATCTGAAACCTTAAATGAGTGGAAACGCTTACGTGCTAATGTGGTACACTTTTTTCAGACGGTGCAGGATGAAGTTTAATCTCCTCTCAATGGTGCCGGCAAAAAGTGGATATCGAAAGCAGACAGGAGATAAAAATTCATTATCTCATGCCAAAATTCAGGGGGCCTAGTTTCAGGGAAATATTTGACTTAAGTTCAATGAAAAGTATACATAGGAACCAGCACAATACCTGTAACTGGTATCAATTTGGTATAGAGCATAGTTATTTGAAGGAATAGTTCTGAAATGATATGAAATTTTCTCAGTTGTCATCAATCAGTTAAGGAATTAGCTGCAAGTATCACGATATTAACTTGACTCAAACTAGCCCATTTACCAAATGATCCCCATTTCGGGGTGGAACCTAGAGTCAGAAGTTTTGGACTCAAAAGTTACTAGCATTGTCAAGAAATCCCTAATTCGATTCATCTTTATGTGAATAAGCTATACAGTAATTTTTGTATGATTTCAATCCATGATCCGTATTCACGATTACTCAACTTGTGAAGGATTGGATTGGATCAGGAAGACTAGCTTCTATCATGAGCCTTAACATTTCTGTTATCTCAATTTTATTGTTCAGTCAGAAATATTCCAGGTCATTCGTGATGATAAGTTAATTTTTTCTAACTTCATTATATGAACAACTAGTTGTTTCTGCGTCCTAGGCTATTTCTCAACCCCCAAAGAACGTTTGAGGCTAACTAATCTTTCGAATATGAAAGGCGATAAATGTCTCACAGAAGAGAGTATATTTTTCTTCCAGACAGAGTCTGAGTCAGCATCACCAAACGGAACTAATCATTCGTTCGTCCATTCCAAGGGAACTTGTACACAATAACTCAAACTGATGTTCCAAGTGATTTATTTCAGTAGAAATATAATGCCTTATCGACATATTATTACTTGAACTATGATACAATCGGGAATTGAGACAATGTTGAAAATTGGCTTTCGAAAACTCAAACGTCCTACTACATTGTAATTAATCAACCAAATTATCAATAAAATAACGATATATGTGATAAAACAATTATTAACCCCTTCCGCTCCAAGTCTAGTTTATCAATAATAGGGACATATACCAGGTGGTAATTTTGCCAAAATCAATTAGTAAGATGGAGACGTAGTGGAAACTAATAAATCTCGTTTTGTTACAGAAATATTTTGAAAATGCTTATTGTTTTTTAGAAAATAACAGTTAATGGTTAAACCTGAATATCCACCACCGGATATACTGTCACACCTGAATATCCACTATTGGATATTGCTATGTATTCAAAGAACACACATGAAATGAAAAATATATATGAGTAGCTCATCAAAAACAATGCCATGAACTGAACTGATTCATTGAAAATATAGAAACTAATGAGTCCAAAAATACTTGACAAATGCAAAAAACTGAGAACAAATAGGTGATCATTACAATATTCATTTGCGATAAATGTGGCATAATACAGGACTATCAGGACAACTATCGGTCAACTTTCGTATTCCATTTCTTTTGCATGTGGCACAAAATTTGCGGAGAGTTCTCTCCTTTTCAACTTCCGTGGGAAAATCTACCATACCATGCAGAACCTTGGATGTTAATGGTTTGCCTTTATCTTTCATTTTTCTATATCCTTCACTATATTCAGCTAGTGACAGCACAGTTTTGTATATTTGTACATGAAAATTTGTTTGTTGTGAGAGCTGCTATATATAACTTTCGGATTCAAGAGCATCTGGTGCAACAGATGTAAAGCAACCTTGGTGGACCAAGTATATGATTTTCTCAAAGGAGAATACGGTTCCGTGTCTTGGTCTACGGCATCAACTGATCTCATAGTCACTAAATAACGTTTTTTCTCACAAAATCCTGCTGAATGGTTACAAGTCAAGAGATATACATCTGTTTTGTCTTTGAACCTCACCAGAAGAAGCATAACTTTACGAACAAAACATGACTGATGTAGATCTAGAGGAATATTTGCCAATTGCTTTGTTCGTTCTGATAGTTCCTGTAAGATATGTAGTACGGTGATCAAAATCATTACACCGAATGACCAGCTTACAGAGACAAGCATTCACAATTACTGGTTCCATTTGCTTCATACCAATGGCTGCTATACAGATGCCACTCAACCTATTTCCTCTTCATGTCTATTTGGAGATATGCAAGGTGCCAGGCCACTAGCATGCACTATGAAGCGGAATAGGCCGCTGGAAGGCCTGGAAAGTCACATTATTCTGGTGAACATCTCAGACAAAATAAAGACAACGTGCTCTATAAAAATTTCCTCTGACTGCCATGTGGCTCAAAGAGCGATTGGATCCTATTGCTATCCCTAACTCAAGAACGCAATGGAACTGTCGAAAATCTCTTCTATGCCTAGACAACAATAACAAAGTGACTCTGACCTGGATACCCGCACACTTGGGCATACAAGTGAATGAGGAATGTTTGCAAGCACTGCTAAAATAGCTATATGATCCTGGATCGAGAGTGGAATACAGTACTGACGAACCGCATCAGAGTTAGTCCACTTTGAAGCGTTCGCTATAAGTTCTTCAAGAACAAGAGCTGAAATACTAGAGCTAAGCAACTTGAAACACCGAGCACAATTTAACAATCTACGAAGGCCCGGCTAAGTGGAAGACGCCAAATGTCGACCACGTCTCGAGGATGATAAAACGGCGGAACACGTTGTCTATGAGTGCCTGGCTGTATCATTGATATCTTCAGAGCAATTGATCGAGTTTGGCACTAAAAACTTCTTCGGAAACGTCATATACTTTGCCGCTTCAACTTTGTCGCTTATCGAGTTTTCTCTCAGATAGATCACTCCATGTGATGGATGACGGAGTATCCTCCGATACAATGAGTTTCACGCTGGTTTTCCATAGGAATCTGTCTTGGCACCAACTTTGTTTCTGCTCCGTATAAATGACCTGCTGGACGTGACCACCTGTCCCGTCCATAGCTTTGCAGATGATGATACACTTCATAACGCTTCGTTTGATTGATGAGGTCACACTCACGACTTCATTGAGCTCTGTAGAACATCGTACAGAGGTGGGAAATCTCTCCCTTTCCTATTGATATTTCTATGGTCGGTGTTCATCAGAAATCTCGTCTGTGGTTCCACCACGAGCGATTCCAGATATTCCAGTTCTTCGAACATTATAAGTTTCCTTCTGGTGTAGTCAAAGTATAAAAAATCACAAACTAATAGTTCTAGAAAGTTGTTTCGCTCTTCTCGTAGATCTATCTGTAGAACGAGGAATTCTATAACTTTACTGAGCGTGATGTTTTAACTCATGCTGAATTGAAAATGAGGTGGTTGAGGGTGATTATTTCTGACTTATTAGTGTCCCACACATATAAGTCTCTAGGATGAATGTGAAGAACGAATCATCAAGATAACCTCATGAGTATAATAATTCATTCCTTGTAAGATGTGAATTTTACAATGACAGTGGAATATATTTCATATCGTTGCAAAGGAAAATTGCATTGGAGCGTTTTTCAAATATTGAATACTATTAATAAAATCTTTATTTGGATAATAATTTCAATCTCTCAAATCCAATAGCAACATTAGCCGAAAAATTAAATTCAGGAGTCCCTAGTAAAGTTCAATTCGCTCCGATAGCTTGAAGCAAGTAGGTATAATAATGGGTTGAATATGTAAACCAGTATTTCAGATTTACTATTCTTGCTGCAGTTTTCCATTCACTGCCAAATTGCATTCAAGTCCCTCAGTCCCGTGGGAATGGTGAGAAGTTTTTATTAAAATCTCGATTATCATATTTCGGTCAATGAGCGAATGTAATGAAATTACAGAAATGATACCTTTTCATGGGATTACTTCTCAATTCAGTAAAGTATCTTTGATAGCGCATTGTATTCCGAAAGATATATATTTCGTTTATTTTTATTTCAATGTTCGTATAAGTGTGCTAAGCAGATACTCACACTGATTGATGGTGGTATAGGTCAGGATACAGCTTGATTACTTGAAGTTATCTATTGCTCACCTGGAAAAGAAGAAGAATAATCAAAACCTAATTGTATTATCCTGCAAACAACTAGCATCAAACAAGAAGTAGAAAAAGTATATGAATAGTTTGAAACATAAAATTTTCCGTCACCGTTATCAAACTATGTTCCCTTCGAGTTTCACACTCCATAGTGCGGCGAGGGTTCTCGTTTCATAAACTGGCCTGCAAACCAACTTGAGCCAATTGTACATTTTTCCCCTTTGACCCTAATCAAAAGCGCTTCAAAATATTTTTAAATGTAAACTGACCCAGCTCATAAAGAGAAAGAATACATTAATTTGCAATGCTTCATATGTCGGTCAATCAAATGAATTATTTCGGGGTTTGTGTAAACAGAATAGCTTAAGAATTAGTTTCAAATTTCACTAGTTTCGAGAATATCAACCCTTCCTTCGATTGCTGAATCAGGAATTTTACATTGAAGCAGTGAAGGCATGAAACTTACGTTTCACAGTCGACACAAATCTTAGAGTATACTTAAAATAATCCACTATATGACCGATCAGCTTTACTTTGTTATGTAATATCACCAGCCATTAGAATATTATGTAGTCACTACAGAATATAACATATGATGATTCATCGACATCGTTTAGTGCGTTGTGGCGAAGGAAGGAGGGGTTCAAGATCCATAAGTGGATCATGAAAAAAGATGTTGACGACGTAATAATAATTGCTGAAACATGTATGTGCCAGACTTCGTAAACAACTTTAAATATAGTTAAATGCCATATAACACAAGTCAATATAGTCACAGTAAAAAAGATAGAATAACTAGAAAAAGTACAATATTATCGCTAATATATAATGCATTAGCTATATCAGCTATCGTGAATCCTTTGAAACCTGGATATTGATCATTGAAATAATATTTTGAGGAATATAATTATTATTGTATATACCGGGTGTCAAAACTATATCTTGTAAATATTAGATAGACAAGAAAATGAAGTTCAACAAGAAAAACGCTAGCTACAAAAAATATTCGTTGGCATGGATGAATAAAAATGTTCATCTGCTGGTTTTATTCTGTGATCTGGTCGTCGCCATCGCAAGTGCGCTGACATATTGGGGTAAGTGATAGGCGTTCGAATTTTTCCTGAAGATTTGAAGGTTATAGGCTTAGACAAATACCTCACTAGGCAAAGTGTTCCACAACTTCACCGCTCTATAAAAAATGAAGTCTGGTAGGAAAAAGGTCTCGAGCTTGACAATGAAGTGTTGTGACTAGCTTGAGCTCGTCTAGTCTGCTTATTTCGAATCTCTCCTCGTGAAACAACAGACGAGATTGCTGATCGACACAGACAATGAAAATTATATAGAAGAGGGGAGATCGCTCACTTTTCTACGATGTTCTAGAGAATTTGTAAATGTGACATCATCAATCAGACGAATAACAGTTTTCTGAATAGAATCCGAGACCGTCAGCCTATGTTGGAGAGCCGAACTTCTAAGATGTGAACAGTACTCCAGAACAGGTCGGATCTGTGATTTGTAGATTATAAGGAGCTGCTGGGATGTAAAGTAGCTGTTGGCACTGAACAGAAAATAAAGCTTTTGTGAAGCTGTTTTCGTAATGGACCTCACATTATCATCCCGTGAGTGGGTGCTACTGATGGTGGTCCCGAGTATGGTAATGGAAGAATTCATAGAAACAGTTGTACCTAAAATCATCATATTAGGGCTTGTGGGATCCGCCTTACTGGAGAAGATGCAAGCTTGAGTTTTGGTTGCAATAAATTCTACTAGATTATCAGATTCGCATTTCAAAATCACTACCGGATGTTCATTAGTTGCGTCAACATGTCTCTTTCTCGTTTCTTTGGCTTCATTGAAAGGTATAGGGGCTTCAGATGAGAACGCGGAATAAAGTGTATCATTATCTGCGAAGCTGTTGACGGAACAGGAGGTCACTTCCAACAGATAGTCAAAAATGGAGCTGATAAAAAGTTGGTGATAGCCATTGTATCGATACTCCGTCAACCGACACATGGGATGATCTATCTGACAGAAAAGCCGATAGTAAGCTATGAACTTGAGGTGGCAAAACCAAATGACGGAAGTTTCCCAAGAAGGCTTCGGTGCCAAATTCGTTCAAATCTTTTGGCGATTCAAAATGCTACAGCTAGATATTCCCAATATTTTCCTCTAGATTACTGCCATACATGTGTTACGTAGGCAAGCAGGTCTCCTGTTGATCTTTGCTGATGAAAGCCATATTGCCGGTCATTCACGATTTGGGAGCTCTCTAGGTATTGGATCAGTTTGATTTTGATTGCTTTCTCTATTACTTTAGATATCACAAATTATAGTGTATAGTTGTTAGGAAGCGTCTACTTTTCTTTGCTTGGAATTGGTTGGACTCCTGTCGTCCAGCAGGAATAAGAACACACCAAGCTTTTATGAAAGTGTAAGCAACCTGCAAAAAACTGGTGATAATTCAGGCCTACATCCCTTTGAGAACAAAAGGTGGAATTCCGTCTACCCTGTAACGGGCTGCGTTACGTGATTATATATAGAACTCTTTAAAGAACAGAGTAGAATTCTTGTCGGCTAGGAAACTTGTTATATGATATTTAAAGATATCTGCCGGTCAATAAAACATAGATTATTGAAACTACCATTCCTGATGTGAGATGTCACTAAATATCGCGGGGTGGGAATGTAGGATAGCGGAAATCGGAAAGAGCATTGTGGTGTGTTCCTTTGCCTAGGTAAGTCGAGATTTCGTAATTCATTGTCGTTAAATACATTTTCTCAATTTTGCTTCCGAAATATTATTCACATCAGGCTATTTAATTTGATTTAGATTTGTTATTAAACTTCTGGATGTACAAAGCCTGATTGTGATAGTATTTCGGCGGATTTTTTATCTCGATTTGCCTGGGTGCACACCCGATCATTTTGCAGATAGCATATTTCAAAGAATATCATTTCCATCACAGCATTGATTGTTGTAACTCTTGTAGGAGAATAATCTATCGGAACGTAGGCAGGTTCTCATGATAATATTTCTGTAGTCCTTGTCAGTTTAATTCCGCATTGGCACATGCTATTTTTTTGTGATTCGTAAGAGTCGCCATTTTGTAAATCTGATACGTAGTATTCAGAGCTGTCTTCGACTGCATCGTGCTATAAATAGTATTTGGAATTATCACAAGGTATTATTCAATTATTGCTTATTGAATTTTTAATTATCAGGACTGCTGCGTTCGCGTGATTGTAGAGTAGAGTAATACATCAATTTGATGCAAATCAATTCAAGTTTCTAGATTTGAGCTAACTAGCAAATTCAACGTTTTGGTTATTTCCTTCCAATCACAATTTGATTATTTTTCTTTCTATCTCATTTTTTGTATCGTTAATTCAGTCACATATTATTTATTGTTTAATTTTAAGTAATTCTTGTAATTATATAATTCTTGCAGATTAAATTATATTTTTGTCTAAATTGATATCTCTTCAAGATATCAATTTTGTTATAGTGTTTCACATATTGGGGAAGATAACATTATCGGAGGTGGAATTGTGATATATGCATGTACTCAGGATGATAATGTAAGCATCCTAGGGTATGGCAACCTTTAGTCATAATACTTCTTATACTGTAGTTGTTTTTATAAATGATGAAAAGAGGAAATAAAGTTCAGTTCAAATCTGGCATTCGTGAATATTATTTAACCAACCAAAACCACACATGGCGCAGTCGGTTATTCACAATTTGTTAGCTAATTAGTTAGTTCATTACAAAGTACCTAGTGATAATAAATACTATAACAATAGTGTGTTAACATGCCCAACACAGACAGTAGTACCGATAGTGAACAAAACGTTTCGCAAAAACTTACAATGTCTAATATTACTAATGTGAAACCACCCTCTGAAATGCAATGGACTGGCTGCCTTTCAGATAACTGGAAATTCTTCATTCAAAAATTTCAATTATATTTACAAGCATCCAAAGCTTCTAATGAAAGTACGGAATATCAAGCAAGTATTCTACTAACCACAATTGGGGACAAAGCACTCAAAGTGTATAATAACTTCGCATTTGAGGTACAAGAAAACAAAATGGACTCGTCCTTAATCGTAAAAAAGTTTGATGAATATTTCTGTCCGCATAAAAATGTGACCTATGAACGACACATGTTTTTTCTTCGCAACATGCGAGATAATGAAACAATTGATGAATATGTAACTGAACTTAGAGAACTGAGTTCCACATGCGAGTTCGATTCATTATGCGATAGCCTTATTAAAGATCGAATTGTACTGGGAATAATGGATTTTTCAGTTAAGGATAGACTACTTAGAACAAAAGATCTGACACTTCCAAAAGCTATAGAAATATGTAGGTCATCAGAACGTACAAAAATCCAGCTAAAAAATATTTGTGGTAGCAACATTGGAGAACAGGAAGACATTCACCAAATATCATTAAGTAATAATAAACCGACACGGAAAAATTATCGAACTTCTTGGAACAACAGACCCAGCACTTCCAGTCTACGAACTGCAGGTCAACAAGGGCGCACTTCAAGAAATTTTCAGGAAAATCAGGTGGCAAGGAGCAACAGTCGTAATGTGAGTACTGATCCTAACAATTACTTTAGGTGTGGCAATTGTGGAAACAATCATGAAAAGTTCAAGTGCCCTGCATATGGTGTACGATGTGCAAAGTGCAGAAAGTTTAATCATTTTGCGAAATTTTGTCGGTCTGTAAATGTAATAAATATTAACACTGACTTGTCTGATAGTAATGATTCTGAGTATTACCTTGAATGTATCAATTTACATACCATAAAAAACAATAAAAACACGGATTGGACAGCAAACGTAACAGTAGAGAATAATACAATCAATTTTAAACTGGACTCTGGATCACAAGTTAACGTAATTCCATCACATCACTTAAACGAGCTCAATTTACACAAGGACAACTTACTTTGTTCCAATTCAAAAATTACCACCTATACTGGTGACAAAATTCCCATATTGGGTAAATGTAAGCTTCTTTGTATCTATAAAGATTTTAAAAATTACCTTGAATTCTATATTGTTGATAATTCTGAAGCAACACCTATTTCAGGAAAATCAGATTGCGAAAAATTACAATTATTAAAATTAGTTAACATAATTCAAGAAAATAATACGGTAACTAATAATTATTATCAGCATTTAACGAATAAGTTCAATGACGTTTTTCAAGAGATTGGGGTATTAAAAGGCAAACCATATCACATCGAAATAGACAAAAACGTAAAGCCGGTCATACACGCTCCGAGAAAAGTTCCAATTTCTATTCGGGATAAACTGAAAACAAAACTAGATGAGTTAGAAAAAAAAAAAGTTATAACAAAAGTAATAGAACCAACTGATTGGGTCAACTCTCTAGTCATTGTCAATAAGCCAAATGGTCAATTACGAATATGTATGGATCCGCGCAACTTAAACAATGCAATAAAACGCGAACACTTTCCTATCCCTACAATAGACGAAATCACGTCGAGATTGGCAAATGCTAAATACTTCTCCACTTTAGATGCCAGCGAGGCCTTTTGGCAAGTGGAATTGGATCATCCTAGTTCTCTTTTATGTACTTTCAATTCCCCTTTCGGAAGGTACAGGTTTCTTAGAATGCCTTACGGAATCACTCCGGCCAGCGAAATATTTCAAAGAAAAATAAAACAACATTTTGATGACATTGATGTAGCATCATACATTGATGATTTCTTAATCTGGGGCTCTACAAAAGAGGAGCACGATAAGAAGTTAAATTCAGTCTTAGAACGCTGTAGACATATTAATCTAAAATTAAATTTGAAAAAATGTAAGTTCGGAATACAAAAAATTAAGTTCATGGGGCACGTAATATCAGAAAGAGGAATAGAACCTGACGAAGACAAAATACTTGCAATACAAAATTTTAGGCTACCGGAGAATAAAAAAGACATAGAAAGATTTCTTGGTGTAATTACTTACGTGTCAAAGTTTATTCCAAAAATGTCATTTCAAACAGAAAATCTAAGAACATTATTGAAAAAAGACATAGCTTGGCATTGGGAAACACAACATGAAAAAGACTTTATAGCTTTAAAAAATTCATTAACTCAAAGGCCAGTACTTCAATATTTTGACACAAATAAACCAATAACTCTGTCAGTAGATTCTTCTCAATTTGCTTTAGGCGCGGTTCTCTTACAAGATAACCTCCCCGTTTATTACATATCCAAAGCATTAACTGAAACACAGAAAAACTACGCGCAAATTGAAAAGGAACTACTAGCGGTTGTCTATGGTTGTCAAAGGTTTCACCAATTCATTTTTGGACATAATGACGTAGTGGTTGAAACAGATCACAAGCCATTGACTTCTATAATAAATAAACCTTCGATCTCTTGTCCTGCTCGACTGCAACGCATGCTGATTAAACTTCGACCATATAATATTAAATTAATTTATAAACCAGGCTCACAACTACAAATTGCTGATGCATTGTCTAGAGGACATGAGATTGAAGGAAGTGTAATAAATAAAGATAGTTTGGACAAACAACTAGATGCACAAATATTATTATTGGAAATCTCGCTACCAGTTCCAGATAAAAATTTAGAAAACATTCGAAATGAAATTCAAAGAGATCTTGAAATGCTAGAATTGATCAAACTTATAAAATACGGTTGGCCTGAAATAAAAAACAAAGTTAATAGCTTAATAAAAGTATATTGGTCATTTAGAGACGAACTCAGTTATGTGAACGGTTTATTATTCAAAAACGATCGATTGATAGTTCCCAAAAAGCTGAGATTCGAAATTATAAAAAAGTTGCATACTAGTCATCTAGGATGTGAGAAAACAAAAACTAGAGCCAGACAAATTTTATATTGGCCAGGGTATACGCGGGATATTGAGGAAGTAGTGTCAAACTGTTCGGTTTGCGCACAATTCTCCAAATCAAATCCCAAACAACCGCTAATTCCTCATCAAGTACCAAATCGACCATGGGAAAAGGTGGGAACGGACATTTTTGAATTTAAGAGTAAAAAATATCTTTTATTAGTGGATTATTTTTCAAAATTTGTTGAAGTAATCTCATTACATTATACTACCAGTGATGATATTATTTTTGAAATCAAACAAATTTTCTCAAGGCAAGGTATTTCTGACACATTGATTAGTGATGGTGGCCCTCAATTTTCTTCTCATCAATTTAAAGAGTTCGCTTCAGAATGAAATTTTGATCATATTAAATCAAGTCCCCACTATCAGCAATCCAATGGACTAGCCGAGAGATCAATCCAAACTGTAAAAAGCATAATTAAAAAGTGTCATTTTGAGAAGACCGATTTTTACATAGCTTTACTTGAATTAAGGAATACTCCTATTGACGGAAATTTATATTCACCAGCACAACTGCTCATGAGCCGATCATTGAAAAGCATTTTACCACAAATAAACATTTAAAATCAAAAATCGTTAATGAAAGATTTCATAGGAATAATATGGAATCTAAACAAAGGTTACAGAAACATTATTATGACAGACATACTAAAAACTTACCAGAACTTCCTGATAATACAAATGTATTTGTTGCAACAAATAACGTGAACCAAGCTGGTAAAATATTAAGTAAGAATTCGACTCCAAGAAGTTACAGAGTACAATTGTATAACTCCAACCGAATTGTAAATAGAAATAGAAAACATTTGAGAGTTCATCCTAATTCTCAAAAGTTCAATATATTTCAACATTTGGACTCTAGTGATAGTGAGCTTGATGAGCAACCAGGAGAGAAGGAAAATGAGAATTCTCAAATGCAATCTAGAAATGAGAACTACATAACCCGTTCAGGTAGACAAGTCAAGCAACCTGGAAGGTTCATGGCTCAAATGTAACATTAACTAATCAATTATACATTTACTCTGTATTTAATTTTTTTTTATTTTGTTAATATTAATTTTCAATTATATAGATTATATAAAATATAGTTATTATTTTTACATATAAGGAGGGGGATGTGATATATGCATGTACTCAGGATGATAATGTATGCATCCTAGGGTATGGCAACCTTTAGTCATAATACTTCTTATACTGTAGTTGTTTTTATAAATGATGAAAAGAGGAAATAAAGTTCAGTTCAAATCTGGCATTCGTGAATATTATTTAACCAACCAAAACCACACAGAATCATTTGGTTATTCCGGCCGACGGTGTTACTTGTCCTTTGATCTCAAGTCAGGTACTGTTCGTTCTTTGACATTACAGGGTTTGAACGTTTGAGGTTCCTCACCCCTTCACTCCAAGACGGTTTAGTGACTTTCCTGACAGGACCAGCTTCCAGTTCCTACGAGTTCCAAGGAGGGTAACATTTTCTTGTTGAGTGACCACTATTTCATTTTCTGATTTTGTTGTTCACCAAAATTGTATTTCGCTAGATTTTTTGAGCCGTTCGTGTTCTCTTTACTATTGAACTTTCCATTCTTTCAATTAAGAAATTGAGTTAATTTTATAATTATTTACTCTAAATTCATTTCATTTGTTAATTACCAAATCCCATCTGGAATAAATCAAATTGTTAAGTTGAACTTGTATTGTTTTTATAATTTCCATCAACTAATAAACCATCTCGTGGTGCTTGTATTCTAGGCTGTGAATTCATTTATTTTTATAGTTTTTCTTGAAGCAATTGGCGCTCAGGCAATTCACCAGTCTAGAATCATAAGGCACGTTTCACTACGAGCCCTGAGATTAATTAATACAAATTGAGCAAGTTGGGTCAATATAAACCGACCCTAGCGGGTCCGTTTCAACCCCCATACTCTTTTTGCTATTAAGATCAGACCAAATGGGCCTAATTGTGCGCTGACGGAAGACAATTTCCGGCATATCACTGTCGATGGCAGTAATATTGTGAGGGTCCGTTCCTTTTGGATCCAAAGTGGAACTTGCTAGCCAGTGTGCCGTCATCTTTGGTTGGGAGAGAGAATTTACTAGAAATTAAATTTCCACAAATTGCTTTGGTGAAAGTTCAAACTAACTGCTTGATACCATATGTAGTGATGGTGAAGACCTCAGCCTGTTATCTTGCGTCATCCGTTTATTTTGAGAACTTGAGAAAAGCGGAGTTGTGAACGTTGAATTCCACCTTGTTAATGATTTCAGATGCTGGATAGTTCTGCTGGATGAAGTCAAGTTTCACCATGAGCCTGGTTCTTTTGTTGATCAATGATGACAACAGAAAAATTCTGTTCATTTGTGATTATCAAGCCTGATCTACATTATATCGAATTCTTGAGGTTCTAGATTCTCCTCTCGGTGACATGAGAAATCATTCCTGGGATAGGGACAGATACCTCCTTTGGATAAGAAACAAATTTGAAGCTCGTATCCAGGGCAGAGTATATATGTCGTTTTGGTGGATAGATTGACATGCATCTCAGTTAAAGTCAGTATGCCTGGTTTGTCCGTCCGCATATGCTAATGGATATCGGATGTTACAGAGGTCTATCTTCAAGCGTATATCTTTCAATGTTGAACCCCTCGAGCACTTCTAGCCCGGAAATCCGAATGAAGAGGGGGTTTTCTTCCGGAGTATTTTACTATAGGAGACTTCGCCATTTGTATTTTCTCAAAAATACGGGAATGAATAAGATATCGGTTTGAATAGGGAGACAGGAAAATGTGTATGAGTGTGAAACCGGAAGCATCGGGGAAGCGCTGCCCACTTCTCAGGATCTTTGGCGAGGTGGTAGTGTTTCACAGGGCGATAAGGAGAACATCTACTACCATTGGTTATCCTTTTGGTCGCCTTTTACGACTGTCAGGATTCACCATGGAGAAATTCTTAGTTCATCCCTATACGGATATCTTCACTAATTTTCACTAGAACACAATCTCATCCTTTTCTATGAATTTACTCGCATCAATAGGCCTAATATCAAAATTCAAGACAAGTTCATAATTATAATATCACGCGATAACTTTGGCAGAATATCGTCATTTGTTACCGCAGTTTCAATCTCCTTTAAAGTCGGAAATAAAATTCACGTATTGCAAATATTTTGTGTCATAATCGTCAAAACCTTTTTGTGCCTATTGTTCCTTGTTGCACTGGAGGATTAGTTCCTTATATATATACAATATATTATTTTTATTAGATACAACTGAAATTGAACATTCCATAATAACAATGAGACCATTTTTGTTAAGTAAAATTCAATTTTCATTCGGTCAAATTCAATTTTTATTACACTTTCAGTTACAATTGATTTTGTACTACATTGGCAACTTTAAAATGTCTGAATTGTTGTTTCTTTATTGAAAATATCTACTAATTCAATTATCAAAACTTTAATTTTCAAGACATATCCAAGCTTATCACAAATGTTTTGGCTGCTAACTAGAATTCGAAGTCAGAATCTGATAATGAGAATAAGACCTACTTAAATATAACATGATATACTGGAGTTTACTTATTGATGTAGTTTTTCCTTTCAAGAGCATTGCTGTCAAAGTAGAAAATATAGTAATTCCAAAGAATCGGATAAAATTCAAATTGCATGTTTGTTGATTTAGATAATACTTCTAAATTTAAGAATCAAACATTTAATCCTCGTGGATGAATCTTTATTGAGATTTCATTCTTGCAAAAGATTAAATACATATTATTGCCCTCTGTATTTTGCTGTACATTTTTGAATTATTTTTCTGCTACTTCAGTTGATTTGAAACATGTGTGATACTTTGAAGATAGAGGTGGATTAAGTTCTGCTAAGAATTGAAGAAAAACAACAATCACGTCAACCGTGAAATTTTAGTTTTGTTGCCACATTTTACTTTCATACTCCGTAAAGTACAAACAAAATTTAGTACCAAATAGTAATGACCATTCACGAACGGTTTTCAGTCAACCAGTAATATTCGAGTTACCATTTTCTGTATTTAAAGTATTTCCAATTATCTTTAGCGTAGGAAGTGTACATTAAAAATTAGTTTCCATCCACAAATAACTTTCCAGTCAAAGTTGGTATCCGTATAAAGTAATTCAAGTACCTAATGCTTTCCGAATACATTTATTTCAATTAACAGTTATTATGTCTAGTAGATACTGCCTAATTTGGGATCGCAAGAACACTGCAGATCTAAAAGTGTATACAGAATGCTCATGAGTACGTCATACTAATTCATAGAATATGTAGAAAATAAGCACTAATTTTGGAATATGATTTGGTACTCACAAGGATTAAATATTTAATCCATTGGCGGAGATCTGGGTATTCCATTACCTCTTTAATAAATAAATTACTGTGCCCTCGACTTTCATATAAATATGACATATTTCCTGATTCCTCTTTGGTTTTAGACGGAAGACGTGTTCTCACATTTTTTTCGTAGGACGCACTGATTGAATCAAATATTTCAAAATATAAGAACCATTCTTTTCAAATGAAGCAACCTTCACCAACGAAGGTTGGTGAAGGTTTGTGCCGGATTAAACCCTTACGCTCTCCCCAACAAAGGCGGATTAAGAAAATGTCCAAGGGGAGGCCACTTTCCTTTTTTTTACTCATATATTCGATATTTTTTTGGCTATTAGTTTTGGATCTTCGTACATTCCTATACACATTGAATAAACTTCGATCATGACCTAACGGTTTATTGACAAACAAAATATAAACTGTACGTACATTTTACGTAAACTTCTCAAACACGTTAATGTAAATTTTGCAGAATGACGTTATACGAGCTAATACAGAGAGAAGAGAAATCGCTAGACTGCAAAGAAATTGCGCTTGCGATGTTTCTGGACGTAGAGGGAGTTTTCGATAACACCACTTTCGGATCAATTGCCCGTGCAACGCGAGAGCGAGGGAGGATTTGCTGTGCAGATGGATCCACAACATGCAAAGTTGCAGGACAGTCATAGAAACATTCAATGAGGTTGAGATGGAGGTGCGGGTGGCTTGAAGACGTACACAGGGAGATGTACTGTCACCTCTTCTGTGGAGTCTGGTGATAGACAAACTTCTGATACTCATTGGGGAAGAGAATGAATCTGCGTAATCGGATATGCGGATGACATCGCTATTATAGCACAAAGGAAGTTCGGGAGCATAGTAGTATCTCCGATACAGCAAGCACTGAACACCAAAACTGGTGCCGCAAGGAGGACTCAAACTCAATCCTTCGAAAATAACCATTGCACCCTTCACGAGGAGAAAAGACATTGGAAACAAACAATACTCAGTTTTGTATGACGGACACGGTCAAGTACTTCGGGGTTAGTCTGGATGGAGGGCTGAACTTTGAGAAGCATCTGGAGAAAACAACTAATAAAGCGATAAGGGCCTTATGAACCTGTCGTCGTACAGTCGGTGAATCTGGGGACTCACACCACAGATGGTGTACTGGGTGTACACCACCATAGTGCAACCCATTGTAACATGCGCCGCAATCGTATGGTGGCCGAAAACAAAAACGACAGTATCCCCTGAATAAGAGGCTGGCGTGCAATGGGTTGGAGCCACTGGACCTCGCCATAATTATTATTATTGGACAAGGAAAGGCTAATCAAAAAGGCCGAATCATTCTTGGATTGCTTGGATCACCTGAACCATTGGGGATAAGATCCGAATGGCTCAAAGCTTACAACACATCCATATCGTTCAAGATTCAAACTTCAAGAGGGAGGGGGATAATACTGGAGGCAATCCTCATATGATAACAGGGGTTCCGTATGATTTACCAAAGGCACCAAGACCGAAAAATGTACAGGTCCTCGAATAGTCAAAACAACGGACCAAGGGTAAACAATTACTCTGAACCTAGGGACACTCGCCACAGAATTCTAAGCAGAAATACTAGCAATCACAAGATGTGCTCGAATTGTGAGGGAGAGAGCCTATGAGAATAGACGAATCACAATCATAACCCAGCAGTGCTTGAGGCACTGGAGTAATACATAATTACCTCACAATGTGTACTCGATTGTGAAAAGGAGCTCATGGCACTAGTAAAGAACCTCAATAGAATTCCACTCATAAAAAATTGAATATGTTGATGCATATTGCATATTTCATGCAGATTATCAACCATTTTTAGTGCATATTATCCAGTCCCTAATCATAACACATTGATAATGAAATAGTGACGTGAAAGAAATGTTTGTTAGCATCAATTGCAAATGCTATCGTGAATTCGAGTTTTATTTATCAAATTTCCGACATCTTAAAACATGAAGAAGAATTGAAAAATGTTCTTTCTCGTGGAAGTTTACTTTTGTTATATAAGAAATCCAAGAAGAGGAGGCCTGGGCGGAAGGAGCATTAGTAACTAAGCCTGAGCCGGCATTGGAGACAAACACGCTTCTGAGCAGAATAAGGCCAAATGGGTCCCAGGGCACCCCATTTGAATACCAGCAACCCTCCAAGAAACTAAGCAGGGGATGGTCAGCTCCGAGAGGGCTATGAATCATAGAGCGAATCCTCTGATGACGGTAATCGTCGGAGATCAATGTCTACTCTGAGGAGTTCGTAACTCTATCGCAGTTTGGACTGCCCAGGAGTGCGATCAGAGAGGCCTCTGAGATCTACCCTGTATTACCGAAAAAGTGGCGGGGAAACCGAGGAATCATCGATCGTCCTGAGGAAGCTGCAGAGTATAACGCCACGATACGAACAGGTTTAGATCTTCCTAGATGAAGCACTGCTGTAGAAAAGGAGGAAAGCAGAACCCTTGTCCTCCACTTGCGGAATAGTGTACAGCGTGTAAGCGTCAATCTTTACATGCAGAGAATGGGCTTTATTCAACTCAAATTGAAAGTCTATTTGTAAATATCTGTTACACATTTGAAAACTTGGTTGATATTAAATTTCTTACTTCTGTTTATTTAATTTATTTCGATTTTAATACAATCTCCATCATCATTATTAGATTTTGAAGAAAGATGGTTACAATATTCTATGAGATTGCATTTTGAAATGTTCAGTTTGCTTGTGATGAAGTTCAATCTAATAGTAAATTATATAAGTAAATTCGAATTATTTCATGTATTTCTAAATGTTTTAGTAATTGTTCGAATTTCAAATGCAAAGTGCATATTTCAATTATATTTGTAGCCGCAATTCGCATTTTAGTTTTATATGGATTCAAACGATGTTTAAATTCATATTCCTCATACTATTACGTTCCATTGGAGTTTTTTATTACAGCCTTCATTAATTTTCATTTTTAATTTCTTTTGAAGAGTATTCTTAAAATGTTTGATTAAATCGTGTAAGGTTCCCATAATGGAAATGTGAGGGCACCTCAGTATATTCCAGACAGTGTTTGTCGCGACGTACATCAGGGGTTATAGACAATTCGTAATGAAATTAGAAGATTCGCCGAAGGCCCAATATGTGGTGTCACAAAACTATCCTTGAGTTGTACCAGTAGAAACAGAGAGATATAATACATCAAAACTGACGGCCGGGTATTTCTGATTCTATTTGAATTCACATTACAGTGAGTGACCTTGGCATAATGATTCCCTTGATCATTCAAAAGTATAGCTCTTGAACATTTTCATGTCTTCATCGAATGTTGTTGATTCCATAAGACTCTTGGGAATATGAATATAATTATTCAAGGTCGATAATTCCACTCGAAGGTCATGTATAAACTTTACAAATATCAAATTACCATTTAAAATCGCAATTTTAATTCTCACATCTAATTACGCACAGAATAAGACGATTCTGGATCAAGTTAGTTCATGGTTCATTGGGGAATAAGCTGTTCACTACGGCGTATGAAACCACCATATCGTTCAGAATTTGCATTAAACTTGTTTTAGTCATATAGTTATGTCGTTATGGATAGTAAAACATTCTTCAACTGTAAAGAAAGTTGTCTAATTGATTTCTCTATTTGAAGAATTAAAATTTACTCCTGCCAACTCTCCAAATTTATTTGGTGGTTTAACTTGTGGCGCCACCATTTATCATTATCGAAAGCCTCATTCTCATTATCAAAATACAATTGAAATCAAAGTATAATAGAAATTGAATATAATGAAAATGAAATACAATTGAAACAAAATACAATTAAAATTCAAATCCAGCAAATCAATCATGAATATTCGTTTGAATTTAAGAGCAAATCAAAATACATCAGAATTTTAAATGAAACAAATATACAAATAAAATATAAATCAATCCAGTCCCACAAGCAAAAATGTGAATTGAACTTTACCTAAATTGAAACATTTTACAAATATCTAGTTATTCAAATATATAATCATCGAATAGATGAAGGGTGCAGTTTGAGCTAGAGATGCGAGATATTCCACTGCTTGTGATTTTTTCACCGTAATTAAGGAATTACGGGTCGTGGCTGTGATCGAATATTCAAACTAACGTTGAATCTGATTGTTCTCATTTCACTGGCTGTAACGAATCACGAATAACTCCCACGGCTGCGAGAGATGCTGATACGGTCATGGTGACTTGATTTTTAATATTCGTTAAGCACGTTAGGCGGACTCTTATAGCAAGTAGTCAAGCTTTCAGTTTATTGTAGCGGGAAAAGAGACTAATGAATGAAACTATACGTTACTAGTAAATAATGATGATGATGATATAAAAATGGGAAATACGAGTGGAATGTGGAGGTTCTTTGAACCTTTAGACGAAATTCATCCTGAATGTAATATGTGTAAGGCTAAAATATCTTACAAAATGTCAATAAATCTTTTCCTGTCATAATTGCCTCAATTTTCTTAATTTCTATATTATATAATGTGAACTATATTTTAAGGTTCCTGTTTGTAATAAAGAAAAAATATATTCCTTCTATATCACTTCTGTAATTTTCTTCTATTATTTGAGCGTATTTGTCAGTGTATAATCAGTTAACAGTTTGATGATTTCAATGATTATATAATCCATCATAAATTAAATCAATAGCAATCACAAATTTTACATAGTTACCATGAGTAGATAAACTAATATATCCTTGACAACGTGGCTTAATCAATTCGGTTTTTCGGTGGGTCCAACAAAGCAAAAATTATGAATAATAATTTAAATCTAGAGACACGATTCAATAACTGTCATAATAACAAAAGTTTGTATTCATCAACAAACGTCAATTAAAATCGCAATGACGAATCGCTTTGGGGAAGCTTCAGATTCTCAAATGAGAGAATCAATTGAATCTGTAACGCCTGAAAACGCACAAGTGCATTTGGTAGCAGTTTTTGACATTTTGGGAGAGCGAAAATATGAATTTCTTGAGCAGACTTCGAACTAACACTTGGCAAAATATTCTCAAAGATTGAGCTTTCAACATGAAGCGAGCTAATGGCAATGGAAGGAGTTGTAAAGACGATTGGAAAATTTCCGCAAAGCTTCTCCAAAAAAGTACTTTGAAGATTTCAATCGGAAAATCGACCTATTCGAAGACAACTGAAGAGATCAGCAAGTTTGTTGAAAACCATGACGAAAACTCACCGGACGACGTACAAAAAAAGTTCTACCAGATTTCTGCCGTCGAGCTCGCGTGGCTTGGCAACGAAGCAACGTTCTGCCTAGTAGACTTTTTCAAGAATGAAGTTGACATGTATGGTGGACTTACAGGCGTCGTATTGAATACAACACCATATTATCCAAAAGTACACAGGTAAAACATACTTCAGCATCTAAATGGTTAACATCGAACAAAGAATGTCAAGACAAGTATCCAGTGCGTCCACTACAGAAGATATTGAACAAAAGAACACCAAATATGAAAACGAATCGATTGCTCTTCACTTCTAATCAGCTAACGCTGTCGTGGTGTTTTGCAGCATACGTATCCTGACTTGTAAGTATAATCGATTATTTTCAATGCTCTCAAATATTAATGAATATTCAATTCAATACCGAAACGAGAAGTAAAGCGCGCAGCTGCACTATCTATTCCATACCCGTTACCAGTATAGACACATACCGTGAGTACGCGATCATTGGATGAAATTACAGTGACTCAAATGTAGCAATCACTATTCACACCGTGATTTTGAAATCACGATTTTGCTCATCTCTAGTTTGAACACATTTTGGAGACAAATATACCGTTTTCAGGAGTATTGAATTTTTGCTGGAACGATTGTCGGGAGAAGTGAAAGATGAGCAGTTCAAAGGTAAACAAAAGATAAGAGGCTGTCCCGACAAAGATCGTGAGCAGAGAGGGACAAGGCACGAGGGATGTAAGAATGCCGGGTGGCCGTAAGATATTAATATGAACAGACAGATACTTTAAAGTTAGTTGATGTTGAGATTCAGGAAAATAATAGTATATTGAAGAACGAGTTTCCTAAGACTCGTCTTGAAGCACGAATTCAAGTTTAAAAAACGAGTGGCGAAGCCACGAGTTTTTTTAAAGAATGAGTGCTTCAAGGTCTTAGGAAACGAGTTGTTTATACTATTTTTTGTAATTTGCCATTTTTATGCCGTTTTTAAGCAAAAATGTTTAATTTAGTCCATTTAGGGATTTTTATGGTGGTTGGTAACATTTTAATTTTGAAAGAGAAAATTTGATTTAGTGATTCTGTGATCGCTTTTTGTTTTATCAAAATTCTGTCACAAAACATGAATATGGAAGACAGCCTTACATGTACGCCCCCTGAAATACGTGAAATTGCCCAAAATACCGTGGGTAATTTGCTACCGGATAAATCCCGAATAGAATATAAGAAGCAATACGATAAGTTTGAAACATGGTGCAACGAAAATAAAATTCAAGGCATCTCGGAGAACGTTTTATTAGGGTACTTTGAACTACAACGCAGGAAGTATAAGGCCTCTACGTTATGGACAATTTATTCCATGTTGAGGTAGTGCTTAAGCCTATATAAAAATGTCGACATATCGAAATATAATAAGCTGCAGGCTTTTCTAAAACGGGCATCGCAACATTATACACCGCGAAAATCAAAAATTTTAGAAGAGGAAGACATTCGTAAATTCATAACAGTCGCAGATGATAAAACGTACCTAGCAATGAAAGTAAGTTCCCATTCTTGTAGCTTCAAATTCAACAACAATATTTGTTTTAGATTATCTTGATAATGGGTTATAATGGGGCATGCAGACGTGAGGAATTAACCAATATGTCTATAGATGATATACAATATAGAGCTGATTCCATCATTGTCGTTATACCTAAAACAAAAAATTATGTACCCAGAACATTTGTTGTGACAGATGAAAATTGGATTAACCTAATTAAGAAATATGCCGACTTAAGGCCTAAAAGAGTAACTCACCGGCGATTTTTTTTAACGTATCGTACTGGGTATTGCATTAATAGCCCAATGGGGATCAACATGATGGGAAAAGTAGCTAAAACAATTGCTGGATTTCTTGAATTACCAAATCCGGAACTTTTACGGGCCATTGCTTCAGAAGATCTAGTGCCACTCATATAGCAAATTCTGGCGGCGATTTATTAACAATAAAACGCTTGGGGGGCTGGAAATCTTCAGCTGTTGCGGAAGGGTATGTTGATGCCGAAATAAAATTGAAGTGGCAAAGATGTTTGCACAACGAAAGGATCCAGACTTACCTGGATGCTCCAAATCCACAGTTTCACAGCTACAAATTAATGTAAATTCGGCCAGAAACAACACTGTTTCAGATAACGAAAACATAGAACAAAATTTGACCTCAACACATGGGTTGACTGTAATTTCTAAAGATACGTCCACTGTCCATGTCAACGTATATAATCACTGTAGTTTCAATCAACCAATGTAAAATTAAGAGTTTCTCTTCGTAAGCAATAAAACATTTATTATTTACGTTGTTGATTGTTAATTATTCTTCTTCAGTTCTGGACTTTGGTCAATGGCGCGTTTATTCAAATAATTTAATTACTGTGTATAAATGAAGCGAAATTATGAACTTTAATATTATTTATTGCGAACGTATTACACATCATAGAATTGTTTGATCTTCCACAATGTTCTGCCATGAATATCATTTCTATAAAACCATTGTTTCCGTAATTTTAGTTTCGTCTCTACTGGAAAGAGCAATAACACTAGAAAACGACTATTAGTACAAATATCTAAACCATATTGTGTATTAGCTGAAATCAATATTTCCACGGGACACGTCGGCGACTTTCTCTTCTTGAGTTGTTTACGCTCGACACTGTCATTCAAACTGACATAATGATGACAAGATAATTCCGCATCAAGCTCGCCAACCTAACAATTTTCGTAAAAAGTTCCGTGCTTTTTTGGATATTGAGACACGGCGAGTGATGACGTTGCGTTCGTTAATGGGTCAATTAGAAAATCAAAATGGAGGCAAATTACAAAATATGTTTTGAAGTTCTTAGTTAGTTTTGGTTTCAAGTTTAAGTAATCACATTCGGACACGATGTAATAACTGCATTGATGTAAGGGCGGACTATATGGAAAAATGAAATTTAATTGTGAGTCTACTATTTTTTTTATCTTTGGCGCAATCTCGTGTATACACAAACTACGCATTCCAACAAATGCTATTTTCGTTCACAAATAGGACAATTATCTTACATTCGGCTATGCTACGCTGGAATAACTGTTTGACCTACCTGTATCAAGTACGATCTTTTGTTTTATCAATATTTGAAGTTTCAAAAAAACCGCAATACAATCTGCAAATACAAAGAGTAAATAAACTTGAATCGCGTTAAAATATTTTTATAGACAATGCATCCCGTAGCACATAAGATTTTCTCTACTTCGACATGAGTGTTCCATCTCCGATAGAATAGATAATAGATGACGTTTTTCAGATGCTACGATTTGTAATATATTGAATTGATCGTATCCTTGATCATGGTGAAACTTCAATTTATATTCTGCAACTTTTCACATTTCCTAATATTGATTTTGTTTCAAATGTACTAATGAAAAACTTACGTCCGCATTTCTGACTTGTGTGAAATACTATGTACTTATTACTACTACCAAATAAAAAATATACATATACGGTGCTTCAATTCGATTGTGGAAATATCAAATTTATCAACTAATATTTCATAATTCAGCTATTTCTTTGTTCGTATATTTTGTTAGTAAATAATGAAATAGTAAATGTCAATAAACAGTTTGATTCCAATCCTCAGAATTCACTCTTTTATTTAATGCGACAATGATGGATTAAGAATAAAATGGTAAATAATGAACTATTATTTAATAACTGTTTTGGTGGATATAATTATTATTATTATGCTTGATATGTGTTACGTCTTCAAATTATGAACACATTGATACGGCTTCAATATGCCCATTGAATTAACAAAGGACATACTGATTTTCCAATAATACAGATTTATTTCTTATCTTGAGGGTGTTACGAACTGTTTGTGGGCTTCACTAATTTCAGCATTGAATATCTTCGGACAGCATTCATTTTTCATCACATCAATGCACTCTTCCTCTAACTCGATTACACATCGTTTTTGATGATACAAGGTGGGAAAAATTCGAAGTTTGTGTATGGTAACTCGGTAACTATATATATTTGTATTTATAGAAAAAAATGGAAGTTCCCTTCTCCGTCTCTTTTTTGAGACAAACTAACTGACGGAAATAAAAATTTGCTTTGGTCTTTTGTGTTCGAGTTATAAACAGAAGTTTGAATTTTGGACTTTTAGGTTTACGGTTGTTTGTAAATTAAAAAGAAGGTTCCATTTCAAGTTATGGCCTACAATTGTATATTTCGAATATATGGGCAATGGTTCAGTTGTATCATATGTTGGCTCCCTTGTGATGTATAAGTCTATAATAGCGTGGATAATATTTTACTACATTACTTTTTGCGTTTATTATCTTTATTCCAAGCAGACGGATGTCATCTATGACAGTGTTCATCCGTTTGTCAGTAAATTGCATATTCACAATTTTGTTGCCGTCATAATAACAATCATCTCATTTAATCGTAAAAGTGATTTCTCACAAAAATAACGAGAAAAATGATATGTTAGAAAGCTCCATTCAGAGTAACAATTGTGATATTACATTTACATTTATGAAGCAGTTATTTTCACTCATCAAAACCAGCACCTATTTCAGGAACAGGCCAACAATCATGATCATAATACAAGAACAAAAAATAGCTACATCTGCAATAAACTTAATTATACATATCTCCAGAAAAATGTACAATCTAGTATAATAAAAATTTATAATAAAATTCCCCCAATCATTAAAAAAACTACCATTAAATCATCTCGCGAACAATTTGAAATGTCTACCCGTAAAACGAGCCTACTACTCACAGAATGAATATTTTACGGACAAAGATATTTGAGCTATTCCTATTTCTAAGTAGTCTAAGTCACTTCAGTCATGTCTGTATGTATTCTTTTTCATTTTAATGTACTGGACCTATACACATTTTAATCTGTTTACTCACTGTTATTTTTATTTACGATGACAAATGTATTGTAATTCATATTTATATAAAATTTTAACTTGACATGCTCTACACCTCTTTGAGGTATTCTTCCATATATTTTTCTGTATTTATATTGTATCTGAGCAAAAAAAATAAACTAAGCTAAACTTAACTGAAATATATTTCAATCGCTATCCAGAAAAAAAAGACAACATTTCCAAGAGGTTAAAAGAAAATTTTATTAATTGTGGATCTCTCAATAAGCCAAGATCAAAAGATCACACATTACAACTACAAAATGAAAATACAAATTAAAGTAAACTTTGAAGCTGATGTTCGTTATGTTCGATACATAAATTACATCTATTTTTAACACTTTGAAATACATTATAAAGGTGAAGATTTGAAACGGAATTCACACAGTCTATAATAGTTTGTTTGAGTTCAGTTATATCGTTAATGGTTTTATTGTATGAGTACTTTTCAATGTCGATCGAAAAGAAAAAAATACAGTGGCGTTAAGTCAGAGTCGTGATGGACAGCTCATTGGTGCGTTACTTCCCATCCACTTATTTTCAAAATGGGTATTCAATAATTCTGAAACAGTGCTGATATTATATGGTGATCAACCATATTGCTAGAAGAACTGATTTCTTCCCTCAATTGAGGGTAGATTGTTCATAAATTGCTCAATAATTTTCGGGCTCAAGATTTCGTAGTACCGTTGGCTATATATATCAATGTGATATATTAAGCCACGATGTCCCCGTAGAGCACACCAAACACTCAACCAAAGCGTTCTTGAGATTGAACTTTGACGATACGGTGAGGGTTCATCTCAGACCAATAGTTAAGCCTGTTGAAAATTCAAAGACTGCTTCATCATAATAGATCTTGTTGACATTTTTGACGATATCGTATGCAAATCTCTAATCTTGGCTGGAAATAAATTTGTTGCAGGTGATGTTGTTTCCTTATTGAATAAAGATTGGATTTGTAATCTTCAAAATACTTAGAGCGCGACGGCGACGTCTTAAAAATCAGATTCAGCTCCAATTTGACGACTTGAAATTGAAGGATTTGGAACCGTCATTTAAATTATATATATACTAGTTTCTCCACCATGTTCAATGTGTAACGTGTAAATTCCACTTTACGGCTCAGAAATGGCCACTGTAGGACAATCGGTTAACTCCTGTGACGTCAGCTATGCTAGACCGTATATTCGGTATATTCTAAGAGTCATGGTCCGTATATTCTAGGAGTCATGGACTGTACCTATAGTGTGAGGGTCTTGGTTGCTCGGTGTCAGTTACCGCTTCTCTTTCGAGGGTGTTCTGTGAGACGCCGGAAAGGAAGAGAAAATGTTACTTCTGGTCAATTTCGAGTGGAAAGTCGATTGCTAGGTTATTTCAACAGGGAGGTGATACCAAGCGTGTGTTTGGAACCAAATTCTGGGAATATCCATCCGTTGAAAACAAATACATCAATCACCAATTTGGATTGGAATATTTGGAATGAATTGGGTAATTGATATACCTTCGGGGATCTAAACTTAGTTTTCGACGTGACTGGCTGTAAACGGAAGTGAAAGTTGTCTTATTTGAAGGTAAACCCTATCGTGTTAGAGGTAAATATCTTGTTATTCCATTTGATTTATTCACTAACTTCAGGAATTAATTGCCTTCATAGGTGGTATCTGACAGAACATGGGCTAGTCCTAAATTGTTCAACAATTTTTTATGTATTTTGTTCATGTCTGTCTTCTGACGACAGTAGAACAATAAAGGTTTCAACGTTTCGTGATTTTGTAACGGGTTGCGTTACGAGATTGTATAGAACTTGGTAATGAACAGATTAGATTTCTTTTTGGCTAGGAAACTTGTCATATGATTATTTAAAGACATCTGCCGGTCAATAAAACATCGACTATGGAAACTAGCATTCCTGATGTGTGATGTCGCTAAATATCGCGAAGTGGGAGGTAGGATAACGGAAGTCGAAGAGAATTCATTGTGGTGTTAACCTCTAACTGGGTAAGTCGAGATTTCATAATTCATTGACTTTATATACATTTTCTTAATTTTTGCTTCCGAAATATGATTCACATCAGGCTACTTTTAATTTGATTTGGATTTATAATTAAACTTCTGGATGTTCAGTACCTGAATGTGATAATATTTCGGTGGATGTTTCACTCGACTTACCTGGGGGCACCCGATCATTTTGCGGCTAGCATAATTCAGAGATAATCATTTCCATCACGGCATTGATTGTTGTAATTCTTGTATGGGGACAATCTATCGGAACGTAGGCAGATATCTATGATAATATTTCTTTATTCCTTGTGTGTTTAATTCCGCAATGACACATGTTAGTTTTGAGTGATTCGTAAGAATTGCCGTTTTGTAAATCTGATACAAAGTAATCAGAGCTGTCTTTGACTGTAACGTGCTATAAATAGTATTGGGGATTATCATAGGGTATTATTCAATTATTGCTTATTGAATGTTTAATTATCAGGACTGCTGCGTTCGCGTGGTTGTAGAGTAGAGTACCACATCAATTTGATTATTTCCTTTCAATCACAATTTGATTAATTTCCTTGCAGATACAATTTAATTATTATTCTTTCAAGTCTCATTTTTTAGTATTATTAATTCAGTCACATGTTAACTATTTGCTAATTTTAAGTATCAATTGTAATCGTTTAATTCTTTCAGAATAAATTAAATTTTTGCCTAAATTGATATCTCCTCAAGATATCAATTTTGTAATAGTGTTTTTACAATTTGGGGAAGATAACATTATCGGAGGTGGAATCACATGATTATTCCAACCGACGGTGTTGCTTGTCCTTTTGATCTCAAGTCAGGTACTGTTCGTCTGAGGTTACTCACCCCTTCACTCCAAGACGGTTTAGTGACTTTCCTGACAGGACCGGCTTCCAGTTCCTACGAGTTCCAAGGAGGGTAACATTTTCTTGTTTGGATGACCATGATTTCATTCTCTGATTTTGTTGTTTAACCGAAGTTGTATTCCACTAATTTTTATAGAACCATTCGGGGTCTACTTTAGTTCCTCTTATTTGATTATTCCTCCTTTTCAATTAAAAAATTGATTTTATTTTATAATTATTTTACTTCAAATTCAATTTATGTTACAAATCGATTCGATTTCATAATTGTTTTACTTCAAATTCAATTTATGTTACAAATTGATTTAATTTTATAATTGTTTTCTTCAAATTCAATATTATTCAGGTTACAGATTGGTACACTATAAAAATTGTAATTTAAATTTTGTTATAATCCAAATTCCATATGGAATAAATCAAATTGTTAAGTTGAACTTGTATTTTTTTTCTTAATTTCCATCAACGAATAAACCATCTCGTGGTGCTTGTATTCTGGACTGTGAATTCATTTATTTTTATAGTTTTTTAAGCAATTGGCGCTCAGGCAATTCACCTGTCTAGAATCACAAGGCACGTTTCACTACGAGCCCTGAGATTAATTCATTCATATTGAGCTAGTTGGGCCAATTGAAACCGACCCAAAGCGGGTCCGTTTCAATTTCAGGGTTCTTCTTCCCTATATTTTTGTCTATGTTGTGGAAAGTTCAACAAGAAGTGTGTTGAGGATTGTTTGGAATCTGCTGTGGAGAGATCGCTTAGGAGTCACTGATTTATTCGAGCTGTACAATCGTGGAAACGGTATCATAATTGTGGCAGAGACCCCTACATGGAGTAGAAGTAATTAATCATCACCAAGCAAATACAACATCAACTCTCACCAGGTCAGATCATCGATTGGGGTTTTGTGTAACAATTTTAATAATCATTGAGTATTGAATATTATGTAAATTCAATCAACTGTTCACTTGTTTAAATGATTTAAGTAACTAATTTCATCCATATTTTCTAATCATTTGCTTCATATCTCATTAATATAAGTTTGTCATAAATTATATCAATATTAGTATTTCAAAGTAAATTTCAATCATTCTTGGTACAGGTCTTTTATTTTCTTCCTTTCAGGGTAATTTAACCTGGGGACTTGAGTATTTGCATCCCCTAGTTATACCCATAATTCATTGGTTGGTTAAAATACTCTGGCGCCCGAATTTTTAATATCTTAAATATAACCTACGACAATCTTCACTGCAGCTGTCGGCAACCAAGTGATAAAATAGAGTTTTTCAGTTTATCCTTTAGTAAGAGTAAATTGTAACCCTTACACATCTTGTAATCTTCTGATCTTGGGTTTGCTGAAGGATCCACGAGTAATAACATTTCCGCTTAACCTGTCCAAAATAGCTTTATTATGTTGTCTTCTTTCTGGATAGCGAATGAAATATATTACAGATGCGATATCACAATTTCACTTTCACGATTGAAAGAGTTAATTGTCTATTATGACTGAAATGAAATCGTTAAAATGCTATTTACTTACAAACGAATGAACACTGTCATAGAGGACATGGAATGAATATAAAAAACCGGAAAAAAGTAATATAGTAAGACAATCTGTTTCAACCAAACCATGGCCAACTATGATATCAATCTAAAGAAGTACCACTCGAGGCCTTAACTCGAAATTTAACCTTTTTCAAAATTTTCTCTACAACACTAGGTTCTACAGAAAAGGGTCTTGAGAACGTATGAGTTATTTTCTCCTAAGTTTACAAACTAGTACGATATTCTCTTGCCTACAATTTGAAAAATTTATCTTTTGTAACTCGAGAACAAAAGACGATAGAGAATGTTTGTTTTCGGCACTGAATTTGCGTCAAAAGAGAGATGAGAATGTGACTTCCATTTTTTTGTATGTCCTATAGCTACCGATTTACTCTATACAAACATCGATATTTGACACCACGCTGTACATATCAATGATCACTCCATTAGTTCCTTCAATTCAGTTCTGAAGATACTGATATGGTTACAGTTACAGAGCCGTAACTAGGGTGTGGCAAACTATGGGGTCTTGTATGGAAGCTACATATCTAAAATATATGTAGAAGAACATTGCCGATTTCTCTTTAAAAGTCCCAAGTCTGAATGAATTCACAACCGAAATGGAAAGTTTTGAATTCAAACCGAAGAACTCTTTGAAAACTTTGTACCATTGGAACCACTAGAGTTACTTCACTATATGCTCAACCATTCGATTCAAAATATTTATTCACATATTTATAACGCCCTAAGAATACCGGTAACCTGAGCTACGTGCGAAAGATCTTTTACCAAACTGAAGCGGATTAAATTGAATCTGAGATCATCGCTAGGACAATAAAGATTGTCAGACATGGCCTCAATCTTTATAGAAAACAGACGTGGAAAATAAATTGAGCTATGATGACATACATTCATTTGTGGAATCAAAAGCCAGGGATTTTTGGAAAAAGTTGTTAGATAAGGTGATACATTCTCCAAAAATTGCAGTTCCTCCATTTCGTTGGGGAGGGGGTGAGAGGCGGAAACGCATCGTTCGTCACAGGCGCGATATATCCTAGTCATTGATTGAAGCTAATAACATGTTAATCAATGCCTCATTTACTATTCTGGGTTACAGGTCTGACCTTTGATTTCAGGTGAGTGATAAACGTATTTCAAAACATGCCATGATACTTCTCTTTAAGACACTTATTGAATACAGAAACTCATTTATTACTTCTGATATTTTTCACTCAAATATAGGGCAAGGTCCTCCTTATTCAGAAGATTTTAGGGATTCGTTGAATTAATTTCATTCAGACTCCATGAGTAAATACTTGACGTGCACTCTCCGACTTGTTATTAATGGTTCTGGAGATAATTTGATCTACTGTATTTCTACAATTCTAACTGACGTGAAGCTTCATGACAATGAAGGGCTGACACTGTGTTAATCGCCACCGCCATTTTAATATGTCTTGCGGTTGCAGATATTTATGGGATATCAATCAACTTCCAAATTATTTACCATGTACCATGAGCTCAAAACAGCTCTGCGTCATGACAGTTATTGACCAACTATGGGAGTCTTTGTAAGCCATCAGTCATCACGACGAACTCATATTTCAACATTGAGTATACCTTATCTGACCACGAAAATGTATAATTAAAATAATTTTCAGAGTTTCATTATTCACTACGTGTGAATTTATTCGAATTGGATATTAAATCATGAATAGAATTTCACAAAATATACAGGGTGTTCCATCTCAGACGAGCCACCCCGTATATTTCTTATCTCATAATGAGTGGAAAAATCTCCCGAAACACGTCGAATGATTTTGTTTGAGGGGCATCTTTTGACGTATATTTGAGGCTTGAACGAGCAACCCCCTAATAGGGGGCGCTTCAACCCCTCAAAATTGAATAGGGGAGAGGGGTTGAATGATACGTCATTTGAAAGGTCTTGGAAGGCTCTTTACAACGGTGTATGAAAAACGTAAATTTGATGAACCGTTTTCGCCAAAAATTAATTTTGTTGCTCGAATGCGCCACCTTCAATATTTTGGTTATTTGTACAATGTACAAGCTCATTTTTATTAAGCCTTGTTTACAAACTTAAACAATCTTCAAAATAGCACATTCGTAAAAGAATTGAATTGTGTTGTCATGCTTACAATGAGAAAAATTAAATCTGCGTGTTTAAAGCAAATGTTCAAATTGTCCTCCATTGACTTCCATAGAATAATACATTCTCTCAAACTAATAAATAAAAAAACAGCAAAACATTTCCTTATGTTGCCTTCATTTTTTGTTCTTAGAAGGTGTTTATCTGGTTTTAACGTTTCTTCGATCATTTCATGATTTTAATCAATCAGTTGAGTTACTACTTTGCTGATTTGTTCAAAATTTCAAAAAATATGGTGTACACATTGCAAGAACGTGTTGAGCTGGTTATCCTTTATTATCAAAATCAAAATTATGCCCGAGCGGCTGCAAGGATATTTAACGAAAACCATCCTGAACGTAGCGTTCGCCATAAGTAGGTAATGGAATTGATTTCAAAATTTTTGGAGACGGGTTCAGTAAAGGATAAAATAAGGGCACTCATTGGGATTGTTAATGATGAAGGAGCAGCTGTGGCGGTATTGGGACATGTCCAACTTATGCCAAACACACAATCTGTACGACAACTTTCTGCGGCTTCCAGTATTAGCCAATCTAACGTTTTCAAAATTTTACATAAACACAAGTTCCATCCGTACAAAATTAAATTAATTCAGGAATTAAATGATGATGATTGGGATCGAAGGCAAGAGTTTTGCGAAATTATGGTCGAGCGTATCAACAATAACCCCAATTTCTTGTACAACGTTTGCTCTTCTGACGAATGCACTTTTTTACTCAATGGAGAGGTTACACGGCATAACTGTAGAATTTGGAGCGATACAAATCCTGATGTATTTCGAGAAGCTCACACTCAACATCGGAAAAAGCTAAACGTTCGGGTAGGAATTTTGAGACCACCTAATTGGACCTGTTTATTCCTGGTAATTTAAATGGGGAAATTTATCTTGAAATGTTGGAAAATGCGATTGATCCGTTAATAACTGAACAATTAGAAGACGATCCTCTACTACTTGAACAACAATTGCGTTTCCAACAAGACGGAGCTCCTCCTCACTACGCCGCACCAGTTCGCCAATACCTCAATTTCCAATACCCCGGTCGTTAGATTGGAAGAAGAGGTCCTATGGAGTGGCCTGCCGGATCTCCTGACCTGAAACCTCTGGACTTCTTCTTGTGGGGACATCTTAAGTCTGAGATTTTTGTGACTCAGCCTGAAAATTTGGACGAACTAGCCAACGAATTGTAAATGATTTGATTTAAACACGCTGATTTAAATTTTTTCATTGTAAGCATGACAACACAATTCAATTTTCTCACGAATGTGATATTTTGAAGATTGTTTAAGTTTGTAAAAAAAGGCTTAATAAAAATGAGCTTGTACATTGTACAAATAACCAAAATATTCAAGGTGGCGCATTCGAGCAACAAAATTAATTTTTGGCGAAAACGGTTCACCAAATTCACGTTTTTCATACATCGTTGTAAAGAGGCTTCCAAGACCTTTCAAATGACGTATCACTCAACCCCTCTCCCCTATTCAATTTTGAGGGGTTGAAGCAACCCCCTAATAGGGGGTTGCTCGTTTAAGCCTCAAATATACGTCAAAAGATGTCCCCCAAACAAAATCATTCGACGTGTTTCGGGAGATTTTTCCACTCACTATGGGATAAGAAATATACGGAGTGGCTCGTCTGAGATGGAACACCCTGTATAATACATCATTCCAATTTGCCCAAGTTTATAGTTATTAAAAAAAACATTATTTTCTCAATTATTCTATGTAACAAACATGAAATATCAATGAGAAACATGTATGTATAGTTGTTCGTGAGCAACTATAAATTTAGTTGCAAAGCCATATAACACAATTTACTATAGTGACAGTAAAATGAAGCTGTGATCAATTGATCAACTGACTCTCCTTACTTTTGTTGTTGTTGTTGGAATAGAAAATATATTGCAAATAATTTAGAAGCCGCTAATGGTAGACTATAAATTAAAATCTATGTTCCAGTTAATCGAAATGGTCTACATAATGTATTTCACAACTCTGTGTTTCATACTGATACGCTATTTTATAACCTTCTTTCATACCAACACATTGTCATATGAACTATCAATCTATACCACAGCTTCATGACTTCATCAGTTTTCAAATATGAAGATGGATGCCAGAAATACCACTCGAAACGCTACCGCACCGTAAAACAGTACAGTTCCTATTTTACCTTTTTAAAGTAATCTGCATAATTCCAAATCGGTACGACTAATAGGAACGGCTCAATCGTCGCCATAGTGCATGCACAAACAGATATGATGTTAAAAATATTCTAGATCGATTCTAAAATGCTCAAATCGGATATATCCGCGAGAATGTGCACATTTTTGTTATTGCTATTATGATACTTCCCATACAATATATACTTCGTACAGTGAGGGAAGTAAAAATAGAATAACGAGAAGGACGAACATATATTTCTGTATAATGAAACTAGCTATAACACCTATCATGATTACTTCCAAGCTTCAATATTGACCATTGACATATTTTGAATCATATGTAAATTCTTGGGAAATAGGTCACATTAACACGTAGGTCTATTATAATTTCGTCCTTGCGTACGTTTCAGTTTCACGATCATCATCCGAATATTTTTGGAAACTAATTAACATCAACTATAGCTTGAGGCTTCTGGAACTGATGATTGTGCTAAGCACTAAGCGACTTTATCGCATTGATTCCAATTAAAAATATTGCAACAAATTCAAAATTTAAATCTAAAATCAAAAAACTTTTATACAATTACTTGATGGTAATTATCTATTTCTACATATCGAAGCTCTATTCATAGTTATATATCTATAAATAATAATCGAAGAGGAGGTCTCCTTGTTGTAGGAAAATGAGAAGCAATAAAATAAAGCTGATAATTATTGAAAGATTCAAAAGGCTCCCGTGAACATTTTCAGAAGAGTACCGGAGAGGCTTCTAGACTGTTGAATAAAAGTAGTTTTTCGTCTCAACAAATAGATAATATTTCCATATGTGATGATCATCAAAAATGTGAATATTTATCCGGGAACTGAACGGATAAGCACTCCAGGCAACGGAGCAGAAATTAAAACAAAATATATGGTAATCTAGAATTTCGTAATTTTTCTTGCATTTTGTTCCTAATACCTACCTCATAGATCATTCATGACTATCAAGATCGCGGGGGTCGACTTTATGATTCATAACCGTCTCAGGAAAATCTCAAATTTCCCAAATTTTCCATCTGGAGAGACTTTTTTGGGGAAAATTACAGCGGAATCGTGATCAGCGACCCGAAAGACCTACTAGAGGTAATTTTTGCATCAAAATTATACTTTATTATTCACAAACGTCCAAAGAAAATCTCAAATTTCCCGAATTTTCCATCTGGAGAGACTTTTTTGTGAAAAATTACAGCGGAATCGTGATCAGCGACCCAAAAAATCTACCAGAGGTCATTTTTGCAACAAAATTATAGGTTATATATTATATATAAATTTTCCAAGTTTTCCATCTGGAGGGAGTTTTCCGAGAAAACTAACTGCGAAATCGTGATCAGCGACCCAAAAAACATACTGGGGTCATTTTTGGCTTTTTATTCATTAATTTTGGACTGTTTTAATAAGAATGCTCCTCTGAGGGGTTGAAACCCCATTTTGAGGGGGTAGGAAGGTCGACCCCCGCGGTCTTGATAGTCATGAATGATATATGGGGTATTAGGAACAAATTGCGAAAAATATTTTGAAATTCTAGCTTACTATATATATTTTTTATTATTATGGTCTTTTTCCGGACTTATTGCCTGGACTAAAGGCGGAGTCTGCGGTCCGGGTATACTGAATAAGATGTGAACCTGCCTAAATTTTAATTTAAATGTTTGAGAAGGGTGATTTTCACCATTTTTCGTTATATAGGCGAAATGTTCCTTATAGCTAGTAACAATATTCTTACTAATTTGACCCACATAGAATTCTGAACACGATTCACCATCGATGTTATAAATGTCGGCTTTGGCAAAGTCGGAAACATTATCAAAAATGTTGCCTAAACGGTTTTTCATCTTGTTCTCACATTTATACACAGGTGGTATTGCAAATTTGGAAAACGAATCATGGGATTTATTAATTACTGAGAGATGATAAGTAAAACTTTTGGATGTTATTGCTCGCCGCTAGATGCCGCTAGAGGCGTCCGATAGCTTGACAATTGGGGATAGAATTTTTCGTACGGTTACCGGATGGACAGACACACTGTATCATCTAATATTCCAGACAGTGGGTGGGCACATCTTCTTAATTTATCAACATTCATGAGCATTCTCCTCAGATAGAAGCATAATTTCCCCAAAATGAAGATGCTTTACTTCATTTTATTGGAACGATAAAAGACTATATATATAGAATAACCTACCTTACATCTATCAAGTTGCTTTTCTGAAGGTAATCAATTTACCGAGCGCGTCTAGTACATTCCTTTAGAAATAATGAAATATTAATTACGTAATGTGAAGTACAGTTGTATAAGAAGATTAATCGCATATCAAGTTTGTTAATTACTTTTGAATGCAAGATGTAATTTAATAACCTGTTATGTTTGGCACTGATAATATGTAGACGACTTGACTACCTCGAACAAAAAAAAATAATTATACGGAACTGTCAAATGTATGTTTTTATTCTAATGGGAACAACACTTCTTCTATTTTATTGAAACAGGAATCGAACAAGACCTTGCCAAGAGAAGGAAGATTAATACCTATTCCAACAAACAGTTCTACTTTCCTTAACTGTCCCTCCACCTTGACCGATCGGAATCTCACCTCTTCTGTAAGCTATCCCGGTGGATGAACTATTGATAAGGCTAGCATCCGAAGGCATTCACAGCCATACCCTAGGCTGTGAGTATCGCAATATGTGAATTCGCAGGAACAGTATCGGAGCTCACACAAATTGCTCTAAACATAATAAACAAGTAGTGCCAAGAGTACTGTGAGCACTAAAGCCACCAGTTTAGAATGGGGCACAAGAGGCAAAATACTTGCGAGTTATCTTTGATCATAAGCTGTCATGGAATCAACATCCACAGAAAACAATCAAAAGAGCACGATAGCCCTCAAGTAATCACTTGACTATGGATGAAGATCATAAGACACATGATAGCATATAGCCCGGTGGTATGGTAGCCAAAGACTCCGCAGGCTGAGGTGACCCAAAAACTTAGGAGCCTTCAAGGGCAGGCTTGCCAGACTGCCACAGGAACTGAGAGAACAACCCCAACAGCCTCTTGTAACGTGTACATTCCACTTAACGGGTTAGAAATGGCCGCTGTACTACAATCGGTTAACTCCTGTGACGTCAGCTATGCTAGAGGGTATATTCTCCGAATCATGGTTATTCAGTGATGAATTCTGTAGTCACCGCTTCTATTCCGAGGTCGTTCTGTGAGACATCGAAGCACCGAAAAAGGTCGAGAAACTGGCGTACGTTTTGTCAAATCGTCCAAGTGGAAGGTCGTGTTTCTAAGTTATTTCAACAGGGAGGTGATACCAAACTTATGTTTGGAACCAAATTATGTGAATATTCTTCCGTTGAAAGCAAAGGCATCAATCACCAATTTGAAGTGGAATAATTGGAAAGATTTGTGTAATAGATGCACCTTAGAGGATTAAATCTTAGTTTCAACGTGACTGGTTTTGGACAGAAGTAAAGTTGTTTCATTAAAAGGATAAAAAAACCCTATCGTGATAGAGGTAAATATCTTTGTAACTCCATTTGATTTATTCACTGACTTCAAGAATTAATTTGCCTCCCCAGGTGATATCTGACAGGACATAGGTTATATCAATTATAAATATTATATTAATGTGTATTTTATGTTTTAAAGTAAACAGAATGAGATTGAGTAGCATATTATATTCAATTGTAAATATATCATAAGATCCAAGGGTAGATTAACCGAAACGTATGTTGAGAATTGAAATTATTCCTCCGTTGAACTTGAAGGTTTAATTTTGATTGAACTCGTTTATTCACATAGTATCTTGCTTAGCCAAGTATCGACAGTTTCAAGGATTCTGTATGAGCTTGTACTTGTTTGAAATAGTAATGCTGAGAAGGCATGGATGGTATTATATAATTCAGATGTGAAACTTCTACTTTACGGAACATTTCGATATTTCACTTGGAAAATGGACGATTTCATCAGCGTACTGGGAACAACAGTTCAACTAACTTTGTTCATTACTACGAATTACAAGTTACTCAAGACCTCAAGAAATTATTGATGCATAGGATTAATTAATGATCAAAGGAGAGTATTCAGTTTCAGTCAAAGAATGTCTATTGATATTTAGTAAGAATTTGATACTTTTAGTTATATGTCAACAATTGAACTCTGTTCACAATGAAACAGAAGTGACGTCATAGTTAGTAATTTTGTGCAACCAATTCATTAGAACAATTTCCTTAAGTAAGTTTCACGCTAGCTTCGTCCAGCTAGGAATATTTCACTTCAACAGCTGGAAACAATTATCAGGGTTGTGGAATAACACAGTCGATTTTATTCTATTAACTTGACAGTTCATTTGTTCAGTTTAGTACAGAAACAGTTTTCTCAGGAATGTAATTCTACATAGGTACAAATCGAATGTCACTCCTTCGTTTATTATGTTATCAAATCAATCCAATATAACGTTGCAGTTTATTCAAAACTCAGAAGTTCAAAGTTGTAGAAACTGATTAGAAGAATAATTTCCGATGATATCATATAAATAAAATTTTGAATCCTCAAATTATAGGCGAGGAAATGAAGCAGAAAAGGTCGAATAGAAAATCGGGTAAACCGATTTTGATAATTTTTTTTAATCGATTCAGGAATTCATTTAGAAGAAATGTTATTTCTTTTTCTAATGTGCATCTTGCATTTCTACAGAGGAAAATGCATCTCTTTGAATGCACTTTCAGGAGATAAGATTAAAAATGTTGAAAACGTTTCCAAATATAGCCAAAATTTCTCACCTGGGAGTTTCGGGGTCGCTGATCACGATTCCGGTGCCAGATTTTAACGACAAAGCACCTGGGGCTCTGTATATCCGGGTAATATTGTCATCTCCAGAGAATTAGGAAAAATCTCCTTTGCAATATAGTAAGACTCAGTGGGGAGGTTCCTTTGTGGTTGCCGGTTCTGATCAAGACTTTCAATAGTGACCTGGTCCGGTAAGTTTCTGCTTTTCTTATTTGGAGTCGGTACAATAGATTCCGCGCACGAAACTATACTTTTTTAAATTATTTAAAATACACCTGAGTGCTTATGATCGTTTTGTGTGAATGTGTGAATGTATGTAGACGTGTGAACGTGTATATGTGACCGTGACATGATATCATCATAGGATGTGAAAATACGATGATGCTGCAAAGTAACATATTCTTAGGGTGTATTACCAAGTTCAGGTTTGGATCGGTAAGGAAACCATTGATCCAACGAAATGGGGTTGGAGAAATAGTCCGAATGGACTTACTTCTATACAAACAGTAAAAATGCACGTTCCGATGAGTTGATCAAAATAATCTCTTGTGGTTGTAAAGAAATGTACTGGTAAATGTTCGTGCAAAAAATTGGGATTACTTTGTAGCTCATTAGGTAAGCATTGTGGAGGTGAAGAATGTTCTAATTGCCACGAACCATAAATCAATATATTAGATGATGATGATTTTGATAAGTGTATGGATGAAAATGAACACGATGATGAAGATGATGACGATATCGATGATGTTATCAATGATAATTGCCACGATCAAATTTTATCAAACTCAGATGATGAAGCGGATCACGATGGTCCGTATATCAATAACAATCGTATTACATCGTTAGCTGTAATGCTGACACGCTGACAGTGATAACGAAAATTGGGGTTATTTGTGAATAATTAGACATATAGATAATTTTTGATAAATATGAAATGTAATAAACAAAAAAATATAAATGTGTAAAAAAAACAGAATTGTTTATTAATCTATGTTGACATCATGTCACGGTCACGTATACACGTTCACACGTCTACATACTCTCTCATATTCACACAAAACGATCATAATAGCCAGAGAGCTGTAGGCCAATTTCATTGAATATTTAAAGCTTCTGCTTCAATGATAGTACATTTGTCAAAGGTGCCCCGCACCCCCTGACGAATTGTAAGACTTTTCCAGGTGGTATGTAGTGTACCCTAGGGTACCCTGAAGTGTAGTTAGTTTTTTACAAAACTGGTAAGCTTCTGCTTCTTCATTCAACGTTAGATATGGTCAAGAGCATACTCCCTTACAAATTGCAGACATGCAGATGGTCCAGATCCTAAGATATGGCCCAAAAACCGTGAATTTTAGATTTTCCCTGATGGCAGTGGAAAATTCCGTTGTTGAAAAGTCCGGTAAGTGCTTCAAACTTTGCCTACATATTTTAGGCTGTGACAAAAGTGAAAGAACCACAAAGCAGAAATGTTAGTAGTCATGGAAATTTTTGCCGTCAAAAATTTCTGGATCATCTGCAGGTCTGCAATTTGTGAGGGAGTATAATCTTGACCATATCTAGCTTCAAATAAGGAAAGCAGAAACTTACCGGACTTGTAAACAACTAACTTCATTTTAGGGTGCCCTAAGGCACCCTAAATACCATCTGGGAAAGTTTTAAAATTCGTCAGGGGGTGCGGGGCACTTTTGACAAAAGTACTATCATTGAAGCAGAAGCTTTAAATACCTGTAAGGAAATTGGCCTACAGCTCTCTGACTATCAGCATACTGGTGCATGTTGGAACATTTAAAAAAGCATAATTTTGCGCGCGGAATCTATTGATTGCCGCTAAATTAAATTCCGCGCTAGTTTTTTATGATGAAATTCAATATAACTTGGAATTGTGAACGAATATCCATACGTTGTTTCCAACATAAAAATGGCAGATGTATTTTTCTGTACCTTGCTCAAAAACTTTTGTCGAAAGGCTCAAAATTGGGCCCTCTAGAGGCCCAAACACATTTCTTAGAATAGCTTCATTTATACTCAACCCAAATCGATCTGCTTGGACTTCGAATACTCGCTATGCAAACTTCTAATAGAGCCTAGTGATAAGATTCCGTGAAAAATTTTTAATCTGAAAAGATTTGAATTTTTCGGTGATTCAAAAGTTTCAAAATCACGCCAAAGCTATGTATTTTGACCAAAGCATCTGAATTTCGAGTATTAGGAACAAAATAATAAAATCTTTCGAATCAATATAGTTTTAGATTGACGGAAGTGTTTCGTCTGAAATTCGTAAAATACGGATTTTTCTAAATGACCGATTCTGGCCCAAAAAAAATTAGGCAGGTCAACATACCAGAAACTGAAAGAAGATAAATAAAATTACTATCCTTCCACCGCTGAACAGAATATGGAAAAAACGAAAATCCTTTGACATATACCTATTCCATTTTTCAATGTGCTAAAAAATACACTAAATGGTCAATATCTTTAGCCCACGACCTCAAATCGTCTTCGAACTAGAGTCAAAAATCGTATATCAATTTTTCCAACAACTTTAGTGCAAACATTTCCCATACAACCCATAGGATTGTCTCAAAACGTAAAATACCTCCTCAAATGTCTGGACTACATGTTATGTTACGTTTGAGAAATACCCCATCGTAAAAAGTGCAATACGTTCAATAATCATGTTGAACTTGTAACTGGATAGTGATATTATCATAGATATGACTATTGCGGTACCGGATACGTCATTTAACTCGAGATAATTGAAGGAAATCAAGTGAGAAAGTTTGCGAAGTAGAATTAATGAATAATTCAAACAGAAAATTTGTATCGTAAATTACATAGTTACAAGAGTTTCATGAAATAAAAATATTATACCTTCATTGTACCAGACGGGTTATGCTAATTAAGATTCAAATAATCATTCTTCATTCTATATTCGAGGCCCTTCTTTTCAAAAACCCGGAATTCCTGGTCCGTCACTCTTATAATTAGGTTAAAAGTATGAGTGCAGATTCATTGAATTTCAAGGAAGCTAACTGAGATGTGATTAATAATAAATCTTAAGTGCTAACTTTTATGATGTTCTGAGTTAGTTAATATAAAAATCCGACGTAGGCGTTCTTGTTAAGATTCTGTTCATTAAGGTATATTTTCCGGTGAAATAAGTAAAATAAGATCTTTTTATGTTTTATGTTTTTTATGTTCATATTATGATATGAATATACAGGCTGTTTCAGTTTTTTCGTTCATAACTTTCAGAAATAATAGGGGTCTTTCTCATAAAATTTTTCTCTAAATCACTTCGTTTCCGAGATGTTGAAGTTTTGAAAAATTATAACATTTTCTTCATCATCTTCTGAACAAATGAAAATTTCGAGTTCAATCTTGGTACACTTCAGTTTTACCGGATGAGAATTTCTTTTGGTACAGTAGCGTAGTTATGAGGTTTTGTACCCATTTGAACCCCTTAAGCTTCCACGCCAATGGTTGGAAATTATAATTGTATACAAATTTGAAAATTTCGATTCATTTTCTATAAGAAAGTATTCTTGATAAATTTAACTTAGGGGCTTCCTCTTCGAGATATTTTGATTTTTCTGATCAGGGTTAGCATAATTTCTTTTGAAAGACTATTTAAAAACTAAAAAAATTTGAATACCTTTTCATTGGTAACGATAGGAAATAATCATTCATAATAAATGCTGAAAATGATATCCATTTACTTCAACGCAACGGCGATATAGATTTCTCAACGAGCTTTTTTTTCGAATTAACATTGTATTAATTATTTCACCACAAGCTCTTCGAATACGATTGAGTTGATCTTCTATATTATGAATCGGCGTGGCACAAGCTTCATCTTTCAGTCAACTCCAGGCAACAAAGTTTAGAAGATTGAGGTCAGGTGATCGAGGAGGCCATGCAACTGGACCACCTCTACCAATCCATCTTTCACCGTACTTCCTATTCAGCCATTCTCGTATTTGTCTGCCAAAATGGACAGGAAAGCATCCTATTGTATCCCTGCATTTGTTCCCTCATTGTGTGATGTCTTCGTGATCAGTTTCCAAAAATTCTAAAAATGTAGCGGCCGTTAGTGTGCTTGATGAAACGTATGAAACAAAAATATTAATTCTGTGAATGCCAAGTCAGACATTGACACTGAATTTTTCTTGGAAATTCCTAGATTCATGATTGTTTTCATTTGCTTATGTACGCAAATTGTGTAAATTTATGAATTCACGTCCGTGTAAAATGTGCTTCATCTGTCCAGAATATTTGCTGGAGAAAGTTTTCGTTGTTGTTCAGTTTTTTATGGGCAAATGAAGACCCATCACGGTACAAGATCTAGTAATTTTCAAGAAGAATTCAATGTCAATGTCTGGCTTGGCACTTAGAAAACAGTATTTTTGGATCGTAAGGTTAACCCGACAGACTAACGGCTGCTGCATTTTTAGAAGAATTTTTAGACACTACACAATGAGGGAACAAATGCATGAATACAATTGATGGCTGTCTTGTCCATTTCGGCAGACAAGTACGAGAATGACTAAATAGGAAGTACGATGAAAGATGGATTGGTAGAGATGGTCCAGTTGCATGGAATCCTCGTTCACCTGAACTCAATCTTCTGGACTTTTTTGCTTGGGGTTATTTGAAAGATAAAATTATGTCACGCCGGTTCATAACAGAGAAGATCTACTAAATCGCATTCGAATAGTTTGTGGTGAAATAAATAATAAAATGTTAATTCGAACAAGAAGGTGCATCTGTGCATACGTGTTAGTGAGCACTTTTTATCTCAGCATCAAATTTTCTATAGACTGTTAAGTTTCTGTTACTAAGCCCTGGTACACCCTGTATGAATGATCAATCCTTTACTTGATACTTATCCCGTATTGCTCATCTGCAGTACTCAATCCTTCATTGATATGAATCAGCCTGTGCTGATATTTTAATTAAACGATGAACTGTTTAGTATGAGAGAAGAATAACTGATCTGAAAAGCGCAACCAGTATCGTCCAAAATTATGAATTTATTGATTTCTTCGTTTTTATCAATGTCTGTGCAAATCAGCATTAACTATTAAGTATTTGTGAAAAGTACTGATCGACACACGACTGATGAACAAATAACATACGTAATTGTTAGTAAAATCTCAACTATACCTCGATTTTACAAACTTCAATCTTGTCTGTTATCCCTTATGATGTTAATAACTGTATTATATATTATAACTGAAATAACATTGCTAACCTATTTTATTGTCATGGAGCGTCGAATTAACAGATCTAATAATCATGGAAGAGACACTACTTCCTTGTTGTTCATATCTGTGGAGACCTTCGTTGAATTATTATGCCTAATTAAAATTTCGATACGTTGCGGCTGATGTTGTTACTTTTTTGATTATTGTAGCGTTCCGGCTTCTGATTGATATCATGATATCTGAATATTTCCGACAACCGGGGTGAAACTTTCCAGCAGGCGAAATTACATCTTTCACTTTAGATATGAAGGTTATTTTTTGTTGAGTGATAGAACTCCGAATGAGACAGCTTTGACACAATGTGGTTACAATGATATTTTATTCTGAATCATTCAGTAATGTTTGGCCATTACATGAAGCAAAGATTAATGTTAAACAACTGCAAATAGTGTAAATCTATTATGAGTATTATGAGAATGATGGTTCTGCTAGCGTAACTTACAGATTGCTGCAACCATTTCGCGATCGACCATACACGTCCACTAGTACGAATAATTCGGCGACTCATTGTTTGATTCCTTAGATCATTTACGCTACTTGATTTTGTAGTATAGAGCTGATGTCGATGAAACTACTTTTATATCTCGTCAATCTGGAGCAAGCCATTTTTAACGTCTTTTTGAGGCTATAGGGACAGTCCGTGTTTTAGACGACGTATTTGTACATTTTGTAACTAAACACCATCTTCTAGCTGGCATCTTTGATTGAACGTCAGTTATATACATATAATAACTCAATACCTAAGCCGATTGCAACGGATACGCTATTCAACGTTCTCGCTGCCCTACTGTCTAGTAGCTGACGTCACGCATCCTAGTCTCGTGGTAAGGTATGTTTTTTAGCTTCGTCCTAATTTCAGAAAAATTACCTAGAGGTTGCTTCTAAAAATCACTATATTATAAATGTCTTTGATATCATGTTAAATATTACTTTTTTGGGTTTTCAGTTGAAGGGAAAAACGTAAATTAGAAGTAGCCATGGCTAAGCCTGACCACATTGTGTCACTTCGAGAATATTAGCACTTTGTTCAAAACTGTGTCGATTAGACCCACTCAACATAAGGTACTCTTATGAACTGCATTTGACCAGAAGTGCGCAAAGGTTCCAAAACTCAAAAAAAAAACATATTTTTAGCTCTCGATGATAACGAAAGATCTGAACGGATTGCCTCCTGCTACACTTTTATAAAAGGATTGCGAATCTACTCTAGGACGGATCAACCTTAAGATGGCGCTTCTCGTACAGGATTTTCATCAGTCCATGTGTGACAAAATTTTGTCTTCTCGTAGATGTTGCCGCATTGTTGAAAAGAATTCAGCATACAAAAATTGGATCTTGTCTATTTTCAGTTCCCTCACTATACGTAGTATACAGTGTAAGGGAAATATTGTAATTGGCCCAAAAATAAAAATCCGTTTTGACAATTTCTAAATCGGTCGTGTGTGTGTTTGTCTATGGAAATCAGGAGCTATTTGTTCCATAGAATTAGAAGTATGAAGGAATCTTTTATAATGTTACAATATGAATGATCACTGGTCTCCAGTTCCAACTTCGGAAAGTAGGTCTCTATGAATTATATAACGATCCTTTAAATCTGCAATAACATAGGATATCCTGTTGATTATTCTGTAAGCAGAAGATGATGAAACTGCAATGAGATCAGCAACGATAATATCCATGTTTCCACCAGCATGATATTTGAGTGTTGAAAGCAGACGAAATAAAAATGGAACGCAACCTCCTCCGAAATCAATCATGTACTCAGGTAAGTGACACCATACCATACATAATTGCTGATGATTTGATTGATACATTCCCATATTTTAAATCCTCCACTATGCGTAGTATATAGTGTGAGGTAAGTATTCTAATCGACCCAAGAAAATTCAGAAGTCTATTTTATGCGTTTACTCTGTGGCAAATTTTGATAGTTCATGTGATAGTAAGCTTCAGTATAGAACAAGTTATATTATAGTGTGAATTATTCAAATTATTCCCAATAGTATTTATGTTCCTACAACCATCTACATTTAACACGCAGGAGTGTCCAAAAACAAATTTTCTGACAAAAGTGAGGAAAGTCATGTGATCAATTGACCATAGCTTTTTATTGAAACGAATCACGAATCCACGAAATGGAGCAGGTGTAATTGTGCTTTATGTGAAAAGTTAAACGCATTACCCTGACTTAATTCAACATTGGTAGATATACGGTGTGAATTTGAATTGACTCACTAATGCTTTCCTGCTGAACATTTAGAAATACGTGTCGCCCCTAACGTCTCTTTGAACGAAATCTTTCAGTTTCCCTTAATCTACTAATCATAATCGGAAAAATTTTTTCGGTTGGGCTCCCTACGATTAGGATTAAAAATATCTACGGTAGTTTTTGCGGCAACATTCGCATTGGGACCTTGTTGGGCGTAAGCTGATATCACATCGGTAATTTTAATGTTTGAAAATAATTTATGTCACATTGTGCAAGAATGGCGAATTTTATCGCACGAGAATCTCATATGTAAAACTAACGTTAATATTCACACTTAATTTTAGCTGACTAAGAGATTAACAATCTGAAAATGACAAATTATTGTAGTATTCGCAGCATTATCTTCAAATTAAGTTTTCTCTAAAATAAAATACTTCAGGGATATGCATCAGGTATACCTTTTTCCAAACAAATCGACTGTTGTTTCAACACTATCCTCAAGAAAATTCCGAGGGAATGAACAGTGATACAGACGCTCAGACCGCCATATACATTTAAAAAAAGTAATGGGCTGATATCCGTCAAATTTGAGTACAATTATTCAAAAAATAGATAAATTGCACGATAGGAAGAAAAATTGTACTGAGGTGTATTGACTTAAATCAGTTTAGCTATGTACAAGGCTTTTCTTGTAATAATGTTCTCTACTGAACATCCTGTATGAATATGGAGGCGACCTAAGTAAAATAGAATGCTGAGTATATCCGTTTCCATAATTCCAAATTTGAGACCGCAACACAAAAGATAATAAATAATCAATTGCATGAACGTGTAGAATTATTCAATAGAAAGGTACCCATTCAAATCAGATTAAGAGTAAAATTGTTGATATGGAAGACATTTTTACTTTAGTAATGCTTTTCGTTCATATTAAGATCATAGCAGTAATGAATATCATGATAGTGCTAGTATTGCAATTGCCAAATTCATTAAGTTCCATCCCTCGATTTGGAAGGTGAATATTTTGGTACCGAATTGTCAAACATTACAAAATAACCACAAAACTCTTGATTATACCATTCGATATGAATCCTATTAGAATTTAAATATCCAAATCAATTATATCAGTTGATTATAATAACAGTTTATAATTGATAATTTGAATTCTCCTCCAGGAACACTCACCAGATTACTATAATCATTCATACTCATTTCATATGAGAACACCAAATTCAAAATTCAATCTCAAAATAGAAATCTTTCCATTAATGAGAAATATTATGGTCTAACAAATGAAGAATACCACCAAGTTTCCACAACCAAAATCTCATGCAAAGATTCAATTTTCAATCAACTAAGCATAAAGTCTCTGCAAAATACAACTAGCTTAGTCACAACAATGGCAAACAACTAGAAGTAAAATTGACAAAAGAAAAATTGATCAACATCGACTCAGATACATGGATTGTCATCAACTCCACAAACCACCGTCGGTGCTCACAAAATAGAAAAGCGGCTGCCTTCGAAGAAAGTTATATTTTGAAAATATCAGGAGGATATCAAGTACGATTGAATGGACAAATTATGAAGATTTATCAAGGTTCCAAAAAACAGGTTTCATCAGTAGAATTACCAAATTTACAAATTTCTGACTACCATCTATTATATTGGTACGAATGAACCAAGACGAATAAAATAGCACGATTCATCAATTGGAACATTCTTTTTGTATTAGAATGGGGCGTGTTATGCAAGCTATCTCCTTACCAGTGTAAAATAATGATTAACATGGTGTACTCATTCTGATATACTGGCCTGTCTTGAGCGGATCTACTTCTTTGTATACTTTGACTACACGAAAGGGAAACCTATAAAGTGTGAGCCAGCGGAAGAATGTTGGGAGAGGTGATAGACATTCGAATTTTCCTCAAATGTTTGGAGGTTATAGGCATAGGGAATACATGTTCTAATAAATTCAATATTTTCGAAATTTTATTATTTATTGGAAAGAAGTTAGCCCAATAGAGCAGCATAACTAACCAGCTCATGTATTTGTAACTCTTTATATGATTTATTTGGCTATAGAATGATGAAAACAAGGGTTGCAGCGTTTTTACAAGACCTAACAAATCTAGACAGCTGTCTGAGCCTAGCGAATTTATTTACAACTTTTTATGTGATCTGAGTTTGACTTAAATATTTGTAATAATTTGCTCTATTCATTAATATATTCTCTGCTATTGAATTACAATCGCAGTGTTAGTCGGATAATATAGTTGCTAAATAATTATTCGCGATTTTCAAATGATTGTCCTTGCGGATTATTCTCGACAGAAACTCACGGTTGCTAAGTTGGTAGGATGTTATTCCAACAGTCGATTGATTCAGTTTGAGAAGCAAATTGTTTCTAAGGTTAATAAAATTGTGATCACTGATGGCGATATACTGTTGAAGCATCAAGTACTCATCTGCTAAAGAAGTCCGATGAGAATAAAACAATGAGATATTGAGATTGTTTCAACTAAATAAAATTTCTTGACTAATACTTCGTAAATAACATAAACCTATTATTTGATTAAGATGCTTGAACGAGTTTCTGAAGCTGATTTCCGGATTAAAAACTTTCGAAAGCTGCACAATACCGAAAGCAGCTACAAACAAAACCGAAGTTACGAAAAAGAGAAACAAAGAGAAGGATCCAATGTGGAATCCATTGTTCTTCTCATTTATAAAGTTACGCTGGACCATGAACCTAATAACCATAATTTAAAGAAGGAAACGATTTGTAGAGCAAGCTCTCGAAAGAATAGTATATTCTTGGTAAATGTACTATCACCAGGGATAACGATCTCCTATCCCTGCGCTATTCATTATTGTGTAATGTGATTGGAGGTTCCATCAATTCTGGTGAGAAAATGTTATCTTAATGATATCCAAAATTATCCATTAACGAGAGTACTGGAATCCCTGTTGAAAATTTATTGGAAGGTACGAGAAGCAAATAACTTCGCAAACTGAAATTACACCATGAGTCAACACACGAATATTTCCATTCATATTTTGACTACAGGAGAACAAAAATAATTGTTATGTTCATGGCACATCGTGCGAACCAGCAATGAAATGTTGGAAGACGAGACAGATATTAGAATTCGTCTGTAACAATTTTGGAGGTTATAGGTATCGAGAGACCACACTCCATAAAAGAATGAAGCGTGCTAAGAAGAAATTCCTCAGATCCTGAGCTTTAAAATAAGAAGAGACCAGTCTGAGCTCGTCTGGTATGTAGGTACTCAGAAGGCTTGGGGTCGTTTCCCAGAAACGGAAAATTCGTTTTGGTAATATGTATCTCACTTAGTTATGTAAAGATAATGAAATTAATGATGTATTTCATTATCTTCACATAAATGCGAAGAGTATCTCATAGAATGTGAAACAATCATACAGAATATTTCAGTTTTTATTTCATAACTTCGATAAACGATAGAACTTCCAAAAATAATAGAGGTCTTTCATATAAAATTTTTCTCTAAATTACTTCGTTTCCAAGAAGTTTTGAAACATTATTACATTTTCCTCATTATCTTCTGAACAAATGAATATTTTTGGTTGGTAAACTTCAGTTTTACTGAATGAGAAATTTTTTTGTTGACAAAATATTCTTTAGACAAATACAGTAGCGTAGTTATGAGGTTTCATACGCATTTGAACCCCTCAAGCTTCTACGCCAATGGTCGGAAATTATTATTGTATACAAATTTGAAAACTTTATTTTCTATAAAAAGTGTTCGTGATGAATTTCCCTTAGAGGCTTCCTATTCGAGCCATTTTGATTTTTCTAATAGGGAATTACTTTTGAAAAACTATTCGAAAAAAAAATATTTAAAAACCTGTTTATTAGTAACGAGAAGAAAAATTCATAACGAATGCTCAAAATGATCCATTTACTTCCTATTTAGCCATTACCGTACTTGTCTTCCAAAATGGGCACAACAATCATCCAATTGTATCAATGCATTTGTTCCCTCATTGGGTGTTGTTTCATCCCACATGTCTTGGTGGTTAGTTTCCAAAAATTCGAAAAATGCAGCGAGCGTTAGTATGTTAGAAACGTATAGGCCAAATATATTGTTTCCGTAAATGCCAAGCCAGACATTGACACTGATTTTTTCTTGAAAATTCCTAAATCTTGAACCATGAGTGTTTTTATTTGCCCATAAACGTAAATTGTGGAAAATAAATCCACGTCTGTATAAAATGTGCTTCATCTGACAAAGTTGCAATGCTTCATCTGTTCAGAATATTTGCTGCAGAAAGTTTCCGTTGTTGTTCAGTTTCTTATGGGCAACTGAAAACCCATCATGCTACAAGATGTATGAATTTTCAAGAAGAATTCAATGTCAATGTTTGGTTTGGCATTTACAAAAGCAACATTTTTGGCTCATACGTTTTACCAAACAGACTAACGGCCGCTCCGTTTTTCGAATTTTTGGAAACTAACCACGAAGACATGTGGGAGGAAACACTTTTCAATGGGGGAACAAATACATGGATACAATTGGATGACTGTCGAGCCCATTTTGAAAATCAAGTACGATAATGTCTAGGGAGTACGGTGAAAGATGGATTGGTAGAGGATGGTCAAGTTGCATAACCTATTTGATCACCTGACTTCAATCCTCTGGACTTTTTTGCTCAGGGTTATTTTAAAGATAAAGTTCATGCCACGCCAGTTCATAATGAAGAAGATCTACTGAATCGTATTCGGAGAGCTTGTGGTGAAATAAACAATAAAATATTAATTCGAACAAGAAGATCGTTGAGAAATCTATGTCACCGTTGCGTTGAAGTGAATGGATCTGCTTGAGCATTTATAATGAATTATTTTTTATCGTTCCCGATAAATAGGTATTTAAATACTTTTTTACTTTTCAAATAGGCTTTAAAAAAAAATGTCATAAGATAACCCTGATTAGAAAAATCAAAAAAGCTCGAACAGGAAGCATCCAAGTGAAATTCATCAAGAACACTTTTTTATAGAAAATCAATTATAGTCTTCAAATTTATATACAATAATAATTTTCGACTATTGGCGTAGAAGTTTAAGGGGCTTAAGTGCGTACAAAACACCATAACTACGCCATTGTACTTGTCTCAAAAACTTTCTGTGACCAAGAAAATTTCTCTTGTAGTAGAACTGGAATATACCAAATTTGAATCAAAACTCTCCATTTGTTTAGAAGATAATGAAGAAAATGTAGTAATTTTTCAAAACTTCAACAGAAACGAAGGAACTTGGAGAAAATTATATATGAAAGGCCCGTATTATTTTTCAAATTTCTATCGTTTACCGAAGTGATGAACAAGAAACCTGAAACACCCTGTATAAAAATCATTAACCACATCGAATGATTTTCGAAGAGTCACTTTGTCAACCAACACTAATTATAATTGCATCGGACTGTCTATGTCTCGCATCTATGGCTTCATTGAATGATATCGGGACTCTAGACGAGGAAAAGGTATCAATTGTACCTTCATCTGGCAAGCTCTGAACGTAACAGAAGGTCACTTCCAATAAATCGTTGATATGGAACCGAAACCAAGTTTATAATTCCTGTAGAATACCAGTGTTGATAGCCCGTGTATTGGTAAAGACTTCGTCAACAACCACATGGTGTGATCTACTTAGGAGGAAACCTGATGATAAACGACATACTTAGGGTGGCAAACCATGTAACGTAAGTTTCACATAGAGGCTTTGGTGCAAATCTCAAATGGTTTAGAGTTATTCAATGCTATAGCTAAGGATCCTCCAAGTCATAATATACAGTACTGGACAAAAATGAAGCAACTGCTATAGTAAAATTACATAATTTAATTGTATAAAATGAAATTGGCAATGGCATATATACAAAACCTTCCAGAATAAAGGCTCATAGTAGGCTGATGTTACACACGAAATGAGATTGCTCCAAAATATCAAAATAAATACAGGAGGTCAAGAATGATTTCATGTTACATTGAAACAGAGCATGTGGAACAATTGCCAGTATCTAGGAGACCAAAAATAACATTTCAAATGGGAAGGAGAATCGAAAGAGTTTGTCAGAGAAGTCTGTTGTTGTCTGAATCAAGAATAATCGTAGAAATTCCTGAATTAGAAGTTAGTGCAAAAAGTGTTCAACGAAGAGTTATCATCAACAATGACTATTCTTTTGATTATTCAGTTTATTCTTCAGAGTATTGAGCAATTTTGCTTCCAACAATGGTTCCAGTTTTCGTTTTCTAAAATGATATGAATTATTACTTTCATAATAGTTGCTTTACTTTTGACGAGCTATTGTATGAATAAATGCACCAATACGCAATTCAACTTAGTCGAAGTTGATTTGATAAAGATTCAAATTAAGCATTCACGCTTCATGTTGATGATATTTTCTTTGATACATCATATACTTTATTTGTATCAATCAACTATAATTCGACATATTATGTTCATATTTACATGAAGACAGTTCAAGACTCTTATGCGGTTTCTGAAATAGATTACCATTAACTTAAAACCTAATATGATTCAGCAGCATTCATCGTGGCAGTATAAATTATCATTAATTCATACTTTAATGATAGTGGAACAAACACGGGCCATGCTTCTTCGATATAATCTATTACACTTATGTTAATATTGTTGTACCTATTTGCTAGTCAATGATATCTACTAATATTTTCGTAGTTAATATTTATATGCTGGTTCACATGACATAACAAATTAAGAAGATGTAAACTACCATAATTTATTCTTTATTTCTCAACAACTTTGGTTTACTAATTTGTTTCATCGCAAACTAATTAAATCTTTCATAAATTTCAGATGATATTATCAAGTGAGCATATTCCAAGAAATCGGTCACTAAGGATACATTACAATTTAAATGAATCTTATTTTATAATAGATCTGGTCAATATTGACATTTGTATGATATATTCACCGCATCTTCAAATCTTAAAAAACAATCCCTGGAGACGACCTAGATCATTGAGGTATTCTGACCACCAGGTGACTATTGAGGGTCATGATCACAACAGGCAACGTCAAAAGAACATCCCTCACAAGTTTCATCCCATTCCAAATGATAATTTTTCGAATTACCTGGAGACGACGTTAATACCAAGATGCGCTGACCCCAGTAGCTTCGTAATTTGAATCTGGCACCGGAATCGTGATCATCGACCCCAAAAACCAGCAAGAGACGATTTTGGTTGTGTTTCTGATCATTTATTAAATTCTATTAACTTAACCACTTCTGCATTCAATGTTCAAGGATTAGCCTATAATCAATATTAGAAACATTAGCAAGGATATTGCACAATTTGAATTGCAAATTATTGAAAACGTTGAATAATATTATAGTATACCGTTTGAACAAATTTATCTATTATTTGCTTATTCGAAAACGTTAATGAAGAATAAGAAAACAATGACTTGTTGTGATGTACCTTTGAAGAAGGATGTAACATCATTTACATATCTGAATCAGGAATGAATATGTTTTTTTTATAAACTGCATTATTATTACTATTATAATTCAGTTTTATAATCGTGAAATTGTGTATGTTTGTATTGTAATAAGGGTTTAGTACAGGTCATATCCAAAATTCAAAACAAAATAATTCTTAGGAAATTGAAGTTTCATGTAAAATTAAAATATCTAAAAGCAAAGTAACAACAATATCAAGGGGTTGTCAGATGTTTTCTGTTTAGTATCAATAATAAATGTAGCTAAAGAAAAGTAAAAGAATTTATAAAATAATATAAGACAATGCACACCTGCTTCAAGGAGGGTGACCTGATACCATAGCTGGCATGATTTCAATAATTCCACAAAAGTTTCTTGTTCTAAAGAAAATCATAAGCCTGCCAAGATCAATAATCAATATATGACAGAAAACGAATGCTAAGCTGTGATAAATATTAATATTAACGAGCTTGAGATGCTTCGTAGCGGGTCATTTCAGAACGGATGTTGATCTTAATATAAAAGTCTTAAACGTCTCTATTTCATAAATTACACAATTAATCAACCTGTATCACACGTAATCCGTGTAAACTTTGAGTTGAATTTTCTTAGAGAGAGAGAGAGACAGACATACAGACAGACAGACCTGTTACAGTGTGTGATCGCTTGTTTGTATTAGACTGCATGTGATCCTCGATGCGGACCTGTCCCATTTCGGTGTTCGGTGCGTTTGTTTATATTATGAATTTGTATTATGAATAGACTATTGCCAGATCACTAGCTGACGGGTTTTGTATGGTGTCCTTGATTTCCTTCGAGCTTAAAGTAGAATTACGGTATTACTATTCAAGTTATAATAGCGAAATTCTTAATTATAGATTATAGCATAACGGAATATTCAAGACGAAATACGAATAATATATTCAATGATCAATTACGGTATACGTTAAGGAGAAACTGAATCGATCATATATTGATTGGCTTATTCAATCACAATAATTATGTGTCAAGCCGATCATACTAAGTATAGGTATATTCTATGTAGAGATGTACGTTATGGCTTCTGGTTGATTCAACCTATCACCTTCAAATTTGATATTCAATTAATCCGTACGTGATTGGGAAGATTCGTTACAAGAAATTTCAATTACAGGACCGTACCTTGGGGTGAATAAAAAATAAATATCCTCAACCTGAAACTTTTTCTTCACACAATGAAAAACTATAAATATTTGGAACAACTAATATTTGATCCAAGAAGTAGATTCGAACCAAAACATTATATAAACATTCTCATGCGTTCTCGATAAGAATAACGCAATTCACGATTTTATCAGAAAAAAGATTCATATTGAACAATACTTCGATATACAGAAACATGAATTAACGTGGATTGATGTCTTTAGGGTTTCTCAATGAATGAAATAGATGGTGAATGATTTGATTCTTTCGAATTAATTTTTACAAGAGGAAGGAGAATGTCCATAGACACCTTTTTCTACATTACTTCATTCCTGAAATAGTTCTATTAAGGCTCATTGTGGCGGAAGCATCGTTGAATAATTTCTCTAACCCCATAGCCGAAGCCATATAACCGAACAGGTTTGGATGTGACTATGTATTTTGGCGCGGAGGGAGAGTTGTGATTGTTGACCTAGCCATTATTACATTTTCCTGCACTTTAGATGCTTAGTTGCTTTCTTCAAGTTTGAATTTATGTTTTCTATGTAAAACGTTGGTCAAGATATAGGCCTAAGTATTTTGCTTCTGTTGCCATAGGTAAAAGATGAAAGATATTCCTTATATCTTATTTCGATCTGACGTAGAAATGTAAATGTTATTACACTCGGAACAAGCTAATTTATACAATACAGATTTATTAAACTTATCTTAAGCATTGAAGAAATTACAAGACAATTTATTTGAAGTTTGAAGCTTACTTTAGATTATGTTTCGATGAAATGTCTGTAATTTTTGCACTTATAGAAACAAAATATGTTAGGGAAACGTATTCTGATCAGGTCAGAATTTGTTGTGAACGAATAAATACTTGTGTGAGTTAATTTCTGCTGTTTCCCATTAATCAATTTGGATATAATTTCACGTTGAAACTCATCGTTGATGGCTATAACCTTGATGAATGAAGGCGGAATTGGCAAGTAAGAGTTGTTCAAAATGCAGGCCAAAGTATTTAACTTCTGTTGTTGTAGGTATTAAGTACGATATTCATTCATTAATTCCTTTTACGAATACTTCATTTAGAATAATGAAATGTTGACAAAGTAATTATAATAACATTATTCTGAATATCCAACTTCTACTTAAAACTAAAAGCGAAAATTGCCCTATCAAAATTACATATCCTATTGAGCTTGTTAACTTATAGCATTCTGCTGTAATGGAATTCTTATATGAATTTAATTTCTTATTTGAAGCCTCCCAAAATAACGTAAATTGACCCGTTATAAAAGTTTTGATTATTAAAATTACCCCACCTATAATGAATAAATCCAAAAAAATTATTGACTTCACTTAAATTGATATTCAGTCGTCGAACTAGTACATCATTAATAAAATCCCAACTTGATACGTACAATTTTCAATTCTGTGCCAGACAGAATCATCAAAAAATTCGCAAAGGAGACAAATACTGTCATTAACTACGGTACATCTCATTAGTTTTTCTTTCGTAGGATATACATTGAAAATGGTTTTATATACACACTATATCTCTACTTAGACGGAATATTAGTATTTGATATAGCTTTCCAACTCAAATTTCAATTACATGTGGGTTGTCTATTAATCAATATCAATACCATATGAAATATCAAGTCCACTCAAAATAATTGTGTAAATCTCCTTTGTATTTACTATTATCAGATCTCTCCAATTGAATTCTTTAATCGTCTCAAAAATGTCCTTTTAGTATCTGAAATTTAAATTTTGTTCTGATATTTGATTAGGAATAGACCCCACAAGTACGTTTCCATCTCCTTTCAACGACTTAAATTGAGTTCTTATAAATAATAAATAATGCGTGAGATTTTAATTACAAATTAATTAGGTCCAAGTTCTATGATTGGAAAATATAACTGTGTTTGAGAAATTTCAATATTTCTATTTGTTGTACAATCCTTTGATTGAATTTCTTTGAGATGTGCATAACTTGCTCTGAGTACCAGAATTTGGATAAGATGTAACAATTAGTATACCAAAATTCTTTAAATATCCAGAAACCTAAAATTATTTAATATTAGAGCAATGTTTTTATATTAGTCATCACCTCCTCCCAGTTTATTCTGATAATTTCCTTCATAGAATTGGTAGCACTCAAAACTCGGATTCATATCGTTTTATTTCTAAAAGTTTTTATTACTGCTTAATATAGGAAACGGAATAATGATCATTTCCATTGATAGCAGTTGGAGGCGTTTGAAGAATTTACGATTCGAATACAGAATTACGAATAGTAAGAAGTAATAATTTACGCTTGTTATCCTTTTTGAAATACATCGCCTAATTATATGTTATTAAATGAACTATATTGCGCAAGCTAGTTGGAGTTTACCGTAGTCCCACGACATATTGAACAAATTTACCACACAAGGAACGTGAATATAATTTATTTGTTTTGTTCAGAACACATAAGCACAAGCGTCCATTTCTCAAGTTACTTTGTTATATTGTGAATGTTTACCCTGTCTTTCATATACACTTTAAGCGGGTAACAGAATGATGATGAAAGAAACGGATTATTTGGCTGTAATTAATTGGGACACTGTTCAGGGTGAAATTCTCGAAGTCCACGAAATATGGAATGATATTTAAAATATTTCAACAGTTAGTTACCAGGACGCTCAATCAGGATAATATATTCTTTCCTTTTATGAATTGTTTCAATTTTTCACTTCTTATCATGATTCTACCGGGACATCAAAAAGTATCTTGGTCAAGGATGGTTGTGGAATCTAAAACGTGTGTCTTTACTTATGTCAAATTAATTAATTTGAAGTTTCTAAAAGTGCGAAATTTCGCAATTTTATACGAATGTTATATTACTCAGAAGTCTCTAGCGCTTCAGACTCCGAGATTTTCACTTGGACTATCGAAATTAGAAGGCTCGAATTATCTAAAACATAATTGCATGAATGCCAGACGTCCTATGTAATTAGCTACGAACGAAATCATTTTGACGTTTCCCTCGAGAAGCTCGCTACGCGTCAGTTGAGACCTGAGAGTACCTGCTTCTATTTTAATTAAATTTTCCTATTTAAACGGAATTTTTGGAAAAAAGAAGGGCCGTCGGGTGCGTATCGCGACTAAATCTAACTACATGGAGCGAAAACGGTACGCAAAAAGCCCTCGTAAAGAAGTTATATGTTCCTAACTTTTGCACTTTTCCAACTCGCGTGCTACGGGCTTCTCACGTGAACGTCATTCCATTTATCGAAAATTAACTATTTTAAAACCGTTTTCGACCCGGTTTGTGGCTATTTCGACCTTTTAAAAGGTTCAAAGTTAACATTTCGACAATTTTTATTACTATATCAATTTGTATTCATTATTGTTTTACAACTGAAATAAATAGGTATGAAATTTGTAGGTTATTGATGATGTCAGTGTGACAGTGACATAATTATTTCAAACGTATACTAAGACATACGTTTTAGATTACACAATCACCATCGACCAAGATACTTTTCGATATCCCGGTATTATTTCAATAGGCTCCGATAGAATTGCGTCACAACCCCACTCATGACTCTAGTTGATTTGAATTCGGATTATGCAACTTTGTCTAATTGATATTCGTCCCTGGGTACATGAAGATCATAATATAATACTGTAAAATATCATTGATTCGTACGAAATTTAGTTTAACTTCTATTTCACTTGGAGATTCAACGGTGTTGAGGAAAAACTAGTAAATTATGGAGGAAACTGTTTTTTCATGCAGAATCTTCAAGTTCATTTGGATAAAAAACAAAGACCACCCTAATAACAAATGCAGTTAACATTGTAAATGATCGACGATGAATATCTCAATGCCGCAGAACGTTGCGTGAGAGCTGACTATTTTCGGGGATTTACCGAAATGCCGATGAGATTTACCGTGAGCGACGTGACAATTGTCAGTGTCGTAATTTAGTACCATGCACTTCCTGAATGATTGATTGACTAACCCATTGACTCACTCATGACGAAAACTCTCAAACTATGAATTCGAAATATATGAAATTTGGTAAGTAGGTTCCTTCTATGACGTGGGAACCCCTCATAACCAGATACTCCGAAATTCAATATCCCAAAGGATAAAAAGGATTTGATATATTTTGAAATTTTTTACAGCTAATATAATCAAGTTCTTAAGACAGCTTCACAAATAGATGGATCATTATCAAAGTTCCGACTCTCTATGACACACTACACATAGCCCCTAAACAAATGACCTTTCACATGACTGAGAGTATAGTTTTTGACGTCTTTCCTCGCCTGTAGATATTTGTAGTCATTTGAAATAACCATTGTCTTGAAACTCGAGGTACGACATCGCGGCGGCGCACCCGATGATTCAACTGCTTCTACCGGTATTAGATGTCCTGTATAACACACAATAGCAAGTAATATAGAGGTGAATGCTATTTCAGATGATTATATATAGTAATATATAGCAAGTTTAGCAATTCTTCCCTTATGCCTATAATCTCCAAACCTTGAAGCATAATCCGAATGCTCCCAACATAACTCCGGTGGGTCACACGATGTCCTTAGAACGTAACAGGTTATTTGCTCGTGGAGTCAAAGTGTAGAAAAAAACTGGACATTCAAGAAGATAGTTCCAAAGATCCTCTTTTTGAGACCGCATTGTCTGGTTCCGCTCATATTTGTCTGATGTATGTTTTACCAAAATTGAATCAATTATACCGAATGCATCTCTCCATAAAATTAATTAAGTACATCATATTTCGACAAATAAGCTGTGCATGTCATGATGAGGTGCTTATCTAATTCATGTCAATTATCTGTAAGTATTTATTGTTCATAGGAGTCTCCGAAAATCTCATTGGAAAGGTACTGGTGGCAAGGAAGGGAAGGAAAAGTATTGGTTAGGGTTCTGTCTCCTTTACAACTTGCATCCATCGCACAAACAAAAAATAATGACAACTCATGCTTATTGAATCATTTGTATCATTAAAATGAGACTTTTAAATGTAATCATTGGACTCCTTTTCCAATCGGTTCCAAATGACATTTAGTTCAGATTCTGATTCCGTCGCTGTCTATATGAACGACATTTTTAAATATTAGTAAGCTTTTTGATGCTTCATCAGGTACTGTCAACATTAATAATTGTGTCCTAATTATTTTAGTAATTTCCATGTTAATATATATATAAATACAAAATAAATTCAAACAGTGGATGTTACAGCGACTTATAAAGACGGCTGTGGAGTGTGGATGAGTCAGTATATGAGAAGTGTTACGCGACCACGTGGCTTCTGACGTCATGTGATACCTGACAAGTGATAAATGTCTTGGCAAGCCCCACTCTTGGTCACGTGACTACGGTGTCTCCCGAACGTGTCGCAACCGTCTCGAAATAGGAAGACTTATTTTCCTAGCGACCCATATGTCGCGCGACGTAAAACGCAATACGTCCGGCGTAACGTACAACCGCAATACGCAGCGCATTTCTGTTTTCCTACAAAATGGAAATGCGAGCGCTTTAACAGTCGAGTCTAAGGGAGCTGCTCGGGAAAAGTTTTTCATAGCAAGTGTTCATACTTTTTAAACATCATTAATATCTCAGGTGCCACAAAAATATCATGAATAACCTGGGAATAGAAAAGAAACCTATAAGCTCTACTTATATTTAAACGTTTGATCAATGACGAAAAAAAGGACTTCTATCTTAGAGCTCATACTGAATGCATTTATCAATAAAAAGATAGTATCTTCAAATCTTGATTGGCAACCATTTCATCGATAACGAAGAGAGATTTGGAGCATGTTTCCGATTTACCCGTTAGCAAGCTGTAAAACCAGTTGTCATTTTTAATAAATGTAGAATGATAATAAAAGCGAAGAAAATTGAAATGAAACAAAACAACACCTTCATGACACTTGACGTAGGACGCAGAACTCCTCTGAATGCGGTCAGCAAATATCGTTCAGTTTCAAACGCTGTCGTACAACGCGCGCGCTTTGTAGAAAAACAACTTTACTATTTCAGACTCGAAGAGTGTTCGGAACGATGCGCTGGACGTTCTACGCGGCGCATCTATCCTGCTCCTAGGAAAACAAGCCTCGGATGATTCCAACAACAAAATTAAAAAGAAGCAGAGATATACTGACTGATGTAGCCAGGAGAAATAGAGTTGAACTCATCTGGGTTCCTAGACACCGTGGAGTTGAAGGAAATGGAATGGCCGACTCCCTGGTCAGGCAGGGGTCGTCTGCCGCCCTTTTCGCACCGGAGCCAATGGTCACCTTATCAAATTGCTTGGTGGTCTCGCCCTTTTGGCCAACTGAACAAAGAGTGGTATGACTTGTGGCGAGAATCACCGCGAATGAGGCATGCCAAGTTCTTTAACAAAAAGCCTGTGCCTAAGCTGTCTAAGAAACTCCTTTCTCCTAACAGAAGGGACATCAGAGAGATGACTGGAATCGTAACTCGGTCACTGTCGTCTTAATGGACACCTTCATACCATGCTCATCGTAGATGATCTCATATGTACAAAATGCACAGAGGTGGAAGAAGCTGCCACTCATATCCTGTTGGAATACCCTGCTTTGACAACCCTCAGGCACCGTTACTTTGGCGAAGCAAAGCTGCTTCCAGAAGAACCAATGGAAACCAGCGTTAGCAATATTCTAGTTTTATAGCGGGCCACCAACCTGCTAGAGTAGAATAAGGTTCTGACTATCATCCGAGCAACGAAATAAAGGAAGCCACCACAATGTTCAGAAATGGGGTATTTATAGGTATAAGTACTTCACTGATTTCGAACCTTTGTGTTAACGCAATATAAATGGCGTTCTACCGCTTGCTAACGGGTGAACCGGAAACATGGTTTAAATCTCTCTTCGTCATCGATGAAATGATTGCTAATCAAGGTTTGAAGATACTATCTTTTCATTGATAAATGCATTTAGTATGAGCTCTGAGATAGGAGTCCTTTTTTTCGTCACTGATCAAACGTTTAAATATAAGTAGAGCTAATAGGTTTCTTTTCTATTCCCAGGTGATTCATGATATTTTTGTGGCACCTGAGATATAAATGATGTTTAAAAAGTATGAACACTTGCTATGAAACACTTTTCCCGAGCAGCTCACTTAGACTCGACTGTTGAAGCGCTCGCATTTCCATTTTGTAGGAAAACAGAAATGCGCTGCGTATTGCGGTTGTACGTTCCGCCGGACGTATTGCGTTTCACGTCGCGCGAAATATGCGTCGCTAGGAAAATAAGTCTTCCTATTCCGAGAAGATCGCGTCACGTTCACACCGTAGTCACGTGACGAGGAGTAGGACTTGCCAAGACAATTATCACTTGTCAGATATCACGTGACGTTAGAACCCACCTGGCCGCGTAACACTTCTAATATACTGACTCATCCACACTCCACAGCCGTCTTTATAAGTCGCTGTAACATCCACTGTTTGAATTTATATTGTATTTATAAACATGGAAATTACTAAAATAATTAGGACACAATTATTAATGTTGACACGACCTGATGAAGCATCAAAAATCTTACTGATACTAAAAAATGTCGTTCATATAGACAGCGACGGAATCAGAATCTGAACTAAATGTCATTTGGAACCGATTGGAAAAGCAGTCCAATGATTACATTCAAAAGTCTCATTTCAATGATACAAATGATTCAATAAGCATAAGTTGTCATTATTTTTTGTTTGTCTTCATCCTGTTGGAATACCCTGCTTTGACATCCCTCAGGAACCGTTACTTCGGCGAAGCAAAGCTGCTCCCAGAAGAACCAATGGAAGCCAGCGTTAGCAATATTCTAGTTTTATAGCGGGTCACCAACCTGCTAGAGTAGAATAAGCTTCTGGCTATCATCCGAGCAACAAAATAAAGGAAGTCACCACAATGTTCAGAAATGGGGTATTTATAGGTATAAGTACTTCACTGATCTTGAAGCGTTGTGTTAACGCGATATAAATGGCAATGGCTTTGAGAATTCAATGAGCGGTGATAAAATAGAGAACATGAAATTTATTAGTATTGCAAAGTAGAATCCTTCAGAATTTTAGTATAAGACGTCTTATTCAAACACTGGTAACAATGATTGAGGCAAAATAAACAAGAATATTTCCGTCTTAGGTATAACGACTCTTTTATATTGAAACAAACTTACGAAACCGTTTACCTCTAACTGAACGAAAGAGAAACAGATAATTTGAGTCTATTAAAATTCTCAATACATTCCAAGTTATTACTTTGTATTAATTCCGTTTGTGAGTAATAAATAGCCTGTCAGTTGAAGATCATCAACTTTATAAACATTCTGTTTTCTGTTTATTTATAACTAGCTGATATACCCGGCGTTGTATAAGCTATATAGGATTGGAACATATTATTTTCTACTACACCCTTAGACAACGACGTTTACTACCCCCGAATTAGGGTAGGAAGATTTGGAATCTTTAAGTTATTGAGCTTAGATTTTCCTAAGCCATTTTTGATAACTAGTAATCTTTCTCGTATCTTTCAAGAGATTTAATTGGCAGAAGACTTAGCGATACCAACTTGACAGATTCTAAAGTGTCTTGAGAAATACTATCCACAGCTTCATATTCCATTGTACATTAATAATTTTCGTGATTGAAATAAAGAAAATCCGTTGAAATATGCCAATCATGCTTTAAACATCGCCTTGGCGATGCCAGTCTCGGTGATGTATACTAACTGATTTCAAATGTTGTATTATAATAGAAAAAAAATCCAAATATCATTATTGAAAATGGGCATGGAAGGTGGTAGGGAAAATTATATACATTCCTCTGAATTAATGTGCATTTCCTCCCTTACATTTTAAATATCCGCAGGAGGAAAATGAGTACTTTCCCAGTTCCCACCTTGGAATGTAAAAAACTGTTATATTTCACCACTTTCCGACTTGAACTTCCTGGAAACTATGGAATCACTCACCTTTCATAAAAATAATGACTCCTCGGTACTCCACTAGAACATTATCTGAAAATCCCTACGGTGAAATGCCTCAGTTCCTCTTTGTGAACCACATTTGTCATAATTAAAGGGCGGAATATATGCACGTCAATTTAGTTAAAATATGCGCATATTTATGCATAGTTTTTCTTTGAAACATGCAACAATATGCATTTATTTGTCAAAATATGAAATTATATGCCTTGAATATAACATGGAAAAATGGAAATAAAGAAACGCCGACTATTACAAAAATTATTTATTTTAAGTAAAATTAAAAGAAAAATATAATAGGTAAAATTTTTAACCTGAAACAGTATAAAATGCATTTATAAGGATCTTTCAACATCTACCGATGTGATCTGGCAATATTTTAAATTGGGTAGTAAGTTATAAGGCCAAGGTATTACTTCGTTGGATGGTTTAGTATTAAAAATATTTTTGACTTCCAATAAATACTTAAAGCCTTCATTCTTTCCCACAATAACTTCGAGTTTACTTCTTACTTGATTTCCTACATCACCGGGAACTTTTTTGCATTTGTCGAAAAAAGTTTCAACAATATTAATTGATTCTCTTAAACTCATATTCCTAATTTCTAACGAAGTTATTATATCTGGTATAAAACTAAAATTAACCTTAATAAAAACAAGTTCCTTAGCTAAATTTACATTTTTGAATACTGCTTGACTTTCCACTACACACTGTGAATTGTCTTCTAAATCTAAAACTATGTCTTTAATGGCTTCAAAATGGTCTGCGTAGAATATCGCGGCCTTAATCCATGTTCGAGTAATTACGGGCTCTGGAGATAAACTAACTCCTGGCAATTCCTCTCTATAGATCTGCACTTTTAGAGGTGCTTTCAAAAATACTCTCTTCACATTTGAAATTAATTTGTTCACCAAGGGATATGCTGTTCTAATAGTTTCTGCAACTCTGTTTGTCCCGTGTAAAAGGCAAGTGACTTGTACCATATTGGGATAAAATATTTTTATGTTTTGGCCTACTTTAACCATATACGGCGCTGCGTCAGACAAAAACACTAAGAACTTCTCTACTGGAACTGGATTTGATACAAAAAAATTTGATAGAGACTGCTGAATATATCGAGTTACGGTCACATTATTTGTTTTGTCTAACTGTTTAGAAGATATTAGATATGGCTTCCCTGGCTCATTTTCTTGAAGCCCTCCAATAATAAGATGTGCGATATATCGACCACATGAGTCTGTGCTTTCATCAACAATAATATAAAAATGTTCATCGCCCAGTGAAACTTTAATTTCTTCCATTACGGTTTCGTATACTGTTTGCACATACTTCTTTCTAAGTGTGGATTCGACAGGGATGTTTTGATTACAATATTTTTGCAAAAAATCTCTGAATTGTGTATTTTGCAGTTTCTTCAAAGGTATATTTGCTGCGACTAAAGCTTTGCATAAGTCTTGATGAAACACCTTCTTTTCACTCTTTGGTTTAACATTTCAAATGCGGTTTGGACACACTGCTGAACAGGCACAGATTTATTTTTCTGCAACTTAGCTTTATGCATAGCTGTTTTCAAGTGTTGATCAAGTTGGAACTTCTTTTCGCAAACAATGATTTTGGCACAAACTTTACAAAACACTTTATCCCCACTAAACTCCAACTCAGGAAAATTTTTAATCCACGAAGCGGCTTTCGGCATTTTAGGCGTTTGAAATAAATATTTTCGAAATCACTATTTCAAACTGGAATCTATCGACGAACTAAACTACACAATATAAATACAACAGAAGAGACCACATTTGCTCTCCAATTAGGCACCGAAAAGAAACAAGACAAGAAGGTTCACTTGGAGTCGGTACTTTGAAGTCCGTACTATAAAAGCAAGCCGCCGCATTCCAACTAGACCCTCGAACAGAAACTTCTGTTCGATGACAATACTTACTACCACCGAACACGACTTGGCACCACCAGGGATTATTTAAGTGTGCCAGCGAAATGGACAACAATAGGGGTGGAGGTTCAAGTGAACCTTCTTGTCTTGTTTCTGTTCGGTAAATTGGGCAAGCTGATTACTTGGAAATTCCTAAACATCCAATAAATGCCGACAATAAACCATATAATAATAAAATGGGTCCATAAACCATATAATAATAAAACCTACCCACCTTTTAAATTATTTCAATTATGTGCAAGGGTCGCACTTAATCATTTGATAAAACGAAAAACATAAAAATATGCACACAAATTTAATTTTTGCCGAAATATGCAATTTTTCAATGAAATTTGTAAGAATATGCAAAATATGCAAATATATGCACTTTGCATATATTCCGCCCTTTAGTCATAATATTGCATTTTGTTTCAAGCGCTCTCAAATGAAGCTTCTTGTCAGTAGATTAATTAGACCATAGTAGTCTGAGACCTGGTGCGATATGGTGTGCCTGAATGAATACACCGTGGCACTACAGTATATTGATGGAGAAAGGTTCAATGGACAATAGTTCTAACAGGACCAATCCAGTATTGTTAGGCGCTTCCAAGCTACAGCCACCTCAAATTTTGGACTTTTTTATTGCACTATCCCTTTTTCGGAGTTGTTGTATATTGAAAAGCATGTGATTCTTATACATTTGCATCTAGTGCCAAGTTTTATTTGAGGCAATTTCTTGGAACTGACCAGTTAGATCAGTAGGCTAAAGGAATGAACGAACACAGTTTCTAACCTGGTGGAAAATATTTGTTTTTGTAGCCAGTTGTTGAAAAAACACATGTCAAGGTTTTCTATTTGGGCATTTCCAAGTAATGGACCATTATTTGGACCGAAAATGGACTGTTAGACAACTTTACGGCTGAAACGGGTGCATTGTGACAAAATACCTTGGCAACGTATCACATACGTTAATTTGGTGTCAATCTTTTTTTTTTTGGTCCAATCTTTTTTCCCAATACAACCCCTTCCTCAACACCGAAAACCTTCTCCAAAAAAAATCAGTAATTTTGACATTTAACCGCAATCGGTGTGTAAATGATTGCGTAATTTATCAAATCAAATTTACTGATACGAAGACTACGATTTTTTTTGAGGGAGGTTTTCGAGGTTGAGGGTGGGGTTGCCCTGAGAAAAAAAGATCATATTTGTTCTTCTTTGACACCAAATCAACGTATTCGACACGGTGCCAAGATATTCTGTCGTAATGCACCCGTCTTAGAAGTAAAGTGTAAAAAAAGTCTATTTTTGGTTCAAATAATGACCAACCTTCGCATGTGATTTTCAACAAGTGGCAAAAAAATCAAACATTTTCCACCAGGTTAGAAATTGTTTTCGTGCATTTCATTTAGCCTACTAAATTAACTGGCCAGTCCCAAGAAATTGCCTAAAAGAAAAAAAATGGCACTAGGTGCAAAGGTATAAGAATTACATACTTTTCAATATACAACAACTCCCAAGAGGGCTCGTGCAATAAAAAAGTTCAAAATTTGAGGTGGCTGTAGCTAGGAAACGCCTGACATACAGGATTCGACCTATTAGAGCTATTCCTCCTTCAATATACAGTAGTGCCAAGGTCCATATCACTGTAGCTCCTAAACTATAAAGTACATATGGTCTAGGGTTCTTATATTTGATTGTACAAATATGTCCAAAAACATTTTTGATGGGGGTCGTTATTTGCTATAGAACCGTGACTTACTTTGTCATTCGATAATGAAACAACAACCACATCTGGTGTAATTGTTCAAGGTTTACTTACTTACAGAGGACGAAAACAAAAAATGACCGGACTTGAACAATATATTAAACTAAGAATTTAATGCTAGTACTCATTGAAAAAGGTGCTACTCAACCAATCTACTGAAATGAATTTTGACTCGTGTCATTTGTTTAGGTGCTGTTGCCAAATACTCAATTTTTCAGGATATCAATAAAACCTCGTAACATGTTTAATTTTGGAGCTATCGCCATGTAAGTAAAACACTATATGGGCAGTTTTGCATGCAATTAATTAGAGAAGGCAGAATTTTTCTAGTGCTTTCCATTTTCAAGTTATGACACGAATTTGTATTTTTTTAAATGAAAACCATAGGCTGTGAATTCGTTGAGAAGAGGATTTTTTGTTGATTTTGATTTTCTGCCAAATTAATAATTTTTTGTTTATAGTGAAGTAATATCTGAATAGAATAGACAAGAAAATGACAGATTAACTATTTATTACTTATTTTGCAAATTAGAAATTATTAAATTTGACAAACATCTTGAAACTATGAACATCTACAAAATGTAACAAACAACATGGCGTACAAAAGAACTAACATTATGTTCAAACTGATTTCCATTTTGTTGTATGCAATGTTGACAACGTGACAACCTCTCATAGGATTTGATATACGCACATTTGGAATTCCTTGAAATGCATTTCCAAAATTTTGCATTAATTAATTCGTCAATATTCCTGCTAATATTTGGATAAATTTTGTCTTTGAGATGACGCAACAGAAAATAGTCCAGAGGGGACAGGGCTGAGAATCTCGGTAGCCGTGCGACAGGTCCATGATTTCCTATCCACTTTTCTCGAAATTTATTTGTCGAGATAAGTTGAGACTGTTCGTGCAATATGAGCGGGTGTTCCATCTTGTTGAAAGTAGACACGTATTCTTTCATTCAGCGCCATATCGTCGAGTGCATCTCCAAGTTTGTTTTGTAGTATTTCTGAATATGTTTCTGCGTTCAAATTGATCAAAATCATTTGGTAATTGGTAAGCTGAAGCTTTGTTTCTCAACAGTGCACACCAAACATTGAACACAAACTGCCCCTGTTGAACGCGATTTCCTATAGGTTGATGAGGATTGATGTAGCTCCAAAATTTATTATTCCTTACTAAAAATGCCAGCATTACTTATGTGAGCTTCATCAGTCTATATCATGTTCTGCAAAAAATTGCGTTCATCTGTAGTTGCAGCAAATACCAATTGCAAGAATCTATTCGTTTTACATTGTCTCATGTATGTAGAGATTGCACTTTTCGCAATTTGTGTGGCGTAATTTTTTTTTAAAATACGAAGAACAGAAGATCGTGAAATATTTGTAATTTCTCTAATTCCTCTAGTGAATATTTCAGGATTAACAGTTACATTTCCTATTACTTCGATGATACGTACATCTTCATCTTTTTCTTGGTATTTTATGGGGTGAGTTTGATTGAATGAACCGTAAATTTTTTAATTGTCCTCCAACATTTTGAAAGTTTTCAAACACGTCTGCCGTCTCATATCTGGGTATCGTTGTCAATACTATTCTCCCGCAGCCTCTGCATTCTTCTCACAAATTATAAAACACTCAATTATATCATATAAAACAATTGTAGATGCTCTCATTGACTCTGACTGGAGAATATTATTCTATGTTTTTATTGGGTGATTTCAACATTACTGAGCCTTGTATAAATCAGACACATGAGTTGAATCTTCTAAATTATCATACTCCGAAAATCTGCTTAGTTATTTCGATCTTAACCAGTAGAATAGTTGTCTAAATAGTAACAATAGAATTCTAGATCTCATTTGCCGTAGTAGTTTTTGCACAGTTTCAAAGTCCGATGTTCGCTTATTGCGTGAAGATTTGCACCATCCTCCATTGTTTATTGAATACCAGTACTTCGGACAAGTCCCTTCCACATCACTCCACATTCTTAATTTCAATAAGGCAAATTATCCATTACTTCATAACCTGTTACTGGATTTTGACTGGTCTGTGTTATATCATACAAGCAAGTACAATTTTTCTATGAACATCTTACCAATTTGCTAACAATATGCGTTCCATGCACTTCCCCCAATAAAACAACAAGTTTCAACCTTGGTTCACGTCTAACATTATTGGCATAAATACGAAAAAGGTACTGTACCGGATGACTATGAGGCATTTAAGACTTTAAGATCGGCAATCAAAATCTATATTGCCTGTTCATTTGGGCCCTATATATCAAAAATAGAAAATAACGTAAAATGTAATCCCAAATCCTTTTGGTCATTTTTTCATACCAAAAATTGAAGCAGTTCTATTCCTGAGCACGTTCAATTTGATAATCTTGATATTGATAATGTCTCTGCAGAGTACCAAAGTGTCTATATTAAATCTAATTCAACTAATAATAAACCTTCGGATAACTTTAATTACTTCAATAATAATATTCTATCTCTTTCAATTGTTAGTTCATCTGAAGTGATTCAAGTTACTGAAAGACTCAAAGCAAGTCACACGAAGGGTCCAGATCAAATTCCTGCTTTTTTTGTGACAGATTGCATCAATATATTCGCAGCTCCACTGGCATTTATATATTCATTAGCCTTAAAATCGCATATTTTTCCGGATCTTTGGAAAGTTTCAAAGTTAGTACCGGTTTTCAAAAAAGGTAATAGGCATGAGGTTACTAATTATCGCCAAATTGCCATCATCAATAACTTCTGCAAAATATTTGAATATATCTTATATGATTCTACTTTCAATCATGTCAAATTGCAGATATTCCTCGAGCACCATGGGTTCATGCCTGGCAGATCAACTGTTACTAACTTAGGTTGCTACAATCAATACTTGGCCTATGCTATTGATGAAGGTGGCCAGGTTAATTGTATCTACCTCGATTTTGCTAAGGCATTTGATAAAATGGATCACAGTATTTTATTAAATAAAATGTCTAGCTTTGGATTTACAAATTATTTGATTGAATTTTGAAATTCTCACCTAAGTGATAGATATCAATATGTAGAGTATAGAGGTTCTAAATCGTATACATTTCATGTCACTCCAGGTCTACCTCAAGGATCAGTACTTGGACCACTCCTATTCAATTTGTTTATCAACGACATTTCTTCTTTTTTTGTCTGTTATTTTCTTCTTTACGCAGACGATTTGAAACTTCACTCAGCAGTAAAGCGTTCTTTATGTTGTATCTCACTGCAGCATGACTTGGATGCACTCAGTACTTTGTGTGTGATAAATCATCTGGAGCTCTGTATTAGTAAGTGCACTGTAATGACTTTCACCAAGAAAATGACGCTTATTATTCAAAATTACAAACTTAGTGACACAGCTCTTGCTCGTTCCTATAATTTCAGAGACTTGGGAGTTTTGTTTGACGTGAAATTGTCATTTGCATCTCACATTCAATCAATTGTTTCTAGCGCCTACAGAATCCTGAGCTTCATCATCCGGAATTGCTGCCTACTGCAATAGTGATTCAATAAAAATATTACAAAATTCATTTGTTCGTACTAAGCTCGAAGATGCTTCAATTGTGTGGAACCCCCATTGGGAAATTTATATAAACAAAATGGAGCGAGTGAATCGGCGTTTCCTGAAATATTCAGTCTTCAAAGCTGATGGTAATTATCCATCTATTGGATTTTCCTACCAGGCACCACTCTGCAGAACAAATACGTTATGATTTTCCCCAATTTCCCAAATTTGTAGATTCTACGAGATGATCGGTTCGACTGTTGATACATTTTGTTGTAACCCTAATGATATTTGTAAAGCTGTGTATATTAGTTAATTTCAACTGCTACTCTGTAATTATATTATATGTACCCCCAAGCTCTAGAAAGGATTTCTCCTGTTGAGCTAGTGTAATTGAGTGAATAAATAAATGAATGAATAAATAAATAAATATTACATTTTTCGGCGTTTTTGTACACCATAATTTATTAATAAAAGGGAATTAACCCGATAATTATCGAATCAACAATTTTAAAGACTCACATCCTAATGACAAGAATGTCTGATAGCTTATTGTTTCTCTCTGAAGAAAGCCTACTCGACTATAATACAATGAATTGCACGGAAAAAATTGCCCATATAATGTTTACTCACAGGACCATAGCTTCGACATTAAACATGTTACGAACAGAAATCACAGGTTGTATTATTATTGTAAAAGGTAGGGAGGAACATGAATCTGAAACCAAAACGGCAAGTTAATTTAGCAATTACGTGTTTCACAAATATTTAGCGTGCAATCCACTTTCAATGTCAATTCCACATGATCTGATTCGCTAAAATTGTGATGCAGAATAATTTACGATGACTGCCGTTGCCGTGCATCATAACGATTATCTTTACTAGGTACAAAATTCATATGAATATTACATCCATGAGTAAATTTATTAAGATTCATCTACTTCAGGGGTCTCCAAACGTTTTAGTCTTAGAGCCATACTGTTTACTCCAGTGAAATCCGAGGGCCAAAACCGTTCCAATTTTCCTGTCATTTTCTATTATTTGTACACTAGTCGGCGAGTACGTGCCCTGAGCGAGCATACGCTTGCTAAATGCGCTAGTTCAATTACGGCAGTACTAAATGTATTTTATTGTTACGGCCGCGACACTTGACGACATCTGATGGTCACACGCGGAAATAGGAAGTGGTAGTTCACTTTATCACTGACCGATAGCACTAGTTATACTTTCGAGAGCGCAGTAACAATGCATTCCAGAATAATGTCATTGTTTCGAAAAAGTTCTGATGTATTCCACTCAGTTTTATATGGCTGTAATTGGCGTATGAAAAGAATGGCGGCGCGACCGCGAATGAATCCGCCTAGGAAAGCCGAAGGAAGGGAAACTGTCTGTTGTGACATAAAGTGGTGCGTAACTCCTTGAAACGTGTTTGTGGGTGTTTAAAAGTCATCTTCGTAACAGTATTTTCATTTTTCTTGTTTTTTCAGTGTGTAATTAACTAGTATGGAAATGAAGCGAAAAGTAGACAGTGAATGCAGAACATTCAAAGTTCAATGAAACTTTCAATGTTCCGTGATTGAGTACAGTAAGAAGGCTATGTTTGATTTGCAATGAAACCATAGCCGTTCTCAAAGAATATGAAATTAAACGTCATTATGAAAATTACTCAGAATATACAGGAAGTAAGCGGACAGGATAATTTGAAGCTCTAAATCGCGGATTGATATAGGAGCAATCTTTCTTTACGAAACTCAATACTGAAAAAGAGGCCGTAACTCGTGCCAGCTTTCGTGTGACTCTTGAAATTGCGAAATGTGGAAAACCATTCACCGATGGAGGAATGATCAAAGAATGCGTAATTGCAGTAGCCAAAGGAATGTGTTCCGAAAAGGTTGATTTATTTAAAATTGTCAGTTTGTCAGCGCATATAGTGGCACGGAGGATAGAAGAGATCGCAGAAAATATATCATCCCAACTGTCTGATAAAAGTGGAAATCTTGAGTGGTTTACTCTGACCTTGGATGAGTCTACGGATGTGGCAGATATTGTTCAGGTGTTGATTTTTATTCGAGGAGTAGTTAAAAGGTATGAAGTGTATGAGGTAAGTCCTTCGGCACTTTTTTGAACTTCGTGCATTGGTCGAACTTTTTTTGAATGAAAAGCATCGCTCTCTTACCGAATTACAAAATAGCGAAAGGCTGTGGGAGTTAGTCACGGTATAATATAATGGTAGTGCGTCTCGTATACTGTTATACATGACGAAAGCGTAGCCCAAGTCTGTGAACTTACAACTCTTGCCGCAGGGTCGCTACGGTCGGATGAAAGAGGAGCTAAACGGCTAGAACGATGAAAAGCTGATAATTTTTTAAATTTTTCACCGACATGTAATGTAAACAATATGTTATCTACCTGAGCTCTGACCAGGATCGAACTCTCGAAAATTATGTTATTTAAGTTATCGTCTATTTCTATATTTCTACAATGAATTATAGAATGTGTATTAGTTGCGATGTCAGATTTGACTCTGCACAGTGTTCGTTTTTTAAAGTACGTAGTTTCCGTAATGAACCAAGAATAGGGTCAGATGAAACTGACAATATTGTCAACAAACCACTATTTATTGCTATTCGTGAATTCTATATCACCCAAAACGCAAAAAATCGCAAATAATCTGTGCAGCATCAAAAAACTAAAAGAAGAAATTCTGAAAAAAAGTCTTTGGGAGCTCTTGGGGGTTATAGAGTTTTTCTTTATTGAATATGGGCATAAATTTACAAATTGCTGAATTAACTCCACATATAGCTTACAATGTAGATCAAATATAAATATGGAAATATATGGTCTTATCTATCTCAGTAATATTCATTGTTAAGGAAAAACTATACTTGTATACGGCAGAAACAACTTGTACATAATAATCAGACAGCGATTTGAGATATTCTAACGGTAAGGAATTAGGCAGTGTATTGCAAATTTACCCACGTACGCCGTATAGCTCCTCTTACATCCGACCGGAGCGATCCTGCGGCAAGAGTTGTAAGTTTACAGACTTGGGCTACGCTTTTAATATACGAGACGCACTACCATTATATTATATCGTGGAGTTAGCATTCTATGTCGATTTGACAAAACATATGAACGAACTGAATTTGAAATTGCAAGGAGTAAACCAACTTCTCCCTGATTAATATCAAATCGTTCCGGCAGAAAACGATACTGTTTCAATCACAATTACGTGAAAAATGTTTCACACATTTTAAAACATGTGAAATATTCAGTCACACTACTGAGACTGAGTTTACCGTTTTATACAATCGAAGCTTTGAGTGCTTTTAAGATCAATTTTGATACTCGTTTCTCAGGTGTTATTGCGAATGAAATTAAGATTTTTCAAGATCCTTTTGATACTGACATTGGAACCGTAGCCCTGGAACTTCAAATGGAAATTATTGATTAACAGGGCAGTGATATAATTAAGAACAAATATCAAAACTCATCTTTGTTGGAATTATGTATATAAGAGTTTTCCACTGGTTCAATTTGATAATTTGCATAAATTTACTCGTGAGCTGGTTTCTGTTTTTGATAATACTTACTCGTGTGAGAATAACATTCTCCAAAATGAAGTACACAAAGAATGCTTACAGATCTTAGTTAACCTTCGATCATCTTGAATCTCTTTTAATAATTGGTACAAGTAAAATTGGTTCACAACTACAAACTATTGTCAGTGGAGAATCACAATTACATAAATCTCAGTAGTATTTTATATGTCATAATGTTTATATATTACAAGCTCATGTGTTTATATGTTATAATGTTAATAATGCCAGTGGGATTCATTTCAATTGTTTGTTAGTTATTATGCCTAAGTTAAATTTTCTGCGATTATACTTGTCATTAAGCTTTACCTAGCAAGTAAATAAAACCGAGTTGTTGTCATTCTGTGTCTTTTTATCCAACTTATCACAACAACTGTAACAACAATGAGCCCTTATCTGTCGCGGACCGGATTGATGACACTGGCGGGCGTGATCTTTTCCGCGGGATGTTGTTTGGAGACCCCTGATCTAATTTATCATAATGTGGGAACTGTGCTTACTTCTTAAGGAACTACCTCTATCGGTTGACGTATTTAACAGCAAAGATTCGAAATTATGTTGAAGAAACCATTAAGAGTTGCCAGAAGTTCCGATCTTTGACAACCCTCCAAGTATTTTCCGATTTTCCTATGTCAGGACATAATCAGTGGCGGGTGGTGACTAAAATATAGTAGGGCGACATTTTCAATCCTTCTAACTAAAAGAGATTTCAAAAGGGGGTCTGACGGGCTAAGCTTATTTGATCGTAAGGATTTAAAATGTTTCGAATCGATGGTGGTGAGAATAGAAAGTGTATAGCTTTGGGTCGTAGTGGTCCCATTGCAGAAGGTTTCCTATTGAATTCATAGTATTTCATTCAACCATTAGGGCAACAGTAAGTTTCTGGTTATGAAAACATATCATACGTCTACATTTATTACGCAGAAGTGTCTGAAATCCAAGAATTATTCTCAATCTTTCGAACCAAGCTGTTCGAAGGATCTTTGACTGATTTTTTTCCCATCATTGGTATTATATGATGCAGTTTATTTCTAGTGTTGTAGCTATGATAAGCTGTGACGCGGTATTTTAGAATAACGTTACCAAAATATATTCAATTGGCATAATAGATGCATTAGCCAGTTATTTTGAATATAGGTTGAGGTTAGACATAGATTCAGTAAATTACACTGTGTAAAATCCCTCAGCACACAGGCGTTTAAAAAGTTTTCTCTATGCGTATAGTACCTCCTGTAGAACAAAATGTCAGACAAACTTGTAATTCTTTATTTACCTATCATAAAAGTACTACCATGCATGTGAAAAAGGGGTCATGAGCTCTTGGCCTATATGGTGTATAATAATACATCTGAAAAATGCTTCTCATAGAATTTATATCAACTAATCTGTGATAACACTCATGATCAAGTATTTGGCTGAAGATCTAAAGGTGCTTCCCCTGTCTACATCAGTCGAGATACATAATTATGAAATACGCCTGATTAATTTAATAGAGTAATTAGTATCGTCGAGACCTTCCACCGTGACAGATTAATGTCTGAATTGTAGTTATGCCATGTAACAACACAATATTATCAAATATTAATATTTAAGTGGTCTTTTATGTTTAACATTTCTTCATATATAATTAGAATGCTATAATTATTTTTATAACCTGAACCTATAATTTATTGGCACTATAAGTTACAATTATTTATTATTTTCCGACGATTATCCATTTGAATCCTTGACAAACGCCGCTTTCATATTACAAGGTAATTGCTACGGAATCATGACTAGAGCATAAGTGTCAAAAATTAACAAATGAATCAATTAGATGTAAACCACATGTCATTTCAGCAATTGTTATTCTTCCACACCACTTTTTGCCAATTCGCTAACTTCAGTTGATCTATTCGAGTGATTTGTTATCTTTTTGTCCTTTACATTCAAGTCAATTGCCTCAGGAGCAGATTTAGTCCATCCATTTATTGTATTTCCTCCAACAGATACATTATCGTACCAATTGTCAGTTTCATTTTTCCAGTGTCGATTTGGTTTTAAGAACAGTCGTGATGAGGTAATATTGTCGCTTCGTTTTGATATCAGTTTATGAAAAAGACGTACATGGTAGCTTTGTCTTTCACTATTGGAAACCAACCATTTACTACTTGTACAGCTTTTAGAACCACCTTGGCACGTTTTACTGAACACCGGATTATATTCAATGCGATTTGTTTGGAGAGTCATAGTTATTTTTCCTGATTTGAAAAAAATCCACCAGACAGGCAACTGCCTCTCCTCCTCGCCACGCTAATTCTACAGCAGCAATATGGTAAAATTTACGCATGAGACCTTCAGGAGTATTTTCATCCCATAGCAATATTATTTTGTTACCTTCAGACAAATTTAACGGAATTGAACTGAACTTGAGTTTACATGGATCTGCTTGTAATTTCTTCCTGATTGCATCGCGGGCATCTCGGGCTGGTTTAAATACTATACTGTTGAACTGGTAATCATAATATTATAGTCATTATAGTACTTTTCTTGCGAAAGTTTGCACAAAACGTTACACATTGTCTTCATCGTTGCTTCTTCAAAATCAGTCCCGTCATTCTTTCTCATATTGACCGCCCAATCTTTCAGTATCAACGCCCATTCTTCTAAGCATCTATGTTCATTTAATTCATATTCTCGTTCGCAGCAAAATTCCATAAATACTCGCCAAATATATTTGTGACTGTAGGATGTATTTCTGGGAATTTTCTATTTGATTAGCGCACTTATACTTTGAACATTCGCATTGCCAAAACGTGACATTTTGAAATTATTTTAAATGAAGTTGTCAAACTCAATCGTGTTGTCATAGTGATTGATAATTGCACTGAATGCAATTATCACTTATAATCTCCCTAGTGCTTGAATTATTTCCGGAAATTTTTCCGAAGGAACGCATTCTAGAAAAATGCGTGACTGAGGAAAAATTTCCGGATATTAATTCAAGGACGCGGGGGATTCGGTAAGAAAATTTCACACCTAAAATTTAATTGAAAAAAAATTCGAAATAATAGTAGGAAAAACAAATGTACCTCTCACTTTAGTAACATAGAGGGAATTCAGTTTTTCGAACAGAATATTTATCCTTTTGTTATATTTAATACAACATTACTAAACTCTGAGGGAGAAGTTTTTTCTGTGAAAAATGATGCCAATAGATGGTTTGAATGAAACTATAATATTCCAGTTTTGGATAGTATTATTTGCGAAAAAAAAAATGTTCCTCTTACTTTAGTAACATAGAAGGCATCCAATTTTTCAACTCAACCATTTATCTTCGGACTACAACTAACTTAATGCTACTAAAATATAAGGAAAGTACGTTTTTGTAAAAAAACGATAAGGATATCCGGCGTCTATGGCAGTCTTTTAATGATTCGTAATAAAACATAACCACAGTTAAGTAGGCTTAGGCTTGCGATGTCAAAATCGTCTCTGCTATACGTCACGTCGACTACTTTTTCTTAAATGTGCTTCTTCAGTTCACAATAATTAATTCATGGCAGTAAACAATCAAGAAACTAATTTTAAGACGCTATGGTGTTTGTAAATATTGCTCTGAAAGAGGGGACATTGATATGTCTCATAAAAATTTAAAGTATTTGCAATGTTCAATGGAAAAAACTGAATTGAATCCCCATCAAGAAAATCTTTTCTCAGCTATCCAGAAGATTTTGGAGGAAGATATCCCATCCTTTTAAAGAAAAACCAGAATTCAGCAGAACAAAATTGCTTCCAAATATTACATCTATTATATTAAACATAGACATCTGATAGACGTGAAAAGGGAAGATAACCATCATCCTTGTTATTCTCCAATACGAAGAGAAGAGTTCCAATCAGAATTCCAAAAATATTCAGCCTTAATGGAAGAAATATTTGGTAAATAAATATTTGTATTTATTTAGTATTATAAAATGAATAAAAACATTAAATACCAAAATTTGACCCTGCATACTGATTTTCGGATCATATGATAGCTGTCAAGAAAAAATTTCCACTTATTAATTTTGTTCGCCTAGCTTGGCAGGAGGAGAAAAATTTCCGAAAAATTTGAAGGCTGTCATTGATAACTGTCGAAATGAAAGTGTGTGATTGGCTTAGAATGACAGGTGTGAAATTTTCAGTGTAATGTTGACATGATTGGGTGAAATTGTTTCATACGACACAAAATGACAAAATTTGAATGTCAAAAAATGTTCAACTAAATAGATAGGGCAAGTTAATGTATTGATAGTTGAGAGATAATAACTCAAAACACAATTTTGGATTGAAATATACAAGATATCTCGTAATGATAGTAATGATGATTGTATTGTATTATGTTGGGGATATCTGTACACTGCGACCTAGATCTATTGTATCCCCTTCTGATGCTGCTTTTCAAGATGTGTCAACGGAATCAGCAGTTCCTCCAACCCTGTAGCTCAGGATGTCAAATGACTTCAAGCTAGGCAGATTTCTCTCTTCTATTTGGTAGACGCCTAGGTGTAGTGCCCTTCTGTTTGTTTTACAAGGTAGTGCAATCTATGAGGATGTGGATAGATGTGTCGCCTTCCTTTTCGCAGAGCCTGCACACTTCTTCTACCAATCCAAGCTTCTCAGACTGTTCTTTGAAGTGACCATACCCTGTTAGGATTCCAGTTAGTACTTTTTGCGTAGGTTGATGCAGCCTTTAGATCTCTTTTGGTTATAGTTTCCAGGGGTATCTTCGCCTCTCTCAGTCCTGGTAGCTCTATCAAGTGATAAGATCTACTGTTGTCCACTTCTTTCTTGAGCCCTCCCAGAATTGTGTTGACGCTTATTCCGCAGAAGGATTCAGGTCCCAGAAATTATGGAGAAATTGAGGAAAAATCCTTGAAGCTATAGAAATCCTGAAACATCCAAATAATCTAAACCGTGACTCAGGATATTACCTTCCCAACATTTGAAAACTCATCCTCGGAAATTCCACATCGCACATGATCACACAACGGCAGGGTCATGGGCCAGAACGGCACTACAGTAAATACGGCTGCAGAAACCAGTAGAATCAGTTTCAGTTCAAGCATCAAGCCTGCCCTGAAAATGCATGTAATGGTTGACGAAACGTCTGCATCAAGTCTGGCTATTGTGACGCTGAATCCATTTGGAAGCCTACATTTTCTCCTGTGTTTATTAAAACCGTAACTATGGAAATGTTTCCCAGAGTCAACTAAAATAAACAATGAACCAGTATATAGTATTCATACATAGAACTTCACTTTAGCTCCTTCCAACATACTATACTTTTATTAAGTATTGAAACTTTGGGAATGAATTTGGAGTGGCCCAGCCGAGGCTTTCTTCTACAGACTACTGCTTAGGCGTAGCCTGCTAGGAGAATATATTTAAAAAAAGCAAGAATAAAATAAAAGGGATAATGAATATAGGATTTATAATTCACTCCAAATAATTTCCAATGTCATGAACTGATGAAGTCTTTCAACGCTCTAATCATTTCCAATATATTAGTTTAACGGCCACGCCGCTAACTGTTCCTAGGCATGTTAGTTATTTCCGGCGCGAAGTCTGCGAATCCTCACAATTTTGTAACATATTTCCTTCACATGTAATAATATATGCTCCAGAACGGATAAGACCCTCCACAACTGCCTGGGATTGAATCACCTACGTAAGTATAATGATGATGTATTGAGCCTCTCTGAACCCTTCAATTTCAGTGTTGAATAAGTTATTATGAACTTTGGATGTTCGATCATGATGTATGACGAGAAGAAAATAAGTCGACCGTTCATCATCATGTTCAGAGTGTCTTGTCTAATGTAATCAATTCATCTCTGAGGAGTACTTTCACCTCTGGTGCGTAAACAATTTGGTTTTGCTGGTGCTTTAGATATTTATCAATGCCAACGGTATAACTCAAACATTGATACCACGTTGCCACTCGTTCCATCTAGAAGTTACATAAGTAGTAAGTAGATCAATGCTGCTAGTTTTAGAAATCAGCGGGAATCTTGAATATTCCCCCTAGTCAAATGGATATTGAACCCGTGAATCCTTGGGAAATAAATCGATTTTGATGGGACGAAGTGCATCTCTTCAGAATGCCATCAGAAAAAAAGGTTTATCACAAATAAAGTTGCACACATTGTTTATATTATTTATAAACAATAAATAAACAATTTAATTAGCTCATTTTTGAGATGACATGAATATTCTCAAAACATACAAAATTCGACCGTTTTTGATCGAATAAAGACTATTTTTTGCTATAAACAATTTATTCTTTCTTGTATTTATCAATAATTTTCTTTTACTTGGAAATTACACAATCTTGTCTTATGCAGACGATACAGTTGTACTACGTGGCGCAACCTGGAACGAGGCTTGGGATAGAGCACAATCAGCTATGAATAATATAAAGAATTGATTCGATGCAAACAATTTCTAATTGAACAATTCTAAAACTAAATTCATAGCATTTTCGCCAACGAAAGCAAGACAGGCACATATTGAGACCCTTAAAAATAGAAAACTCCAAAGATGTAATTGATCAAACAGATTCTATAAAGTGATTGGGGATATTTTTTGACAAATATCTTAAATGGGGACACCATATCATCGATTTTCTATCGAAAAAAGCAGAAAAACTCATATATAGATTTTATTCCCTCAGGAGCAAACTAAATAAGAAAAATTTATTGACTATTTATAACAGTCTGGTTGTATCAATCTTATCTTACGGTGTGAATGTTTGGGGCTCTGCATATAATTACTCCTTGAAACCATTACAAATTATACAAAACTATGTCATTACAATAATTTTTTCGATCCCCGCAAGGACAAGCATTTATCCTATATTTATATCAGAATCGTCATTTACTAAATATCAAAAGTCTGTATATGTCTCAGTAATCCAGTCAATATCATAAACAAAATAATACTGCAAGAGTAAATCATCTCTACACAACTAGAGCCATACAGAATGAGGAATATGAATACCAAAAATGATATAAAACTGTTTGTCAGAAAAGAAAAGACTTTAATGCTATAAGATTATACAATTCACTGCCTGTCGAATTGAAGAGCGCTACTAAAACACAATTTAAAATTCAGACTAAATTATACATCATACAATTACAATTTATTAGGCTCATTACTTAAATGAAACAAACCCGACATCATTTCACCGTATTCTTGTATTTTTATATTTTGTATTCTACATTTTATCTTTTATCTTTCAATCTAAATTTTTGTTACATGATATGTACTACGATTGGAAACAAGACATATCTAAAAAGCTTTAGTATAGAATGAAATGTTGGCACAGCACGAGATTTTCTCAAGTGCCACAGATCCTACAAGTAAAGATTGTAAATGTAATTTGAAAATAATTTGAAATAAACTGAAAATAATTAATTAACAAAACAGATGAATTCTATCAAAACTCCGACTTTAGGGTCTTTTTCGGATAGTTCTGGTATTCTAAGTTTGAGTTTATCGTCAATATTGTCGAATGTTTGTCGGATAATTTTGGCCTCCTAAGTACGATTTTGTTGCTATTATGCTCTTTAAATGCATTTTCGTGGACATTTTCAGAAGCGTATTAGGAGAAAATGATGAAGATTTTGATGTTTTAGTATGACAAAATATGAAATTAAACACATTAATTTTTTTAAGGATGTATGGGAGAGTTGTTATGGAAGGGAAACAATTATTCAAATTTAGTGAAATGCCATTTATCTATTACATTATGAATTAATACATTTCATCAATTTCATCAGAACAATCGAGTTCCGAGTGTGCATATTGTATAAAAATTAATGAAAATGTCACATTTCTCTTTTCTTTATTTATTAATAAATAATTTGTTCATAACAATTCAAAAATTGATGTATACATTCAAAGACCATAATAGCAATGATATCATACTCAGGAGGCCAAAATGATCCGAAAACAACTATAAACTATTTTAGTCAAATCCGTATTTTCATTAATAAACATAATTTTTTATAACAATTGAAAAATTCATGCATTTGAAGATCATATTGATATTGACGATAAAATCGAACGAAGAATATCTAAATTATTCGAAAACGTCCCTAAAATCGGAGTTTTGGTCGAATTCATCTATTTTCTTGGCAAATAGATTTTTTATAACAAAGACTAGTCTTTATACGATCAAAAACGATCGAATTTTGCGTTTCTTTGTAATTTTCATGTTATCTCAAAAATGAACTAATTAAATTGTGAAATTATTGTTTATAAACAATATAAACAATTTGCGCAATTTTATTTGTGATAAATTTTTTTCTGATGACATTCTGAAGAGAATGCACTTTGTCTCATCAACATCGATCCAATTCCCAAGGATTTACGGGCTTGGCCCATTTTTATACCCATTTGACTGCATTACCCGTTCAAAAATGTTTAGATTAGCCTACGATGCATCACAATTACATGGGTCTCTACAACAAACACATAATGGTTAGATTGGACCGTAAGCTAGTGTTTTAACAATGTATTAATTCGTTCAAGTATTACCACCAAACATCCCCGAAACTTCTTACATGGGACAAAACTTTAATACTATAATTTGAAAAAATTGTTCTCTCAAAGGTTAAAGTTTTTCTTCATGAATCTTATATCAAACTGAAAGCAAAAAACGTTATTATCGATATGATGTTTGATTTTACACCTCACCTTAAATAAAACTTGAGAAATATGGGAGAGAAAGGAAAAATCCGTAATAATCTCTTTCATACCGTTCATCTCAATTATCTGAAGCGTTCTCGACAAGTTAATTCGAAAATACAGCAACTTTTGATTGAATTTGTGAGTTTGATTTGATTCCATGGATTAAATTATAGAAGTTATTGAGTTGAGACTATGAAATTCAATCTGATATTAATTCTCAATAGTATTTTCAGACATGCTGCAGCTAATTGACATTCCTCTGAAATTTTCTATCTCACCTGCTCAGAGCTCGGTATGAGTTCATATTTAACCCGAAATTTGGTGAAGGAAAGTCACTTTTGACAGTTTCATATCGGAAGTTTATTATTTCGGAGTTTTTAAAACAATTCCCACCTCTTATTGAAACAATTATCTGATCCGTTGAAGCATGACTCACGTATTTGGAATTTCGCAATAAATAACTTCTTATGGCCCTAAACCTCGTTTTACATTAATTCTGGAACATAATCTACAGAGCGGTCGCAACTTTAAGAAAATTCCATGTTTACATTCATTTTAATTTCATCATAAACTGTAGACAGACCATAGCTCATCAGGTTAGACGAGTGTCATTCGATATCTGATGTGCATTGCAGATCCCCATAAGTACTTGGATGGGAGACCCCATGCAGAGAAAACCAGCATTGGAACTACGATCAACTGCAGCGAAGTAAATTATATTAATGATATCGCCGTTCTAGAAAATACTGCAAAACTCACAGAGGATGAGATTCTGTGAAATACTAAGTACATTTCTAAGAAATCCCGCATCCATCAACAAAGTGTCGAGGCTGCAGGACAAGTCATCTCAGTGGCATTGTACGATGGTGCCACTTGCACCTTAACTCCGTTCCAAAAAATTCACTCAATCTGTGACCATAACCACTTTCACCTGATGCGGAATAACTATAGCCAAAGAGATTTTTTTCAAGTGCAGGCTTGGTTCAGCAATCATTCGGATCTATTGGATCGGGGTTGGGAAAAGACGGTGCAAAGACTTGAACCAGCGATGAGTGCAATGAAACTAGCATCATGCATCTAACCACCTGCGGATGTAAAACAAATAATTGTGGTGCAGTTGAAGAATGTGAAAGTGACCAAGACGAAGAGATTTGTTTTCATCTTTGCAAAATATGAGTTAAGTTTGTGAAAAACTGAAGGACATACAACATTTTTTATTGACAGAAAACTATGACGATTTGGCTGATATTTCCGAAATTTCAATGACACGTGAGAATGAAGTAACAAAATTCAGAATGAATAATTTAAAATAGACTTTTCCAGAAAGTGTAATATTTAATTGTTTAAACGTGATATGGATTCCAGCGACATAAAATAGTGTTGACAATATACATGATATAATTGTTATTATTTCTTTCACATAATCCCACCGAATTTATATTCTATTAAAGCGGGCACTCCTCTTAACGGCCAAAATTTCAGGATATTTTCAGTGACCGCTATTGACAAGTTCTACTGTATTTTCATTCATTCAGGAAATAATAATTTAATTCGCAGCTTACGCACGTTTTATTGCAGTCCCTATTATTATTTTAACCATTAGGAAACATCGAAACCTCTTCCATAATGAATCTGCACGATGTTTTTTATGCCCAAACTACTGGGTGGAGAACTAAAAATTTGAGACCGAGAAGGCTGTTAATCGATTCTATTTACTTATTTCAAAAATAATATTCAGTTTGTATTTTATTTACTTATAAATAAATATGAATAAGACATTGTTGTGATAAGGCCCCAATGGGACGATCGAATTTGGGATTAATTTTACAGTCTAAAGATTGAATTTTGTATTTTATTGGATTAATCTGGTCCACGAACGAACTTATCTAACGTTACCGTCGGACCTGCAGAATCATTCATTCCTCTTAGGTTGAATATTCCATTTTAGAAAACCTTGATGTTTTCCCATTTATACAGAAGACGATTACTTTCGATTTAGTTGATGTTTGGCATACGTATTTATAGCCTAACCTTTATTTCTGTTCAGGATATGAAGTTGTAACTGTCACCAATAAATAATTCTACGTCGTTCAATTTCGTGATGCAGCATGATGTTGATTCGAACAATTTATCCTAGTTTATGGTATTCCGTTATTTGACGCGGGGACTGGAGTGAAGTTCAATATCTAGTAATTTGACAATTCGATAGAGTAATAAACTATAATTGTCGAACTTCCATGAATATTGTTTGTACTCGAATTCTTGTTGATTCCATATGAATTCCATCAAGTTAGACTATAGTCTATATGATGTATTATATCAACTTGTAATTGGAGAAGTACTATCTAATATATTCACGCTACGTTCTTTCAAACTGATATTGCTTTGATAAATATGCTTCCAGATTGACTTGTATATTATGTAGTGTCCATTTGAATACATTTGGTTTTGTTTGTTTCATTAGAAGGTTCATGTCAACTAGTTCCTTTTATCGATTGCAGTGGGTAGTCAGGGGGAGTATTTCTTCACCACCCAGATTCAAATATTGCAGAACACTGCTAGATGAAAGAAGGGCTGCGTGTATGAAGGAGGTATGTCATATTTTAGAAAAAAAGTTTCTGTTATGAATGAAGGATTCATGACCTAACCTTTAACTTGCACTCATTTCCAGCTCTCTTCAAGACCAAATAACTGAAATAGCGATGTGATAAAGGAAGTATGTGACCATTATAACGTTCATTTCTAGTGAAGTCATTGTCTCTTCAAGCAAACGAAACGTTGTCATCAATATTGTAACGTTTGGACAATAACGTATTTATTGAATGGTCATTTATTATTCCGAACTGTTTTGGAATGTTTAATTTTGGAAAGAGATAGCCTAGATCTCTGTAGTTTGCTAACCCAAGCTATCAAACTACAAGTATGTCAATCTGGTAGCGGGTCTTTGGATAAACAGAAGATTGACGCAAGAGGTCACACGTTTCGCGACATTCAGAAAGAGGTTGAATTAGGATGTAAAGACGACTATTTTGAGTGTAACAGTGGACTAGATAAGTTCGATGAAAATCAATTTTGTTGTTTCATAATACTTCGCGAACTTGAAAGATTATATGGTTGTGGATAGATGTTATTATGATATCTTGATTATTCTAATTGGATAATATCAATGTGATATTACTACTATTTAAACTTCAAAATTTTTGTTCACCGAACCTATCCTTGCCACACAACAAGTTCATTTTTTCTCTTGTATTCGGATGCATGTTATTGAATATGCAATATTATATTTCTTTTATCGTCACTTAAGAGAGTAGTAAATTTGTCAGGCTAACTATCAGAATTGTTCATATCATTTCATTCGGCTTTATAACCTAGTAAATGACCACGGGGCTTCGTGGTATTCCGTAGCATCTTGAATTGACATTCGTTATAATAAATTCGATAAATCTGCGAGATTCCATGCTGGAGTATTGGTGATTTTCAGGAATAATGATTCGATCAGGGTGAACATAAATAAAGCCAAATTTCTCAGTTACTGCTTTATGGGATTGAACTTTCTGATATTACTCGGACATTTAGAAACGACGATATCACTATTCCGAGTTTCATCACTCTTATGGCAGGAAACTAATAACTAATCATTCTCTTTTAGATTTCAATATTGTAATTTGATGAATTGCTATTCTCTGCTCAACTAATTTCCTGTAATTTATTTATTCTCTTCAAGACTTTATCTATATTTCAGGGTCGAGACGTCTCCTGCCTTTCTCCTGTGTCAGGTAGCAGAAGGAATTCCTGGTAGAGCGCGTAGATTCAACTCCACAACGCTCAACCCAGTTTCAAGGAGGGTGTAACATTTTTTAGTTGAAATAATTTTCATGATCATGATCATGATTGTGCTTGTTATGAGCTGTTTCTAGGCTGAATAAATTTTGTCTTTCTGGTTAAGGACTATTTTGCTTCCTCTTCTACTTATCACTAGCAAATTTCTATTGGACATAACCAAATTAGTCTATTCCGTTGCTAAATAAGGATAAAATATATCAAATTGCTTGGAAATATATGTTTCATACTATATACCTCTTCACTACAAAAAGGAAGTAAATAATGACCTTAACACCATCTATAATTGTGGAACAAATAATAAACTTGCTGAAGCTTATCGATAAAGGAGGTGGGTACATTTTTTTTATTGATGATTTTAAAATAATTTTTCACCCTCCGGGAAATAATATACCCCTAGCAGTTTGAAAAAAGTAGTGCTTATGAAATAATAATAAGCAAGAAAGTAAAAAAAAAAATTGAGGTCAAATAACTCAGAAATAACATTTTGTCACATAACTGCTTTGTGGGGATCAGTTCTCAACGACTGGGGACGGTCTGCCATAAGCTGAACGGTGGTTCTTTGAGGCACAGAAATTAAAACACTCACGTTATTAGAAGGGTTCCACTTTACTGAACGTAGAGCTCGACGTCATAATGGCTTAATGTCTTACTCCACACAATTACAATACTTATTATTATGTTAATAATAATGATATTGATACAATCGATCCATAATCAATGATCCTCAATCTCAATCTTTATGATAATCCTGGAATATATATCAGCCTTATCGATATCTACCTTGGCTACAAGGTAGCCCTGATGTCAGGGTCCCTTGTTGTATAGCTTATACTTAACAATATGTTCATATTATTACAAGGTGATCATAACACTAAACATGATCCTGTGTATTACTTATGCATTTACAAACATATCGATTATATGTATTTAATAATAGAAATAAGGTTGTATTCGCTAATTGAGGGAATTTGAGTAATCTTGTATAGAGATGGAAGATTCCTATACTACACCTTTATATAAGTTTGGGTGTGCATCATGTATTCACACGAATGGTAAAGTGTTTACTTCAAGCGCATAGAATCTGCAACCAACTAGCTAAAGTCATGAAATTGAATCCAATCTAGTCAGATCGATTATATGCCTCAACCTTAAGCCCATTGACCAATTAATTATATTTGGTCAAACGAATTCGTTTCTGAGAATAAATGCAGACTTGGGTGATATAGACAAACCAAATCAAACATTCAATAATTCTTTGCATACAAATATCATTGACTTGGGAAGTAACTTGATAAAAAAAATATTTGATCGGTCTTGTAACTTTTCCTAGTGGAATAATTTCATGCGTAATAGGCGTAAACGTTTTGGGAAACTTTAGTTTGATAAGTTTTGGATGTGAAAATGTTCAGAGCTGTCCTGAGAGATTTCCGTTTTGAAAGGAAGGAATTATGAGTTAAATATAAACACTTGAAGAAAAGGTTCTGAAAGTTGAATCAAATGTCCAATTTTGAGTAAGCTCTATCATTCAGCATTTGAGGATGTCTGGAATATCATAGAGGAATTAAAAGAAGATTGAATTTCGCAATACTGTCAACTCGAGAAAGGCTATTAACAATCAGCGAATCAATCTTCCATGAGTTAATTTGATATATGAAATCAAAACAAAATCACAAATTCAAACAACAGTATTTATAGTATGAAAATAAACAAACTGTCGTTAAGAACTTGTTTTTAGTATGTTCCAAGTTCGATAAAGAAAAACAACATTAAGAGAACTGCATTTTTCAAATTAAGATGTTTTTCAGGTTTGGTCACATCGGGGCAATTGCAGTAGTAATGGTTGAACGAATAACCATTTGTGTTTGTTGTAGAAACTCATTCCTGAGTAACGCATTATAGGCATACCCATATATTATTCAACGAGAACAATTTGGTCAGAAGAATTTTACTATCAATGCGCGAACAGTGACAATAAATAACTGGATCGGAAATCCATTAAAAACAATAACAATTCAACCATATGAACAACAAGTTACGAATAGAACTGAACTTCGTACATAATTGAAAATAAATTGTATCCGAAGAATTTGTACTTGACCTGAACGACTATTTAATTATTTCTGTTGCTCGTATTCGAATGAACTTGCTACGATGGTTACGATAATATTCATGTGGAATAAGAATAATAAAAAACAAGAAATCAAGCTTGCAACTAGTTATCCATTTATGGAGAGTTTGTAAGCGTATCAAGCTTGAAGATTAGTACAATGTCCAATATCTAATGAGCATCAGTTCTAGTGAACCAAGCAATCACAAGTAGAAATTATTGTTATTATTATTATTATTAGCATTTACAGAGAAAGGCGGCTTTTCCAAGCCGATATTATTCTTTATCAGTAATAGTGAGAAATGCACATTATCACTCTGTTCAAAATTTCCTTAATATTGATTACTTAAATTATATTCTTTTGGATAATTAAAGATAAGTTGAATTAAGTTGAACCTGGGAACATCTGTTATGTGTTCAAATTATGAAACAAAATATTTCTTCCAGATAAGGAAGACATATGTTAATCAAATAAGTTTTAAAATGATTGACATTTGATGACATTACAATATTATTGGGAAGATTATTCCAAGTGTGCGGCACATTATTACTTATGACGTTATGTCATGGCAGATAATTACATTTTTCGAAATATGATTTAAAGGCATGTCCTCGTAAATTGACATTATGATTAAGAGTGAAAATGATTGACACATCACAAGAATAATGATCGTTTAAAATTTTATAGGTTTCAATTATGCTACCTCTGTCACGACGATCCTCCAAAGTAGGAAGTTTTATCACTTCCAATCTGTCTGTGTAGGTTAGGTTTCTAAGAGATGGTATCTTGGTGGCACGACGTTGCACTCTTCCCATCATATCAATATCCTTTATGAAATAAGGATTTCATACGACACAGGCGGATTCTAATATTGGCCTTATATGGGTTTTGAACAGTTTTGGAAACAGGGGGCTACTTAAGTTAGGGAACAATCTTTTGGTGAGATATAGTACTGAGTTAGACTTCTTAACGACACTGCGTACTTGTAGGTCCCATTTCAAATCTTCGCTCACTATGACTCCCAGGTCTTTATGTTCACTAACTGATTTTAACCGAGTTCCACCAATGATATACTGGTGCTTAGGATTATTTGAACCGATATGTACTACGCAACACTCAGATTCAAGTGTAGCAACCAGTCAGAACACCATAGTTCTAATGCGAGCAAGTCTTCTTGGATAAAGTTAGAATTCGCAGCTTCGTTAGACTTTGGAGTCGTCAGCAAAGCTCGAGAGAAATGATTTGATCAAAGCTTGCATGTCTGATACGTGGGCATTGTACAACAATGGACCCAGAGATGAACCTTGAGGAACACCGCTGGTTAGTAAGAAAGACTCCGATAAACTAGAACAAATCTGCACCTTGTATGAACTGTTGGACAGAAATTCAGTAATCCATTTTAACAAGGCTAGTCTTATTCCGTAATGCTCTAGTTTGTGCAACAACCTTTGATGGGGTACTCGGTCAAAAGCCTCACAGAAGTCTAGGTAGACAATGTCGTTAGGGATGCTGTTAACATCCCAAGGTGTCCATGTGTTCAAATTTTGTAGATGGTTTGACACTACTGAACGTCCAGGGGTGAAACCGTGCTGGGATGTTGGAATGACATTATTTTCAATGAAAAAGGAAGTAATTTGTTAGCTATGATTTTTTTCAGCGCATTTGCAAATTATTGAGGTAAAACTGATTGGACGATGGTTGTTGGGTAATAGTTAATTCTAACATTGAGAGATTTTGATATTAAAATGAAAATTTATTTATTCATAAAGAAAAAATGTATGAGTTATAAGTTAATTATAATTTATTTCAATGATAGTGAGAATTGTTAGTTTGGTAATGAAATACCTTACCACCATTATTTTCAAAATAAAATGCTGATAATTTAATTTTAGTTTTTGGAAACATTTTTGTTAACGAAAGACCTGATTAATATTTTGCAACTAATTCGAATTCTTATCACATTTAAGAAGGACACTTAGTACAGGACCCATACTCAAGTTATCATAGCGTATGTCAAAAAGTTTCCCTTCCACATTCCCTCATGGAAAATGGGGTTGCCATCAAGAAATACCGATGATGTCATATCTCCATTCTGTATGTAATAATTAAATTTGGAAGAATGTCCAAATGAAGATAAAATTACACGGCTTCAAGCGTTCTTTCCAACAAATTTTTCTCCATTTTTTTACGAATTAATCCGCAACTTTGCGAGAGCACTGAATTTAACGGACGCACTGTATACAAATCCTATGTGTGATATATTTTTGAATCCATCTTTCCATGGAGATTCCAAAATTTGCTTAATATATATGATGTTCCGTTTGAAAAACTTGTCGCGGACGACATTACTCAAACATAAATCACCCTGTGGCAATGTGGCAAATTGAGATTAAAAATCGACTTGTTCCAGGAGATTCCTCAGAACTGGATAGTTTGGCTAGAAATTAATTTATTCAGTACTTTACGAAAGCACTGTATGACGTACCATTATAGATTTTGCTTATTCTTTCTTAAATTTTCTTGGGTAGCCACTCATTTCCAGTCTATTACGAACTTTTTCAAAACACTTAGGACGGTTTTTTTTATAACTTGTTGGTGCAACTGAATTATAGTGAAAATATTGTTGGGACCAAACTTTTTTGTAAGCCAGGATGTTTTAATTTTTCCGTCCAAATCATGATTAGCTAATGTGTATATCTAGGAAATTTATGATTTTGTTTAACTTCTACGGGGTGTCGCGCATAAGAACCGACACAGAGCAGGAGCATGTAGGGCACCCCAAAATATGATGATTTAACGCAACTTTTCTCCATATCAAGTTGCACTTCTGAGAAGTTATAGGCCCTCGAATTGGAGCCTTAAATTTTGAAAAAATCAAAATCTCAATTATACTTCAACTTAGAAAAACCAAATTTGGTACACGTTGTATGCGTTCCGAAAGTATCAATCGACAGTAAGTAGAGTTCAGTTGGATCATTTCAAAGGAATGATGAGGGTTGGTGCACCCTTAAAATTTGACGGAATTTTTCAACCCAATCACAATCATAACCCAGAGGACATACTGGGAGAACAAGGACTCTGGGCCGCTTCCGCCATGTGGACTCGTGTGGTTCACGAACGGGTATAAGACTGGTGAGTCTAGCGCAGCCGGAGTCTACTCGTGTACACCCAGAAGGGAGATTTCAGTTTCACTAGGTAGCCACGCATTTGCTTTCCAGGCTGAGGTCTGTACAATACGGACATGTGACCTGGAAAATCTCAGATTGAAATACCGAGGTAGGCGGATTTGCATCTGCACAGACAGCCGAGCGGCCCCGGGCGCACTTCGCGCCCACAGAATGACTTCTAGGCTTATCTTGGAGAGTGCAGGGAAACTCTGGTTGAATTGGCCAGAAGGAACAAACTTCAGCTAATGTGGGTACCTACCCATTTTGCCGTTAACGGAAACGAAGTGGCTGACGAATAGGCCAAACGGGGTTCCTTGAGCGCCCCTGGCCCCGATTCCACGATCGGAATTTCATCGACCACCGGGCTCCATGCCCTCAAGGAGCTACTGGATAGACAGTGGCTCTCTGTTTAGCGTGGTTCTCCCGGCATGAGGCAGGCGAAGCTCCATATCAGGGAATTCTCGCCTAAACCCTCTGAAACCCTACTCTCTATGAGCAGGGGAGGCCTAAAACTGGTAACAGGACTCCTCACAGAACACTGTCATTTGAATAAACATCTATATACATTGTTGAAGACAATGTAAATAGATGTTTATTCAAATTGTAGTAGATGTGGAGAGCCAGTTGGAACTGCTTCTCACATCCTAGCAGAATGTCCAGCACTGGCTTCTCTCAGACTACAACACCTCGGCAGTACACATATACCACTTGAAGCAATAAGAGATATCAGTCCATGTAAAATCTGCCTTAGGCCTGCTGGATTGATTCTTGAATCAAGGGGCGGACAATGGACCCAATCAATCGGTCAAAGTGCTTCGAACTCGTCCGCCCCCGTTTTGATTGATTGATTGTGACCGAAACGTACCTAAAGACGACATTATAAGAGACATATGGTTTTATGTGACCTATTTCCCAAGAATATACATATAATTCATAACTGGCTCAAGAATCATTGTTACGATTCTTGATGAAACTTCGCACACTTGACCTTCAAAACAAGAAGAAGTTCATTATCTGGATGAGATTTAGAAAAATCTGTATCATCCATCATGATTGAATTTTGGGCACATTCAAAATAAGACGTTCCTCACAGTTTTCATGAGATTCCGAAAGAAACTTCATCCAGCATGCCCACACTTTAAACAGATAAGTACCGACGCCAAGTTGTCGCCATCGTTAGCTTATTCTGCAGGCGTAATGCACATTGAAAAGATATTGTGGGTGTAAAAATATTCTTCGATTTGGTAGCCCGACCAATGCCGGGTATATCAGCTAGTTAGCGATAACAGTAACTCTAAACTGAGACGGATTAAACTATATTGTGAAATTATGTATAAACCTCAACTGGTTCATTAATAACGAAGTCAATTTTTTTATTGTAAGAAGTTTCTTGGTATCCTAATTTGCGAATGGTTACTGCACACTTGTGGATTGTGCGGTCAAAGGAAGAACTCTCCTCACTAGAGTGTCTATCTCAGAGACAATGAGCTCTGATTCGGAATTTAATATGGCTCACTTCACAGGATAAATGATACTGCCAGTTACAAATCTGCTCTTCATCAACATCTATTATAACATTACTATTTAGTTCATGTCCGTTCAATACCACTTTGAGTTTTGTCTTTACATCACATTTCGGATGGAATTAATAGCCAAGAGCACGTAAACCTATAAAGATTGTAATTTACGACCCAGTAGTTAATACATTCAGAATATGTAATCCTCATCAAGTTCAGGTTGCATATTTTATTTGAATTGTCCCCAATACGATACTTGCTGAACTTTGTCTATAACGGTTACATTAGAGCATGTAAGCCCGTATGGACATGTTCCATGATTAAACGAGTTAATTTAGAACTTTACTTGTTAGATTGCTTTCTCTAGAATTTATACATGAAACAGCAACGGATACATGAGGTTTCTAACTTCCTTATCTACGTTGTATCGGAATTTTCACTCTGATTCAATCGTCTGGACAATCAAATCAGCGTTTTGTTGTCCCACATGATAAAGAAATTTTCAAGTTAACTTAGTTATATGATCTTGATGGAAATAGTAATAGAGCCACTGTGCAACCTAAAAATGCATTGAAGTTGAAGACCAATTGAAAGTAGTTATGCATAACTCGACGTCCAAAATTCTATTTCTAGGGTCATGGTCAGTGGCGTAACTAACCCGACCGGGGCCCCAGTCCAACAGCAACGTAGAATCAAAAAAAAAGGTCAAATGGATACTTTTTTGGGTTGTGTATTTTGTCCATGTGTAATTGTACAATCCCACAATCAATCTTACAATCCATAGTCACAGCTATATTCCGATACAATTGATACTCTTATATCTACGTAACACTCCTTGAAATTTCGCCCTGCGGACTTTCGCCTTCACAAACTTATCGACTATTTCATCCAGGTTCGCCATCAACGAGTTCGTGACCTTACTCTCTATCGACAATATACTCAGATCCGCCAGTCTTGCCTCATTGAATTTCGCAGATAATTTTTCTCATTTTCAGTTTTGAAAAGGAGCGCTCTGCAGTTGCAACGGTCACTGGAATTGTTAAAAACAGTAAAATTACTGAGCAGACGTCCGGAAACCTAGAGGAAATAGTGAGATACTCGATCAGTATCAAGTTAGCCAACTCCCTGATAGAATGTATCCCCGAAATTACAGGACATTACAACGGATCATAGCTTTACAAACATGCAAAAAAAACAATCGGGGACCCCTTGTACCCGGGGGCCCCAGGCCGTTGTACCGGCTGGACCAGCGGTAGTTACGCCACTGGTTATGGTTCCATCTGCTCGCTAAAGTCAGTATATCTGTGAAAAAAATATGGAAGGCTAGGAATATGTATTTTGGGAGATAAACTAAAGCCAAACAGTTCAAGTCACTAGCAAGGTATTGTATAACAAGAACAAACACCGTTACATTTTGGATGGTCTTGGTGCTTACTTGTTGAAAACTCATATCTATAGTTTTGACCATAGCTTCAGTCCAATAAACGGGGATTTTTTTATGGACCGATTTTGATCTGTGAGGGCTCATTCGATTTGTCTTGACACCCAGGTCAAAGCTTACCACTTTTGGTTCTTGACAAATTGTTTATATTTTTATTTGATTTCAAACAGGTGAGGTATGTTCTTTCATTTATTTGAACGATAAACAGTATTTATTCAATGTTTATAACAATTTGTTAATTAACAAATTAGCAAAAAAATTCAAAATTTTCTAAATATTCGAGATTGGAGTTATTTTTGGAGAATTTGCACCTTTTAAACACAAATTTGATGTCCATTCCTCTCTGCTATATAATAAGTTGCTAATAGCATTAGTTAATGAATCATTTGTTGGTTAACAAGTGACCAAAAAAATAACAAATTTCTAAATATTCCACATTAGTGTCATTTTCGGATAATTAGGGCCTGAATAAGTGTATTTCATATCAAGCATAAGTTATATTCTGAAACAAATTAAAAAGAAACATTTCAAATTATATTTTTAATTAAATTAGGATAAAATTTTGGAATATCATATATGAATTTGTAGAAAGGGACCATAACAGGCAGGCGCATACCCAAAAAGGGAGGAAATGAGGCAGTTAAAAAATTTTGTTCATCAAATTCAAATAATCCGAGAATAACTAAATAACTGTAATCTTGAATAATTTTGGGAACTAAGAAATTGTTTATTAATTATTTATATCAGGAACTAATTGAAGAATGGCCATCAAATTCGTGGTTAGCAGGTAGTAATTATCCGAAAATGACTCTAATGTCGAATATTTAGAAAACTGCTATTTTTTGGTTACATGTATTGTTATAATACAAGAAATATTACACACTCTCGAATTATGTCTTTCTCAGAATTATTTTTAATTCAAAAACAATGTGTATACCACCGGAGTGGGTTGGCAGGAATATTTATGAATGAATTAGAATTGGAAATTCACATACACCCTATTATAAGAAGATTCATTTATTGGCATCGGTATGTTGAAGATATATTAACGTAGGCCAGTCGCTCAGCGTCTAAAATACGTTTTATCCGCCATTTAAAAAAGTTAGGGGTCGATTCATATAGATATTGAGGCACCGAAGGAACCCTGACATTTTTGAAGGGACAATTTCTCCCCTCCACCTTCCCAGTTGCGCAAAAGTTGACCATACATGTTGTTAATCCATGGTAATTTATTTTAAGAGAAATTTTCCAGACTTTTAGAGAAAAGTGAGGTGTGGTAACGAAAAGGAAAACTAAAGAAATAAGAAAACAACTGGGCTAAGAGTGCCGTGCATAAGCTTAAAACATTCGTATTACATATACCTATCGAATGATATATGTCAAACCTACTCTAACCTGCTTATGTCCATTTTATGAGCAGTTGAAATTCTTTGACTCTCCCAAAACATGATTTTCAAAGACCCTTTTTTGAATAACTTTATTTTGAGCTCAAGTTTATTAAAATCGGTCCAGCGGTATTCGAGATATGCAATATTAATGTTTTCAACCGTAACCTCAAAATTATTAAGTTTCTTTTTCAAACCTTGAATTATTTTAAAGGAGACGCTTTTCCGAGTTCTAGGTTTGAACTGAGACTTCCTAGGTATTATATTACCTACTTTTTCCGAGCGTTGAAATATTAATTCATGAGAGCAAGTTCGCGCATACGGTAATTTATAGTACGTGCGAATACGAAATTTTGTTCGCGCGCTTATCGTTTTGCTGCGTTTTCATAATGAAATACTAAGGAGTGGATGATTGATGACTCTATTTAATATATTCTCTTAATTTTAAGGACATTTTTTTCATCAAAAAAATTTTCATGACATCATAATTAATCACCTCTCACAAAAAAGAAGGAATTATTTCAGTATCATTTTTTAATCATATGTTACAATAAAAAATTATCAGAATAATAAAATATATCAATTAAGGAGGTTTGGATAGGTTGTAAAAATGATAATTGTCATAAAGGAACATTTTGCCCATATAAAGAAAAATAATGGTGAAAAATCAGCGGTAGCCCAACATATTTTGAATACAGTTCACACCATTTCTCAAGAACGTTCATCACTTTTAAAACACAGTTCAGACATATATCTAGGTAATTTAGAAGGAATGGAAAAGTTTAAACAAAAAACAATTTATTAAATTCCGATTTATCTCCAGCTGAGGGTAACCCATTGTTAATATTATTATCCCCAAATAGTATATAAATAGGCACATTTTGATTTATAATTTAGTTTACTCTGATGATGGCTACTTGGTAGCCGAGAGGTCCTCAGTACTTTAATAGTATTTTCAGTGGATAAGGGTAATTATTTCTTATTAATAGTGCTAGTTCTACATATTAACGTATTTCACAACTCTATATTCTATACTGCCACCTGCTGTGTCACGACCTATCAAACTCATTGACACGATATAACTTTACTCCCCTGATACCAGAGAGCATTGAACTATACTATATAGATTATAGTTCATTGCCACAGACTGAGCACATGAAATGAACTGTGACGTCACATTGATCTTAAAATGAGAATTTCCGACACTTGTTTAGGTTAAATATATGTGTCATCATGGTTCAATCAAGTACTATAATTCCATTAGGAAAACTGAAGATGAATCTCAAAAATACTACTCAATATAGGGTTACCACACCTAAAAATAATACAGTTCCCATCTTCACCATTTAGAGTGACTCGAATAATTGTAGATCCGTACGACCAATAACAATCGCGCAATCGTCTCGAAAGTAGGTCACTCACGCACATACGCACGCACGCAGCCATCACGTCAAAAATAGTAGGGGAGGATCATGGAGGATATTTCCGCGAGAACATTTTTTTGACCTACTAGAATAACTCCCTCATACTGCGTATAGTGAGGGAAATAATTACCTTACTACGTATAAAAAGAAAGTAAAAAGGAAACAATTGATTTATTTGGAGGCAGTTGAATTATAGGTCGCTTCATATATAATAAAATGCGGTGATACTTTTTTTATACTTTTGATTGAAAGTAAGCCAGCTGTAAAATATTTTTCTTGAGGGTTCGGAGGTTATAGGCATAGGGGAAGATCACACCAGGTAGATTGTTCCACAATTTCGCTGTTTGATAGAAAAATTAAGTCAGGTAGGAAGAAGTTCGGTAGGTCTCGAGCTTGACAATGAAGGGGTGACTAGTTTGAACTCGTCCAGTCTGCCTATCTGGAACCTTCCATGATGGAACAACAGAAGATATTTCTGATGAACACCGACCATGGAAATATCTACAGAAAAGGGAGAGATCTCCCACCTTCCTTCGATGTTCTAGAGAGTTCAATGAATTCCTGAGTGTGACATCATCAATCAAGCGACTATCTTCCGGATAAAATTCAAGAGCTTCAGCGTATGTTTGGGAGTCGAACTCCGAACATGTGGACAGTACATCAGGACAGGTCGAATCTATGATTTGCAGCTTATAAGCAGCTACTTGGAGGTAAGTAGCTCTTGGAATGGAATAGAAAATTAAGTTCTTGTGGAGCGGTTTTCCCAATGGAACTCACATGATCGTCCCATGACAGCGCGCTGTTGATGATGATCCCGAGCATGTATATGGAAGACTTCATAGGGATAGTTGTACTCACCATGCAAATCAGTGTTTTGGTTGCATTGATCTCTACTAGATAATCAGATTCTCATCCCAAAATCGTACACAGATCTCCAATAATTGCATCAACTTTTCTCTGTCTCGCTCCTCTCGCTTCAGTGGATGGTATAGACACTCTAGATGAGAAAGCGGTATAAACTGCTTCATGCAAAGGGACAGGTGGTCAGTTCCAACGGATCGTTGATATTGAGCAGAAACAAAGTTGGTGCTAAGAGAGACTCCTGTGGAACCCAGCGTTGATAGCCATTGTATCGGAGGATACTCCGTCAACCATCACATGGGAGAAACCTTGACAGTAATAGAAAGATAACAATTTAAAATAAAGGTTTTGTTAAATTTCTATTGTAATAATCAGGTTTTCTGTTTCGTTCAATTTTCATTAAGTTTACTTTTCGAAGCCTCAATCGAAAGAGTATTTAGTGTTTGTGATATGCAAGCACCCCTAAATTAGAACGTTACATTAAATTTGAGTCGCAATTATCAATGATGGTTTTATGCCAAAAAAGTTTCCTTGTAGGTTCACAACATAGATTCATGTATTGTTGAATACAACTAACCACTATTTGACTGGTATTGAGATCCGCTACATTTTTCAATTTTCTCCAATTGCATATGCATTTATTATGAAAGGGAGACCAGGAAACAACGTCAATAGTGCTGTTCCGTCACACAGTTTATGGGAACTCCCTGTATCGTAAATACCCCCACATAAAATTTTTATTTGTTGGATACAGAAACATCTGCAGAGGGAACGAATTAATGTAATTCAACAACAAACTTTGTTTATAGATCTCGAAACTCAAATTAGTGTCATTGTTAATGCGTGTTCTCACTCGGAAGGTTCCATTTTATCCAAATCGTAAATAATGCAATTACGGCAATCTCAGTTGTCTGGAAGTTGAAGAATTGCATGTCGATTACGATTTCCCTCTAATTCAATTAAATGTTTCAGCATACTCAGACTTTTCTGCACGAATTCGAATGTAATTACCTGTCATTTGGTGTTCTCCTGCTATTCGTATATGTTTCAACCCATTATTCCACGCTCATTCAATTACTAAATGAAAGTTTGATTTCATTTTATTCAAGTTCACAGGTTGACAATTTCATGAACTGGAAGCTAGCCAACTTTATACGATTTTGTGAACTTACATTTCAGACGTAATGAAACAAAGTTCACACAAAAGAATGTAAACCAAGTTGCGACATTTTGAATGTTACTAGGTCCCGTTGAAACTGTGTGGCAACCTTTGTTTCCATAGTTTTGTAGCCGAACCAATCGTATGTGTTCCTTCTCATCTTATGTTTTGGTGGGGTCTTAGTTTTCCTCAAAGAATATCTGAAATGTTCAGAGATTTTAGACAGGGGGGTAGATTTGAAAATTTTTCATAAGTCTCTATTTGTGCAACCCCAGTAAAAAGGTGGGCGATCTCTTTCTTCCTTTTCTATAGATATTTATATGTTCGGTGTTTATCAGAAATCTCATCTGTTGTTCCATCATGAGAGATTCTAGATATGCGGACTAGTCGCGCTCAAGCTAGTCACCCCTTCACTATCTTTACACATTCAGAATGAAAGTAATAAATTAAATTTGCTAGAATCTTCAGAAATTGATGAATATCAGGAGTCCGATAGCATAATAAACGATCAACAAATTCTCTCTTCAATTCTCCGTATTAAAAAGTTTATCATTTCATACCTCGATGGGTTGAAGTAGGTAAAATTCCACTAACCGTCTATCCTAACATTATCATTAAAGCTATAATATATTAAGGTGGTTAAATATCAAACTTTTGATAGTTAGTTCATTCAAGTTCAGAATGGAATTCCACCATGTAATGGCTGATTCTATTCAAATTTGTTAGATATGTTCGGAATAATAGGATTATCCAATTTCTCTTGCACTGGTAATTTGTGAATATTAATCGAGAGATACCTATAAGATTCATCTGTAGAGATTATTTACTAACCCTTGAGTTCATACCCAACTACTGGCACATTATTATGATTATATTTTACCGTCTACATAACTCATCAGTTGAGATGATGGTTCGGTCTGAAGTGTGCGAGGAAGAGGAATGACAAATATCTTGCAACCGATTCTTTCTTTGTGGTCATGATGGAAAGGGTATAATGGTATGTTTAGGACACCATGTGAATTCCTGAAAGTGTGACCCAGAAATTACATATTGTCATTGATAATTTTGCTTACTTCCTACAATAATATATTTAAAAGTCCTTAGTGACCAAGTCAAAGATCTTGGTGACCAAATTTCAAATCAAAACATGGCTTGGGGCGTGTTTATAGTCATAAATCCGCCAGTTCAAATTTTTTTCAACACAACTTGGTGTATTATAAAGAGTAACGCCGTACTAGCGTAAGTCCAAAAATGTTACTGAATTTTCAATTATATCGATAGATGACAATTTAAGGAACGTGAAAAACCTTGCAGCACTCGAAAACTATGTAGGCTTGTTACCTAAGGCATTGCCCGTGAGTATAAGGATATGGAGAGTATGGAAGATGCAATATATACAATACGCACGCTGCTTTTTTTTTATTTTAGGTGGAGTAATCCGTCTACTGTAGGTATCATATAGCCAGCAGATTATTATATCAGACAACAGCAGATGATGAATTTTATCCACGTATTAGTTCACATAACGAAGCTCAGTTGAGTATTGAATTGCTGATTATATTGGAAATTCGAAATTGTTCAATTGAAGTTATTTTTTAACAATTGATAGGGTGGAAAAAAAAACTTTATAGTCTTACTCATTAGTGTACATTTGTGAAATATCCTATGTAAGTTTATTGTTAGAATAAGTTGAGATAAAAAATATGATTTGATGAACACTTTGAAAGATAACATTTCTTCCCTACTTATGTTTATGATGAATTAGTCTGATGTTATCTTAAAACATTATTTGTGTGAAAAAGGAAAATGTCTAGCATCTAATAAAGAAAACGATTTCAAATATTTCTAAACAACATGTATTTCTTCATTATATGCTAGACATTTTCCTTTTAAACACAAATGATAAATTAAAATATTATTGGAATAGTTAAGTTTGCTGATCATTAACAAAAGTAAGAAAAAACTGCATTTTTTAAAATGTTTATTAAGTTATAATCTTTTCTTTTATCTTAACTTTTTCTAACAATATACTTGCCTTGGATGTTTCACAAATATACTCTAATGAATGAGACTCTATGAAATTCTTTTTCAACACAATAGCTGGAAAGATCAACACCTTGGTTTATCGCCGCAACGTGATGAGTGTGCAGGTTTCTGATGTCAGCTGCAGGGCCTGTCGAAAAGCGGCCAAGATGCTTTTCCACCTGCTGCCTACATGTCCGGTAAAAGCTTCCTCGGCGTACACTCATCTCTATAACGCGGCCCTACGGTTACTGTATCACCATCTAACGCACACGTACGGAAATCACCAAGAGCCGGTGCAACCTTACATGTCAGGAAATATTGAGTACGTTCTCGGTAACGCCGTCAGGTCCATACAAGCAAAATAGGACTGACTTTGTCTTCCTAGAAACATAAACAACGACTATGTATGTCATTGAATTCTCTGATTCGGCAGATGAGAACGTAGTCCTGAAAGGGGAGGAAAATTGACACAAAGTATCAGACCTTGTGAGTACTAGTGATTCTTATCATTATGTCAATTATCACTAGCTATGAGGAATTGAGTTTTTTTTTGTAGAATTGGGTATATTGATTCTTATCGGCTAGTTCATTGATGCAAGTACTCCAATGATATTCTGCGGTGTATAACTAGCCTAAAAAAATCAATTTGTAATATTCGTTCATTGATTGATTCGTATGTTTTTTTCATTTATATTCCAGTTTTTCGAGTTTATAAGTGTTTGTTTCATTCAAATATCACATGCTGGTCGTTTTTATATAAATTATTTTCTCATTAGTCTGGTATCAGAGTTTTTCAATCAATGACATATGATAATTCCGATGTAAATTCGTACAAGCTACATCTTTAAATTCGTAATTGATTATAGGTATGGCTGCTCACCTTCAGTTTGACTACGTATTTTACTTATGTTCAGTTCTCATAAAAACACATTGTTTGTGATCTGTCTATTGGCTACATCAGATAAACTTACAGAATTATCGGAATATAATGAGGCATATTCTATTTCATTGATCTGTATCCTTCATTTCCACAGTATTTAAAGATGCCCACAACAAAGTTTATCAATCCGAGCTCAGAGAAAGCTTAGAGTATGATTTATGCCAACTTTAAAAAATCAACATCAGCCTTGATGAAGATTGGTAACACACATCCGACAAGCATTCTTCCAGATGAAACGTTAATATGTGTCTTATAAGCAAATCAATTATCCTATACAAAGCTTAAAATATTGTTATGTGATTAAAGACATTCATGTTCCTGCGTATAGTCTGTTCCTCTTCTAATTCTTCATATATTTTAATACACGAGATAAAAACCTATAATTGTAGGCAACAGGGGAGACCTCACTATGCAAATGGTTCTACAATATCGGCGTTTGATAGAAAAATTGATTCTGGAAGAGGAAAGGAACCTTGACGTGAGTTCCAATAGAATCTATGGAAAATGGAGAGATTGCTCACATTACTACTATGTTCTTGAGAGGTTAATGAATCCACAAGTGTAGCATCATCAACCAGACGAATAGCTCTGAGCTGAATAGAATCTAACAGCTTCAACGCATGCAGTTTCACAATTTGGCAGTTCGATGAAAAAAGTAGTTTGTTAGGATTCGGAAAGTCTCGAGTCTGCATATCTGTAATCTCTCGTGGTGCAATAACAGACGAGATTTCTGATGAACACCAACCATAAAAATATTCATAGAAAGGGGTGTAATCGTACACATTTCTACGGTGTTTCAGGATCATCAATGAATTCCTAAGAGTGGCCTAACCAATCAGACGAATAGCTCTCTTCTGAATATATTCTAAGAGCTTGATAGCGTATGTGTGGAAGCTCCAGGTGTCTAATCCGCACTCCGTAGATTATGAGGAGCTGGAACATCTCTCGGCCCGGAATAGAAAACCAAGTTTTTGTGGAGCAATTGACCTCACATTACCGTCTCATGAGATGATGCTGTTAGTGGTGACACCAATATTCAATATTGAGAACTTCACAGGAATAGATCCCTCTGATATCGTCAAGGTTTGTGTGATCCGCCACCCTGGAGAAAATATAAACTTGAAGTTTGATTGCATTAAACTCAACTAGACTATCATATTATCGTTACGAAATTTTTGCAAGATCTTCATATTTTGCATCGTCTTAGGGCCCGCAAGCCCGCAAAGTGGGTCAGGAGGTCATTCTCAACAAACTGCTATGGAGTAGAAATAATGCTGGTGCCAAGACAGGTATCTGCGTGTTATCATCATTGATTGTCATTTTATGGGAGATAATTCGACCAACAATAATATGACGTGATCTATATGGGAGTAAACTCATTCAGGAAGTATTCAAATCATTCAAATGTTCTTATAAAGAAACTGATCCAAACGCATCAACTACACTCGTGTGAGTTCGGCTAAAAAGATGGGCGTTGTCTGAAATAATAAAAGAAGAATACATTGATGATAATAATAGTGAAACAAAGAGTTGACACTCTTCACGAAGATTTATTTCGTATTAAATATTTAGGAATAACATACAGAAGTTCTTCATATAGTAAATGGTATTTATACTATTTATCACCTTGTTTGACCTGACAATGATAACCAGCATCGGAATGCTTCGACATTGGGCATCAAATTAATTGATTTATACGAAGAATCAGACAATTTTTTTATACCTCTCCACATCATGGCTCTTCGTGAAGAGTCCCAACTCTGTTCACCCTATTTCAGCATTCTCCACGATAATAACTGTGTCCCTTATTTTCCACAAACTCATGATCGTCCAATCACGATAAATCAAGTAGACCATGAATCGTGAAATAGCTCAACTATACATTTTGCAGTAGAACATGCTATCGTCAGTTTCTTTTCAGTGTTTGAGTGGTTGAATCCATCCTGAACAGTTCACTTGTGATGGTTGGCGCAACCTCGGCGTGTAGTCGTGTTCTGTTTATGTGCATTTAATTGAATGATGAATAACATCGCTAGACTTCCTGATGAATGGAATGAGCATAAGTGGTATTCAAGTTTTGAACAAAGTGAAACTATTCAATCTTGTGATATTCAGAGAGGGGCAAATATATATGAGTTGGTTGTATATACAATTTCGAATTAATGTAAAAACCCAAATATCTGTAGGAAATAGTATTAATTTCAGATTCGTGATGACATCCACTTCTGATTAATGACTTGAATACATGCAACGATGTAGAAAAAAATGTGTTTATTCATGTTTTTCGAGTATAATGAAATAATCACCGATTAAGTTGAGTTGCGTCTTACTCCAGTTCTAATTTTATAAATCAAGCCTTATGAAAATTAAAATTGTTGTCATGAATAGAATGAAGTTATTCAGAACGTGTTCAATTTTATATCTGTCGAGTGATTCAGAAGCCTCATTTATTCCTAGTTAAAATTGAATAAATACTTCAACTATAAATTTTGCAGTAGAGCATGCTATCATTAGTTTGTGTTCCGAGTTGAATGGTTGAATCCATCCTGAACAATCTACTTATCTTTGTCGACAAGACCTCTGCGTGTAGTCGTTAGTCCAGTCTGTAGGGTGGGAAAATAGGCCGAATTTGTAATTTTTTCACAGTAAGTCGAATCCGGAAAATTCTTTTTGAATAATGTTCTATGGACCATGAAGGTCATTCGTGACTAATTTCTCATTTTGCGTTTTTCCGGAAAATGGTGTTAATCAGCGACCGAAAAACCCATATAATGAGCTATCACACGATAATTTCGATGATATGGAAAGATTTTCTTTTCCGGTCTTCCACAATTTTCCCCAAATTTTTCTGACTTTATTCTACTATAGCTCGAAATACGCGACTGTCAACCTCTGTTGTGTATAAAGTCATAATTACGTGCAAAATGAGAACTTTCCCGATTTTCTGTCAATTGAATTAATTTTCCTGGAAAATGTTCTCGGATTCGTGTTCAGCGAGCTATAAAAACATACTACAACCCATTTTGGAGGCTAAATTTCAATTTTTTGATGGATTAAAAATTATCTTAGGGAGCGAGTTGAAAAAGGGGGTTGATTTTGCTTCTAGGGGTGAATTGGTGGAGATTGAATAGTTGCTCAATAGTCACCAATGACCTTCATGGTCCATAGAACATTATGCAAAAAGAATTTTTCGGATTCGAGCTTCTGTAAAAAAATTAGAGATTTCCCCAGACTACAGATTGGACTGCGTGTTGTATTTATCTGAATTCCATTGAATGGTGGATAACATCGCTAGACTTCCTGATAAATGAAATAAGCATTAGTGGTATTTCAGTTTTGAACAAAGTGAAACTATTTAGTCTTGTGTTATCCACACAAGGGAAAATATATTATATGAGTTGGTTGTATCTACAATTTCGAGCTAATGTAAAAACCCAAATATCTGTAGGAAATAGTATTATTTCCAGATTCGTGATAACATTCATTTCTAATTAATGACTTGAGTACATGCAACGATATAGAAAAAAATGTGTTTGTTCATGTTTTTGAATGAAATAATAACCAATTGAGTCAAGTTGCGTCTTATTTCAGTTCTAATTTTAATAAATTAAGTGTTATGAAAATTGAAAATGTTGTCATGAATGGAATGAAGTTATCTAGAAGTGATTCGATTTTATATCTGGCAAGTGGTCCAGAAGCCTAATTCATTTGAAGTTAAAACTGGATAAAACTCAAATTTTATGTCGCTATTTCGTGCGCAGTTGATGTTCGATTGCATTTTTTATCGTGGAATGTTTATTGCCAATGAAATAGAATTAGATCATAAACTCGTATTTGAATTATTTTACCGGAATATGCCCAGTCCAAATTTCGCAATCGTAGTCCAACACTGTATAATTCAATCACAAAAAAATAATCATGTTCTACATTTCACCCCACTTTCAATGTATCTGTTTCCTGGAATGCACCTGTTTGATAAGTCGAGTTCTTCATTTCCTCGTGTATAGCAGGAACAGAGCTCCCTTCAGTTCTCCGCAAACTACGCTAATTCAGTGCAACTCTGAGCGTTGAAAAACTCAAGGAAGTTTTCCGTAATTTTGTGATTTTCCATTTTGAGGTAACATCTGTTGGAAGCTTATTCTTATTATAATACTTCAATTTTGAGATGACGCTGGCAAGATCGGTAGTTGTGAAATTGGAAACTTCTGACACTTATTCCTACATCAAGTTGTATGCTGTTGAAATTTTATACGACATGAAGACAGTATGGCTTATGAAGTATTCCTTCCGATAAAGGGAATTGTCTCGATAAAAGAGAGATACATATCCCAAATTGTGAAGTTTTGGGTGTAATACCCATGTCCGCTAAACAGTAGGTTATACGTTAAAAATATCAATTTCCTGGCGCGAAATTTGAAGTTTAAATTCAACGAATGTGCGAGTAACATCATATCTCCATATATAAACATCAACGTGAGGAAATTAGAATGAAACTTACATATTCAGCTTCATGAATCGACCAAAATAATTAGCATCACGATCATAAAGTTGTGTAATATGTATATTAGGGTACTATTAGTTTCTCTTCTTTGTGATGTGTATTCAGAAAGCACCCTTCAATTTGACTAAAAGCAAAACAGTGCCTTAAAACTACTTATAACAAAATCAAAGTTCAACAAGTAATAAAAGAGCAGTGAATCATACAAATAATAGCAAAATCACTTAAGCAATTTATTTTTCCTTTCACAAAATCGGAAAACATATGGCTCGGTGTTCGTCGCATCAAAATCAATGACTAAGCAAGAAAGCGGACGTAAGCAATGAGCGATCTGTCTGGTTCTCGCTTATGGGCAGCTTTTGCAAAATTCAGTTCCATTGTTAGAACAGCCGACAGAATTAAATAAACACCATGTGACAGTTTCAAATGAGTGTTTTGCGATGTTCAAGAGCGATAACAATGACTTTTTGCCCCGTTTCGTAACCGTGAAGGGAACATGGATACATCACAATACACCAGAAACCAAATAACCGTCTTTACAGCGGACTTGTCCTGTCGAATAGAAGCTGAAAAAAGCCAAAATGGGTCTATCGGCCAACAAAGTCATGGCGACATATTTTTGGGTTGCACACGGTACCGTCCATATCGATCACCTTGAAAATGGCAAAACGATCACCGGCGTATAATATGCAGAGCTGTTGAATTGATTCGACGCCAATGTGAAGCGAGAGTGAGCTCAGTTGATACAGAGAAAAAGTGTTCTTCCACCAGGACAACGCACCGGCGCACAGGTACGCAGTCGCAATGGCAAAATTGCAAGTTCGTCATCCAGCATATCCTCTAGATTTGCAATTTTCATCTACTTTCGAAATTGAAGAAATTGCTCGACTGGCGGAAACAGATTTGGCTCCTACGATGAGGTCATCACTGAAACAAACGCCTATTGTGAAAGATTGCCGAAATCTTGTTATTTGGGAAGGATCGAACAATTAGAAAAACAATAGAAGTGTATTGGGCTACAAGGAGATCATGTTGAGAAATAAAGTAAGTTTTGACCAAATGAATCATTTCTTGTTTCATTTTTCAGGGACTTTTCACCGTGCCCTCGTGAATCCCGTACGACTTCCACAGTTTGCAGACTAATGGTACCATTGTCATTGCCAAAGCTATTTCATAATCCTATAGTACCTACTATTCTTCCTTTTGTTTTGTGAAGGGTTCATAACGTTGATTTTAAATAAAAAATAATCCAACCTGAATGATTTTCTCACTACGTAAGCTATACAAAAATATTTTCGAAATAGATAAATATACATCATCTTTCGAAGCTGATCTGGTCGATCTACAGAAAGAAAATTACTCTTGTATATATTTAACAAGTAATCCGTTCTAGTATTTTGTTCATTCTATCATATAATAATACCAGTTGAATCATATTTGTTTACATTTTGGAATTGTTCGGAATATGAGCTCACGGCAAATATAAACGATCTATAGATGAAAATATTTCGCGCTGGGCACTATTTCGGAGGAAACACATAAATGTTTATGTTGTCGTTCCCAAGGCTGTTGATGTTCCATTTTATTTTCATTGGAAAGCTTTATTATTGGTTGAATTGAAGTTTAGTTGACTCTATTGGAAACAGGTCGCTTCGGAATTCATTATAAATATCATCGAAATGTATTACCATCAAAGCAATTCATTGCGGAATATGGGTTTCCAGCTTCATAGAATCAAGATTATTAGGGTGAGCGATAAATATAATCGTATTGCAATCTGCTCTCATGGTCATTTATAGTTCCATCAATTGAGCTAATTATAATACAGAAAAATGAACCGATTCATCCTTTTCTCTTCTGCATTAATCAATATCTAGTACTTATCTCAGATTTCATTCCTTTCGATTTTGATATAAACTCTGGTATTGATAATTTATAGTTTTCGGTATTTCGCTCATGACAGAATTTAGGTTAATTTTCATCAAGAATAGTTATTTATAATATGAGTGCTATTGGTGACATTTTATTTTGTGAGAAGGGGGGTGTGTCCCCAATCCTTAAGGCGGAGCAGCAAATCGAAGAAGCTGCTAAGAAAGCGCTTCGAGTTATTGCCTAGTAAGTCAAAGCAACAGTTTTCCTGCAATCATTTCTTGAGATGGTGTGATTTGAAAAACGTTAGTGGCAAGTTCAGTGCTTTTAGTATACTTTGAAGGAAAGTCCAAAATATGGAAAAAGTCAATGCTTTGGTCAAATTACTCCATGTTGAAGGCGATGATGAACATGAAAATCAAGACATAAGCAAATGTAGAAAGCGTGTTGCCTCTTTGTATATCGACCGAAAAAGTCAGAAGTTGATTACAGAACAAATTGATAAAATTCTTGCGAAGACTTGCTGCAATTTTCGGAGCCTGTCTCCGCAAAGGACTTTGCAGCCTGAGATCCAATTATATCGAAGATTTATGGCCTTCACTAGTTGTGCATATACAAGACACAAAAACTAATATACAACGAACTAGTATAAAAGTACATAGCCCCTCGTCCAGCGAATACTAATCATTTTCATAAAACACAGTAAGAATGAATATGCCACAAATCCAGTTGGAATCAATACATTTGGTAAGATGCCTGACAGCTGCCAATATTGCTGAATTTATAAAATTGCATGATTCTCACTTTTATACTGGACTTTGCTTCCGACAATCTGTGGCTAGTTGGCCAATCTCACTACAATTGAGAATTACGGTGGATGGAAGACCAACACATTAGCAGAGGGTTATATAGAAGACTCATAGAATTGTTTTTCTATATTCCTATTAGTCTTAGGAGTAAATCACATCATTCTCTTCTAGTACCAGTGCTAAAAGTGGATTACTTTTATTACCGGTGCTTTAATGAGACTTTTAGACATATTTACAATGCCTATGCTCATCATTCACTGTAAAGCAATGAAAATTGGCCAAGACATGCTCTATAGATTATACATAGGGCAAGGGGAACGATATGCCCAGGTTAACATTGTGCAATTTCTCGTGTGGGTGAGATTATATTGGAGGCCCGTACGGCGTAAGTTCGACTTGATATAAAGCAGTTTACCAGACAAAGGTATATCACAAAATTTTGGAACAAAAGCTTTGGTGGCCATTGTATCGGAGGAGACACCGTCCACCAGCACATGTAGTTATCCATCTGCAAGAAATCTCGAAAGTAAAGGGAAACTTGAGGAGGCAAACTTAATTTAGGGAAATCCCAGAAAAAGTCTTGGTGTCAGAATCAATCAAATGCTCTAGAGATATACAAGGCTGCAGCAGTAGATTTCCCATATTACCCATATTTTTCTATTAATATTTACTATGAATGTGTTATGTAGGCAAGAAGGCCTTCGGTTAATTTTTCCATGCGTTCAGGCTTTCAGGAGCTGTTGGTGCAATGCATCCATAATTGTTTGAAAATAGGGGAATTTCGCTGACATCACATTCAATACTTAACAGATAAGTCTTCAATTTTAGGAGATACATAAATAAGAGTAAGTAAGATTTCGCTAACACCGTTGCTTCTTCAAACTAATATCACAATATACTAACCTACAAGATATGTTAGTACTTCACATTATTAGTTTTGAGAAGATACAGTATTAGCGAAATTAAAGACACACCTATTTATTTAGTCAGTAGAATAAATAAGCCCCAGAGTAACCGTTTTCGATCTATTCTACATTGAATTAGAATAAATGTTCCAGGGGTGACGCAGAATTTCAGGAAGTTCTGACCTCCAGATACACGTAGGTAATTTTTAAATGTCATATCCGTGATCGGCGAACTCGAAAACATTCGAGTAATCATTTCCGATGCATTTCCCATGTAATTGGACCAATGTTCCTAAGTTGTAATGCACCAGGGTGTCATGTGTACCAGGTACATTGGAGACTTTTCCAAACATCATATTCGTATTCAACGACTTCAAAAACCCAGTAGTAACGAGATAGGAATAATTTGGAGTATATTCATCGATTAATAAAACATGTAACTCAAGCTAAAAAAATGCTTCAATAAAAACCAATTTCTGGTGCACAAACGCAATTTCGAATGAGCACAAAAAACAAAATGATAAAATTTTTTCTACTTGTCTTCCAGAATCGAATGCCAAAAACCGAATCTCAATCCATCTCGCCCGAAAAAAAACCGAGGTCTTGGCAAATTTATTTAGCCTATATTGCCTCGACTAATAAGGTACATTGCGTTCTACCATGAATGATTCGAATTTTCAAACCGCCTATTTTCATTCCGCGTACTTTTTGCCCAAGTGTAATATTAACCGAATATCTACCTATGTCATAGTTGAAGTTTACTGATTTATTCCACTTATTATACAATCATGCCGAATATCATTTATAAAATATCCGTGGGAGCTGTAATTAAAATCATAGTAGCTATGAATCTTATATTATATGAAGATAGCAGTTGGATTTTCGCGAAGCTGAATCTGTGAGAGGAACGTTTACCTTCAAGTCCCAGCAGATATTCTGATAACGGTTATTAATAAATTCCATTAGCCTTGCTTAATATAGTCAGTGGCAACACAGATTCTTTGCGTAAGCCATTCAGAAAAAAAATTAAACATTTCATTATTGTAATTAAAAATAATAAACATAATGACCGTTTGAGGCATTCCGGTAATTCGAGTTCGGCTCAACATCACATGATCCGTAGTAAACCTTGTATAAAGCATTCCAAATTCATCCACCATTCTTTATTCTAATGCACATCACAGTTGTGCATATTCTCAACATTTTATAAATCTCTATAATAGAAAGATATTGGGGTAAGGTCTGAAGTACCTAATCTTCCCATTTGTACCAAGGAGAAGTATAATCCCGACTGAATTCAAGTCGCAATGAGTGAATGCTCGAGGAAAATCTATCTTTCTATTACATTATCTCATTTTGAAAATGCATCAAGAAGAATGAATTTATTTCTAAAGAACGAAATCGATATGGCTATATATTTGTATGTAATGTGAACATTTCCTTTCAGAGAAGGAATTACTCTAACTGAATATACCGAGTGTCCCAATTAGACTCAGCAGGTCACAAAACGGCCCGAATTTTCTTGCCTTCAAATTTTTTAACAGATTACCGATATGTATTCGTAGTCTTCCATCTAACAAACTTAAAATTGTAATTAGATCTTACTTAGTAAAAAATGTATTGTATAAAATAGATGATTTTTTTCATCAAAATTTTAATAATATGTTAAGTGACTGATTTTGGTTTTTCATCAATTTGTATTTTGACTTTCATCTTTAAACTGACCTGTGCAAATAATGCTTATATTATTAGCTTCAAATAAAGTACTCTACTCTACTCTACTCACTAAGGTCGGCTACCGGCTGTATCTGGGTATTATCCTAGAGTTTTAGGAAAAAAATATTCTTGATAAAAGTGACCCTGAGAAGTCTGTTTAAAATATGTTCCACTGTTTTTTTTACATATTCTCAAATTTTCTTACGAAATTGAACGTAAGACTAACAAGCGTCAGAAATAAAAATTTTGTCATCATGAGATAGTAACAAATCCATTAAGGAAGTAATACTCAAGCAGGCACTTACATTTTTCCAAAAGAAATTGACAAAAAACTATTTCAATTGCCTATTCAAACAGGTATGCTCAATATTGATTTTTTCAATTGTTTGGTTAGTAAGACCTTTATTACTTTTGAAAAAATGTAGGCTTACCTGTTCCAAAATAAATTAAATTAGATCTTAGGAAATTACAATATAATTATTAATAAATATTCACATTATGATTACTTTTAAATTAGAAAGTAAATTAAAATATTTTATTAGTCCAAGCTGTGAACCGGGATTTTAGCTATAATAAAAAGAAAAGATATGTAAGTTCGAATCAAAAATTTTTTTTTGCTTTAGCTTCAGGAGGTTCTCAGGATCATTCGTACATCTTAAAACCTCTTGAGAACCTCAACCTCACCCATTGGGGGCGAAAATGGCCCGAAATCTCCAAGTGTATTTTCTACAAAAAAAGGTATTTTGGCATTTCGAGTGCACCTAGGAGGTTTTTTGGGTCGCTGAACACGAATCCGTAGCCAGATTTACTTGCAATTTATCATAGGGGCGATCAAATCGACAAAATTTGAGAATTTCGCACCTCTAATATGTTATTTTGCAATTTACGTGTTTTAGGCTTTTCGAATGCACACAGGAGGTTTTTTGGGTCTCTGATCACGAATCTGTAGCCACATTTACTTGCAATCCATCGAGAATTGTTTGCGGACCAATAATGCGTATCTTGTAGATTTACTAGACCTCTACTAGTGAATCTAGCCTCATCTGTCCATAAAATATGATACAAGAAAATTGAATTTCCTCAAGCATCCAGTGACAAAAAACTAACCTGCAATCAAATTCAAGTGGTGTTAACACCTGGTGAATTTGTACATGATATGCATGTAATTTTTATTTCTTGAGAACCCTTCGAACAGCTGAACGAGGAATTTCCAGATCTCTTTCTATATCCCTAATGCTGCGTTTAGGATATGCTTCAACGTGAGCAAGTATATCGATTATATTGTTTCTTTGAAAATATACTGCCAGCATTTCACATGTTTTTTATTTGTTCATGGTGTTTGTAAACAAAAATGCAAAATTGGAATTCACAACAACGAATTACTTATTACAAGCGAAAACTAATGACAGCTGAACACTGTCAAGTTTGTCATTTACCAAGGCTTACTTATTATAAATGATCATTATTGCAATTCATTCTTCAATTACGAACACTGCGACTTCGTGTTGAAGAGTTTTGATTGCTTTCCAAATATTAATTTTTGTGATATATTAATACTTTTATCTACTAGTTTTCAACAAGGTGGTTACTATCTTGTTACGATAATTTTTGTTCCAAGCGCTTGTTAGTTTTACGTCTAATTTCGTTAGGAAATTTGAGAATATGTAAAAAAAATATTTTCACTCATACCTAAAGTTTGAAATATGATAGCGACTCACGATTTGTTACATTTTTCACCTAATTCTACGGGCAACATCATGACAAAATAGAAAATATAGCTTTCCATTCAATTTTTCATGTAAAAATCAATAAACAACTAAAGTAATCAAATAACGCCATCTGGCGGTATCGATTCTAATACAAACGCGAAAATTATCCCAGATTAGCATTAAGCTATCCAATATCGAACCCAAATTGGCTGAAATCGGCTAACGTAATCGGGAGTTATCGCACTTTTCCTGCGATATGATTCCGCCCTCCAATACCCGTAATTTCAAGAGTTATGTCGAAATGTCCAGAAAATACTTTTTAGAGTTTTTATAGGGGAATCTGAAACTGATTCACAAAACATTCCGTCACTATTGAAGAAATTTTCATTTTTCGGTTCTAATCTGAAAATACACCCTAGCAGGTAGATTTGAAAGTGGAAACTATTTCAAACAGATTTCTCAGGGTCACTTTCATAAGAATATTTTTCTCCGAAAGCTGTAGGACGATTAGTTTCCTAGATACAGCCGGTAGCCGCTCTTAGTGGGATACTAGGTACAATGTCTAATAAATAGCACATTTCTAGACATAATCAACAACGGATTTAATGCTCTTCTTTAATGCAGGTCATGCATTCAATCAGTTATTTATTGCTTTCAATTGTAATTCAGGATTCAATAGATCTATATCGAATCTAATTGCTTAACAACATCTGGGTCCTGATAGTTTTGCAATGTATTGAATTAGGTTAGAGCCTACCATACATCCTAATAGGAATAGCTAAGAACTTACTATTGTTATAAAGTATCGCTCAATATAATATCACATGAAGAAAAAGGAAATAGATTAATTCCCACGCGTTCGAAGTTCGTAATCGTAACGCTGAGCGATCTTTCCGGCACTACCATCTAATATATTGCTTGTACCTATTTTAAATAAGATATACGAATTTTCGTATTCGGCATTGAGTTCCCAATAGAATTAATAGCGATAACATATATTTTTTCAACTTTTCGATATGTTATTGGAATCGTTTATTAGTGTTTCCATGTAATTTGGGAAAGAATGGATCACTATGATTGATATAATGTGTCTGCATCCGACTTGTGAATTAAAATCGAATTGAGACTGCAGAGAAAATTGGATCGATAGTGTGCGAAACTGTATAATGAGACAATGTTGAGGTTTCATGAAGTAGACTATTTCCAATTAAAGGATCGATGCTTAGAATCATGAAATAAATAAAATTTGCTTTTTTATGTTTAGTCCAGGGATTTGAGGAATTTTTTTGACCGATTTCGGCAAGTTCTTATTTTGGTCTATCCTCATGTATTTTGAGACGCTGAACAGGATGGTGTAGTTTACATTTGAATTTACTCTGTGCTCGAAAAACTATTGCCATTTTTTAGACATGAACCGGAAAAATGTTTGATACAAAAGTAGTTGGCAAAATTACACGGGATTTTTGGCTCCAGCCCGGAGTCGATTCGAGATCGTGAGCTCAAGATAGGGCCATTCAGTGTGTTTCCTAGTACATTGAAAAATTTTGTATATGTCAGAGAATTTTGGTTTTCTAATATTCCGTTTCGATGAAAATATAATATTTTTATTTCTCTTTTTTTTTGGTTCTTGGTATTTTGTCCTACCTCATTATTTGGAGCCAAAATTTACCATTTTGAAAGGAAATATATAATATTGTTTATACTCAAGAGTGATGAGTGATTTCTATCCAAGGGGTGAGTCAGTCGAAATGAAATGTGAATGTGAAAAAAATATATATGTAATTTTTGATCTCATTTTTATTGAAATATTGAAATTTGTTATGTAACACCCTATAAAAACAACATGCCAGAGTCACATATAGACGTTCACATCTACATACTCTCACAAATTCACACAAAACGATTATGAGCATTCAGGTGCATTTCAAAATATTTAAAAACTATAATTCCGCGCGCAGAATCTATTGTACCGACACTAGCTTATTGCCGCTAAATCAAATTGCGCAATAGTTTTTTCGGATGAAATTCGTTATCACTCGAAATTGTGAACGATTCACCATATGCTGTTCCAAACACAAATAGCCGATATATTTTACTGTGATTTTTGTCGATAGGCCCAAAATTGGGCCCTCTAGAGGCCCAGAAACATTCATTAGGATAGCTTCACTTCTACTCAATTCAAATCGATCGTATTGGGCTTAAAATCCTCGACATGAAAATTTCCAATAGAGTCTAGAATTTTGAATCTCTGAATAATTTTGAACCTCGAAAATTTTTCAAAAAGGCGCCAAAGCTATGAAAAATAATGAAATCTTTTGAATGAGTTCAGTTTTAAATCTATAACATGAGTATTTCGTCTAAAATCCGTAATCTTAAATTTGCAAAATACGAATTTTTCAAAATACCAAAAACTAAAATTCGGACATATACTCAATTCTTCAATGTACTAGCGACCACACCAAATGTGCTCTATTTCGGGCCCACAACCTCTACTTTGAACCGGAGCGTAATAATTTTTTCATACAACCCATGGTTCTCTCTCAAAACGAAAAATAGTCATTCTCTGGTTCAAAGAATGGTCATAGTTTTTTGAACACATATTTATTCCAAATGTGAACCACATCATCGTGTTTAGCGCGTCAAAATACATAAGAATACACCAAAATTAGAACTTGCTGAAATTCGAACAAAAATCGTCGATTTTTCTCCTTAAGTGCCTGAACTAGTTAATTGAATACTCAATAATCTATTCTTTGCTTCACATTCCAACTTGGTTGAATGACTGAAATATTCAATGACTTAATTCAATATCTCTGTGCTAAATGTCCAATATACTATTCTAATATTATGTTTGAAATAATTCTATCCATTAAACTTAATGATCTGTTAGATAACAATCAGAATGTGTTCTTTTGAGGTGAATTTTATTTGTAAAAATCTATGGCAGGTGAAGATGATACTACAAAATATCATATATAAAAATTCTCGGGAAAATAGGTCACACTGACACTTTGTTTTAAATTTTCGTGTTTCTGTTCGTTTCGGCGACGTGGACATTTTAATTGAAATTGGTGCGATAAGGACGCTTTCTGTAATACAATTAGTTTTAAGTAATCAAGTTTCAGACATAATAAGTCTTCTGATGATGGTCGTAAGACCGAAACGTACGTGAAGACGAGAATTTAAAACAAAGTGTTAGTGTGACCTATTTCCGGAGAATTTTTATATATAATTCATACTGGGTCAAGAATCTTTATTACTACAAAATATCTGAATTTGTGTTTAATTATTCATTGAATATAGTCGCTATAATAAAATTTATGCGTACAAAGTGGAAGGTTTTGTGTGTATACAGGTAGCTCGTCATATTTCGTGGAATGAAATCAGCTTCGTTAAATGTTTGAAATGTTTAGTATGAAGCTTTTTCCTGAGGAAACACTCATTATTCCATATTATATCATGATAATAACATTCCTGTTTTCAGATCATTTCATAAGCTGTGGTGAAGATACTCTTCAACAAATTTCTGATGAGACTTTTCTCGATTACACGATGAATTTCTTGGTTAACATTATTAACTTTTAGTACATTTTGCAGAGACAATAGGTTTTATGTAATAATGCCTTATTTGTGGTGAACCCTTATCTCTCAGAAAACGAAGAGTTACGTTGATAATTCGTTTCTATACTCGGAATCAATCTAGATTCATTATCATCTAAAATGTAAAATATTCTTTCTGATTGATATTGCTTTCGTGATGGAAATAATCGATTCTGATTGAAATCGATTATCTAAGTTTTGTTGTAAACTAGCTCCGACATATCCACTTGTTCCGAATTGAAACTAATCATAAAAAGATTCGATTATAAAATGTAAGTAGCTGAATCTACTCGGTCGGTAGATGCCGGTAAAAATTCCAATATACTGTCACCACAGTGAAAAAAATATGACACAATTATCCTGGAGCCATGTTTTCAGTAAGCCTTCTCCAGATTAAGCAATGAATACATTCCTAGGCCCTCTACTGATTGCAATAGAAGAGTGCACAGTTTATTTGGAATTGTAATAAACATTGGAATACCAAAACTTATTTCAGCTCATAACCAACGAAAAATCGTCTGTTGGACGCATTTTGAGAGATCACTCCTATCCTAGATTTCAAATCTCTACGTATTACAGTTTGGGGCATCTCATGATGGTCACTGGGTCAGTGAGTGAGTGAGTGTGGACACTACTCAGCTTCATGATATTTATATAGATAACTGTGAGATAATAGGACTTCTGAAATGTTCCGAAACAAGGAGAATTTACAGCACAAAGCAATTCGGTTATTGTCTGAAAAATATTATGAGACACTCAATTTCTCCTGCGAAGAGATTGTTGTTGAATATCAGATGTTGTCGATGCGGGTGGTGATATTTTGGTACAGAAACGGCCGCCGGATGGAAATGGCAGTAACTTAACTTCATAAATAAAAGGAATGTTTTCTATTTGCGAGTGTACAATTCAATATTGGTTAAGACAGTTATTCGAAATTATTATATAAGATGTATTTCGATGTAACAGGGAAATGATTATGTTTTCAATAAAAATATAAAACAACAGTGGAATAAATATTCAGGAATGAGTTCCGCCCCCGTTATTGAGTATTCAATTGTTTTCCTGGTGGGGTACACACTGATTCTAATGACCAATGTCGGCTTGCGGTATATCATCCTAATCATCTTGTATATGAAGCCGAAGAGCATCTACATCATCTGTGGAATGAGGTAAATTATCCAGTGTGATACCCATCATATCCCAGAGATGTTCGATTGGTGAGAAATCGGGGCAGCCTGCAGTCATACAAGCACATGTATATGAGCTTGTTCCAAAAAATATGTCGTGAGTCTTGTCTTGTGAGGACAGGCGTTAGCTTGTTGAGAAATTGGTACCCCGAAGATAAGACATTTCAACTGATTCCATTCAAATTGCCTCGAAGGAAAACTGAAGAAGACCTACTAGCAAAACATATTGCACACCAAACAATGACAGAACGTATAAGGATATTATGGCGTTCAATTTCCAGTTGTAATTTTCTCCGTTCCACATGGGAAAGTCTCACCCTTCTTTGTCCATCATGAATTCACAAACGGAATGGATACTCGTCACTAAAAACCAATTTATGAGATTCCTTGTACCAACTAATATTCGTTCATTCCAGCTTGCGGGATGATGAATTGAAATAAGAGAGGTAAGCATAGAAACGGTTGGTAAGTACGAAGTCTATGAGATCGTTCTAATGTTTCCTTACTCCAAAAATTCTTCACCATCCGTGGAAAATCGGTATCTTACCTCCAACATCCTCAGATGACTTTCATCACGATCTGTAATCCTGATCAGCGGCGATGCCCATCAACACCTTCTCCAGACCACCTGACCAATATCTCAAAACACTTATCACGTTACGGTCCGTGTTTTGTCGGGCAATTGAGCTTGTGACACTGTTTTGTTTTGATTGAAGACTGTTTACAAACTTAACTCTTGCTCTGCGATGCAAGAGGTTTTGTAACACTATCGAAGACTTAGAGTTAAACATAATTAACTATTGAATTTATTCGAGTTTTGGTTCTCTGTGAAGTAGTGTATACTCACCTAAATTGTGGTAGTATTGTTATAGTGTTGAGTTATGAGAAAGGGTAAGTCTTCTCACGAAGCATACTTATTTTTACAAATTCCTTTGGACTGATGTTTTACTAATATTATTCGAATAATCCGCTTTAAAAGATATTGTGATTACCGCTTGTTAACTGTTTTGCCTGTGGAGTATTGACAATAGTATTTTTGTTTCTTGTTAATATTTTGAGCGCTCGACTGGTATTCAACAAGACTTTGGGTCTGGAGGTGACCCTCGCGTTTTGGGGTCCATTGCACTCATCAATACAGAGTGTTATTGTCAAGTCATCTAGATCAGAGGTTGCTGTATCAATCTCATGTTTCATGTATTGTTCAGGTAGCATGTTTGCTACGTTATTGAATGAGTACTGTATTACTCCAAATATAACTCGAAATATTTGCTTAGGCATTCTAGATGCGTGTTATCTGTATAATGCCCATCGCACCTTCATTGTCAGTGCATTGTCATCACTGGGACAGTACGACAAGTTGAGAAGTTTGTTGTTTATAATAACCGGATTAATGATTATGATTGAGCATATATGAAGTAATTATGGTAATGCAACAACACAATATTCACAGTTTTAAGAATTTTACTGAGTCAATGCACTTATGTCTAACTTTAGTCGAGTAACTGTACCACCGACCATACTGAAACAAAAGTCGCCCAATCATCCAGTTGTTTTTGCGAAGTGGTTATCTTATCAACATTTTGGTTAAATATTATTTTACTATGTATCATTATTATCCTCTTTTATTATTTAAATGGGGTTGGTTGATATTATAGATAATCTATAGATAGATAGATAGAATTTATCATCTTAAGAGCTGTGAACATACATAATATCACAAATAATCGTGAGGTTTAAAATTCATTAAAATTGTTAATATAATAAATAGATAAAAATGATACTCAAAAAATTATAAAACACATACAAAATTTTGTGTTCTATTTCACATCAACTTAGAAATTCATGTACATTATGGATACATCTCTCAGCTAAATCACGCATCAGACTGGTTTTAAATTGACCTTATCTCCACAGGCAAGCTGTTGAATATAGATCTTATGCTGCAATAGGGTGATTTTCTATATTTGGCTAACCTATAGTTTTTTATATACATGTGGTTTGCATGTCTTGTTGCATGATCATGTACACTGGCGGCAAATTGAAAATGCTCTTTATTTTCAAAGGCACAAATGGCAATTTCATATATGTAATAGACGGTAGTGTTAATATTTCATATTTTATGAAGGTGGGTTTGCAGGTTTCTCTATAGTCCATATTGAATATTATTCCAAATATTCTCTTTTGCAGAACAAATAATTTTTGAGCTTCTGTGACAGCTCCCCACGTGGTTATATTCAGTGGCGGCTCGTGAACTTTTTAATAGAGGAGGCTGGACATAAAACGTTCTTGTAAAAATATATTCTATTCAGCCAATAAATTTAACATTTGCACAGCGACCGTACCAGCCAGCTACTTCAGTGCCAAAATTAATTGTTGCCAAGCAAGAACCAACGTGGAGGTGTAGTTTCTCTTGGCAAAAAATTTTTTTGTTCGTTTTTTTTTTCTTTGGAGTTTTGATATTTTTTATTTTTTTTTTGAAATTTTTCATATTTTGTTTTTTTTATTATTTTTATAAACTTTTTTTTAACGGAATTCTACGGTCTTTAGTTTGCGAAAAATGATCAATAATATTATCATAAAATGTATCATTTTGTTTTAAGTGTTTTACTGAATCTTTTTCAATAGATATCAAACTAACACTGTATAAACGATTTTGGCTCATTGTATTTCGCATGTAAGTTTTAATTCGTTTGAGAGTAGAAAATGATCTCTCCACCGATGCCGACGTGACAGGAATGGTGACTGTCAAACAAAGTAGTTTATAAAACTGAGGTAAGACTTGTTGCAAATCATTATCTATCATATATTTTATCATATCGGCGTGAATGTCGTACTGGCCTGAAATATCTTTATCCGAGTAGGTAGGTATATAACCCATAATTCATTGTGCAGTGCTATTTTATCAAAAAATTTATATTTTAGAACTAAGTTATCTAAAAGTGTATTGGGAAACTCTTTTGAAAAAGATTCGAAAAATCTTCTATTCGTCAAGTCGAAAAATTTCAATTCATGTAAATCGGAAAACCGAATCTCAATTTGAACTTTAATAGTATCTAAGATTTCATAAAAAAAGTTGTTTATAATGTAGTTTCTTGTCTACCAAATTATATGTTTTCCTCCTTTAACAATATTCTGTTTACCGGTTAATTTAAACTTAATACTCGATGTAATATGTTCCTGCGATTTTTCATGTCTATCTATACCACGAGCTAAATTTTTCAATTCATCATAACCCGAGTGTCCCCAACATGAAGTTGTATCAGATGTAAATAGCAAGCAATGTAATTTATTGTGTATTTCGATTTTGAAACATACCTGTCATCGTCACCACTAATCCTTTCAAATCTGGTAAAGGCCGTTTATTTTTAACAAAACACATTTCTATCATATGTTAATCCACTAAATGGATTTCCTAACAACCCAGCAACTAAGTCACTCATCATTTTAACGTTCACCGATTAGATAAATTATAACTTAACTACTTAACCTTACTTCGCCTCGCGGTACAAATTACAAAACCAAGAACTAACGGAACACGACACGTGTGGCATTCTTCTAGCGGAAGGGCGGTAGCAAGTAATCGTATTTCATTCGACCGACGATTCCATACGAGAGGCTAGCTTCCATAGGATGTTGCCATATTCGCTCTTTTACCCTATCTAGCAATTGAACTGCTTGGAAAACGGCAACTGTGTTGCCCACACGTATTTAGCGTTTGAGATATATAGAGAATCTAGCCTCTGGCCACTGTTGCCAGATTAAAAATAACTACTGAGAACGGGGAATTAATTGTAAAATTTAAAGAATTATCAGAGAAACAGGAAATAAAATGGAGAATGATCATTAAGATAAATTGGTGAGGAGGCTGAGCCTCCTTAGCCTCCTTCGAGGAGCCGCCACGGGTTATATTATAACACATTATTGAATGATTAAGAGCATAATAACATGAAATCATATTGTTTAATTCACGCTTTAAGTTTATAATTGCAAATACGTTCGAATTTAGTCTTGCGCATACATAGTTTATCTGTGGTATCCATGATAAATTAGCGTCCAGAAAAGTGCCAAGACACTTGAATTCTGAAACAGTCCTTATCTCATTTGAGTCGATATATAAGTTAAGATTAAGGTGTTTAGTTTCCATGGAAGTGTCGGAAAAAACCAAATCAGTATTCACAGTTATGGAATTTTTGTAACATCATTGCTTAAATTGATCTAGAAGCAAATTTGCCTTTACTTCTAGTTCATTGTAATTATTCGCTTTGATGATTACTGCGCCATCATCCACATACATGAATGGTAGACACTCCTTTAGATGGTCAGGCAGGTCATTCACAAAAATCAGAAAAAGAAGTGGACCTAATATTGATCCTTGACCTACTCCTCTAATAGACACGACTGCTGTTTTTCTGAGGAAACAGTAATTTTCTTGTTTTTCAAGTATGATTCTAGCCATGAATACGTTTCCTCCATCAGGCCTATACGTTTTAGTTTTGACAGCAAGAAATGAGTGCAGACCGTATCAAATGCCGCCGTCAAATCAAAAATATTACCAATATCTTATACCTACTCCAGTTCCAACATTTCATAAATATTTTGTACAATCTCTATATCCGCCGTTTCGGTTGATCTTGATCTTGATATACTTAAGTCATGCTTAATTACAAATCAAATCAGTGTCAAGAATTTCTTTTTTTCAAAAACCTATTCAAATCGTGCACTTCCTCATACGGAAGTAGAAAAATGACGAGGTAATTTGAAATTTTTCTCTAAAACATTAAACTTTTTTTTTGTATAGAAGTATACGATTTGAGAATTCCAAATGAATTGCTTAACTCATACTGATTGAATTTGTTTTCATTCAATCAGTATAATACGATATTATCAAAACAGAGTTTTCAATGTCGGAATATAAAATGCTACAATTCATCTGTAAGATTAATAGCTTCTTAAGACAGATTTTCAAAAGTGATAGACTGTTTCAATAAACTGATATTCACAAGTAACGAATGAAGCTTAATTTTCACTAATTCAATAACTAAATGTAACTAGATTCGCTAATACCGCATCTTCTTCAAACAGTACAAACAGATATAAAGTAGGTACCGCAATACCTACTCCAGTACATTTTAATCAGTTTGAAGAAGCCAGCTATCTGCATTTATTCATTAAGTCAGTGAAAATGGAAATTTCAATAGTTATTTCATACGAGCTTATAATGGAGATCATTATAGTTCAGGAGCTAGAGCGATATGGTGGGCCTGAATGAATACACCTTGGTACTACTGCATATTGGTGGAGAAAGGCCCAATGCACAATGGCTCTCACATGCCGAATCGTGTATTGTCAGGTATTTCCAAGCTAAAGCCAACTCAAATTTTGAACTTTTTGATTTCACGAGTCCTTTTTGGGAGTTGTTGTATATTGAATAGCATGTAATTTTCATACATTTGCACCTAGTGCCAATTTTTTTATCGAGGCAATTTCTTGGAGCTGACCAGTTAATTCAGTAGGCTGAATGGAATGCACGAACACAATTTCTAACCTGGTGGAAAATGTTGATTATTTATGCCAGTTGTTGAAAAAAACATGCCAAGGTTTTTTATCTGGGCATTTCCGAGTAATTGGCCATTATTTGAAACAGATATGGACTTTTTGACTACATTACGGCTAAAACGGGTGCATTGCAAAACAAAATATCCTCTCACCGCGTCAAATAGGTTAATTTGGTGTCTAAGAATAATCAATATGAGTGACAATGTTCTTTTCCCAATATAACCCCTCCCTCAACTCCAAAAACCTCCCCCAAAAAAATCAGTAATTATTATATCAAATCAAATTTATTGATATCAAAAATATGGATTGTTTTTAGGGGAGTTGAGGGAGAAGTTGTATTGAGAAAAAACTTTGGCAGTCATATTGGTTATTCTTTGACACCAAATTAACGTATTTGACACGATGCCGAATTATTTTTTGTTTTGTGAAGTGGTCACAAAGTCTACCTTTGGTTCAAATAATGAGCAATTACTCGAAAATGCCTAATAAAAAACTTCGGCATGTGTTTTTTCAACAGCTGGGAACAACAACAAACATTTTCTATCAGGTCAGAAACTGTGGTCGTGCATTTCATTCAGCCTACTAAATTAACTGGCCAGCTCCAAGAAATTGCCTCGATGAAAAACCTTGGCACATGTGCAAATGTATAAGAATAACATGCTTTTCAATATATACATCAAATCCGAAAAAGGGTTCGTACAATAAAAAAGTCCAAAATTGAAGGTGGTTGTAGCTTGGAAACGCCTGACAATACACGATTCGGCCTGTGAGAGCTATTGTACATTAAACCTTTCTCCACCAATATACAGTAGTGCCAAGGTGTATTCATTCAGGCTCACCATATCGCTCTAGCTCCCAGACTATCACGTAATGGCTAAATGTGTTGTGAATTGAGTACATTTTACACATATTTATATCTGGTACATTTGTAGATGCTGCAACTATTACAGAAGATAAAGTCTTCAATACTGAAAAGTAAATGATTCTCAACATGTTGCATTGACTATTTTTCTCTGCAGTTTGTATAAATCAATAAATTCATCTAAAATAATAATTTGCGAAGCCAAATTAGTGTGCAAACTGTAAAATGACCGATAAATGAACTGTAAAAAGAATCAACTGAATATTTACATGAATATGAAATGTGAGTTAGTGTCAAGGCTGTTTAGAATCATGTTTTATACAACATTGTTACTTCTTTCGTAATAAGGTTTAACAATGAAACGGCGTCAATAAACGTAAATGAATTAGAAAAGCAAAGAGTGAGTGTGATACAATCCGGAAATATTAATATTTCGAATGCAAGTATGAACAATATAATACATCAGGGCATGGAATAATTTCAGTTCTGGTTTCGGTAATCATTCTGATTTGATCATATAATTTGTGCGCAAATCCATCAGGAAAGCCTTCAATTTCTATTATATAGATTCGAGCATTAGAAATAAGAATCATTATAGGCCTAATGACCTCAATTATGGTCTTTATAACTTCTGTCTTCTACCACTCAGTCATCAAAAAGTGTGAAAAATAATATTCGATTCCTTTCAAATGAAGATGGATGAGATTTATCATTTACATATGCATTTTACAAGATGGTTGAAAATCAAAATTCAGTAGTTATGTTACCTCACATCTAAAAATAACTCGACGATTTTAATGAAAACAATGATAAATATCATGATCAAATCCAGTTGAATTCGCTATATTTGTTCAGTTTCAACTCAAGCACAACGCAATAAAAATTCCTCATTCCTAATTTGAAATACGAGTATACGAAACCAACTATCTTCTCCAACAAATAAATAAACAGGAAATGTAAGATATATATCAAATCGAATTGAGAAGTCAAGAATGAAGTTCTGCTATATTGCATTGTGAATTGTAATTCATTTATGATATGAGAAAAACTCCATTCCTTCGTTTCATTCAATAACTTCATTGAAACATTTCCAACCTGCTATCATGTTCTCAATGTTCACAAGACATGAGTTTGAAAGGAACAAGAATTCTTACAGGCATATATGGTGCTCTCCTAAATAGTGCGGTAATCATGGCATCAATTTTAGTTCAAATCATCAACTCCTACTCCATCGTTTGACAATATATACTCCATTTGTACATTTGTTGCCGATAATAACGATGCATAGCCTAGAGTAAATAATTAAGTAAGGAAGTTTATCAGCATGCTTCACGAAGTATACATTCATCAGAAAGATCACACGATCAAAATTTAGAAATCATAATTGATGAAGGGATAATTAGAACATTTTCCTCTCAACAGTATACGATGAGTCTTGAAGATTACATAATTAGAAAGTACTGAATACATCTGAGGCTGCTATTAGTAAATTGAAAATTTGAAAATTCTCCAGAATCATAGAATGGATTACAAATAGAAATATCTTCAGTTTGTTCCGTAAATTATGCTAACGGTGCTGAAATGGGGGCATATAATAACTCGTGTATATCGTATATTAGGCAAACAGTTGAGTACATTTGGGATAAGGAAGATATTTCCAGAAATTCCTCTAGCAGTGCTATTGATACATTCTTCCTAGCCTAGGCAGGGATCTAAGGTGACTTCAAAAAACATCACACTATCCGGGTTGTCAAAAGTTAATTCTCTATGCGTAAACAGCAAGTTTAATGCTTAATCCGTTTAGGTCAAATCAGTTCTAAGCTCATGAGACTCCATTGCATCAGGTTCAATGTCGCCGCTTCTAATCATACTGGTCTCATCAGCAAATAAAAGAAAATCAGCGACACCCACTATCCGGACTAGGTAATCTATAAAAATTATAGAATAGGTACACCGATAATGACATCAGCATTTTTTTATGGAAGAACTTGATTGGAAAAAAGCTAATTAAATCAAAATTATAACCTTCAAGCTGTGCAATATAAATGAGGAATGACACGCACTCGAAAGCTTTGTCAGATCATAGCAGAAGGTTCTCACAATGAAGCCTTTTACATTTCGTTTCCGATTAGCTCTATGATTATATGAAGTGAAGTTTGAAGTAATGTTCATTTGAAAATAATTTTTACAGGTTATTCAATCATTATCTTCAGATGTTATCGATTCTAAGATTTACTAGGTGCATAACCTTTATATAAATGACATAAAATATTTATCCACACAGTAATTTCTAATTGTGAATACAAATCTACAATTCATTATTCAATGATTACTGGAAGCAGTAAAAGATTTCTCCAGCTGTTGCCTCTTTTGAATTATCACTAAGCTCACATTTGCTCAGAAAGTTATATCCATTCCCAATTATTTCCACATAAAACAGCTTAATGACAGAATAATGAAAAAAAATTATTACATTATGTTATTATATACTGATCATCAATGTTCCCCGGAGGAGAAGTGTTTTCCTTTCAATCGACAAACAATCACCACTGAGCGAAATAGAAATTAGAATCTCAGACAATCTTAGTTCCCGAATCATTTCCTTTTCATAGAAGCACGCCTACAAGCCGACCTTTCTTTCCATCAAAGTCAGTGTCGACTTGCCATGAAGATGCTCCCACCGATGATTGGCATACGGTATGTAGTCGTGTTTCCTTGATGCGGAATCGATCCGATACCGACACTGAAACTGAATATCCGGCTTAATATAAATAACTCAACATTCGAATGAGGATTAATGTGTCCTAGGCTTATGAACGTAACTAGCGAAGGGTATTCAACATTTCTTGATCGACCGTACTGTACAAGCACCAGATTTTTCCATTGAATATGGATCATTCATTCTGATATTCCGTTCAACCTGGAGATGTCACGAGGCATTATAAAGGCATAAGGCAACACTAGAATCAGATAACAACTAATCCAAGATCAGATAATAATCGGTAATAGGTAATTGGAAATCAGATACTATCAAATATTTCTAGTTACAGATCAAATATTTCGAAGAAGTTATAAGGAACAAATGAAATTCGATAAAGAAAGGTGAATGTGAGCTGAGATAAATTACTTGTTTGATCTAATAGTCAGAACCTCAATCCTAGAAGCTGTAAAAAGGATTTGAACAATTTTACAATTCCAAACCTAATGAAAAAACGGTACTTATTATTGCCTAAAGATTATCAATCCCGAAAGAACGACATCTTCTGTGAATCTATGTAGAATGATAGCACACCGCGATGATTGTACAGTTGCCGCTATTATAACAAAGGTGTCAGGGCCTGACTCATCCGGACTTACTTATTAAAATTGATTACCAATTCAAATAAACCTGAAATTGAACTCCGCAACGGATTTCACACCGTCACGAGTACAATAGAATCCATGAGGATTCTCACACTGAATCTGTTGACAAAATGTCAGAATATAAAAATATCTATCGTTCATGGGCTTTTGTGGTTGCAGATAGATATTTGTTATATATATTTGTCAATATATCGCAGAATAAAGAATTAAATATATGATAAAGGAGTGCTGAATGAAATTAATCAATATTAAATCAAACTTGTAATAAAGATTCTTGACCCAGGTATGAATTATATATAAATTCTCGGGAAATAGGTCAGAATGCTTTATTTTTTTCTTGTCTTTACGTACGTTTCGGTCTCACGACCATCATCAGAAGACTTATTATGTCTAAAACTTGATTACTTAAAACTAATTGTATTACACAAAGCGTCCTAATCTCACCAATTTCAATTAAGATGCTCACGTCGCCGAAACGAACAGAAACACGAATAAACGAAATTGTAAACCTTAATGCTATAGTACAATTATCAAAAATCCACTTCTAGGGAGAATTCTTAATAAATGCGTATTCATGTCGACACAGAAAGTGATAGACTAGAGACGAGACTAATAAAATATAATTTTTAAGTATGCACTTTCAAACCAGATGTTAGATTTACGAATTAATAGAAAAAGGTTTGTCAGGGACTGGAGATATACTTGCCATTCTACCTGAAATATATACTATTAACATTATAACGAGGCATGTAGGAATTAGCGAGAGATATTATTTGATTAGGTTTGTATAGATATGACTTAGATTATGAGTATCTGTCCTATGATTTACAGATTTGGAGTCACGTTTTATGTTGGAGATGATTCACATAAAACGTTACTCCAAATCTGTAAATCATAGGACATATACTCAAAATCTAAGTCATATCTATACAAACCTAATCAAATAATATCTCTCGCTAATTCCTACATGCCTCGTTATAATGTTAATAGTATATATTTCAGGTAGAATGGCAAGTATATCTCCAGTCCCTGAGAAACCTTTTTCTATTAACTCGTAAATCTAACATCTGGTTTGAAAGTGCATACTTAAAAATTATATTTTATTAGTCTCGTCTCTAGTCTATCACTTTCTGTGTCGACATGAATACGCATTTATTAAGAATTCTCCCTAGAAGTGGATTTTTGATAATTGTACTATAGCATTAAGGTTTACAATTTCGTTTAATCGTGTTTCTGTTCGTTTCGGCGACGTGAGCATTTTAATTGAAATTGGTGCGATTAGGACGCTTTATGTAATACAATTAGTTTTAAGTAATCAAGTTTTAGACATAATAAGTCTTCTGATGATGGTCGTGAGACCGAAACGTAAGTAAAGACAAGAAAAATATGAAGCATAAGTGTTACTGTGACCTATTTCCCGAGAATTTATATATAATTGAATCAAACTTGAAAATCTAAAAAAAAAATTAAATAAATTAGTAGTAGGTAGTTTGTTTATTCATTCAGTAACTAATGCTATTCCTACTGCGTCTTAGACGGTCATAAAATATCATGTAACTTACATCTAGCTCTAATATTAATACAGTGCAAATAGTATAGGGTAGAATATTCATTGATATGTGTTTTTACATGTATTAGGCGATAGTTGATGTAAATGCCTGGTGGAAACAGAACTCTCAGATCCTTGAAGGTGTGTTCCAATCTTAAGGCCGGTGAGGTGAGTTTTGTATAACACTAATTGCTTTATGCTGAATCTTGAAAGCAATTGGCATATTTGAAGATTGAACCCAGACTAAAATAATGCAATCAAATTTCGAATGTATCATAGCGTAATAGGCTGATAGCAGTACATTAGCGGATACAACTTTGTTTATGTTTTCAACCCATAAAGCACTTCAGCAACTACTTAACTATCTCGATCATCAAGTTTTCTCCATGTCAATCCTTCATCTATAGTAATAATCCAAGAAATGTGGCATATTCACAAATACTGAAGTTCATTATTTGCCTTCAAAGGAAAAATGCAAGGTTAGAGTACGTTCAACATTCATGTTCAATTTAGTGTGTATAAACCAGTTCAGCAACTCTCCACCAGTTAATACTGGAAATTTATAAAGTCGATATTAATTCTGGATGCGATTGTATGATTTGCATAGAAGACTACTTTACAGTCAGGAACTAGGTAGTAAAGGTATGTCATTGAGATATGAGAAGACGAATGTGTGCCCAAGTATTACCTTGAGGTATCCCTAAGGTAATTGATAATATGGACGAGTAAGTAGGATGCAAGTGAACATATCATTTTCCATCAGATATATACAATCGAATTAAAGACAAGGATTTTCAGAAAATTTATAGCCGTTCAATTATCACTATCAGTAGTTGTACTGTGGAAAGCCTCTGTGAGGTCTCAAAAATATCACATTTTCCGACCTCCACTATTATAAATCACCCCGCAGAGATGAACAGTCCGCAAGGCAAGCCAAAAAGGCCAAATTCTTTGGACTGGAGGCTAGCTACAGAGATAACAAGGCCAAACAGAATTAGATGAACTATAAATGAATTATAAGGTTACAAATCTCCTGGAGAGGATGGATTATACCCCATTCTACTCCAAAAGCAGCAGTAAATTCTAACTTCGTTCCTATGTAGAATATTCAAGGCCTATAAGCTTTCGACACATACGTACTGAGTGACAAGAAGGGCGAGTCATTCATATACCCAAGGTGGATAGACAAAATAACATGACGCCCAAGTCATACCGACCAATCACTCAAGTGTCCTTCCTGCTTGAAACACTGTAAAGACTGATAGACAGATTCATAAGAGAAGGACAAACACCCTCAACAAAGTATAATACTTGTATCAGCTTTGTAAATCAACAGATTTGGCACCGGATGATCTTAACAGGCTACTAACAAAATACGCCGAGGATGAAGAGATAGCCATGGCGATGTTTGTCGACATCGTGGTTGCCTTCAACAATCCATTAACAAAGTCAATCACCAAGACTCTAGAACGAAAAGGGGTTCCATCCCTCCTATGCCAGTGTATGAACACTAGTCTGGAAAAAAGGGGTTATCATATCACCAATCGGCGAAACCACAGTCACAGCTAGAGCTAGTTAGGGATGCCGAGAAGGAGTTATCTTTCCTCCTGTGGTCTATCCTGGTGGATGAACTATTGATGAGGCTAGCATCCAGAAGCATCCACTGCTTAGAGTATGCCGACAACCTTGCAAGTATTGCAGTAGACAAAATCGCAAGAACAGTATTGGAACTCACACAAACGGCTCTTGACATAATAAACAAGTGGTGCTAAGAGGAGGTATTTACCGTTAATCCTATTAAAACCGATATAGATCTCTTTTTCATAAAGAAAGTACTAAAAATACTCAAGTCACCAGTTCTGGATGGGGTAGAAAAACCAATTGCACAAGAGGCAAACTACTAGTTATTTTTGATCACAAGCAGGACATGGAATCAACACCTACAGAAAACAATCCAAAAGAGTACGATAATCCTCAAAAACTGGGGGTTGAAACCAAAATTAATCACATGGTTATACATCAGGGTCATTGAATCCTCGATAGCATATGGCTCGGTGGTATGGGGGTCAAAGACTCAGCAGGCTGAAGCGATCAGAAGGCTAAGGAGCATTAAAAAAACAGTATCTTTAGAAGTTTTGCTGAATGTACCGCCACTTCCGTTTACATACAAGGATAAATCAGGTCAGTCATCAGTACACTGGCCAAAGGGCAAGCGCACATAAGCAAATTATGGTAAGATGTACAACGAGCTATATGATGAGTTGGGAGCCGATCCCATAATGAAGATGCCGTCGAATGAGATGCTTCTCAACTATAGCTTCGAGAAAAACTTCAGAACAATCATAACAGGCAGTGAGGCTTGGAATGGAAGACCTCCAATGAATGCAGAAATGACCTGTTACACAGACGGCTCAAAAATCGAGGAAGGTCCAGGAGCAGGAATATATTATTCTAGTGAAAGACAATAATCTCACCGAGCCTGGTCAGACACGTGACAATATTCCAGGTAGAAGTTACTGCAATACATTACTGTGCCGAAGAGCTATTGAAGCAAACTTCAAGGGAAAAACCATCGCCATATACTCTGTCAGCCAAGCGGCTATAAAAGCATCCAGTTCCTCACAGGTCAATTCCAAATTTGTCTGGGACTGCTCAGAAACCCTACAAGAGTTGGGCAGTCGGAACATAATATCTTCAGCCTTAGCACCAGGCCACAAAGGCTACAAAAAGCTAAAAAGCGACTGATTCACTGGCCCGAGAAGGAGCACGTAGGGCTCTTATTGGTCCAGAACTCTTCTGTGGTATAGCGAAACCATGATATGAATTATACAACAGTACTTGGTTGGTGAAATAAGTCGCCGAGAATGAGATAGGCCATAAAATAACCATCGCCAACATCCATGGAGTACCTACTAAGCTAGGATAGTAGATCAAATAGAATCATGGTTGGGCTCCTGATAGGGCGTTGTAGAGTCAACAAACACATGAACAACATCGGACTGACAGATACAACCCTATGTAGGTTCTGCCCAGAAGACGAGGAGACTTCAGTGGACATACTATGCTACTGGGCAGGCCTAACAAGGCTAAGGTTCTCAACGACAGGAAAAAGAAAACCACAACCCTCCTACTATATGGAGAACCTGAGGTTTGGCCAATGGAGTCTGATAATTAAGACGGCTCTAGACAGGAAAATCTAACTAACAAGAGAGCATATACAATAGATCTGCAAAGATCGCAGTGGAGGGGCTCCTAGTCCATAAGCACCATACAAATCTACTCTTGAGGTATCCCTAAGATAATTGATTCGTGGAATGCAAGTAAACAGCTTGATTTCCATCAGATAAGTTCAATTGAATCAAAGACAAGGATTTTCTGGAAATTTATTACCGTTCAATTATTACTGTCAGTAGTAATGCCTTTGTAAGGTCACAAAAAATTCAGCCGAGATGATCACCATTATCAAATGCTTTACAAATTAGTTCAGTAACAGTCAAAAGGGCTAATGTTGTGGATTTGTTTTGTCTGAATCAAAATTGTGCTTAAGATATCGATCTGAAATAAATTAGTTTTGAACCTTTTTTATATTACGATAATTCCAAATATTTTGAAAATGTGCCAGGGTAAATGCATGAGTTAAAAAGTTGTATACAATTTCTAATGAGAGATACACTAAATAATTTTCATATTAAAGTTATTTATTGCAACAGTTAGATTTGTTGAATTTAGAAATGTCATATTTTACTATGTGAAAAGAGATTCATTGAAAGTAGAAAAGTGGATGATCAGATGGTACTATAGTCAATTCTCCTTAACTCGAATTTCCATTTGTCATCTCAAACAGTTCGTGTTGAAGAAAGTTCAACTAATAGGGAGTGTTGATTGACACATGATTAAAAGTTACGTATATCAATGGAAATGAGTTTTTCATGTTCACGAATTCGGGAAACGTTGGCCCATGCATGCAAATAATAACACATTTTGGAGATTCATTAATTATTTAGTTGAGTAATTATACGCACATTATGTTCATAGAAGGTGTATAATATTATATAGATTGAATTGTTTCTGGATAAGTTGGCGGCAGTCTACAGTGCACGGCGATGACGCAAACTTTTCAGAAATAATCGCAAGCCAGATGTTATTTTATGTTCGAATTGGGAGATAGTAAATCACAGGTTCTTTGATGTTATGAGAAAGGCTAATTGGTCTGATTTGAAGAGACTTTGACTTTGCTAATTCAACGCATGCAGTAATGAATGTATCTAGTTCATATTGATAGTGCTGCGGCTGTCGAGATTGTTGGAGGAAAATTCGCCATATAGAAAAGTCGACTTAGAGAGATATGACTTTTTACAGGATTGTTGCTGACATCTGATGGGGGGATTTTAGATAGATATAAGTCAATGTTAGCTAGTACGTATTGATAGAATATATTTTAGGATAATTTGGTTCCGTTATTTGTATATTAAGAGGTGTAACGTGTCTTTTTCCTGTTTCAGATTGTCGTCGAACCAATAGGATGTAACTATATTTCAATATATATCATTGATTTTTTTTGAAAACTGTAGTAAACGCAGTCAATATTGTCGAAAACCTGTCAAAATTCCAATTCAATAAGGAATTATCATTAGGAAATCCCCGATGAATTTGTTGATTACCTTCATTCAGAAGAAACAAACAAGATGTCGAGAATAGATAAATAGAATGTTTATTGACCATACGCAACAATTTTTATGGTATGTCACATGATCATATTTGTATATTAATGTTATAATATATTATATATTCCTGATGGAAAATTTATTTGCGATTGAGTAGTTCCGTGAATCTTATTTTCACATTGCAAAAGATGATTGCGATTATTAGAGATAGATTGCTACGCAGTGGCCTCTTGATACATATTCATATACTCAAAACGTTATGGTATTATAATTTCGATTATTCGTTCCGGCGACGTGGGCATTTCTAATTGAAATTGATGCGATAAGGACGCTTTGTGTTTGATACAATTAGTTTTAAGAAATCACGTTCTAGACAGTCTTAGTCCTCTCATGATGGACAGGAGACCGGAACGTAGGTAAAGATGAAAATAATATGCATATGTATTCGGTCACGAGAGTTTGCATATAATTCATACCTTGGTAGAAAATCATTATTTAAGTAAGTATTCCATGAATAATTTTGTTCTATGTATGTTGATGATACTGTCAGATAATTGGTTGAATATTTGGCTTAAACTGTAGAAAGGAGAATATTGTTGTTTACTCTGTATGCATTTTGTTGAATGAATTTTATTGCGCTAGAAAACTTAATCCGTTAATTGAAGCTACACCTTCCCCTCGGTCGGTAAGTAGCTTCAAGTACCCAAGTCGTGTGCCCTTAGTGGCCTTTTTGAACCCAGAATGACTGCCTTCTACATCCGGTCTACAGTTCTTACAGGCTGGAATGATCTTCAAGTTAGAATGCAGCGAAACTCAAATACCGACAATCGGAACCACTGATACGATCTTGTGGCCTGGATATAGCGTGTGAAGCTGGACCACCAGATTTCCCTCCTATATTCTTTATCCATTCTGATGCTTTTCTATTTCTATTTTCTCCCATAAGTATTTGACATTCTTTGACATTCGCAATGCCAAATGCTGGTGTTAAATCGTAGAATAGTGGTACTATGATTTTGTACCAGTTTTCAGATAACGTGTGAATATTTTGAGCATCATATCCCCGTATGTCTATTTGCTTTGAAATCATCTTGTCTATAATAATGAATAGTTACTTCCAAGAAAATTAATTATTATTTTAGCAATACGGTTGCATAAAATTAAGTTATATCGAAATTAATGGCAAAATATCGATCGTATATGTAAGGTTCAAATACAAAACTGTCAAAGTATTCCTCTGTTACCTTAACAACTATGTTGTGCAAACACGCATCTTTTCCCATGTCGTCATTATTATTGTTGATATGAAACCATATATTAAATTAATAAGTTCAGAATATTTACGATCAGCGGTATTGACAAAATGAATGAATCATAATCTACGAATTATAATGCGATTGGAAGTCATTAGTTTATCAAAAATGAATCTGACGATGGTAAATTCATATAATTATTGAATAAAAGATCAATAAAATGGTTAATCCAATAACCAGTGTGGCCAGCATGTTGTTTTATAGAAACACATCAAGCCAACACCTGCTATGAATGTATTTGTAAATACTGAAAAAAACACCCACGTGGAATTAAATATATTATTGGTCAACAGCTACAAACTGTGAAACTTTTTCTCATGTAGAATTTGGAAAAATTAAAAGCTATCTTTCTTAAATTGACAACAGAGAATGTGATCGAAGCACAGATCAAAATCAGTGCAGTCCATTGAATCAAGTAATGTTACTGGTTCCATAGCTTTGAGAAACCCAGGAAAACTTCGTCGTACACGATGGGTACCACAGCCAACAAAATCTCAAGGCTTTACATCTCATCTAAATGCCCCTCGGAATCTCAGGGTATTTCAAATAATTACCCAGCAAACAGAGTGACGTTATATTAACGTCTTTGAGAGGTTCGTCAGTTCGGTTGACGTCATAACACTTCTTTTTGACGTCCTTCAAAGGCTCATTCATATATTGTTTTGTGTTAAAATTACGCAAATATATACATCACGAAAATGTACCATTATGGTTTCGAGTTAAACTCCAACCTGCTTATGCTCAATGTGCAAGACATATATTCAAATTAATCGAATCTTTTAGATTTTTACCGGTAAAATGTATTAAAAATGTTACATCCCGTAATTCAACGCAACGGGCTTTTTGTACATCTGGAAAATGTATTACTATCCCTGCTTACAGATGATGAACATAAATACAGAGGACTCGACAGTATTCGACATACCCTGAAGGTTCGCTCGACTTTCAAAAGCAGCAGAGGTACTTTTACAGTACTTGTTACGAATTTTGATGCGTGACTGAACCACTGATAACTGCAAACATGGGAATTAGCTTATTAAGTCCTCAGTTTTGATTCTTCATAGGTTACCAAATTTTCCATGCAACACATGCAGTTTAATAATGCGTTCGCCTTGTTACAAAGGACATGAAGCCCGCATTAAACGCAGGAGTACATTGCCGACGTTTGAAAATAAATCAGAATATTTTAAATATGGATAAATGAATTCATTTCAGGTATCCTACTACCATTACTTTCAAGTTTTGTTTTATTTTTTTAAATTATTTTTCATGTATATTAAATTTAAGCATAATAAAAAAAATTTTGTTCAATTTCCCTGAGTTGCAGTTCTTCAATGTAAAGAGAAGCTGAGATAATTATAGCAGCTGGGTTTAAAAAGTTAGACTTGATGAAAATTAGCTTTTGAACACACATTTTGAACCTGATAATGTCAAAATGGCGCTCCCAGTTCTTGCGTAATGATTTATGACTACCAAACGTACCTTTTTTGTAAATATGACACTATAAAAAAAAAATCCAAAATCAAATACGCGTTGATGAAAAAAACCTTTTTTCAAGCCTTTGACCTCCTTGAGGAACCTGAAGTTATCAAAATATTCCTTCCACCTTATGCATATTCTATTTTAAATATATAACACACCTTTTTAAAACCATGACATACAAAATGATCAATAAATCTCCCTACTGTTCATGGTATCGAGTGGAATAAAACTATACTTTTATTTCTAATTTTTTTGAATGAACATCATTGCATGATCAATCAGAGAATTCTGCTGATATGTTCAAAAGCAGAATCAGCTCCCGAAGTATAGTGGATAGAATATGTCAATATTGTCTTCATCAATTAGAAATTACCTAGTTTCACCAAAAGATCGACATGTCCAAGTTTTTCCAAGTCTTGATCATGTTTCTATACTTTTGACCTACTCAGTATAATGTAGCGCGTTTATCATTGAACTTCTCAACCAATGCGGGAACTTATCCGATAACCATACATTAACAATGATTGGAAATAATCACCACTTACCTTAAGTATTACACCGCTTCTATTTTATTCCAATAACACTAATTATTTGCAAACGAAATATACAAACTAACACATTCGTTGAATTATATCTGAGTCAATATCACTTATATTAAGGTAACACAACAACGAACTAGCACTAGGTAAGCAAACTAACTGAAGAGCAGAAATATAATATAACGTAATTATTATTATCGCTTGGCTTGAAACTTGATAACATCATCAGAAAAAAAAATTACCGTTTACGAAATGTGACGAGTACATTGTCTATGAGTGCGATAACTTCTAAAATGAATTTAACTTTTTTTTAAACTATTGTTTTGATAGTTTGAAAACGTTCATAATCGTTTCAATTGCTACGGTCAACGTTGACGAAGAACTTCATAAATAAGTCTCCAATTAATTAGCAATTGCGTCATTACGATCTGATATATCAGGAACAGACGAGCGTGGCGGCCAAGGATTACAAGACAAGCGTGTTACTGAATTCAGGATCGCGGTTAACTATTCGCGATACGCGCGAACACTAAAACAATTTCAAGTTTACCCCATTCTGAAATTTTGGCACATGCGCCATTTAGGAACAACACACTTGCGGATGGAAAAGTTTCTAATAATACTTGAGTATGCAATTATGTATGTATTTTGAATTGTAAATACTTATGAACGTTCGAGGAAGAAGTTTTACTTTCATTCAACTTTGATCTTAACCGTTAACAGTAACGCATAATAAAAAGAATCAGAACAATATTACCATCAATGTTCAACTACGGGACGTTCTTCTTCATATAGTATTCTTCATGAATCTTACACAGCGTATACTTATTGTACTTTAGTTCCTATTACACAGGGTTCGGAAAAATATACTACCCATTTTATTTCATTAATAACACAAAAACGATTCGGTTATTTCGAATGAAAATTTGTTTTAAATGGAGAAGTACGCTTTGGAAATTTCGCAAGATACATTCACAGTTTTCAAAATGGAGCGTTAGTCTACACAACATCATGTCTTTTGTGTTGAGAAATTGATTCAATTTAATTCAGTAATCGCTGTTCAAAGGTGTTTTCGTCATTTTAATGCCCGTCGCTATCCTCAGCGTAAGACTATTTTGGCTGGGAACAATAAATGGAGATTACTGGGATCCATTGTAGCCAAAAGGCAAGTGAAAGACCAACAACTGTTGATCTTTCACGTAACGAAGAAAGGGTAAGAAATGCAGCTATTATTAGTCTGCTGTTAAACATGCTCCCATCTTTGGGTTGAGTGATCTAAGCGCTAGAAGAAGGTTACAACTCATGAATTTTCATCCATATAATAGCTCAGGGAATAGATGATCGTGATAAGATTAACATACTTGAATTTTGTCGACTGTTTAATGATAATCAACAAGCATCGAAAACAACCATTTCGTGAGTAAGGAGGCACATTTTTATCTCAACGGCGATGTAAATAAGCAGAATTGCCGTTATTGGGCTCAAGAGAATCCGCAGGAGATTCATCAGCGACCTTTAACTTGCCCTAAAGTAACTGTGTGGTGTGACATTGCATCGTCTAGAATGACTGGGCCTTATAACTCCGAAGAGAATTGTCAGATGGTAAACGTTACCGCTGCGCGCTATGTTCTAATGCTGCAGAACTTCTTTTTACCTCAAATTGAAGAAGAAATAGGGCATTACCTACTGGTTTCCACAAGACGAGACAACAAGTCATACGGTGAGAATAAACATGGATATTTTAGGAGAAACCTTCCCAAACAGACTGATTCCAAGGAAGGGTACGATTCCATGGCCTGCAAGACCAACATATCTTGCAGCTCCGGATTATTTTCTCTGGGGCTATTTAAAGGTTAATGTGTTTGTTGATAACAATGGACTGTATTTGCTTTAGGTTGTAATTGATACTCTTTTTTATTTACATTTTTGAACATATTTCGTCTTGACAGTTTTCATCGGCGATATCTTTTTACATAATAATCAATACGTTGCATTGCAATGTACTCACTTGGAAAAGCATTATAATAAATACATAATAAAACTAAACTCTAGATTCCTAAACAGTGTCCATGAATGAACAGAGAAATTCAAGTGCTTCAAGATTTGAACTTAAATATTAGAAATGAAATATATGCTATCCCACGTCATGTCCTTCAAAACGTTATTCAAAAATTTGCAACTGAATTGAAAGAATGCATAAAGAACAATGGCGATCATTTACGAAGCACTATATTTGAATAATATGAACTACCATATTTCTAGTTTGAAAGTTACTATCAATTTGTTTTATTATTCAAGTTGATAAATTTTTATAATCTGTTTGAATTGGCTTATTCATTCTGCAGAACCCTGTATTTGGAATAAATATTATTCACTTCATAATTTTGTATCTTGTAAGGGTACAAATTACTCTTACTTGTGGATAAACTGTAAATTCTATTTTATCGCTTGGTTGCCGACAGCTACAGTGAAGACGGTCGTGAGCTATATTTTAGATTTTAAAATTTGGGCACCAGAGTATTTTAACCAACCAATAAAATTAAGTTACTCAACTAGGAGATTCAAACACTCAAATGTCCCCAGACTAAATCACCCTGAAAGTATACAAAAAATAAAAGACCTATACCCAGAATAATTGAAATTTACTGGTAATTGAAATACTATTGTTGATACAATTTATAACAGAACTTAATATTAATGAGTCATGAAGTGAATGAATTGAAATATGGATGAAGTTAAATTGCTTAAATCAAAATGAACAGTTAAATTTACACATATACAAGTACTGAAATGATTATTTCAAATGTTACATAAACCAAAAGTTGGGTAGCCTGACCTGGTGACTGCTGGGTAAGATGTTATACTTGCTCGTATAACTGTTGAAATAACTTAGGAACACGACCTTCCATTTGGACGAGTTGACAAGAAAATACGCCTTTTTCTCGGCCTTTCCGGTGCTTCAATGTCTCACAGAACAACCTCGAAATAGGAGCGGTGACTACAGAATGACACTGAATAACCATGACTCGGAGAATATACGGTTTAGCATAGCTGACGTCACAGGAGTTAACCGATTGTCGTACAGCGGCCATTTCTAAGCCGTTAAGTGGGATTTACACGTTACAATCTGTTAGATAATGGCACTTCGGTGTTGAAACTATTTGAAGCACTATATTTAAATCATAAGAACTGCCATATTTTTAGATTAAAAATAACTATCAATTAGTTTTATTATTCAAGTTAATAATTTTTTATAATCTGTTCGAATTGGCTTATTTATTTTGCAAAACCCTGTACTTGGAATGATTGTTATTGTTTACTTCATAATTTTGTAACTGTTAGATAATGCCACTTCGGTGTTGAACCTATAGTAACGTTTTCATGTTATTATTGAAAGTGTTATGAAAACAAAGTAATTCTTCTTTTAGTCTAGCAACTAGAGCGATATGGTGGGTCTAAATGTATACACCTTACCACTACTGTATATTGGTGAAGAAAGGATCAATGTACAATATAGTCTAGGAGATAGATACATATTTTGGGCCTGATATATAACATGTTTGTCTATGTGTTATGTGTTAGCAATTATTTATCTGAGTATTTTATCCTATGTGAGTTGGATTTCCCACTCCGCCTCATTTTGAGTTACCCGCCCCAGAAAATATTCAATTTGAGAACGGGTTATTACACTTTGGTGTTTGATGCTAGCCGAAGAGGGTCCCTTGGCGATCAACATTCAATAAATGGCAAACATTTTTCTCCATGCAGTTGGCAGCACTGGCACCTTTAGTTATGACCAAAATTGGAACGTGGCTTAAATTTTTTTCATCTATGCTCGTCTCTTGAAAACCTTACGCCAACATTTTCTATGCGTCCCTTTTCAAGAATTGTGGCGATGTTTTGGTCTTCTTGCCAGAAATTGGCCTAATCGTCTGAAAGTGGAAAAAATGTTGGCACCTTCATCAACTTGTGAAAAGAAAAGCTTGTGTGAGTGGCAATATTTTTTTTCATGTTCAACCTATGGGCAGGGGCGATAATATGATAAATATTTTGATCATTCAAATGTGTGACCAAGGTTATTTTTTGGTTAATTCTGGGCTGAAAATACCTAATTTTTGGAGAATAACTACGATTTTAATGATTTGGTGGGGTTTGGGGGGGGGGGTCGAACATGGAAAAAAATGTTGGCCTCCACACAAACTTTCCTTTTACATAAAAACTACAAGTTGGTGGAGGTACCAACATTTTTTTTTCAATTTCAAACGATTTGGCCAATTGTTGACAAAGAGACCAAATTCTTGAAGATGAGCACCTAGAAAATGTTGGCGTACGGTTTTCGAGTAATGAGCATTATATCACGTTCCAATTTTGGCCATAACTAACGCCGCCAGTGCTGTCAACTGCATGAAGGAAAAATGTTGGCATTTATTGAATATTGATCGCCAAGGGACCCTACCCTCTTCAACGAGCCCCAAACACCAAAGTGTTATAACACGTTCCAAAATTGAGTGTTTTCTGGGGCGGGTAACTTAAGAGGAGGCGAGGTGAAAGGTCCAACTCACATAGAATAAAGTACTCAGATCAATAATTGCTGCAACATAATACACATGCCAACATGCTATATCTCAGGCCCAAAATATGTAGGTATCTATCTCCTAGACTAATAGCTCTCACAGGCCGAATCGTGTATTGTCAGGCGTTCCCAGGCTATAACCTCAAATTTTGAACTTTTTCATCTCACGAACCCTTTTCCGGAGCTGTTGTGTATTGGAAAGCACCTTATTTCTCACACATTTGCACCTAGTGCCAAGGTTTTTTATCGAAGCAATTCCTTGGAGCTGGCCAATTAGTTTCGTAAGCTAAATGGAATGCACGAACACAGTTTCTAACCTGGTGGAAGATGTTTGTTATCGTTGCTAGTGGTTGAAAAACACATGCCAAAGTTTCAATCAGGGCAGTTCCTAGTAGTTGGCCATTACGTGAACCAAAAATGAACTTTTTGACCACTTTACGGCTAAAACGGTTGCATTGCGACAAAATACATTGACACCGTGTCAAATACGTTAATTTGGTAGAAGAGTAACCGATATGAGTTCCAATGTTCTTTTTCCAATTCAACCCCTCTCTCAACTTCGGAAATCTCTCTCAAAAACAAATTCAGTAATGTTGATATCGATAAGATTGATTTGATGAATAACGCCATTATTGAGACTCCGACACCGGGAGAAAACATTGGAACTCATATTGGTTATTCTTGACCTCAAATTAACGTATTCGACACGGTGCCAAGGTATTTTGTCCCAGTGCAACCGTTTTATCCGTAAAGTAGTCAAAAAGTCCCTTTCTGGTCCAAATAATGGTCAATTACTCGGAAATGCCCCTAAAAAACCTTGGCATGTAATTTTTAACAGCTGGCAACAACAACAAACATTTTGCACTTGGTTGGGAGCAGTGTTCGTGCATTCCATCAGGCCTACTAAATTAACTGGCCAGCTCCAAGAAACTACCTCGATAAAAAACCTACGCACTAGACGCAAATGTATAAGAATTATATGCTCTTCAATATACAACAGCCTCAAAAAAGGGTTCGTGCAATGAAAAAGTCCAAAATTCAAGGTAGCTTGGAAACCCCTGACAATATACGATTCGGTCTGTGAGAGCTATTGTACAGTGAACCTTTCTTCACCAATATACAGTAGTGCCAAGGTGTATTCATTCAGACCGACCATATCGCCGTAGTTCTTAGACTATTTCGTCTAATGATATAATGGTAAATACATTTACTTACTCATACTGACACTGCATTAACTGGATACTATGCCTTTGTTCAATCTGCATGCCCTGAGGTATGGAATAATTTAGAGCAAAAAAGATGTTTGCGAAACATTTTGGATATATTAGAGAATGAAAGTTGGAGAAAAATATTTCTATCAAGAGGTGAACTAACAATTACCAGTTTAACTTGTATATTTGTGATTTGTGATCAAAATATTACAGCGACAAATACAACAGATTATGTACATTTCGTAAGCCGACACACATGCAGAAAATAGTGAATACAATATAATCAAAGTCTGCAACAAGCTTTCTCGAACGTTGAGAAATTTATCAATCATAAACATGAAACGGAAATTGAGAAGCCTGTTGAGTCAAAGACTATTCACTAGATCAATACTTCCACGACAAACTGGTGTGATGTATTTCGATAATGTCTTATACACATACCGGTCCCTTCATACACTCGTACTTTAATGTTTATAATGATAATAAGTTCATTCATTTGCTTTTCTTACAAAGTTGAAGTAAGAACCTACTCAAGGAATATTATTTTTTTTCTTATGAGAAGAAATAATTTGTATTATTTTATATAATAATTAAAGAACACAATTTCGTTTGTAGCACAATTTTTTATGCTCCAAGTATTAAGACCCGGTTGATCATTCTGTAAGCAGAGGATGGTAAAACTCCAATAAAATCAGTAACGATTATTTGCATCTTTCCTTTAGCACGATATTTGTTAGTTGAAAGCAGGTAGAACGCAACCTCCTTTGGAATCAATATGATATTATTAAGTATATCTCATGTAGTCATACCATACCTGATTGATGTTAATTTCATTCCTAGTTCCAAAAAACTATGTCTTCCAGATCTAGCCAGTTTTTCTCTTCGCAGTATCTTCTGCAAAGCTGATTATTGAGCCCAAAGATTGGAGAGTGAGTCAGCTATTTGTATATAGAGTAAATGGTAGAGGTCCTAGAATTGTCCCTTGTGGAACCCCGAATTCAACTATTTTGCTGTTACTCAAAGAGTCATTCATTTTTACTTGCTGTGTTCTATTGTTCAAGTAACTGGTTATTAGTTTTGATGTTACTCCTTTATCTTCCCAGGAAGAGATTAGTTGACTGTGACTTAATGTGTTGAACGCTTCAGGAAGATAAAAAAAAACGCAAAGTGAGCTTTTCCCATTATCCAAAGACTTATAAATTTTAGACGACAGGAAGGCAATTGCGTCTTTGGTAGGTTCACCAACCCGTTGTAAACCCAAACTGTCTGTCCGAAATAATATTGAACTTTTTTATGAAAGATTATGATTAGAAAATCTCACTTTAATTACTTTTTCGAATTCTTCCGTAAAATTGGTAATCATTGCGATTGGTGTGTTGCTGGAAGTTTCTGCTAGCGGTCCATTTTCATACATAGGCTTAATTACAGCTATTTTGAATGCGGATGAACACACCTCTTTCAATTATTTTATTTATGATAAAGGTTAAAGGCTTGATCTGGACCTACGACCTTTTTATCTTTGAACTCATTGATGATTGTTCCCATTTCAGATTCGTTAGTTGGTTTAAAGAAAATGGAATCTGGAATAATTTTTGATTTTTGAGGATTTTTTATTGTTTGAATTATTTTGCTTGCTAAATTTTTGCCTAAATTGACATACTTATTAAATTCATTAGCTATTGTATTGTCATCATTTAATGTTGAATCGCCGCTATTTTTATTATCATTAAACATAATTTTTGTCTTCATCAATATTATTTTTATAGTGTTCTATTTAAGTGTTTTCCAATCAGATTGTTCAATTTATTTTCGCAATTTAAAACATAATATTTTGCAATCTCGTCTTCTTGGAGTTTTTTCATTGTTTGCATATAATATACCTCTGGTTTTTATTGAATTCATTATGCCATTAGTAATCCTAAATTTTTTGTGGCGAGCCTTTTTATTTTTAATGAGTGTAGTACATTTACTTATTTTGTTTTTAATTATATTCATGAATTAGCTTGTTGCAGAATCATTGTCTGGTGCGTTATATGTTAACCTACTGATTATTTTACAATTATTATTATTATTATCATTCCAATTAAGGTTATGTAGATTATTTTTAAGTTGTATATGATAATATATTTTCTATTAATTTACTGTCTTCCGTGATTTTTTACTTCATATTTGTCATTTTTAAATTGATTGTAGTGGAAAAATCGTCTGTTATATTGCGTCCTGTTTAGTTTTCAACATTATGTGGTCAATGCATGATTTCTGGTCGTACAGTACTCTCGTATACTGGTTTATCATGAAAATAAACCCATATTCACTAATTAGGTTTGAATAATCATTTAAGTCTGTACATGATCTTAATATGTTCATATTGATATCGCCGATTATAAGATGAAAGTCAGATTATGTGCGATGCATTGGCGATTTTCTAAACTCAATATTGAAATCGTTTGTGCATATATAAGGAGGTTTATATAAAGCAGTAACTATCATGATTTTATCATCAATTCACAATTTATCTTTATGATTTGTGAGACAACTGTAAAAATTCTGTGATCACGTAACTTCAGTCACTTTTGTTAGCCAAAGAATTTTGTGGTTCCCGGGGTCACATGTAAATGATTACATGAACAAAAAATATATCGAAAAAAGTCCCTAATGGAAGACGTTATATTACACTGTATGTTTCATTGAGATTTCATCCAATGAAATCAATGAGTTACACAATAGCTGAAAATTATTTACACTATAATATAGCCTTGGTAAGTTCTGACACCGGTTATCACTTGATAACACAGAGCCACAGAGTGAACGTATAAAGTAGACTGTGACTACACATCGATGACGTCACTCGAATCTTAAAATGAGAATTTCTAATACTTGTGCTGGTTAAACATATACTTTTTACATCCAGAAAAACGCGGTTGTTATTATCGTGAAATAAAATACTATAATTATATTTGACAAACTGAAGATGGATGTCAAAAATCCCAGAAAAAAGATACGGCATCGAAATACAACACAGTTCTTATTTCCATTACTATGAAGTGATCTGCGAAATTTCAAATCTATACGACCGATAAGAACGGCGCAATCGTCTCCACAGTGGGTTACGCTCATACGCACACACACACACACACACATACATGATGTCAAACATAGTTTACATCGATTCAAAAGTGCTCAAAAGATATATTCGCGAAAATCCTTGAGGAAGTTTTCGTCCAGATTCCTGATTACAGTACTTCCCTTAAACTATATACTACGTACAGTGAGGGAAGTAAAAATGCAAACATTCCAACAATGCAAACGGTGCACGCTAAAAGCAGTTGCGGAGCACATGCAAGAATATGGAGACGATAAATTGTTCTGTATCTCAGGAACATAAATCATGTAGTGTAATCTAAACGTGGAGAAGATTGCAAATTCAACATGAACAAAACTTAATCCCGTAGTTAATAAGGATCTCTCTGGAAGGATGACAATACTTGCGGTAAAGCAAATTGGAGATTCGATTTAATCGTATTACCTTTAGAATGCCATCCGAACGAGCATGATTTAATAATTCGAATCTACAACTGATATAATAAATTAATAGTGATAATTGAGGAACTCAGACCTAAATAGTAGGATTATCATAATTGTTTCGTTCACACAAAGTTGGTTTCTCGTTCTGTATCATCTTAAGTTGTCGGCAAATATATCAGAATGTAACGAATTATTCATGCAACCGAGATTGTATACAAGTTTAGTCCAAGAGACCGGTGTCTTGAGATTTGATAAGTACCATGAAGATTCGACAAAGAAGGATAACGCGCCTGTTGTCAATACCTTACCTATCGATTACTAGACGATGCAGTCGATTCTCTCTTGATCGGCGGAAGACGGATTGAGCATGCCGAACCAAATCGCTCTCCTTTCACACAAAGGGTACATTAAGACGGAGTGAACGTAGCGAACGAAGTCTTTTCTCCTTTCGATACATACCGCACGGTGACTCGGATTTATTCAAAATTTTCGAAGAATATAGGTACGTTGCATTGAATTCACTGGAGTGTTGAAGGTAAGTTCATGTATACCCGACTACGTTGTTCTAACTTCATCGCCTCCTCCACCAAAACCCTATATGCAGTATCTTTTCTGACAGACATATATATAATCCTGCTCAACATGCAGAATTCTGGCGACGATGGATTTTGACTTAATATTTTGTGTTAATCAGACCAGTAAATATTGTCCACCGTTATAACAATGAGTTACGCCGTATCGCTATGCATAGAATGATAATAACATAGTTTATTGGTTATTAAGGAAGAACTGAAATAAAATACAATTTACAGTATGTATATGTACCTAATGAACTACGATTACTCACAAAAGTATAGATGTGTGATCTAGCCCATGGTGGTTGGAGCTTATAACCCTTCTATATTAGATTCATACCCTACTTAACTTACTGTCTCACTCCTTCCCTGGTTGCCACGAAGGCATATACATCGGAACAATATTTATAATTTAAATTTAAATTTTAGAATAACATGTAGGGAATTACTATAAATTTTGATTTTAATAATTAAATATTTAAAAGTTTATATTAATTATTTATTGTTACAATATTTAGTTGAATTTATAAGTTTGTAGAGAATTGATTTTTTTTAGCGCCAGTGACTGTCACACAAACATGTTGTTGTATTTAATGTCCATTCGAGTCTATAGGCACCCGCAGAAGTTTTCCTAAGTTTTGGCAAAACGAAATAACTTCAGGTGAACAAATATTACTTAAACTTAGAAAGGTATTACTAGCAATATATACACGAAAAGATAATAACCAATGAGGCTAACCTAATGATTAGGAATTCAAATTGTTTAAGGCTAACTTAATGATTACAAGAATATAGGTTGTTTACAACTAAAGGATTCAAATCCAATAATCCGTTTGCGACAAGTTCGTGTAGGAAGAGATTGATTAAGAAACGAAGAATATGGATATTATTGATTATTGAGTAAAAGACTAATCTGCATATGTTTATCAATTTATAAGTATTCGAAACTATCTAAAAGTCTACGTTTATTTATCACATGTAAGATTTTAAAATTTTGACTGAATTGGTGGCCTGTACCTAAAAAATGTGTAGCATAATGGGGGTCAAGTTGGTTATTTCTACAACTCCTAAATGACCTTTCATTTTGATCTATATGAAAGTTTGAACAAGATCCACAATTCAACTTCAAGATTCCAGATTTCTAACAAAGATAGTTCAATCTTTAAGACGAAGAAACTTACTTAATACAGGAAATAAAAGGGAAAATCGTCGTTTAATTATAGACTCAAATATAAACTGGACCCTCATTTTTTCCCAACCAAACCTGTCTATTACTCCTTCTAAAATTCGGAATCCTATCCTGCTACATGACTTACTATCGCAGAATTGGAGACATGAGAAATTTTTTCTCACTTTTACTACACAGGGAGACCTATAATGTTCGAAGAACATCGTGTGAGCCAGCGATCGAATTTTGAGAGAGGAGATGTGCATTCATATTTGAAAGACCTCACTAGGTGAAGAGTTCCACAACTGCGCTGTTCGATAAAAAAAAATGAAGTCTGGTAGGAAGAAGCTCGACTGGTCTCGAGCTTGACAGAGAAGGGGTAACTAGTTTGAGCTCGTCTAGTCCACCCATCTGGAATCTATCGTGGTGGAATAATAGACAAGATTAAAACCGATCATGGAGATATCTATAGAAAAGAGAGAGAAGTTCCACCTTTCTACAATGTTCCAGAGAGGTCAATGAACTTGTGAGCTTGACATCACCAATCAAACAAATAGCTCTCTTCTGGATACACGAGCTTGAGCGTATGTTTGATAGCCTAACTCCACATATTAGAACAATACTCCGAGACATGTCGAATCTGTGCTTAGTAGATCATGAGGAGCTGCTGGGATGTGAAGTAGATCTTGGCATGGAATAGTTGTGGTGATCTCGAGCATGGTTATGGAAGACTTCATAGAAATAGTTGTACCTGACATCCTTCCTGGAGAAGACGCAAGCTTGAGCTGAATTATCAGATCCACATTTCAAAATATTTGCCAGATCTCCATTAATTACTTCAACCTGTCCCTATCTCGCTCCTCTGGTTTCATTAGATTGTATAGGGGATCTAGATGAGGAAGCAGTATGAAGTGAACCATGATCTACAAAGCTGTGAACGGGGCAGGTGATCACTCCCAGCAGATGCTTTATATGAAGCAGATGCAGAGTTGGTGCCAAGACATCGTTGATAGCCATTGTATTCGTCAATCATCACATGGAGTGATCTATCTGAGAGAAAACTCTTGAATCTTGAATTTTTGAGTTTTGATCAAAAAATCATGTTCACCAACCACAAAACCCCCTTATACCAACTTCGAATAGAATCTGATCATAAACATAAAACTCGTCCGCCTTATAGAGATGAAGAATAGAGTTCTTGAAGGTGCTATATTTTTGATCCCGTCTAAGAAATTTGTAGGCAGGCTAGCTCTTTCTACTCGGTCCTGATATGCTCAGCTCACTCACCTTCCGTGAACAAAGAGCGTTCGGAAAATAGGCCCGAGAATTGGAAAGAGAAAGGCTGCCTTCAAATTTCTTAGAGAGGGTCTTTCTGTAAAGCATTGCGCTTATGGGACTCAAGAACCTTCATCTCTATGGTCCGCTTTCATGGCCGCCATCTTGACTGGTCTCAGAACTGTTATCACAGAGATAAAGGCTTTGTGACTGTTATACAAAATTGAGGCGGCGAACCAAATGACAGTTTCCCAAGAAGATTTTGGTGCCAGACTCGCAAATGCTTTCGAATAATCCAATGATATAATTAGAGACTCCCATGTTTTCGATAGAACTCTGTCATGAATGTGTTAAGTATGCAAACAGGTCTCCTGTTGATCTCTGCTGACGGAAACCATATTGCCGTTTACTCACGATTTTAGAGCTCTCTGGGTATTGGATGAGGTTGATGTTGAATACTTCCACAATTAATTTAGAGATCGCAGATATTAGTGCTACGGGTCTACAATCATTAGGAAGGGTCTTCTCTCCTTCTTTTTTGGTATTGGTTTGATTCTAGCTTTCTTCCAGCTGGAAGGAAAGATACCAAATTACTATGAAAGCGTTTAGCAACCTGCAAGAAAACTGGTGGCAATTGAGACGCACTTTCCTCGAAAATGACTGCTGGAATTCCGTCTGGCCCCATAGACGTTTTGGTATTGAGATCAATGGTATGCGCCTGATTGTGCGCTGACGAAAGGCAAATTCAGGCATATGGCCATCGATGGCAGCTATATTAGGAGGGTCATTCCCTTGTGAATCCAAAGTGGAATTTGCAGCATACATTCCTGCAAAAAGGTTGATTTTTCATTGTGTCTCGTGTGTCATAATCTCTGGTTAGGGGAGGGAATGAACTGAAGTGAAATTCCTACCAATAGTTTTGGCGAAAGTTCAAAACGAACGGGAGCCATCCAGCATTCGATAAGCTTTGATGTTATTTTGGCATTGTATGCCTATTTCGAAGCGTTTATTGTTTCACTGCACATATTTCTGGCTTCACCGTATTTTTTTCTGGTCTCCAGACATGGGTTACCACGCCAACGGCGTAGTGCTGCTCGTTTTGGAGCGACGGGCCTAGAACAGATATTATTGAACCATCGTTCACCAGATGATAGTGAGTTGTTGTTGTGAGGTATGGAAGTTTCCATTCCCAGCCTGATAATATCCGAGATCTCTATGGCACATTGCCTCGGGTCATCAGATTCAAAACTTACGCTTCACCAATGGTTACCGTTATTCTGACGTTGTAGACCTCTTGCATAATTTCAGTATACACAATTTCGTAACTTCCACTCGCCCGTGCCTCACCCAGACGCTCATGAGTCTGTCCTGCTATTTCGTAAGCCTCTAGTTATTATATCATAGGAGAGTCAGTGAATATCGATCGGGAGGCACCTTCATATGACCGTCACTATAAGAGTAGAATATTTCTTATATCTATATTTTATTGAACAATATTCTCATTTGTGGTTATGGTTGAGAATGATAATCAAACATCACATCAAATTTTTTTCATACTCACAAAATCAGGTATAGTGATAATGTACAGGGTGTCCCATTTTGGGTACTTTTGCGGGGTATCTCCTTTATTTTTAAAGTTAGAGAGTTGCGGTTTTCGCGACACTGTGCCACTTTTTCGTAAAACTCAAGATGCCGTCAACAGAATTTTCATAGCCCTTTTAGTTTTTAAGATGCAGGGCATTTCTGAAAATGTTGCATTTTGTGACCCCCCTCGTATCTCCGTTATCCTTCAACTTATCGAAAAGGTAAAATAATATTCTAATAGATTTTTTTCCGTAGAATGCAGTGGTGTAGATAACTTTTGTTACATATTTACTGTTTTTGAGTTATAAAGTAAACTTATGTTTTTTTAAATGGAACATCCTGTATATTCATAGACTATAAAATTTGCCTTTTTTTTACCTTGTCAAAAATATATAATAGTATGAACTTTTTTTCAGAAACACGCAAATAATTGACAATTTTCAGAAATTAAATACATATTTCAATAGTAGGCTATGGATAACAATAATAAACAAGTGCAACATATATATTACTAACAAATAATTGGATACCTTTTATATAGGTATCTATTAAAAAAAATTCCCATAGATCTTTTTTCTAACAGTAAGTTTGTAACAACAGTTTTGTTGCGTAAAGTGACAATATAACAAAAACACAAAAAATAACATTATTAAAAAAAATTAAATGTGATGTTCAAATTGACCACCATTTTCTCTGATGCAAAATTGGCACATCTTTGAGATTCTTTGAATAGCGTTCAAAAGAACCATTGTTCTCATTCGAAGATTTCGAAAAGCTAAATGAATTGCCGCTCGAAGTTCTGCAATGCCGTCATATCGAGTTTTATATACTTCATTTTGTATATAGCCCCATGAAAAAAAATCTAAAATTGAGAGATCTGGTGATCGTGGAGGCCATCTAACAGGTCCGTTGGTACCTATCCATCTTTGAGGAAAGTTATTATTAAGAAAGGCCCTTAAGAGCCTAGAGTTATGACTTGGGACACCATCTTGCTGTAGGTAAACAGCATTATACTGGGCTAATGGAATGTTTTCGAGCAGTTCTGGAATAACTTCCTCAAGAATTTCTAGGTATCTACGTGCTGTAAGACCTCCTTCAAAAATCCTATAAACTATATGTCTACCAAAAATAAAACATGAAACCCCAACTCCAAAGCGTCTTTGTTGTGCCCTTTCAAATATTAAATGCTGATTTCCACAATGCCAGTTCCTGGTATTGTGACGATTGAAAATGCCAGCACTTGGAATGAAGCACACCAATTTCCTTCTCAATTTTTCTACATGAGGACGAAGGTGTTGCTTCTATATATCCTAAAGTGTCTATCTCTTTTCTTTCCCTGTTCTCTTTGTTGTATGTTTTAGGGCGCGGGTGAACAAATGATCTGTGCTCAACTAAATTTGCTTTTAAACGGGCAAATATCCCTAAAAATGGTTGCCTTCTTTCTGGATATCTAACAAGCAAAAATTAAAATGGTAATAGAGATTTTTATAGCACTAATAGCTTACTCATCTTTGGAAATATAATTCCGAAGCTTCTTCAGAATTTTCATTACTCATACCATCATATCATATCATATTTCTCATAATTTTCGTAAACTGCCATTATTCGAAAAAATTGATAAATATCTATTGAATATTGATACCAAAAGAACGAAAATAAATAGGTTAAATGCGATAGAGATTTGACGTTTATTTCTGTTTCTTGTCATAAACAATATCAATGGTCTACTATTAGAATATGTATTCAATTTCTGCAAATTGTCAATTATTTGCGTGTTTCTGAAAAAAAGTTTATACTATCACATATTTTTGAAAAGGTAAAAAAAAGACGAAGTTTATAGTCTATAAATATACAGGATGTTCCATTTAAAAAAACATAAGTTTGCTTTATAACTCAAAAACAGTAGATATGTAACAAAAGTTATCTACACCACTGCATTCTACGGAAAAAAAACTATCAGAACGTTATTTTACCTTTTCGATAAGTTGAAGGATAACGGAGATACTAGGGGTGTCACAAAATGCAACATTTTCAGAAATGCCCTGTATCTTAAAAACTAAAAAGGCTATGAAAATCCTGTTGACGGCATCTTGAGTTTTACGAAAAAGTAGCACAGTGACGCGAAAACCGCAACTCTCTATCTTTAAAAATAATGGAGATAACCCGCAAAAGTACCTAAAATGGGACACCCTGTACATGCCAATCTCATATCTCTGGATATATTATTTTATTATACTTCATTGTGAATTTCTTATTTTCCTATGTATCAGTAATGATGTAAGATGAACTTTTCCGGGCTAGCATACGGAAAAAAGTTTTCCTGATCTCTGATCCTTCCCGTGCGCTGAATTAAAATACCGAATATATGGCTTTGAAATAGATGTATACAGCAAAGTAAACTAAATTTAAGGAAGTCTTTTGCTATCTAATATTCAACATGTGTCAAAATGGGCACATTTCAATTGGTAAGGGTTTGAATATCTAGATAAATTTCTGTAACATTTTTTGTCAACCATATCAGGCATGAGCTATTTTAAAACAAATCACCTTCAAGATAATTTGAGCATTCATGTCGAACACTGTATTGTCAACGTTGTTTATTTTCTGTTAATTAAATTTATGCTGGAAAAATGTACTCAAAAGAAAATCCCTGAGTTCCTAGAAACATCCTAGACCAAGCAGCACAAGCGAGGGAGAACTCATTACGAATATCAACCTTTTACTGAATGGCGAAATCTGAACAAATTCAAAACAGTAAGTGACGATATTTTTCTAAGTTACTTTGTCGAAAAAGCTAAGTCTATAAAATTTTCCACAGTATGGAGTCGATTCTCAATGCTAAAGAGTTGTTTGGCCATAAATGAGAATGCTGACATCAACAAATATCCAAAAACTATTGTTTTCTTGAAGCTTCAAGCTATGAGATATATACAAAAAAGTCTAAAGTCTTAATAGCAGCACAAGTAAGCAACTTCTTATGTGCAGCTGCATATGAACAATATCTACCAGCAAAAGCAATTTCAGTGTTTGAGATCTTCTGTGCGTGTCGAAGAGATGATTTAATACGTTTGAATTTAGACGATGGTAGATAATGAGCGCTCCCTTGTCGTATTTTTAGAAGGTGAAAAAACTCAACAACATCAACAGGTACTACCATTATCAACGAAGGATGTACATTTGAGGCCTGCACACTTTATTGTGAATATGCAGCTCTACGACCCAAAAATATGAACAGCAGAAGAATATTTGTTGCATATCGAAACGGCAGGTATTGCGCTCAATAGGCTGGATGCCATAGCATCCATCAGTGGTGTTCCAAAAATCGTTGCATAATATCTAAAACAACAGCAACCAAGTGGGCAAGGAAAAGCCATGAGGGATGAAGTTCTTCCAATGTAGCAGAAGGATATATAGAAGAATTCATACAAAGAAAAATTGAGGTATAACTGAAACTTTTTAATACTTCTCACTCGCAAAATACAACAAATGTATCAGTCGTTTGAGAAGAATAAAACATTTGCGAAGAGTTTACTCCCATAACTGCAATTTCACAAAATGAAACTCTAAAACCAATAATGCTAATTCCACAAAAACATGACCATTAATAATAGCTTAATAAATTGAAAACATTATTATTTGAAACAGTTATTATTAATAGTTAGTTAGTTAATTCTCTATAACAGTTATTAAAATAAAAATGTTCCAAGTTTCTTTCGCATGTCTTTTTTATGTTATATTTTGTTTTTATGTTATCATTTTCAATAAATTATGATAAAAAATATCGCTCATTACACATCCAGAAATATATTTTTCCGTGCTCGCCAGACTTCCCAAATTGCAGTATTATTCACAGTATCAACACTACTTGGACGTGTACAAAATTACCCTCACATATTTCTAAGCAATTTCTCTCTGGTTACCAAATCAATTTTCTAACTATTAGGTATCCGACAATGTTTTCTTTCACATTTTCACGTCGTCATTTTTGATAAGAATTTTCTGTAAGCTACTACAATGAAACAAAAACCACTCTCTGAATGGAAAATGGAAAGTTGGGAAAGAATGGATATTTCAGAATGTATTGAAGATCGGAGCAAATTATTCTCTGAAAAAAGTTTCATTTCATACATAATGTGAGCAGGTGGACTTTGTCGTTTGAATTAGTTCGTTCGAGATTGAACGACTTCACTGTACAATAGTAATAGTAATAATGATATGATAGAAAATTGCCACTAGTTCAATGGACTTCAGCTCGATTTCCAGTAACTCACAATATTTGCAATACACGATAGATAAAGTTGTAGGTAAGTATTGAATTTGACATATTCTCATTTGATTCGAGTGAAAGAAGTACAAGAAGAGTTTCAGTATCAAACTGAGTTATGTTAATTTCTTGTTATTCCATGTCAATAATACTACTACAAATAAGACTCATCTCGAAAACTCGCTGGTAGAAGACTCCATGTTAATTCATCATTATGATTGAATAATGAAAGAACAATTACTTTGTTTTTATACTACTTTCGATGATAACATGAAAAGGTTACTATGGTTCCAACACAGTAGTGCCATTATTAAACAGATACAAAAGTATGGAGTAAACAATGAACAGTTCAAGTATGAATAGGAATTAACGTACAATAGGCTATAACGTAATGAAATTGTTACAATCAACAATAAGAGGGATCATCGGAAATGTTGGTTCTATAATCGATAATTTCATCACGTCCTAATTTCAGAATCAGTTTCAAACCACAAAATAAATTGTGGCATCTTATATACAGGGTGTTTCAGTTTTTTCGTTCATAACTTCGGCAAACGATAGAACTTCTAAAAATAATAGGGGTCTTTCATATAAAATTTTTCTCTGAATCACTTCGTTTTCGAGATTCGTGAAATTAAAAAAAAAATTTGTTTTTTGCTAATATCTCCGGAACCGTTCATCGTACAGGAAACAACTTTTGTAAGCAATCTCTACTCATAATAAGCTATGTTTTGTGCGATAAATTTTTCTTTTCATCCATAATTGGTGAAGATTTTGAAGGGGTAGTGGTTGTTTTTCTCCCCAACTTCTACGCCACAGGAAAAAGTAAGGTTTTGGGATGCCCATTTGAACCGCCAATGTTTTCTACACTAAAAGGTACTTTGTCATAAGCTCCAAACTTGACCGTTTTCGAGAAAAATTAACTTTTATGTCGAAAAGAATAAAATGAAAAAATTTGTTTTTTACCAATTAAACGAAATTTCTTTAAACTAGTAACAAAACCAAAAAATTGATCATGGTTTTCAACATAAAAGTCAATTTTTCTCGAAAACGGTCATTTTTAGAGCTTATGACCAAGAGTACCTTTTTCGTGTAAAAAATATTGGCGGTTCGATTGTACTTCTCAAAACCATAATTTTTTCAGTGGCGTAGAAGTTGGGGAGAAAAACAACCACTGCTCTTTCGAAATCTTCACCGATTATGAATAAAAAATTTTTTTCATCGCTCTACTATGAGTAGAGATTGCTTACAGAAGCTGTTCCCTGTACGATAGACGGTTCCGGAGATATTTGAAAAAATCATTTTTTTTTTCAATTCCAACACCACCCTGTATCTCGGAAACGAAGTGATTTAGAGAAAAACTTTATATGAAAGACCCCTATTATTTTTAGAAGTTCTATCGTTTGCCGAGGTTATGAACAAAAAAACTGAAACAACCTGTATATAGTGTGATAGAATTAGCATCAGCAATAGAGCAATTCAATTTGACAAATACAACTATTGTTGTTGGTGAAGATGTAGACTTACTCGCATTACTCACTGCTCGAACGCCAACTGAAGAAACTATTTTTTTCTTAAAACCAGGAAAAGCTCAACATCAATCAGATATATATTCATCAAAAAGTTTATCTACTTTTGTAAAGTGTCAAAATCATGTACTATTTTTACACGCAATAACTGGCTGTGATACGACATCTGCATTTTACAGGAGGGGTAAAACAGCAGTTTTCAAAATGTTTGAAAAACAAGATTTAGTTCAATGTGCTGAAATTTTTAAAAAGAGTAATTCAACTCAACAAGAAGTTATCACCAACGGCATCCGCTTTCTTCTTTCTATGTACGAAGCTCCTAAAAAAAACTACCTGCTTAGATAAGCATCGATATGCATGTTTCGTTAGAAATACTAAAAATAAAAAACAAGTTCAATTAGCTTGTCTTCCTCCAACCTCAGTTGCTGCTCATCAACATCTTTTTCGGGTATATTACCAAGTTCAAGTGTGGCTTGGTTATCAGCTAGACCCTACAGACTGGAGTTGGAAGTTAGTCAACAATATATTAGAGCCAGTTCAAACTTTACTCCCACCTGCGCCGGAAAAACTGTTTGCAACTGCAAAAAGGGATGCAGTGTTAAATGTGGTTGCAAAAAAGTCGGACTATTTTGTTCTCTGGCATGCACAAATTGTCAAGGCCGGTCGTGCTCTAATGTTGAATCACAAACAATGTAGGATTCATTTGATTCCGACGAAGTGTCATGCGATACATCGCTATTGGCGCAATTTACTTGCATCCAAAATGAAGATGAAGAAGAAGCAGGAGAAGGAGAAGAAGAAGAAGAACAAGAAGAAGATCAAGAAGAAGAACAAGAAGAATTAGAAACTCACGAATCAGGCGAATGAACTTCACCACTTTTTTAAAATTTACATCGCTTTTATTTTTTCCAATATTTGAAAATCTCCGTTATTTTGCAATAGTTTCACATTAAACAGGATCACAACTGACCCGTGGAGTAGGCCTACTGGGGAAACCACGTTGAAAAAAACGCGCTAAGTACAATACCTCATAGGTGGCGTGGAAACGTGTGCATATTATGACGATAACAACTTTTATAACTTTTTGAATCGTTATATCTCAGAAACGGTGGCTCGTAGGAAAAACAGTATTGATATATTTCTTATAGATCATTTTATGATCTACAATTTTTGTGCGAAGTACTTTTATGATCAAACTTACCGTTTTGCTGAAAATAGCGAAAAACTCATTTTCTTGACCTTTGACCTTGAATAAAATTTTTTCCATACACGGGAATGATGGGGAACTTTTAAATATTATTCATGATTATGTTTTGAACAATTTTACTGATTTTAAGCTTGTTGGGATTTTATGCACCTTCGAATGTCTAAATTGACCGGACTATTTAGATAGCCCAAGTATTTTACATATTCAAACCAAACCTTTCAAATCAAATACATCAGAACCAATACATATTTATAAAGTTGTCAAAGACTCCTATAACAATAGCAGTTGTACTCATCACAAAGTGATCTTTGTATTTATTGCAAAGCAATCTTAGAATAATTCTTAGACTATTAAATAATAATAATCCTAATGCATAGTGAATTACTAACACAATTCGTGTGATAAAAGTCAATAGGCAAAGTTTTAGGTTCACCAGGTTGAACAGTGACAACACGTCCTGTAGTCTCAGACAGCTGTTTCGCCCTTCTCATCAGGCTCATCAGTGAGACGAGGCAGACGTGAAATCACTGGTCAACCAACTTCGGAGTGATTTTAATAAATCACTTTCAAAGTGTTTGGCGAACCAGAATTTCCAACTCCATCTGCCGGAAAGCAGATGTCCCACTGAGAAAGCAATTTACAATGCTACGCATTGATAAAGAAGAATTCTCACGATTCAAGGAATCGACGGGGAAATGGTTGAAACACTGCCGCCAGGTGACGGTCCCTCAACAATGCATAGGGAATTACTAACACAATTCGTGTGTTACAAGTCAATAGACAAAGGTTTTGGTTCACTATTGATCTTTCTCTAGGCTTGTAGTCTCCAAACCTTTAAGAAAAATTTGAATGCCCATCTCCTCCACCAACATTTCACCGCTGGCTCATACGATGTTCTTCGAACATTATAGGTTTTCCTCTCTTGTCGTTAAAATATGAAAAAAATACTATTATCTCTTCAAAGCCAAAGAACCTTTTATTCAATTATTTTCATTCACAAATTAGTGAACAATCTGATTGACCTCGAACTACTTTCATGTTCCACGATTAATTTTTAGAAATGAGTTGACTTTCTACATACCCAAATCAAGAACTAACATATCATACAATCAATTCTGTGCCAATCTCAAAACAAATTATGAACTAATTAGTCAAATCAAGAACTAAATTAAGAGAACTTTTACACACATACCAAAATATATGAGCATAAGTAAGTAAGGTACTTTGTAAGCTTATTCAATTTATCACGATTGAGTTGAATTATGTATTTTTTTTTATTTATGTTGTTCTCTTTATGTGTTTCTAGATTGTAAAATGAAAATAGTTTACATATCTCGCTTATTGATATTAATATGTCTTATTATTGGGTATTATACCTGTTTATTCATTCAGCACTTTTTTTTATTCGCCGAAGTTGGAAACTTTATCAAACGTATTGCCTAAGCCGTTTTCGGTTTGTTCTTACATCTTCAAACTGGTTAAATGCAAATTTATAACATAAATAATTATATAAAAAATTCTCCGGAATTAGGTCACATTAACACTCCGTTATAAATGTTCGTATTTACGTACGTTTCGGTCTCACGACCATCATCAGAAGACTTATTTTGTTAAAAAGGGGTAAACGGTATGTAGATGATTGCCTTATGTGTGTTCCCGACGATAAAATTCAATATGTGATTAATAAATTTAACAATTTCCATTGTAAACTTCAATTTACTTGTGAAATAGAAATAAACAATAACATTAATTTCTAGATATGACCATTAGGCATGATGCAGATGAAAAAATAAAAACTTCTTGGTTTACTAAAGAAGTCTGGTCTCAACGTTATCTTCATTTCAATTCCGTTGCACCAGCTTGTTATAAAAAAGTGTCATAAACAGCCTCACAGACCGCGCGGTAAAATTATCCCACGCAGAGGACCGTCCCAAAAATTTAAAAATTGTTCGTAATGCATTGGAAATGAATGGCTACCCAAAAACTTTCTACAATCCTATCATTAAAGAGAGAATAAACAAAATCTATAATGGTTCTTCTTATAAAAATAACATAACAGGTAATACAGACTATAACTTTACCATACATTCCGGAGACCTCAGAAAAAAATTAAGAAATGTTTGAAAAAGTACGATATAAAAGTTGCGCAAAACCTACTAACTGTGTTGGGAAATATTTCTCAAATCTGAAACCTGTAATACCTAAAGATAAACAAACCCACACAGTATATAAATTGAATTGTTTAGATTGTGATGGAACTTATACTGGAATCTCTAAACAATATTTACAAAAAAGAATGTACGGCTATAAGTATAGCACAAGAAATAATAACTTAGAAAATTCCACCGCCCTTGCTAAGCACTGTTTTGATTATAACCATCAATTTGATTACAAAAATGTTAATATTTTAACTAAAGAAATCAATTATTATAAAGATCTATCCTGGAGATGATTCACATAAAAAGGGATTCAAATTCTGTAAATCATAGGAATGATATTCAGGGATTGAGTCAGATTTATACTAACTTGATTAATTAAAACTCTTGCAAATTCCTACATACGTCTTTATAATGTTAAAAGTATATTTTAGGAAGAACGCTTAAAGTAAACTAAATTCCAATGCAGGTCTAAAACCTTTTCAAGTACGTCATAAATCTACATCTGAGTCGAGTTATTACAAACAAATAGCTTCGAACTCCAGTTGCTTTGAGACCATAGCAATATGCGTTTGTACATTATGAGAATATTACTTAACAGTGGTTTCTTGTTACAAAAAAATCTATACTTTAATATTAACGATACAATTTTCTATTATTCGTGGTTCTGTTCGTTTCGACGGCGTGAGCTTTTTGATTGAAAATTGTGCGATATGGACGCTTGTGCTAATTAGTTTCAGTTAACCCCTTTTTAACAAAATAAGTCTTCTGATGATGGTCGTGAGAACGAAACGTACGTAAAGACGAACATTTATAACAGAGTGTTAATGTGACCTAATTCCCTAGAATTTTTTATATAATTCATACTGGGTCAAGAATCTTATTATATTAACACAAATAATGAAATTCATCAATTAGTGTAGGGTTATCATATTACTGGGAATAGAATCAAACTATTTTTGTTGATAATTGGATGTTATCTTCAACAAGAAAACTATATGAGACATGTATACATGATAAAATATATTGCTGAATGGTTCAAGAATATGTATCATAAGATAATTCAGCCTGGTATAACAGGTTTTAATTTTTCTAAAATACAATTTTTGATGAAGATCACAATAAGCTGTCCAAATAAGAAACTCAAGATTGAATATATTCCTAGTTATACAATAACGTGATACATCTATCTTAATAGTTCAAGAATATACCTACTCTGTAAAATATCATAAGTAAAACGTTAGATCGGTAACATTTTAATGTTTCTATGAAACAAATACCTAATAAATAGCTAAGATGATTATGTGGAACTGGAATTAACCCTGAAAGTATAGTAGTACCTTATATAATACTCCTCAGAATATTTTCCTGTCAGGGTGGATTCATTACAAAGAAATTATAGGGTAGATAAAGTTTGTTGTTTTATAATTAAATAATCTTGTATTTTGCATATGCTACTGCACAGTTCAGAAATTACTCTCCCAATAATAGTTTCAGTGTTCAAACTGCCTGCCCTGAATATGCCAACTGCAATGGTTGACGAAACTTCGGCAATAAGTCGCGCCATTGTTACGCGGAATACTTTCGGAAACCAATAATTCTCAATATCTACCAGACGGATCTGATGCGAAAAGGCAAAAGTAAACATTATCATCTAGAACTTCATTTAATGCGTATTGTAAGTTGCTGAAAATCGGGTGATATGTGGGCATCAATATTTTTTCCTTGTTGGGAATACGATTTTATAACTCAATTCTATGGTTCACCATCTGATCAATTGTACAAAACTAGATATAAATAATTGAGATGAAAATTTTCTGAATCATATTGTAAAAGTCAAACATATATGTTGATATGCTATTGTAACTTCCGTTACTCGAGTTTCAACGTTATTACGCCATCTTCAGACGGTATCTAATATAATTAAAATACATAACTCTAACTGTAAACACATAACAGTAGGTAGCAAATTATTACTGTGGTCAGTCATTTATGAACTTAGAGCGATAACATTTTCTGAATTATGTTATTTCAAGTTCCTTGTTGAATTTAATATAAACCCGATGGCGATGTAGATAATAATTTTCATTCGAGAGTAAACGAATTCATGTAAAAACTTATGATACTCCTTGCTTTGTTCCGAAGTTCTCCTGCCACACAGATTTCTGTCGAATTCATAAGAAATCAAATTTGATTTATTTCTTTGTCAACGGAGGTGATGTACCTTATCTGAACTTGAGAACCATGTAATTTAATAATCTTGAAACCGTCATCTTTCCACCCTGAATTGAACTGAAACCGTTTTTTAAATTATCCTATGTGGCACTCAAGTCTATTGTTACCTCTCCCAAATAAAAACTGAATGTATAAACAATGTGCTGAAATTATGAGAGTATCGAATTACTTATATACTACGAGAATTCCTCCGATTCCTTGCATTATTTTTGCCTTTTGCACATTCATAACCACGGGATTCAATTATTAACTCCATAAAGCATTTGTGATAGATATTCATCACATCATGTCTGACACTTTAATATACAGGCATTCACAACATTTGTGATAAATATTCGTCTGGGACTTATTTAACAAAGATGATACCGAAATCACCACTTAGAGGAAGTCATCAATAGGGTTTCATCAATACTCGTTATAACCCAGAGGCTATGTTGCAGCTGGCCAGCCGTACGTCACAGCAGAATGCTGCAATACATTATTATTATTATTAAATATCGGTAATGAGCCGAGGTAGAATACCTATTTTAGGCACTAAAAATACAGTGTCCAAAGATGTGAAGTAATACATATAGGAACAATTATTTGTAAATAAATCGGAGCACAATAAAGATTAACAATTATTTTTTGTATAACAGAACATATAATACATAAACGTTCAGTTGCACCCAATTTGCTTTCAACAATGTGAAAACTTGTCTTCTAATGGTTCTGTTTGAAAATTTCCTGACATTATATAATTCAAATTAGGCAATACGAAATTATTTCTAAAATTCCTTGATCTGTGTGTGACCATGCAGTATGTGTGGGTGTTGTTAATTTACATGAAGACGAGCTGGACTTCCACATTCCTAAGCAATTTAACAAATTTCTTAAAGCCTTGATTGTGTAGTTATAAAATAACATTTATAAGCTGGTCTGTGGATTTCTGAAGATCTATATTTGAACCAAATTGAAGTAGAGCCTGTATAACATACTCATTGAATATCTTAAGGGCTACTTCAACATTTTCACGTTCCGAATTCGTAGGATAGCGTGCTCACAAATTCAAAGAATATCAAAATTTGAAAATTCATTATGTTCTTGTTCATGCATTTTTTGAAGTATAAAATGAGGCAATGTCCTTGTCTCTCGAGTCAAGGTTGGAATACTGCATAATTTGATTGGGTTTTGAATTCAGCCAATTATTCATTATACATTCGAGAATGTTAACAGAATAGGATAGACAAGATAATTGTCTTGAATTATCAACTGGATTCCGATACACGATACCTATCTTGTCATGTTTAGAAAAATTGTTGATGACTTTGAGTGCATTATCGTGACATGTTATACAGAATATTTTGTATTCAATCAATTCCAGCTTCAAAATAAGTCACATAATGTATTCGTTCTACAGTACCATTGCTAGCATATTGTTCTGTTATTGTTGTTACCAAAAAATCTCTCACAGGGACAGCTGATATCCATTGTTTCCGTAGTTCTTTATTACCTTTATGAAAACTGAACTTTTGAGCTTTCGGCCCATTTTGGCAATTTCCTTTGCAGCCAGGAGCACAACACTCATTCAGCATGAGTAAAAAACGTCAGTTCACTGTACGTATGACACAAAAATCGGCAAAAACCAACACAAACATCCACTTGGAAAACCATTTTGCAACGAACTTCATCCAGTCATAACACTCTTATACATGGTTATTTATAGTTCCAAATACAATCCAATCACACGAGAACATCTCAGAAGGGTGCAACATATCATTCTACACAAGAAAGAGATGAAACTCTGTTTAATTCTGATATTTATCACCTGGCTACGCGCCATTATGACTGAACGATACTGTCGTATGCTCGTATTATTTCTGAGCCTTTTGTCACACTGACCTTTCGACTAAGCGTTCACGCCTTGTACTATAGAGAACTTGATCGAAATTTTTGTATTATGATGTAGAAATTTGATGTATGAAATGTTTAATGGTAGTTTGCCTTCCGGTTGAGCTCATCCTCCACCAAGCGCTAAGAAAGGCCTTCAGTAATAATAGGAAAGAGAAGAAATAAAAAATTTGCAAGGCAAATAATTTTTGTTCTAAAAATAAATATACAATTCTTTGAAAAATCAAATGATTTCCCATAATCTATTAATGGAACATAATATGTCTGACTATAATCACAGCATGACAGCCTATAGGCTTTCGCAGTCATAATCGAGATTTCAGTTGTCGTATCAAGGTAGTATAAACGAGTAGGTAATAATTATCGACTGAAGGTCAAGAGTTCTCGATTCGACATACTTGCTTTGGGATCTCTATCAGTAATTAAGTTAGAATAGCTGTTCGGGAATATATTCTGACAAAGAAAATTCAGATCCACAATTGATGACTGGACAAGAAGATTCAGCACCAATTTGATTAAACAGTACATAATCATTTTCCCCTACTTTAAAACTGGAATTTAGTAGTTCTTTTTGGTTCGATGTTCTCCATCGGTAGGGATATACTAAATTGGAAAGGATGATTGGTTGGATAAAATTGTGTCAAATGCGTCATCAGTTAATATAGAAATTTTTCGAGCAATAACTAAATGTGAACCTTGAGGTCTTGCAAAAGAGTTTTCTTCCATAATACGAGAATCTGTCAAATGTATTAGGCAAACTTACCAAGTGTTTTGTTACTCCAAAGCTGTTTTCTCTATGTACGAGGGCAAGGTGAAAAGTCCCTGAAAAATGAAACAAGAAATGATTTATTGAGTCAAAATTTATTCAACATAATCTCCTTGTGGTCAGATACACTTCGTCTAACATTTTTCTAATTTTTCGATACCTTCCAAATAAAACGATTCCGGCAATCCTTCAAAATAGGCGTTTGTTTCAGCGATGACCCCATCGTTGCAGCCGTAACTCTTTCCGCCGAGCAATTGCTTCAAGTTTGGAAATAGATAAAAATAACGGGGGTGAATCCGGAAAACATGGTGGATGACGACCCGATTCGTAGCGCAATTTTGTCATTGCGACTGAGGACCTGTATGCCAGTGCGTTGTCTTGGTAGAAGGACACCTTCTTCTTTGCCAAATGCGGCCACTTTTGCTTCAAATCGGTGTCGAATCGATCCAACAGCTCTGCATAATATACGCCGGTGATCGTTTTGCCATCTTCAAGTTAATCGATATGGAAGATACCTTGGGCATCCCAAAAAACTGTCCCCATGATCTTTTTGGCCAACAAACCCATCTTGCTATTTGATCTCTGGTGTGTTTTGATAGATCCATGTTTCGTCTACGATCACGAAACAGCGCAAAAAGTCCTTCTTACCGTGCATAAACATCGCCAAACACTCCTTTGAAGTTGTCACACGGTCGCGCTAGTTATCAACAAATAGCGAATGCGGCACGCATCTGACAGATAGCTATCTCATATTCAAAAATGTATGCAAAATGTTCCGTACCCGTTGGGTTGAGATGCTCATAGCCTCAGCAATCGTGTGCACTTTAACTAGCCGATCGTCCAATATCATACCATGGATTTTACCGACAATACCAAAACATCAAAGAAACGTAAGCAGGAACCACTTGTTGATAATAGTCATACAGAAGCTTTCCACTCAAAATATATTTTGAATCGGGCAAAATAACGTGAGAGAACAAAACACAACAAGATAATCGTGGTTATCGAACGGGAACCTGCGTTTTGTGTAGAACTAACTCCAACGTTACGTATGCCGACCTGTTAATATATTAGGATATGTTCTACTACACACTCCAGGAGTTTAGACATCTTATAGAAAATGAAAATTCAAAAAATAATTTCAAATTTAGATAAAAGGACTGAACTAAAAGCAACTGCGGATACGCTATATTACTAACAAGTACGAAATAGTCACCCTTATCCACTGAAAATACTAATAATGAGGAGTTTCCAGCCACCAAGTAGGAAGTCATCATCAGAGTAGACTAAATTGGAAAAACAGAATATGCCTGTTTGAATACTGTTGAGGATTAGTACTGCTAATGAAGGATTACCAACAGAATTATTGAAGAATGAATAATGAAAATTTTGAATTAATGACTCTAATATGAATAATTAATTGGGTTCCATTTTCTGTTTTTGTTTAGAAATTAACTTATTCATCAGATTTGTCGTAACCATTTTGCTGAGATTTCTCAACTTAGTTGTTATAACTTTTACTGGCTCAAAGGGACGTTCAATATTCTATGAACATGAAAATTGAACTGTTTTATAATTGATTGGTGCACCTGAATCCGCTGAAATATATTTATATATTCATCACTTTCAACGAATCCAATGGAATTCGAAAATTTCACTCATCATTCTCCAATAATTAATAAATTTCATAATTTGTTTTCCAAATTTGCAACAAACTAGAAACCATTCTAGTAATACCTTTGATATGGTTTCCGATATAGACAGATCTGTAATCTACAATTCAAAATGATATGTGGGTCAAACTAGAAAAAACAGTCTAACTCAAATCATTGTAAGCCTAACATATTTTAAATACAGATCGCATAATTACTCAAGAAAGTTTATTAGTTTCAAACATAGTACAGACAAATATCCAGGTAATTCATTTAGAAAGGATGGAAATGTATAAACGAAAAAGCAATTTATTAAATTCAGATTTGTCTCCATCTGACGGTTATCTCTTATTTGAATTACTTGAAAGTCGAAAGGTTCTTAGTACATGAATGGTTCTTTCAGTGGATAAAAGTGATTACTATTCAGATTTGATGAAATGATTAAAAGATGTTCTCGGTTGAAATAAATTCCGTGATGGTTGTCGATTTTTAATTCATTGAATGAATAAGACTTTGGACTTGAATTAATCTGGGGTGATTAAAAAAACGAGGACGTGTCGCATTCTTTAGGATGGAGCATGAACAGTGATGATCTCTTGAAGTAAGTGACTGAAAACCAGATGTATTATAATATCAAAAACGTCTCGTAAATAAGTTGCTGATATGATTTGTTGTGTGATAGTATTCATAAAGCCCACACTTCCTTCATTACCCAGATACCGTAGAACATCGCTTTTAGTGGATAAAGGTGATTGTTTCTTATTTAGTATTGGTTCCACTTCTCTCTATACTTCTTACAAATGACCTACCTGCAACACTGGAAGAATACCTACAACAGTTTGCTGATGACAACTCATAACGGTATCAACAAAGGATGCTATTCTAGAAAGGAAAATATTCCAAATTATTAATACTACTTAAGAATGATTAAAAATGAAACTCAGGTCCTCAAATTTGGATATACATCGACCATTAAGAGCACTTCGGCTGATTTGGCGTGTGTGAACCATATCACTTTTTTAGGTATAATTATTGATTCACGCTTAGGTTGGTATGAACAAGTTAATAATATAGTGTGAACGTTATCAAGATATTGCTTCGTCCTAAGAAACGTTCCAGTCTTTAAAACACTGAGGCAGTGTTAACTGCTTATCATGCGTTTGTGCAGGCAACATTGAGATATGGGATAATATTTTGGGGTGATTCTAGTGATGTTCCGCACCCAAAAAAGATTCTAAGTCACTTTAGTCATATCTGTATGTATCGTTTCCAATTTAATTTACTGGACCCATACACATTTTAATCTGTTCACCCACTGTTATTTTTACCTACGATGACAAAAGTATTGTACAAAAAATCGATGGTGAAAGCCGTTACTTTATGGTAATTCATCATTTCGATTATATGAAATAATAACTACTTTGTTTTTATACCACTTTTCAAAAATTCAATTGTGGAAGCCATTACTTTGTGATAGTTTATCATTTTAACGAAATAATAAATAAAACTACTTTGTTTTACTATCACTGATATTTAATATAGTCGTTACTATAGTTTCAACACTAAACGTGTGTCATTTTTCGTCTGAAGATGACACGTTTAGTGTTGAATCTATAGTAACGACTATATTAAATATCAGTGATAGTAAAACAAAGTTGTTATACCACTTTTACTAATAATAAAGTGAAAACGTAACTATAGTTTCAACACCGAAGTGCCATTATCAAACAATTAGAAAATTATGAAGAGATCAATGAAACAGTTCAAGTATAAATGGAGTAGAGTAAAGTAGGGTTGAGATTAAGGGATCAACGGAAATTCCAGAAACAGGTAGATCCTAGGAAAGTACAGTATTATATAGTAAACATAGCAACAATTTGCTAATTAGCGGTTTGGAAGACCGCTATTACATAGTAAACAAGGAAACAATTTGTGAATTAGTGTGATTATAATTTAATATTCTAAGAATTATTTTAAGAAAGGTTTGAAAGACACATGAAAAGTTCACTTTGATATAGGTCTAACTGATCTTTGAGGATATTTTTATTAGAGTTTTTGACACCTTTATAAATCTCTATTGATTCTAATGAATTCAATTTGAAACTTCTGGTTTGGTTATGTAAAATGCTTAGGCTATCTGAATTAGGGAAATTATGACCAGTTTGTAAAAAATGATTAGTAAAGGTTGAGTCAGTTTTGTTGAGTCTAAACGAGCGAAATTGTGATAATCACGCCATAATTTTAAAATCAGTTTCAAACTTCAAAATAAACTTTGCCATCTTATATACAACGCCTAAGACAAAACCAATAAATATAGAAAACCTGGAGTTTATAAGATGATTTGCCAGACTGTGATGACTTTTATATAAGTAGAACTTGTCGTAATTTCAAATTAAGATACGAAGAACATTTTCGCTCATTTAGACTCAACAAAACTGACTCAAGCTTTGCTAATCATTTTTTACAAACTGGTCATAATTTCCCTAATTTAGATAGCCTGAGCATTTTACATAACCAAACCAGAGGTTTCAAATTGAATACATCAGAATCAATAGAGATTTATAACGGTGTCAAAAACTCTGATAAAAATATCCCCAATGATCATTTATCTTTTCATGTGTCTTTCAAACCGCTCTTGAAATAATTCTTAGAATATTAAATTATAATCACACTATTTCACAAATTGTTGCTATGTTTACTATATAATACTGTACTTTGCAAGGATCTACCTGTTTTTGGAATTTCCGTTGATCCCTTAATCTCACCCCTACTTTACTCTACTCTATTTATACTTGAACTGTTTCATTGATTTCTTCATAATTTTCTAATTGTTTGATAATGGCACTTCGGTGTTGAAACTATAGTTACGTTTTCACGTAATTATTAAAAAAAGTGGTATAAAAACAAAGTAGTTATTATTTCATATAAAATTTCTCTCTACACCTCTCTGAGGTATTCTTCCATATATTTTTTTGTATTTATAATGTATCTGAGCAAGAAAAATAAACTTAGCTGAACTAAAATAGTGTTGTAGTGTATCCACAGTGCTAACTCTTTTATAGTTTACCATAGAATTTGATGAATATTATTTGTTTTCGATAAAATAGGGATGATATGATTATCCCGGCTTTATATTAATAGGAGGTTCATAATATGGTACCCATAAAACAGAATAAATACCAAAGCCAAATAGCAAACGACTAACTTCCGTTCTTATACTTTTTTCCTATTTTCTGTTGTACGTATACGCTTCGGAAATGTTTGGAACTCCTTCCCGGTTTGATTGGAAGTGACACCAATTTGTTATATAGCTTGTATGCATATCTCAAATACGATTTAGAAAATACTTGTATTCCAGAAGAATGATCAATTAAAAATATTAAGACGTGTTATAACTTAGTGATAATTGATGCAGCTAAGTAGACACAATGGAAAGTAATGTATTACTAAATATAAGTTTCCTTCTCAAGGTCAGTGGGGGATTTATAATATCTCAAACTCCAATGTCTATAAAAATAGGATGACAAGGCTGAATCAATCAGTTTGTTCCAAAACTTCTATCAGAACTGAAATATGAGCTCAATATGAGTTGTGCGTAACATTCGTTAATTACACACTAATGACAAAACGGTGTAATGATGTTAATGATATGCGCCATTGTTCTCTTTGGTTTTCCTTCGGTCTGGGGCTTCTAGATATACTAGCTACTCGTATGTTATAGATTATCGATAATTGGATATACCGACAAATTTTAGGTAAAACAGTTTACACGTTGATATCCTATAACAATGTAAATAAGAAACAATCACCCTTATCCACTAAAAATAGTGTGAAAGTGCTAAGGACCTTTCAGCTACCAAGTAAAGCCATCATCAGAGTGAACTGAATTAAAAAATCAAATTGTTCCTGTTTGAATATTATCTGGAATCTATAGGGTATATAAGGGATTACCCTCATTTGGAGATCAATCTAAATTACCTAGATATTTGACATTACTGTATTTCAAGAGTGATAAATTTTCTGGGGAAAAGGTGTGACCTGTATTCAAAATTTGGTAGGGTAACGCTCACTACTATTTTTCTTCATGTGGGCTAATTGTTGCTTATACCAAGTTAGGATCTTCCTTCTTGGGGAACTTTTTTGATGAAGTTTCCGACTTCGACATATCCGGGATTTACAAATTCGATTGTTAGTCATGTTCAAAATGTTATGCAGGTCAGACTAGAAGTAATATTCTTACTCGATATAAAGGATATTTTGCCCATATAAAGCGATATAAGGGTGGAGAATCAGCGTTAGCCGAACATATTATAAATACAGGACACACCATTTCTCAAGATGTCTTATTACTTTTGAAACACAGAATAAGCGTAAAAGCAGCCGAATGAATTAAGATTTATCTCCAGCTGAGGGTAGTCTCTCATGTATCATATTAATTCCAAATAGTATTTCTACAAGATGTCTTCCTATTTTGTGACTACCAGTTTTGTGAATCGACCCATTTTGATTGTTCTCGTTCTGTGACCCGACTAAATTTTTGTTTTGTAACTAGCATAAAATAAATTATATATGCTCTATAAATATACCTATGACCTACTGAGATCATCTTTCCACCTTTAAAATTAGTTTCTCATTTCACCCATTTGAATAAATAGTCATTAAAATACGAAATACATTTATTACTATCGTCATCAAAAATAATATAAAGGGGAGCCATTGTCAACAACAATATGGGAAACAGAAAATTTACAGTCATTGCATGTTTATGAAGAATGTCAAATTTGTCAAGCAATGGCCAATGTTCACTTTTTCTTCAAGGGAGCTTACAATTGCATGGCGAATGCAACTCAACTTGAAGATTGGCATTGTCGTAGTATGACGCTCCTTCTTAAGGAGCTTGTATAAGTTGGAAAATGTTTGGATTCATCCTTTCAATTTTCGTTTCTAGTCGGTTGGGCCATCCTTCCAAGGAAATGGTCTTTCGGTGCCTTTCGTTGTAGAACAACCACATCATCTCCAAAATATCATTATAAAGTCACTTTTGTACAAAGTAATTGTTGAACATTTGCAAAAGTAGGTGATCTTCGAAACTCTTCATAATCCATATCCAGCAGTCATCCATTTTCTCAGGAGGGGAAGGTGTGAGAAGGCTGCACAATTCTTTATGTGTGTTCGCACTTTTTGCTTTCTCTGTACTAGGTGGCCTAGCCAATTTATTGCACTTCTCGTCATAAACATTAGTTACAATGAAAATTGCAACCAGTAATATTAATATTGGTATTAATTATTGAGAGTCTGAAAGGTAGCAACTTCATAATCGATCATGAAATTCCTTGACTTCCGTAGAGGTAGATGCTTCTGAGTGGAAGAAAACAGCCTGATACATGTTGTTTCTTTTTTGTCTGGCAGCAAGGCAAAAACGACCGGAATGATATTGGTTTCATTCTCTATGTGTAATCGAGTCATATTAGCAAAAAAACTGAGAAAATTTGCGGGCAACTCCGATCGACTCCGTTCAGGAAAATTTTGCAAAAAACCCGGAGTCGATCGGAGTTGCCCGCAAATTTTCCCAGCTTTTATGCTTTTTTCGTCTAATTTGACCCGACTAGTGGTCAACGTCGGCGTGGATTGTTTAAAGCTGCTGACAACAGCTTTTTAATGTCTCATCATTTGGAGCATTGTGTTCGCTTTTAGCGAACCGAACACCAATATTTTGTCCCCCTCGCTATCTTCAAACAGCAGAAAGTTGTTTGTAATATCTTCAGGCAGTACAATATCATCCTTTGTTCCGAACGTGACTGTTGTGTCTGGCGTAGTAGAGTTTGATGTTCTTATTACTGGAATTTAGTATCTTAGTAACGGATTCCAGCCCAATATCGCTATATCTCTCCGTTGAATATCTTGGAAAGTGCTGTTGTTACTTCAAGGGTCTTGTCTAGACATAGATCCACTTCGTTTTCAGCGACGTTCGGTACATATTTGTGCTTTTCAAACCTGTTCATCCCTGTAAAAATAAAAATACATTATGTTAGTTCTAGACCGATGCTATGTTTCATAGCAAATACAAGAACATTCTTGAAATATTAATAAAATTTGAATTATTAATAAAATGTTTGTGATAGTGTATTCAGAACTCATCAAATTATGTCAATAAATATCGCTACGTTTATCTGAACTACTATCTGAACAATTCTTAATTTCGGAAAAGGTTGGACGTTTTAGACTGATGAGAAAAAATTAGGAACAGGATTAACGGCTACATTGTGCTGTTATACATGGAAAAACGGCACATTTCAAATAGGAAACTTGTTTTTTCTACAAACGCTTAACAAAGTAGCCTTTGACGCTTTCAGATTTCAACGCAAAGTTGACGTTTTCCGTGAAATGTCATTTTGTGACAGCATTTGCGCTCTAAAGCGGAAATATTTCGAAAACGCTCGCTTCTCCAACGTATTTCTGCATGATGATTGATGATAGTGACAGTGAATTATCAAACACTCCTCCTGATGTAGCAGAAAGTGCAAAAATTGTTACTTTGAATCTCCTACCAGAGAAATCAAGGAAGAAATATGAATTACAATACGGTAAATTCTTGACGTGGTGCCAGTCGAAGAAGGTGAATAAGTATTCAGAAAACGTATTACTGGCTTATTTTGGAGAAAAATCATTGATTTGTAAGTCATCAACTCTTTGGTCTACGTATTCGATGATACGGACATGCTTGAATGTTAAAAATAACATCGAAATCAATAAGTATCCTAAACTTATCGCATTTCTGAAGAAACAGTCTGTTGGATATAAAGCGAAAAAATCCAAAACATTCACCACTGAAGATATTCACAAATTTTTACAAGAAGCGCCCGATGAAGAATATCTACTAAAAAAGGTAAATTTTAATATTTCATGCTCTTAGTAGTTTGAGAAGCGGTTAGTATTTTTTTGAATTTAGTGCAATTTGGTTAGCATAGACATTTGGAATAGCTATTAATTGCAGTTTTTTTATAGGTTATTCTAATTATGGGTATTGCTGGTGCCTGCAGGCGCGATGAGTTGGTCAAAATGGAGATTGGTGACATAGAAGATAAGGATTCTATTTTAATAGTCCGAATTCCCGATTCAAAAACGAGAATAAGCCGTGTTTTTACGATTGTTGGTCATAATGAAGAGAATTCAGTTGATTATCTTTCAATTTGTAAAAAATATATTGCACTCAGAAAACATTGTCTGAATAACAATACTGTCCAACGTCTATTTTTACGTTATGAAAAAGGTAGATGTATGAAACAAGTTGTGGGTATGAATACAATCGGCAAGACTCCCAGTGACATTGCTGAATATTTGAAATTGCCCGAGCATAATTTATATACTGGACACTGTCTCCGACGAACCTCTGCTACTTTATTGGTGAATGGTGGAGGTGACCTAATACAACTGAAAAAACATGGTGGATGGAAAAGTAACAATGTAGCAGAAGGCTACATAGATGATTCAATCAACAATAAGATTGAAACTACCAAGAGAATATTCTCAAGACCATCTACATCTCGTTCTGTAGATTTCCAATATTCGGGGGAATTAATGTTAGATAAATCTACTGATCGTCCATCAGGTTCAGGAATAATAATTAAAGAGTGTCACAATTGTACATTCAATTTTAGTATAGTCAATGATAAATTAAATCAACATTAATCAGGAATTTATAAACTGTACTTGATGTACTTTTGTTGAATAAAGCATCTGGTGTTTTTTCTTTTTTTTTTTCTGAAAACTGCGTTTGTAGAAAAAATCTTGTGTGTATTTCGAGCACAAAGTGTCATTGTCGCTCTCCAAAGATTACCGCGCTCCGCTACTCTCTTTGTCGAGCGACAATATATCACTTTGCGCTCTTAATACACAAATAGCTATTCTGAAATTGTCACTCATATATTATCCCTTCATATCTAATTCATCAATTTAATCCCAATTTCAACAAAAAATATAAATCTCTAATATTCACTAACCCCCGAAAAAGAGGAGGTGAGATTTGTTCTATAGGGTCGCATTGTTTCATTCTGGGTAATTTTGGGTATGAATTATTTCCCGCGTTGTTAGTGGTGACATTTGTATTCTATAATGTTTGTTAGTCACACTGGTTTAGCTTTTTGGGTTTCGGAGAAGTTTAATCAGATGACAGCACTAGTTTAATCACTGTTGTAATTTTTCATATAAAACTCTTGTCGTGTAAATTTATATAAGAGACAAGCAAGAACCATTTCGATAAATCAGGTATGCACACAAAGCTTGCTTCCAAAGATTCAATATTTATTTTCACGAAAAATTAACTATCTCGCCAACATTTGTCATGACTTTGGTCCTGGAATCATGTCACGTGTCACCTCATTTCAGCTGAAATTCCTAAAAGAAAGTGATTTGAGACCGGCACCTATCATTCATTGCTTCACGCTTTGTTTCAGTTCACATTCACAATCAGTCTCGTTTGAATGCAGACTTTTCTCCTGAAACATTACAACAATGTCTCAACCACATAAAAATAAGAGCCTCACTCAACGTAAAGCGTCAGATGAGTGTGCAATTCCTAGGAGCACTTTGATTAACAAATTAAAAAGTTAACGCATTGATATTATTGTTGGGCCCATTGTGTTTAAGCCGCAAGAGGAGCAGGTTTTCGAGAAAAACTTGAGTTCGGATTTTCTGTAACTAAGCTGGATTTGAGATTTTGCGTTAGAAATCACTTACTAAAGTCTGCAGAAAAATTTCTAAGTTTAAAAATAATATGCCGTGAAGAGATTGGGTAGAATCGTTCATCGCGCGTTTTTCCTCGAATATTAAAAGAGTGAGAGCTGCTGTCAACAAACACATGATAGAAGACTATCTCCAAAATTTGGAAAACGTTACTAAAGATGTTCCCCCAGAAAACATCTGGAACTACGAGAAACCAATATGCGAGATGACCCCGGTAAGAAACCAGTAATCTGTAGGAGAGGGACAAAATATTTGGAACGCGTTTGTAGTTCATCAAAAACGGCTATATCTCTCTTGTTTGCGGGTAGCGCCAGTGGTGAATTAATGCCTCCCTGCGTAATGTATAAGGGTGAACACATGTGGGTTTGACAGCGTCACACTAGAAGATTGGTTTATGGAACCGAAGTTACCAAAGTTGAAGCGCTAGGATGGTCCTAAAGTAATAGTGGGTGACAATCTTGCCTCCCACATAAGTGAAATCGTTCTCAAAGCTTGTGAGAACTTTAACATTTGCTTTGTATGCCTACCCGCAAACTCTACTAATCTAACACAGCCATTATATGTAGCTGTATTCAGACCTATAAAAAAAGCATGGCGACGCATACTCACAGAATGGAGTGGTAGAGATAGAGGCTCCTGAATAGCTGGAATCCCGATATTTTTCCCTTCGCTTCTCAACCATCTATTTCGCACAATATCAGTAAATGTAGAAGAGAATTAAAAATCAGGTTTCCGGAAATGCAGTAGGTACATATACTCATTGGACAAACATGTTACTGCTGGACAGATTTCAAATGTGATCGTGAGGAGGTAGATATGAATGCCATAGGAGAGGCTACTTTAGAACACCTAGTGGAGGAAAGACAAGAGGAAAAGAAAGAACAAACTAGCAGTTCCTGAGGGCCAAAGCATTACAATTGAAGATTTAAGAAATTCTGAAAAAGAAAGGGTGAAAAATGAAGAAGAAAATGGATCAAAATTAGCAGATAAATCACAGAAAAAAAGAAAATGAAAAGGAGAAGAGAGGGGGAGGTGAAACGTAGACCAATTGATGAAGCAGAAGGTATGCTGGAAAGTGATGATTCTAGAAAATGAGCCGATACTTCAAGTGAGATGCTTAGTGATTTAGAAAATGATGAAACAATTCATACAAATTCGCCTTTGTTTACATCACAGGAAATAGATGGAGATGGCCAGAAAAGGAAGATACAGTGGAATATGAATGGCCAAACATTGTTAGAAAAATTGCCCCACCTAAACTGTTGACAAAAAGAGGTTTTTTTTCCTGTTGCAGAATTAAATTGTTTTATTGAAAATCAATTCTTAGATTTATTACAAAATTAAGTCTTTTTAATGATCTTAAATTGAATCTTTTATACACAATAGTACAAATAGTACACAATTAACTATGTGATTCGTGATTGTACTATGATATGTATTTTGTAGGCTTATTAATACGATTTTTGAATACCATTTACTTTTAGTGTGGTCAATCTTACCCTGTGAAAGTATGACATTGGTCCAGATCAATTGAGCTGCCTAGGAACACAGTCTTTAAGATATGAAGTAATGTCACCCCAAACTCGGATGAGATTGTTCCAAAATTTTATTATTTTTCTTATGAAAAAGTAGAAGACAAAAAATTGTAATGATATGCAATTTCAAATTATTACCTGAACTGCAACTATTTTTTGTTCAACATTTGTTTAATTTTACTAGTATTGAAAACTCAGAAACCAATAAATCTAGACCATCTCAACCCTGGTGACGGCAACTTAAAAGGTATTATCATAATCACTTTAAACACCTGAACGAGAGAAACTTACACATGTGAACTGCTCGGTTTTGAGTTGAAAGCACCATATATGGAGCATGTATTTAATTTTAAGTTGGTCACGAAACTGAAATTCATCTGGGGTCTTTTCCAGAAAATCATTTGTCTAGTCACAAAACGAGAAAAATTTTACAAAAATGTCGAGTCATAAAACTGGAAGTCACGAGATAGGAATATATCGTAAGTAAGCTCATTTTAATTTTATAATTTAGTTTACTCTGATGATGGGCAATTATTTCTCATTATTAATATTATTATATTGCAAATTGCAATACGTTCGGTCATTTCATTCGTCTCCCCTCAATTCCCATCGAAGTGAAAATATGAAATATTCTCAATGGTAATACGGAATCAAACTATTCATCCTCGGTGATAGACTTTCATTAAAAATGTTTAGTTATTTGGAGAAAGTGGATGACACTCCCACCTAGCGAATAGCAGCTGAACCACGCATCAAGCATTACAGAAAGCTGCAGAATCAATATCCCAAATTTGCTGGATTCTACATATTTTTAAAACCAAAGCAGAACTATATACTTTAATTCATAGATGTCGATACGGGTAACAAACTCTAAGAGGAGGTTTATGGATACTTTGTTCAATTACTAGAAAGATAACGTCCAACTCCATTTTAAGAAGATAGAAATCATTGATTCATAGGAACATAGTTACTTATAGGAAAGTGTCTAATAATATACCCACATTTTATATCAAAATTTTAGGTTTGAAAATGTCATGACTGATAAGATTTAGATATACTTATAACATTCATAATGAAGGATCACCTATCGTTTTCTTGCATCCCAAACGGGTTACGATGATTAGGAGACAAATTTATTTGGCAACTGCAACATTCAAAACATGTTTCATAAACACTCACTACTTTATGAAATTTGAATAATGCAAAGTGTGAGTAGACAAGATATTGAAATGACAAATATTTCGGCAATCCAAGTCACGATATCTCCGAAAATAAAAAGAGGGTTGATGGAACTTCTTGCCTTCGCAACTTAAAGAAACAGTTCTCATTCATGCCATGATGAACGTGGAACTCCAGCGTTAATAGTATCGGAGTCAACCACCACATGGAGTGGCAAACCCTATGGAGAAAGTTTCTCAAGAAGCTCTTGGGACCAAAGCTTGGTCAGATGCTTTGGAGATATCCACTCCTACAACTATACATTCCTCATATTCTCCATTGAATATCTGCCATGGCAACGACTTTGTTTCTGATTGTATCAAAGATCTGTTGGAAGTGACCTCTTGTTCCGTCCACAACTTTTCAGATGATGGTACAATTCATACCGCTCCCTCATCTAGAGCCCCTGTTTCATCCAATGAAAATAAAGGAGCAAAACAGATCTGGCAAGAATTGTTCGGGCCAAGAGCTAATTTATACACCTCATCATCTACTCATAATCTACAGAGCACAGATTCGACCTGTCTGTACTGTTCATATGTTTGGAGTTCAGCTCCCAAACATACGCTAAAGCACGTAGTGATTGGTGCTGTCATATCTAGGAATTTATTGACCTCTCTAGAAAATCGTAGAAAAGTTGGGCGATTTTTCATTTTTCTTCAAATATTTTGAAGATCGTCTATTATTCCAGCACAATGGGCATTTGGCGGACTAGACGACCTCAACCTGGTAACCTCTTCATTACCTAGCTCGAGAGATTCCAAATCTTTTACCAGACTTTATTGTATCTAGTGGTATCTTTCCTGATGCATATAACCTCCAAACTTTCAAACCTTCCTACCCTCTCAATATTCCATCGCTGGCTAGCAGAATGTTGTGATTTACCTTCCACGTAACGTTGTAAAAAAATTAAACGTAGTGTTGATAGATTCAGAAAGGCTCAAATCGGATTTTGCCGCGAAAATCCGTAATTTTTTTAAATCGATCATAATTGTAATTATTCATTATATGAAACTCTAAGGGACTAATATTATCCCTATTCATCAATCTGTTCATTTTTTTACGTTGTGACATTTCAGTTAAAAAGACCTTACGTTGATGTTTGATTCAATCTTTGATTAGACAGAACAAGTGTAAAAAATATCCTTGACATTTACCCTTTCATTTCCACTTATAATAAATTTAACACACTGGAAGGTAAATGGAACGATTAAAGCTGATATTGATCAGAGAACTTCGTACTCAACAACAATACAATATTTAATAAAACAACAATTAAATTATAGTAAAAAAAGATGATTATGACAAAAGATGTAAAATAATATTTTAATGAACTTTATTACTATTAAGATTAAAATACTAATCACTATAAAAATGAGACTAAATCTTAAATTAAAATAAAACTACCTAGATAATCTAAACTAACTAAGAAATAAATAAAACCTATATTAATGAAATAATTCCCCAACCAGGATAAACCTAGGGATAAAAATGAACTGATTGAAATATCTTATTCAGCCATCTGATTCTTATCAAACACTCTGAATAAACGATTAACTTAAAACAATTGAAAATGACAAAGTGCCACGTGATTTTCCAAGAGACTAATTGAAAGTAGAAAATAAACTGAAGATTTTCGGTATTTCTCCCGTCATTCATAATGCATTGCTTCTGTTAAAACTTGATGTACATTTAGGGGAAGGGAACAACAAATTGCTCAACAATCAATTTGACTTATAGCGATACTGCTTTCAATTTTGTACCAATGACGTTTCTAGTAAATTTGGAAGACAGATTAAACCAAAATGAGCAATAAGGTAGGTAATTATTTCCCTCTCTTGAGGCCTTTAATTCTGAATGTTTTCGGTGGGGATTTATAAGCCTATCTGTTCTTTTCTAAATATGATTTCCTTCCTAATTAATTATTATACTTTATTCAAGACTACATTTTAATTACGATTTTCATGATTAGAGAGGACGTTACGTCCCGTTTTACGTGTGATACACTTTCATTAATTATGTAACGTATGTTAGAAAGAGGTTTAAAATGCAAGTATTAGATGACAGTAGGTCTGGAGCTTCTGCTATCTTATCCTGTCCAGATGTTCAACATTGAAAATACTCTCTATTAGCCATCGCTAGTCAATTCGTTCTCCGTCTCGTTTTGCTTATCGATCCTGGCAAATTTATGATTTACTTTAGATTTAATTGTTGCATTTGAACATGAAGCGTATGAGAAACTATTGAAAATTTCTTGACCCTGCCAGCTATGGTATCATATTATCTCCCTTGAAGTGGGTGTGAATTGTCTTATATTTATTTTAGAATTCATTTACTTTGCTCATGCTACATTAGTTATTAATACCGGACACAAACCATCTGGAAATCCATAAGAGTTCTTGTTACATTCCTTGTATAGTATATTTTACTTTTACATTGAATTTTAATTTTCTAAAAATGTTTTAATTATGAACACCTATTGTAAATGACCTGTACTATTTTAAGGTAAGCCGAAATCGATGGTCCGTACTCTAATTATCCACCGGGCCCCGAGACTCCTAAGAGGATGAAATTTCTTTTATTGAAAAAGTTGTCCTAGTAATATTTTATTTCCTTAAAATATCAAGTAATTTGGAAGATATTTAGCCGCGCACCACGAGTCACTAATATGCACAAGCATAAAAGGAAGATGTATTTTGTAATTCTCGCGCAGTCCTTCGCTAAATTTGATATTTCCGTATCGGAAAAAATGTATACAAAATATCAAATCCGCACACGGTATATGCATCCGGAGTATTAAAGTATCGACACCCTATTGTCAGATATTGGCAAGTCTACTATAGCTTCTAGCTTTGCTCTTTGTTCCCTCTTAACATTTCACAACATACCATTTGTGAAGCATCAGTAACGAGTCTTACACACTGCTCTCTAACTTGTGAATGACAGAAAAACTTTTTAAATATGGGTACATTTTTTATCCTATTATATTTGCAACTCATTTAAACTATATTTCATTTTCATGGGTCGTTCTGTAATGATACATGGTTGCCAGTGTAATGAATTAATTCAATCCTCAGCCTTAAAATTCACTTGTACTAGGTACTTTGAAAATTCGAATTCTATTCGTTACTGGTTTCATAGCAGCTAATTCTCTAATGCTGTTACTTGAGTTCACTAACATCGATACCAGAATATTTTCAGGATGTGCAAAATAACCGCCGGTTGCAAGAACTCAGTCCACTATTTCTTCTACTTCATCTGGAAAGTCCCTTGAAGCTTTCATGGTCTTCCAAAAATGTACTGCCCCGTGTATGAATAGTGATTACCTGAAACCAAGTGGGACCATATACTTTCAAATGAATGTTGTTAAAATCTGTAGATTTGATGCATTTAAGGTAGCTACATAGAATCTTACAATTCTGTTGTTCGTCGTTAGTCATCGAGCATGGGCCATTTTGTCAGGAAATTTCTTGTTCAATTGATCAGAACATTTTAAATCCCAAATTACACAACCCATTCATAGTCAGTATTGCTCATCTGTACTTGGATCTTCCTCTGTTACTTCACAATCAATTCTTTTAAAAAATACGATTGGTCATGTAGACGGGAACCAGTAGGTCACGAATGAATGTAAGGTCCTTTGTGTGGCCATCTATAGTTTATAGTGAATAGCGTAGAGATAACTACTCATTAGCGTGGAACAGGCAAATACTCCAATGAACAGATTTTTTCAATACTGGTTTCCATCAGACGAATTGCACCTCCTCTCTGTCCGGCATTGGTGTTGATACCATCACATCCCATAAGTACTGGATGGTGAGGGTTTATTTCCATACACATTAATCATAGGAATGTCTAGTCGTTCGCGGTCCAGTGAAAAATAGTTTAAATACGAGGATTTGTGTATATTCGAAATGGCGATATGAATATATTTTCTTGTAAGGCTACGAAAAGAACAGTAATAATATTTTGGACCTTCTGGAGCCCTGGAGCCCGATGAAATATCAAGTTACTGACCTTAGATTTTTGAGCTATTGCATATAGCTTTAATCGCGGGCTTTGAGTGCGGCGACGGAATCTAGAAAAAAAAAAAAGACAAATACCGTAACGAAAATGTAAAAAAAAACAAAAAACAAATACCATTACGAAATATCCTAAGACCCACCACTCCGCCTACCATGTAGCTCGGCCGAGCTTAAAATTGTCGAAATGTTAACTTCGAACCTTTTAAAAGGTCGTGATAGCCGCAAAGTGGGTCGAAAACTATTTTGAATTGGTTAATTTTCGATAAATCGAATGACGTTCACGTGAGAAGTGCGTAGCTCGCGAGTTAGAAAAGTGCAAATTTACGGTACATAGAACGTCTTAACGAAGACTTTTCGTATGCAGTTTTCGCTCCATGTCGATAGTTTATGAACGGGGCCAACTGAATAGCATAGTTTCGGGCCCCAAAATGTCGATTAAATAGGAAAATTTAATTAAAACAGTTTGAGGTATTCTCAGCTGTCACCTACTAGCATCTGACATGCGACGTACGAAAGGGAATTTTCTAGCTACTTAAATATACCGAAAGCGGGTAAAAGCTAGCGGCCTATAGCCCAAAATAATTTATTACAACTGGCGCCGGCCGCACGGGGTTCGAAACGGCCCCAAATTAACAAAATAGAGGTAAAATGTATAAACTCTAACTTAGGCGCAGCGAGCTCCTCGAGGATATGTCAAAATACATAAGACGTCTGGTGTTCATGCAATTATGTTTTTATACAATTCGAACCTTCTAATTTTGATAGGCCACGTGAAAATCCTGGAGCCGGAAGCGCTATCGAGATCTGAACGTTAACACTTTCGTATAAAATTGTGTTTATAAGTCAACTGACACTTGTCACCATAGATAACTCTACTACCGGTAGTAGAGTTATCTATGCTTGTCACAGAATACTCTTCATAGAGATCAAGATGATACTCTTTTTTACTCATAATTCGTGAAGATTTTGAAGGGGTAGTGGATGTTTTTCTGCCCAACTTTTTCCAGTGGCGTAGTGATATGAAATAGCTTCACCGCGGCAGTCCCTGAGTGCCACACGTTCCATTTTTTATGTACATTTAGGGGATAATAGGCACACTTTTCATACCGAGGTGAAAAACAGAAAAAAAAATTCGGTTATGTTGACTACCAACTGCACGTCTCAATATAGTTTCGTTGCCGGAAAATTCAATGAGTTACTTTAAACAATCAATCAATCGAAACAGGGCAGACAAGTGCGGAGCACTTAGACCGCTTGATTGGGTCTATTGTGCGCCACTTGGTACAAGAATCATTCCAGCAGGCCTAGGGCACTGCCGAATGTTAAGATTTTGCATGAACTGATATCTCTCATGGCTTCAAGCGGCGTTTGTATGCTGCCGAGATGTTGTAGCCTAAGAGAAGTCAGTGCTGACATTTCGCTAGGATGTGAGAGGCAGTACATCTACTACAAACTGGGTCTTCAACAATGCTGATGTAGATAGATGTAGATGTTCATTCAGATGATAGTGTCCTGTAAGGAGTCCTGTCACCAGTTTTAGGCCTCTCATGTTCATAGAGAGTAGGGTTACTTTCTTCTTGTAATAATACTTTTGCAGCCAACTGATGACGAAAAACAGTATAAATGAAGTTGGTAAGGTTGACTCTTCGTTATGGAAGCCTAATCGGTAGTGTGGCCAGTTCAATTTTATCCTGTGATATATTCATTTGTTGTCTATAATTTTACACAAGTTTCATCAGTCAGTGATGTTGATGATAAATTATCTCTTACAGAACGGAAATGATAGAGTTATACAGAGAAGGTTCGAACATGAAGGAATCTCATTCTGGCTGACACTATATTTTTCGATTGTTATAGGTTTTCGTCTCGTGTAGTCGGAATAGAAGAAATTATATGTTTCCCCTCATGAGTTCCATGCAAGAACACCAGAGTTCTTGATTCTATGCTATGAAATTAGGTGCATTAGTTTGTCTTCCATTCACATCTAGACATTTAAAAATACAACTGTTCGGAAACAATTTTTAATTTTTGTAAATTTTCTCATCTGACCTGGAACAATTCATCCAATAAATTCCGGATGTTCACTAGAGCATATATACATATTGTACTATACGTCCTCTGGATTAATATTTTATATCTACGGCGTGATATGCGACGCTATCCAGAATATTTGAATTATACGATGAGAAATCCAATAATTGGTATGTTGCTCTACGGCAAGCTTCCACATCATTGAACTGTAAAGTTAAATTGATCCCTGCGAAAATTTCAGCAGTACGTGTGTTTGCATTTTATATAAAGCTCAATTCCTCTATAGAAGAGTAATAAAGCTTTCTTATAAGTTCCACAAGTCGACTGGGAAAGTTCAAACTTGAAAGGGAATATAAAAAAGCATGGAGTTCCTCTGATATCGAGAAATTATTTTCTGAATTATACAGATGTTGGATTTAGATTACTTTATGGCCTCGTCATTTGTTGAAGTATCGCGTTTTTTTACAGTTCCTGAAAACATGTATTCACCAGAATTAAACGACTCTGCATTTCTCGTCTGGGAAAATATGAAATGTCTTTTATATTACGAGCCAACGTATATTTTGATTAAGAAGAATTGATTCGATGGGAATGAACGTAATTATGCAAATGTGAGATCCAATCAAGAAATATGATTTCAGAAAAGATTTGTGCTCTAAATGATATGAGAGGTTCGAACGGAATAAGGAAATTTACAATGAATCATCATGCTTGAGCAGTTCACATTACTGTTATATAGAACGAAAACAAAATATGACCTAAAATACTAATTATAATAATTATGCATCCTCAGATTCGATTTTTTTTCAGTATATTATGCTTCTACGACGGGTCATATATGTATAGTCTATACAGGATGTTCCATCTCAGACAAGCCACCCCGTATATTTCTTATCCCATAGTGAGTGGAAAAATCTCCCGAAACACGTCGAATGATTTTGTTTGTGGGACATCTTTTGACGTATATTTGAAGCTTGAACGAGCAACCCCCTAATGGGGGCGCTTCAACCCCTCAAAATTGAATAGGGGAGAGGGATCGAGTGATACGTCATTTGAAAGGTCTTGGAAGCCTCTTTACAATGGTGTATATAAAACGTAAATTTGATGAACCGTTTTCGCCAAAAATTAATTTTGTTGCTCGAATGCGCCACCTTGAATATTTTGGTTATTTGTACAATGTACAAGCTCATTTTTATTAAGTCTTTTTTACAAACTCAAACAATCTTCAAAAAATCACATTCGTGAAAAAATTGAATTGTGCTGTCATGCTTACAATGAAAAAAATTAAAATCTGCGTGTTTAAATCAAATGTTCAAATTGTCCTCCATTGACTTCCATACAATAATACATTCTCTCAAACTAATAAATAAAAAACAGCAAAACATTTCCTTATGTTGCCTTCATTTTTTGTTCTTAGAAGGTGTTTATCTGGTTTTAACGTTTCTTCGATCATTTCATGATTTAAATCAATCTGTTGAGTTACTACTTTGCTGATTTGTTTAAAATTTCAAAAAATATGGTGTACACATTGCAAGAACGTGTTGAGCTGGTTAGCCTTTATTACCAAAATGAAAATTATGCCCGAGCAGCTGCAAGGATATTTAACGAAAACCATCCTGTACGTAGCGTTCGCCATAAGTAAGTAATGGAATTGATTTCAAAATTTGTGGAGACGGGTTCAGTAATGGATAAAAAAAGGGCACCCATTGGAATTGTTAATGATGAAGGAGCAGTTGTGGCGGTATTGTGACATGTCCATCTTATGCCAAACACGCAATCTGTACGACAACTTTCTGCATCTTCCGGTATTAGCCAATCTAATTTTACATAAACACAAGTTCCATCCGTACAAAATTGAATTAATTCAGGAATTAAATGATGATGATTGGGATCGAAGGCAAGAGTTTTGCGAAATTATGGTCGAGCGTATCAACAATAACCCAAATTTCTTGTACAACGTTTGCTTTTCTGACGAATGCACTTTTTTACTTAATGGAGAGGTTAACCGGCATAACTGTAGAATTTGGAGCGATACAAATCCTCATGTATTTCGAGAAGCTCACACTCAACATCGGGAAAAGCTAAATGTTTGTGTAGGAATTTTGGGAGACCACCTAATTGGAGCTCTGTTTATTCCTGGTAATTTAAATGGTGAAAGTTATCTTGAAATGTTAGAAAATGCGATTCATCCGTTAATAACTGAAAAATTAGGAAACGATCCTCTACTACTTGAACAACAATTGCATTTCCAACAAGACGGAGCTCCTCCTCACTACGCCGCACCAGTTCGCCAATACCTCAATTTGCAATACCCCGGTCGTTGGATTGGAAGAAGAGGTCCTATGGAGTGGCCTGCCCGATTTCCTGACCTGAACTCTCTGGACTTTTTCTTGTGGAGACATCTTAAGTCCAAGATTCTTGTGACTCAGCCTGAAAATCAGGACGAACTACGCCAACGAATTGTAAATGAGTGTCGTCAAATAACTCCAATTATGCTGAACCATGTTAGAGACGGTTTTCAGTCAAGATTGTATTATTGTATGGAAGTCTATGGAGGACAATTTGAACATTCGATGTAAACACGCAGATTTAATTTTTTTCATTGTAAGCATTACAACACAATTCAATTTTTGTACGAACGTGATTTTCATACACCGTTGTAAAGAGGCTTCCAAGACCTTTCAAATGACGTATCACTGGACCCCTCTTCCCTATTCAATTTTGAAGGGTTGAAGCGCCCCCTATTAGAGGGTTGCTTAAGCCTCAAATATACGTCAAAAGATGTCCCCCAAACAAAATCATTCGACGTGTTTCTGGAGATTTTTCCACTCACTATGGGATTATAAATATACGGGGTGGCTCGTCTGAGATGGAACATCCTGATGATTTCGAAACAAAACACCTCATCAAGCCTCGTCTCAACTTATTTTCACTTTTACGCAATCAGAGGACAATCTTTAAAGGTAATAGAAAGTTATCTGCAAAATCGTGAACAGTATGCTGCAGAAGCGGACCTTAATGTCATTTTACGTTTTACATAGCTCAATTAAAAAATATGTAAAAAGAGGCGTGCCTCAAGGCTTGATACTGGGGCCCCTCCTTTACGTTATATGTACAAATGATTTACCCTTTGCTATTGAGAATAATATCGGCCAGTTCGCTGATGATACCTTGGATATTGTTGGAAGCGAGGTTAATGAAGAACACCTAGAACAAAAAATCAATAGCAACTTTGTTAAATTGAAATATTGGTATCAATTCAATAATTTATTACTAAATGTCAATAAAATCAGGTAATACAATTTTCTCATTATAATAAAGACGAATAAATTATACTTACTCAATACGACAATACGAGCATACAGTTTAATGCAACAATCGAATATCTTAGAAAATAAGTTTTATGGTGTTATTTTAATTAATACCTTACCTTTTTCTATTTTAAATTTGATATGATTTCAAATACACGTTATCTATTATTTGAATTATATGTATTGACAAGTTCTACACCTAACGGTATTTTGTATTTTATACAGTTGGAAGAAATAAATGGTATCTATGTATCTATTATCTATCTATACTATACTGTGTGTGACAGAAAGAAAATTGCGAAAAGCGCACCCGCAGTTCATTGTTGCTGATAGAACGCAAATACGCGCTTGTTTCGATTATATTCACATTCACAACAATGCTTTATCTGATCGTTCACAGAATAGTTATTAGAACAGCTTGGAGATTATAAATCAATTATCGTCAAAAGAAATTATATAACCTCGCCGAGCTCAACCGATACTCTATATAGTATAAGGCCTGAATGCTCAATCGTGACGTCACAATCCAGATGCTATGTTGCAGTTGGTCATCCGTATGTCTTAGGGCACAATGCTGCAATACTGATGATAAAACAAAAGTTTCATTTATTCTTTACAACATATATAAGGACTTCCTGTTGCCAGACGTGAGTCCTTAGTTGCATCTCACCTGCTTTTATAATTATGAGAAGCTGCCTTCCATTGGTTCTGTTCAAAATTTTTCTAATAATATGTAATTCAAATTAAGCTCATTTGAACAATATGGAATTATTCCTAAAATTCCGTGAACTGTATATGACAATGAGGTATCTAGAAATGAATGATTGTTTGGCAGCTTACCTATCTGGCTCCCGAAATATCAGGAATACAACGATGGGCATTCTAATTTTAGTTACTAATATCGCAAACTCATATGAAAATAGCAAATTCAATACAATCTTATTCCTTGACCTGAGGAAAGCCCTTTATTGCATCCTTGATATCCTACTACGAAAACTAACTGCATATATACAACTTTTGCTCAAATGCTATATTAGAATCAGGGCAGGCGCCAGAGGGCAAAAATCGCTGGAATATCGTGTAAGGAAAAAGAAGTTTCGATAGGTGTTCCATTGAGATCCATACTTAGACCTATACTATTCTTGATCCATATCAATGATCTTCCAAATATGGATACCACATCCAATTCCAGACGCTGCTCATGATGCAGATTTCACAGAGGACCACTAAACATGCTCTCAATGGCGCAGGAAGAGGATATGAGTGTTCTCGGCAGAAGCGAGACCCTATTACGACTTTTATTCAGTGCTAATAGGACTGTCATTCTTTTGTTACACGGGGTTTTGATTTATTTTTTCCCATGTTCGTTTCCTGGGATTTTTTCTCAGTATATCCTTGTGGTTCCCCATTATCCAATCTTCTACAAACTTTCGTGATGTATTTTTTTCCGACCCTCTTCTTGCAAGTTTGTCAGTTTTTATAATTGCCTGTCGTTTCCTGATGTCCCGGCACCCAGATCAGCTCAACTTGATTTTGGTCTGCCAGTATTCCAAGTTCTTCTTTGCATGTTCATACCAGACGGAATGTCACTTCCTGGCTTCTCATTGCCTTGAGTGCAGCCTGACTGTCTGTCAATATGTGGATCTGATCATCTTCGATGGTTCCCCGTTTATTCTTCACCACACATTGCAGACATGCATATACCTCTGCTTGGAAGACAGAGATATGTTAACCCAATGAATAACTGGAGCCAGTGTTTGGGCTTCTTGAGTATACTCTTGCACCTGCACCTTTTTCAGTCTTAGACCTGTGTGTATACCAGATCTTTCCCTGTGGAATATCGCCCAGGTTTGTATGTTCCCATTCAGTCCTTCATTTATGGCATGTTATTATGTGATTTATTACAGGCTTGATAGTATTTATTGAAGTTGAAAATTGAAATCATACAACACTTTGGAAGTCTGATAACTCGGAAGCGGAGCCTCAGAAGAAAAAAATATTGAACAAATTTTAACAAAAATATCACACCACACGTTCAAATTACTACTGGTTCATTTCCAGGAATGCGTATCCCGATTCACTTTTCGATTCTAGTGGAGAGTTAGTCTCAATTTTTTGCTCAACCTCATATAACAGATGAATGTGAATCTCAATACTACACTGATAAGCCTATAATATAGTCTATAAAGCTAGGAATATTAATTATAACTTACAAGCACTAAACCAAAATGAGTTACTACTGTTTCATAATTCGAACATAAATTTTTATTAAAATATTCATGAAAAGCTGCGATCTAAATGAGCTTTGTAAATATGAAATATTCGTTTAAAGCTTCAAAGTAAACAGGGCGTAGAGAGGGCTGTTCTGCAAGTGCCCGACCACAGGACAGAAATCTATTCGAGCGATATACGCGTAAGCAAAATGACCAGAAGCGGTTCGAGATTCGCCCCAACGCACCCTTTGATATTGACTTTACACTTAATTAGATTTCCAATACAAGATCGCATAGGTATATGCTGCTTGTTAATAGCCTTCCATTGCTTCCATCCATAGACTCACGGATACGACCACTTTTTAACAATAGAAAGGTTATTATAAATCTCTTTTCATTCGAGAAATGATCAGGGAAAATTTGTACTTACGTCATGACCACTAGGATTAAATTTCTATCACAGTCTTATCCAGACTTACTGAAAGATCCTCGATGCTCCTCAGTTGATGATGAAGTTCACGTGGGCTGAAATCATAAAATGGATATTCTCAAGTATCATTGTGTAGAGAATTCATCAGTTCCAGAGACGTAGCAAGGAGGGCTCAAACCCTAATGAATTTTTTGTTGGAATGAGAATAACCACGCTATATAAGCGATAGTGAAGGGTTATTTTCAATTCACAAAAGTCAAAATTCAAGCGAATCTAGAGAGTTTTGATTCATTTTACCATGATGAGCTTATTTCACATTCTATAAGTTTTTATTTCAATGTTCAAAGTTATATGTTCTATATTTATGTACATATCAATGAACATTGATCGATTGTCACTCACTTTTGTGAGCAGACTAGGTTTTGAACACTTCTGCAGATCAAATAATGTAGGTTTGTAGAAACAGACAATATTTTTAAGAGAATTAAGAAACAAATGAACACACGAATATATTCATTTATCTCATGTTGGATATTGCCAGATATCAATGATAAGGTCTTTCAAGTCCAGATGGATCAGTAAAATCACAAATTTATAGTTCCAGACAGCTGTTTCGCTCTTTTCGTAGAGCTCGTCAGTGGAAGGAGGAAGTTTGCAACGTCACTGAAGAATCTCTGCTGAAGGTAGCCATCTATGGATAGATGTCTCACTAAGGAATCAAGCAATGTAACACATTGACAGATTTCTCGGATTTTACAGAAGTAACAGGCAATGTGAGAGTCCTTGAGTGCGACAGAAGACGCCTCGTAACTTTTGTTACTTTCGGGATATCTGATAACGTTACATTGCTTCATTTTTATTGAGACACCTATTCATAAATGACGTGAGATATTTTCTTCTTTTTACCACGGTTAAGCTGGTCATAGCTATCTTCCGAAGAAATCCTTCTGTAACGATGCAAATTAGATCGTTTCACTGGTGAATTCTATGAGAAGAGAGAAGCAGCTGTCTGGAATCATAAATTTGTAATACTACTGATCGATCTAGACTATACAGACCTTATCATTGTTATCTGTAGAAAGCCAACATGAGATAAATGAGTATATTCATATATTCATTTGTTTCTAATTCTCTTACATTGGTTTGGTTGGTGTCGCCATCTGGCGCACGCAAGTGGTCTCACACCCGTAACTTTTGTAAAGTTCGAGAAATCTGTCAACGTGGTACATTGCTTGATTTCTTAGTGGGACATCTATTCATAGATGACGTGAGATACTTTGGTTTGTTTACCACGGTCAGACTGGTTTTGACTACCTTCCACAGAGATCGTTCAGTAAACTTGCTCATTACACTGATGAGCTCTATGATGAGAGCGAAACATCTACCTGGAAATATAAGTTTGATTACTGATCGATCTGGACTAGAAACGCCTTATCAACAGGAAATATATTGGGAATGGTTCAGAAACCGCTGATGAAAGAAATACATTCGATTAGTTTACATAATGCATTTTACTACTCTGTGTTTTATACGGACACCTGCTGTCACATGAACATTTGCGACAGAGGTTAGGCATGAATAGACTGTTATTTTTTTTGAGCTGATGTCAATACTTCCATTACATTATATACAACGTATAGTAACGGAAGTAAATATATGGAAATGTATGTCGTTGCATTCTTTTTCAAATAGCTGCCAATGAAATTGATAACATCAGGTATGGTATGGTATTGCTCATATGATTGAAGTCAAAGGAAGTTGCGTTCCATCTTTACTTCATCTGCTATCAAGTCTCAAATATCATGATCCTGGAAATATACTAATTGTGGTAACTGATTTCATTGAAGTTTTACCATCCTTTGTTTGCAGAATAATCAACAGGGTGCCATATGCTATTGCAGATTGGAAGCATCGTTATCTACTAGATTGTGTTACAAACAAAATTAAGTTCTTTACTTATTATATAAAACAATACAATTTATTTGTGACCTTAAATGTAATTCCGAAATGATTGTAATGTTCGGAAAATGGTAAAACAAATAAGTAACTGTATGTAACTATCTAGACTAAAAAAAAACATTTAATCCAGCTAAAAGTGTGAAACAATAGGGGTCATTACTGGAATTTTATAAACCGCTCGAAAATGCAAAATTCTGTTTCCATCGTGTTCATGATGGCTTACATACCATGTTCAATTAACAAATGAAATGTTTTTTTATAAGAAATGGAATATCTCGGGCTCTTTTAATCCACAGTTTCTGAAATTTGATATCAGGGGTTTTTTTGGTTCGCTGAACCCGAATCTGAAAAATGAAAATGGAAAATTCAGCCCGTTTGCTGTGAACCAGAAAAATTTTAACAAATCTTAGCAACAAACAAAATTTCTCGAACTGTGATATTGAAATAATGAGATGCCGTGATGTTTCTCGGTACAATTTTCACTAAAAGGAGGAGAATTCTGAAAAATTGTTGGAAAATTCCGTCGCTTTCCTTTCATATTCATATTTCCTGACTTTCATTATCATTTTCAATGGAATTATTTTTCGAAAAAAAAATTTTTTTTGTGATCTACCTGTTTCAGAATTTTCGAAGATCTCTTACTTTCAATTGTAATCTCATTGCCCCTATTGTGCCTTAGTTCCTACATATACCGTGATATCAAAAATTATTTTGGTCAAGGGTGGTTGTGGAATCTAAAACGTGTGTCTTACTTTACGTTTGAAATAATTATGTCATAATTAATTTGAAGTTTCTAAAAGTGCGATATTTCCCAATTTTATACGAATATTGTAACACTCAGAAGTCTTTATCGCTTTGGACTCCGGGATTTTCACGTGGCCTATCGAAATTAGAAAGTTCGAATTATCTAAAAACATAATTGCATAAACGCCAGACGTCCTATGTAATTAGCTACGAACGAAATCATTTTGAGATATACCTCGAGGAGCTCGCTGCGCGTAAGTTAGAGTTTATAAATTTTTCCTCGGTCTTGTTAATTTGGGGCCGTTTCTTGCCCCGTGCTACCGGCGCCAGTTGTAATAGTGTTTTTGGCTATGGGCCACTAGCTTTTACCCGCTTCGTGTATATTTCAGTCGGGAGAAAATTCCCTTTGGTACGTCGCACGTTAGACGCACGTAGCTGAGATCTGAGAATAGCTCAAACTGTTTTAATCAAATTTTCCTATTTAATGGACACTTATCGAAAAAGGAAGGGCCGTCGAGCACGGGCCGATACTAAATCTAACTACATGGAGCGAAAACGGCACGCGAAAAGCCGTCGTGAAGCCGTATTAGGTACAACCAGTTTGCACTTTTCTAACTCGCGTGCTACGGGCTTCTCACGTGAACGTCATTCGATTTACGGAAAATTAACTATTTCAAAACAGTTTTTTACCCGGATTGTGGCTATGACGACCTCTGAAAAGGTTCAAAGTTCACATAATTATTTCATAATTTGTAGTTCATTATTGTTTTACAACTGCAATAAATAGGTATAAAATTTGTAGGTTATTGATGATGTCAGTGTGACAGCGACATAATTATTTCAAACGTAAAGTAAGACACACGTTTTAGATTCTACAACCACCCTTGACCAAGATAATTTTTGATATCCCGGTATTTGTAATGTTTATTGTTTACTTCATAATTGAATTTTATATCGGTTTTATAATGGCACATCGTTTTTGAAACTATAGTAACGTTCTCATGTTATTAAGTGGTATAAAACAATTGTTCTTTCAATTAATCATTACGATAAATTACCACTTATTACCATCTGTACTTATTTCAATCCTTCGATATATCCTTACATTTTCAAATTTTCAACTCGACATCATAATGAAACATAATTTTCATGTGACGCGTTTCGGATTTCGTCTTCCTCAGGTTAACCTGGAACATAATTCTTTTTATCAATATAATCATAAGCCTACGTGTACTTGATTGGAAGAAATTTACTATATCTCAGTTAAAAACAATGTACCTAAATCAATGAAACAAATTTCTGAAGAAACTTGAACTCCTCAAATCAAAATTGCGATTCTGACATTAAAATGTGAAGTTATAATGGCTTGAAAAACTATATGAAGACAGCTCGAGGATGTAATGCAAATCTTAGTATTTCCATATAAATATCATAAAACGTTCAGAATTTTGTTATAATCAACATTAATCACAATTACCAAAATTTTTAGTTTCATTCCATTTGCATTACATCAACTCACGGTCTTAATTTGTGGTAAGTAATATCACGAAATTGTGTTTTCACATGTTCTCGTCTAAAGGAATATGCAATCGAATTTGTGAGAGTGGTTCTTTTATATGTACCTACAAAGGCATATGCAAACGAATTTGTGATGAATCTGACTTGTTTGCAGTCGAGATTTAATTTTCTTTTATAATCCATTTGATTCCACTATCAAATATACTGAGACTATAGTTGAATAGCTCTTTGATAACATCAGTTGGAAACTGTAACATTATACATGGTACTTGTCTCAAGATTGCTGTAATAATCTAAATAACAGTTTTCGCTCGGAATGTTAGATGATTAAATTTGTAATTAGACTATGAGTGACATCTATCTTTCAATAGACAATCGATTATTAATCATCAGCAAAATCTCGTGTGAGGTCGCACGACACGCGAGGAGAGGGTTATCTAGAAAACGGAAATGAAACTATCTCATCTGGTATTTGAACACGACTTGGGTGAGTTGATCTTCAATAGCTCTTTCAATTTGCTTCATTGTCAACAGTGAACCTGTAATTTGATGTCTAACAGTATCTATTCCGATTGTAGATGTAGATATTCTCTGATCGATGATACATTTTTTTTTCAATAAAATAAGAATCAACTTACCCACGTGTCCTCTGTTACGTGTAAATTCCTCCTAACGGCTTAGAAATGGCCGCTGTAGTACAATCGGTTAACTCCTGTGACGTCAGCTATGCTAGACCGTATATTGTAAGGGTCAGATCCGTAGTTACCGCTTCTATTTCGAGCTTGTTCTGTGAGACAACAAGACGCCGGAAAGAAAGAGAAAATAGCGTTACTTCTGGTCAATCGTTCAAGCGGGAAGTGCGTTGCTAGGTTATTTCAACAGGGAGGTGATACCAAGCTTGTGTTTGGAACCAAATTCTGGGAATAGACTTCTTTTGAAAGTAAAGGCATCAATTAGCAATTTGGATTGGAATAATTGGGATTATTTGAGTAATTAATGCACCTTAAGGGATTAAAACTTAGTTTCAACGTGACTGGTTGTGGACGGAAGTAAAGTTTGTCTTTTCGGAAGGAAAACCCTATCGTGATAGAGGTAAGTATCTTTGTAATTCCATTTGATTTATTCACTGACTTCAGGAATTAATTTGCCTTCACAAGTGGTATCTGACAGAACATAGGCTAGTCCTAATTTGTTCAACAATTGTTGTGTATTTTGTTCATGTCTGTCTTCTGAAGACAATAGAACAATAGAGGTTTGAACATTTCGTGATTTCAGGGTTTCTTTTTTTTGTTTATGTTGTGGGAAATTCAACAAGTGTATTGAGGTTGGCTTGCATCTGCTGTGGGAAAGATTACTTAGGAGTCGCTGATTTATTTGTGACGTACAATCGTGGGAACGGTATTACAACTGTGGCAAGAGCCCCTACGTCAAGTAGAAGTATTAATCCATAACCAAGCAAGTACAACTTCCAGGTCTCACCAGGTCAGGCTACCTATTTTGGTTTTATGTAACAATTGAAATAATCATTGAGTATTTGTATATTGTGTAAATTCAACTGTTCCCTTGTTTTAATGATCTAAATGATTACCTTCATTCATATTTCCAATTCATTCGCTTCATCTCTCATTAATATAAGTTCTGTCATAACTGTATCAGTATTAGTATTTCAATCACTAGTAAATTTCAATCATTCTGGGTACAGGTCTTTTATTCTTCTCTCTCAGGGTAATTTAACCTGGGGACTTGAGTATATGTATCCCCCAATTATATACATAATTCATTGGTTGGTTAAAATACTCTGGCGCCCGAATTCTTAACATCTAAAATTATAACTCACGACCGTCTTCACTGTGGCTGTCGGCAACCAAGTGTTAAAATAGAGCTATCAGTTTATCCTTAAGTAAGGGTAATGTATACCCTTACACCTCGCCACATCACCTTTGCTTGTTCAAATGTGAATTAGATAATCAGTTACTATATTATTCCTCTTATCTTCATTCAGAATCTAATTTGTCAAGTTAGTATTCAGAATGGTTCATGTCGTTCTCTAAGGCTTGTTTAACCTAGCAATTTTCCGCGTGGTTGCGTGGTATTTCGTATCACTTTTTCCGACGTTCCTTATATTCATTCGTAAAAGTTTTGTTCTTTTAGTCTGTCTGGGTGAGATAACGGAATAATTGTTGATCTGTATGAAAATAAATGAAGCCGAAATTCTCATTTACTGCTTCATGAGAATTCCGACTAAATCATCTGTTATTTATTGAACAAATTGTTCAATTAGATTCTACGAGCCCCATTTCAGTGTACTGTACTCTGTGAACTATTATTTAACTGTTCCCTAGTAAATTTCTAATTAGCTTACTCATATTCTTATTCAATTTACGTTTCATTTTATCACTTCGTAGTAAAATTGTCATAACTTCAATGAGTAACTTATGATTCAAATATTTTTTTTCAGATATTAATATTGTATGTTAGTTGTTCTCTTCAAGATTTCAAGCCTTTTAATAATTTTGAATATGCAATTCGGGAAGATAGCATAATCAGTGGAATCATATTGATTATTTTTCCGACCCAAATATCGACCAATAGAATTGCACCATTCGACGTCACGTGGTACAACCTACATGGAATTATACTGATTATTTTTCCGACCCAAATATCGACCAATAGAATTGCACCATTCGACGTCACGTGGTACAACCTACATGGAATTATACTGATAATTTTTTGAAAATTTTCTCTGGTAGTTGATATATATAAAAAACAAAACATGATCCAGTCAAATTAACCACACTTCAAACTGACAGGTTGAATTCTGTCCACCATCGATAAAAAAGTCAAAGGAAATGTTCATTTGGGACGGCCAGTCAAATTAACCACACTTCAAACTGACAGGTTGAATTCTGTCCACCATCGATAAAAAAGTCAAAGGAAATGTTCATTTGGGACGGAAAAATAATCCCCCGAATACCACACGAGCTTCAAAATTATCTGGCATTTCCCTCAAGGTTCCCTGCAAACAAACGAACCTATCGGGAAATACCCGATAATTTTGAAGCTCTTGTGGTATTATATATGATAATTTTTTGAAAACTTTCTCTGGTAGTTGATATATATAAAAAACAAAACATGATCCAGTCAAATTAACCACACTTCAAACTGACAGGTTGAATTCTGTAAACCATCGATAAAAAAGTCAAAGGAAATGTTCATTTGGGACGGCCAGTCAAATTAACCACACTTCAAACTGACAGGTTGAATTCTGTCCACCATCGATAAAAAAGTCAAAGGAAATGTTCATTTGGGACGGAAAAATAATCCCCCGAATACCACACGAGCTTCAAAATTATCTGGAATTTCCCTCAAGGTTCCCTGCAAACAAATAAAGTCGTCAAGTTTTTCAGGAAAAATCACTCGCGCTTCGCGCTCGTGATTTTTTAACCTGAAAAACTTGACTCCTTCATTTATTTGCAACGAACCTATCGGGAAATACCCGATAATTTTGAAGCTCTTGTGGTATTATATATGATTATTCCTGCTGATTTGGTTATTTGTCCCACAGAATTGTGGCCAAGATATGGCTCGTATTACAAGGTTTGAAAGATCGAGACGTCTCAAGCCTTTTTTCCTTGCCGTGTTCTCTCCTCATCCAAGTTTGAAAGACGGTAATATTTTTATTAGTTGGGATGATCAAATTCTATATTCAATTGTTGTCAAACTACAATTGTATCTTCCTACAATCTAATTTCTAAATTCGAACTTTTGGATCAAAATTTATGTTTTTTAATATCAAAGTAAGTCATCAATTCACTAAAAATTCCAGTTTGTTTCACCTTCAATTTTTCAGTATAGAACTTTATTAATTTTGAATTATAGTTCCTTCAAGGACTAAAACCAAATTGTTGAATAGAAACTTATCTTTATTTCTCTGATATGATCATCAATATTCATTCACCTCGATGTGCCATAAATTCTTGATTGAGGATTCTATCTCCCCTTTTTTGGCTAAAGCAGTTGGCGGTAAGGGTAATTCAATCAATCAAGAATCTAAGAACATGTATCACTACGAGCCCTGAGTGTATGATATCCTAGTGAGCTAGTTGGGATCATTAAACAGGAAAAGTCATTCTGAAATCTTACAGTAGCAATTCACTACAGAACCTTGCAAAACAAAAATAATAATATTCATCTGGCTATGGTCTTGATGAGTTCTACAAAACATTTTTATTCTCATAAATCACGAACGAACGTATGATGATGAGGATATTGTGTGGTGAAGCAACTGTCAATATATTTTTATCAAAGTTTAGATTAGGGTGTTATTAGCATTTCACTATTCAATTTGAATGAATTCGTAGTACCTAAACGCTGAAACTTTACAATTAATCAGTTCGTTCAACTCGATCAAGTTGTCACACCTTGTTTCAATACCTAATTCATGGATAACCATCAGATTGAAAACGAAGAGTTCCGAAAAGTTCCCTTGGAACTGGTCTCAAGTGAAACTCTGCTATTAACAAGGTTTCAGCGTCGTTCGCTCTATCAAAATTACGAAGTTTCGCAACAATTAGATCTTTAGTTATTCATGTCTGCTGTTTCGAACATCACCACCTATATCCCAATAATAGTTCATTTGAATCTGTTAGATTTATTCATCGAAGAACTGTTGAACTATTTACGTTAGTTTATAGACTGACAATAGTCAGTTGATATGACTAATACATAGTACAAAGTTGTGCTGAAACTATTTAATCTAAAGAAAGGATTTTAATCAGAATATGTTCGTTTTGAGCATTTCTGAATCGATATGGACTGTTTTTGACATGACGCCTGTGCTTGTGTATGTGCGTAACCCACTGCGGATACGAAATTCTCATTTGAAGATTCAAGTGACGTCATCGAACTGTGAAGATGCGGTCTCTTCCCTGTGTTCACTCTGTGTTGTAATAGTGTAAATAATTGAACTGTCAGAATGAATGAAAGTTAAAATAGTGTCAATACAATAACAATGATCCACTATTGACTTTTAGGGTTCCTTTAAGAAAAGTTGCATCAACAAAAAAATACATGGGAATTGTGAGACGTTAAAACTCTATTCCAACTATTGCTTATTGTTCTTATAGTTATAACCCTGGAAACATATCGCAAATAACATGCAGCACAATTCTTCGAAGCTAGTTGCTGGATCATAAACTTCATGTTCACCTTATGAATAATTGAATTATGATGTATGAAAAAGTGATTCTCAATTTTGTTTTCAATAAATAATTTCATCGAAAATCACATTGAAAATCAGCAGATACTTGCCTAATCAAATTAAAAGAGTGAATGATTTTTCTCACATTTTATAATGTGAATGACTTCAAATGACACTCCCCTTCAGTTCTAGTTACGGAGGAGCATCCCTCGAGGAAACTGGATATTCAATCTTCTTCTTGAATAAGAGAAATATTCGTACAGATTTTCTTAGACTTGAAAGATCTCAAAATGACCCAAAATTTTCAACGTTTCTGTATTTCAATAAATTTTCGATCCCATTAGAGAATTACCATCGAAAGAATTCAAGAAATCTGTCAAGATATTCCACAGAAGATTTTTTCAAGATAAGTTTTCAAATTCAATATTGTGATCTTATTTATATTTAATGATGACGAGTGTAAACTTATTATGTACACAACATGAATAAAATGATCTATCTATCTATCTATTTCTTATGATTACATTACAAACAGTTACTTCTTTTTTCAAACATTTGATGAGCACGATAATTGTTTATGAATTAAATTCAAGATCACAAATAATTTGTAATATTTGATGTAATAAGTACAGAACCCAATCTCATTTGTAACAGTTTATTATATAACAATGTCCCAAAACTACAATAACGTAATGTTACCCTGTAAGAAAATCGTAAGACTCCAATAAAATCAGCAACAACAACTTGTATGTTTCCATCATCCGCCATGATATATAAAAGTTGAAAGCAGTTGAAGTGAAAGTAGTATGCAACATTGTAACGTCCTCTGAAATCAACTCGAGACGATGAAACTACACCCGAGGAAATCAGAAGTATCTCCTATATCAGGCTACTGAATTTCATAGAATACACCGGACTGATGAGAAGATAGCAATATGTGAGGGCACAATAGGAGTCTAATGACCGCAGTGCAGTGAGGCTCTCCCTGGTAAGGAGAACCAACCCCACGGGGGAAGGGTTTTAGTCGGTAAGAATCCCGGACACCCAGAGGCACAGGCCCTCGAGGTACCTATGTAAGATTTTCCTCCCTCTACGCAAAAAAATACTCTTTTTTGTGAGAAATAAACTCTCAAGAATTCTCAATCCCCTAGATTATATTCTTTTATTAAAATTAATTGGGAAAATTATGTCATCAGATCAGCAGTATCATTCGAAACAGCCCCATCAGATAAAATATCTGAGAAAGTTATAAAATCCATTTTAACAACTACGAAATATTGTGTGAAACATTGTATCAGAAACTCTTATGGATTTAATAGATAAAATTCAAGATATTGTAATCCCAGATTACCTAAGATTTGTAGGTAAAAGGAAATGAGGTACGTCTCAGCATTCCAACTTCAGCTAGTCAGGAAAACATGAAACGTTTTTATAAATTCAAACTTCAATCATTGTTTGCTTAACTAACGTAAACGAAGAAATTACGTTTCAATTTATTATTTTAAGAACTTTTTTGTCCTGGTCTCATCCTGTGATCATCAGGAAATAATCTACAATATACTGAGGAGTAAGCAGAAAATAAACTGGAATAGTTAACAAACATTTCTGTAAATGCTTTATTTATAATAGTTTGAATAAAGTAAATCAAAATAGAATACTGCGCTCAACGGTAATCTTGAAACGGACTCTCGTTCTCATTAATTTGTTTGTGAACCAGAATAGGTAGTCGGTACAGTGAATTGAATCAGTTACTGGTGTGGTTTGTAGTGTAATTTTATTCAGAGGAGTAACTGCAAACAAAGATGATACCGATTGGTGTTGTAAATGAGGGATTAGTTACTAAGAAGCAAAGATAGGATTCCAGTTGTTTCCTAATGCACACAGCCGTTCTTCCGGTTGCATTGTGTAGGATTTATGTCTTGCTGACGTACATTGTCCTAGTCAACTGACTGTCTGTCGGTGGCCTATACAATACCCGCAATGCAGCTTCACGCTTGTACCCAAATTAAATTCTGCAAGTTGATAGATACAGTGTGGAGGATTTTCACAGGCTTAAAGTTTCGTTGCCTAATGGGCCACAATTCCTTAGAAGTATATTAACATCAAAATTTTTAAATTAGGAATCTGAAGTTGGAGAATAAATTCAAGACTTACACAAAACATTTAATTTTTAATTAATGCTCACAAATGGTTTCACCACACTCTCAAAGATTGGAGTTTACAACTGAAGCTAAATGTGAAATTATGTCGTTAAATATTAGGAATCAATCTGAATGTGGTCAAAATTATGGGTCGGAGCTTATTTACAAAATTGCTAACCAGTGGTGGTTTATAGGTATGCATTTGGTAACCTCTATTTTTTGAATTTCTATTGATTCTAGAATATTTCAATTGTCCTTTCCCCTGAAATGTAAGATATCAGAAATAGGGGTGAAATTGTAATTCTCCAAATGGTGATTCCTGTAATTAAAGTCCATAATTTTAAGCCTGGAACTCTTTTAGTCTTCGTGAAAATACGTCCAGTTAGACATAATACTTTATTCACTCCGTATTGTAAGGCTCTCATTCTGAGCGGTTCTCCGTTCAAGATCCGAGACCAAAATTTCACAGTGAAATGGTATTGAAATCGAACTCATTTAACAACATGTAGATATTTAGGATACCATGAATAGCTTTTATGGGTTATATTCTTATCATCTCTATCTAGTTAATCAGATCTCATTCATCTAGTTAAAAATATTTGATTCTATACAATTTTCTAGAACAACAAAGTAGAGAACTCCGCATGTAGATCGTAATTTCCACCGTTGAATAATCATGTTCAATATGTTCTACTTCCGTAACTACCACAAGGTGAAAAGTCCCTGAAAGATTGAACAAGAAATGATTTATTTGGTCAAAACTTATTTTATTTCTCAACACAATCTCCTCGTATTCCGATTACATACCGTCTAACGTTTTTCAAATTTTTCGATCCTTTCCAAAATAGCCGTTTGTTTCAGTAATGATCTCATCGTTGGATCCTGCTCTTTGCGCCGAGCTATTTTTTCAAGTTTGGAAATTAATGAAAATCGCATAGGGCCAAGTCAGGAGAAAATCTTGGATGACAAACCATTTCGTAGCATAATTCATGCAGATTTGCCATTGCGACTGCGGACCTGTGCGCGTTGTTCTGGTGAAAGCGCACTTTTTTCTTCGCAAAATGCGGTCGCTTCTGCTTCAAATTGCCGTCGATCGATTCAACAGCTCTTCATAATATACCCCGGTGATCGTTCTGACCTTTTCAAGGTAATCGATATGGACGATACATTGTGCATCCCGAAAAACTGTTGCCACTTCGGCAATTGAAAAATTGTAAATTAAATTAAATTTTTTTCCTAATAAATAAATAAACATGTTTTGTTTATTATCAAATTTGAAACGCTAGTAAATATAAGAGAAATAATCCATAAATTTGAATAAAATTTATAATTTTCATTAAGATTATTCACAAATAAATTTTTTTTTCGCTGATATATTTGTAGCAATCTTTTCAGATTTGACCTGGAATATTTTCGACATGATGTCTGTATGTGAGTTCGTACGTAGGTGCCTGCCCTCTGTGGAGGGTAGGCGTATGAATTTGAAATATTGGAGATCGCTCTACGAGGGCAAGGTAAATTAAAAATCTCATGTGACATTTGTGATGTACCATCTCTAACTAGAACGCATTGAAATTTTCAGACTGATATGTAATTCAATTCTGTTTTGAGCGCCTTTAAAAGTGAGCAACCTTGAAAATCCTTGTAAACATGAAAAAATGTGAACTTCGCGTTTCGATTAAGCATTGTTTCTTACGTGGAAGAAGCATTACTCAAACCAAAGCATCGCTTGTTGGACATTAAGTGGACTCCTCACCATCGATTGGAATGATTCACAAGTGGCTTACTGATGGTGGTAGTATGATAATATACTATTTGGGTACGATAGCCTCGTTTCGAGAGTATTTCTGATATTCATATTTATTTTCCAAATAGAATCATGGTATTTCATTGAACCATAAGAACAACCGTGTTTTTCTGGTCATAAATATATATCACACGTATGTATTAACCTGCACAAGTCTCCGAAAATCTAGGATTCAAGTGAGACCACTGACCTTCGATGTGATGCAACGATCTATTTTATATCTTTATTCTGTGCAAAAATCTGGACTTCTCGATTCTGTGGTGAATTTTGATTGATAGCTCATGTCACAGCAAATGTCAGTATAAAAAAGGTACTACCGGGATATCAAAAATTAACTTGGTCAAGGGTGGTTGTGGAATCTAAAACGTGTGTCTTACTATACTTTTGAAATAATTATGTCACTGTCACACTGACATCATCAATAACCTACAAATTTCATACCTATTTTTTTCAGTTGTAAAACAATAATGAACTACAAATTAATATAGTAATAAAAATTGTCGAAATGTTAACTTTGAACCTTTTAAAAGGTCGGGATAGCCACAAACCGGGTCGAGAACGGTTTTAAAATAGTTAATTTTCGATAAATGGAATGACGTTCACGTGAGAAGCCCGTAGCTCGCGAGTTGGAAAAGTGCAAAAGTTAGGAACATAGAACTTCTTTACGAGGGCTTTTTGCGTACCGTTTTCGCTACATGCAGTTAGATTTAGTCGCGATACGCACCCGACGGCCCTTCTTTCTTCCAAAAATTCCGTTTAAATAGGAAAATTCAATTAAAATAGAAGCAGGTACTCTCAAGTTTCAGCTACGCTCGTCTAACGTGCGACGTACCAAAGGGAATTTTCTTGCGACTAAAATATACACGAAGGGGTTAAAGCTAGCGGCCCATAGCCGAAAACATTTTATTACAACTGGCACCGGAGGCACGGGGCACGAAACGGCCCCAAATTAACAAGATCGAGGTAAAATGTATAAACTCTAACTGACGCGCAGCGAGCTCCTCGAGGCATATGTCAAAATGATTACGTTCGTAACTAATGACATAGGACGTCTGGCGTTCATGCAATTGTGTTTTTATACAATTCGAACCTTCTTATTTCGATAGGCCACGTGAAAATCCGGGAGTCTAAAGCGCTACAGACTTCTGAGTGTTATAACATTCGTATAAAATTGCGAAATTTCGCTCTTTTAGAAACTTCAAATTAATTAATTTGACACAAGTAAAGACACACGTTTTAGATTCCACAACCACCCTTGACCAAGATACTTTTTGATGTCCCGGTATTATAAAAGTCAGCCTGGCAGTAAGTGTCAGTATGAAACATAGAGTTGTGAAATACATCATGTAGACCATTTGGATAAAATTTCGATGTAACATAGAGTATAATTAATCTAACGTCTTTCATTACTGGTTTCTAAATCATTTTCATTACATTTTATGTTCCTACAATCATTCACATTTGACCCGCAGGAGTGTCCGCAATTTATTTTGATAACAAAAGTGTGGGAAGTCACATGATCAATTGATCCCAGCTCTTTGTTATTTCAATCGTAAATTTATCACAGATAAAATATTGTATACTCACAGCTTTCATAACTGAATAAAGGATAAAGTTATAAAATTATAAATACAGCTTTGACGACTGAAATAATATCTTTATTTGATATTGTCCGAATCATGTTTCTTTTGTTCTCATATCTTGAATGTGTCGTTTCCGTTGATGAGGTTCCACATCCACGCGTTAACAAAAATATATCAAATAAAATATGCAATATTGTTTCTATATTGAAAGTTACGTTATTATAGGACACAGAGTATTATACTGGAACAACAATGTTTTCATTTGAGAAATACATGCAGCAGAACAAACAATCCTTGGAATAAATTAAACTGCACGAATGTAATGCTTACACCAAGCATCAAATTCGTGATATATTATCATAACAGATGGTGGGATGCCTTATTATTATAGTTATATAATTACTCTAGAATTCAGGGAAATGAATCTTCAAATATCAAAGATGTGGAAAATATTCCTATAATTATAACACGCATGACAAAATTAGCACGGTGCGATGATATCTGAGAAAACTCCTTTGCATTATAAAACAGAATTAGATGTAACTAGAATGTGGCACCGTTTACGTACGCCTCGTAATGATGATTATATAATCATTAATGGTTTGTCAATTGTAACGGAAATTAAATTATCTGGCTTTGAGAGTACAAAAAAAAATGGCGTTACAATATCATAATGCAGTTTTAAACGTGACCGTGAACCTATTTTGTTGAACGATTTATTCCTATTAGTCCAGGCTGTGAACCGGGATTTTAGCTATAATAAAAAAAACATGTAAGTTGGGATCAAACAATTTTTTTTGCATTAACTTCGAGAGGTTCTCAGGATCATTCATACACCTTAAAACCTCGTAGGAACCCCAATCACACCCATTGGGGGCGAAAATGGTCCGAAATCTCCAAGTCTTGAACTGTATTTTCTTCAAGAAAAAAAAAAGGCATTTCGAGTGCCCCCTGTCACCGGATTTGTGTTTAGCGACCCAAAAAACCTCCTTGGTGCATTCGAAATGCCAAAAACAGGTAAATTGCGAAATAAACAAATTAGGGGTGCAAAATTGGTGAATTTTGTCGATTTTACCACCCCAACGATGGCTTGCAAGTGAATCTGGCTTCGGATTCGTGTTCAGCGACCCAAAAAACCTCCTTGGTGTATTCAAAATGCCAAAAACAAGTAAATTGCAAAATAACATATCAGGGGTGGGAAATTGGCCAATTTTGTCGATTTGATCACCCCTACGATGGATTGCAAGTGAATCTGGTTACGGATTCGTGTTCAGTGACCCGAAAAATCCTCTAGGTGGATTCGAAATGCCAAAATATCTTTTTTTGTAGAAAATACCATTCAATACTTGAAGATTTTGGGCCATTTTCGTCCCCAATGGTTGAGGTTGGGGTTCTCGAAAGGTTCTAAGGTGTATGAATGATCCTGAAAACCTCCTGAAGCTGATGCAAAAAAAAAATGTTTGATTCGAACTTACATGTTTTTTTTTCTGGTTCATAGCCTGGACTATATATGATGTGAGCCTTTCAAATAGTATATGATGAAAATTTGAATATATGAACATGATAATAATAATGATATTCAGAATAACAGGGATGATGATCAGGGATGGTTAAAGTACTATTGATAAGAGATCATCACCCTTCTCCATTAAAAATACTATTAAAGTACTGAGGACTTTTCCGCTACCAAGTAGCAATCATCAGAGTAAACTAAATTATAAATCCTAATGTTCGTGTTTAAATACTATTTGGGATACCCTCATCTGGGGATAAATCTGGATTTAATAAATTGCTTTTCCGTTTATACATTTCCATCCCTTCTAAATTACCCAGATATTTGTCTGTACTGTGTTTTAGAAGTGATAAACTATCTTGAGAAATGGTGAGAACTGTATTCAAAATATGTTTGGTCACCATTATTTCTCTTTATATTGGCAGAATGCTCCTCATAACGAGCTCAAATGTTTCTCCTAGTTTGACCCACATAGCATTTTGAACACGACTCAATTTATTTTCTGAATCCGGGATTCGTTGAAATTGGAAACTTCATCAAAAGTGTTGTCCAAACGGTGTTTTAGCTTGTTCTTACATCTATAAATTGGTTGTTTGCAAAATTAAGTATTTCGAAGTATTTGAAGATAATGGCTCTAATTTGGTTAGTTGGCTACGTTCCAATTCCGTTTTTTGTTTGGAAATTGAATTATTGATCAAGGAATAGTGATAACCATTGTTCAGCACATTTGCAATTTCGTTGTTATAATTTTGCGGGCTCAAAGAGACTTTCAATAATCTATGAACTAGACTATTAAACGGAGCTATTCTATATCTGAATAGTGTATCTGAATCCGCCGGGGTATACCTATTTGTTTGAGTGGGTTTTCTGTATATCTAGAAAATGAAATGATAACCATTTTTTATTCTTCATTATGTTGATATCAAGGAAAGGAAGCTGATTATCTGTTTCTATCTCGACAGTAATCTCAGTGAATCAAATTGGCTATTAAGCGTATTCGAAAAACCATGTAAATCAAAGTCATCAACATATTTATGCCAAACTTTTTGGAACTGATTCAATTTTGATGTTAAGGAGGTTTCATGTTCGCTAAAAAAAATATTGGTCAAAAAAGGGGAGAGTGAAATACTCATTGCCCATCCGCTTGTTTGTTTATAGTCATTTTTGTTGAAAGTGAAATAATTTTGCTCCATACATAAAGATGTAAGGATCACGCTTTCTCTGCAGTTTCTATCGGAGATATTAATATTCGAAAGCCATTTTTTCATAATGTTTATTGACTCAGGGATTAGAGTATTCATAAATAGTGGAACAGCATCAAATGAAACCAGAGTATCAACGTGTTCAAGTTTGAAATCTTCCAATTTTGCAATAAGTTCCAAAGAATTCTTCACAGACAAACTTAAAGCGGCTTGAAAGTTGATAAATTCCTTCACTAACCATTTTGCTATGTTATACGTAGGACAATTAATGTTTGAAATGAATTACCCGGCTTATGAATATGAGGTAAGCCATACAGTTTAGAAAGATGAGGATTTGGAAGTCTAAGTTTGAATTCTTAATTATCGGAAATTACAGCTGTACACGATTTTAATGAATTATTGACTAGTTTAACTCATTTTGATAGCGGATTCCTGGTAATCTGTTCATAGGAACCATCATTCAATAAGGTATTCACCGAATTGTGATAATCTCCTCTGCACATAATTACGAGGGAATTTCCTTTATCTGCTTTCAAGTAATAACACTCTTTTTCTTTCAATTATTTACAGATATTATTGAAGTTATTGAATTTATATGATTCATTTGAATGTTCAAGAATTGTCTCGCACTTATTGCGAATAACAGATTTATTTCGGAAGTTGAGAGATCAAATCGTATTTTCAATATCATTCTTTAAATCCTCCGTAGGTAATTTCCTACAATCAATTGTAAAACTTAAACCTTTATTTAACAAACTCATTTTTGTTTTATTAAAATTAATATCATTTTTATTGTGAATAATGTTCATATTCTTGGTTACCTCTCTACTAGTTTTTGATAAAAATTGTTAAAATTTTTGGTTGATTGACTTTTCAACTGGTTTTTGCTGAAATTGTGCTTAGTTATTGAGAATAAAAAGACTCGAATTCGCATGATGTTCTTTCAAAAGCAAATTTTGAATGTGAGTTATAAGCCAAAAGTTGTAAATGATCTAGCTTATGATATTTGTTACTAATTTCTGATTTTAACCATCGTTGTTTTGCTGGGAAAATGATGGTTAAGTCTTTGAATTCTTCAAATCAACGGTTTAACGGAATCAGATGAGTTACTGACGATGTTATTTTACAACCAAATTTAAAAAGTCTCGTTTTCAATTTCCTTAAACACGTGAACTGGCAGGAAGTATGAACATTATTGTAAGGGATCATCCAGTTCATTTTGTTTTATTTAAATCATGGCTTATTGTGAAAAACCGTCTTCCAGAGGAATGATTAGAAATACAGAAGAATATCGAAGTTCCGTCTAAATCAACTGTAAATGGACATAAAACTCAAATCTTATTATGCATACTAAAAACAATTAATTTCTATACGTACTTTCGATTGAAAATATTAACGTCTTCAGGAAACTAATATACTATCTTATTATACTATCCCCGATGAAGTCGAAATAGTATATTGCATTTAGTCAAGTTACATACGGATGTCTAGAGCAGGTAGCCAATAGAAAGTTCTTCAAACTTCAAACGATCTGTTCCATACCGGAAAATGATAGCTTCAATATAATAATTGTGTTCACCATCAAAGGTTACTCCTAAGGAGAAGCAGTTTCACGCTTGTTGAAGTCGATAATTATACTGTTCGCAGTTCGAGGAATATATTACATTCACTCAAGCTATTTCTAAAATCGTTAAAGAGGCCGTAGTGCAAAAACTCTTGCACCATAGTATTCTTCATCGAATTTTAAGCAACTATGGAAAATTCATCTGTCAGTCTGTGTCTGCATGTTTGTCTGTTACAAAATATTTGTTAACACGATAACTCAAGAACGAACGTTTTTATTATATTCAAATTTCAAGGAAAAATTGATTGATGCTCGGTGACAAACCCTATTGTTTTTCTGGGAAATCATGCAATAAACTCACTCTTTTCAGAAGAGTTGAAATTTAAAAAACTTATAGAAAATTATACATTGAATCGATTCAAAACTTTCACAGTAAATTTGAGTTATTTTGAAACTGCTTTCACCCAGTAAGTATACTCAGATTTACCCCATTCTTCAACATTTTATAACAAGACGAGGGTGTGGTCTAGAGGCTAGGTTTCATAGCTCTCTGTCAGTAGACTCGGGTTCGATTCCCTGTAAAGGAAAATTTATTTCTGTACATTTTATAGAAAACATCATCAAATTGAAAATTATTATGCTCTTCGCAAAGAAGTTGGAAACGTATTAATTGCATTTTTTTATATTTTTTTTACCACGTGTTAGGCTGGTTATCACCACCTTCAGCAGAGATCCTCTATTAACGTGATGATGAAGATGAGCTTTATGAGAAAAGTAAAACAGCTGACTGGAACTATAAGTCTGTGACATTACAGATCGATCTGGACTGAAAAGACCTTATCATTGTTATATGGCAAGAGCCAACATGAAATAAATGAGTATATTCATAGATTCATTCGTTCCTAATTCTCCTGCTTTAATTGGATTTGTTATGAAACTTTTGAATTTATCTTTGGAATTACAAATATGCCTATAATTTTTATGAAATAAATAACACTGATTTGAAGAATGGAGTAATAAAACTAGATTCCCACTGATTTGGATATTTTCAAGTAGCAAGAGATTTGTAGAAAATGAAAAATAACGGCCAACACAAGATAAGACAAATTTTTTTCAGAAAAACCAGTGATAAGCCGTCATATATCAATATCGTTTCTTCAAGATCATTTCCATGGAAATTTCACAAGAGACAGGATTTATATTGATGAGTTGACCAAGGAGTTCATAATTGTAGATTCACCATATCAGAAGCAAGACTGAACATAGGTTTCACTATATTGTATGTCCAATAACCATTTTAGGAGCTCTCATATGTTTCCATGTACGTGTATGTCTTACTCCCAACAACACATACTTTTTATCAATAGTTTGACTACACGAGAGGGAAACCTATAATGTTCGAAGATCTTTGTATGCCCCAGCGGTGGTTTGTTGCAATAGAAGATAGGCATTCGAATTTTTCTTAAGGTTTGGAGGTTATAGGCATAGGGAAAGACCTCACCAGGTGAAGAGTTCCAGAACTATGCTGTTCGATAGAAGAATAAAGTCTGGTAGGAAGAAGTTCGGCAGGTCTCAAGGTTAACAACGAAGGGGTGACTAGTTTGAGCTCGTCTAGTATGTCTCTTGTAGTGAAACAACAGACGAGATTTCTGATGAGCCGAATCTTGGAAGATCATAGTTATCTGACAAAAGCCAAAATGAAATAAATGAATTATACTCATTTAGTTTTCAAATATCATAAGAAAGTCTGAACTTGCCTCATATTTTCACCAGACGTGTGTGATCAGTGATTATCTGATTATTTTCTTATGAAAACATTTCCAACCTTTCTATTGCGTTCTCCTGTGTCTTGTTTGTGTTGAGTAGGTATGTGCTTCTAAGTTTCTCTGGAAAATTGAAAAGTAGTTGACGTCCTTGCATAATGCTATTGGGCACATATGATATCACTTGCTATTCACAGGAAATTTTGGAATTTGTGTTGGAAGTAACATATATTTGCAGTCCTTGTTCTTTGTCTTGAAGCTGCTCTGAACATAGTTGAAAATAGTAACATACAAGCTGATTTAGTATTAGGTCCTCCAGAAGGCGACATATACAAACATATCAAGAGAGAATCCACTTAGATAAAATGATGTTGAACATCACTTTCTAAACAAAACGCTGTCCACCCAGAAAACTTGGCGCAATTGTGATGTTACCTTTGAAAATGTTATAATGTTCATCGTGATTTTGCTAGAAAGATTGACATCATCAATCAGCTTTCTTTTGGATATAATCCAAGTACTCCAGGACAGGTCGCATCTGGGCTTTGCAGATTATGAGGAGCTGCTGAGATGTAAAGTAGCTCTTGGCACGGAATGTAAAACCAAGTTTTTGTGAAGCGATTTTGGCAATGGACTTCACATAATCATCCCATGAGAGTGTACTGTTGGTGGTAATACCGAGCATGGATATGGAAAAATATGGAAATAGTTGTACCTGAGATCATCATATTAAGAATTGCGGGATTCGCCTTTCTTGGGAAGATGCAAGCTCGAGTTTTGGTTGCACTAAGCTTTATTAGATAATAACAGAATGACATCTATTGATATTTCGTTGATTTAAATTCTGCGAGACGGCTTTAAAATAGTTATTTGCAATACTATGAGAGTCTTTTTCATAATTATTGCTCAGAGATATAAGAGATATCAGAGATGTCTACATGTTTGAATTGATAGTGAATCATAGTTGACTCACCCTGTAGTTTTGTGAGACCAATTTCTTTCTGATTACAATCAGTTGAGGAGTTCGTACAGATGAATATACCGAATTAATTCAACCTTGGATAAATCGATCAGGAAAATAAACTGCTAACCCTGGACCCAATCAACGTCAACGGATAATAACGGAAACTCTCAAAGGGCCAGTAAGGGAACGGATAAACATACTACAATGTCAGCAGTTTTAGATGTCAGTAATTGTTTTATATAAAACGTATCATTTCCCGCTGGACAATTTTTATAGGAAACTTTTTCAATTTCACGCCCTGTCCGAATCCAGCAATAAAAGTGCATTTGGAAAATCTACAATTCCGGAATCGGTGCTGGTGAATTTATTGGTGCATTTCTATAAGGCATAGACAGGCGCAAGTTCTACTTCATAAATCAGTTATCGAACGACTTTAATATCCCGATATGATATGATTACCCGCACAGAACGACGTCTTATGAAAGGTCTCGAAAACCAGGAGATATGGGATGGAAATAAGCTGCTTTTATTTAATCCAGGAAATATGATTCCGCTCCGCGATTTTATTATTTCTGTAATATTATGATGTGCCGTTATAGACTGTGGAAATATTTTTATACTCACATAGTTACGATCTTCTCCAGGTTTTATTACCAATGAACATAACGTATTTCTGTATTCCATATTTTAATTGATATTCAAGGCAGAGCTTTATTGAAATCATAAAACGAATATATAATACGATGGAAATACTGAAAATGGATGCATACTTACTTGAAACGACCTCCTTTGATTTGCAGGATTACGCTATATTTCCTTCATAACTTTTAATTTTATGTTCTCTTGCTATTATTTATTACATTATTCATTAATAAATTGAATTAAAATGTTGATATTATGAAAAATTCCATGTCGAAGAGAGAATACTGTAAATTGGCACTTATCGTTCTGGAATTTCCAATGAGGAAGTTGCACCATTTTTCGGTATGGCGACGGACTAAACATTTCCTCATGAGAAATCCTGTCTGTCATAAGATGCGACTAGGAGATTAACCATAGGTGGTAGAAGTTATCCTCATCGCCCGGTGAAACACCACCACCTGGACAAAGATGCTGAGAAGTCGCCGACCCAATGTTCTAGTATTTGATCGATTCTACCAGGCTAACCCTCACACCTATTCTCCTATCTCCCCACCCAAACCTACATTTTATCTATTTCAAGTTTATTCTGTAAATACCAATGATGTGGCCCCCTCGATTAGAATACTCCGGAAGGAAAACACCTCTCCATTTGGATTTCCGAGCGAGGGATGCTGTGACATCGGAAATGGTCTCAGAAAAAACATAAGCTATATTCAATACCAACTGCAGATAGACAGACCTGACATCCTGGCCTAATTGAGACGCAGGTCAATTCATTCACCAACACAACCTATATGCTCTACACTCGTTTCAGATTCAAAGGAGGTATCTGTCTTCATTCCAGAACTGATCTCTCATGCCACCGAGAAGAAAATTTAGAACCACAAAAATTCAGTATACTGTGGTTCAAGCTTGATAATCACAAACAGACAGAATTCATCTGTTGTTTTTATTAATCACCAAATGAACCACCTCTCTGAATTTTTTTCCCTGAAACTTACCAAAAGGTATATGGGGCCAGACGAAATCACAACTGTCGTCCTCAAGGAATGTGAGCCTGAATCAACACCAATTTTCTGCAGGTTATTTACCGTTCCATACGAACTTCGTGTGTTTTCTCCCAGTTGGACAGCCATAGTCCAACCAATTAGAAGAAAAGTAAAGAAGACACCTAATAATTACGAGCACATTGTACTATTATCTGTGATCTCTGAAGTGATGGAGGAAGCAATCCATATTAAGCACCATGACTTTCGCCAGCAGGATCAGCAATTATCTATTTCGCACTCTTTCAGGCTAGTTCGCGAAGATTCTCGGCAACGGTCTCATCGGAAATTGTACGACCGTGTTTGGCATTTATATACTACTTACACATGAATTTGGCAATTATAACCCTCACTCGCAGCATGTTAGAAATATAATTACCTTCTCAGCAATACCACTTTACTCCCGTGTAGACACAGCGTGTACAGTGGATATTACAACTCCCGAAAATACATTCCTCTCCAGAGCTTATTTCCGGGTAATCACAGCGTGTAGACCCTGAGGGTGAACTATCTACGAGGCACCCTTATTTCCGGGTAGACCAGTGTATATTGGTGCTTCGTGATTCACTTTCATTCTATTCCCCCTTCAGAGCTTACTTCCGGGTAGTCACAGTGTGTAGACCCTGGCGGTGAACTATTTACGACAAACCCTTTTTTTCCTGGTAGACACAGTGTATATTGGTCTGTCGTGATTTCCTCTCACTCTTATCATTCATACCCTCTGATACAATAATATCACTTAATAAATTCAATTATACGTTTATCGGTACAGAGAACAGTTAGTTCCATCAGGACGTTAAGGAAATCTGAACAGGATAAACTTATATAACAATCAGAATTACTAATTGAACGATATTTTATATTACAAGGTCGTACTGCGATCAAAACAATGTACTAACTCAGTTACCAAAATTACTATTCACCTAATACTTCTACTGGCGGTACTTCAATGGATTTTGATAGTACAAATGATTACTCACTCCGAAAGATTCACTGAGTTACTCTGTCTGTCTAACTAACTGACTCAGGTGGACTAATCAACTGACTATCTATAATTGACTATATCGAACTGACCCAGACTGACTCACTATAACTGATCATCTCTCACCGCTTGCAAGTCGTTATCTCATATAATCGAGGTGCTGGTAACCTCCACCAGTTCCTGCAGATCTCTTTTCACTCATTTTGCGTGAATGATGCTCCACTAATTCCTAAATTCTGTGCCGTGTGTTTATGCTTAGACCTGTTTCGTTATCCTATATTGACATGAAATATGCACGGTTTTGAATGGAATCAAACATACGCTGTTAATGAATTGAAATGAATGCAAATCTGATCTTTATACTTCACGGGTGTCTAAACTCGGTATTATGTAAATTTCCATACAACAATATACTTATACAGAATTATGAATGCTATATACTAATATAAACGAAATCTTGTAAAACTTATGATCAATATACGTGTTTCCCATTGAATAATAGTACCTATTTCAATATTTTCGAGCTTCGTTACAGGCTGTATAATATATTGTTCAGCCAATCGGCTACACATGCATCAATCAACAAAATTAACTAATACACTGGCGGTCTAAATGGTTCATTCACACTTCAGTTCGCTCACTGACTATGTTCGTAAGAATTATAATTATAATCCTCGAAGCTTGCGAGGTGTTCTTTTATACCAATCAAGGTGATGGTCAAGTCACCTACACCAGCTCCAGATGAGGCCTCTTTTGCTTATTTCGCGCTCATGACGGTTCACCAGTTCCTTGATTTTGTGCAGTTCTTATGGTTACATCTGTTCCGACATCCTTTGTAGACACGAAGTATGCACGTTTCTGAATGGAATCAAAATATACGCGACTTATGAATGGAGCCGTATGCAAATCTGACACTCAAACTACACGAATGTCAATGCACGGTACTATATATCTTCCTATACAACAATATAATCATTCGGAATTATCAATTCGAAATACTAATATGAACGAAATCTAAAATTAACAACTAATCTACGTGTTTCCCATCCAATGATTATTCAAGCTTTTAGAGCTTCGTTACAATATCAATATTAGAAGCAATTGAGGGGAATAGAACAGAAACTTGGTCTCAATATTTGCTTATCTGAGCTTCTTTCTGGTACACAATGGTTCCGAATCATGGTCCCATTGAATAGGTATTTGTTAGCTAGCTTGTTATCATTTGGAACGGAAAATATACTCTTAATTATGAAGGAAATGTGATAATCGTTTTTTCTCGTGAAAACGCACAATTTAATTAATACGTTGAATATGTATAATACGACATATACAGCCAATAAATTGTCAGGTCGACTCGAATGCAGAAAGTAATCTAGCGCATATGTTTCGATTAATATTTTTGAACTGCGCGTTAATCAAACCCGAATATGAATCATTCATATCAGCATTAATTACTTTTCTGCGAACTTTGCATTTTTATTCATATGAAAATCCCATTCAGACATGGACCGCCACATCTAAATTTAACCCAGAGACTGGGGATTTTCGCTAATTAAAAACATCGGTATCGGATTCCCTTTTCATAGATATCTAGAATCCTTGCAAATATCAGAATCATATGTGAATAGAAAAAATACCACATATTTGCCGAATATGCAGATAACATTCATGAATAATTAAAGGTGGATATCCGACTAATTTATTGATTCACAGAAGCAAGAAATTCAGAATACACATAATTACGCAGAATGTATGAATGATTGAACAATCGATGCAATGATCGATTACATTCAAGGAATATCTATTTCACCTGTAGGACAGACACTGATCTCTATTGTACTTCTGGTCGGGTTATAGCTTATCACAAACTGAAGCGGGATTCCTGTGCGGTCATATATCACAATATTCTTCTAGGCAAGCTCAAAATCCATTGGATTCAGTATCTCCTTAGTAGCGATACCTCATCAATAGATCGCAGTTTGTGCAGTATTGCGGTCAAAGATCAGATTCATTCATCACCAAATTCGGTGTGCCTCAAGGTTAAAACCTTGGTCCTCGACTGTTCCTGTTATTTATTAATGATTTGGCTGAAACCATAATCGGATTGAAACTAATTTTTGCTGATCACTTGAAAATATTCTCAGAAATAAAGACCATAGATGACGAAATGATCTGGACAATATTTTTGAATGGTGCGCCAACAATAAATGAGTCTAAATATTATTAAATGTTGTGTTGTTAGCTTCAGTCGTAAAGTCCATACTATTTTGTTCGATTATCTCTTAGATTCAGTGATCATTTCTCGTATTACTACAGTCAAAGAATTAGGTGTTTTATACGATCATCAGTTCACTTTTAATCTACATATAAGAAATATGTGTGCTGAAGCTGATAGAACTTCAGGGCTTGTATTAAGGCGTTCGAAATATTTCCACAATTCAGAGGTACTACAAGCACTATTCAATTCATTGGTTAGACCAAAACCGGAATATGCTTCTGGAATATGCTTCACTCATCTAGAACCCTCAGTATAAATTCCAGATAACACTAATTGAGAGCATTCAACGTAAATATTTGAAATATCTCTGGTTTAGAACTTCCAATATCTTTCCTAGAAGAGGTTTTGACCATCAATTATTATTATCTACTTTTGATTGTTTGGCACTTGAACTGAGAAGAAGAATAAGGAGCACAATATTCTTCCATAATTTGTTGAATAATAATATTGACTGCCGTCACTTATTAGGTGAATTAAATTTTTTCACAATGTTAGGGCCAATACAAATGTGTCATCTAGATGTCCGATATTTGTCATGACAACAAACTTTATTGTTATTTGTCCACAATGTAACTTATTCTTCAATAGTATCCACTATCTTATTAGTGTGGTCAGGTGAGGTTATTTATCACCATGTAATTTGAAAATTTAACCAGTTTATTGTCATTATTCCTATAAAATATTATTTTTGTTATATATTTCTTGTTATTCTATATATTATGTTGCTCTGTATTGTTTGTCCTATAATTGGGTTAACCTGTGGGTAATATATATACTAAATGAATAAATAAATAAATAAATATACGAGGGTAAGGTGAAAAGTCCCTGAAATATAAAACGAGTAATGATTTATTTGGTTGAATCTTATTTTCTTTCTGAACATAATCTCCTTGTAGACCAATACACTTCGTCCAACGTTTTCCTAATTTCTAGATTTCTTTCAAATAATACGATTCCAGCAATCCTTCAAAACAGGCGTTTGTTCCAGTGATGACCTCATCGTTGGAGACAAAACTCTTTCCTCGAGCCATGTCTTTCAAGTTTGGAAATAGATATAGATCTCGAGGGGCCGAATCTGGAGAATATGGATGATGAACCAATTCCTGGATCAATTCATGCAATTTTGTGATTGCGACTGCAGACCTGTGTGCTGGTGCGTTGTCCTGATGGAAGAGGACTTTATTGTTTGCCGGCATCGAATCAATCCAACAGCTCTTCATAATATACGCCAGTGATCGTTTCGCCTTTTCAAGGGTAATCGATATGGATGATACCGTGTCTATCCCAAAAAACTGTCACCATAACTTTGTTGGCCAATTAACCTACTTTAGTCTTTTTCGGCTTCGATTCGCAAGAACGAGTCTACTGTTTCGCCTGTTCTTTAGTGTCTGGTAAGTTGTGATAGATCCATGTTCCTACCACGGTTACGAAAGAACGCAAAAAGTCTATCTTATCGCGCTTGAACATTGCTAAACACACCTTTGAAGTTGTCACAAGGTTGCGCCTTTTCAACAGAAAGAAAATGCGGCACCCATCTGGCAGAAAGCTTCATCATATTCGACAATTTTGCAAAATGTTCCGTACCCGTTGGGATCCCCATAGTTTCAGCAATCTCGTGCACTTCACCTCGCCGATAGTCCAATATCATACCGTGGATCTTATCGAAGATTTCTGACGTTAGATCAACAGAACGTTCGGCGTCATTAGCGGTTATACTACCACAACAAAAAAATAAAACACTTATGAACCATTCCAATCGATGGTGATGAGTCCTCAAAATGTGTAACAAGCAATGCTTTTGTTTGTGCAATTTTTTTTCCACCCAAGATATAATGTTTAATCAAGACCCAAAATTCACTTTCTTCCATGCTTGCAAGAATCTCCAAGGCTGCTTGCTTCTGATGAGTGTCAAAACAGAAGTGAATAACATATCAGTCTGGAAATGTAAATGCGTTCTAGTTGGAAATCTTCCATCACAAATGTCTCAAGGGATTTTCGATTTTGGTGCCATCTGTTTTATTTTCCAGTATAGACACTCGTATCTATGGAATGGTCATGCGGTTCCTGATGCCTGGGAAACTCACTTATTAGTAAGGTATATAGAGGTGGTAATTAGTGTGTTATAATTATGTAGTGAATAAAAAATATAAGAGAATGCAACGGCTGAACTATGCAATATGCATTCCAATTAATTATTAACACTCAATTTCGGAGTGATATTTCACAGATACGCATGTACAATATAACAATTTTTACATCATTATTACCATTCATAAATAATCTGCGCAGAATATTCAATTGACATTATTGGTAACATTCATTTACTCACTCACGAAATGTTATACTTCCCTTCATCCATACCTTATTGCAATATACACATTTTCAAACCATTTCAAACGTAAATGCAAACATCACATCTTTCAAACTAACATGTACATAAACATTCGTTTTGCTCCGTTTTAGATCAGATTCAGACCTCAGGAATATGACCGCCAAAGCACAGGAGTAGACTTCAATTTTTTCAGTACATTGCAGAAGGGTGGGCATCTCTCCCTTTGCTATAGATATTTATATTGTCGGTGCTAATCAGAAACCACTGTCTATCATTCTGTCAATAAAATGTCACCGAACGATCAGCGGGCCACCCTTCCATTATCAAGATCGAGACCCTAGGCGGGTCTTCAGACTTCATTTTTCTATCGAACGGCGATGTTGTGAACTCTTTTCCTTCTGAGGTCTTTTGTTATGCCTTAAATCTTTCAAGAAATATTCCAATGCTCATCTCCTCTTCCAACATTCCATCGCTGGTTTATATGATGTTCTACGAAGAGTATCGGTTTTCCTCTTCTGTAATCAAAGTAAAAAAAAAGTGATTGGAAGTCACAATGCACCTGACATGATGGTAATACCGGCCATTCCCTATTCCATGGCAGAACACGCTGCGCAACCTGGCACAGCATTTTGGTAGTAGTTACAATGCTAAACAGGATTTGACGATTGTTGATGTAATGGGGAAAATTTTTGGGGTGGGTACGTACAACGATTCTCTAAAGGAACCTTGCGTACGCACTGCAGGTATTTAAGGATATTTTGTCACCATTCATCGAAATATTACGTTGGGGTCATCTTTACAAATTACAAACAATTGAAAAGAAGAAACATTTTATAGGTTATTTTGTAGAATGTCGGCCAGTGCAATGTCAGGAATGCCGAATGGCTCATTACACTCTTCTTGCAAAAACAAAACAACTCCGGAATTGAGCAAGACCGATAAATATGATGAAAGAATCAGTCGAAGCTTAGTTTTCTGATGATTGAGGACAGAAGCAGTTACCTTATTCACTCAAAATACTTTCAAAGTACAGATGACCTCCGAGCTATCAAGATGAATCTGGTGAATCATTCAATTGCTCATTCGCTCCAAGTGTGATACACTCACTTGAGAAATAGTATGACCTGTATTTGAAATATGTTCTGCTAGTGCCAATATCTTACATTTGTTTCCTCTTTCATGGCAAACTGTTCTTGATACTGAGCTAGAATATTCCCTGAAGTTTGTCACAAATAGCATTTTGAACACGACTCAAAATCGATTTTTTGAATCTCGGATTTGTTGAAGTCGGACTCTTCATCAATAGGGATGAGGGTTCTCTGTAAGGCGTAATGGTGAATCTACAGTGAGAAACTTTCATAGTTTATTTTTGACCATTACCGGGATCATGAGGGATGAACACAACAACAATTTCAGCTGCTGAAGAAATTGTTGAAAGAAGATGCAAAAGGTAGAGGCATAACTAGAGAAGATATCGAAGAGGATGTAGAAATGCAGTGGCAGTGACACAGTGGCAGGAGATGAAGATGATACACGTAAAAAATGAGTGAACGAAGACATTCAAGTCTCATTGTCGTTGTCATTGAGAAGCAAAGTAGGCCTACAATTCTGTCAGAAGGCAGTAGACTCCAACAAGCATGAGCGGACACTGAACGTAGATGGTTTGTGTATGATTCCTTCCTTTGAAATATAATATACAGCAAGGTGATTATGGCTAATGATATCATAGATCTTGAACCACCATTACTTCACTATGACAGTTGATAATAGGTACTGAAGATATAGAAAAATTGTGATGTCATAATAATATTTAATTTTTGTAGTGAAAACTTCTTTAGGCGCGTTAGGCTATCTCAGATGATGGGTTGAACCATGAGTCCGTCACGTCCCGTCACGATGTAGCTATATATATTAGGTATTATATACAGGATGTCCTCGAACTGCGTGGCCAAAATAAAACCAAAGATTCTTTGATTCGAAAAAAAGTTGATGAGCCTTTTTACTTTTGCCTCAAGTGTCTTATTTACCCGGTAGAGGGCTTCAAAATTGCAAAAATAATTTTGTTTTTTCGGTATAACTTGAGAACGTGATGAAGAACTTTTACAATATTAAGCAGGTGAGTTACTGTCAATAATGGCCATTTTTGAAAGTGGAGCACAGAGCCTTAGAGACCATAGAAATGGCTCAAACTTGAGGATGTAACGGGAAAAGTGTCCAGAACTTTTTTGTGGTCAATGTAATTCACTCGATATTTTTTATGTAGATAGCTTATTTAATTTGAAAACTTTTCTTACTCTTAGAAAATTTTGATAAAATCAACGGATTAGCTTGAAAAAATAATTTTTCGAGTCTCTGCAATTTTGGCTTACTAATTTTACTTGATTAAAATACATTAGTTGCCTTTGCTTTTCTAATGTCATTTTGGCATTTGAAGGATTTATTCTCAAAACTGTCAGTTTTTACTTTGCTTTCCGTAAAAATTTTATAAAATTATGGCTCAAAATTTCACTAACACTAACACATCGCAGAATTCCAAATCGACAAACCTTCGCGAAACTGGCAAATTTGAAGCAAATCGCAGAGAAACTGGACGCAGACGGACAAGAAGGACGTTAGAGCTCGAAGAAGCGATACTGGAAGCGGTAAACTGAACCTGGGATAAGCACACTACGTTTGGGACTTCGTATTGGAGCCTCAAAATCATTAGTTCATAATGTACTGAAAGAAGAACTGTTGTATCCCTATCATATTAAAACAGTTTAAGACTTATTGCCCATGGATCCAAGTCATCGGCTAGATTTCTGTCGGCTTATTGTCCAAAGACAAAACGCAAACCCCAATTTTTGTAGAAGAATTCTGTTCACGGACGAAGATACTTTCACGAGATGTGGTCTTTTTAACCTCCATAATGAACATTTCTATGCTGATGAAAATCCTCATGAAACGGAAGTTACATATTTTCAGAATCAAACTAAAATCAATGTTTGGGTTGGAATTGTGAATAACTTTATTATTGGCCCTACCGTTATACCCGATCGATTGAACGGGGAGAACTACTTGAACTTTTTGGAACAAAGGCTACTTGAACTGTTGGAAGACTTGCCCTTACACATTCGTCGTGGCCTGGTTTATCCATGATGGTGCACCTCCTCATTTCACATTAGCTGTGAGGCGACATTTAAATGCGTTATATCCAGATCGCTGGATAGGTAGAGGACACGATGCACCAGTGAACTGGCCGGCCCGCTCCCCTGATTTGACGTCCTGCGACTTCTTTCTATGGGGCGCTTTGGAGTCGAAAGCTTATGCAGCTCCAGTAAACACACTAGAGGAATTGTTGCAACGAATTAATCATGAAGCGGATTTATTGAAGAATGATCCTGAAGTACTAGCCAGAGTTCAATCCAATTTCTTGAAACGAATTAGTTTGTGTATTCCGAACAATTGATGCCTTAGCGATTTCTCAAAAAGTTTTGTTGTTTCTTTTAATTTAGCATTTGTTTTTCTTAAATAATCACATCGTTTCCCCATTTCTATTGTTTTTATTATTCGTGTTTTACCGAGATATTAACCATTTCAGTGTTAGTGAAATTTTGAGCCATAATTTTATAAAATTTTTACGGAAAACAAAGTAAAAACTGACAGTTTTGAGAATAAATTCTTCAAATGCCAAAATGACATTAGAAAAGCAGAGGCAACTAAGGTATTTTAATGAAGTAAAATTAGTAAGCCAAAATTGCAGAGACTCGAAAATTAATTTTTTCAAGCTAATCCGTTGATTTTATCAAAATTTTCTAGAAGTAAAAAAGTTTTCAAATTAGATAAGCTATCTACACAAATGAATTACATTGACCACAAAAAAGTTCTGGACACTTTTCCCGTTACATCCTCAAGTTTGAGCCATTTCTATGGTCTCTAAGGCTCTGTGCTCCACTCTCAAAAATGGCCATTATTGACAGTAACTCACCTGCTAAATATTGTAAAAGTTCTTCATCACGTTCTCAAGTTATACCGAAAAAACAAAATTATTTTTGTAAATTTGAAGCCCTCTACCGGGTAAACAAGACACTTGAGGCAAAAGTAAAAATGCTCATCAACTTTTTTTCGAATCAAAGCTTTATTTTGGCCACGCAGTTCGAGGACATCCTGTATAATGCTGCGTGCGCAACTGCGACAGTGCGGGGTCATGCGTCAGGCAGTCTCTCTATACGTTTACACACGAGTGCATACCTGAGTCGGTATTGGTGAGTCTGCCTGTGTGAGTCAGTGCTCTCGATTACAGTATACAGGACGAGTATACGAATACACTGCTTATACACACTATACACTGTATACAGCTACAACAGCACACATATACTCGACGTTATCTGTTTACTCAATCCTCCGTCCTCGTGCAGACGGAAGTTATATTTTAATGCTAACTGAAAAAATTAACCTTTTTTGCAACACAATTCATACTTTTATCATTACAGAGTGAAAAGTAATAATCAAATCATGTGTGATCGGTAATAGTAGCCTGTTTTTATATATGAGCATGATATGTTTCATGCTTGGATCTAATCTAATAATTGAAGTATTGTCGAAGTTACCGAAATGACGACGCAAATGAAGAACATGCTGTTTAACATTACTTTCATTTACTTGAATGTAAATATGTAAATATGTATTGTGAATATCAATAAGTAACATGTTTTGAAAATAAAATAATGTGTATTTATTAGAACGTCTATCTGGTTACATTCATACTCTTTACAGGTATTGTACCGCCCGTTATACGTTTTTTATTATTGGATATAAAAATGTATATAATTGTTGATTGAAATGCTGACAGTTTTGAAAACTAAAGAAAAAATTATTAGATTAATTTTCATTTAAAAATAATAAAATTGTAATTCCGGATGCTACAATAATTCAAAGATAACATAGAATAAATTGGTTACTTCATAATGTCAGTTTTCACTTCTCTCAGCAGTGCTCGGTGACCGCTTTCTAATTTTTGTATTTCTGTATTATATATTCCGTTCTTATTCTTGGATTGGAGCCGATTTTCATTGAAAAATGAATTTAATATTGAAGAGATCGCTTAGGAGGTCGGCCTCACCTTCACCTCACGTTTTATAAAATCCTAGACTAATTTTACAAAGTCCAGACGATTAGAACATTCGTCGAGTTTCACAAACTGATTAGACGTTTCACAAAAATACACCTCCAATAATATAGCTACAAGATATATAATAAAACGGATTAACAGACATTGTACTTTGAATAACATTCAATATAAAATATCATGGTTCACAATAGAATCATTATTTCACCTGGGTGTGTTATATATTATCAAATAATTTATTCCGCAGTTGAAATATAGAGATCAGCTAGAATTAGTGAAGCGCAACTGTATCCACATAAATCGCATAAATTATTTTAACTAAAAGGTACAGCGGAATATATCAGTATTATCAGGCAAATGCCTAAATAATTTACTGCTCAGTAGTAGGTATTATCGTTATGAAAGCCATAACATTGTCGCAGTGGCATGTATACATGAAAATGCAAATCAACAGTTGTATTCTCTAGCAACAATTTTTTTCATCATTTGTTTTTTTGAATGTACGTAATTCATGTATCGTTTGTTTTTGTTGATACTTCATGATTAGATTTTGAGCTGTATGTAAATAAGTAAAAATTACACATTCATTTATGATATTCGAAATTGAGTCCTTCATGTGTTAACTTTATTATGGCCAAATTCAAATAATTATTAGTTGAAAGTTTCTAAATATACTTAGGTTTATACAAGGAGTACTGAATAAAAGCTTCATGGGTATGAATTATGTTTTGTAGAAATGACTCTTTTCTTTTCCAATCTCCAGGGAGTACTGCACATAATTTTATTCGAAAAACCGCCATTTAGATTTGCACTTACTGTGCTTCAATTGGTGTCTTTGTTGGCAACTGGTAGTACTTCACCTACAATACTTTGTTGAATATATCGGTACTTGTTGAATTCTAGAATGTAATAATGAACTTGACTTGATTCTCTACACATTCAATGAACATTTGAATGAGCCTCATCTTAATTATATCATAAACTTTCAATTTCCGCAAATTTTCAAGTTAATATGAAAATATTTAAAAAATGACAATTTATTCACTTACACTTTCTGCAGTTGTTTGGAGGAGATATGAAAAAAGTCGTCGGTACTTTTTCTGTGACACATTTCCACTTTCAAAAAATAGCTACAACGTTTTTTGAATAAGTCGTATCGTGATTTTAGGCGCAACACTAAGTTTTGTTTTTCAAATGAGGATATTGTTTCATCGATTTTGAGAGAAATGGTTATGCCATTCAAAATAATGTGCCACACAAGTTTTTTACAACGTTTTGGACATATTCTGAATCATGAAGTCGGGGTCTGTAAGCACAATTGGAAGAAAATTTTACCATAACCATAACATTCAAACGTTATCATGATTAATACAAAAATTCATGAAAAAAATTAAGCAAACAACAAGTTAAACTTATATAACATTAATTTACTGTAAGAGTTTTGAATCGATTCAATATGTCCTATGGGAATTATGCTTCTTTTCAATTTTCAACTCTTTAGAAAAGGATGTGTTTCTCACACGATTCCTCTGAAGGAAATTTTGGTATGTCACCGAACAGCAAACGATTTTCATCGTAATTTGAATATGATAGGATAGTTCGTTTTTGATTAATCGCATCAATTCTTGACCGTCATTCAGAAAGACAGGCAGATAGACAGACAGAGAGACAAACAGACGGATTATTCCAAAGTAGCTTAAAATTCGATGTTGATTTAAAACACTATGGCGGGGGAATGTTTGCTCAACGTAATTTTTTAACGAGTTTAGAAATATTTTGAATAAATGTAATATAATTTTCGGACTTTGTCTGTAATGAGTATAATAACAAGTTTTCTATTTAAATCGAAAAATTACCATCGTTTGATGACCACACACTGAAATGTTACAGTGTTGTAGACCATCAAGCAACATTGTCCGCATAGGATTCGAGCCCCTGGCCTTGGTGAGAGAAATCACAGGATATAAGTTATCACTAAGGCAGCACAAAAAGCTGCGAAAGAACTTGGTCTCGAATTTCACATCAGTCGAGAAGGCCAACTAGAGAACTACCTCGAGTTTCAACCTTCTCGTCTTGCCGCGGGGCAAGATCTTTTGATGAGGCGGTAGGTTGACAAGCCGATACACGGTGTTTTCTACCGAAACATCGAAACGCTCGGCTTGTCCACCAGGCAGACTCTTGGCTACCTAAAGTCAGCCGGGCTTACATCCGGGACCGAGGGATTTACCTCAGCTTGCCAAGATGGCGTGATCAATACCTTGGTATATCGCCGCAACGTGATGGGTGTGCAGGTCCTTATGTCAGCTGCAGGGAGTGTCGAAAGGCGCCTGAGACGCTATTCCACCTGCTGTCGGTATGTCCGGCAAAAGCGACCTCGGCGTACACCCATCGCCATAATGAAATACTACGTGTGCTGAATTACCATCTAAGTCACTTATACGGAATAAACTGAGAGTCGATGCTGCCTCACATGCCAGGTAATATTGAGTCCGTTGTCGGAAACGAAAAATGCCAGATCTACTGGAATTACCCGTTTCCCACCGTCAGATCCATACAAGCAAATAGACCAGACGTTGTCCTCCTCGATAAACTAAGCAAGACTGTGTACGTCTTCGAATTCTCTGCTCCGGCAGATCAGAACATTGAAAGAGAAGAAAAAATGAACAAAATATCAAGATCTCCTGTTCGAGCCCCGCATGCTATACCCAGACTACAAGATCGTATTAGTGGTTCTGATCATCGGTGTTTTGGGCGGAATTCGGTCTTCGTTGCGTTCGAACGAAAATCATTTTGGCCTGAATGAACTCGTCGCAGATTTTGATAGATCGGATACATAAGGCAGTGGGGAGGAGTTGTTTCGGTTAACTGAATACGGTTTTTCAGGCGCGATTGGTGCGATATCATCGAAGCGCCCAGCAGTCCCGATCAGGCATTAATGTAAAAAAGTATGTAAATCATCATTTTTTTCTTCATATCATGTATATCATCCGTGTGCTAACCTGAGTTGCATATCCAGGTAGATTTGTTTTCATATAGCATAGGCAGTGCAGAATAAATGGCAATTGTTGTAAGTTAGTGTTGGGAAGACAAATTCAATAAATGTTTGTCGACAGTCCGTTGTATGATTAATTGATTCCTCCAATAATCTTCAAAGCCCGTCGTTGTAATGCAAAGATTCTTTTAGCCATTGTAGCGCGGCCCCATACCAGTGACGCATAGCTTAACTGGGATTGCATAAGTGACTGAAACGCTTTCAATAATTTAAAGTAGTGATTACTTGAGTTGGATGGAATTTTCATATTGATTGCTCTCATTAACACTTTATGAGCTTCTTCAGAGAGCTGATTTGTTTGGTTAGTCATGTGACATTGACTAAGTCATTGACATAGGAGGAAAGTGCCTCTTCTACAGATATTTTCATGATCTGACTCATCGGAATTTTGGCTTGTTATTACACCACGAGCGATGTCAGACTCAAGACCCGCCGCATTCTTTTCTACCAGACTTCATTCCTCTATCGAACACCGTGAAGATGTGGAACTGTTCACTCAATGGAGTCTATCAGGCTTCCTATAACCTCCAAAGTTTCCTCTCTCAACCGTATTGGTTTTCTTCTCGTATATAAAAATGTATTCAAAAAAGCAAAATTCTCGTGTGGGACTTTTGTAGGCCCGCTATTGCTGTCCTCGACGATGTATAGCATTCTACGTATATTTTCTATACATAATCCATACATCAATTCTGCCTATTGGTGAAGCTCTATCCACTTTTAATGAATCTTGATTGAACTAATCATTCATAATATATTATTCATGATTGAACTCTAGTTGTAAATTTCAACTTAAGCTACTTTCTTCGATTTCAATTTGAATGTAAATCAAATTAATTATAATTGAGGCTGCTCTAGTCTAGAATGTACAGTGACATCAGAAACTAATAGTTACGGATAGATATTTAGCGCTTTCGACCTCATCAGCGGTCATTAGTCCACAGACTATATTGCATTCACTCGAGCTATTTTTACAATAGTTGAAGAAATCAGTTAATGGCGAAAAGGGGGTGAGCGTTGTCTCTAGAAAATGTTATCACTTGAAGCTAACATTCATGGAAGGATAGTCTTCTCCAGAGCGTCCTTTCCCGAAATCGAACGATTATTATGCTCAACCAAGTTTGTAACAGATGCGGAGAGGTGGACGAAACTGTCTCTCATATCATAGTAGGATGTCAAGCAATGGCTTCTTTCAGCCTACAACATCTCGAAAGCGCGTACATGCCGACTGAGGTCATGAGAGACATCAGTCCAGGCAGAATTTAAACTTTAGACGCTGTCTTAGGCCGGGTGGACTGAGTTTTGTTTCAAGAGTCGCACAATGGAACCAATCAAGCGATCCAAGTGCTCAGGTCTTGTTATCCCCGCTTTGATTGATTGATTGATGCTTAAGAAGCAAGAAATGCTCTTGAGAGGTCTACCTACGGTCGATCAGTGAATTTTCTTTTTTTGTAACTGCTCATATCTCTCGTTTTAACTGATTTGTACTCATATTCATGACAATACGTTTGAAACGATAAATGATGATTAGTCCAGGCAATAAGCCCGGAAAAAAAACATAATAAAAAAAAAAATATGGTAAGCCAGAATTTCAAATTTTTGTTTGCATTTCGTTCCTAATACCCCATAGATCATTCATGACTATCAAGACAGCGGAGGTTGACCTTCGTACCCCCTCAAACAGGGGTTTCAACCCCTCAGAGGAGCATTCTTATAAAAACACTCCAAAATTAATGAATTAAGAGCCGGAAATGACCCCTAGTATGTTTTTTGGGTAGCTGATCACGATTCCGCAGTTAGTTTTCTCGGAAAACTCCCTCCAGATGAGAAATTTGGAAAATTTATATATAATATATAACCTATACCTTTGTTGTAAAAATGACCTCTAGTCGATTTTTTGGGTCGCTGATCACGATTCCGCTGTAATTTTTCCCAAAAAAGTCTCTCCAGATGGAAAATTCGGGAAATTTGAGATTTTCCTGAGACGTTTGTGAATAATAAAGTATAATTTTGTTGCAAAAACTACCCCTAATAAGTTTTTTGGCTCGCTGATCACGATTCCGCCGTAATTTTTCCCATAAAAGTCTCTTCAGATGGAAAATTCGGGAAACTTGAGATTTTCCTGAGACGGTTATGAATAATAAAATATAATTTTGTTGCAAAAATTACCTCTAGTCATGACCTCCAGTCATTTTTGCAACAAAATTATACTTTATTATTCATAACCGTCTCAGGAAAATCTCAAATTTCCCGAATTTCCCATCTGGAGAGTTTTTTTGGTAAAAATTACAGCGGAATCGTGATCAGCGAACCAAAAAACCTACTAGAGGTCATTTTTGCAACAAAATTATACTTTATTATTCACAAACGTCTCAGGAAAATCTCAAATTCCCCGAATTTTCTATCTGTAGACACTTTTTTGGGAAAAATAACAGCGGAATCGTGATCAGCGACCCAAAAAACCTTCTAGACGTCCTTTTTGCAACAAAATTATAAATTATATATTATATATAAATTTTCCAAATTTCCCATCTGGAGGGAGTTTTCCGAGAAAACTAACTGCGGTATCGTGATCAGCGACACAAAAAACATAGAAGGTGTCATTTTCGGCTCTTAATTCATTAATTTTGGACTGTTTTTATAAGAATGCTCCTCTGAGGGGTCGAAACCCCGTTTTGAGGGAGTAGCAAGGTCGACGTCCGCGGTCTTGATAGTCATGAATGATCTATGGGTTTTAGGAACAAAATGCAAAAAACTTTTGAATTTCTAGCTTACTATATTTTTTTTCTGGTTCGTTGCCTAGACTAGATGTACATACTACTGATTAGAATCAGATGGGATAGCAAGTATATGAAGATCATCTACTGAAGGGAGTTAAAATATCACGTCCTGAGCATTAGGTATCGATTCGTATAGACCAAGTTTCTTTGTTGTACGTTTGAGTGGTTGATGGAGACGTTTCTGGAGAGGAAACATTCTACTATAGTATAATTGAGTCTCTTCCTGTTTAATGTTTATTATATCACAGGGTCACGATAAAAGTAACAGAGCACATAGATAATCCGCAATAAAAATGCGAATGAATGGAAACGCGTTGAATTGTGAGAGAACAATTAATCTTGTAAGCGCATTCGTTGGTGTATTTTTATTTGAGAATATTTTACAAATTTCTGGACTTCCATTCCATGTAACCAGCATATAATACAAGCCGGCATGAAGCCAGAAATTATGAAAACTACAAATCAAAATGGGAACGAACGCAGCATACGATAAAGTATGGTTACATTAAAAGGGAAGTGTCACGAAAATGGGAGGGAGAAGGCCAGTAGACCGGAAGGTCGCTAAAATATTATCATCGAAACAATAGGGGTACTTCCTGCTCAGTATACAACGGCGCTACAATAAAACAAATTAAAAATATTATAGCTCTCAACTCTTGCAGTGGAGAGCGAGAAAGGGTGAAATACGCGCACATAAAACTGTTGTGACAGTTGCGAGAATATTATTAAAAGAAATGTGATGAGAATGACCAACAAATATTTATGTAGCAGTTTGCAATCTAAACCTGTATTTATTTTGCACATATATCATGTTATTAAGGGTAACTCTCATAAATTTCTAGTCTTTTGCGAAAGTGCTCCAGGATTTAAACCTCTAATATATCGTGCTCAATTTCCTGAATTTCGGAAATATATTCCTCATTTGCTCGAGTATTTGACATAATTCTCAGTTCATTTTTGTTAGTTTACACAGATGTCCTGATAATAATACACCCGGATCACTACTTATTCAGAATTTAATAAGTCTTAGTATTTATCGTCATTATAAAATTTAATAAAGTTATTGGAGATACAAATGTGAAAAATGATAAATTTTCCTTGAATATTCATGAAGCTATGTGAATCTTTCATAAATGTCACTTTGACCCTATACAGTGTGCATAAAAAAAGGTGGCCCCCCTTGCTAGGATAGGTAGAACACTAAATAAGTGAGGCTTGCTCAGTAAAAAAATTCCGTAACGGCATCCGTATTCAAGATACAGGGTGTTGTAAAAAAAAACTTCAAACACATTTTTGACGATTATGTCGAAACTACTGGCAACATTGTAATGACATTTTATATGAATATGTTTTTGAAGCTGACACATCGCATGAATTTATTTCTGACTCTCTTAGAAGGCGCTAATTACACGATTCGTACCGAGTAGTTTTGATTCAAATTTTAGGTGAGATTAGACATCCTTCAACTTTACAGCGAAAAGGTACTCTTCATAAAACTCGATACTGTGTACCGTTTTCGGAATAGTTTGATTCGAAAATGATGAACTAATAACTGATGCTTGCATAAAGTTTTCAATGATTTATAATTATGTATCTGAATTTATATATTTGAAACATTATATCTACATTGTTTTGTCGGATTTCTTATGGAAATCAAAACCCAAATTGCACAAAACGTGTTCCAAATTATTATTTTGTAAAATCGTTATACGTTATAAATGAAAGAAATTCGTTGTCCATCAGCAATAAGCCGGGTGTTTCAAATTTGACTCTCATCATTGGGATTTCGGAAACCATAAGAGAAGATGGTTAATTCGGAGCAAATTGCGGATCGGTGAGCCGATAATGTTCTGTTTAAGAAAAATAATAAGTTATCTTTGGTGATTCTGGAAATATGGCGGAAAAACTGAAATTTATGGTTTCCATTTTCATTTGTTTACTAGTTCAAAGGTTAGAAAACATCTATAAATACATTATGATTCGAATTTTTTGAGCTTCATCTTTTGGCGACGTCCAAAATCTTCTCAACGCGTTTGTCTCTAATCATCCTCAACTTCTTTTCTCATGGGCTCCGTATCTGATTCTTTCAGTTTTGAATAGCCCTCTCCAATACCTTCATAATGATGTATCACAACTTACCCTTGCGGTCCCAATAATTCGAAATAAAATAAAACAAAAAGTTTTCGTAACATAGTTGGCTCTGATTTTTTCAATCTGTCACATGTGAATAGTATTTTGATACCTTTCTAAGCACTGTGTCATCAGAAATTGAGTTTACCAATGATGAAATTGCGATATGATAAAAGTCAACTACAAAAATGATAGAAACGGTGTCAAGACACGGAAATGTATCTGAACATATATCCCGTAAGACGACATTTCATAAACCAAGACAAAAATACAGAATGGATGAAATCCTAGAGTGCATTCAGTAAATGAGGTAAAATTAACGTTGAATTTTTGTATACTTTTCAATAAAATAAGATGTTTTGTAAATAAATATGAACCCAGGTAAATCCACACGCCAAATTTCCTCCAATGTAGATGTTTTTTCTCATCCGAGTGCCAGGAGACAGCTCATAGAAAGTAGTTTGGAATACTACAAAATGCACGTATCGCAAGAACTGCACCCAGGTAATCCTGAAAGACGATTCCAATTCTTTGATAGAATAAAGGAAAGATCAAAATTTCCCAGCGTTCTTGGAAAATGTAATTTGGACTGATGAAAACAATCTCACGAATTGTGGAATATTCAATCGAAACAATGAACACATTTGGAGCATAAAAAAGAGCGATTTAACCTTGACGTGTGAGCATGTATTATAATAACCATATTTTGGGTTCTCACTTCTCCAACGGCACTCTGACGGGGAAACCTATCATCAGTTTTTGCCGTCAGCTTACGAAGACTACTTCGATGATTTTCCATTGGTCAACTACAACATCATCTGGTCACAATGGTGCCCACCCCACAGCATATGACAGATATCTGATTATCTTACCGAAAGATTTGGTGACAGATGGATCAAGCACAATGTACCAGTGAGATGGCCGGTCAGGTCTCCAAATCTCAGTGTTCTCAACACATTTTTATCGGATACGATAAAAAATTGAATTCATGGCGGGGGAAATCAAAATATCGAGGAGCTTAAACTTACTTAACATCATAAGGGAATTTGAGAGATTGGGAAGGAAAATATATCGAGATTTGCATAACATACAGACAAGAGTAAAGTTTTGTTCAAAGAATCACGGACAAAAACAAGTCCCGAAAGGCGATTCCAATTCTGTGATTGACTAAAAGAAAGGACAGATTTTCCAGCGTTCTTGGAAAATAAATTGGAGCAGACGAAAGCCCTTTTACGAATTGTGGAATATTCAATCGGAACAGTCAACAGATTTGGAGCATAAATTACCTCAGGCAATGTGTGGGAAGGTATTATAATAACCAAATTTTGAGTCCTCACTTCTTTAACGGCATTCTGAATGGAGGAACCTATTATTAGTTTTTGACGGCAGTTCTCGAAAAGAATTTCGATGATTTTCCTTTGGTCAACTACAACAGCAACTGGTCACGATGGTGCTCCACCTCACAGGATAAGACATATATCTCATTATCTTACCTAAGAATTTGGTGACAGATGAATTGAGCGTAATGGACCAGCGTGCCGGCTGGTCAGGTCTCAAGATCTCAGTGACCTCGATACATTTTCATCGGGTACTATACAGAATTGGATCTATGGGCGGGGCGAATACTAAAATATCGAGGAGCTTCATCATAAGGGGATTTGGGAGATTGAGAAGAAAAGGAATTGAGATTTGCATAGCATACTGAAAAGAGTAGAATTTTGTTCAAAGAATCAAGGACAACATTTTGAGATCTGTTGTGATTTATTGTTTTCCTTCAGTCACCATTATTGATAGTGTTCTCATCAGTTTTGCATACAAAATTTTGTCTTAGTTTTTCAAATGAACCGAACTCCGAGATTTCCATTCACAAGGTTCGGTGAGGTTGATGTCCTTTGTGATACAGGTTCAGATACATTTCTGCTGCCTCGACACCGATTCTACCATTTTTGCAACAAAATTTCGTCAAATCTCGTTTGTTTCTACTAATAAGTAAACTCCATTTTCAACAACACAGTGATTAACAAGGTATCAATGAACCATTTACATGTGACAGATTGAAAAAATCAACGCCTACTTTGGTACCTTTTTATTTATTATTCATAATTTTTGGGACTACAAGAGGAATGTGAGACTTGTATTTAGTTCATTCGGAAATATATTCAATAAAATTATAATAATTAACAATTTTTCTGAAAAAAAAGTAAATGCTTCTCTTCGTGATTCTATCGATACCACAATATTCTACACGTGGAATCATTTTATATGAAATAGTCAACAATAAATGAATATGTGTTATAAATCAAACATTACCATTGTATTCATATACCTTGACCTTCTACAATATTGCCGTAGCATATTTGTATAATGCATTACAAACGTTCGAATGGAAATATTCCATCAAGCTTCAGCTTCCTTATAGATTCCTTTCAATGAACAAACTTAGGTTTAAAATTTTCTGGAAACTGCCCAACGCTCTAACCATGAATGTTGAATACATATTTGTTTTCTTCAATTCGCAGTGGCAATGTTGTATAATAGTTTCGAATAATTGTTCAGTTCCATTTTTGAACAAGTTGACAAATTTGTTCAAATTGGGAGGCTTCAAATGTTTCTGAAAAACAGGATTATAATGAATTTATTGCAAGCATAAAATCGAACTTACCTCAGACAATACAGTTACACTACTTGAGGTTCATAAGTTTCTGCATAGCAATTGCTTCCGCCGTCATGCATTTTTCCTACATTAACCGGAGAATTTTGACATTTATTAGTGTCGGTCTTTCACAGTAACATAATACACGATTCAAAGATTGGCGTATTTCAAAAAATTGAATAACCTCACGGAATGTGTTCCTCACATATTCTTCAGGAAGAAAAAAGCTTTACCAAACCCACAAGTCATTGGTCAAAATATTCCGTGGTGGAAGCTTTGTCAATCGATCCTGCCCAACATGCTTGTAGAAGCAGGAAGGTTTGTTTTGAAGAATCGATTACAGAAGGAATTGAGATCTCTCATAAAATTTTACTTTCGACTTAGATGCTCTTCTCTCTCTAGAATTTTTTGGCTAATATGTCGACCAGAAGCTGACGAATAACATCTAACACATAATTTGTTCAACTATTTTGTTGACTGTTCCATTTGTTTTTCATATAAAAATATGTGTATCCTCAGCCCTAAGAGTGAAAAAGGATAAATAAATATTCAATATTTAAACTTTTGCTCAATTCTGTTAGTTTTTAATTTACACACTGTGAAGTATGCTTGAAATGACGTAGGTAAGGTAAGACTAATTTACTTTCTCACTGCCCTGAATGACAAGCAGAAATGTGACGTTGAAACAAGGGTGAATCCCGAGACGCGCCCCATTTCTTTAGTCTTTTACTATAGATCTCTCGATTGCTACGCAGGGATTTCTTCCGTGCTTTGCAAGCTGAAGAGATCAGACATTAGTTCAGTTTGCTCCAACGAGTTTGTAATTTTCGTACTTTCATTCGATAAACTGAAACAAGCATGAATAAACGTATTTTACGCTTATATAGGATCTCTAAAAATTGTGAAGTATGAAGCGCCTTGATCACATCATGAGCCATGGAGTTGAAACATTGATGAAACTTATCATTGATAAGAATTCGTTGCTTTTATGAAGTCAATCTCATTGTACATTTAATTCAATGCAACGTGGATAATTAGGAGAGGACTCTTCCAAATGGGATTGACTGACTCGATTGAGTTTATATAAAAGTGAGAAATTGAATAAAAATCATCACAGATATGTTTATCAACAGATGGAGGCCTGTAATTTGAGCAACTATTGATCAACAGTTTGATTTGTCTTCTACTGAACCGCGCACATTAGTTCATCTTAATAGTTTAGCTAGTATGACCACACATTCTATGGAATGAATTTTGATTGAACCTTGCTCAATGGATTAGTAATGACGTCAATAGAAAAGGTAAAAAAATTAATATGGGAATTATCGGAAGTAGTAGAAAACTCCTCCTTTATCGCGGGTTCCGTAACTTGCAGTATTTGGTTAAAGATGGCAAAAATGATACACTTACCTTTAAGGCCGAAAATAAGATTGCGAATTTTTGTTCATCTTCAGGTATTAACGGTTTTAGATTTGAAAAATATTTAGTTACCAATTATGGATTTTCTTTGTTCAATGGTTGGTTAGCCATTCATTTCCAGTATATTAAGCACTTTTTTAAAAAATTTTTAATGGTCTTCTTGATGTGACAATTATACAGCACGATCTGTGAGGCTGTTTTTTCCACACATCTTTTGATAACCTGTTATTGCAACCGAATTATATTGAAGATATTGTTGATACCAAATACTTTTGTAAATCACGATTTTTTTAATTTTCTGTCTGAATCAAGTCCGATGTTCATATCTAGTTTATGATTATTATTATATTTTTTTCACAGGAAAATTGATGTGTACAGTGTAAATTGTTGAATTTATTTATTATAAACTGAATGTTATCTTTGAGAACAGACATTAGGCAATCATCTACAATCTACATACTGCAATTAAAAATTTAGACTGATCTAGAGGTGTTTGGTCTTTAATCTATGCCCAACGTATTATATGCTACTCAATGCTAATTTGATTGGTATGTTTGTAAACAGAGAAACAACATCTAAGGAAATTAATCTATGGGTACGGTTTGTTGTTCTATAAACTCATTACAATGCCATGAGTCCTTTACATAAAATTGATATTTTCCTATTATATTATTAATGGATTTAGATAACGATCAATTGCAACATTCCTATTATGTCTTATCACTAAGTAATAAGCATCATTCTCATAATAATTCCTGTACAGAGTGATCTAAGTTGAAATCTTCTGATAGTGAACGACAATTTCTAGAGAGGCTGGAAAAAAACTAACCCACATGTTACGAGCTCAAGTTTTGTGGAAGTGAATCCTGGAAACTGCATATCGCTATCTTGAATTATTTAAAAGATGCTTAAAAGATTTTGAATATATGAGATAAATTTTTATTTTTTATGATGAACCATACAGTATATTTTTGTATATTGGTTTTTGAAATAAATTTCTCTTCCCAAATATGTATCATACTTGCTATTTTTGATTTTGAACTTTTATTTTATTGCTGTTTTCAAAATACTACAGATAGATTTTTTCAATATGGGGTGCCTTGATTGAGGAATAAAACAAAATGAGCTTATATAAAGTAATAATTGCCTATTTTTCAGTGATTTATTGGTGAACGGATGGATTCAGAACAAACTAGTATACTCAAGATTAAATTAAATAATACAAAATAACAAGCGCAAACACTATACCTTAAAACTAAATCATTGAAATTATTCACTACATGTGTTCAAACTAAGCACCATTTGAATCGAAGCATAAACGACTTCGCTTCCTGACATGATTGACAGCATTAATTAACTCTACCGCAGGTATTGATTCAAAAGCATGTCTCACGGCTGCTTCTAACGCTTCTGACGTTTATATGTGAGGTACTTCATTCTCTTCCAGAGGTAAAAATTCAAGAGCATAAGATCGGGGGATTTTGCCAGCCAATGAACAGAGCTTCGGTTGCCAAGCCAATTGTCCCCAAATTTTTGTTAAAATATGTCGTTATGATATGTGTGTTATGACATGGTCCCCAGTCTTATTGGAAGTATACATTTTCAATTTGCAGTGATGTCAAATCATCTGTATGTGGTTCAATAAATTTCCGTAATATTTTCATATATCGCGGAGATGTGAGGCTACCTTCAAAGGAATAGGGACCGATGAGCCTCTCTAACAATATCGACCCAAGCAATCAAATTGTATTGCCCTTGATTTTTCATCTCCACTGTAGTATGTGAATTCCAATTGTAAGAATTATATCTATTAATAATATTAGCGCTGCTAATACACGCTTCATCAGTCCATATGATGTTCCACGCAAAGTCTTGGTCCTCAGCACATTTTATCAAATGCCATTGGCAGAAGGCGACCCTAAATTGTTGGTCATTTGGTAGCAACTTTTGAAATCATCTTATCTCATCTATAAGGTTTAAATTTTTCCTCTAGAATTTGCAAAACATTAGTTTTTGGAATATTGCATGTTACGTAAAGGAAGATTGCGTCGGTTTTGAATTTCTCCCAAAACAGTTATTACTTCTAATTCTTTTTCTCTATTTCTGGCTTCATATATTCTTGGTCTTGGTTTTTCAAACGAACCGTAGGTAAGTAGATTTTGGCGCAATCTGGAGAACATATCATGAGAGGATTGTCTCTGTATTGATAGAAGTAAGAATTGCTGGTGGCCTGAGTATCTTCATTTGAATCTCAATAACACTTTAACAAGTCAAACTTCTCGTAGTTTTCATACATACAACAGGAAAATCTTCTTATATTCCAAAACTCGCTTCAAACAAGCAAACTTGTGAAACGAATTTCATGTGAAAGAAAAATCATAATTGTTTGGCAGTAGTTGCGAAGGTGTTATATTTCAAGCATGACACACTAGATTCAGTTACTAACCTATTCTTAATATATAAAATTCACCTACAGTAATTTAAAAATAGCAATAAAATAAGTTCAAAATGAAAAGTAGCATGTATGATACATATTTGGAAAGAGAAATTTATTCTAAAAACGAATATGAAAAACATAAGAAAAAATAAAAATTTTATCTCATAGATTGAAAACAGTTTTTTTATGGAAATACTGGAGATACCAATGGATTCCTTCACAACATCGGCTACAGAATGTTTTCACATAAACAAAAAACATTGAAACATGCATTAATGATGAGTCAAAAAAGCTCAAAATTGAAAACCATTTATCTTTTAAACTGTTCAAGATATCGACATGCGGTGTTCGATATTCAGTTTCCCACAAAAATCTAGCTAGTATCGGGAATGTAAGTGTTTTCCTAGCTCCTCTATTAATTGGTGTTCCTATCAAAATTGTTCAATTCGGACCACTCTGTATATTGAACGAAGGATAAAATAACAGCTTTTAACAAAGAATATCGATAGGAACATATTATCAGGAATGAATTAAACTTCGCCATAATTTGATTTCAATTTATCGCTTATCGGATAAACGTGAATTCAAATTGAAAGACAGAACCGTTGAATGAACTTGAGTTTTATTAAGCCAATGAATTGCTTTTTGTGTCATGCACAACATAACTAACGTCGTTCCTCTAATTAAAACTAAAATTAATTTTAAACAAGCCTCGGGTTACGCTTTGACTGGATCTGTCGCTTCGTCTCAATATTAAACCAGGAAGAAACCATTTCCGAATAATTTCCGTTTCATCATTTACTTACCATTGAAAATTTTGACCAGAGGCTATACGTTTGGGGTTTGTTTTAGAAAATATCAAAGTCTGGTTCATTAATTATACGATTTTCTATTCTTCCCTGTTTAATGTCCACAATTGCAATTTCCTGATTCACTTCACAAAATGCAGAACAGTTCATACTAAACCTTCATATTCCTAGACTTCCCCGATGTCTCCATGATGAACCGCCACAATACACATTTGTTTCATCCCTTCGGAAACGTCGGTTATATAAAAACATCATTAGAACTTGCATCTGTCTCTATCACCTACTCATAAGCTACAATGTGAGAATAAAAGATAGTGGAATAGGAATATAGAGGGAATTCGAGTGGATGATATTTTGATAATCAAATAGTTACTCCATGACAAGAGTAGTTTTATTATCCAATTCCAAGGTGACTTCAACCAATGAGAACGTCACATCTGCAAAGTCGATTGATTGATGCAACAATTCTTTTGGACAAAAACATCTACGACCAATATAATGTGAGGGAAGTATTTTGAACATACTCCGTGTGCTATAATTTAGGGTTCTAATTTGACTTTTAGTATAGTAACATAAGTCATCAAATGACATTAAGATATGTACTACGTAATTGACAAAAGAAGCAGGAGTATTTCATCTCAAATCATTAGTTACTTAAGAATGGTATATCAGATCACGGGGTGTAGTACCTACCTCATCTTTGAAGTACTATAGTATCGCCCTCTTGACTCTGTTTTATATTTGCATGTCGCCCCAGAGCTTTTCGAATTCTCCTGGCTTCAATGGTGAAGTTACGTCTTTGGTGTTGTACGTCTCGAAATATTTGCTCCTACGAGGGAGTATAGATCAGGAAACAGTGAGCAGATGTATCGTTGTTTCTTGCGCTTCTCTAAAGAATTCACACATCCCATGATTAACTAGCCTATTTATCTAATGAAGCCTGTTACGATTCTTCAGTATTTTCTGCTTCCTTCATACGTTCTAAGACTTATTTGTCCTTAATTCATCTGGAAGAACCGAGGACAGTCTATTTCTCCAGAAAAAATCCAGCGTTTAGTTCTTTGTATTATGCTCTGAAGATTTTTTGTATGGTGTATTGCCATACCGTAGATGAGTCCCCGTTCTATCACAGGCCTCTTTAGTATGAAAGAGCGCCCTCCTGTCAATTTCCCCCAATTCCTGTATTTTTATGGACACAATGAAGGATGATTATGTTCTGCACCTCAAAGTTGTTCGATTTGGTACTGCTGGTAAGAACTATCCTTGAGCTATTGGAAAGAAATGATTACCCTTATCCACTAAAATTACCAATAAAGTACTGAAAACCTTCCGGCTACCAAGTGGCCATCATTGGAGTGAACTAGTTGACTCTGATGATAGCTGTTGTTGTTGAAGAAAATCTATTATGTTCGAAGAACATCGTTTGAGCAGGCGGTGGAATGTTTGGAGAGGAGATGGGCATCCGAAATTTTACTGAAAATTTCAAGGTTAGAGGTATAAGGAACGACCCCACTAATCAAAGAGTTCTAGAACATCACCATTCAATAGATGAATGAAATCTGGTATGAAGATACTCTGCAGGTCTCGAGTTTGAAAATGAAGAGGTGACTAGCTTGGGCTCGTCTAATCCACCTACCTGGAACCTCTCGTGGTGAAATAATAGATGGGGAATCTAATGATAATGAACACCTGGAAATATCTATAGCAGAGATCACCCCCCTTTCTGAGATGATCTAGAGAGATCAATGAGTGTTACATCATTAATCAAACGAATAGGTCTCTTCTGGATAGAATTCAAGAGCTTTAGCGTATGTTTGGGAGCCGAACACGGCACAGAATAGAATATCAAGTTCTTGTGGAGCGGTATCCGTAACGGACCTCACATGATCATTGCATCATTGCAATATGACTTCTGGCTCCCTCCTCTAGCTTCATTGAATGATATAGGTGCTACAGATCAGAAGGCGATATGAAGTGTATCATCATTTGTTAAGTTGTGGAAGGAATAGGAGGTTACTCCCGATGGGTCATTGAAAGGGAGCTCATACAAAGTTGGTGCCAAGACATATCCCTGTGAAACACCAGCTCCCTTGGTCATTGTATTGTCGCGACAAAGTTTAGGCAGCAAATCATGTGACGGAAATTTCCTAAAAAAACCTGTGTCTTGTTGCTTTCGGGAGGATGTTCAATACTATAGCTAGAGATTCTCTATATGTTCCGAAAGATTTCTGCCATATATATGTCACGTAGGTGAGCAGGTCCCCAGTTGATCTTCGCCAATAGAAGTCATATTGCCAGTCATTCACGATTTGGAGTTCTCTAGGTATTGAATGAGTTCGAAGTTGATTGCTTTCTCCATCACTTCAGAGATCACAGATAATAGTGCAATGAGTCTACTCTTTCTTCTTTTTGGAATTGGTTGAACTCTAGTGGTTGGTAGGAAACATCAACTTTGTATTACAGGGTGAACAACCCGCAGAGCACCGATGTTGATTCCTTGAGAACAACAGGAGGGATTTCGTCTGATCCCATAGAAAAAAGGTTGTTGTTTTCTGGTTGTGTTATAGTCAGTGCCATGATCTTTGGTTAGGAGAGGCAATGAGCTGGAAGTGAAATTGTTTCCAATTGATTTGAGGAAAGTACAAAACGAACGTATGGCCATATTTTGAGTTTTTGTTATAAAAAGTATGAATCATGTCTAATTATATTCTATGAAGCAAAAATAAAAAATATGTACTCATTATTTTATTATTCCGGAAAATATTCTTATTAATAATCTCCTGTATTGCTTAGCGGTATCCTATTCTTGGTATTCTGTATTTTCCTGTCAATATGTATGACCCCATTAATTTGGGCCTGGATCCGTATCTGGCCGTGATTGAGAAATTTTTCAAGCGCTCTTGGATATAATGGTAATTTTAATTACCTCAATTCCCTCCGTGTGATACTTCCATTCTGGCCGATTTATACTATTCATCTGCAACTTTGAGCATCCTTGTTTTAACTCAATGAGGCTTTGTTAGTATAGTAAGTAAGTGTAATAATTTATGTAATGACCTTATATAAAATTGAATCCGGAAATAACAGTAATTTTCTTACACCTAAATACATATTTATTAGCTTGAGATCTTCAGTAGATCTGAGAAGACGAAAAGTATCTTATCCGGATGATCTCTAGGAATTACTAATTCCCATCAAAAATGGAAGGATTGAAAAACCTGAAAAAATACAAAAAAGTATTGGTTGAAAGCTCACCGTAACTGAATTACAGACTTCATTGTATTGTACAATATCAACATCTAATGAACAATATAATATGTTGCCCTGGTATGTTGAGGAACCCGGATTTTATTATACTCAGTACATGGCGTGACAGATTAATCGATATATGAAACTGTTTCCTTTCAAGGAAGTTTGTACATGTAATTCCTCTGAATGATTATTTACGGTTAGATTGACACTTCAATCTCGTAAAAAACATACATCTAAAGGCAGCTACTATAAATCTAGATCGATTAGAAGATAAACTATGCTATACAGAATATTTGGAGTGATGATTTAGAAAGTAAGCTAATTGAGCATATCGACAATTGAATTCTCCTGACAAAGGAATCGCCCAATCAATTGTGACATATGATGAAAATCTCCAGTTGCGTATTATTGGATTACGTAAGGCTCAATCTTCATAGATAATAGGAGTTGATAACAGATTTGAGAATGGAAAATTGATATTAGTTACACAATAAGACCTTTGGATGATGTTTTTAGTGCCTTTCCTAGATCTCGAGAAAATGTGAACAATCAAAATTAACTACCAATTAATAATGTTTTGATATAAACTGTCCGGCGACCGGCGGGCGCATTCAGAAAAAAAACTCAAAAATAGAAGGGAAGCAATTACGGTTTGTTTCAATTCTACATTAACGGAGACACAAGATATATAGGAAGAACTTGATGTTGTTAACTCTATCTGGACTTATGATCAAAATGAAGAATCATCTCAATCCTTCTTTTGAAGACTATCACAGAATTTTCCCACTCATAAAACTGCTGGATTGTATTATAAATGATTCCGAAACAAGATTTCCCATGGTTACAATTAATCTATTTATCTAAAATATTCGTTTGCAAATAAATGTAATGAAAGCGACTGAAACAGAAATCACGACTAGTGGAAATATGTTGGCAGGTATGTACAAATCCTCTCTTGTGAAAGAAAATCCAGAAGAAGTTCTGAACACATTCAAAAGAGAATTTGGTATTTGGTAGATGAAATGGTTCGCTTAGCCAAACTCTGTATCGTAAGACTTACCTGCTGACAAAACATTCCAACAGTGAGATGAAACAACATTCCCGGTGATTTGTAGATTTTCTAAATTTTTCCTGATCTACAAATAAGGGTTGATAGTTCCGATAGAATAGGATAACATTGGCTCAGATCATATTTACCGGTCTGATTTGTATGATGACATTTGATATGTTATTCCACCAATAATCTACATTCGAAATCTACGAAAAATAGTATAATCTAACAAGTTTGGGAAGGTTCATATTCCACACTAGCGAAAGTTTGTAGTCCTGACCCGAACGCGAGGGCTAAGGTTCTTGAGTGTGGAATATGACACAAAGTGTTGGTAGACTTTATTTCTTCTAACAAGATTTTATAAATTTCACAGTAAAAGTTATTTTTATTTGGCAAAATATTTTTAATTCGTTATGGAAATATCTCATTATTGAAATATCATTGCAACATGCTGTGTCTGAATGTATATTCCATCAATTCTTCAGACCAATCAGAAATAGCCACAGTTGCATATTATTTAGATATGTAAGGCTCAATCTTCATAGATGATAGGAGTTAACAACAGATTGAGAATGGAAAATTGATATCAGTTACAATATAAGACTTTTCGTTAAAGTTGCAATTGTCATTTTGTTGTCAAAATGACATTGTGAAAAGTGACATTTCTACGCACTCGTGCCGGAAAGAAAGGACTACTATTTATTCAAATATTATTTGACATGACCTTTACATGTAATCGATTAAACTATCCAACATATTTTGAGCATGAATTTGCTTCGAAAATAGTTAAATGCTAAATAACTTAATAAATTTATTTCAAAATTATTGTGAATGAAACGGTTTGCCGAGAAGCACAATCATGCAAAAAATATGTGGATAGTTTAATCCATTTAAATTTATAAGTCGAGTGGTATACGGCAGATCATTTCCTGAATAACTTAGATTAAAGCCAAAAACAAAGAATCTTATTGATAATAAAATTTTACAGTTATTTTACACAAAACAATATGGAGGACAACGATTTAACCGCGATAAAACGAGTCTACAGATTTATTCACTTATCTAAACAAAAATTATTCAAAAAATGATGGTGTTTGATTGGCTATTTCATAGTGAGGGAAATAATCATTAGAAATATTCATGAAATAAACTTTGTAAGGTTGAAAAGTTGTATATTGCGAAAACATAAATTGTTCCTTCCTCTTGTAGAGCTTCTATATGAGCAGAAGAAAGCACATACATATCTATACTGCTGGTAGTGGCATGCAACACCATTTTTGCACCTTGGGTTCCCTAGGATTTTTTTGACGTTCATTTTCGATAGAATTGGACATTTCAGTAGTGTAATTCGAACTCCACGCTCCACGTCTTCTTAACGTTGTTATATTCGCTCCTGCATCGGCTAGGAAGGAAGCCCAATATACTCACTGAATCAACCAATGAATATATTCATACCTTCTGGTTCTAAACTCCATTTTGAATTTCTGTAGATAATGGAAACTCGGTTATGGTGAATATTTTCTAGACGTTAAAATACATATTTTTTGAAATATTTCCAATAAATTGCCTCAATCAGTATCTTCTTCTATAATCGTGAATTATCTTGGAACATTGGAATCCGCATCACGAATTTAATTAATGAACATCTTACATCTACATCTTCAATGAATCTTACAACGTTTTTCTTCGACTCGGTTTCAGAAAAGCAATAACATATGTAGAAAAATATAGTCCAAATTTGACTTCGAATATTATGTGGATCACTATTTGTATTCCCTCACTTTATATCAGAAATGTTGATCGCAGAATCATATCCGGAGACAAATGGATAGATTAGAATTGAATATATGTTATATAAAATGGCAGATACATATTAATTCAAGGATGCGAGCTAATTGAGTAGACAAATGTAGGACATTTATTTTGATAAAGGTTGTATAATCCACACCAGCATGAAGTTATAACTACTTATAACTGTACTGTCACATTCAACACCCTCCACAATAATCCAACCATCAGTTCAATCGAGTTAATCCTGGTTATAATTCACGAGTGCCTTTTCGGCAACAGCGTAAGGGGTAAATATAGGGCTGAGAAATGCTTACCCGCATCCTTTTTATAAATGGTTTGCAGTCTGTGACGTTTAATATCCATACATTACGCAAACCTATCAGCCGTATCCAACCGACTGGGGCTCGAGTCAAAAAACCTTGTATCCCTTTTTAATCATTTCTCACAAATGTTCTTCGGAGTAATATCATCGCGCGACACGTTTATTTGCTTTTTACTGGATCAATTTATTAGAATTCTGCTCCCTCAACGCACTGTCTTCTCGGAGCTCTTCTCATGCATTTATATGAGAATTGAATTAAACGTAATACCTTCTCTCACCTGTAGTTAAAGGAATTCAACCAAGAATTTTTCATTGACTTATACTTTTTAATGCTTCCTGAGTCATGGAAGAATAATCTTGGTAATGGATTCGTCAAAGACGTGTGAACATAATTCAATGAGAACGATAGATCGTACAATGATCAAACATGAAACATAACTTGCATAATCCATGGAACGTAATACAACTCTTGAAAAACGTTCTCAGAAGCCTTGTCATCAAGAAGAAATAGATTATCTCGGATTATACTCCTAAGATTTCTATGCAACTATTCATACGTTTTGAAGAAGACTTGCTTGATCGATTATCAACAGTCTCACTTAAACTCTTCATGTAATGCTTCATCTTCATTCTATCTCAAGGTGAAAAGTCCCTAAAAAATTGAACATGAAACGATTTATCTGGTCAAAACTCATTTCATTTCTCAAAACAATCCCCTTGTAAACCTATACACTTCGACCAAAGTTCTTCTGATTTTTCGATCTCTTCCAAGTAATACGACTTCGGCTATCCTTCAAATTAGGCGTTTGTTTCAGCGATGACCCCATCGATGGAGACAAATCTCTTTCCGGCGATCCATTTCTACAAGTTTGGAAATAGATGAACATAGCAGGGGGTCAAATCTGGAGAATATGTGGATGACGCACCAATTTGTAGCGCAATTGATGCAATTTTGTCATTGCAACTGCGGACCTGTGCGCTGGTGCGTTATCCTGGTGAAAGAGCTCTCTCTTTCCTCCACCAAATGCGCCGTCGAATCGATCAAACAGCTCTGCATAATATACGCCGGTGACCGTTCTGCCCTCTTCAAGGTAATCGACGATACCGTGTGCATCCCAAAAAACTGTCGCCACGACTTTGTTGGCCGGTAAAGAGACCTTGGCCTTTTTCGGCTTGCATCCGTCAGAACAAGTTCACTGTGTCGACTGTTCTTTGGTCTTCAGTATGTTGTGATGGATCCATGTTACATCCCCGGTTACGAGACGGTACAAAAGTTCTTTACTATCTTGGTTAAACATCGGTAAGCAATATTTTGCAGTTCTCACACCGTCGCGCTTATTGTCAACAGAGAGCGAATGCACTCTCATCTGGCAGATAGCTTTCTCATGTTCAAAAACTTATGCAGAATGTCTCGTACCCGTTTGGTTGTGATGCCAATAGCCTCAGCAATCTTCCAATATCATACAATGTATTTTATAAACAACTTCTGGCATTGTAACCTCATTTATACGACCAGAACGTTCGGCGTCCTTCGTAGTCATACTTCAAAAACGAAAATTAGTAAGCCACTTGTGACTCGTTTCAATCGTTGGTTAGGAATCCCCACAATGTTTAACAAGCGATGCTTCGGTTTGCGTAAAGTTATCTCTACTCAAGAAATTTCCTTTTTTGCATCTTCACAAAGATCTTCAAGGCTGCTTGCTTCCAATGGGTGTCAAAACAGAACTAAATGACATATCAGTTTGAAAATTTTGATGGGTTCTAGTTAAAAATGGTGCGTCACATTAGATTTTCGATTGTGGCGCCATCTGTTTCATTTTTCAGGGACTTTTCACTTCACCCTCGTACGTCAATAATCTCACAAACACTACACAGGTGGCGCTTCACCCTCGAATGCCTCACAGACGACAACTGTTGCGCGATTTTTCTGAGAGGAGATGACTTAAAATTTCCGTCATGCAATGAAAAATTACCTCCTTCATTTATTAAATTACAGGTGTTTGCTTTGTTAATGTGTTTATTATTATATTTCTTCAATTTGTCTGTGTTTTATCACTGATTATGACGTGGTACAATGTATAGATACCTACATCTGTATGTACATATAAATTAAAAACTATCAGGAATGAATACAATATTTGGATCGACAATGCAGGTTCAATAACGCATTACAAAGTAAAGTTCAGTAAAAAATCTTTTTGTAATTGTTTTATATCAGTTCATGAACAATTAAACAACGTGCTGACACTTAACGTATTTATTGGAAACTAAAGAATTCAGTTCAGTTATAAAAACGCGTATCGCTTCTTACGCGATACACACAGATACAATATAATAAACATAGCATTCTACATATATAACAATTCTCCTCAAATATTGGAGTTACCAAATCTCTCAGGGTGTTTTAATTGACAGCGACGTCTGAGAACTCGCGGTCTAGGCCTTGGAGATTTGGCAGCTTCAGTATGAGCATATTGATTATCATCATTGGCATAATCAGGTGGCACCGAAATCTTAGAAATGATTTTGGGTTGATTGAGATGTCTTTTCGCCACAAGTCCATCCAATGTTTATATTTCAAAATTTAGTAATATGTGCAACAGACCATTTCGGTTTTCCCTGTCTAAAATCTCTAACTTTAATCGATTCGCCTATCTCAAAAGTTTCACGATTTCTACCACCTTCATTAACAATTGATTTGTCCTGTTTCCCCTATACAACCTCACATGTACGTTCCCTTAATAAATCTAAGCGACATCTTAAATTTCTACCCAGTAACAATTTTGCCGGTGATTCATTAGTTGTTGTATGAGGGGAATTACGATAGTGAAATAAGAATTTTATTAATTCAGCATCAATTTCATCATTAGTGTCGGCCCTGCTCTTTTTAAAAAAAGTCTTTACAATTTTCACCGCACTTTCTCCTCCCCCATTACTGGAGGGATGGTACGGTGGAGTGGTGATATGTTTCATTCAGTTTTGTTTCATGAACCATTGAAAATGATCAGGCACAAATTGTGTTCCGTTATCTGGAACAACAACCTGAGGTAACCCCCATGTAGCGAAAATTTGCCTCAATACCTTCACTGTTGATGACGTATCAATTTTTTTAATGCGAAACGCTTCAATTCACTTAGATGTGGAATCAACTACAACAAAAAAAATTTATCTTTGAATGGACCTAAATAGTCAATACGAATACGCGTCCAAACGTTTTGATTCCATCTCCAGGGAGTAAAGTAAGATTTTGGTGGTAAATTTTTGTATTCTGCACAAACCTCACATTGGTTGCATAGTGTTTCGATATTGCTATCAAGACCAGGCCACCAAACATATGATCTGGCGAACGATTTTGATTTTACAATGCCCATATGATTTTTGTGAATTTCACTCAAGACGTATTTCTTATATTTTTGCGGAATAACTATACGATATCCCCACATTGAACAACCCTGTCCCACACTTAATTCATTACGTCTGGCAAAGAAAGGTTTCAAATCATCCTGTGTTATACTTTTGGGCCAGCCTGTTAGTACAAATGGTATAACTTTACTTAAAACACTGTCTCTACTGGAAGCGTGTTTAATTTGTGCAGAATTAACAGGTATATCATTTTGTGTTCCAATAACATTTAAATGAGTAATTTCTAAATCTTCATTATAAAAATTGCCACCCAAATTTAAATTACGATCTTCAGGTAGTGGCAATCTAGAAAGACAATCAGCAGAATTTTTATTGGACGTTACATATTCTATATCGAAGTCTAAACATGATAAAAATTGCGAGGATGGAATCGAGTAATAAAGTGACATTTTATTTTTTCTGTTAGAAGAACTTTTCTGTAAATATAATATATTGTTTTATTCTGAAATTATAGATACTGAACTATTTTCTCAGTCAATAAACCTACGTATATTTCAGGAAACAAATGCATCAAATGATATGACCTTTGTCAATCTAAAAACTATTCAGCAGATTATAAGAAAATGTTCAGAGAATTAGTATATCTAATACTAAGTAGTAATATCTTGAGAGAGGGAGAATGAACCGAACATAATTCAACAGATCTTGTTGCCAGGCAATAGCTACGAGAGCCAGAAGGGATCGTGTGCCTATTACCGAAGAGCAATCAGTTTCAGAAAATATTGGATAATTATTTTCGAATTTATAGAACTCTCGTATGGTATTCTGTGGATTATTTCTGAATAATAAATCAGAAACTAGTATCTCCATCTCCAGTCAAATTTGACGTCAATCAACCAAAACGAAATACTGCGAAAGTTTCGGCGAAATTTTCTACTCAGAAAATTACTATGAATATGTTTTGATGCGCCAAATGATACAAATTGAAAGTTTCTATTGATATTCAGGAACGTTGAAATAATCACTGTAAACATACGGAAAATTCTCAAATTATATCCAGGATAATACAGAATGATCGTGGGTTGAATAACACAGAACTTCTTCAGCACGAATTATGAAAGGCAGCCAAGGTGAAAATCATTTTACGTAGATGAGAAACGTTTCAACGCAATATATCATGGTAGAAAAATACCAAAATGAGTCAGAAAACTATTAGCAACATCAATGTCGGAACGTAGGAATAGGGGGGCAAAGCGGCCATGGCGGGCAAAGCGGTCACTGGCTATTGTCTCCTCTTACAGTGCTGCTACGAAGCGGCAAATGACCCACATACTCGAATGGTTCACATTCACCCTTATACCACAGAGATGAAGAATAGAGTACCAGTAGCCTATATACCCAATGTAAATTGAACGGCTATCATTTATTTTTGTGCGGTAAGGCATTACACATGCGCGAAGGTCTGCGCCATCTGAACTAAAAGTAGAGAAATTTGTATTATTTATACTCTAGTACCGGGATATCAGAAATCATCTTGGTCGAGGGTGGTTGTGGAATCTAAAACGTGTGTCTTACTTCACGTTTGAAATAATTATGTCATAATTAATTTGAAGTTTCTAAAAGTGCGAAATTTCGCAACTTTATACGAATATTGTAACACTCAGGAGTCCTTAGCGCTTTGAACTTCGGGATTTTCACGTGACCTATCGAAATTAGAAGGTTCGAATTATCTAAAAACATAATTGCATGAACGCCAGACGTCCTATGTAATTAGCTACGAACGAAATCATTTTGACATATGCCTCGAGGAGCTCGCTGCGCTTAAGTTAGAGTTTATACATTTTACCTAGGTCTTGTTAATTTGAGGCCGTTTCTTGCCCCGTTGGACCGGCGCCAGTTGTAATAAAGTGTTTTTGGCTATGGGCCGCTAGCTTTTACCCGGTTCGTGTATATTTTAGTAGCGAGAAAATTCCCTTTGCTACGTCGTACGTTAGACGCGCGTAGCTGAGATCTGAGAATAGCTCAAACTGTTTTAATTAAATTTTCCTATTAAATGGACATTTATCGGAAAAAGAAGAGCCGTCGGGCCTGGTCTAATACTGAATCTAACTACATGGAGCGAAAACGGCACGCGAAAAGTCTTCGTAAAGCCGTATTAGGTACAACCAGTTTGCACTTTTCTAACTTGCGTGCTACGGGCTTCTCACTTGAACGTCATTCGATCTATGGAAAATTAACTATTTCAAAACAGTTTTTCACCCGGATTGTGGCTATCACGACCTCTGAAAAGGTTCAAAGTTCATATAATTATTCCATAATTTGTAGTTCATTATTGTTTTACAACTGAAATAAACAGTTATGAAATTTGTAGGTTATTGATGATGTCACTGTGACAGTGACATGATTATTTCAAACGTAAAGTAAGACACACGTTTTAGATTACACAACCACCCTTGACCAAGATAATTTTTGATATCCCGGTAGTATACGCGTCACGTGTGATTTTTGTTCACTTTTTTCTTCATTCTATATCAAAATTATTTATTTTATTTAACACAAAAATAAACGGAAGCCACTCTTTAGAATTGTCTGGTTCTCTATTCTTCATCTCTGTGCATCATACTCCTTGAAAGAATACGATTTTAGCTATAAAAGTGTGTGTCAAACTAAGAGGTTGGGTTAGTTGTTTGTCTTTTAGAGTCGAATTCATGGAATGGTGATGAAGAGGGTGAAGTGGTCACGGCTGTGGCCACTTTGCCCGACATAAAATCTATTGTACTTTATATGAACAATATTCAAATAGAAAGATTCCATTTATACCGGTATATACTCCGTTGCTTCCAAACGTTATAGTGTGGTTTTATTTGAACCCAGTGAATCGAAGCTTTCTTTCGGTATAATTAGTATTTTTCAGCATAATCATATTTTTAAATTTTAGACTCAATTATGGTGTCCCAATAGCGAAGGAACAGTGAGCAGCAGACTTGGACCCTCAGGCGATGCAACGAGCTAACGATGCAGTGAAAAAGATCAGCGACTAAACAATTTAATGTAACGAGGAACACTTGAAAACGCTATGTTCCGAATAAAAATCAACAAGCTTGTGATAACAGAAAATGTCTGATGCGCTATCGTGCTGTTTTCAATAATGAACGAGAACAGCAGCTTACAAATTATATTTTAAACATTGAAATACGTTTTTTTTGGAATCCAGTAGCAGATCTACCTTTAACCATGAAAATAAATTAGCTGGTAAAGATTGGGTTACCAGCTTTGGAAAGCACCATCCTGAAAATACAGCAAGCTGCAACCTCAGCAGCAAGAGCTCAAGCATTCAACAGAGCAAATATCACAAAGTTCTTCGACATTTTAGAAGACGTTCAGAAAAGCTACTTGCATCTCCCACATTGGGTTTATAATGTCGAAGAAACGGGGCTTTTGACTGTCTGGTCGAAATCCTCAAAAGTTTTCGAAATAAAAGGTACTTAGATAGCAAATGGGCTCTCTTACCCCAGCTGAAAGAGATGTTATCTCTACATGTGAAGTTAGTATGACAGCGGGCAGAATTTTTATTCTCTTTTCGTCATATTTTCCAGGCAGCTTATAGAAGAAGAACTCAAAGATGTTGCTCCACCTGGAACGACGATTTCCTGCCACCCTTCAGGGTGGGTGCAAACTGAGTTATTTTCACAGTGGTTCGAACGCTTCTTGAAGTAAGCCAAACCATCAGAAGAAGACCCAGTATTAATAATACTGGATGGTCATTCTACACACAATCTTAGCCTTGGATTCATTGAAAGAGCTAGGAATACTTATATCGCTGTGGTTTGCCTTCCACATCACTGCAGTCGCAAGATGTATATTTTTTTGGGGCTCTTCAACACTCATTACCTCCAAGCAATTGAGAGATTATGCGAATTAATCCTGGTAAGGTTGTAACTCAATATCAAGTGACGATCCTTGAGGATTCCTTTTTGAATGCAGCTACTCCGACCGTTGCTGTTAACGAATTTCAGAGGTGTGGTATAACCCCAATCAACAGAAATGTATTTATTGACACACATTTCACTGCTGCAGCGACCACAGATATCTCAGACCTCTCTGTCACATACTCACCAACTGAAAGTCATCATGATTCACAAGCTCTATGCCAAGGAGGAACTCGTTCTCATAAAAGTGAGAAGTCTGATGCAGTCCCTCCACCTAATTCTGGAGTTCCTGTATGCGTATCTGATGGTAACAACAGCACAGCAGTTGCCACATTCTCCGGAGACACCAACAAAGGATTTGTTCCCATTCTTGGAAACTCATTAAGGCCCAGTACCTCAACTACTTTAAGCCCATTCACAACGCCCAATTGCTTTTATCAATATTTTCTCATTGAAAGAAAATGTGTTTCCTTAGAGTGGTCATTTTAACCCCCCCCCCTTCCCCTATTACCTTTGAATGGATGATCTCGATAAGAAAAGAGTTGATTTCATAGATCTGGAATCTATCAATATTTGATGTTGTTACGAGATGCGAAATCGATGAGACAATTTCTTTCCAAATAAATCACAGTAATAATTCTATAAATAGGTTTCTCTTTATGCAGTTATGTAAACTCCATGTACTCTCAGGTACGTAATTGAATCATAATAATAACATTAATAAGTTTATTTATTTCATAAACAGTGATACATAAAAATGTATGCACAAATGATTATGCTGTAAATTATCAATAATCACACAAGTTTGTTAATCGTTTGTATGTGATAAGGGAAAGGAATGATAATGAAAAGTATTCTAGAACATACTATATAAAATTAAATGAATTTCTATAGAACAATATAATTATAATATATAATAAAATATAGTAGAATACAGTATGACATAATACAATACTATTTAGTGCTACGCAGTACAGTACAATTTGATACAATGTAGTGCAATGAATAATATAATAATTCTGACTTAAGTATTTATTCATACCAGCGCGTGAGATATCGTGCAATTGTTAGTTTGTAGGGTGTGCATGAGATGTAAAATTATGTTGAAAATCAATGAGTTAGGATTTTGCCTTTCCACCTGCCTTGTTATATCATTTTCATGAAGATAGGAGTATATAAATACATAAATATACATATATACATAAATACGTAAGCATACATGTATACACATATACACATACACACATATACACATACATACACATAGATATATTGAATTAGCCAATTATGATTTTTATTATCCTACTATTAGATGATTTTTTCTTAAATTTGTGAGAGGAGCATCCCTGCCTTACTGTAGTAAGGAGTTGGTCATATAGTCTAGTAAAGATACGACTTTCACTTCGAAATTTTGCTGCTATTGATGGATTTGGACGTTTTTGGGCTCAAAATGTTCGGGAGAGCGGTAAGAGTCAGAAGACCCCATGTTGAACCTGCGCTTTTCATTTTCCGATTTGTTAACTAACAATTAAGCCTTTTTTAATTGTTAATTTGGACCGATAATTAACAAATACATTTCTTGGAACAATATATGAGTAAATTGGCTGAAAATGGTTACTCGGGGGATTTTCAAGGTCGCTGATCACGAATCTAACATCAGAATCGGAAAATTCGACTTTCTTGGCCGGAATACTCGATATTTTAATGGAAATTACCAACATCTGTAAATTTTGAATCATGGACGTAAGAAAATTCACTCGGTGGTTTTCGAGGTCGCTGATCACGAATCCGATATCAGAATCGGAAAATTCTATATTGTTGACCGCAAAATCTCGAAATGTTCATGGAAATTACCAAAATCTGTAAATGTTGAATTAAGGACGTCAAAAAATTCACTCGGGGGTTTTCGAGGTCGCTGATCATGAATCCGATATCAGAATCGGAAAATTCTATACTGTTGCCCGGAATACTCGACATTTCTATGAAAATTACCAAAATCTGTAAGTGTTGAATTAAGGACGTCAAAAAATTCACTCACGAATCCGATATCAGAATCGGAAAATTCGACACTCGTGGCCGGAAAACTTGACATTTTCATGGATAAATAAGACCCAAATCTGTGAATTAATTATGAATTACGAACATTTTGAGCCCAACAACGTCCAAACCCATGAATAGCAGCAAAATTTCTTCATTTTTGATTTTATTGGCTTATTTTGACTAGACTAATAGAGTCCAGGTCCTATGTATTCTAACCATCTGAATGTTGAATTTTTTTTTTGTTTTTGGCATTTTCACTCTTTTTCCCGATATGACTTTCGTATCATAACTTTGATCGACTCGTTTTAGCTGAAAAGGGTGCTTTTAATAATAGATTAGGGCTTGTTCACAATACATTTGTTTTGGGTTTAATATGCCTGATTCTTTGTGGATTTGTTCTGAGCTATATAAAATGGGTTTGTGTAGCATAATTTTCAAGAAGCGCCTTTGCAGTCTTTTAATTTTGATGTAATTATAATGATTAAGTACTCCTCATGCAAGAATTCCATATTGGAGGATTGATTCTACTAGAGTATAGTATGTAGTTTTCAAACACAAAAGCGTGAGTATCTTGCTGAGTGCTTTGAATTTGTAGATCAGGTGTCTTAATTCACTTCAGTTAAGCAGCATGTATGTCACATTCCAGATATGAGTCGAGTATAACTCCTAGGTATTTAAAGTTCGATACTCTTTCAATTGTGAGATTTTCCTCACCTCCGGATTGAATTTTATTGAAGCAAGGTAGTTTATATTTGGTGAAGGTTATAGGTAAGTATTTTGTTTTTGATAAATTTATAGATAATATTATATTTTTCAAAGTGTCCCAGTTATTCATTTCATGTAAGACGACCATATCATCTGCAAAAGCTATCAGTTTTCAATATGAGTTCTTAGAAAGTGAGAGATCATTAATATATATAAAGAGAATGAGGTGGGACCTAATAAACTCCCTTGTGGTATGCCAACGACTGATATTTAGTCATTGCTCATTTTTTCACCAATTTTGGTTTTTATGCGTTCGGTCGGTCAGATAACTTTCAAGTAAGTTAGGAGCATTTCCCCGAATGCCAATATACTTTAGTTTTCTTAGCGATAGTCCGTGATCAGTAGTGAATAGTATCAAAGGCTTCTGCCAAATCGATGAAGACGCCTGTGACTTTCTTGTTTCAATCTGTATTCGACGTTATATTGCTTACTAATTCTGAGATTGCATCCTATGTAGAATTTTTCTCGTAGAAGCCATATTAAGTTTTCTGAATTTTCCTGGAAATTTGTTTAACCTTTTTGATATGACTCTGGCCGGTCCGGTAATTGGTTGAGTGTTTTTATCCCCTTTCCTTTTGAATATGTGCAATGATAGCGCGTTTGAACCTAGCCGGTACTGATTATTTTCCCCATCTATTCTTACTGAAATCAACGAATTCAATTTAGCAATTGCATAATTCTCCGCCCCATAGGTAAGTGATAAATGATTGGTGCAAGCAATTGTGAATAATTGTTATCGGTCTGATCAATTCACTCAACATGTTCGAATCATAACTGAAATAGTATACTACGTTTCAGCTAACTATGGTTAATTTCAATACTGGTTGCTAGATTACAAATATCAAAAGGAATATAATTCACAAGAATAAAAGTGTAATTGTGGTTTTATTTAAAGTATCAAGATGTTTTTGCTGCACGAAGCCCTTTGGCATAGCTATTTATCAAGTAAGAAAGGCAGTTTGTAGTTGCTTCGTGTATTATTACGTAACAAAATAATTCACTAGCCACTGACAACCCTTCATTAGGCCCAGGCGATTACTCCCTTTCACTTGTATTACTAACTCAAACCTCGTGTTCGGTTCGATCAACCGATCGGTAGATGAAGGCAGATATATTTCATTCCAGTAGAAAAGCATGACATTTGAGATGAAATCCAATCTAATTATGAAATAATTCATGAGTGATAATCTTGTGAAGTGATTACAAATTTGTACGGTTTTTTGAAAGGAAGAGATCTGATATGGGAGGTGTTTGGGAAAATGATTTGCTAATATTCGTCACGAAGTTACTATTCTGCAGATTGAAGGATATATTCACAGAAATGCCTTATCATATATAATAATAATAATAATAATAATAATAATAATATTTATTCTCAGAAAAGAGCATACATTAAACATTCTATTTATAGTTATAAATGCACGTAAGCAAAGCTTATATGTGCTGAGAATGACTCAACTAAAAATCAAAAAATTTTAAACAAATTATTCATAATATAATAAAATAAATAAAAAAAGGTTTCTACATTCTACAAAGTGCGTATGTAATTGTATATTTTAATTATGTGTGTGAGTGTGTGTTCGTGTGTAATGTGTAGGTGTGTGTGTGTGTGTGTGTGTGTGTGTGTGTGTGTGTGTGTGTGTGTGTGTGTGTGTGTGTGTGTGTGTGTGTGTGTGTGTGTGTGTGTGTGTGTGTGTGTGTGTGTGTGTGTGTGTGTGTGTGTGTGTGTGTGTGTGTGTGTGTGTGTGTGTGTGTGTGTGTGTGTGTGTGTGTGTGTGTTTGTGCTTGTGTACTAGCTTGAAGATAAATTCAAAACTCAGAATTCTCAGAAACATGCTATCAAAACATTTACAATAAATTTATGTAGTTGTAATCAATTCCATTTTGTTTTATATAATTAGAAGTCTCTCTGTAAAATTTCTTTGAAAACCTTATATCTCTAATACTTGGAGGTATTTGGTTATATATTTTAGGACCCAGGAACAATAGAGATCTTTTAATTAGAGAAGAAGATGGTTTTATGTTCATTAATCTTCTGTTTACTTGAGCTCGAGTCTCATACCTATGATTTAGTAAACGGTTTCTACTTTTATGAATGAAGTTAGTAACTGCATGGTAATATAAATATCTTGTGTTCAAAATGTTGGTCTCATTGTACAGGTTTTCAGTTGAATATAGTTTTTTTTTCTTGTACAGAATTTTTAAAAGTAATTTTTGACATATCTCTAAAGGATGAATAGCAGTTTCATATGCACCTCCCCAAATTATTATACAATATTTTATCATAGATTCCACAAGAGCTTTATATACTAAATTTTTGTTGTTATTGTCGAGGATGTTTTTTAGTTGATTTAATTTATAAATCAATTTTCTCATTCTTACTATCAAGTTATTAATATGGTTTTGCCACTTTAAATGTTGGTCCAATTCCACCCCAAGGTAACGTATACTGTCTGTTCTGTTTACTGTAGTCTTACAATTACAATTCCCTGTTGCAAAGCATGCATCTTGATTATGTATGATTATTTTATCATTATTTGGGATATCGATAATTGTGGGAGAAAACGTTATAAAGTTGGTTTTCGTATTATTCAATGAAAGATCATTAGTGTCTAGCCAACTTTTGAGGATACTCAATTCCGTACTGGCCTTATGAAAGGCATCGCACCATGTTTCCGAACTCAGCAAAAGCACCGTGTCATCAGCGTAGCAAATAATTCTGGCATATTTACTTATATCGCATAGGTCGTTTATGTAAATATTGAATAGGGTTGGTCCTAAGACCGTACCTTGGGGAATGCCTCGGTTTAGTTGAAGTGGATCACTAAGAGTCTCGTTCACTAGTGTGCGCTGACATCTGTTTGATAGATAATCTTTGAAAAGCTCTAAGATATCGCCTCTTATTCCTATATTTTCGAGCTTTTCTAGTAGTTTTTTGTGAGACACAGTATCGAATGCCTTTGCTAAATCCAAAAATATAGCTAAACACTTTTTCTTCTCATTCATACCTGAGATTACTGTGTTAACTACTTCTGACACAGCTAGTTCAGTACTTATTCCCTCCTGAAAACCAAACTGATTCGTGGATAATAGTTTATATTTAGTAAGGTATGATTTTAACCTATTATTTAAACATTTTTCAAAAATTTTTGCTATGCTATTAATTAAGGATATTGGACGATAGTTATGTTTGATAGTTTTGTCACCTCCTTTATGTAAGGGTATTACTGTTGAACTCTTGAAATCGTTAGGTACACTAGAGGTAGTGAATATCAAATTTATAATATGTGCAATCGGTGCACTTAAATATTTTTTTGTTACTTTTATTATATTTTGTGGTATTTTATCTGGACCTGTTGAACATTTATTTTTTAAGGAAGATATAATTTGAATGACTTCATTTTCATTCACTGGTGTTAGGTAAAAGTTTTTATTTGTAATCTTACACGGCTTTAGTTTTATCTCAGATTTTTCAATATTTCTAGCTAATTCATTACCAATTTCTGTGAAATGTTCATTAAATTTGTTTGATATTTGCTTGTCGTTAGTTACTTGAGCGTGGTTTTCGTCTTCTATATTTATGTGAGATCTCGTGTTGTAGCAATTATTATTAGTTGCTTCGTTGATTACATCCCATAATTTTTTCGTGTCCTTGCCGCAAGTATGTATTTTATTTTCAAAATATTTGTTTTTTGTGAGTTTGATGAGCGTATTTAGATAGTTTCGGTAGAGTTTATACTTATTTTCCAACTCTGTGGTGTGTGCTAAAGTCAGAAGTTTTCTCATTGCATCTCTTTTTTTAATTGCGTTCATAAGTCCAATTGTTATCCATGGTTTAATAAATTTTTTGTTATGTTTTGCTCTTTTTACTTCAGAGTGTTTTTCGATATACACTGAGAATTTACGAATGAATGTCTCGTATGCCCTTATTGAGTTATTTTCGTTCATGACTTCAATCCAATTTTCCAGTTTAATATCATTAATTAGAGCTTCTGTATTAAATATTTTCCGGTTGTTTGAAGTCAGATTTTTATTTTTATTAACCTCTCCGAGTATATTAATGTTTAGAAAGATTGGGTAATGATCAGTTATGTTCGATTCTAAAATAATTGGTTTTAATTTAATCTGATTGTTACTTCTATTGCAGCCATTTATGAACATGTGATCTATTAATGTTGAACTAGTTTGGGTGATTCTGGTTGGTTTATTAAAACAAGATATAAATGAGTAGCTACTTAGCATATTTAAATAATTTCGGACATGAAGATTGTTGTATTCCAAAGTGTTTATGTTGATGTCACCTAGAAATAGATTTATAGAATTTCCAAAATTATAGTTCTCATAGAAATTACTAAGATCATTCAAAAAAGTATTTAAGTTTGTGGATGGTGGTCGATAAGCTGCTGCAATTTTGACATTCACTGTACCTATGTTGAGATTTATTTCTGTTAATGCAATTTCTGATAATTGTATGGTATTTGTCTTGTGTTTGTACGATGATTTTATGTAAATTATTAAGCCATCATTTTGATTGAAGCAAGAATTATTGTAGTTAATATCAAAATTTTCAATTTTAAAATCATTTGTATCACTAATTTGCCATGTTTCTGATAATACAATTATATCTATGTTAGCAGTACCAATATCTTCCAAAAATATTATGAACTCTTCGTAATTTTTGTTTATACTACGAATATTTAAGTGTAAAATGTTAAGATTTATACCGTCTGGGTTTTTTATACTTGTTCTAAGTTCGAAGGAGTTTTGACATGTTTCATTTTCAATGTTATTGAAGTTATCTATTTTTTCAAACAGTTGAATATTGTTCATTATATATTTGTGAATAATTGAGAATTATCACTAGAGTATATGCGATTGTGTGGTAAGTGGTGTGTGTGTGTGTGTGTGTGTGTGTGTGTGTGTGTGTGTGTGTGTGTGTGTGTGTGTGTGTGTGTATGTGTGTGTGTGTGTGTGTGTGTGTGTGTGTGTGTGTGTGTGTGTGTGTGTGTGTGTGTGTGTGTGTGTGTGTGTGTGTGTGTGTGTATAATTCAAATGTTTTGAGTGAAAACGTGTGAGCTTAAACAGAATGAAATGTACATAAAATATGTGTTATTCCAGCTAGTTTCATTGTAAAAATCATGAAAAAGAAAAACACAATTTGTTAAATAATATCAATATTTTCGAAAAACAACAAAGGAAATATTTAATAGAATTTTTGATATAGACGATCAATGCTTATTGATTAATTGCAATTTAATATTCACAAAATCTCAAATTTATTCACTTATCTATGTTGTTTTATATTTTATTGTTTACAAGTTGTAGTTCAGTTATTCACAAGAATAAAAACAAAAAGTGAGAAGTATGTGAATTCAGGAAATATCCAATAATTATTTAATTGAAGATTCTATATAATAATGCCTAAACTAGATTCACATTTAATATTCACAAAATAGCATACGAATTATTTCGATTTTGTTTAATTATTAGAATTATGCTGAATCATTGTGAATATTTTTGAAGCTAAAAAAAAAATTTCAAACATCTAACTTTACAATATCGTAGTCCTTATTTCTATACATATGATATGGGATTGTTTACAACAACCTCTTCCGCTCACCTTGTTCCATGTAGTAAATGTTCCCATGCCAAATCCAGACATTTTTTGGTTCATAAATTTGTTTCGCATTTTTGTATTTTTCATATCTTTGCTTTGTTAGTTCCTCCGTTATTGCTATTTTCTCACCTTTCAGTTTCTTCCGATTGGACAACACGCTTGCCTTGCTGTTATAATTATTAAAATACACCAGTACCGGTCTATTTTTATTATGTATTGGTTTTCCAATTCTACGGCAATTGTTTACATCTGAAGAACTTAGGTTAATATTCAACCTTTCATTTAATAGCTTCACCATATCTGCTTCTTTATCTACAGACTGTTTTTCATCAATACCATAAATCCGTAAACGTTGCGAATATAAATCTTGTTCAATGTTATCGACTTTTTTATCAAGTTTCTGTTGCAAGTCTTGGTTTTTATGTTGTAATGCAATAATATCATTTTCCAGTTTTATTACCTTGTTGTTTGTGTCTTTCAATGAATTTTCCATTTCGTGCAGTACTATTTTGCTTACTTCATCCGCCAGTTGTTTTATAAATTCCGGCTTATTAAACACCTTACACAGGACTTCTTCCACATCACATGTAAATGCTTTAGTAATTACCATTTTTTGATTATTATTATTATTCTTAATGTTGATAGTAGTTGGCAAGCAGTCGAGATGATATTCTGATTTAAATTACACTTATTGGGAAAACTGCATAAATTAATTTTTAATATAGCTGTATAACACACTAGACACGTGTTACTCGATCGAATACCACATGCCGATCGTGATATCTGTAGATAGTTACAGTTTATCCTTTGAAAATCCTCAACTGTGAGAGTTGTTTAAGAAGACTATTACATCAGTTCACTGTGATCTGCTTACATTGAGTTATTTTCGTCAGCGAAATCAGAATTAAGCTGTATTAGAATGATCGAAATATGTAGTTACTAATCCAAAGATCATTAACATCTCTTCTTTCTTCGGTTAGCATTTTTTTGCGAAAATCACACGTGCTCCAATAAAATCTATGACCAGACTTCCTAACAACTTGTTATACATTTTCTCTATGATAACGAACGCAACAATGTAACGTCTATTTTGAATCTTGAAAAACAAGTTTTGATACATCTTCGGGTTGAAAGTACGATTTTGATAAATATTTATAACAGAAAAGCCGCTATCATCATAATGGTATAATAGAACATTTCAGGCCTAGTGCAATAGTACCCTTGTAATGGGTACATATAGTGATGTCAGTGATACTATACAAACTGGAACTTGAAAAGATTCGATATGAAGTGGTGTCATGTTTACTACGCCCTTAAAGAATAATTTTACCTTCCTTACAGTCCTGATTCACAGTTCACCGGTGAGTCTTAACTCTCACAGGAAAGCTCAAGTTTCTCCCGGCTCCAGTATCAAAAGTTCCTCGATGGTTGTGTATTAGGGTGAGCCGAAAAAATTCAAAGCTTAGCGCGAAAAATGTGCGTAGTGAGGAGGCTAAAAAGGAGTGAACAAAAGAATGAAATCGGTTTATATCTTCCGGTCACGCATGTGTTCTAAAGTTGGCCGAAATTTGGAAAATTCACATTCTCACCATAATTTTCAACATCTTTAAATTAACCTTTCCCCGAATGTAACAGCTGAAACTCTTATTTATTAGAAACACATAAGATCGGAGTCTTCCGGTCGCGCAATGCTTCCAAAGTTTTCACCGATTCTTAGATGAAGGTATTATAAAATCACATTTATGGACTAAGTTAGACATGGTTGACCCTGACAGGAGAGTCGTTATGAACCGTCACTAGACTTAGTACAGCAAACTTTCCCTGTGGCTTCTGTCACCAGTTTCACACACCGTTCAACTGGTATTAGTTTTTGGTATTTCTTTCCTTGATCAGTGATGTATCTTTACTTGTGAATTTTTCTCAAAATTTCAATAACTCTGCTTTGAAGGCAATGCGTGACCGGAAGATTAAGGATCTTCTGGATCCAACGGTATACCAACAGATTGTTACTTTCCAGGCAGTGTTTCCTTGTCTACACTCCCTGTCTACACCCTCTTTATTTCCAAGGTGACTTTGAAACACGAATTTACCGATCTCATCTTCAGGTAACATGAGTATTGGATGCTTCTTCAGAGAGACATCATTCTTCCACCGAAAATTTAGACCCAGATTCTCCTTCGTTTATGTTAACCCATTTCAATAATATAATAATTCGACCATATGAATGAGTAACCTCCAAATGATTTAATGACCATGTCATAACTCAATTTGAGGATGCACCCTGTATTTAGAACGCGCGGGAAATTAATTTCACTAGGAAAATGAAAATCTTATAGGTATGCGACTCAATTGTCGATACAGATGATAATTAGAGTGAGTAATATGACAAGTTCCACAAGAATGGCTATGCATCAATCAATTGTGTTTTCTCTACAGTAGGGAAGAGTATGTAGTATGATATTTTCAGGAAAACTATGTGACCAGGAAAATTAAATATCAAATAATGGCAATATACACAGAAACAAATGAAAATAATCGTTTGTGAACATTTTGTCAATAAACGGGTGTATTCCTGTATTTTGAGAGCCTGACAGAATATTTTCTTCTGTCATTGCAAGATTGAATAGAACTGCTCTAATATTTCTAGATCCTGAACAACTATCCTTCATTCTAGATTCCATAGAATGTCACGCTATTATACAATAACAACAGGAAACTAGAAATAGTTGCTGCCGATATAGCCTTTTCACTGTAAACCTTATAAAATACTTCAAAAAGAAATTAATATTTATATTCTTTATAATTCGGTGGATATAAATAGGAATTCTTGATCGAAAAAATCTCTCCTTCCCCAACCTCCCCCATTTTGTGTTCTGTTGTGAGTCTATCCGAAAAAATAAATATCTCGAAACTAGTTCCTTAAGCGAAACTATGTTCATTTCAGAGAACAAAACCTATAAAAACAATTTCTCTCTTCAAGTAAACAAGTGCAACTAACATTTAGTACAAAACAGAGGTGCTGTAGTCTCTAATTTTACACATGGAATTACCTTTTTTATCCGATATGTGATTATAACCATAGTATCGCAGCTCGTTGATCGGTCTTACTACATTGCATAGTTTTTTTGTGGGTTCAGGACAACTTGTATCAGAAGGCCTTTAGCGTTTAGGGTATCCTTTTGTAAGAACGAGATTTTCAGCCACATATTGCCGGAATGCAAGAAGATCTAGTTTGTGCTTTTATAGAATACCTACTTGCTGATCAACTAGGTACTATTGCTTTTTGTACTCTATCCAAGAGTTTAACGCAAGACTCAGATCATGCATTATCATTCTGGCAATCCGCTACTTTGATCTGACATATGATCTATAAATAATTAATAAATATTCAAGATTGTCTACGCTTCCCATATTGCTATTATATAAGTATATTGCTTCGGGTCTTAGACCTCGAATATACTCTTTTTTCGTCTTATCTCATCTCTGGAAGTTAGTTCGTATGTAGGAATAAATGCAGTAGGTGATGAAAACTCCACAGCTGACGTATGGCATGCCATAGAAAACGATGTCCCTCTCAAGCGATGAAGAAAGTGGAAGGGTTGAAGCCTAATGGGCATTCATTACGGTCAGTTCAGCAGGATTTAGAAATATTGAAGTACTTCTATTCAATCGTGCAATTACAGAAGAACATGTTCTGTCAGTCTCCGAAAATACAGGAATATGTACACGTTTAATGACAAAATGCTCACGGATGATGATTTTTATTTTACTATTTCGATACACGCATGTGTATATCTCCATTTGATATTTAATTTTACTGGTAACATAATTTTCTCAAAAATATTTCATTTCTCCTCACTCTTCCTTACGGATATTGTATTTAGGTAGTTACGAATAGAATTAATTTAGGCACGCGTAAGTTACTGTTTGAACTAGTACTCAGGTATGGGTGTACTAATTCTCCTCCGTTCCATTCCTCCACTTTCTCCCCTACTACCTACCATTTTTATTTAATATTTTCCAAATGAATACTTAAATATACTTCTAGAATTCCCATTAGGGCATTTGTTAGTAGTTTAAACAAGAAACATGAAAGTTTCGAGTTTTCATAGTGGAAAACTTCCGAATAGGTGTAGTTGTTGCTTCAAAGATATTAGAATGAATAATACAAAATAATAGGTATATCAACATTAAAAATATCACCAGAAGTCATGAGACTACAAGTCCAACACCTTAGTTGTATCTGTTTTAAACAAAGTTAGATCTTACAAATAAATTGTTTTCCAGCGATGATATCATTACTATTAAATATACTAAGAATAGATTTATAAGTTGATGACAGTTCCAATATTCTTGATTTGATAGTTAATTACCAATATGAATGTGGTACCTTAGTTTCACGAGAATGAATTTCCGAACTGAGAAATCGTCCACTAGTATTAAAAACCAGATGGTCCTGCCTTGTAACGATTTTTATTGAATTCAAAATGAAAGCCGTACGTTTTCCCCACTATTATCTCAATAATTCCCTTATCTCCTTCTGGCACAGGTGCTGAGGAATAAATCATATCTGCCAACTATATTAAACAGAGTCTAAAGTTTTACAGCCGCCTCATAATGCATTGGCTAATGCTTCAATATTGAATGTTAGTCTTATCAGCAATATCTGATATAATCAATTGCTTTGAATATCTGTTGGTACAATACCACCGATATAATTATTCTCATGATCCAAAAATCATGAATTCATCGTAAAATAGATATTAGGGTTATTAACAGATTTGCTTATTTTGTTTTTTATATAGTAACTGGAGTTCCGTAATATAAAAATAAGTATCATCTATAACTCAGAAATTTCATATACAGAGTGGATAGATCTAGTACAATCCTCCATCAGCTAGTATTGGAATCACTCTCATCCTGATCTATTTCTGATTCACTCTTCTTCTCCTATCAGAGTCTCTGATCTGACTAACATTATTTCCCTATACCAATACATCAATAGTATCGACGACAATGGACAGCTGGTTCTTTTTCTTGGGCTCTTCAGCGGAGAAGAAATTTTTTGATCTAACATGCCTCCTCACACTTAGGGTGTTGAAATTTAGGCATTTTTTTTAATATTCCCCAAACGGATAACAGGATTGTTTAAAAATTTGGTGGAATGCATGTCACTATTGATAGTCATTACTCAGTCTAGAGTTTGTGGTATCTACACCAGACTTCTGTAATTATCAAGGCATGTTGAACGAGATCTTGCAAGGTACTCTTATAGGCTCCTTCGGAGAATATGAAGACTTCATCCGCATAACCAACCACCTCAACACCAGCACGGTTTAGTCTTACAAGTAGCTCATCCACGACCAAACTCCATGAAAGGGGGAGAGTACCTCTCCCTGTGGACACCCTTCTGATACCAGCCCTTCCAGAGTATAACCTTGCTACGTCGTGGAAAGGTGTCTACATTCAAGGGTGTTCGAAATTCACCGTACTAGCTCTCACGGGATACCATGTCTCTCCGCTGCTTGTTTCATAAACCTCCTAGAGGTCTTGTTGAAGGCCCCCTCTATGTCCAAGAAGGCACTGATGCAGACTCCTTTCCACTTCAGCTACTACTATAAGAATCCAACAGCCGAGTGAAGGGCCATATCAACAGGTTTGCTCATCTGATGAACATGGTGTTCCTCATGGAAAGGGTAACGCTTCAGATTTCCTGCCTCAAGATACTAGTCTATAAGCCTCTCTAAGGTCTTCAACAAGAAACGACGGAAGGCTTATAGGCCGGTATACTTTGAAATTTACATAGCTTTCCTCACCCGGTCACGTGAGTTGACTTTCACTCCTTGGGCATGTTTCCCACTCTCTCTCTCTCCCTCTCTCTATCTCCCTCTGTAACCGCAACACGAGAGTTAAGTGACAGAGGTCGGACCAGAAACATTATTCAAAAATTTTGAGTTCTTTCCTACTAGACATTCGACAAGTTCCAGGCCTCTTCCATTGTCGTCGCAGCTACCCTAAATGACTCAGTGCACATTTGCGTCGCAGCCTATTACACGGTCCAGGTTATGTTCTCTACAGTATCTCACTAGACTTCTCACCTCCTATAGAGGCGACTCTCTGTCATGAGGAGAGTGGGCGGAATCCGTTATGAGCTTTCCGTTTCCTGCTTTGCTTGAATTCTCATATCTAACTCTGACCATTGCCATGTCTCTGGTTGGAAATTCTTGAAGCAAGGTCACATCTAGACCTCTGCTGAAAATACAAGATCTAGACTGTGCATAGAGCCTCCGACCCAAGCCCAGCCTACAGATCCGGCTGTGGAAATACCAGGGCTCTTGCATTATAGCCATCGCTGTCAATGTTCTTACCTCAGCCATGCTCCTGACTAAACACATCGCTATGCCCTCGCTGTGATGAAGATCACGTTCAAGGACTTCGAGCTTAGGATTACTCATGAGTCTAGTCTATTCCTTGGAGGTTCTTCCGCCTTGATGAACCCCCTGGTGGTTTGTCACATCCCTGAAAATCAGGCGAGTTCAGCCCACAAAGTATTTCGACCTAATCATCTTCGCTGAGAATTCGTCCACTCTTAACTTACCACAGCGTTCAAAGGGACCTGCTGCTATGAATTTTCTATTTTTTCTGCCATTTTAGTCCCACAAGCAGCTGAGGAAAAGGGTCCACCCACGCATAGCCCCACTTACGTTGGTGAGGGAACATATGATACTACCTTTGTGGATAAGATTGATTTCTAACAAGTAATTGCTCAATTATTCACTTCTAGTATTATTATTTATGGAGTAAGGAATACTATACGTATGGGCAATCAAGCTTGGATATCTCAAGAGTGGTTCAATGAAATTGCATACCAATTTTGAATTTCAATATACTACATCACTGAATCCTAAATTGTGCTTGCCAGAGCCAGATAAAATGAATGATAATAAAATCTTTGCTTGGTGAACAAAAAATCTTCCAAACGAAAGGTCTCAAAATGTATCACACTAAATAGAGTATTGTGCGCATTGCAATAATCAAAACTTCAATATTCAGAGTTGAGAAAGTTCAGAGAATTATCTGGTACCAAATTAACCTTCAGTATTTTCAAGTTGAACAAAATGAATTCCAAGACGCTACAATTAGCGCTGTTACGGTTTCGAATTTCCGGCCAAATTGAAGACAAATCAAAATGTCCAAGGCGAATGGTAGAGCGCGAATTTAAAGCAGATACCCTGAGTAAAATATCTCACTCAAATCTAACACGATATCATAGTTAATAAATCAGCCTTATAAGTAAACATAATCACTATTAACGTTCCTTACCTTGCAAGTTTTAGTGTAACACGTCAATTTAGGGATTATTATAGTAGATGTCTAGTGGGTATGTTGTATACAACGTAATTTATTGGCTGGGGTCGGATACGGAAGTTCCTGCTTCAATGGATATATTTGTTGTACTGGTTGATGTATTGTTCTGTGAATTGTACACGTTAGTATTTGGGAACGAACTCTCGTGATTTTGTTTCACTCCAGCATTTTCTTGTTTTACATAATCAATGCCCGGTTTCCACTATTTGTAATTTAGAAGCAAATTGTGATTTCACGGGTCCATTGCTCATTCACTGATTGATAATACTGTGCTATTTATTTTGTCTATCTGCAATTCAAATCTCGAAAATTTATTAGTAAAGCGCGGAACATATGCAGGAAAAAAATTGTTAATATATGCGCATATTTATGCCAGCCTTTATTGAAAATATGCACATATTTTCTCAAAATTTCTCAAAATATGGACATATTTTTTGAACATATACAAACATAATAGAAAAATGAAATACGCCGTCCCATTTTTCTTGTTGAATTATGTAAAATATTTCTATTCATAATTTAGGAAAATTATCGAATACGGAAAAGTGTTAAATATGAAGAAAACGACTTTTTTCATAACACGTTTTCATATTACATCGAATTGCGTACGATAAAATAAAATAAAAATCATTCAGTCACACAATGGAAAGAATTTATTATTATGTGTTTTTCAACATTTTCTGTTAAAAAGGAGTGTCTTTCATCAGGTAAAATATTCTTATACAGCGAAAAACTGCGTTTCACATCACAGATGTTATGGGACAATATTTTAATTTGTACAATATATTGTACTCTGTTGCTGATCAAAATCGTGTGATATTATTTCAGCTAGAAATATTTTAGAAATCTTTGTTAGATATTCATAGCCTGCATTTTTTTGTATCACATTCTCTAGTTTTCTGAGAACTCTACTCCCTATAGTTCTTTGCACGTTATCACATTCCTCTGAAATGTCTTCTATAATATTTAAGGATTCGACAAGGGATCTAGATCTTTTTTCTAGGGCCAGTATTGAGTTCGGAATGAAACTATAATAATCAGATCTTATAAAAACTAATTGTTGAGCAACTGCATTATTCCCGAATAATTCCTGAGATCTTAAAACACATTGGGAACTATCAACAATGTCTAAAATAATTCCTTTCAAATTTTCAAAATATTTCGCATAAGAAATAGCAGCATTTAACCATGTTTCCCACCTGGTGATGATTGGATGTGGTGGTAAAGGAATTCCTTATATTTATAAATAGAGTTGCACCCTGAAAGGTGCCTTGATGAATACCTTTTCAACATTTGAAATTAATTCATTATCAGAACAAAATTCGTTTCGTATAGTTTCCGCTACTCTGTCAAGACCATATGCCGAACACGTTACATGTATTCAATTTTGATGAAAAAAATCCAAATTTTGTCTTAATTTTCAACATGTAAGGTGCTGCATCTGATAAAAAACTATGATTTTTTCGGCTGGTACTGCATTCGGCAGAAAAAATCAGGTGATGAATTTTGGACGAAACGTGTAACAGTTAAGTTATTTGCTTTGTAAAGTTGCTTTGAAGCTATTAAGAATGATTTTCCTGGAGATTCTTCTGAAGTATTCCTATCATCAAATGCGCCATATATCGGTCACAGGCGTCGGTAGTTTCGCCAACGATAATGTAGAAATAATTACCTACAATTACTTTTTCAACTTTTTCAACAACAATCTTATGAACTGATCCAACTCCATTTTTTCTGATTTTTGATTCATCGGGTATATTGAAATTGCAATAGTTTCGAAAAAATGATTCAAACTGTACGTTATTTAATTTTTTTAGTGGTATAACAGCAGAAACTAAAGCTTGGCATAAATGTTCATTGAATATACTCTGACAGCTCTTTTCAATGCCCTTCCCAATAGACTCGCTTAGTGATACTTGAACAGGAACTGATTTCATGTTTCCCACTTTTGCGCCGTGCGAAGGAGTTTTGGCATGTTGATTGACTCGAAATTACTTTTCGCATCTGATCTGCAATTAAAAAAAATGCTCATATTGAAGTCACACTGGAATGAGTACCGATGTATCGGATTTCGATTTTTCCATTAGGTATCACTTTAGCAAAAAAAATAATTTGTTTGTATTTCACAAATTTAATAAATGTATTAATAAAATAAATAAAAGTACTTACAATTTCAAAACAGGCCTTGCAGGATATACGATCGCCATCAATAATGATTTCAGGGTAGGCCTGAATACATAAAGAACTACAGTTTGGCATTTTAAAAGTCACTCAAACCGTGCACAAAACAAAAATTCCGGAATACCCATCTACAGTACATTCTTTATAGTATGAAACAATAATATGTAGTGATGAAGTTGTCAACACGTTTGTAACCTACCCTGAGATTTTCCCAATCTTCCCTTCTAAGAATATGCTAGTTGTAAATCGGTACTTGCCCGACCCATTCTTAGACCTTTCTGAGAATATGTGAATAGTGTTATCAAAAATCTGGAATAGTAGACTTCCGCGGATAGCTAATCTTGAAAGATCTTGGCTTCCGGATGAATTATGCGTCACAATAGCACGACTTATGCCGACGTTTCGCCAACCATTACAGGTGGCATCTTCAGGGCAGGCTTGAGGCTTGAACTGAAACGTCTCAGTTCAAGCCTCAAACCTTTTCTTTTTTGACATAATCATAAAATAATTTTATACCAATTGCAGTAACTCAAATGTTTTATGAATGATATCTCTGTGTAACTAAATTCAATTGAGAGGAACAACTGAGGAGCAAACTGAATCTGTACATGTGACAAAAATTGATAAGATATAATTTTCTACTAATTAATAAGACGGTGACATGGATTTACTCAACATTTTTACAAAGTATAGATATGATGCGTTAAATTTATTGGTTAGTTAGTTCCATGTCATACCTTGAGTCGTTTTCGAGCAACATATTTCGGACGACTTTCCATACCTTTGGCAGGGATGAAGAATTGAGTTCGGGCAACTATACAGGCTGCGAAACGCGCTCTCGATTGGATTATGCGAAAGATGAAGTGAGTGAAGTCGAATTGATCTCGTGCAACTAGACAGCGGTTCGCACTTTTGATCGGCGCATGCTATTCTTCCACTCGAACGGCACGTTAAGACGGAGTGAGCATAGCAAACAAAGACTGAAACACATTCCGTCTTAAACCTTCGGGTATGCACAGCGTACTGGACCGACCTCCTAGTAATAATACGAATTGAACAAATTGTAAAATAACGTTAAGTTTTTAGAATAGTATTTCTATACAACAATGATTAGAAAAATATAATTTTCTATCAGTTTTAGTAACTCTTAGGGAATTTAAATACCGTCAAAAGTAAAAAATTATTTTGATATACTTTATTTAAATCTAATATGGAGTTACATTTTTCTACAGAAATTTCTTCTGGATTACGAATATTTTTAGAAAATTTTCAAAACTTCCGTGATCTCGGAAAAAATTCTGGCAATAAATTAGGCTCTAGTGGTATTTCATGTGATAATGCATGTGTGTGGTTGCTTATAATACAATAGAGGAACATATTGATTCGTTGTTATCAAGTCTGAATTATTCTAAATTGACTTTAAACGCAACCTCGTGTCAACCTCTTTTTTGTTTGTTAATTTGTTAATTTACAATATAATGTTTTATGAACAATTGAAGAACATATTGACAAAAGATTCTTGCTTATCAAGTCTGAATTATACGAAATCGACTGAAAACTCAAACCTCGCGGCAATTTTTTTTCCGTTTACTTATTGTTAACCAACAAATTGTTATACATATTGATTCTGTCATTCAATTGAATGAATATATATGCATTACCACCAAAATCAGTCCAAATTAGTCATTTTTATGAATTTTCCATTTTTTTTTAATGTTGTACTAGAATCGTCGTTTATTCATCGTTATTTATTGCTTACTGGATAAACAATTTCACCCCATTGAAATGTGGTTGGTTTTTGTCTATAGTTGATCGCGAATCGAATGAGTCATTGAAGATCAAAATCGGCGACTTACGAGAGAATTTACGAATCAAAGATAGGTTTTCTGACATGCACTAATAATTGACATCAGTGTAGATTCCACGATTCTCGGGGATGACATGTGTGAAGGATGGATCTCTTTTTTAATCGTGAAGAGAATTAAAACACACCTTGTAGATAGTAACTTTACTTAAAAACATAATATTGTACAGCTAATTAAGCTGCTGTCTTCAGTAGACCGGTTACATCTTCGTACTACCTGCTACCCGCTTGCGTCCCTTATACATGCGCACAATCGCCGTTCTAGTTCAAATCTTTCAATATACATTTTAAATCTTAACAATATGAATGATGCCGATTGGTCCAAGTTCAACCCTGCAGCTGCCAGGTGTGGGGTGAGAAAGAGGTCACATAATGTCTATGGTGCAGTTTACGTTCCAGAATCTCCTGCTGTAGAGGATTTCAGAGTCTATTCATATTTATAATAAACTAGCTTTATACTCTATCTGAATATGTTATTGTTGAACTGCAAATTGGGGACAACTTCAGTCATACGACGGAAATTTATATGTTGTTAATTATTGAATTATATGCCCAGAATCCATGCAAAACGTTGCGGTTGAACGCACCATTAGACATAATTTTATTGAATTTCATTCTTGACAATTGTATAACATATATTAATGAAAATGTGGTGAATATGAACAATAATGATCAAATTTCAGTTGTGGTTTCAACTGTATACGACAATAAGTGGAATATAGTTACAACTGTTATATAATGACATTATTTGTAATACTGAAACATTGATACAGAACAAACAAATTTGTGAAACGAATGCAGATGTTTTCAAATTTAATTGGCCAGTTGATAGGGTCGCAATGATAGCATATAATTTTTACATATATTTTACTGGGAAATATGTACTTTGGCATGCACAATGATAATTCTGTAGAGTGAAATATGGAAGGATCATTCCAATTTGAAAATTCCCTTCTTCCTCTTCCCCTTACATGCATGTCGAAACAGAATTCCTATTTAAAACATTCAGCAGAAATTATCTTTTAATCTCTCTTCCAGCAGTTACGCTGGTCTCTGAGACTGCCATTATTCTTGAATTACTTGTTGGAATAATTGACAATTTCATGGAAGTGCGGGATTCAGGCAAACAATTAAACAAGTATTAGCGATTTTCCAATTTGAAAAATGACAACTTTTATCCTGCCTAATATTGCTCTTTAACGTGAAAACAGGAACATTGATAATGGTCAGTTCATACAATAAAAAACGGAATAAAAAGAACAGAATATAAGTTTCTGAATAAGAAACAATCACCCGTATCCACGAAAAATACGATTATAGTACTGATGACCGTTGAAGTACCAAGTATCCATTGAAGTGACCGCGACTCATATATCACAGGCCTAGAGTTGCGGAAGAATACCTACAGGGTATCGGCAGGCAAATGCGTCGGCTCCCTCATAATCACAACCTAAGACTTCTGGTACTTAACAGTTCCCGTTATGACACTATCAAATAGCGAGGCAATCCCATATGCGGATGTGGACACAGCTGGAGTACCTTGTTGCGAAAATATCTCCCTGGAGCGGAATCGATATAGAGGGCCTAAGAGATGAACTCTGTTCAACACTACAGCGAGTCTGAAAGCTGGCGTTGAAACCGCACCAAAAGGTAGATCTCATAGCCCCTCACCTAGTCGCACACTAAACTAAACTAGACCAGGAGACGGTGGATTAGATTTTCCGAAGCTGGAGACAATAGTTACAGCCTCGGTACTTCGACTGAGGTTCATAGGGAATCCGAACCCGGAGATGCAAGCTCAGCGACTGGCGCCGGCATGGTAAACCGTCTCCAACGCCTGGCAACCTCCGCGAAGCTAAACTTTCCAGTTAGCTTGGAGGTCATGAATGCCTTCAAGTTGGCCAGTAATGAAATAGAGTTTGCACAATGGGCCGCACTCAGTAGCAAGGCGAGTCGGTTTAGTCTCTAACCGACAATGAGATTGCTAACGCGTAGCTGTACAATCTAACGACCCTGAAGCCATGCAGATTTATAACGGCCCTCAAATTCCATGCCAACACTGCTTAAACAGAGCTGTGTCACAGGCGAGAGTGCAGGAGCCAGCTCGAGACACTGGCGCACATATTGCTTCAATGTATACATGCAAAGGCTCAGAGGATCTGCCGTTACGACGAGATTAGGAAACTCGTCGTGGACAAAATCATAAAAAGAGACAAAGAGGAAGTGACAACGTCGTCAATCAGGCTTCCTTCAGGCCAGAATCTCAAATGAGATTTGGTGATACAGAGCCGAGAATTCGTGTGGTCGACGTAACAGTTCACCACGAAGAATGGAGACTCTCGCCCAGGGACGAACTGATAAGAGAGAAAAATATAGCCGGCTACTACCTTACCTCCAGCACCTCTACGGAGCAGACTCTGGAGAAGTCCTACCGATAGCGGTAGAACTCCTTCTACCTTTGTTAGGGCGACCACACCCACACGAGTGGAATGTCCTCCATGATCATAAAATCGAATGATGCAGATCATAGCCGAAGATCAGCCTGGTTAACAAGCGTTTCGGTAGCAAACACTGTGTATCGGCTTCTCAACATGACGCCTAAGCATGAGACATTGCCTCAGGGCATTCATCTGAGCAATCAGGCGAGAAGGTTGAAACTCGAGGTTGCCTTTCAGTTGATCAAGTTCTTCCGCTAATTTTTATGTTTCCTTAACGATAAATGTCCCCTCCCGGTCAATTTGTAACTTTTGACAAGGTACAGGAAGGGTTTCGAAATCCTAAGAACTTATTAAGCTATACTCAGAAAGACACTTTGATGCAGACTGAGGAGTCTCCTGCCTCTCCAGTGAGGTCGGAGCTAAATACGAGAAACGGACAATCTAGGATGCAAACTGTGGTGGATATGCATCATTTTTCGGATGTCTTTGTCGGGTCGATGCAATTCATCGACCATCCATTCCACCACTCCAAAAGAATGAAGTTGGACGGAAATGGCAAGAATATTTGTTGCAGACTCCTTGTTCTCACTCGAAAGTTCGGAAGACCAAATTTTTCGAAGAAGGATTCTCTATTTGCCGCAGAGAGCCACCTTTACATAATAGGAGCGCCATAATTAGGACCCTGTTCGATTCCTAGGTATCGATAGGTCTCTCCAGCATCGAGATGTTTGAAAATGCTTATGTCAGCAAACTGCATATTATCGTGCACTTCCGGAGAACATCCTCTCCTCAAATGAAGCACTACGCACTTGTTCAATCCCAACCCCATGCCTATGGCTCGTGTATATTCTTGAACAACGTTGAGAGCTTGATGGAAGTTTACAATTTCAATTTCAGATCATTCATGTAAAACAAATGTCACGTAGAGTCAGTTCAAGGCTTATCAAAGAATGCACTGGCTGAACTAGCCAGGAGAAATAATATTCAAATCGTCTGGGTTCCTGGACCAAGTTGAGTTGATTTTCAAAGACTCCCATCACGTTGACAAGAATAACTAATAGCTCATTGTTGCTCTTTGAAGAAAGTCTATTTGACTATAATACGGCAAAAATTGATAATTTGCCAAAAATCGAAAATGGAAAGAAAAAAATAATGTCAGACATATTGTTGAAATCAATAAAAATCATCTTTTCAACGAAACCGCAGCTTACTATGATTTCTATATGAAAAAATAAAAGTTTGAAAATGAGAAGCGCCAGAAAAAATCAGCCTACGCAAATGTATTGCACCCAAAAAAGTGTCCACATAATGTTTTACTTACAAGGCGATACCTCCAACATTAAACATGTGACGAAGCTTTATTGAAACCCTGAACAATCGAATATTTGGCAACAGCGCCTAAACAAATGACACAAGTCTAAACTCATAGGCATTCCCAAATTTGTCTGACAAATAGAGCTCGAGGATGCGCGGTAGGTTTTTTTCCAGTGCGAATATTAATGGAGCTATAATGACATCCAATTTGGTTCATCCTGTACATTTGAAATGAAAAACTCTTGAACTCGTAGCTCATGTACGAGTAGATGGGTTCAAAGTCAGAAATCGTGTATGCGTCGAGAGCAGTCCAATTGATATTTACCTTTGAAGTACAAATATTCACCTCGGCATCCAAATTTATACCACTCAACTGGCTTCCGTATCACACAAACGTATTTGAGATAACATTTATTTGTAGTTCAGATGCCACCTTCCGATCTGGCGAATACCGAAATGGGCTCAGCTATTTAACTGAATCACTTTTAACTCAAGATTTACACATGCGAATCCCGTTTGTTCTAGGGTTACGAACATATTTTGAATACAGGTCACAACATTCCTCAAGAAAGCTCATCCTTCTTGAAACACATTAATTAAAAATGTCGAGGTGATTTGGAAGGGATGGAAATGCATAAACGGAAAAACAATTTGATGAATTGCGATTTTTCTTCAGCTGTAGATTATCCCTTTTTCATACAACTGATTCAAATACTATTTAAAGAAATACATTTCCATTCCTAATTCAGTCTACTTTGATGATGACTACTTGGTTGCTCAAAGGTCCCCAGTACATTAACAGTGTTTTTAGTAGACACCAGCGAATGTTTTTTATCTATAGTGTTATGATGGATCCACAGTGTGAACTCTTCTTCTATAGTATTTGGATGAATTATGATTAATGAAACGTATAATTAATTTTACATTCTTGGAATATTTGCGCTTCTCAGTTTTGTATTATTTTGAGCATGATTTATTGAGAAATTGTTTGCTTCTGTATGTGTTTGTAGCATGTTGACAAGCCGATACACAAAACTCTTGGTTTGACATCCATGCTGACCTTCGGCTAGCTAAGGTCAGTCGGGCTTACATCCAAGACCAAGGGACTTAACGCAGCTTGCCAAGATGGGGTGATCAACACCTTGGTCCATCGCCGCAACGTGATGGGTGTGTATGTTCCTGATGTCAACTGCAGGGCCTGTCGGAAGGCGCCTGGGACGTTTTTCCACCTGCTGTTGGCATGTCTGGCAAAAGCGGGCTCGACGTACACCCATCGCCATAATGCAACCCTACGGGTGCTGTATTACCATCTAAGGCACTCGTACGGAATAGACCAAGAGCCGATGCTGCCTTACATGTCTGGAGATATTGAGCCTGTTGTCAAAGACGAGAAATGCCAGATTTACTGGAGTTACCCGTTTCCAACCATCAGGTCCATACACACAAATAGATCTGACGTGGTCCTCCTCGATGAACAAAGCATATATATGTCTACGAATTCTCTGCTCCGGTAGTGAAGAACATAGTCCTGAAAAAGGAGGAAAAATGGACAAGGTATCAAGATCTCCTGTTCGAGCTCTGCGCACTATACACAGGCCACAAGGTCGTATCCGTTGTTCTGATCATCGGTGTTTTGGGCGAAATTTGGTATCGCTGCGTTTCGAACTTGAAGGTCATTCTGACCTGGAAGAGCTCGGTGCAGATATTGATAGACCGGATGCAGACGGCAGTCATTCTGAATTCAACAAGACTACTAAGGGTCTACCGATCTATGGGAAGGAGTGGCATTGGAAAAACTGACTGATTAGGTTATTCTGGCGCGATTGCTGTGATATTGTCGAACTTGCTTCGAATGAGCACAGGACATTCATAAAGAAAATGGGTTGATGACTACAACGTGTTTCCCTCGTATTTCATGTAGAAGGAAGTTTCACTTTTTCCTACTGTTTGTTCAAATTTCATCAGATTTCTGTGACCTATGAAGATCTCGGAGATTATCTTGATGCTTCCCCTAGTTAGCGAAATTGTCTCGCTCGTCCTCGAGCCAACATCATTGCCAAGCGGCGGCTTGGCAGTTCAGTAGCCGTCAATGTTCCTCCATATTGAGGCATGTTCATCTCTCAGATGGTTCCGTAAGACCTGCATACCCCCGTTGTATTGGATTCGAGCAATACGGTCCGGAAGATCGTTCAAACCAGCCCCTCCTCTGGCCAGTTTGTCCGCTCTCTCATCCCCTTTCCAACCTGAGTGACCTCGAATCCAGCTCAGGTTGAGCTTATTTTTGCCGGCTCGCCTATTCAGGATCTCCTTCGTATCACTGACAGGGTTCGAGGAGACACAGTCGGGCTTTCCAGTGCGTTGAGTGCCTCTTGACTGTCCAAACAGATCCAGATGGTCTCATTTATGTTATCAAAAGCAGACTGTGTCAAGATTCCCCATTAGCACGGAGTACTCATCAATATATCCATGATCGCAAAAGCCTGCTCCTACTTTTGCGTTTGTTCTACTCCCATCCATGTACTGATATGCAATGCTTTGGCGTGCGGCCATTTTCCCATTTCAGCCTCGACGGGATGACAACCTCGGAATACTGCTCTGCGAACCACAGAGTTCTGATTCTATCCTACTGTTATAGTCGCAGCCTTTCTGGCTGCCCCCTAAATAGACTGGATTGATCTGCCCTCTATCTCATTGGAACCTCATTGCAGCTGAGCCTGTAGACCGCCATCATTGGGAGATACCTCATCATCATTTATAGGGGTGGTACCATCAGCAAGGCTCTTAATTCTGCAGTCGGCGTACTCTTCCTCGTGGATGTAATGCGTCTGAGGAAGAGTCCTTGTATTCTGTCTAATAGTTTCTAGGCTATAACCAGATCGGTTCTTCTCCACCATACGAGAACTGCAAGACTGAATCTTGAGATAATAATAGTTACCACAGCATTTCGGAACCTAGTTTCCAGTTGCTTTTCACAGACTAGTATTTTGTTCATGAGTATTTAGAATAAGTAAAATATGTACACGGGAATGTCATCAGTTATTTCCATAGAATATTCAGATGAATCTTCTTCACCCGTATTCATCGGAACCATTTGCTGAAATACCTATCTAGATAACTAATCAAGAATGTGGTTATAGGATAGAAGTTCTTCAAGTGTTTGTGAATTCTTCTGTGCAATATAGTTTGAAACTTTGTTTATGTAATAGCATTCGCTGAAATACCTATCTAGATGACCAAATATCAATGTGGTTTTGAGATATACTTCATATAAAGGAGAAGAAAACGTTTTCAGGTACTTGCAATATAGTCGATACAGTATGAAAACATAATCAAATAATAGCATTTCCTCCAATACCTATTTAGATGACCAAATATCAATGTGGTTCTAAGATATACTCCTATGAAGGAGGAGAAAACTTCTGTAAATTTTTCCGTGGGGTATCCACTTCTCCTGCTATTTTCCTTCTCGTTAAATGCTCTCAAAAAAGAATAATAAGAGAAAACACTATCCCCATATTTTGCATACGAAAATCATCCTATACTATATAGTTGTACAGTCACTTGATGTTTAAAAGTATTTACACTAACTTTGGACTAATTGAAAAGCGGCCTGGACATTTCTGTTCCTTGCGGAGTCTCATTCCCTAGTCCAGACCGATCAGTAAAGTCACGAACTCATAGTTCCAGACAGCCGCTACGCTCTTCAAATAGAGCTCATCAGCGGAACGAAAAAGCTTGCAACGTTACTGAAAAATCTCCGCTGAAGTAATAACCAACCTTCCACGAGGTAAAAAGATCGAAAAATATCACGCAATCTACCTCATTGAAAGATTATTCGAACTTTGCAAATGTTACAGAGAATGTGAGACTGCATGAGTGGGTCAGATGGCGATACCCACTCAAACCAATGTAAGAGATAATCAGAAACAAATGAATATATGAAATACACTCATTTATCTCACCTTGGCTTCCGCCGGATAACAATGATAAGGTCTTCATAGTCCAGATGAATCAGTAACGTCACAAACTTTTAGTTCCATATGGCTTTTCATAGAACTCATCAGTGGAAAGACCAAGTTTGCAACGTTACAGAAGGATATCCGCTGAAGGTAGTCTAACCAGTCTCCACGAGGTAAAAAGAACAAAAACTCTCACGCCATTCATGAATAGATGATTCTTAGAGGTACATGTATTCATTGATGGCGTGAGATTTTCTCAACCTTTCCACTTTTTACCAAAAGTCAATATGAGATAAATGAGTATATTTCATGTATTCATTTATTTCCGATTCTCTCTTACAAAATTATTATCACTTTTTATTTTGTATCTGTTCGATAATGGAACTTCAGTATTGAAACTTAAGTAACGTTTTCAAGTTATTATTAAAAGTGGCATAGAAACAATCTAATCATCATGATAAACTTCCATAAAGTAACGGCTTCTATCATCGATTTTTTGGAAACTTATATCCTAATAAGAAAAATGATAGCTCCTACCTCTAAGAAGGTGAAAACCACTCCTGAAGTGAAGAAATCAATAATTAAGGAAGTACTACCAACAAATTAATGATGTCCAATGACTTAAAAAATGTGTATGAATTTCAGAATAGTATTAAAATTATGTTTGTCCCCGACTATCGTATAAAATATGCATAATGCATATGTTCCCTCAAGCATAATGATATCCATTAATCACTAGTGAATAATGAAATCATTATTCACTACCATCCATATGACAAACATGATAGGCTTCGTTCTAGACAAATACTATAAAAATAGAGCGCGGTATGAAACGTCAAGTCAGATCGAATTTAATTTGAAACGTCAACAATTATTGGTTCGACTTGTTTCAACAGCAAGGTTTATTAGTATCAAAGTAATATTTATGGGTCGTGGACAAAGTATAGTATTCTACTTGCATATTATGGATATTATTCACGTGCCGCAGGCGACCATAATATGCTCGTTGGATAATATAGTATTATTTCTTCATAATCGGAAATATCGTGATTTATCGCCAATGTGATCAACCATGAATCTATTCAGACACTTTCCCAAGAACAATCAAACTCAGGATGGATGTATGAGTCAAGCGAGATAACATATATAAAACTAGCTAAGTTGAATTCAATTACCATACACTCTCAGTAGTAATAGATCAGTTGAGTATAGCTTAATTTGATATCTTGATGTTGAGCATAATGCGTGCATGGGGAGATGACTGTTTTCGTAGTTAACCGCGACAATATACGGGCATAAACGACAAATATGCGAAAAATTTCAACTTCTGGTAGTGACAGACCTTCTAACCGAGTGAGCATTGTACTGTCACAGTCGAAAAATAAACTGATTCCTCTGGGTGCCTGCGTTCTTTCAAAACATAATAATAATATTTGTAATTTCAATGAACAGAAGGAAATGTCAGTTTTAGCAGCGATCGTGAAAAATTTCATTTCGTTGTAAGGGATTCATTCCTTCCTATGAGATTACTTATTTGTATTGCAGAAATATACTCATAACGTTTGGTTCAGTGATCATTAAAATATTTATAGGTTTCAATTTCGTACTGATGAATTCTTCATCCTGTGCGAATGGAGATTGACTCATATACTTCCTTCCAACTTAAAATGAAACTGTTATCGTCCTGGATTTCCTAGTCCATTTAAAGGAGTTATGATGATTGTTAGATGCCAAATCCAGTGTGTAACTACATTACAGAATTGATGATATACAGCCATTGAGAAGCATAATGCATTTTTGATCTCGAACTAGATGCCATATGTACAGAAATAAACCATCACCTGACATTCTCGTCCAAGATTATATCTCTGTCACTTTCACTATCATGTTTTGATTGTATGTAAGGAAGTAGTTGTACAAAACTCGCTATTGCTTATTTTTTGCTTAGGTCTTATCTTAGATAGATCTATACAAGTTTCAGGTTCTTGATGAAGTTCAAGACTTTCCATTATTTGAAAAGCTGTGAATTTCATGTCTCTGAAATTATGCATGATGGGTAGGTAGGATTTGATCAACTATTAGCTTTGTTGTTTTCTGTTGATTCATTGAGGTGGTACTTCAGAGTAGAAGTCCTTTTGTCAAATATCATTATCTTCCAATTTAGAGGAGCTACGTTCAGATGTTACTTTACTATTGAGTTTGATACAAGTGTATAAGACATTGAATTCCCCAGTACATCCACCATTTTAAGACAACATTCAGTAACAAATATCTTTTGACATTGATATTTTCATTTTGTAAGAGGTAGCGGAATTGGTTATTATTATTTTCATTCCAAAATGTGTAATACTGAATTCACTCAGCATATTTTGAATTATCAAATGATACTCTTATTTACCATAGATAGATCATTTTATTCATTTTATGTAGATCATATATTTATACTCGTCATCATAAAATCATCAGGAGATCACAATCTCAAATCTGAAACAGTAGTATTTTATACTGTGAAATTTTAAAACTCATCTTACAACAATCCTCTGTGGAATAAAATATGTCATTCAAAAGAATAGTTTTCACAGAGTTCTTGAATGTTTTCGATGGTAATTCTCTAATGGGTTCAGGCAATTTGTTGGAACATTGAAACGCTAAGAATTCTGGGCCATTTTGAGATTTATTAAGTCGAAGAAAACCTTTACGAATATTTCTCTTATTATGTATTGTAATCATGAAAATCCTCACTCAAGGAGTACTTATCACTACAATTATGTGGATACATAAGACATTCATATATATACAGATTTGGGAATAACAATCTACCTGATCCCTTAATAGCTTTTCTACAGCATTTCCCAAAACCAATACTCGCAACAATTATTATCGTTCTCTTTTGTAATCTGAATTTTTCTTTTTTGAACAATTACCCTAAATCAAAATGGCGTAGCATAACTGACTTTGAATCAAAGAATACTATGCAGCCTTTATCACATAAGAAGATGTCGACTGAGATAATGTCCTCAAAATAAAAACACCTTCACTCAATTTTGTCATAAGTTTATCTGCATGAACATTCCAGGTAAGTCTATTATCGATATTTACACCATATTTTCTTAAAAATAATCAAAACTATTTGGTACCTTCAGGGTAAACAGTATTTTTATCGCTTTGTTCTCATTCACACAAAGACCATTTCCCGAAAACCATTGCACAGCTCTATTCATGCTCATTCTACTCTGTTCCTCCACATGATCTAGATCCTTTCCAAAATTTGACGCTGTAGCATCATGAGCAAATTGTATGGTGTGCGTGTATGACAAGTATCTCGGCGAGTCATTAATTGAAATTTAAAATAATGAAGGTTTCAATATGGATTCTTGGGGTACACCAATCGTAAGTAATTTCCTTCCAGACTATCTGATATTCATACACAATGCTTGATGACGATCTATTGAAAACTGCTTGATAATATTGATACTAACAATATCGAATTTATATTTCTCAAGTTTTTCGAAAAGTATAGCATAGACAACACAGTCGAATGCCTTTGTTTGGTCCATAATTAGTGATAGCGAATATAGAGCATGTTCAAAGCTATCAATAGTTTTATTAATGAATTCAATGATTGCTGCTGTTGTATTACTTTCCTTTCTGTAAACAAATTGTTATGTAGCAAGTAAATTGTTACATTCGGAGTGATCAACAATTTCTATGCCTATTGCATTTTCCACAATTTTTTAACATAATGATACTAATGATATTACCCATGTGTTCGTGCCGTGCATGGCGTCCCGTACGGGTGGATGAGAGGATCCTGGTGGTTGAGCCTTGTCGGGGCAACACATCACTTTGGCCAGGATTTCACCTTAGACGGGCGGTCAGGACTAACCCACCCTGATCAATCGGCTGCGCTGTCCCGTCAGAGGGCCGATAGGGTGAGCCTCTGGGTGCAATGGGGTATGCAGCGGCTGTGGGCACTTCGCTACCTGCAGCTGCTCGCGTGCAACTTGCATCTGAAATCTATGTCTCCAGGGTAGCCCTGGAGTTGAAGTTCGACGCCCCCCTTTGTTGGGCTCCGTGGCGGGTGGGGAGCTCTGGAGATGAATTTTTAAAAAACCCAGTATGGAAAACAAACACAAACAAACAAAACAAGAAGGCGGGTCACAAGAGCCACTTCAAAAAACCCAAGGGCCGAGGAAACGTCGAATCTCCGGAGCCCAACAAAAGAAGCGGCAGAGGGAGAGGCGGCTGCAAGCGGCTTTAGTGGCTACCAAAGCTGACAAAGGTGACTCTGTGGATCCCGGGAAACCCTGGAGAAACGAAAGACATCGTACGCCGCTTTGCGGCTCAGAACCCATGAGCGAAGATCACCTTCCACAGCGCGGCCAAGGACGAGCCGAAAGGCAAAATCCTTGTGTTCGGTGTGAGAGAGGCTGATCTTGCCTGCCTGAACATACGGGATGGAAGGCTGAACTATATGTTCAACTCCCACAAAGTCAAAATCCACCAGACCACCTCAACGGCGCAAAAAGAGGTCGAGTCCCCTACCTCGATGGAGGAAGGAGAACCGATTTCCAAGGCGTTTGAGGCTGTGTCCATGGAACAGGGTGTCTTGGGCTGCTAAGAAACTAGAGCACTCTCTCCACACCCCTCTTGTAAGATCTTCGAAATGGCAAACACACTAAACTTCTTACAAACAAATGTCCAACACTGTCGGGCCCCGGTCGCAACTGTATGCCGCCACCTAGACAATGCAAAAGATAAAATAGCTCTCATCCAAAAACCTTGGTCTGTAAAAGGCAGAGTTTGTGGATTGACTAAACTAGGTGGTAACATTTATGTAGCCCCAAATGTAGATAGGCCTCGGACGTGTAATTTACATCCCGAAACAAATCCAGGCCAACTTGATGCCGCAAATCTGCACTGCCGACCAAACGGCGGAAAGTGTCTGTTGTGACATCGGAAATAGCCAAACAAACGTCATTATTGCGTCAATTTACCTACCCATCGACTCGGTAAATCCTCCACCATCCAGAGAAATGCTGGAGTTGATCGAGTTCTGTGAGGAAGGAGGCAAACACCTCATTATTGGTTGCGACACAAATGCTCACCATTCATTCTGGGGGAGTAAAGACAACAATAAAAGGGGTAAATCAGTATTCGAGTACTTAGCTACGAATACGGATCATGACAGACAGCAGAGCAGCACTACAAGCCCTTAGTAGCCAGAAGGTTAACTCAGGTTTAGTTTCGGAGTTCCACAGAACCCTCGAAAATCTGTCACAGTATAATGATGTTCAACTCACCTGGGTGAAAGGACATAGTGGAGATCAAGGAAATAAAGAGGCGGACAGGCTGGCGCGAAAAGGCTCCGGACAAACACTATTCGAACCGGAGCCCTTCTTGCCGCTAACCTCAAGCACTCTGACTGCTTTGATAAAAGAAGATACCCTAAAACGGCACGCCGAACGATGGATATCGAATGATAGCTGTAGACAGATACATACTGCTATAAAAGCACCGTTCCCAAAAATTGCAAAGTTCTGCCTACGACTGACAAGATATAATCTTAGAAGACTCGTAGGGATATGGACAGGACACTGCCGACTAAATAAACATCTTCACACGATGGGAGTCGTTGTCGACCCCTTATGTCGAGGATGCTACGAAGAGGATGAGACAGCGGAACATGTGATTTGTCACTGCCCGGCGCTCTCATCGATAAGAGATGCCATTTTGGGGGACCCCTGGCCAAATCTGGTCAACATTGGCGATGCTCCACCCGGTGCGGTCCTCGGGCTGATCAACGCGATTGGTTGACTCGATGGGTGAGGAGGGACAGGGGCCTTCGCCTTGAAGGGGTGGCACAATGGCCCAGTTCAGAGGCCTAAGTGCCAGTATAATTATACACCCTTCACATCAAAATCCATCCATCCATCCGATGCTGATGCTATCGGCCTGTAGTTTTTCTTTCCATTTATGACACTAGATTTATGTAGAGGTATTACCTTATGATATTTTCACACAGTTTTGGAAAATACCATCCCTAATACATTTTGACGAACTTTGTGATCGCAGATGGAGTGTGGTCAATATTTCTTTTTGATGGTATGACTGGAAGGGCAAAAAATTTTGGAGCTACTATTTTTGAATCTCATTATTATTTCTCCGATCTGAATGAATGAAACTGTGGAAAATGGAGAAAAATTATATGTTAGAAAATTATCTTATAAGAGGCTTATCGGGCTTAAATGACTTCTAGGAACGGATTGAGATATTTTTCGTGCAATTGATAAAAAATAATCTCTGAAACTCTCTGCTGATTATCTCAACTGGTCATTGAGCCTCATGTGTCAGCAACATTTCTCGGAACAAGCTTCCGTGTTGATTACTCGTGTACTCATTATTATCAACTGGAAACTGTTACAATGCGACAAATGTTACATTTATAATGCATATAAATAACGAAAAAAGTTTTTTTTCAACTTTATTCTTGACTATCAATTACTCATAACATGAATTAATGGAAAACTTCTCACTTCGACGTATGAAGCACCGCGATGCACAGTATATTTTATGTTAATATTGAACAATTGCATTCTATTGGCTCCATATATGCAAATACCATGAAGTTATGGATATATAATCACATTAGTGCCTCGTTTAATGTTTCATTGAACACGAAATGCACATTTTATACCAAAAGTGTAATAACCAATATTTCAGTAAAATTTGTAGATATTAGCTATAAATGTGATGGTTGAATGATCGTTAAATTTACAACTTCGGTTTGAAATTATAGATGCCATGATATTATGCAGTGAATGGTCATGTATTCGTGTATTTATATCGCATTCGACACCTCATTTTGCAACACAGATCTAATTAGGTCTTGTTAGAAGGTTATATCTCCCAGATATCAATTTTTCAGTTTCCTCATGGATATAATCAATTGGCGAAGAATGGTGGAATCGAAATACTGTGTATATGAGATAGTTGGTAAATCCATCAATCGCGTCAAAAATACGTTGCCATGTTGTATAATTATTTCCGGTTCAGTCGCGAATAACACAAAGCTGAAAATTCGGAATGAAATATGTGTGGTGTCGATGAATAGAATTCATAATGCGATTATCAATTATACCAGATACATATAGATTTTGATAATTATTCAGTATGATGTTAAATTTTGGAATGCTTAATTTAGTTTCACCTAACTATGAAAATTTGATTCATTCATGAGACTGAATACAAGTTTTATAGTTCCACAAATATTCTCAGGAATAGTGAGCTATATCGGAATCAATTCACAAATCTGTGGACCAAAACAAACAACATGCAAAACTGGTTTTTCCAATATACACTGCGCAGCAAAATCGAAGCATCACCTCTAAAAATCCTATTTAAATTAATTCGAAATATGCTTCTTGAGATATTTATTTTTTGTCAATAAATAGTAGATTCATGATATCGCAACATGATATCTCATTTAACATGTCACATTTTTTATATTGACTTAAGAAAAGTAATAAATAGCGTTCTCTTCAGAACGATTTTATATTTAATTCAAACTCAAATAATATACAGAGTTAGATTTTCAATAGTTTCGCTAACACAGTAGGTTCTTCAAACAAATATTACAAAGTATTAACTTACGAGCTACTTGATATACAACTTCAATGATAATCCTAGGATAGATGGATATTGGGGCTTTCCCTATTGAGGGATTAAACGATGAACTGGTAGCCAACGAAAAATTTAATTGAATATATTCAACCAAGGAGAATTTTTAAGTATGCCGTTATTTCGATATTGTTTATAATGACCCCAAATATAAGGCAACGGAGTTCATCAAACAGTGCAAATAGAGCACAGTGAAATACAAACCCATTCCGTGTTAGAAAAATTTCAGTTCTTCAGATTCAATAGTGACAACACGTCTATTAGTTCCAGACAGATCTGTATTATCAATGCTTGGCATTGTGAATAACTTTGTCAGTGGGACCTTTGCTTTTTTAATATGGTGAACAATATGTTGGACAAATATTCGACACAGCAATATGATCCCCTATTTCAGCAAGTATTGCTAACTTAGTTATGGAATGCTTAGAGGAATCAGTAATCAACTCATTGGATTTTTAACCCCTTTTCTTTGAGCGGTATGTAGATGATTGGCTAATGTGTGTTTTCAATGATAAAATTCGGTACGTGATTAATAAATTTTACAATTTCCAGAGTAAATTTCAATTTACTTGTGAATAGAAGTGAAAAAAAAAACATGAATTTCCCAGATATGAGCATTAGGTATAATTCAAATGAAAAATAAAACTTTCGTGGCTTACTAAAGAAGTTTTTTTCCAACGACATCTCCACTTTAATTCTATTACACCAACAAGTTATAAAAAAAAGTGTTATAAACAGCCGTACAGATCGCGCTGTTAGATTGTCCCACCCAAAGAGGCGTTCCAAAAATTTGAAAATTTTTCGTAATACACTGGAAATGAATGGCTGCCTAAAAACATTTTTCATGCCACATCATCGAAGGAATGATAAACAAAATCTATAATGGACGTCATATATGAATAACATAAACGGTAGTACAGATAATTTTTTTAAATCATCATACATACCGGAGACCTCAGTGAAAATCAAGAAATGCTTAAAAAACTGTGATGTAAATGTTACGCATAAACCTACTAACTGTATTGGTGAATACTTTCCAAATTTGAAACCTTTAATACCCAACAGTATACAAAATGAATTGTTTAGATTGCGATGGGACTCATACAGGAATCTCTGAACAATATTTGGAAAACAGAATGTATGGCCATAAGTATAGTATAGTACTAGAAATAGAAACATAGAAAATCCCAACGCCCTTGCTGAGCATTGTTTTATCTTGAATAGTAGACTTCCGCGAATGGCTAAACTTGAAAAATCTTGGCTTCCCGATGGAAGCACACGATCACACAACGGCAGGGCCACGTGCCGGAACGGAGTTAACCACCGGAATAAAGGCAGTGAACTGTGTATAGTGAAGGATTTTTCCTACAATTAATACGGCCAGCAGAACCAGTTTCAGTTCAAGCCTGCCCTGAAGATGCCACCTGTGATGATTGGCGAAACGTCGGCATCTAGTCGTGCCATTGTCACGCAAAATCCATCCGGAAGTAAAGATTTCTCGAGCATTGTTTGTTTAAAACCATCATTCCGATTACAAAACTGTTCATGTTTTAACTAAAGAAATCAATTATTATAAATATTGTTTGAAATGACTTCGAATTCTATAAGGAAATTGCTGAGCAGTGAATTCTTGACACATATTCATATATTTAAAACACTAATGTGTTACAATTCCGATCACTCGTGTTTCTGTTTATTTCGGAGCCGTGGGCACTTCCAATTGAAATCAATGCAATAAGGAGGCTTTGTGCTTGATATAATTGAATTTGAGAAATCACGTTTCAAACATTGATACGTCTTCTGATAATGTTAGAGATGCCGAAACAAACGTGAAGACGAAAATAATAAGCATAGGTGCTAGTGTAATCTATTTTTCAAGAATTTGTATATAATTTATCATTATTTCAATTGTTTTATATTCTAACAGAGATAGAATATCGATCTCATGAGGATTATAATCAGCCTAAAACACCACGCGGAACTAACTCATGAATTAATGATTCAATTTGAATATTAACAATCGTGATACTACCACTAAAAACTTTCATGCGTGACACACAGGGATATAAAATTAACAGATGCTACGATGTTGAAATGGAGCCTGGAAGGTAATGTTTGAAGTCCCAGGTGCAACTACTTAGCTAAATTTGTTTCTTCCCATCACAATATCCATTTTGTTTGAGATTATAGACAGATAAGAGACAAAGAATGCATCGTGTGCATTGGAAACAAATATAGCGGATTATGAATTGACTATTTTGAAATTCTCATCATAAGCTCCACAGGCTTCTCATAAACGTAATATTGCTTGTCTCCAGTGGAGGGTCGTCAATATTATTTCCTAGTTTTTCCTTGTCTTCAACCATTCATTGGCTGCTCATCGGTATAGTGATATCACAGTTAGTCTTGTTTATGAGAATATTCCAATATCCTTTTCCCTCATCAACTGACATAGTTCATTCTGAGGCAAGCTGGCAATAAACTGAATCCCAGCCTCACCTCCAGCCCTGATAGTGTGGTAGCTGTTTGGAGTTTTCAATTCTAAGTTCGAAGGAAAAAATTGCAAATTGCGAAAAACCATCAATTTTGCTAGAAATTTCAAAAATTCATAACTCTTGGTCTTTTGAAGATTTAGAGCTGAAATTTTGATAGGTTGTAGCTTCTGTGCCCACCAGGTACCACACAAATCTCAGCAAGATTGAATGTACACTTACTGGATTTCCAACCTCTTATCTGTCGTAAAGTTGCTAAAACAATTATTTTAAATAATGGTGTTTCGTGCGCTTGGCTCTGCGGCGCGCATGGAAGGGAGAGCCGCCGCGCTAGGCTCGTAAAAAAAACAATATCTCGGGAACCCTTGCTCGAAAATCGGTGTTTCTATTCTTAGTCCGTACTACCATTCAATAATATTGAGATTGCGCGAATTTTCAAACTTCTAGTAATGTCGGAAGTACTCTAAAAAAATACATTGCGCTATTCGATCTATTCATTATTACTATTTATTATTTAGAGTACTTCCGACATTACTAGAAGTTTGAAAATACGCACAATCTCAATATCATTGAATGGTAGTACGGATTGAAAGAAAACAATGATTTTCGGGCAAGGGTTCCGAAATATTGTTGTTTTTTACGAGCCTAGCGCGGCGGCTTTCCCTTCCACGCGCGCCGCACAGCCAAGCGCACGAAATACCATTATTTAAAATAATTGTTTCAGCAACCTTTATAGAAGATAAGAGCTTGGAAATTTGGTAAGTTGTTAACTAACTATCGAAAAAGATGATGTCGTGAAAAAAAATAGCGCGTTACCGCACCACAACTTTTTTAGAGCCATTTTACAAAAGTGCTTTTTTTTGCATTAACGTGCGTTTTGCAAAAAGTGTACATTCGATTTTGCTAAAATTTTGTGTGGTACTTGGGGATCATAGAGACTTCAACTTCTCAAAATTTGAGGTCTCAGTCTTCAAAAGAACAAGAGTTATGGTTTTTTGCAATTTTCGAGGTCACCGCTGACCAATCGGGTGAATTCGCAGCTCCATTTCTCCATCTTCCCAAGGCGCATGAGCTTATCAGAAGTGTTTTTGTTCCATCTCAATCCGACGCGAAAAACAGGTTTTGCCCATTTTAACCATTTTTCTTTGGACCATTTGCGACGATCAAAAAGTGTTCGGTTTTAGTTCCTTCAATTTGTATCATAATCATCTACTCAAGGCAATTTGTTTCTCCGATCTCAGAATTATACTAAAATTACCGACATTTATTCCTGATACTATCACACAGTGGCGGCTCCTCGAAGGAGGCTAAGGAGGCTCAGCCTCCTCACCAATTTATCTTAATGATCATTCTCCATTTTATTTCCTGTTTCTCTGATAATTCTTTGAATTTTACAATTAATTCCCCGTTCTCAGTAGTTATTTTTAATCTGGCAACAGTGGCCAGAGGCTATTCTCTATATATCTCAAACCCTAAATACGTGTGGTCAACACAGTTGCCGTTTTTCCAACCAGTCCAATTGCCAAATAGGGTAAAACGGCGGATATGGCAGCACTCTCTGTAGGCTAGCTTCTCGTTCGCATTCGGTCGGTCGTATGAAATACGATGCGACACGTGCTTCGTCAGTTATTGTTTTTGTTTCGCGACGCGAACTAAGGTTAAGTTATAATTTATCTGTTCGGTGAGTTATTTAACGTTAAAATGAGTAGTGATTTAGTTGCTGTCTTCTTAGAAATTCCATTTAGTGAATTAACATATGACAGAAAAGTGTTTTTTGAAAATAAACGGCCTTTACCGGATTTGAATGGATTAGTGATGACAGGTATGTTTTAAAATCGAAATACACAATAAATAATAATGCTTGCTATTTACATCTGATAGAACTCCATGTTGGGGGCACCCGGGTTATGATGATTTGAAAAATTTAGTTCGTTGTATAGACAGACATGAAAAATCGCAGGAACATATTACATCGAGTATAAAGTTTAAATTAAACGGTAAACAGAATATTGTTAAAGGAGGAAAACATATAATTCGGTAGACAAGAAACTACATTATAAACAACTTTTTTTATGAAATTTTAGATACTATTAAAGGTCAAATTGAGATTCGGTTTTCCGATTTACATGAATTGAAGTTTTTCGACTTGACGAATAGAAGATTTTTCGAATCTTTTTCAAAAGAGTTTCCCAATACACTTTTAGATAACTTAGTTCTAAAATATAAATTTTTAGATAAAATAGCACTGCACAATGAATTATGCGTTATATAAAGATATTTAAGGCCAGTACGACATTCACGCCGATATGATAAAATATATGATAGACAATGATTTGCAACAAGTTTTACCTCAGTTTTATAAACTACTTTGTTTGACAGTCACCATTTCTGTCACGTCGGCATCGGTGGAGAGATCATTTTCTACTCTCAAACGAATTAAAACTTACATGCGAAATACAATGGCCAAAATCGTTTATACAATGTTAAGTTGATATCTATTGAAAAAGATTTAGCAAAACAACAAAATCCAAAGAAAAAAAGAAAAAACGAACAAAAAAATGTTTTGCCAAGAAAAACTCTACACCTCCACGTTGGTTCTTGCTTGACAACAATTAATTTTGTCAACGAAGTAGCTGGTACGGTCGCTGTGCAAAGGTTAAATTTATTGGCTGAATAGAGTATATTTTTACAAAAACGTTTTATGTCCAGCCTCCTCTCTTGAAAAGTTCACGAGCCGCCACTATGATAGCATTCTAGAAATGTTTGTGGCAAACTGCTAAGTTTACTGATGAATCCTCTACTGTACATTTTCAACTTGAATCATCTGATCGTTAGATCAACTTCCCTCACCTTCGTTCTGGTAGTACCATTTTCCAGTTCCGGACACTTCTGCTAGTTGGATGTATGATTGTAATATATATTCACTCCCATTCTTGATAACTAACGTAATCAATTGAAGCTAAGAAATTATACTCTGTCATCAAATTGGTAGGTTATCCAAATTGACCCCGTGTTCCAGAAATCTATGTATTATAATATTTTTTTGCGTTCAGGTGAGCTGCCAAAATTACTGACATGAAGGACCATAGTCAAAGTATACCAGGTGTGCCAGAGCCTCCCTTCTACTCTTTTTAAAATTTTAGTGCAATCTGATTGGTCGTTTATTTCGTTTATTTAATGTTATAGACAAGAACATAATATGATGTTGTTACGTGCCGGCGACGAGCTGATGAGAGCAAGGCTGTGATTGGAGGAGCTGGGTGACGTCACCCAGCGCGAGAAACGATTGAAGGGAGGCTGCGGCAGACCTGGTATACTTTGACTATGTGAAGGACTGTGTATTGTCAACCTTACTTTCATAACATAGAGTTATCAATTTAATGTTAACTTATGATCTATGGTGAGGGACACAAGAATGTCGCGTCACCATTTCAATGAATTCAATTCTAAAATTTTATAATGTTGAATTGGGACACTGCTGCAAGTCAAATGAATGATTTTCCGGAAATAGCATATACAACGGAAGACCACAAGTTCCTTGGCCGAAGATATGGTGAACTCACCCATATACAAAGTTGCTTAGTTTGGGAGTAAGAGCGAGTCAAAAATGATTGATTTTTTTAAATTTTACAAATAAGTCGGAAGATGTTTGTTAAGTTTTATTCATCTTTTAGCCAGGCACCTCTACTTGCAAATTGCAGCTTTTTATGGAAGGAACCCTAATTCCAAAAATTACATGGTGTTTAAAAACTTGGTCACAATAAATTATCCACCCATATTTCTTGTAGCCTCCTGTATAATCACTACCAATTTTCTTTTCTGGATAAATACTTTCATTTAGAAGCTATTCATTCTCTTACAATATTTTTAGTTGGGCAAACAAATTAGCAACAAAAAATATTTCATAAATCCCTACAATCCTGAATCAGTAATTGTAACTTATCACAAATAAAGTTTTTATTGAAAGTTGGATATGAAGAATCCGAAAAATGAAAAGAATACTTTAATGTTATTCAAACTGAACTGCGTTTAAAATTTCGTATTCTTGTTTTGACGGTGTATCTCTAAGTCATCATGAATTCTGATTATTCATATGCCTAACAAATAGATAAGTTGTTAGTTCATGGGTTTATGGAGGTAATGGTCGCAAGATTGTTCGAGTCTACAGGGAAAGGTTTCCTAACCGTATAGTGCCAAATCACCAAATCTTTGCAAACATTATTAGACGTCTTCGTGAAAATCGTAGTTTGAAGTCACAAACTTTTTATTGTGGCCTCAGCGTACTACAAGAACATTAGATACGAAGGAACAAATTTTAGACAGAGTGGAGGAATATCCAAGATTAAGTACCAGACACCTGGGGCTGGAATTCTTGGTTCCCAAATTAATTATCAATGAGGTTTTAAAGGAACAACTCATATATTGATCCCATGTTAAAAAAATCCAAGACTTATTACCTATTGATCCAGAATCTCGCTTAACATTTTGCGATTTTATTAAAAATCAGATAGCATATAGGAGAATTTTATTCACCGACGACTTCCTTTACAAGATCCGCTGTAACTAATTTACATAATGAACATGTTTATTTTCATAAAAATCTCCATGCAACAAAAGTTACTCATTACCAACATGAATATAAAGTTAATATATGTGGAGGAATTATTGACAATTTCCTAATACCTAGGTCCAGTTGTTATACCAAATAACTTAAATGAGAATAATTATTCAATTTTTTTGGAAGAATCATCACCCAATTTACTAGATGATTTGTCCTCATTACTTTGACTGAATATGTGGTTTATGCAAAATGGTGCACCTTCACATTTTTCGTTAGCATTAGCAGTATTTGAATACGATTTATCTCAATCGGTGGATTGGAAGAGGAAATGATGCTCCTGTAAAATGGCCAGCAAGATCACCGGACCTAACACCATGTGGTTCTTTTTATGGGGTGGCATGGAAACAAAGATTTAGTTAGTCCTCTCCTTTCATAAACGTGGAAGATTTGAATTTCAGAATCTTAAACGTTTCCATGCGTACAAGAAAATGGTGGCGATTTTGAACATTTGTTGTAACATTAGGTAATTAATTGTTCATTATACTTCCATTAGATGCCTGAATCATAGTTACAAGCTACAATTACTGATTCAGGCTTGTAAGGGATTTAGAAAATATTTTTTTGTGGCTAAACCGTTTGCGAACTGAAATCTTGTAGGAGAGTAAATACCTTCTAAATAAAAGTAACTATCCAGAAAAAGAATTTGGTACTGATTATACAGGGGGTTAGAAAAAATATGGGTAGATAATTTATTGTGACCAAGTTTTTAAACACCCGTTAATTCTCTAAATTAGGGTTTCTGCCATGAAAAGCTGTAATTTGCAGGTACAGAAGGATAGATAGATTCTAATGAAGGCTTTTGAACTTGTTTGGAAAAATTAAAAAAATTCAACTATATTTGAAGCCCTCTAGCACCCAAACTAAGCAACTTTGTAAGTAGGTAAGTTGCATCAAACCATCGTAGTTTTGGCCAAGGAACTTGTGATATCCCGTTGTACACCTCATTTTTTATTACATTTGAATGTTTCCGTAACAACGATCATTGAAGTGACATTCATTTATTAAAATGTTAACGAATTCTGTACACTTTCTCACTGTACCTGTCTCTTCACATCCTTCTTGCCTACTTGCCTTCGATTTCATTCTTATACCGGCATTTCATTTTGATATATTATTTTTCCGTAGTATTGAATATAACTTACGATCATAATTATTGTATCGTCAACACAAAACACCGGTACTAGGTTAGGTATACCAACATGTCAGACAGAAGTATATCTCTATCTCAACTTTAAGCTGGCTTCCGCAGTTTTCGTAAGCTGCAATGGTGTTCGCGATATCTTTTTCCAACTCACTCACTACTTTATGGTATGGACAGTGCCTTTTAGATTATTTCTGGTTCTGTATAATGTTGTTATGAACGGATTCGTTCGATGAGATATTTGCACTTGGTTGAAGGTTGAAGCATTATCCGATAGTGCTTCAAATGGAATAAGAATACTGAATTTCATGACTGAGTACATTAGAAGGTTGCGTGCAGATTTTATCCGTGTAATTGAACTGAATATTTTCACCTCCCTATTGAATAGATCCTATATTCATCTTGCAATGCTCTGCAATATTTGAATGTTTGACTAGATTTGTATGATGAGGCACTGCTTCCTCTGTATAGTCTAGGAGCTAGAGCGATATAATGAACCTGAATGAATACACCTTGGCACTACTGTATATTGGCAAAGAAAAGTTCAATTTACGATAGTTCTCACAGACCGAATCGTGTATTGTCAGACGTTTCCAAACTTTAGCATGTGTTTTTCCAACAACTGGCAACAATAATAAACATTTTCCACTAGGTTAGAAACTGTTCATGTGCATTCCATTTAGCCTACTAAATTAACTGACCAGCTCCAAGAAATTGCCTCGATAATAAACCTTGGCACTAGGTGCAAATGTATAAGAATTACATGCTTTTCAATATACAACAATTCCGAGAAAAGGATTCGTGCAATATGAAAGTCCCCAAATTTGAGGTGGCTATTAGCTTGGAAACGCTTGACAATACACGATTCGGTTTGTGAGAACTTTTGTACATTGAACCTTTCTCCACCAATATCGCTCTACTTCCTAGACTATGTATACTTGAAGAACCACCGATGTGAGTTGGAGTGATTAATTCTATATTATGTCAAATATTGTATAGAATTAGGAATTGCACGATGAATTCAATGCAATTCATTGTGATTCTCAATACAATTCATTCTAATTGCTTATAAAATAGTTTGTTAGATAGTTCCTCAACAAATTGTCTGAATTGCTGTTATATAATTCGTCAACTTTCAGTACAAAATAGTGAAAAAAGATGCGTTAATTAAGATATAATTCAGTCCGATAACGGTGAGGATAAATTCCAGATGCGACAAGTCAATAATTCTGCAGCATTACACGCCAGCAAATGTAATAAGAAGTAAAACGGCGAACCTTTATTCAATCAGCCATATTTCACGATAGCAGAAGAAGTCAGTCCACACCATTTACAGTAATATATCTGCAATCGATGAGCTATGAGCAAGTTATCTGACTGGCTTAATTGCATTCTTTGCAACGCTGCTGCGCTTCTAATGCACGTTTAACTTCATTATATGGAGTTCATTATCTGATGATGTTCCTTCCTTCACGTTATCACGTTCTGCAAAAATATAATTAATGTACGTATTCATTAACTGGTTCTTCCGAAGGATTCGATCGATTCACGCTTTGAAATACGATACTTAGTTCAGACGCTGATTATGAGTTGAGTGGGCATTTATAACTCATTTTGGGCCGAAATTGAATAATCCCTATATGTTATCAGCTTTTGGAATAGTTTTTTGCCAATTGTCGAGAATAACTCTCGTTTAGAATGTGACATGTTCGAGTTTTCTCTACCTTCAAACTGAAGTTTTCCAACGATTTCATCACTTATGCTTTCACATTCCACGGGCAATAAAATTCACTCGAGAATTGATGGGAAAGGGTGATTGATCTGCTTAAAAGTATGAATGGTCTCGAAAATTCTTCATACAAAAACAATTTCGACGATATTCGTCAATGAACTTGTTCAGATGCTAGCTACTCAACAGCCAAAGCCAAGCGTACGAGAGGAAACAAAATGTAGGTTTTGGGCAAGAACAAATGTTACTATGAATATATCTCCAAAAATAATGAAAAAACTTACTATTATGTCAAAAATCATATAAAACAGAAATTCTTGTGAAATAAGTACCTTTATTGTGTAACTAGTGCGGCAAATAGGATATTTCGTACGAGTGTGACAATATGATGAACCACGTGCCCTATAGGTGAAAGGTTTATCATCTTATCTTGTCACACGAATATGAAACATTCAGTTTCTGCACGAGTGGTACACTATAATTTCCCGATGCTTCCAAAATTGCTTTCCCACAATTCCATTACTTATACTTTCACGTTTTATGTGGGATGAAGTTCACGCAGAAATTGATAGAAATGGGTGATTGATCTTGTTTCGTACTCATTGAGGAGTAATGATTTCGAAGGACCATTGTTATTTTGATTGAGATAACACAAACTCTTATGTTGAATTGAAAACACTTGATAATTATAATATCTATATTACAACAACAAACAACAAACTTATAACAATGCTGAACAGAATGGTAGTTCTTAGACACTTTTACAATATCTAGATTGTCGTACCAAATATGAAATGTTACTGGCTTGATGGCTACTTGACTAGCGGCTGGGGTAGTTTTCCCCCACCGTTCTAGCATCATCTTATACTTTAGGTACGCTCGTACTTAACAGATCTACATAGAAGTATAAATGGTCTCGGAAATTCTTCATATAAAAATAATTCCGATTTTCGTGAATGAACTTGTAGAGAGACTAGATACTCAACTGCCAAGCGTACGAGAGAAAACAAAATGTATGTTTTGGGCAAGAACAAATTCTACTGTGAACCTATATCTCCAAAAACAATGAAAAAACTAGGCGGTGTTGTGAAAAATCATATAAAACAGAAATGCGTGTGAAATAGGTATATTGTGCAACTAGTCCGGAAAATAGGATATTTCGTACACGAATATGAAATATTCAGTTTCTGCATTACTTGTACACTATACTTCCCCGACGACCTACTTTGTTCCACTTAACCTAACTACTTAATATATCAAATTAACTTAAAAGCTCTGTAATTGAGTAAATGTGGGACATATTTTTTTCGTACACTTTTCAGTGCGAAATGAAATACTTTGGATCATCGTAGATTATTCAAGTTTGTAACGACCCGACTTTCGAATGGATCGTCACGGGTCATTCTTCATAATAGAAACCTATAATAATTTGATTTTATATCCTTGAACTTCCACCCAATTAAAGAACTCTATCTCAAAAGATATAGTTAACTGTATTCAATTAATACGGCGGATTCAACGAACACTATATTGTTACCACCACATCCTAATTATTAATTGGGAAGGGGACTCGGAATAAAACCGGTTGCGATGGATATCTAACCATCTTTTGTGTTACTGTGATATAAGGTAGGTCTTAATCTAAGTTTTTGAATTGTTTTTTTTTAGTAGCATTGACTCTTTAATATTTCATTTATAATCAGGCCTACTCTGATTATACAAAACGTTGATTGTTTCCTGCTTTATAACAGGCACCCAGATCTCTCGATTATAGATATTATAATTTCATTCATATCATTATTCAATTCAAAATCACTTGATTTCATCTTCTGAATACACGTGGGATTATTATATAGTATATTTTTTTTACTTTAACTCTTCGTAATACGAACAACGTAGCGTTATCCAAATCGGAAAGGTACGAAACATATAGAGGTGGGCTAGAACTAGCCACTCCATAATTATAATTCTACGAGCCTTGTTTCCGATACCTTCGATTATAGAGTTAACGTGGAACTTGTTAAACAATCCCGTAATCGTAATAAAGAGTCTTAATAATACGAAATCCACCCATTTCTAGGATTCTAGGAATCTCTGAACTTTAACTCATAACTAATTTCAAACTCAATTCATTTTTCTCTAACTTTGTTTAAATTCATTTTGTTAAAATTGTAGTAAATTCTTAATAATTGCCACATATTAATTCAATTTGTAATTGTAATCGTAATTTATCCTGGCTTCACCTATCAACATTTTTCTAACTTAACTCAACTACAGCGTCAATAGTGAGTCATTGCACGAATTAAATTTTACTTCTTTTGTGGACATCCTACTCGTGTATTTTCTTTCTTTTTCGATAGGAGGATATTGGATCCAATACACTACTAGAGACCACGCGGAACCATCATCAGGACCACAGGAGGAACACAGGGGAGTAATTTTGATATCTCTGTTGCAACTTTCATTACCATGATGAATTAGATGCTGGTCGTAATTGTTGAATTTGATTACCTTTATTTACAATTGTTTCAGTTTTATATCGGTGCCCCGAACGGGCAAGCGAGTTTGTTAAACCTTTTTGCCATTGTTCATTTATAATTGAATATATTTGTTATTGTTCTTATATGCTTCGTTTCTTTTCCTTTTTACTTACTACCAATTCAATGATGCTTATTTCTTTATTTATAACAGCCTGAAATTCTTCTTTTTTTAACTCGTGGTGGCGCCCAGGGTTTGTTGTTTAAAAAGTGATAGGGCAAGTATCATCATTGTTAACGTAAAGGGCCGAACAACCACGAATTTGAGCTAGTTTGGGAAATATTAGTAACTTGGGTAAATTCATCTTTTTGATTAATTGAGAATCAAGGGAATGTGAAAATTGTGTAGCTTACGGCTTTTATTACATTTGGCACCCAACAACTATTTTGTTACATTTGACGACCAACGTGGTTAAAGATTTCACGTTCACGTATAAGGCATTTTGTTACAAGTTCTAAGTTTCTTCATATATCTATCCGAAAAGATTTTGGTAACTCTTGCACACCCTCACGTTGGGAATATGAACTATGATAATGTACAAAATGTATGTCCACGAGCAATAGGAACTTGATGTTTTTTTAAAATGTGGCAAAAGATATATGAAGGGTAGTTTGTGCAAGTTAAAATACTGTTTTACTCTACTGGTACGAGCGTCAATAATTAATGATGATTGATGTTAAACACTTTGTATAGTGGATAGTAGGGGATGGTGAATCAATTTTTGCCAGCTTATGAAGCTATTTCCATTTCATTTGAGTCTTGTTCATTCGTGATATGACATAGAAGCCCGTCAAAGGAAAAGTATAATTAACATTCAAATCGAAGTCATTTTGCGTTATTCATTCTAAGGAAAAGATCAAGTAGAGTAGTTTCATTTGAATAAATCCCAGAGCGAATAAAGACCTAATAACATCTTCGGAAAATGCAAATTCCTAATAGGAAAATTAATCATGAACATGAGAAAGACATAATACGAGACGTTTCTTTGAATTCCACGTAGAGATATAATATATTCATTTACTTCAAGAAAGTCTGATAATGTTTCATTTTCGTTATGAGTTGAATTGTAGAGTCAAGATGCGGGAAAATCAGACTGTGAAGTTCTTTTGATATTAGTTTACTTTAGAAGTTGCTTTGATCGGTTAAGTAACTTTGCAGAATTTTACAAGTTGTAAATTTATGGTGAAATAAACTGTCCCTATTTAAACCAACTGATTCTTATTTACACTTTGATATTTCATATTTTTGACTTTGATATACCAAATAGGTTATTACGTTTGATCATACCTTGTCATTCCATTCCAAGAGGTGTTATTGAAAAGAATATATTTAAACTTTATTGATGATCTAATTAGAGTAACAGATCAATCGCTATGTACAATTCAAGTGCTACTCGACTTCAGCTGAGCCTTTGACACATTAAATTTTGATTTACTTCTGGCCATCTTACGACTCATTGTACTCTCCGAAGTGACGATATCACTTTTTGACAGTTATCTGAAAAATCGAAAACTAATAGTATGCTTGATTTCTTTGAATTCTGTAGTACCTCAAGGATCCATCAAAACCTCGTTGCTTTTCACATATACTAGACAATTGGTTAACTTTTTTGAAATTTTGCAAGTATCATCTATTTGCAGACGACTCTACAATACTTTCCTCGCTCGTGATGTTGATAGTGCCTTGTTTTCAAATAAACGAAGGGATAAGAATTTTTTTAAAAGAGTTCACAGTTTGGATATATTATAACACTATGATAAGAAATAATCAACGTTATAAACTAACAGTACTATTGAAGTACTGAGGATCTTTCGGCTACCAAGTAGCCATCATTGTTGACATAGAGATTTGGGAGTTGTAATTGACAGTGACCTTAGATTCAAGACTGGTATAAATGTAACATTACAAAAACTGCTCAGTTAAACTACTTTATGACGACAGGCACTATCTGTATAATAAAACTAAAATTATTCTATGTGACGCCTTAGTTTTGTCGCCACTTATCAAAGTTCAGAAACTTCAAAACTCCTGCCTCCGCTTAATATATGATATACGAAAATATGACACATACATGACACTACCTGGTTAAATATGAAACGTAGACAATTACTCCCCTCAGGTTGTCTTTTTTACAGAATTATTACAAATAAATGACAATGGAACTAAATTTAGAACAGATGTCCATACTCTGAACACTAGGCTCAACAACACCCTCCAACCAAGTCACTTAGAAGGTCTTATAGTTAAAGAAATATTCTTGTATGAACGCCAAAGTATTAATATTTTACTTTCGTTGATTTTAATATGCAAATCTTCGATATTTTTAGGTTACGTTTTCTTGGGAGAATAAGACTCAAATTTAATTTTTCTTTATTTTCAAGGTTCAGTGTAGATTTTAGGATATAGTTATAGTAAAACAAGTACTGATTTCTCTTTAATCTCAAATGTATATATATATATATATATATATATATATATATATATATATATATATATATATATATACATATGATATTATTATGTATGATAACGATTAATAAAAACAATTAACATTATAACATTATTTCAATTATTATTATTAACATTATACATAATTAAGTGCTTTTATATCCAGATGAGTTAATATCATCATCAAGGTAATCATGGCAAATGTATAAGTGAGGTTTCCTTCTTTTTTGAGAACTGTTGAAACAACTGCAAGTACATCATCTGTATCCAGTTAACCAAGTGTAGATATGTAATTTCGCCAAGTGCGTGCGACATCAATCACATGCATGCTTGGATTTGGAAGTATTATAAATCGTTTTGAATGAATCTCTCAGAAATGGAAACAATAGATCCTCATACAGAAATCTAGAATGACGTATTCATGAAACAATAGAAGCGCGGCTTCACATAATCGCTTGTAACTTTAATGTGACGTAATGAATTTAACGTGTCTTCAGAGTACGGTGGCACGCTCGAGAGGACTGTTCGTCTTCATTTGGCGATTTCTAACGGCGCTTCTTAACGGATGTGCAGGCAAAGAGAATGGAAGTGATGTCATAAAGATTCCACTTACTCTGGCGTACATGCCGACGTATAATTCTTCCAGAGAACGTCTGTTTAAACGTAGGCCGGGATCGGGAAGCATTTGTATTGTTCAGTGGAGAGCTTGTTCCCAAGATAAAGCTTGAGGTTTAACAGAAGGAAGTTAATATAAGAGATATCCAACGAATGAGGAGTGTACTCATTTGTCACTTTGAAATTGTACAAGCAATTGCTTTCAAATTTAAATCGATATATAAGATTGTTTCACTATTCTGAATTCTTCTATTTTACAACTGGGACAATTCTAGAACGGCTATTATTTACTCTATATATAAATAGTTTATTCACTCTTCATTGTTGGGCTCAATAATCAGCTCCGCAGACGATCTGCGATATTTTATGAAGAGAAAGACTGGTTAGATCTGAAGGCTATGGTTGAAATAAGCCTAAGACTCATAAAAGATTGGTTCGATTACAAATTGTTGACTGTGAATTACAATAAAACAAAATATTTATCTTTTCGTTGTTATTCGTATAATTTGCCACCATTTAAGTCATTAAAAATTGAAACGAAAGGACTGGTTGAAATATTTGAGGCACAGACTATTAATTACTTAGGCATTACTATAGATAGTCATTTGAGATGGGATAAACATATTGATTCAGTTGTGCGTAAATTAAGAGGAACTCTGCATAAATTAAGACACTTCAAAGATTTTCTAGATATTCGCAGCATGAAAATATCATACTGTGCCCTTGCAGCATCCCAGTTGGCATACGGGATTATTGGCTTCGAAAATTCCATTTCATTTGCACATGATCACACAACGTCAGTGTCAGGTTCCAGAATGGACTTAACCTCTGATTTAACAAGCATCATGAGGTTAACTCCATTCTGGAACCTGATCCTGACGTTGTGTGATCATGTGCAAACGAAATGGAATTTTCGAAGATGGGTTTCCGAATGTTGGGAACTTAATATCCAGAGTCACGGCTTAGATCAGTTAAAAGTTTTAGGATTTCTAACACTTCAAAAATTTTTCGTCGATAGATGATGAGAGGTTCGGGCTTGGATTTCAGTATTATCTTAACGGACTTGATGATTTGTGTTATAGTTATGTTTAGGGAGTGCAGATCTACTAGTGTCACGAAGCCTTGTACATCGCTCATGTTCTTTTACATGAATAGCTACTGAACGATCTGTTTCACCAATGTAGACTGTATGGCAAGAACAGGGAACGCTATAAACACTTTCTGAATGACTAAGTGAAGAGGAACAAGGGGATCTTTGATAGATTCGTGAAACTGAGACAGTTTCGGAAGTGTGGAAAACAGAGAAAAATGTTGCATCTTAAGGATTTTGGAGAATTGATCTGTAATATTTTCAATACAAAGAAGATGGGCGGTGAATGAAGGGGGTGAGGGAGGGAGATGTAGCGGCTTATACTGATTTGAAATTTTAGGCAAAGTGTATTCCTTTATGCCTTTTTGAATGCTATATGCCAGCCCTAAAAATACCAGCTTTAATGATTGGCGAAACGTCGGCATCAAGTCGTGCTATTGTGACGAGGAATCCATCCGGAAGTAAAGAAGTTCCGAGAATAGCTGTTCGCGGAAGTTTAGTATTCAACCTATATCTACAGACTATTAGTAATGCCATTATTTTTATGCTGATTTGAATTTTGTAATAGATTATCACGGTTATAATTTTGATCTATTTCCGAATATTGAATATTTAAAAAAAAATTCACTAAACATATTTTTTAAAATTTGTTTCCATCTATACTAACAACCGCAGATAAATCCGGTTGAATTGCTTCGCATTGCATTGTTCATCATGTTCATATCCATTATATACCAGAATTAAAAAATTATAGAATTCAAAGCATAATCGCAGGAATAAATGCATGATTACTCCGAGCATAATTCAAAACATAAATTTACTCAATCTAGAATGCAAGCGGAAACAGATCGGTATATTCAACGTAATGATTTCAAGATGCATGCAAGTTCATCCTGTTGTCAATGTGTACCACCGTGTTGGTGTGTATTTCATTTTTGAAGGAAATGTTCTCAAGGTGACCACTATTTCGTTGAACACACTCTTGTAAGCTTGAAGGTAAATGTTCCATAAAATTGCGTAGCATTTTCAACGGGTTTATAGAGATTTCTTCGCGAATTGTTAACTTTAGTTGAGAAATTTTCCGTGACCAATGAACATATGCGTTTATACTCAAATATCCGTATCAACAGCTAGCTCACATCTCACTAGATCCTTATATATACACATGTATGGAGTTGAGGTCCCAAGCATACGTTGAAGTACTTAGATTCTATTCAGAAGAGAGTTTGATTGATGATGTCAAACATATGAATTCATTGACTTATGTAGAACATAATAGGAAGTTCAGTAATCTTCCATTCCTCCTACGCACATTATACGAGGCAAGGTGGGAAATAGAACAGATGGTCGTCCAATAGGGGTTACAGCACCAGAAATCGTCGATAAAATCCATGGTATGACATTGGAAGATCAGCGAGTTAAAGTGCACAAGTTTGCTGACTATGGGCATGTTAACCGAACGTGTACATGACATTTTGCATACATTTTTGAATATGAGAAAGCTATCCACCATTTGCTCTCTGTTGACAACAAGCCGTGTGACAACTTCAAAAGAGTGTTTTGGCGACGCTCTAACGCGATAAGGAGGACTATTAGTGCCATTTCGTACCCGTGGACGAAACATGGATTCATCACAATACAACAGAGACCAAGAAACAGTCAAAACAGTGAACTTGTCCTGTTGAATAGGAGCCGAAGAAAACCAAAGTGGGTTTATCGGCCAACAAAGTCCTGGTGATAGTTTTTTGGGAAGTAAACGGTATTTTCCATGTCGATCACATTGAAAAGGCCAAAACGATCATCGGCGTATTTTATGCAGAGCTGTTGGACCGATTCGACGCCCTGCAAATATTATCTATTTCCGAACTTAAAGAAATGACTCGGCGAGAGATTTGACTCCAACGATGAGGTAGGTCATCGCAGAAATAAACGGCTACAAGGAGATTATGTTGAGAAATGGAATAAGTTTTGACCAAATAAATTATTTTTTGTTTTATTTTTCATAGGCTTTTCCCCTTGCCCTCATAGGTTTTTCTCTCGTGTGGTTTTAACATAGAAGAAAAGTAGCAAGCGCATAAATCGGGTAGCCTGGCTTCCCAATGGAATCTTCCATTCTTAGAGATTACCCCCAACAGTTGGTTTTTCCTGACAAACTAAAGGTGCAATATATAGTACTTGACAAAAAAATTTGGATCAGCATCAGTGCGTCTAATAAATATCCCTCATTCTATGGGAATGATATTTGAAAAAGATGTAAAACTGAAACAATACATAACTGCAAACAAAATATACTATGTGAGTAACAGTCAGGCATCAGGGAGGATCTCAGTTGTGAAACAGTACTACAGTATGTTATAAATGGAGGCTAAAAGAGAAACATGCAAGTGAAATAATGGGAGTTGTTTCTGTAGACTTGAAAAAAGCAGCTGAAACTATTGACAGAATAGAATTACTCGAACAATTACTGGCTATGTATTCTTTTTCTATAGTTTGACTATACGACAGAGAAACCTATAATGATCGAAAAATATCGTTGAGATCCACAAGGTACTATTCTGGGACCATTATTACCCATATTATGTATAAATGACATTCTGAATATACTTAAAGTTCCAAATATACTTTATATGCAAATTAATACTCTAGTAAATAACATCAATTTGAAGAATTTGTAGGATTGGTTAGACGTTCATAAGCTGACGTTGGATGTCAAAAAACAAAAGCTTTGCTGACAGCAAATGACAATATTTGCAGATGATTTGAAGACACCCATTTGAAATTCTAAATTATTGGTGGAGAAATTCAAATGGTGGAGGAAATTATATAAATGAGGGTTAAACTGAATTTCAATAAGGAAATAGATTACATGTGTGGAAAAATTGCTAAGAAAGTTGAAGTTATAACAATATATTCTAACCTTGTCTATTAATTCTAACACGAAATGTGTTTGTATTCCACTTTGCATTGATTCGTGGCCGTCACCCGGCGGTAATAGGTATTTCCAACTGCTTCCAAATCGATTCTTCCGCGAGATCTGTATTATCAATGCATGGCTTTGCAATTAACATTCTCAGTGGGAGATCTGCTTCCAGTCAGAAGGTGTTGGAACATCCAGGTTCTCCAAAAATGTTCGAAAGTGGTACTTTCACTTATGCTGGAAATGGTTGATGGGTGACTTCATCGGCTGATGAACTCATGAGAAGGGCGCGAAGCAACAATATGAATTTAATCAATGAGGAGAATCAGAACTTCACCTATTGATTCTAACAAGAAATGTGTTTGTATTTCACTTTGTATATTGTGAACTGCAATTTTTGAATGTCGTGCACATTTTGTAAATTCAAGGCCACAAGATTCACCCGGCCTCAATCCACTGATTGTGTGGGTACTTGAAAAATGTGGAGTTCAGAATATGACTGACAAAGAATAATAAGACGGTAGGCAAACTGGTTCAATTCAAGCAGAAAGGTTTAATATCTGGAGGAACGTTTAATGAAGGAAAGTTTAATGATTTCAGAAGGACCAAATGAAGGTCATATTGAAAATTTTCGGTAATCGGGGTAATGTGCATAAGAAATTTCATTACGTTAGCAGCCGAATTTTACTACTAGCTTGATTTGTCAAAAATATATAATAAGTAAAAACATGTTCGTGTCGTGATATAATTGGCACAATTAGATGGGGTGGAGTGCATAATTTGAAAATAAGATCCTCCTATTTAATTCTTTGCTAATCTCTAGGTTACTCCCATTGCAGCTCTAACCTCTGAGGTTAGATAAAGTACGCGTTGAGCTTATTATCTCTAGCAAAATAAATACCAGAATTTCTGTCCACCTGGTTCTGATACCTGCAACAATTAAGTCCACTTTTTACGAGCATATTTTATTGTAGATTCATACATTGACAGATCACCTGGTACATAAAATACTGTCTTCGCAAGAATCAGGGGCATTTCATTTCCAAGTTGATGTATGGCAGTCGTTCTAGGATTGAAGTGCAATTCTGGCCGCCTGCCTGAAAGCGATAAAACCGCGCAAAGGCAGAATAACACGACGAAACGATGATATATTCTCACAAACATGTCGCTTTTACCGCAAAGGAACCTTATTCTAAACACCGTATTTATACCCTTCAGATCCACAAATATTTTCACAGAGGCACTTCACTCGACACCAAATTATTTTGTTGTAGATGTATTCTGATGATTGATGAGTTATATTCATATACCTGTGAAATAATTGATTTCATTTCGGTAAAATATGAGTTCTGAAAATACAAGCTGGCCCATTACAAATTGACAAATGTTGATGTTGAATAATCTCCTTGGTTCGTTCCGAGAAAATGAATGAATATGGTAATCGAGTTGTTTATTCAAACATTGCCGCATTGGCGGAACCGATAAGAACCCTTTAAAAGTTATGTGTACCTATGTCACTGCAATTTCGTTAAGCTTTATTTGTTCCATCATCGATGGGAAGGGAAGTTATTATTTATTATATGAAAAACTACCACACGTTTTATGTTCTATAGAGTAGCATGATTTGTCCTATCATCTTACTGGAACTATAGATTCCAATAATATGCTCTCAGTATTAACTTTGTCTACACGAGAAGGAACCCTATAATATTCGAAGAACATCGTGTGAGCCAGGATATATGCATTCGTACTTATCTTGAAGGTTTGGAGGTTATATGCGTAGGGAAACACCTCACTAGGTAAATAGTTCCACAACTTCGTTGTCCGATAAAAAAATGAAGTCTGCTAGGAACAAATTCGGCAGGTCTCGAGCTCGACAGTGAAGGGGTGACTAGTTTGAGCTCGTCTAGTTCGCCTATCTGGAATCTCTTGTCGTGGTACAACAGACGAGACTCCTGATGAAGATCGTCCATGGAAATATCTATAGAAAAATGAGAGATCTTCCACTATTCTACAATGTTTTAGAGAGGCAATGAATTCGTAACTGTGACATCATCAATCAAAAAAATGACCCTTTTCTGGATGAAATCCAAGAGCTTCAGCGTATGTTTGGGACCCAATCTCCAGACATGTGAACAGTACTCCAGGACAGGTCGAATTTGTGCTTTATAGATTATGAGGAGCTGCTGGGATGTGAAGTAGCTCTTGACACGGAATAGAAAATCAAGTTTTTGTGAAGCGTTCTTGATCGTTCCATGAGAGGGTGCTTTTGGTGATGATTCCGAGCATTGCCATGGACGACTCCATAGGAATGATTGTACCAGACATCATCATATTAGGGATTGTGGGTCAAGCCTTCCTGGAGAAGACGCAAGCTTGAATCTTGGTTGCATTAAATTCTATTAGATTATCAGATCCCTATTTCGAAATCTTTGCCAGATCTCCATCAATTGCGTCAACCTATCCCGGTTTCGCTCCTCTGGCATCATTGGATGTGGTTCTAGATGAGGAAACGGTATGAAGTGTACCATCATCTGCAAAGCTATGGACGGGTTATGTAGTCATTTCCACCAGATCGTAGCTATGGAGAGGAAATAAAGTTGGTACCAAGACATATCACTGTAGAACCACAGCGTTGATAGCCATTTCATCGAAGAATGCAATACAAAGCTTGTACAAGAAGATGTAGCATAGTTGATGTTCGCTCTGCGTCAATGAGAACTGGTTTTTCAGCATTATTTTCAGAAACATATTGATAGTTTATTCAAATATAGAGTCACCTGTACGAAATTCAATCCCGTTTAATTCTTCAGTAACCAGAAACGCATACTCTACCTATCAAAATAACTACATGAATGATAGTTTTTTGTTGCCCATGATACTATACGGGAATTTCTTTTCGCACTTTTCGTGACTGATATTTCAGTTCGTATGACCTATCATGTCAATACTTCATTCAAGATGGTTCATGTCAATTATGATAATACGAGTATCAAGTTTTGGCCATTCTTTCTTCCGATTTGTTATTTAAGAATGCTCAATATTCATTGACCAATAAATAAGGAATTGCAGGAACTATTAGATCAGGAGACAAATTACTCCATTTTAGTCATATCTTGCTAATAGACTTCGTTCCATTCAATACCGTGGTTATGAATCTGAAAAGTTTGAGCATTGTCTGGGGAACCTCAGGGCTATGTCCAAGGTCCTCTGCTTTCACGTATTCGTGGATGATGTTGTACTGATAGTTGGTTCCAACATTCTTGTATATGCAGATTTGTAGTTCTATCGTCAAAACATGTCTTCATGCAACTGTGAATTACTACAAAAAAATGTAATTCCTCTTGAAAGAAAATGGTACCAGAATCCGCGAAATATAATGCTGTAACCTTCAGACGTAAATCTGATTTTATTGCCTTTGATTATGTTACTCATGACTTATTCTACTACCTCCTCCCATCAATGATTTGGGTATTATTATAACATCAAGGACTTACAAGATGTTGGGCTCGTCATCAGAAACAACCAAGAATTTGGGAACATTGATGCAGCAACCATTCTCTTCAATACTTTGGTACCGAGTAAATTATAATAAGCATCTGTGGTATGGTATGGTCTGTAGTATGATAGAAGAATATTGGGAATCTTCAAAGGAGGTTTTTTTTAATTCCGTTCAGATGGCATTTATACCACTAGAGGCATAAATATCGCGAATAGAACGTTCAAGGGTAGCTATCTTATGAGCCACCGGAAATATGTTTCTATGATATTTCTTTCTAACATGACTAACGGTATGGTAGGTTCTCCGAATTTGTTGTCACAACTTGATTTCTACACTCAATCAAGAAACAACAGATCAATTATTAGCTTTTACATCTCAACAAACCGTACTAATGGCTCTCGTTGATTTCCATGATGTATCTCATGACTGCAGAATTGAAAGATCTTTTCGCCTTACTTAATACTAATGAAAATTAAATTAGACGTCAATTATGTTGTTAAGTCTTTAAAACCGTTTTAATGAATTGTCTGTATATATTTTCAATTTTATATTCCTATTATTAAAATTCTTGTACTTGTTTCTCTTTCCCTGGAAATGCAAATGCAATATGCATGAATGAAGATCTGTAAGCTGTCCTAAAGAAAATAGGCATAGCTAATTTCGGCAATTTTTCGTCAGGGATTTTACTGGTACTCGTATCAATAATGTCTTATATCCCGTTCGGGAGGTAACATTTATAATCATGCGGTTTTCAAAAAGAAGCTTGAGTGCCAATTTATAGAAAGTAATAAATATAAATATTACACAGGTTGATGGGATTGGGTTGTGTTCGGTCCTCGGAGGATAAGTGACTTTGTGATAAATATAGACACTATCCTTCAAAACTGGAATACTATCAATTATCATGATACTGTTCCATCGTTTATTTTCCACAAAATACCAATCCCTGGAGTATAGGAAAATAACGACAGAATCCTTTTAATTTTCTACTGTGTCAAGTTTGAACAATATCAATTATTGTGTTCAGCAGAACTTGGCATACCATCAATCAGCTACACTCGAACGACACGGTTGAATTGGAATAGACCCTTTTCTTAATCAGAGGGAAGAATCCAGGTGCTTTTCTGTACGTTAATTAAGACGAGCGTCTTATTTCACAAATTTGAAATGTAAAATAGGAACTTCATAAAAGAATTGCAAATTCTAGAATGAGTTATTACCTGATGAATTTTTAGAATGTATATATAAAATTCTACTTAAACAAGGTATATATTAACATTTCTCAGAAATATTTCTGATTTATGTGACTTATTCGCTATTAACTTTCCTCAGTGCCAGTCTGGGTTTTCCTAGAATGATATTCCTGTTGAAATTTATTGTCTGCACTTTTCTGTTGGAATTGTATGAATAATTCAGAATTAATTGTTCCCCCTATCTTTCTTTTATCGTTAAATGTTCAATGCATTCCGCCCCATATCGTCGGTTTCTGGGTGAGTAAAAATATAAGATAAGTACCTAAATCTAAGTCTAAGCTATGATTTATTCTAATTTAAATTTTCGTATTTCTAAACTGCCAAGACAAGTGTAGTGGCATTTATCTTATTTGGTCAACTTAGTTTTCATAGTATCTGCTCTCCCAACATTCCACTGGTGGCTTCCACAATACCTATTCCAACAAAATTGCAGGTTTTTCTCTCGTATTTTCAAATTACGAGGACATTGTGAAAAGTCCCTGAAAAATAAAACAGATGGTGCCACAATCGGAAATCCCATGTGACATTTGTGATGTACCATCTTTAACTAGAACGCATTGAAATTGTGATATGTCATTCAGTTCTGTTTTGGAACCCATCGAAAGCAAGCAACCTTGAAGGTTTTTTGTAAACATGGGGAAAAACTAATTTCACGTCTTGATTAAACATTATTTCTTGCATGGAAAAAACCTTACGCAAACCAGAGAATCGCTTGTTGAACATTATGGGGACTCCTCACCATCGATTGAAACGATTCACAAGTTAGGTTTACTGATTTTCGTTGTGGTAGTATGACCACAGAAGACGACGAACGTTCTGGTCGCCAATTGAACCTACAACGCCAGAAATCGTCAATAAAATCCATGGTATGATATTGGAAGATCGGCGGTCAAAGTGCACGATATTGCTGAGGCTGTAGGCATCTCAACCGAATGGGTACGTAATAAGTTGCATACACTTTTGAATATGAGGAAGCTGTCTGCTAGATGGGTGCCACACTCGCTCTCTATTGACAACAAACGCGATCGTGTGGCCACTTTAAAGGAGCGTTTGGCGAAGCTCAAGCGCGAAAGAATAACTTTTTGCGGCGTTTCGTAACCGTGGACGAAACATGGATCCATCACAAAATACCAGAGGCCGAAAAACAGTCGAAACAGTGAACTTGTCCTGGCGAATCGAAACCGATGAAGGCCAAAGTGAGTTTATCGGCCAACAAAGTCATGACGGCAGTTTTTTGAGATGCACATGGTATCTTCCATATCGATTACACAGAAAATGGCAAAACGATCACCGGCTTATATTATGCAGAGCTGTTGAATCGATTCGACGCCGATTTAAAGTGGAAGCGGCCGTATTTGACAATGAAAACAGGGCTCTTCCACGAGGATAACGCACCGGCGCATAGGTTCACAGTAGCAATGGCAAAATTGCATGAATTGCGCTACGAATTGGTTTGTCATCCACCATGTTCTCCAAACTTTTCCACCCTGCGATCTTTATCTATTCCCGGTCTTGGAAAAATGACTCGGCAGAAAGAGATTTGGCTCCAACGATGAGGTCATCGCTGAAACAAACTTCTATTTTGAAGGATTACCGAACTCGTATCATTTGGAATAGATCGAAAAATGAGGAAAATGTGGCGACAAGGAGATTATGTTGAGAAATAGTTTTGACCAAATAAGTCATTTCTTGTTTAATTTTTCAGGGACGTTTCACCTTGCCCTCGAATGAAAAATGTTTGTCATCAAATGATCATGCGAATTGTTTCACTATTTAATGTTGGTTATGTTGGACCCTTCCAAATACTTTTGATAACTAAACTATATTTCTAATGAACTTGACGTAGTTTCAACTTTTAAAGCACTCTACACTTCTAATTTATTATTTTATATGAAGAAGAACATGAAACGTATGTCGTTGTATGTTTTGGAAATAGCTTCCAAGTCAAATCACTAACAAACAGGTATGGTATAATCACTTATTTGACTACATGAGAATATATCAAATATCTGATTGATTTCAGATAAAGTTGCATTCCACCTTCACTACAACTGCTTTCAACCCTCACATTTCATGATAGGCTGTGCAAATATGCAAATAGTTGTTGCTGATTTCATGATCCTCTACTTGAAGAATAATCAACAGGGTATCAAATGTTATTGCAGCTTTGAAGCATGGTTATATAATAAACTCTTTCAAACAAGATTAGATTCTTTTTTTTTCCCTCTATTTTATTGGCCTTAATAGAAGTAGCCATTCAACGAGATTTTAACTCCATATTAGTTATAATTAAGGGGCGGAATATATGCAAAGTGCATATATTTGCATATTTTGCATATTTTTACAAATTTCATAAAAAATCGCATATTTCGGCAAAAATAAAATTTGTGTGCATATTTTTATGTTTTTCGTTTTATCAAAAGATTAAGTGCGACCCTTGCAGATAATTGAAATAATTCAAAAGGTGGGTAGGTTTTATTATTATATGGTTTATGGAGCCATTTTATTATTATATGGTTTATTGCCGGCATTTATTGGATGTTTAGGAATTTCCAAGTAATCAGCTTGCCTAATTCACCGAACAGAAACAAGACAAGAAGGTTCACTTGAAGCTCCACCCCTAATGTTGTCTATTTCGCTGGCAGACTTAAATAATCCCTGGTGGTGCCAAGTCGTGTTCGGTGGTAGTAAGTATTGTCACCGAACAGAAACTTCTGTTCGGCGCCCGGGGGTCTAGTTGGAATGCGGCGGCTTGCTTTTATAGTTCCGACTTCATAGATTCCAGTGTGAAAAAAGTGATTTCGAAAATATTCATTCCAAACGCCTAAAATACCGAAAGCCGCTTCGTGGATTAAAAATTTTCCTGAGTTGGAGTTTAGTGGGGATAAAGTGTTTTGCAAAGTTTATGCCAAAATCATTGTTTGTGAAAAGAAGTTCCAAATTGATCAACACTTGAAAACAGCTATGCATAAAGCTAAGTTGCAGGAAAATAAATATGTGCCTGTTCAGCAGTGTGTGCAAGACGCATTCCAAAATGTCAAACCAAAGAGTGAAAAGGAGGTGTTTCATCAAGACTTATGCAAAGCTTTAGTCGCAGCAAATATACCTTTGAAGAAACTGCAAAATACACAATTCAGAGATTTTTTGCAAAAATATTATAATCAAAACAGGGATGACGAATCCAAACTTAGAAAGAAGTATGTGCAAACAGTATACGAAACCGTAATGGAAGAAATTAAACATTTTTATATTATTGTTGATGAAAGCACAGACTCATGTGGTTGATATATCGCACATCTTATTATTGGAGGGCTTCAAGAAAATGAGCCAGGGAAGCCATATTTAATATCTTCTAAACAGTTAGACAAAACAAATAATGTGACCGTAACCCGATTTATTCAGCAGTCTCTATCAAATTTTTTTTTACCAAATCCAGTTCCAGTAGAGAAGTTTTTAGTGTTTTTGTCTGACGCAGCGCCGTATATGGTTAAAGTAGGCCAAAACTTAAAAATAATTTACCCCAATATGGTACATGTCACTTGCCTTTTACACGGGATGAACAGAGTTGCAGAAACTATTAGAACAGCATATCCCTTGGTGAACAAATTAATTTCAAATGTAAAGAAAGTGTTTTTGAGAGCACCTCTAAGAGTGCAGATCTATAGAGAGAAATTGCCAGGAGTTAGTTTACCTCCAGAGCCCGTAATTACTCGATGAAGAACATGGATTGAGGCCGCGATATTCTACGCAGACCATTTTGAAGCCATTAAAGAAATAGTTTTCGATTTAGAAGACAATTCACAGTGTGTAGTGCAAAGTCAAGGAGTATTCAAAAATGTAAATTTAGCTAAGGAACTTGTTTTTATTAAGGTAAATTTTAGTTTTATACCAGATATAATAACTTCGTTAGAAAGTAGGAATATGAGTTTAAGAGAATCAATTAATATTGTTGAAACTTTTTCCGACAAATGCAAAAAAGTTCCCGGTGATGTAGGAAATCAAGTAAGAAGTAAACTCGAAGTTATTGTGGGAAAGAATGAAGGCTTTAAGTATTTAATGGAAGTCAAAAATATTTTTGATACTAAACCATCCAACGAACTAATACCTCGGCCTTATAACTTACTACCCAAATTAAAATATTGCCAGATCACATCGGTAGATGTTGAAAGATCTTTTTCTTTGTACAAACATATTTTTACAGCCAGAAGGCAAACACTTTTATTGGAAAATTTTGAAAAATATATCGTTATAAATGCATTTTATACGATTTCAGGTTAAAAATTTTACCTATTATATTTTTCTTTTAATTTTACTTAAAATAAATAGTTTTTGTAAGAGTCGGCGTTTCTTTATTTCCATTTTTCCATGATATATTCAAGGCATATAATTGCATCTTTTGACAAATAAATGCATATTGTTGCATATTTCGAAGAAAAACTATGCATATATATGCGCATATTTTAACTGAATTGACGTGCATATATTCCGCCCTTAAGTTATAATATACCTACTGTAGCTAGCCTAGAACGAGTGCTTCTTGATAAGCGTGTTACCCCCAGATAAACAAAAAGGGAAAAACAGGGACACATTGCACCAAGCGACATATCATGGTGACTACATATAACAAACATAGGAGTACTACTGTCTTGGATAATATAAGGAAACATATATTAAGGATTTACTACGGGATAGTCTATTACAACGATAATATCCTATATAAGCTGCTACAAATTTAAATTAGCGTATTTATATGGTTTTATAGACACAAAAGCGTTGAGAGCTTATCACAAAATAAAATGGAATTAATATCAAGAGGATGTGGTAGATTCGTTTTGTGCACTTGATTTGAAAATACATTATTCAGGTCCTTATTGAGGTCGCAGTCCAGAATAACATGGTTCAGAGTATCTTCTTCATTACAAACGCATAAGTTATTATTATTGATACCAATTTTGTGTAAGTATTTGGGATATAGTGCATGCCCAGAACGCATTCTGCAAATTGTTTTAATGAACGTCTTTGTAATGCATCTATCATTTTGAATGTTGTTAAACCAGGGTTTAGAAGGAATTTTGATGTAAAATTGCTTGTAAGTCGAGCCAGTGCGATTTTAATTGTACTCCATTTTTTGATGTACGAACCTTCGATTATATTACACATATCTTCGATGGGAACCGTGAATGGCTCTATATTTTTAAGATGCCAACCACTTTCAGCCAACCTATCTACAGCTTCGTTATGTTCAATGCCGTAATGTGCTTTCACCCATAGAAAAGAAATATCTAACTTTTTTCAGATAAGGCTTCAGTTATTTCTAGTATTTTGAATACAATATAAGAAGTGTTAGATGACATTCTGAGTGATTTAAGGATATTAAGACTACTTAGGCTATCCGAAATGATGACAATTTTCTTATTTGTTATATTAGCATAATCATTTATATATTTTAAAGCTTCCCAGATAGCAAGCAGTTCGGGATTATAAACTGAAAAATAATGGTTTACCTTTTAACTATGCTATGGTTTAATTGAACGTCTAGCACACCATATCCTGTAGGACCATTTTTTGATTTCGAAGCATCCGTGAATATTTGGTAATGGCCACTAAATTCACTATGAATGAGCTCACGAAGAAGATCTTCTCTGTCTATTTCGTTGAGAGCATTATAATTAGGAATAACTACATTGATAGGTTGAAAGGAAAATAATGGTTGATTGAAAAGTGAAAGTTTGTTATCGTGGAAGGTAGATTTTCGGTATTCCAAAAATTCTTCATAGCTCGAAACCAACAGAGGAACTTTTCTACTCATCCAAAATGAGTGTGTTAAGCTAAGAGTGAACAGCTGATGAATTTTATTAATAACAGATGCAGAGGAGCTATATTTTTTGCCTATAAATTTAAAAGTCAGGAAATTTCTTCTAAAACTGAGAGGGGGCTCCGCTTCTTCCTGTAGCATGACGTCCACAGGTGTGCTTCTAAGGTATCCACAGCATAATCTAATACATTTATATTGTATAGTATCAAGTTTTTTGAGGTGAGTTTTTGCAGCACTGCCATATGAAATTGATCAGTAATCAATGACTGATCTGTTAAAATCCTTATAGAATAATGAGGCTATTCTAGGATCACACAGTTGTTTTACAAAACGTTCGAAGAAAAAAAATAAATGCATGTGATTATTTGAAATACGAAAAAAGTACATTGGATATCTAGCTTCCTTGAGAGATATTCTCATGAGATGGAACTGAAGGGTAGTGTTATGTGAAGTCATTCAAATTGTAACATGTAGAAGATTCATTTAAACTTCCAGTTTGATAAAACAAGTAACTTGTCATCTCGATTTTCGATAAAATTATTTTTTGAAAACGTAATTCTGAAACTGGGTAGGTTTTTCGATTGCATTTTCAGTGGATAAGGGTGATTAATTCATACTTAATAAAGATATAATGCAATGTTCAGTATATGCATTGTTTTAAAAAAGAATTCACAAATTGTGGGTGTCCTGCATTTATTGGAGGAAGATAATTTGAGGACTACACCGGAAGAGTATTGTCTTAACTACACCTCTGTTCGACATGTTATTAGTGATATCTCACGTGGGAGTTGCAAAAACTTGAACCAAAATAGCTGGAAACATTATTTTAACTTGAATCTATAAAATATGCAAAATGTAAAATAACATGTTACCGCTCAAATGAGATTCCATGGAAATATGTTCAACCCAAAAGGGATAGGGCTATATGAGTTTACATTAGATATAGTACGAGTAATGTGTATACAAACATAAATTAAGCAAATGTTTGCAGACCAGTTCATTTTCGTTTATAATTTCATTTATTCGTGCGTTATATCCTCGTCATAATTTCCTGAATGAAAATGCGAATCTCGGGAAACATTTTTGAACGGCCATGTACGTCGCACCCCTACTGTTTATAATACCGATTATTCTTGATCAAACAAACATATTTGGTATAAAAATTAATTGTTACTCTTGATGAAATGAGTTATTTGATCACAATCACTGGATTCATGTTGTTGAATAATTTTATTGGCGACTCATCGATGAATAATATAAATAAATATTGGATATTTCAATATTCTTCATGATACGAGAAGCAAATCTCCAAAGTACATTCATAATGAAATATTTGAACGTGGTACCCCACTGTTACATAATCTAGGCTGTAAGCTGGGGAGAAAGACCGAATAAATAGCTTTTGTTTAGAAGGTGAAGTCTGAAAATTTTTTCTTGCACGATTTTTATGAACTCCAAAGGGTATCCGTGAAACGATAACCCGAGGTCGGTTATCCGGAAAAATGACACCAGAAAATCGGGATAATTTGGCTATTTTCCACTTATTATTCAAAAGTTTTATTTTCGAATTCAAAAATGGTTTCTAGGGTTTCGATAGGTCGCTGATCACAAATCCAGGGTCAGTTATGCTGAAAACTAGACTGGAGACAGGAAATTCGGGAAAATTTGGCTATTTTCCACTTATTTTGCAAACTTCTTATTTCTAATTCAAAAATGCTTTCTGATTTTTTTTTAATATAGAAGTTGTGAACAAAGGATTAACAACTTCAATCATTTGAAAATTTTCGTAGGGTACATAAATAAGTGAATATAATTATTATTATTATTACGATTAAATTTCTATTGAAAAATCAGATATATAGATCTGCACTTTTTGCATGTCCTAATAATAATCTGACTTGCAACATATTTTTATTTCATAAATTAGTTTTCATTAATTTTTTTTTCACTTTTCATTACATTTAGACCGGAATATGATTACATTTCACTGAAAAAATGGTATACCTATTAATGCTATATGTATATAAGAATCTCCAAATGGTTTTTTTCATGTATACAAAAATTTCAAGAACAAAAAAGCCGTAGTTTGCCTTCTCAACATCCAGAGTATGAACTTTTTGAGTGTAATAATCGTGATCAGCGACTCCGGAGACTCACCAGAGCCAGAATTTGTTGCATATCGTGAAAAAAAATTAACGAATTCCCAGAAGATGACGTAGATATTCAGTCTCCGGGTATCCCCAGGTATCGCAGGAAATATTTTGCATGTCGTAATCATCATCATTGACCTTTATATCTTCACTCGAACAGTTGACAAGCATTGATACATAGTTTTCAATAAAATTCATCGATATCCAGGGCGTCCGGACCCCCGTATACCCCGGGGATGGTCCAAGGAGACCTCAAGGAATTTTAAAACCACAAGAAATCAATTCGAGTCGGTTTTTTTCATTCACCTCAAAGTATGCACTCAGGATAATGCATATTTTGGCTGTAGAAATGCAATAAATCTTTCCCGCTAAATATTAGGTGCAGTCAAAATTTTTAAATTACCTTCCGAATCGAATGCAGAAAACCACATCTCAATCCTACCAACTGCGCCAGTGATGGAAGGTGGAATGCTTTATTTAGTCGTCTACTATGTTGTTCAGCAGAAAAATTAAATTCCTTTTCAAAAAATAATAAAACATTCACAAAGAACAGATACTTGTCACTTAATGAACAATGTTGATGATCAATGTTTTACTAGATATCGAGAGATAGATGAAACTGCCTCTTATCTCAGTAGAATGTGCAACATCGGCTTATACTAGGCAACGCTTCGGAAGAGCGTACATGGCGCCTGAACTCATAAGCGACATCAGTCCAAGAAGTATTTGCACTTTGAGCGTTTCCTCTGTCCAATTGAACTTGATCTTGTTCCAATGGACGCCCAATGAACCCAATCGAGCACGTTTCATAGATTATTGCCCGAATCAAGATCCAATCAATTTCCCTTTCGGATATTTTGGGTAGGAATCGAATGATTCCAGTCTAACTGAACAATACGTTCTCCATCTGATGTGATTAGATTCTAACCTATTTTTTTAACATTTCAAACCTATTTAGATTCTATAACCAGAATTTTTTCTTCTTAATTCATCAAAGAGTTCAATAGAAGGATTTCATGATTTCAATCAACGAAAACGCGCTTGATGGACTCAAAGTTTTCCGAAAGCACTGATGGGGTGTCACGATTCTGCTCTTCACCAAAGTTTGAACATAATTCACGTGATTTGATAGTAAAATTGAAAGATAGCAGTTACATAGTACGTGGTTTCGTATCTCTGTGCCTATTATTATTAACGTATAGGGGGAACCGGTGAGGTAGCCTTCTGCCGAAGCCGAGAGCCTTTGCACCCCATATCATCTTATCAAGCGGTTTTCACTAAAGAGTGTTCACCAAGCTTTCAAAGGAGCGGAAGCTGTTGCTACACAAAAGTGTTCAACATTATCCCGATGTGGGTGAAAATACACTTATCAAACACCTAGTTAAGACAGCGACTATATTAAAAGTGATATTAAAAAATGTGGCGACAATAGAGTCCCGTTTTTGGTTGGTTGTTGAGGCAGTCGCCATTAAGCATCAAAGTTTATTTGACAAATATTAGTGACGCTATAGAAATTTGTTTAAAAATGAACATAACTTCATTTTGTGTTGTTCACTTTTTATACATTGTATAATATATATGTTAATTCCTCAAAATAGTGGTCTTGTTATATAGTTTGTGGTATGTTTACTTGAGAGTAGAGTAGGGGACTAGAGCATCGTAATATTTTTTCTCAATCAAAAAGATTTTCCAAATGTGAAGTAATGATAATGCACTTTTGAATATTATGAAGCTTTTACAGTGTGTGTGAAATCACGTATTTTATTAAATGTGAATCACTGATTAATCAAACAACTATAATAAACATAACAATAACATATTGATTCTTCTGTTCAAAGGCTGTTGATTGATCTCTCATTCGCTAATTCATATTCAATGTTCCTAACAAGAAACACCTTGATTTTAATAAAATGCTGTTTATCATTCGTGTAAGTATCTATCTTCTCGTCAAAGTTAAAAGTACATAATGTTTGTATTTCAACTCTAAATTACTGGTTGTTGTACCAATTTCACTGCGAAAGGCTCAATAATATGAACCGTTTTCCAACAAATAAACAAAGATGCAAATGGCATGTAAAAATAAAGCGGTCTAACTGCGAACCTACTGATAACTGAGGAAAACGTTTAGTTAATTCATTTTTACAAACACTTCCCATTTGTAACAATGTTGTTATTTTAAGGAACATTTTGCACTAGACATGCCAGAAAAGAATCGAGTTGATGGAAAAAGAAAACTCAAAGCAAATGCAGTACCTGTAATTTGCAACCTCCAGTACCTAAGCGAATGTCACCCAAGAGAAGAAGCTCACTTAAGATAAGAGATCAACTTGTAAGTTACGATTGTTACATAAATTGAATAAGCTTAGTCATTGATTAATTAATCGATGGCTTAGTGAACCCTGAACAATATTCAACTCTATGATACTTGCATATGAAATAGTATAGATGAATAAAATAGTTGAAAGAATGAATTTAAATTCGAATACTAAGTTTTTGTCTGTGAATTTTACAAATAATTTCTCAACAAATTTATATTTTGATTCCAGCAACAGATATAACCACCAAAGCTATCCCGTCCTCAATAGTGTATACATTACAAACATAAATAGAAATTAAAACGTCAACCGAAGGGCAAAAATTGTCTGCAGTAGGAAGTATGTCTTGAACGTAAACATTGACAATGACAAGCACATCATCTAAGGAGAATGGAAAAGACATACCAAATATTTCATTACTTAAAAAGGTGGGTAGGTATGAGCATACGTATCTGAAGGAAATGAAGAAAGAAGTGAAATATAAGCAATGTTACGGGAATGTGAAAAAGAAGCTCGAATCGTTGATTGTCGATGAATTTAACAGATTACGACATTCAACTCACCTTGTTCAAATTTAATATCTCAACCTTATCTCACAACTACATTACTATGATAATCTTATGAGTTCCAACATTCTGAATAGCTCCTTCAACAGTGTGGAACTTATTATTCAATAACAATAGAGAACTGCCAGAATAGGAAGATCGTTATACGAGGAAAGGTGGAAAGTCCCTGAAAAATAAAACAGATGGCGCCACAATCGAATATACCATGTGACTTCAACTAGATCGCTTTAAAATTTTCAGACTGAAACGTCATTCAGTTCTGCTTTGACACTAATCGAAATCAAGTAACCTTGAAGATTCTTGTAGACATAGAAAAAATTGAATTTCTCGTCTTGCTTGAACATTATTTGTTGGGTGGAAAAAACATTACGCAAATCGAAGGCTCGCTTGTTAAACGTTATGGGGACTCTTCACCATCGATTGAAACGATTCACAAGTGGCTTACTGATTTTGGTTGTGGTGGTATGACCACGAAGGACGACATCCTGGTCTTCCAATTGAGGTTACAATGGCAGAAATCGTCGATAAAACCCACGGTGTGGTATTGGATGATAGGCGAGTTGAAGCGCACGAGATTGCTGAGGCTATGTGCATCTCAACCGAACGGGCACGGAACATTTTGCATGAATTTTAGGATATAAGAAAGCCACCTGCTTGATGGGAGCCGCATTTGCTTTCTGTTGACAACAAGCGCGACCGTGAGACAACTTCAATGTGTTCAGTTCAGTTCAGTATTTGGCGATGTTCAAGCGCGATAAGAAGGACTTTTTGCGCCGTTTCTAAACCGTGGACGGAACATGGATCCATGACACCACACCAGAGATCGAAGAACAGTCGAAACAGTAGCGAATCGAAACCGAAAAAGGCCAAAGTGACAGTTTTTTGAGATGCACACGGTATCGCCCATATCGATTACCTTGAAAAGGGCAAACCGATAACCAGCGTATATTATGCAGAAGTGTTGGATAGACTCGACGCCGATTTGAAGCGGAAGCCGATTTGGACCCTTGCGATTTTCATTCATTTGCAAACTTAAAGAAAAGACTCGGCGGGAAGAGATTTGGCTTCAACGATGAGGTCATCGCTGAAACAAACGAGTATTTTGACGAATTGCCGGAATATTGTTACTTGGAAGGGATCGGAAAATTAGAAAACGTTGGACGAAGTGTAGGTATCGGGCTACAAGGAGATTATGTTGAGGAATAGAACTCTTGACCAACTAAATCATTTATTGTTTGATTTTTCTGGCAATTTTCACCTTGTCCTCGTAATAACATTCTTCATTCGTCAACTCACTGATTATGGAATGCTCCATGAGCAAGCGTTAGAGAAATTCAATCAATTGGTCGCTTCAAAACCAAATTACAGAATAACTTATATAATCATAGTCTTCTTTTTTCATTCCACTTCTTGTTGAAATACTATTTTTCATTCAACCTACTTCTTTGTACAATATCATGTATGAAAACTCTTCTCATGAATAATAATGCTTTTCTACATCTTGTGTCCTATATAACTATAATCTCTAATGTACATGATTGTTATTTTAATTCCACGGTTCATCTTGTTGAAATTTTATTTAGTATCTCATCTCACCTACTTCAGTATATGTCCCAGATTTTAGTAGCAGAATTCGATAGAAAATTTGATTTTGAGGAAGAAAGTTATTATTAACATATATGCACAGACGCTTAGTTTTTGGGATACAGGGTGTTGAAATTGAAAAAAAAATTTCGTTTTTTGCAAATCTCCGGAGCCGCTTACCGTACAGAAAACAGCTATTGCAAGCATTTTTTACTCATACTTCTGTGCGATAAACATTTTTTTTTAGTCGTGATTGGTGAAGATTTTGAAGGATTAGTGGGTGTTTTTCTCCCCAAATTCCACGCCAGTGGAAAAAAGTACCATTTTGAAACAACCATTTGAACCACCAATGTTTTTTACACAAAAAAGGTACTCTGGGTCATAAGCTCTAAAGTTGACCGTTTTCGTGAAAAATCAACTTTTATGTTGAAAAACATGGTCAATTCTTACTAATTAAACAAAATTTATTCAAACGTTAGAACAAGTAACAATACCAAAACATTGACCATGTTTTTCAACATAAAAGTTGATTTTTCTCGGAAACGGTCAACTTCAGAGCTTATAACCAAGAGTACTTTTTTTGTGTAGAAAACATTGGCGGTTCAAATGGTTGTCTTTCCAGTGGCGTAGAAGTTGGGGAGGAAAACACCCACTACCCCTTCAAAATCTTCACCAATTATGACTAAAAAAAATATTTTTATCACAAAGAACATAGCTTACTATGAGTAGAAAATGTTTGCAGCAGATGTTTCCTGTACGATAAACAGTGCCGTAGATATTTGCAAAAAACGGAATTTTTATTTCAATTTCAACACCCTGTATCTCAAAAACTAAGCGTCTGTGCATATATGTTAATGGGAACTTTTTTTCTCAAAATCGAATTTATTATCGACTGTTGAAGTTCCGCTGCTAAAACCTGGGACACCCTGTATATTTATGAAAGGTATCAAGCTAAGTTATAACATACTGAAGTTATTCTGACGTATAGCACTATATGTTATTGAACACTTAGTACTTGAAGAAAAAATTTTCAAAATATTTATGTAATGTTTATCGGACTTTTTCTTGAGAGTTAATACAAATTCGCTGATTTCTAGATATTCAGAAGTTTTAATAGAATTTGCTTGTTACAATATTGATGACATTTGCTACTTTTCCACATTCAAACTATACTATAGGATCAAAACGTTCAAAAGTCTGAAACTCCTCAGTATCGCATAGCTCTGCAAAGGGTGATCTGCGTCTTGAGAGAATCAGTGTTACGCATATACACAGGATGTGCATTGATGTTTCGATTTTTCGTTTGCTCACCTGCACAAAGGTGAATCGCTCAGCTTCATTCTGTGGAGGTGGTAGTCGAACTATCCATGTCTAGTTAGTATCTATGTCTGCAGTTTGGCTTCGGTTTTAACCATCATCCTCACTTACTAAGACCAGTATTTTCTGATGTTCGTTTGTTGCCACTCTTTCGAGTCTTGTGATCTGACTCAGCAGAAGATCGTCTCGTTTATGTTACTCTTCAAGACCCCCACCGCTGGTTCAGGGCCAATTATGACTACTAGTCTTGCGAGCTCATCGGCTATTGCGTTTCCACTCATTCCAGAGTGGCTGGGGACTCAGAGTGGGGTGAGTCTGTTTTCGTCTCCGCTAAGATTGTTTCGTGTGGTAATGCAATCCGACCTGAGCTTCAATGTGTTTTTTATGCTACTTAGCGCAGCAAGAACTGATTTTCTGTCTCTGTGCATATGCTGATGTGGTTTTGTGTTCTTTCTACAAGCGCTGTTCGGGCACAGTGCGTTATAGCTATTATTTCCACTTGGAGGATAGTGGCGTCTATGCCCAGAGGTGTAATAATAACTGGACGTTTGCGGTATATCCCTGGTCCCGGCTGTCCATGGTTTCTGGCTTCAACAGTAGACCAGGTTATTGGTAGGGTTAATTGACTACTGTTGTTAAGCCAATCTTCCTTAGAGGGTGTACTTATTCTACATTTCTTGCCGAAAGTATATCGTGGTGATATCCTATTCATACTCTATGAATAAATGGGATTTTTCCACTTGTTGGCTGTAAGGTGTGGATACCTCTTATCTTCTACAGTCCTATTGTCACAACTCTGTTGGAAGCTCTGATTGTCGCTCCTTGAATAGTCAGGTGGAATGGTTCCACCCCAAATTCTTATACGTACTTCAAGTGCTGCCATATGAGTACTTTTCATAGCACCTCTATGCAATGCGACGTTCACCACCAAAAAAAGTTGAGCTAATATACATTTCTGCAACAACAATTGTCAGAAATGCATTAATATAATTATCATTTAAAAGAATCATAACTTCAAAATTCTCAAATTGCTGTTAAAGAATCGAAGGACGAATTAAGATCAAGACAAATCTGGGACTATGTTTCTTCACTCATCAAGCAGACCGTGCAACTGCCGCTGCAATAATAATTAAGCACCTAGGAGATGAGTAGGAAGAGGCACATTGAGAAAATTTCGGCATTGTCACTTTTGTTTAGTGTGCTCTTTTTCAAATATATATTCATTGAGCTCGGATTCCCTTTTCACTTTATCTGGTAACGTCTTCAAAGAGTAGAATTAAGTTCCAGATAATCGCACCCATTTTGGCGGCAGACGGAAATATTTAAAGTGCGGATAATATTCCCAATTACTCATTACAAGGCGGAAACTCAACCTTGAAATGAATTACTCATGGGAACATGCATTACTAACCATCAATGTATGAAGAAAAAAACAATTGAAATCGGGAAAATATGTCAGGTCCTATGTATCCACTATATTAATATATGACAGTGGGGGCTACGATTATTTTGGAATGTGGAGTTGACTTCTGGTTCTCCACATAGGTCGGTTCATTCTTGAAAGAATCAATCCATCAATCAAAATTCGGGCGGACAAGTACAGTAGACTCAGGTTGATTGGATTCATTGTGCGCTCCTTGGAACAAAACTCAGTCGAGCAAGCCTGAAGCAACACCACAAACGTGAAAGCACTATCCTGTCTGATATCTCTAATGGCATCGGGCAGCATGTATGCACTGCCGAAGTGTTGCAACTTAGAATAAGACAATGCTGTATATTCTAAAAGGATATGTGAGGCAGTTCATTCTCGTTTCTACTAAAACCTAGATAATCAACACTACTCATTAAATGACAAATGTTTGTTCAGGTGACAGTGGCCTGTACACAAGTCGCCAGTATTATGCCTCTTGTGCACATGGAGAGAAGGGTTTTCGAGGGTTCGAGTTTCTGCTTCATACCAGGGGAACCACTCCCCTCCAAGAGCCAACCCAGTAGCTCTCGAGAGGGGAGAACCCGGTGGCCGATGAGATTCCGATAATTGAATGGTTGTTATAAAAAATAATAGTGATTGATAATAATTGTTATAAAAAATTCGATTCTCAAAATAGGTACATTAGCTAGTGATTTGACATAATTATACTTCAATCTTAATTCGGTGCTATTGGTGTTCCCACATTCTAGGCAGGTTTGAATTACATTCAATATTCACTGAAAACAATACAGTCTTCGACGCAGGTTTCAAGCTATTCAACAAATTTAGATACTTGTTAACGCTGGTTATAAAGTTGAAACCAGAAGCAAAACACAAAATGGCAGCCAAGACATGATTCGTTAGACATATTTTGAGCTTTTCCAATGCACGTCCTCTTTGAATGATATGTAAATAGAGAGGAAATTGGTATAATATTGATATTCATTACCAATTTATTTGTAACATGCTATTCTATCCACAGATATAACCTTCCCCATTTAATATACGTTAGAGCAGTACAAGAATTATTTCAATTTGTTGTCCAAACATCCGTAGAATTTAGTTAAAAAAGTGAAATGATTAAGAGACGTTTATTAATATATTTATTTGTTCAGTGAAATTCTCATGCTTCCCTGCCGATTTACACGAGAATATTATACAACTACAAAAACAAACACAGCAATCAGACACTATATTATGTGAGTCACAAAAACTAATTCTAAAACTAGATAACATTACGAGTGGTAAAAACTGAGATAAACACATTCAAAACAATGTTCAAACCTTAACGTGCTTACCATACAGAAGCAGATATGATAGCAGCCCTACAAAGGCAAAACTTCATTATTATAAAGTTACAAATGTTACTGAACAAGGGATTGCTATTATAACTATAAGTATACAATCGTTATTTAAACGGAAAATAGCATCATGTCTTTGAATGGATATACGTTGACGACCAATAAATGACAAATAATCAATTCTTCATATCGAATACGTAACATACACGAAGGCCTCACACCCTAGCTGGATCATAGCTCATCGCAAGGATCTCTAAGGGAACTACGGATAAACTGATTCAAATGTAGAAATTTTTTCAGAACAGTTTTGGCCAATTTTGCTCTTGTACCCTGAAGGAATTAGGCTCCTGAAAATAAATCTTACTCCCTAGAATTTATGCTATGCTCCATTCAATCGGAACCAACGAAAAAATAGTACAATGTGTATCTAGTAGTGAAAGCAATACATGTAAATTGTTGGCCGAGGCGTTGTGTTGAGCTGAGGCCAACAAAATTTGAAGTCTGGTAATGTGCTTCTACTACGATGTGCAAATACTATTCTTTCTGGAACCGCAATGAACATTATCATGAATTAAGAAATTTTCATAAATGCATAACAATTTTTGATCGCCATCTTATTGCCTATGAAATCGTGTCCTTGACAATCACTTTTTGTTTCATATTGTGACAAAAGTCAGAGATTCACTTCTTATTCCGGTTTAATACCTACTTATCGCTAAAAATTATTCAAAAGTATTTAAAATGGACAGTGATCATGATGTCCAGGTGCGCGGGACACCATCAGAGTTAGTGATTGCTGCCGAAAATGTCATCTTAAATTTATTGCCAAATAAATCCAAGGCAAAATTTGAATAGGCTCACAAACGATTTATGGATTATTGCAAAGAAAAAAAGACGACCTCCCGATCTGAAAATATCATACTTTTCCGATTTATCTACGAAGGCATCTACGTTATGGTCAAATTGCTCCATGCTGAGAGCCACGCTTAGTCCTTCGAAATTACGTGCTTTCCTGAAACGTCAAAGTGGCAACTATAAACCAAAGAAGTCAAAAGTCAGATGTACAAATTGAAACATTCATTACTCAAGCACCAGATCATATATTCTTAATGAATAAGGTACGTTTAGAATATAAGAATTTTAAAATTACCTAGATATTTATGTAGTGTTTACTGTTCAGGTTGCCTTGCTATTTGGTGTTGCCGGCGTATGTCGCCGTGATGAACTATATCAATTGAATTTGATTGACATAGAAGATTTTGGATCTAAGCTTTCGATTATAATACCCGATATGAAACGAACAAACCAAGATCATTTGTGATGAACGGCACTTATATGCCATTGTATAGAAAATATGTTGTACGTTGTCCACAAAATTTTGAAAGTTGGTACTTTTTCTTTAGATATTCATATAGGAAAGGCTGCAGGTAAGTAGTGGAAATACATACAGTTGGCAAAATGCCTGGAATTGTCGCAATATTTTCGAATTTGCCATATGCACTTGAATATACAGGACATTGTTTCCGTCGGTTCTCTGCGAGAATTTTGATTAATTCTGGGGCAGATTTAATTGCTATAAAGATGCATGGAGATGGAAATCCTCAACCGATGCCGAAGGATATATAGAGGAATCTTCTACAAATAAAGTAGACATAGCTGATAAAATATTTAGAGGGGGAAGTGACTAAGAGAAATCTTTGATACTATTAGTATTATTGCAGAAGAAGGGAACAGTAATAACGTCGCCGACTATTCAGAACATTACAGATATATTTAGAAGAGGAAGTGACAAAGAGAAAGACTTTTCAGGTCGAGCTCAGCCTGATAATATATTCGATAAATGTTCTACATGTGAGTTGGTTGTTTGCGTGTATTTTTTTACTGTCTAAAATGTATATAAAAACTAGTAGGGACCGATTTTGACGACCTAGTTCGACAAAAACTTTCGGACTAGCAACGGACTAAAATATTAGATAAGTGTATTTTGGGGTCTGAAGTTGCTTTGAGAAAGTAGGCATTCTTGAGCGATTTGAGGAAAAATATGTTTTGAAGCACATCACAACCAGACAAAGTTTTTCCAAACCATTTTCAGAACGAATTCTACATCCTGTGGTTCAGGCACCGCACCAGCCAAGATATCTCATTCAAGAATTTTGTCAAATTATTCTCGTCTGCAGTGCATTCACAATTTTGAACTGAGTATATTTCAAGATTTTGAAAATGTAAGTTTCTTCAGTGAAAATACAAGAACATTTTGATATTGTCAAGTTTACTCGCTTCTCAGATTCTAGTTTAAAATGTTGCACTATGACATCATTTTCCATTATATTTAGGGCATTGAATAATTCAGCTCATTTGAAATAAATGTTCTATTCAGTCCATAACATAATTTTTTGCAATAAAATATGTTTGATAGCATGCACTATTATACTTTCTATTAGAGTATTTATAAAAATACCAGAATTGTTAATGACTTGATCCGAATTTTCAAAAGTGTGCCCTCGAAAATTTTCAATAATGGACTAGCTCTTAATAATGGAATAGTTTGCTATTAAAGCGCCGACTTCTATTAGGAATAGAATTGGAATTAATAATATCAGTGAATCTCGACTATTTCCTGTGCGCTGAATAATGATATAATTCATAATAAATATTCTTATTTTCATAGGTCTTTTGTTTTTCATACACACTTCAGAGAAGTGCGATTGTTATGAACTGAACTGGGGAAATTCATACATTATCATATACGAAGTGAATTCGAAACAGGGCTCGAGTCACTTGTGATCCAAATCCTCTAGGGGGATTTGTTCAGACCCTGGAGCGTTCTATACTTGCCCACAGGATGACTAAACGAATCCCAATAATCTGCTGAGGTTTCCAATCGGATTTAAAGCCCGTCTTATTGCTTCTGAAGTTGCCATTCCCTGGACTTATGCACTCAAATATGTATTTAGGCTATAATTTCAATATACACCAAGTATTATGAAGTTAATCACGTTCATGAATTGCTGTATGTTCCAGTATTTCAATTATCAGTATTAAATGTACAATGATGTTCTAGTCTCCAGGGAGATTAATCTATTTTAAGTTTCGGGTTTCAGTTAATTCTTCCGAGTTCATGAAAACGAATGATTATTCCCGTTCGATCATCATTATAGAGAATGTTCGTTATTCTATACAGGATGGTTCAGTTCATATCATCAGAATATCGCCAGCCAATAGTTTATCGAAAAATAGATGTAGTTTGTATAATAAAATATGGTCGAATTTTGTTTCCTTTTTGATGTACAGGGTGCTAAAGGAAATAAATTATTCTAAATAATTTGTTATAAATTAATAATGAAATAAGGTAGCCTCCTGAAATTTTGCATAGATCTTTTTCCCAGACTATCTGATTTTCTGCATTAGCATACTGTTCGCAGACGACTCTACTGTTTCGGTCGCTTGTGATGATCGGTATAGGATGGATGAGTTGTGTGAGATGGCGAAGTTGGAAGCACTTGAATGGTTTTCCGGAAATGGTCTATGTATGAACGATAAAAAAACTGAAAAAGTTATATTTAGTCTGAGACATGTTGAAAACTCTAGTGTAAAGTTCTTAGGTATATTTTTGGATACAAAACTTACCTGGGATGTGCATGTCAATCATTTGGCATCTAAACTTGCGAAGAATGTCTTTGTTTTAAGAAATTTAAAATCGTCGGTAACACTAAATGTTTTAAAGACAGCCTATTTTGCATTATGCGAATCTCAGCTCAGATATGGCTTGTTAGTCTGGGGAAACTGTGCTTCTTTTGAACGCATTTTTCGTTTACAAAGGCGAGCCATTAGAATTATTCATAATGTAAAATATAGGGATTGTTGCAAAGAGTCATTCAAAAAATTAATGATTTTAACTCTTCCTGGTTTATTTGTTATGGAGTGTTTGCTGTATGCACACAAACATTCCAGTTCTTGGGAGTTAGGCAGCGACATACATACTCACAATACCAGATTTAAAAATAACGTACACGTTCCTTTTGCCAGACTGAGCAAATCACAAAATGGTCCTAACTACCTAGCCTGTAAATTTTGCAATAAATTGCCTTTGGGCTTAAGATCTCTTCCTTCAAATAAATTTAAATTAAAAATAAAACAAATTTTATTAGAAAATATAATTTATTCTAGTCATGATTTTTTAAACTTATCTATTTAATATTTAAACAATACATAATAAAAAAAAATTTATGTCAATCTATATATTTATATAATTTTTAAATTGTGTTGACCTGTGTATATACTTTGTATTTTGCATCAATAAATTACTATTACTATTACTTTGTATTCTTTATTAAATAGTGGTTGTAATCATTTTATTTACAGAGGCGTGCGAACGATTTCCTCTAAAATACATTATCCAATAAAACGTACGCCACTGTTTTTTTTAGAACACCAACTGCCCACACATGTTGATCGTGGAAGTTAACTATTCCTCTTCGAGTGAAACATAACTAGTCTGTTCATAAAACACTGTTAATGAAATTCTCATCATTTTGATCAGCGTCCAAAAGCCATTCACAAAATCTCATTCTGCGATTTTCATCCCCTGTATGCAATCCCTGGACTGGTTTAAGATGAAAAGATCGTCTATGATCTCTTCTTAATACTCGTAAGATAGTGGTTTTCAGGAATTCTAAGAGTTTTCGGAACTCTTCTGTGACTTGTTCTAGGATCTCTGTCAAATTCAAGCGAGATTATTTATTATTTCCTCGTTGGCGATAAGATGATTGGAATTTCTAGGTGTAAATTTCAATCCTAATTACAGCTACCTTGTGATCATTTACAGTGTGGGTTGATTTAGGAGTAAAATTTAGGTTGATGATTGGATTTTTTTATCTACTATGTTTATTTATTATTTATTTTTTTAATAACTGGAATTATTAATAAAAATAAAAAGCCTGGAACATGTGTAAAAAGAAACATTAGCGCCTTTTTAAAGAAAGCAGAATTTTTGTAATACGATAAAACTTTATTAGTGATAGCGCTTTTTGAATTTTCATTTGTTTTGAGTTGAGTTATCAAAAAATTGTGAAAAAAGATTCTAAATTGAACGGCGAATTCTCTCTGCAGTTGATGTGCAGTTGATGTACGTTTAATTGAATAATGTATTTTTGAAGAAACCCGTTCGCACACCTCTGTGTTGTAAATAAAATAATTAAAATCACTATTTTATGAAGAATGCAAAGAGAAAGATCTATGCAAAATTTCAGGAAGCTACCTTTTTTCATTATCAATTTATAACAAATTACTTAAAATAATTTATTCTCTTTAACAGCATGTACATCAAAAAGAAAACAAAATTCGACCATATTTTACTCCACAAAATACCTTTAATTTTCGATAAACTATTGGCTGGTGAAATCCTGATGATTTGGACTGGATCAACCTGTATACTACTAATGCATGTTGATTACTTGCGTCAACCCCTACTCAAATCAATTGAGATTCCATATTTTGATCAGGAATATTTATCAACGCAGTCATTGAAGGTTAAAACTATTTATTACTAATACTTCCAGATTAATTGGTTCAAGTCAATTTATAGATTTTGAATCAAGATGGCATATTAATGTTTCATTATTGTACATGAACGAATTCAATTTCATCTAGAGTTAATTGAATAATAGCATGAGTATTTGATCATTAAGCTTGTTTTACATATTCTCGAAATAAAAGTTGTCACAAGATTGATTGGGGTGACGTAATCTGTTTTGTCATTTTCGTAAGATTATTTTCCTCAATGATTTGAAAAGTTGAGTTCATTTACACAATTAGTGCAGCCGAATGGGTAAAATAGACCGAATCTCGAAATCCTTGGGAAATGAACCGATTTTGATGGGACAGAGTGCATTCTTTCCGGAATTTTGATAGAAACAAAGTCTACCTCGTCTAAATTTTCGCAAAAAGATTTGCATTGCATATAAACAATAAATTAACAATTTAATTAACGTATTTATGAGATTACATAAAAATTCATGAAAAATGATCGGGTAAAGAGTATTTTTGATCAGTGAACATATGAAAATAGTTGAGCAAGTAGAGTTGAATTACCTTTATTTGTTATAAGAATTTATTTATTAACAAATATACGAATTCGACCGAAACCACGAATTTAGAATCGCTTTCGAATAATTTAGGCCTTCTGAGTTCGATTTTGTCATCAATATCGTCGGAAACATATCGGATAATTTGTTATGGTACGAATTGGACCAAAATGTCGAGCTTGTAGTCATTTTCAGCTCATTCTGGCCTCTTGAGTATGATTTTATTGTTATTATAGTCCTTAAATGTATGGATACATTTTTGAATCGAATTGAGCCAAAATTCCAAGTGTGAAGTGTTTTTAAAATTAATGTATTAAAAGTCAAATAGATTATATTAAAAAAAAAGTTTCAAGTCTTAGTAAAATAAAAAATTAATTATTAAGAAAATGCCATGTTCAAGAAAAAAAAAAGTTCAATTCAAATGTATCACAAGCAATTCTTCACAATTCTCGTTATAATGCCAGGAAAAGAATATTTTTTGAAAAATTCTAACATCAGGGAATGAGCACCGTATTATACCCTAAGATGAACGAGAATAAAATAGTTTTCATTTGTTCGTTTCAAAATAGAGATCTATTGTTTTGATTTTTCTGATATAATTAAGTTGACTATTAATACATTAATTTTAAAAACACTTTACACTTGGAATTTTGGCGCAATTCGTATATTTATTATTAAATTTACTTAGTTCAATTCAAAAATTTATCTATGCATTTAACGACTATTATAACAATAAAATCGTACTCAAGAGCCCAAAATTAGCTGATAGCGAATATAAACTCGACATTTTGGTCGAATACGTATAATTGATGTTAAATAATTCATTCATAACAATTCAGAAATGTATCTATGCATCTAAAGACCATAATAACAATAAAATCGTACTCAGAAGGCCAAAATTAGATGAAAACGACTATAAACTCAACATTTTGGTAAAATTCGTATATATATTGATAAATCTAATTTGTTTATAGCAAATTAACAAATTAGCGGGTATACATTCGACGATATTGGAAACAAAATCCAACTTAGAACGCCAAAATCCTAAACTCGTAGTTTTGGTCGAATTCGTCTATTTGTTAATAAATAAATTGTTTATAACAAACGAACGTAATTCAACTAACTTGTTTAACTATTTTCATATCTTCACTGACCGAAAATAGTTTTTACCCGATCAGTTTTTATGAATTTTTATGTAATCTCATGAATACGTTAATTAAATTGTTAATTTATTGTTTATAACAATGCAAATTTTTTGCGCAACTTCAGACGAGGTAGATTTTATTTCTTATAACATACCGAAGAGAATGTTTCTGGTCCCGTCAAAGTCGGTGCATTTCCGAAGGATTTCGACCTCAAATACCAATTTGACTGCACTAAATAGTAGGAAAAATTAATATTATGGAAAGATTAGTCGTATCGCAACTTCTTGGGTTTGTTGAGGGAACATGCAGTTTCTTCAACAAATCTCCAACCACGAATAAGCCAGTGAGGAGGCGAAAAATTTAGCTTCAAGTCTAACATTTGCAAAACTTTTTGGTATGATGAAGCACCATAGAGAATAAAACTATGAAATTTTGCTACTTGATTCAATGTAGGCAACATTACTAAAATTACGGAAGTTTGAATTAGGAAATAATATTTTTAGAGAAAAAAATTCACCATCGCTTCAAATTTACAATATTTGTGAAATGGAGCTAAATTCTCAGTAACTCATGAGTTAGGGCAAATGATTAATTATCACTCACTCAGTCGATTTTGCAAAAATATTACCATATCCTGCGAATTCAGTTGCACCAATCAACTACGAGATAGCTCCATTTAATAGTCTCGTTCATGAATTATGAAACATTACGGTGAGCCAGCAAAATTATGATAACGAAGTTGAGGAACAAATAACATTTACGACAAATCTTCGATCAATAACTGAATTTCTGAACAAAATAAGAAATTAGAAAGCACGAATTAACCAAATTAGAGCCACTACATTCGAATCGTTCAATAAAATTCGAAAGTAATTTGTTTTCTAAACTTGCAATACGTCGTTCGATGAAAGAACAAACTAGAAAAACCGTTCAGGCCGTTTACCGTTGATATAGTTTCCGACAAATTCGTAATTTATCAAATCGATGGTGAGTCGTGTTCAAAATGCTATGTGAGCCAAACTAGAAGGAATTTTCTAATAACACGGTATAATGAACATGTTGACAACATAAAAAATAATAATGGTAAAAAATTGGCTTAACATATTTCAAATACACACCATTCTCAAGAAAGTTTATCACTCTTAAAACATAATAATGATAAATATCTAGGTAATTTAGAAGGGACAAAAAGTTATCTAATGCATTAAAATTTATCTCCAGCTGAGTTTGATCCCTTATATATGCTACTAACTTTGAGTAGTATTTGAACAGACACATTTTGTTTTCTAATTTGTTTTTTTTTGATGAGCTAAAAGATCCTCAAAACTTTAACACTTTTTTTAGTAGATAATGGTGTTTCTTATTTATTTTTCCATATATTATATATAGTAACCCTTCTACCATTAGAAAAATTTACATCATTTCAAATTTTGTTTTGAACTCTGTAGACGCCTTCAAAAATTTTATTCGAATTTGCTCTTCAAAAGAGGGGAATATTGTTGTAAATATTTTTCATAATTATAATGTGACAAAACAGTCTCCAAATTTTTACAACACACCTGCAAACTTGGAATTGATGCGATTATACATTTTTTAATGGGATGTTAGATTTCCAGCCAATGAAAAGTTGAAAAACATGACTCAGAATTGAAAACTTTTTATCGCAGGTCACATTATTTTCACACCTTCGAGCCTCTTCAAATATAAAATGTCTCTCCCTTCATGATCTTAAAATGAAGTTAATCTCTTTCAGGAGCAACCCTTAGCTCATGTCCCAATTTTGATATCTTAAGGTGAGGAACTTTATTCTTGAGAACACCAACTATCCTGTTTTCTCCTAGATATATCACCCCATGCGATGGTTGACGTAGAATCCTCCGATACATTGGCTATCGACGCTTGTTTTCCACAGGGATCTGTCTTGGCATCAACTTTGCTTCAATTCAGTATCAACGATCTGTTGGAAGTGATCACCTGTTCCTTTGCAGATGATGGTACACTTTATACCGCTTTCTCATCCAGATTCCCTATACCATCAAATGGAGCCAGAATAGTGAGACAGCGACAGGTTGACCCAATCAATGAAGATCTGGCAACGATTTTGATATGGGGATCTGATAATCTAGTACAGTTTGAATCCAAGCGTGCATCCTCTCCAGGAAGGAGGATCCGACAATCCATAATATGATGATGTCAGGTACAACTATTCCTATGAAGTATTCCATATCCATGCTCAAGATCACCCACAAGAACTACTTTACATCCCAACAGTTCCCCATAATAGACAAAATACAGATTCGACCTGTCCTGAAATACTGTTCACATCTTTGTAGTTCGGCTCCCAAACATACGCTGACGCTCTTGGTTTCTATCTAGAAGAGGGCTATTCTACTGATTAATGATGTCACACTTACGAATTCATTAACCTCTCTAGAACATCGTTGAAAGGTGAGATATCTCTCATTTATATAGATATTTCCATGGTCAGTGTTCATCAGAAATCTCCTATATTATCCCATCACGAGAGATTCCAGATAGGCGGACTAGACTGGCTCAACCTCTCCATTGACAAGCTCGAAACCTGACCAACTTTTTCTCACCAGACTTCATTTTTCTATCGAACGGTGAAGTTGTGTATATTTTTGCTCATTGAGGTCTTTTCCTATGCCTATAACCTCCAAACCTTGGAAAAAAAATTAGATGCCCATCTTCATTCCCAACATTTCTCCGCTGGTTGACAGGATCTTTAACAAACATTATGTTTCCCTCTCCTGTAGTCAAAGTATAGAAACAAAAAACTGCAGGTACTGGGTACTTCAAAATACATGTCAAACCCATGGAAAACCATTGCATTGTGTGCAATTTCAATGTCCATGTTCAATGGTCCCTATTTTTTTCAAGGAAAATGATTCAACGGTGACAATTACTTCTGCAAGATTTGCAGCCATGTTGAGAGCTTTAACTGTTCAAGCTGTTCCTGTATTGGTTCCAGCAAGATGGTGCGACTAATCATAATAGGAGAACAGAAGAAGCATTTCCACTAAATAACGGACAGTCAGTAAAATATTGTAAAATACCAAGTAAATTTATAAAATTTGTTGTTGAGATTTCGGAGCAGTGAAATAACTATTCGATCAGTATTTCTATTTTCACTATTGTGAGTATACTGCGCAGTAAGAATTTATAATATTTCATCATGGATTAGCTGGTAATAAATCTGAAAATGTACAATAAGAATTAATAAATGGTCAGTATGCAATAGTCGGTTATGAATTCACGAAAAACAATTAACTCTCTAGCCTAGTTTTTCCAAAAAGATTAAAAATTCAACGAACTAATCTGCGATAGCAATGCCGCTTGGAGTTCCCTTCATGTGTACAAGGGCAAGAAAAAGGCAAGCAACTAGAAGAACAAACTCCCAAATAACTTCATAACCAAGCGACAACTTTGCCGGTTTTAGTTTCCTGGATGTGTACAAGGGCAAGGAGAATTTTTCAATTACAAAAACAAACTTACAAATAACTTACTGACCAAGAATTCCCAAAAACATATTAAAATTTAGTAAACTTATCTGCCATAACGTTGCCGCTTAGAGTTTCCTGAATGTGTACAAGGGCAAGGAAAATCAATATATCACAGAAACAAACTTTCGAATGACCTACTAACCTTGTATTCCCAGAAATGTGTAAACATCTAACAAACTATCCTGCAGTGAGTGAATGTTTTCTATCTTACTGACCGTTTATTATTTTCACCGATCATGTATTATACTGGCCATTTGGAATATAATACTGGAGAAGCGTACTGTTCATAAGATTCAAATACTAATCATTTGATTTGAACCGCTTTTCAAAGTACATATACCGGGATATCAAAAATTATCTTAGTCAAGGGTGGTTGTGGAATCTGAAACGTGTGTCTTACTTTACGTTTGAAATAATTATGTCACTGTCACACTGACATCATCAATAACCCACAAATTTCATACCTATTTATTTCAGTTGTAAAACAATAATGAACTACAAATTAAAAATCTTGATCAAGAGTGGTTGTGGAATGTAAAACGTGTGTCTTACTTTAAATTTTTGAATATGTTTTGTTGTTTCAGAATCTGTTAAGTCATTGTGCTGAAATTTTCTAATCCAGTTTTTGAATCATGCCTCATACCGCACAGCACAAAATTTTCATGATTGAAGCCCATTTTCGAATGGGTGCGCTAGTTAATGGAAATTGGCAATACAGTCAACGTTTGTGTTTGGACAATTTTCGAGAGCATTTCCCAAACGTGACAATATTACCGGACAATTTTTATGCGTGCCTTACAAATTGTGTTGGAGTGTTTCGCGAAACTGGTTGTGTGACTCGTAAAAAAGGTGCTGGTACACCAAGAGTTCGTACAGAAGAAGTTGTCAATAACGTTCGTCAACGTATGGAAGAGGAGCCTGCAAAACATTTGAAACGTCTTTCTCAGGAAATTGGACTTTCTTATGGGACATGTCATAAGATTTTGAAGAAAGACTTGAACATGCATCCATATAAGATGCAAGCACATCAAGCTCTTCTGTCCGCAGACCACTCCAGACACCTTGCTTACTGCCATTGGTTTGTCAATAATTCAATGAATGATGATCTTCTGGACTTTATTTTTTTTCTGACGAAGCATGGTTCCACCTTTCGGGATACATCAATTCTCAAAATATGCGAATGTGGAGCAATGATAACCCTCATGTTTTTACTGAATCGCCACTACATGCTCGAAAAATCGGTGTTTGGATGGCAGTTTCTCGCAATTTGGGCAAATTTTTTTCGATTTCACCGTCAACGCAGAAAGGTACTGACACAACTTTTTGGCTGAATTTGTGCAACAGTTAAACGATGATGAACTTCGGTATGGTTACTTTCAGTATGACGGTGCAACAGCACATACTACACGAAAAAATATTGCTTTTCTCCGCAAGTTTTTTGATGGCCGGCTGATAAGTTTGCATACAGAAGTTGAGTTTCCTCCGAGATCACCTTGTTCGACAATTATGAACTATTTTATATTTCCTTAATTGAAAAACAAGATTTTCGCAACTCCGGTAAATAATTTGCAAGAACTTCAACAAAGAATAGTTCAGCAATGTGCAACCATAACGCCAGAAATGTTGCAAAACGGTTTTCACAGCATGAGGATGCGCGTCAACTTGTGCATCGAACAAAACGGGGAACTTTTCCAACAATTACTGTAATTTAGTTTTTCTTGTTACTAAAACCGTTATTTCATGATTTGTAGTTCATTATTGTTTAACAACTGAAATAAATAGGTATGAAATTTGTAGGGTATTGATGATGTCAGTGTGACAGTGACATAATTATTTCAAACGTAAAGTAAGACACACGTTTTAGATTCCACAACCACCCTTGACTAAGATAATTTCCGATATCCCGGTAGAAGAGCCACGAGCCCTAAATGAACTCAAAATGAATATTCGTGATGAAATCGAAGCTATTCCTGTGGCTATGCTTGAATCTGTAATATCTAATTTGTTACACTGCTTGCACGAGTACCTTGACAACAATGTGAGCTATTTATTACATTCAATATTTCACCAAATAATCTTCCATTCTTGCTAAATAATTAAGTCTATTTTATTTTTGATTTACGTTTCCACAATGAAGTATTACCGACGTTCAAAAATAGCCCACCATTTTTGTCGCTCTCATTATAAAAATTCTCCAGTAGTCACGAATAAACAATTATTGTGTAAACATGAACACGAGTCTGTGCTCTCTATAGCGACGAGTGCGTCACCGAACCAGTCGATAGTACGTTGCTTTGCGTTCTCCCACAAGATTTTACTTTGCTTTTGTTGAATATCACAGGCAAAGTCTCATAGAATATCTTCATATTCATTTCTGTAAGATCTCGATTTATGACTTCTAGGAAATTGGTCAATCAGAATTATCTGATATTCAAAGAACAGATATTCAGTTGTCTAGGCACGACCCCGAGCAGAATTCATTGAAAATAATGGCATGTTCTCACTCTATGTATTTCTTGAAAGATCAAGTTTCAAATCAGATTTTACGATGAATATAAAATTTGATTTGAAAATTTTATTCAAAAGACAAAAGAATTGAACATTGAAATGTTTGCTCATTCATACATCCAGACATAATAAGTAAAACGCATTGAAAGATTCTCATGAAAATTTAAGTATTTTCAATCAATGAGACATTTTAAGGGACAAAAGATCGGAAATAAGAATATATTATCCATAAATTGGTTTTTACATGGACAAATATACCGAGATATCAAAAATTATCTTGGTCAAGGGTGGTTGTGGAATCTAAAACGTGTGTCTTACTTTAAGTTTGGAATAATTATGTCATAATCAATTTGAAGTTTCTGAAAGTGCGAAATTTCCCAATTTTATACGAATATTGTAACACTCAGAAGTCTTTAGCGCTTTGGATTCCGGGATTTTCAAGTGGCCTATCGAAATTAGAAGGTTCGAATCATCTAAAAACATAATTGCATGAACGCCAGACGTCCTATGTAATTAGCTACGAACGAAATTATTTTGACATATGCCTCGAGGAGCTCACTGCGCATAAGTTGGAGTTTATACATTTTACCTCGGTCTTGTTAATTTGGGGCCGTTTCTTGCCCCGTGCGACCGGCGCCAGTTGTAATAAAGTGCTCTCAGCTATGGGCCGCTAGCTTTCAGCCGCTTCGTGTATATTTCAGTCGCGAGAAAATTCCCTTCGGTACGTCGCAGGTTAGACGCGCGTAGCTGAGATCTGAGAATAGCTCAAACTGTTTTAATTGAATTTTCCTATTTAATGGACCTTTATCGAAAAAAGAAGGGCCGTCGGGCACGGTTCGATACTAAATCTAACTACATGGATCGAAAACGGCACTCGAAAAGTCGTCGTGAAGCCGTATTAGGTACAACCAGTTTGCACTTTTCTAACTCGCGTGCTACGGGCTTCTCATGTGAACGTCATTCGATTTACGGAAAATTAACTATTTCAAAACAGTTTTTGAACCGGATTGTGGCTATCACGACCTCTGAAAAGGTTCAAAGTTCACAGAATTATTTCATAACTTCTAGTTCATTATTGTTTTACAACTGAAGTAAATAGGTATGAAATTTGTAGATTATTGATGATGGCAGTGTGACAGTGATATAATTATTTCAAACGTAAAATAAGACACACGTTTTAGATTCCACAACCACCCTTGACCAAGATAAATTTTGATATCCCGGTATGAATTGAGAAACTGATCTGGGATCACTAAAATAATATTCACATGAATTAAGAAATTGTTCGATCATACCCACAGTTAACTCTCTATCAATCAACTGCGGTGAAATCCCTCTCATAAATTCCGATCTTATACTTACTCTTCATGGAAATCTACAGAAAACTTCATACTATCTTATCCATACTGATAATTAATACTTATTGATTTTCGTCGTTGGAACCTAGTTTATCAATATAAAACATGAGCGCGCTCTTTGAATATGTTATTACGAGGCAACATAGTATCGAAAAAAGTTTATTTACCAACAAATAATTAAGTTTAAGATGGCTCTATGGAATTTTCATATTTCCATATGTTTACTGAGTAAACATACGGAAGACACAAACCATTCATCTGACTACAACAATACAAAAGTTTTGAATGTTGAAAAAAAAAAAAAATTTTTAATATTAAATATTGAAGTGTCCAAATTAAAGGAAATAATTGTTTCTAATCTTTCAAAACTTTATAATTATCTAATTCAAACTCAACTAAATTCAGACTTTTTAAATTACCACTTCCTGTTGACTATTTAATTCAACCTAAGAAGATAATATATCATCTGACATTTATAACAGTGACAGTTTTGAGATAAAATTCTATAGAGCTATCATCAAATAAGTGATTCATAAAATAAAAACAAAGTTATATTTAGATTTTCAAATCATAGAATAAGTATTCAATCAGCAGATTCAATCTATATCAAGTAAATCAATTCGATAATCAGCAATACATTACTCTTTCACACACAACCTATCCATTGTTTTCTGCAGTTTTAATTGGATTTTGAAAAACATAAATCGGTTGCAGAAGCATTTCATCAATGAAAGTCATCTATTCTTCTCTAAATTACATGGAAACTCTAATTGACATAAGAATTTTTGATAAAGATATAAATAAAATATCGAAACGTCAAAAAGAAAAAAAATTATCAGGTTAAGTTTTATTTTTTGTAGTATTAAGGACAAAATACCAAAAAAAATTAACATACATTCACAAATGGTTCAAGAATACAAATATAAAAGAAATATATAGAAGCAAGTATAATGTTTCTTTGCCTAATTGGCCACAATTTCATGAAAGTGCATTAAGAGATATAGAATTAAATTTCCTGAATTACGAAATTTTGAAGATTTCATCTGAAGTTTAATCGTTTTCTGAATTGAGGATTATAGTGGTTGGTAATTAACCTGAAAGTACTCATTCACGATTCTTATATATTTCAATAGAACTGACTGAGAAATGTTCGGAGGTGACGTTTTGAATTTTTACATGAGGCTCAAAACTGAACACTCGTTCATTTTCGTATCTCGACCTCATCCTCTACCAGATTTACCTCTCTTACCTTCTCTTTGATAAATTTGTTAATTTACTTATCGTTTTGTGTTTATTATGTGAATTTCCTCGTAAACACTTTCAAACTTCATCTGAAGTAGTGTTCCTCATACATTCTCACCAAGAGCACCACATGGCTACCCGAGGTTTCAGTGCATATTCAGGACACACACACAGTGGTAGCGGTGAACACATTCTTCACATATTCTGCTGTATAATAGTGTCCTACATTCGCTCTCGCATACTTGCTTCACATTTACAGTATTAGTTTATGTTAGTTCCATGGAACATAGTTGTTTTATAATGAGGTTTTATTAACTTCTTAAGTACTCTGTGATTTCATGAAAGTAAGGTTCACAAAGTCAATTCAAAGGAACTTTTTATTTCATAACAGATTATGATTTGACGTCTTTCCACGCCTTCGAATGTTTCTAGTCATTTGAAATATAATAGTAAAATGTTACGTTTAATCTGCAGGAATGAGCGAGAGCGAAACATTTTCTAACAAAAGGAGAGTGAGGGCATACAGGGATCTATGAATCAGATAAATTATTAAAGATATTGACTAGACTACATCATTAAGCTATATTTCATAAGAGCAATCCGGTTGAATATTATCCAGTTTATTTTGCTTGTTATCGTGTTTATAACTCCTGTTTTGTATTCCTTCAACAATTGATGCAGTGATTAAATCATAACGAACTTACATAGTAGTAGAATTACTTGAAAGTTATTATGCGTAAAATATTAAAATTTTCATTAATGATTTTGGACGATAACTTTCCGAGAAACACTACTTCTAGAGTGCTCTTTCATTTTATGAAATACTGAAAGTTATTAACATATTGCTTATGAGATACTGAGGCGCTCCTAACTGGAAATTAATGACTTGCAAATACAGTGAACGGTTGGAAAATAAGAAAACAGTAAAGATCAAGAAGATATTGCGTTAATGTGGTACTTGAAGGATGTTTCTCGTTATTGAGGTCGGGTAAGTTTTCTGTCTAGTGCGCTTGCAAATTATGTAATATGATCGAAAGTTGAAAGATACAATGTATTGGGAACTATTAAAATTTATGACGCAATAACATTTTCCTCGTAGCTTATTATTGGAGTAATTCAACAACTTGTATGGATATCGCATATTGAAAATCGCGGTAACAAAAGATTTTAGTACAAATCGAATCGATAAACTTACAACGAACATGGCAAGTATATATTCTTAGGAAATAATGATTAAATATTGCGGGTAATCTTAAGCACCAACAATCTCCAACATAATCCGCATCCAGTACAAGCTATTCAGTAGACATAATCCATATAATCATTTTGATGAATTTATCACTTTTAATGAAATAAACTGGCATTTTTCACCTCAACATGAACCCAACTTCACATATACGCAACTTCGTGTGTCAAATCCAAAAAATTTCATTTGAAAGGGATTGTTGGTAACTCCCATCTGACTTTTGCAGATCTTTACACAGTGATAACTCAAGTTAAGACCTCAATTCCCGACTATTATCCTCTCCAATGCTTTTTCCCCACTAGCAGCTTCACATTTCCTTATCGGCGAGACGTCAGAGATATTGCAACCAGCCGCTTATCACATTTCAACAACATTCAGCAAAAACAGCATTTTTGGTAGCGATGATCTTAGGAATTCATCTGCCACCTTCAACAGAGAGCAGAATGGGAATAACCCCATCCGAACATTGAGATTGGAACGTTGGTTCTTCTCAAGGACGACAATTCAGCGCCGCTATCTTGAAAATGAGGAGAAAAGACAGTTCGGGTAGGCAACGTCAAAACTACAATTGACATTCTTAAAGGGCCATTGTCCAAAATTCATGTTCTTCCAATTAACTCCTGATAACATTTCAGAACTTTATTTATGATGGGCGGCATGAACTGATTCATAATCTATACTACTCATGAAGTAGAATTCAGTTATAAATAGAAGGCGTGTAGCTGTCATTTCGTCAGTAGTATGTAACGCTTTGAATTGGAGCATCTAGCATTATATCATATAAATAATAGTATATTACAATACTAGAGTGGGAAGTGACCCATTTCACACAAGTGTGAAAATGTTGCCTCGGCTAGCGTCTCGTACAACTTGAATTGTCACTTTCCACTCAAGTCATGTACACTATTTTTCCGACCACCACAGATCAATATACAATCTCAGAAGAATACATACGTTTTTCCGACTTTACAAAGAAAACTAATGATTGAATAAGAAAAACAACTACTTAGAATTGTAGAAATTGAAAGTTATATTAATTTCTCTACAATCCGTAAATTTTAATGGAGTTTGCAAATAAATGTGGAAAAAAGATGTCTCTCTGTTATTTGTATATTACGTACAGTAACAAACTCGAAGTCAGTTTTATGGGAGAGGTGGAGTGACGGTTTCCGTTAAGTACTGCTGATGGCACCCATAATTTAATCTATTACTAGCAGAATGATCAATATATTCTCCTGCAACTGTGAACGATTCTTAACACCCATGGTTTTCTAGAGAGGTCAGATCTCTTCCTGCATCAACTTATATCGTAGCAGATGAACGGCGAAATGAGTGCCCAATGTATTTTTCAGTATCCTTTAGATTTAAAAATTTAACCACTATTTCAGGTATATTTCCAATTTTGTTAATGCACAACACTTATTTTTTGCATTTTTGGTCTCTATAATCAAGAAAAAAACATAGTCGGTGGTCCCAGATTGGCATATTTTTCATATATGCTATAAAAAGTGCCAGTAATATTGAACTTGCGATAGCATATATTCATTGTATTATTAATTTCAATGACAGCCGCAGTGCTCAAATCTTCAATGTTACTCATACATAACTGGGTCAGCTCTTGCTTGCGACATGTACCTGATACCCATAACAAACATTACCTTAAAAAAGCTATAATAATAAAAATGATATACTTTGGTTGAATACCGATGATTAACCTTTGTAAGTAAGTGAAACTCATCAGAAGCTTGATTTATAAATTCGTAAAGTTCTTCTTTCCTCGAAACTTTGTCACTTTTGGCTTACATTCGTCACTTTTCCTCTTTAAAAACGCCTTAAGTTTACTATATTTGAAGATATCTACATTATGGGGAATGGATAACGTGGTACGCAACATAGAATATAATATAATGTTGAGCATTGGAATCTATTGGAATTTTCAAACATATATGCAGCCAAAACATTTTTGAAGAAGGAGCTTTCTTACTTCCTTATTGTTTCGCCATAAAAGAAATTGTTCTTAAGCATATTCGGACCACCTTTTCACGTGACGTAGATTTTGCAGCCTCTTCAATTCCAGGTGAAGTGAATTGATCATCACTGTCAATCTCTATATCCATATCTTATGTAATTTCAGATACTATGATTACGGTTTTTCATATAATATGTATGTTGATACATATGCAAAGCAGACAATTCAAAAGTTTATCTGACGTGGTAGTGTGCTTCAACTAATGGAAAATTACTTAACTGAAAGACTTCAACATGTCCAAATAGGTAGCACCCTATGGTCTACACAAATAATTAAAACCGGCACACCTCAATGGACGATAATAAGGCAAACTTTCTCCAATTTATCAATATTTTTCTTTTACTTGGAAGTTACACAATCTTGTTTAATGCAGACGACACAGTTTTGATATGTGAGAGTGCAACCTGGAATGAGGCTTGGGATAGAGCACAATCAGGTATAACTAATATAAAGAATAGGTTGGATGCAAACAGTTCGAAATTGATCAATTCCAAAACTAAATGTACAGCTTTCTCGCCAACGAAATCAGGGCAGGCACCCATCTTGGAATCCTCAAACATTGAAAACTACTCAAATGTAATTGGGGATATTTCTTAACAAATATCTCAAATTGAGAAACCGTATCGATTTTGTATCAAAAAGAGCAAAAAACTCATTAATTGATTCTATCCCCTCAGGAGCATACTAAATAAGAAAAATCTATTGACTATTTATTTATAACAGTCATATTGTATCAATATTATCTTACGGTGAGAACGTTTGGCTCTGCATATGATTACTCCTTGAAACCATTACAAATAATACAAAATTATGTCATTAGAATCCTGCAAGAACAAGCATTGAACCTATATTTATGCAAAAATCGTTATCAAATATTAAAAGTCCATATATATTCCCAGTAAGCCAGTCAATACATGAACAAAATAATACTGCAACAGTAAATCATTCTTACACAAATAGAGCCATACAGAATGAGGAATATAAATGCCAAACACTTATAAAACTGTTTGTCAGAAAAGAAAATACTTTATTGGCATGTACATTTCACTACCTGTCGAATTGAAGAGCACTACTGAAACACAATTAAAATTTTGACTAAATTACACATTTTATAAAATTAGAATATATCACGTGCATTACTCAAATAAAACCCGTCACCATTCCGTATTTTTGCATTTTTATATTTTGTATTCTATATTTTATCTTCAAACCTAATTTTGTTCACATAATATGTACACCTACTACGATTGGAAACAAGACATATCTAAAAGGCTTTAGTATAGAATCAAATGCTGGCACAGCACGAGATTCTCTCAAGTACCACAGAAATATGTGAAAATTGTAAATGTGATTTTGAAATAATTTGAAATAAGCTTTGAAACGATGAAACATTCCTGCTATATTAATTTCAAAGCACAGTTGAAAAATTCCAAATAGAATACATATAGTTGTATTGTGGACTGCCTAACGAGTAGTAACTAACCGATCGACGCCTAGAATGTGCTATTATAGGTACTTACATCTTGATACAGATATGTGATATTTTACTTTTCAACTCTAGGGTGATATTTGTCATTTTCGAAGTAACTATTTGTCATTTTCGCATGTGGTCGTCGGAAAACGTATTTGCAAGCGTAGCTTACATCCATCATTCATAAATCGTATAACAAATCATTATGAAATAAGCAACAAGTAAGTCGATTCAACAAGATTCATCAAATTAATGAGAGCAGGAAAACTAACAAATACAATACTTTCAAGTGCCTAAAAATCTAATCTTATCTCTCCTTTACAGTCGAGGATTTCCAAACATCTCCAGTGCCACGCAAGATCCTGAAAGAAACACCTAAAGTTCAATTTACACTTAAAAAGGGATCTGATAAAAGCACTCTGCCTTTTATCCAAACGAAGACGAGTCTGTGTTTGGTATCAATCAAAGCGGCGCGAACGTGGAGTAGTAGAACTTTAAACGGTAAAAGTATAAAAATCGTTGCGTATGTTTCATTTCGAATGTTTGCATAGACACCTCCGTGTCCTCATTTCATTCACCACTTGACGTGAAATTGAGTATGGCTTAATAATATGGAGAAATAGTGTACATGCAAATAGAATTTTCGTTACAAAAAATATTAAAATAAACTATTTTTGTAACGATGCATTTAAGGATGATGAACTTCTTGCCATTGAACATATTAGGAACGTCGTGTTTTTAAATGAATTGAAAAATTAAAAAAAACTGTAACTATGACGTTCGATAAAGAGATAATTATGTACCAATAAAACCTCATCTTACGTTGGTATAAGAGAATGTAATATGATCATTAATTGAGATTCGCAATCATCTCCCTGATGAATTCAACCTTATATGATCAAAACATGCATTTGGGGATAAATTGACTCTTAAATACCTACTAAAGTTATCATTGTATAATTTGATTGAATATTTTGAATTTAGATTGAACTATTAATCTCAACTTAACACTATCTGTCCTTACCTTCTGATTTATTCATTGTATAATAATATTTATATCAAATCAAGTATTGATATACAAAGACAAACAACTTATCTGTACTTCATAATTCGTTTCCTCTTTTCATTCTGTAATTTTCTGGAATTAAATGATTTTACTAATATAATTATGTAATTTTCAAACTATTTCTGCAATTAGTGAATAAAACTGACGAATTATACCCTGTAATGGCTACTACACACTGGCTACTACCTCACAAGGGAATGCCAACCTTTTTGCTGGAATGTTCGCAGCAAATTCCACTTTCGATCCACGAGGTGAGGACTCTCCTAATATTGGCGCATTCTGCTCGATCTCAATAGCAAAAAGTCTATAGGGCCAAACGGAATTCCTTGTGTCGTTCTCAAGGAATCTACACCTGAATTACCACCAGTTTTCTGCAGTTTGCTCACCCTTTCATACAAACTTGGTGTGTTTCCTCCCACCTGAAAGATAGCTACAGTTCAACCAATTCCGAAAAAAAGGAAGAAGATCCTTCCAAATAATTATAGACCTATTGTACTGTTATCTGTGATCTTATCCAACACCTAGAGAGCGTAAATGACCGGCAATACGACTTTCGTCAGCGGAGATCAACAGGAAACCTGCTTGCCTACGTAACACATTTATGGCATTGAATATCTCGAAACCATTTGACCTAATCTGGCAGCAAAGCTTTCCTGAGATACTTCCATCTTATGGTTTACCGCCTGAAATTTGTCACTCACTATCGTGTTTTCTCTCAGATAGATCACTCCATGTGGTGGTTGACGGAGTATTCTCCGATACAACGGTTATGAACACTCGCTGGTATCCCACGGTGAAACTTTTCCATATAAACGATTGATCTGCTGGAAGTGACCGTTCACAGCTTTGCAGGTGATATGGCTCTCTCATATAGAGTCCCTATATCATCCAACGAAGCCAAAGGAGCTAGACAGAGACAAGTTGACGCAATTGATGAGGATCTGATAATCTAGTAGAGTTTAATGCAACCAAAACTCGAGCTTACATCTTCTCCAGGGAGGCGGACCTCAGAATCCCTAATATGATGATGTCAGGTACAGCTATCCCTATGGAGTTCTCCTTATCAATGCTCGAGATCACCAACAACAGCTGCCTTTTATGAGATCTATTGTGAAAACCACTTCACAAAAACTTGGTTTCTATTTCGTGCCAAGGGTTACTTTACATCCCAGCAGCTCCTCATAATCCACAAAGCACAGATTCGTCATGTCCACGTGTTTGCAGCTCGGCAACATGAGCTAAGGCTCTTGGATTCTATCTACGAGATTCGTCTGATGATATCACACTTACGATTTCATTGACCTTGCCAGAGCATAGTAGAAAGGTTGGAGATCTCTCCCTATTCCATAGATATCTGCATGATCGGTGTTCATCAGAAATCTTGTCTGTTATTACATCACGAGAGATTTCAGCGGAATATTTTAAATCGAATGTCGAAGTTGTGGAACTCTTTGCCTAGCGAGATATTCCCCTATGGCTATAACCTCCAAACCTTCACGGGAAATTCGAATGCTCATTTCCTCTTCCACAACATTCCACCGCTGGCTCACACAATCCTCTCCGAACAATATACGTTTCCCGTTTCACATGTAGTTAAAGTATAATACAAAACAGAATAAATACTTATTATATTCTATTCTATTCTAATTATGACACATACTCGCGGTACTCATGTCAACCTCTTTGAATAGAACGATTCTGATCAAATTCAGATCATTGCAAGCTTATTATCGAAAAGATTCTCGTAGAAAACCCTCGTAGAGATGCAGCCTAGAAGAAGTTCATACCTACATGCGATGTGTCATTTTAAATGCTCTCGAAAGCTGTATTCGGAATATGTGATATTTGTGATGGTTAATTTTCGATTATGCCAAAATGGTGTGTAACAATAAAAAACTTTCGATCTGCACTAGGCAGAGTGAAACCTGTTTTAGAGCTACCGTTTTCAAGCTAAAAGGTTTTCGACTTATCTTTTGAAGGAAATCGCCTTCGGCCGAGTGATGCAGAGTTCCACTCTAGTTAGAAATCATGCATAATTTTGAAGGAGAAGATGCTACCTATCAAGGCGTTATTACTCGTATCGTATCTGATAAGGAATTATATTCTCTTTTAGTTGGGAGTTCAATTCATAGATTCAGTTTGGAACTTGTTACCTACCTAATCAGTTAAACTGAGTTCACACATGCCAGTGGAAGTTTTTCCTGTTTTGGTATGGGTCTATTTCAATTGTCCATTCAACGGAGATGAAAGCAATGTATCAGACTATTGCATTTGTCATAAAAAATCAAGTTCAACGAATATCAGTGAACAGCATATGTTGGCCAGTAAGGTCGTTACACGATATAGGTACCCATGTTTCTGGGGTAGCAGAGTTGAAAATTATCATTGAATTAGAAGAGACTGGCCTGTGATATAGAAAATGGCTATTGATGAGAAGAACATCATTCACACGCCTCTCATTTCCCTAGAAAGAATCATTTCGAATACATTAGATTTAAATCAGGGTTGATGAAAAAGCTTGTTAAGGCCCTGTTTTCAATGCATAAGGCGTGTAATTTCTCAACTCAGTGACGAAAAACTGATGACTGGCATTTTTGATCGCCCTCAATTACGGCAGCTCATGAAAGTCCTCAATTTAGTAAACTCCATTATTGAACTTGAGTTCAGTGTATCGAGCTCGTTCGTCTTGGTTGTTAGAAACTTCTTGGGTAACTACAGAGCGGAGCACTATCAAGCGCTTATGAACAGCATGCTTAGCAACTCCAAAAGTTTTAGCTTCACTATGAGTATAAATTTGCATTATTTGCTTAACCACTTGGAACGCTTCCCTCAAAATCTGGGTGATTTGAGTTAGAAACAGGCCGAAAGGTTTTACTATGGGAGATCAATACCAGAGAAGTTGAGATACACTCATGATGGCAGAGAACTGCTGGAAACTGCGAGGTAAAGTTTCACGCCCGGAAATCCCATGAAAGAAGCTTCCAAGGCTCCTGATGTCTCGAATTTATTCAATCTCTCGTATATGAAAATACTCATAAGTTATTCTGATTTTGAAACTAGTTCACTTTTCTGTTCCTGCAATGAAACTTGTCCAAATAACTCGATAATATATAAGCCATAAACCACAAATCAAAATCATGAAGAAACAGACATAAACTACTCGACATCAAAATATGTGTTGGCCTGTGTTATTTTCATGTAAAACGGAGATATTATGCGAAGGCGTCGTTCCAGGATTAATTCAAGAACACTGAAAAGACATTATTTCGGTTGGCCTCAAAAATTTGTCCAGGCTACAAACTTCATCTCTTGATCATAATTGGAATGACGTCCTTCTCAAATTTTCAAACAGGTAATAGTCACTGGGAGTCAGATCTGTACCATACGAAGGACGATCGATTTGTTCAAAACCACAATGCCGAATTGCAGCTTACGTGAAAAACGTACTTCTCTGGTTAGTAGTTCATTCCATGAGAACCTGTCCAAAAGTGCTGCATAATATACTTCAATAATTGTGGTAAAGCGTTCTTTGAAGTCTATGAGAAGAATGCCCTCCCAAACCCAAGAGATCGCAGCCATCTCTTTTCTTTCAAATTCCATCCATTTTTTTTGGACAAAGGATAATAGTAGATAACCATGGTTTCATGTCCTTAAGTTTTTCTTCACAGAAGTCGTGAGGACCGAGCACATTCAACACGACACAGGCTGAACTGATGAGATTTGTTTGGGAACCCAACTTGCATCAACCTTATTTATCGAAATTGTAACAAAAATGTCTGATACATGTTCGTATCTTTTAGACATTAATGTGTTATTATTTCGAATATTCCTGTTATTTTCATTTTCAATTGGAATAAATGGGACAAAGACGTTTAATTCCCAGTAAAATTATTTCGAAAAATTCCTCATTTTACTTGAATATGAATTATTATTAAAACTTCTTCCGGTGATAGTCGTGAGACCATGCATAAAGACGGAAAAATGATGAGCTTGAGTGTTAATATGACCTGTTTCTCAAGAACTTACATATAAAAAAATATAAAATAATATTATTTATTCATTTGCAAGGAAGCAAATACTTCCGTATTAATTATAATTGACAAGTTATGAATACTGATTCACTAATTCCTTGTATTGGTGATTTCGTATTATGCAAGAATAAAGGAATATTCCGAAAAAAATTTCTACATTTCTTTATGAACGCCCGTTGAGCTGGATGTATTTAAGCCCCGGAATTAGCATAAAAATTTAATAAGATGTTCAATATTGTTTTATTCATTTAATCATAATAGCATGAGGGTAAGTTATAGGAGTGATAAATGATAATTTTCTCTGGGGTAAGGAATATTGTCGTTCCTAATTTGATAGTTATGTCATGTTAAAGAAACGGGAACGTCATCAGTGTAATGTAATTTGAACGTCGCGCATTCTACTCAGAGCTTTACAATATTATGAACACGTTTGAGAATTTCATCAGAAGCCAATGTAGTGTACAAATGTCCTGAAACTATAAGCATTCATGCCTTTCATCAATATGAGTCTCACATGGATGACGCTTTCTTAGAGAAACTCATTCCGACTGCTGTAAATTGCAAGATATTCTACATACGACTCGGATGTTCAGAACGGATAAAACTTTATATTCAGAAATACACGATAGAATTGATCATAATATACCTGCGAATTCCGGAAAGTTAATAATGCAGTAGACTGCTAGCGGATTCCGAATAAATATGAGCTTCTCAATAAGTACCAATTCAAGAGAATACGGATGTTACTTAGAAGATGGTTATAATTTATATCATGGAAGCTTCCTAGTATCGTGAAATTTTGATTCCAATTCGACTACAATTTATTTAATATGATTACTGTCAGATTGTATAAGAATAGAGATGTTAGTGGACAATTCAGAATTATTGTGGTGAAGTTCACTTAGTATAGCAATTATAAAAATTCTCAAATACCAGTTTTCAGGAAGGTTTTTTACAGGTTATTGAAATAAAGTGAACTCCTTGATCAATTTAATCCTGAACGAATTGCAAATTTACCACTTTAGATTGTGTTCTGACATTAAACAAGTACATCCTTCCTACCATTGAGAGTGTAGGGGCTGGTTCGGTCTTTCATATCTTTTTCCATTCCATTTATTCTGTATATGTTGAAATCGAAGTGATAGCCACCTTTGTTAGTGGTGATATCAAGGAAAGGATGCTGATTATATATCTATATATCTACAATGACGTTGATTAAGCCAAGTATGTTGGAAGAGCCATGTCAATCATACGTATAATGGCGAAATTATCATCGACATATAAATGTCAAACTTTTGGAAACTGAATATATTTTGATTTTAAGAAGGTTTCAAATCCATATTGGCCAAAAAGGAAAGAGTAGATTGCTCATCACACATCCGCTTGGTTGTTTATAGTAATTTTTATTAAAAATGAAAATTGTTTGCTACATACATAAAGACGTAAGGATCACATATTCTGTGCAGTTTGTATCGAGGAAAGCCATTTCTTCATAATGCTTATCGACTCAGGGATTGAGGTGTTTGCAAATAGTGGAACAACATGAAATACAACGATATTATTATCGAGGTTCAAGTTTGAAATCTTTCAATTTTACAACTTGTTTCAAATAATTTCTTACAGACATACTAGATGCGGCTTGGAAGTAGCTAAGTTTCCTAAATAACAATTTTGCTGTGTTATACGTGGGACAATTGATGTTTCTCTTCTAATTCTAAATAGTATTTGAACAGGCACCTTTTGATTCCTAATTTGGTTCAGTCTGATGATTGCTACTTGTGAGCTGAGAGGTCATCAGTACTTTGACAGTAATTCAAGTAGGTATATGATGATTGTTTCTAATTATATTGTTACAGTGCGTGTTTTAATGTATCCACACTGTCAACCTTTTAAAGTTTATTTATGAAATGGATAAACAATATTGGCATCAATACGTACCTTCGAGGAGCTCAAATCGATTCATGATGAGGCTGTGATTTATAACTAGATATCCTACGGATGGAATTCTAGTGATGAGATAAGATTTAAGGAAATCCTGTAAGTGTAATGGATAGCCAAGCCATTATGCCTGAAATTGTCTTTCGTTATTTTGATTGATCTCAATACCAAAAAGTCCATGGGGCCGAATGGAATTCCACTTGTCATTCTCAAGAAATGTTATACCAATTTTCTCCAGGTTGTTTATACCCTTTCATAAATATTTGGTGTGTTTCCTTCCAGCTGGAAGTCAGCTATTTATGATCCAACCAATTCCAGAGGAGAAAAAAGATCTCCTTTCTAATAATTATAGATCCATTACACTATCATCTGTGATATCCAAAGTGATGGAGAAGACAATCAACATCGAGTTCATCCAATACCTAGGGAGCTTGAAACCAATACCTAGGGAGCTCGAAGATCGTGAATGACCGGCAATATAAATCACTCCATTTGGTAGTTGACGAAGTAACCTTCGATACGAAAGCTGGCGTTCCACTTTGTTTCTGCTCCATATAAACGGTCTGCTGAAAGTGATCACCTGTTCAGTTCACAGCTTTGGTAATGGAGTCAAAGGAGTGAGATAGAGAAAGATTGACGCAATTAATGAAGATCTGTCAAAGATTATGAAATTGAGATCTATAATCTAGTGGAGTTTGATGCAACCAGAACTCAAGATTGACTTTTCTCCAGGAAGGCGAATCTCACGATCCCTAACACTATGATGTCAGGTACAACTACGCCTATGAACTCTTTCATATCCATGCTCGAGATCACCACCAACAACATCCTCCCATGGGACGATCATGTGTGTTCCATTGCGGAACCCACTTCACAATAACTTGGTTTTGTATTCCCAGCCAAGATCTTCTTTACATCCAAGCAGCTCCTCATAATTCACAAAGCACAGATTCGACCGGCTTGGAATACTGTTTACATGGAGTTCGGCTCCTAAACATACTGAAACTCTTGGATTCTACCCAGAAGAAAAATTATTCGTCTGATTGAAGATGCTACACTTACGAGTTCATTGACCTCTCTAGAACATGGTAGAAAGATGGGAGATCTCTGCCTTTTCTACAGATATTTCCATGGTCGGTGTTCATCAGAAATCTCGTCTGTTGTTCTACCACGAGAGATAACAGATAGGGCGGTCTAGACAAGCTCAAACTAGTCACCTCTTCCACGTCAAGCTCAAGACCTCTTGAACTTCTTTATATCAGACTTCATTTTTCTATCGAATGGCGAAATTATAGAACTCTTCACCTAATGAGGTATTTCTCCAACCCAATAACCTCCAAACCTTCAAGAAAAATTCGAATGTCCTCCTCCTCTCCAATCATTCCACCTCTGGCTCACATGATGTTCTTCGAACATCTAGGTTTCCCTCTCGTATAGCGAAAGCATAAAAGTGTCAATTCAAAACCCAATACTTAATTTTGAAGAATATTATGGTCAAGTTTATTGAATGCTTTAGAGACTTGATGGCTTACTGCTTAGACTTGTTTTATATTATTCAATACTAATAAATAACGATTCTTGACCCAGTATGAATTATATATAAAAAAAAAATTTATATATAATTATTCAATACACCATCTTTCCCATACTCATCCACTTATTCAGGGCTGGCTTGATTCAATTTGCACCTCATGCTGAATCACTGATTCTTATTCTTTTCATCTTTATCATAATATCAGTTAAAATTTTTAATTTTTCATCCTACCGGAGTCTAAATTATTTTTACTTGAAAATTCTTGGCTTCCAAATGTTAGTGAATTCGTCAGTTCTTCAACTCAATTTGGCGTCTTGCTGTATGTTGGATGTAGTAATAAATGAAAAACTAATCTATTGTAAGGGTCGTGCTGTAATTGATACTATCAATTTTTAAGGGACGTATTTCAATGAATTTCAATGATGTTTTTAGTACGGTGTATTTGGGAAAAACTTAGGAAAAACGTTACGTGGATTGATAGAGCTTAGCGGTTTTTTGCATTCTCTTAAGAAATGTATTTGTAAACTTTGTTACTTATGCTTGACCGGGGGATTTGATGCACAAATTTTTTAAGTGCATTTCAGTGCACTTTTCAATGAACTTCCTGAATATTGCTTGTAAGTGCTTGAAAACTTGTAGTTGGAGGGTTTCAAGGTTCCTGATTGTGAATCTGACATCAAAATGATTCAAAAAAATATCTATCTTGCATTAATATGCATTTGAAAATGCATTTTATTATGCACATTTTTCTTCATTTCTTTAATATAGTCTGAAATCAGTTGAAAATAGCTACTCGGGGGTTTTCGAGGTCACTGATTACGAATCCGATGTCAAAGTTATAAGAAAATTGATAGATTGCATAATTGAATGCAAATTAATCTCGTCGTTATACCGGACCTCGATTTACACCGGGATTCGGATAAGTAAAGATAAAGGATTTCATAAGCAAACATAAAGATTTATATTTTTACAACAATTTGTACATGGTACATGTTACTCGTTTTTATCTGCATTAAAAACATCATTTGAATCTGACAGCTCAGCAATTTTATCATCTAAATCATTATCTTCTTGTCTGGTATCGTGTAATTGGGCAGTTGCTCCCATTGCATTTTTTGCATGCCATTGTTCAGGTAAATCCACTTTTTCCACAACCACATAATTTTCCGCAATTAGTCACGCACCCACAAGATATAATAATTAGTAGTTCTTCTGATGCTGCTGGTTGTATCATCGGAATCGGCTCAAAATATTGATTGACCCATTTACATCCCCACTTGGAGGGTGCTAAGTGATTGATGACATTATCAACATCTACCTCGTCCATACTATCCTCCTCAATTATGTCTGGATTTGTTTGACAATATTTGAAACCATACATCTAATTTTGTACTTGTAGGTAGACACGTTTCAAATCTTGTGTAAAGGCGTCTAATATTGGTACAAGAGTACAGAGACGTACTGCTCTCTTTTTTGAGGTCACACTGGCAAACGACCCACATCTCAAGATGTTTGAGAGCTCTAATATTGGTACCTGGTACCCTGCAGTTATATTGGGCTTGCGGAAGCTTAATGTTGCACCATATCAAATAATTTTATCCAGCTATTGATTCTATGTTTCATGATATTGATCCTACTATTCCGACAAAATTAAGGTATTTCATGGATTTAATAATAGTCAATGGTAGCGACACAAGACCAATAAGTCAAAATATTATCAACGTATCTGTTCGTCAATTTCACACGCTATCATGTCAGCGGCACGTCCAAGATTTTATGTATCACCGCTTCAGTTAGCTTTATCGCTATATCTGCATGGGAACTTTGGTTCGAAAAAACGTAATGAAATTTGCCATGCTTTGGGGTTTTCCGCATCTCACAGTGAAGCTATACGTTTCGAGGAGACCTTTGTTCAATTCGTCCATAACGCTGATTTTAATATCGATACGTTAGATGGTAAGGGAACCTTTCACAGTCTAGGCTCTATCCAAATAATTACGCCTAAGAATGGCGTAGAGGGCAGAAAACCCTTCTTTCGCCAACCGTTAGCTTCCAAATCACAAATTGAAGACCATGGAAAAATACAGATTGAGCGATATCAATAAAAACGTATGTCTGGAATGGAGAAAATTGTTTCCTCTGGTCCGAACTCCAATCTAAATTTGAAACCGTCATTTGCATCTGAAATGAATCATCATTGGATGCTTAAAAAATATGAACAAACAGCGATCACTGCCGGATGGAACGGATTTATCGAATATCTGACCGATGAAGAAACAAATTATGAATCATCATCCATCAACTTTATGCCATTTATGCACGCTATACCGAGCGAATACGATACTTCATTTACTGCAATAAAGTATTCTGTAAATGAAGCTCGCAAAGTTAAGATGAAAACTTGCATAATCACATTCGACCAACCACTATATTTTAAAGCTCGAGACATCGTAGGTGCTGTATCAATTGACGAGAATATCGAAATAATTGTGCAACTTGATGGATTTCATACATTATTATCTTTTTTTGGGAAGAATTGGGTTCATAATGGATGGATCTGGTCTTAAAGAAGTTTTATGTACAGTCTACGGAGAAAGAGCAACTGAACAACACTTGTGCAAGTGGCAATAACCAAAATTCTTTTATCTGCACTCAAAAGTGAGGACGACGATTTTGAGAGATTTGTGAGTTTATTAAAAAGAGATGAATATTTTGAGCCGACTAACATCGACGAATTAAAATCTTCACCTGATATTGATGAAATGCTTAATTTATTTGCAAAGAATGCAATGGGATAAACAGAACAAATGTTGAATTACCCGATACCAGACAAGAAGATGATGAAATTGCTGAGCTGTCAGATTCAAATAATGTTTTTAATCCAGATGAAAATGAGTAACATGTACCATGTACAAATTGTTGTAAAAATATAAAAATCTTCACGTTCGCTTATGAAATGCTTTATCTTTACATATCCGAATCCCGGTGAAACTCGAGGTCCGGTATAACGACGAGGTTAAATTGCATTCAATTAAGCAATCTATCAATTTTCTTATAACTTTGACATGGGATCCGTAATCAGCGACCTCGAAAACCCCCGAGTAGCTATTTTCAACTGATTTCAGACTATATTAAAGAAATGAAGAAAAAAGTGCATAATAAAATGCATTTTCATATGCATATTAATGCAAGATAGATATTTTTTTGAATCATTTTGATGTCAGATTCACAATCAGGAACCTTGAAACCCTCCAACTACAAGTTTTCAAGCACTTACAAGCAATATTCAGGAAATTCATTAAAAAGTGCACTAAAATGCATCAAATCCCCCCGGTCAAGCATAAGTAACAAAGTTTAGAAATACATTCCTTAAGAGAATGTAAAAAACCGCTAAGCTCTATCAATACACGTAACGTTTTTCCTAAGTTTTGTGAAAATCGGCCTAAATACACCGTACTATATAGATTAATAGTGGCCGCGTATGAAAAATTGAGTGTTCATACTAATAAATATGTAAGAATTACAGTATCGGAAAGTATCGGTCAGAGCTTACCGCGGCGTATCTTATTACAGTAACAAAATCTATCTCGCAATGAACCGTATATTCGTGTTATATATGTTTCCTCAGTTGTTGTTGCAGAACACCATTCGAGTTAAATAGATTGAAAAATAAACTGCCGTTGAAGAAGTGAAGTAGTATATTCTATGTCATGAAATATTTTACATAAGGAATGAATTCCGTTCCTAAAACAAACGTAGAGATGGTGTGAAACTTTTACAAATGGCATTTTTTCGGGGTAATTTATAACTGGAACCCTTATCAGCGGCGCAGACAATATAAATTTCTGAATGAGCCAATATTGTATTCAGAAAAGCGCTGCTCGCTAGGATGTTACAATATATCTCATATTTATCGCAGTTGGGCCACTAGGCTCCCATTGTAGCACCGTCGGTAATAACACTTTCCTATGCGCTTTGTACATTTTATTGGGTGGTGGAGGGAGAGCCCGGTTCTCGCTAACCCATACATTGTTACTCGACAATGGAATTACACATTTATAATCTACGGACAGTACGATCCTCCAACGTTTCAAATAGATTTACAAAGTTATGCAGAATGTATATTTCCGCCCGAATTCAATATTATCTATCTCCAAGAATTATCTACAATTTGCTTTCCGGTACCTGAGCGTTCAAAAGAAAAATTTAATCACCTCTGTCATGCATGATAACATTTGCTTTGTTTATGTATCATTGTTACTTGAACTATTGTTATTGTGAAACATTCTTTTTTAATGCAATCGGCGTCCCAACACATTTCGTATTTATATCTGGGATTTCATTCATGGCATCGCTAAATAATGGATGAATCAATTTGAATTGTTGCAGGACTTCCATTCGAATCATAGTTCATTGTTTTCGATGTTACATGTTTCGTAGCTTCTTTCCATTAGCCGGTCTCGAAACTTCATTTGATCAGACATTGTGAACGAGCGTTGAAAGATTTGATGACGTATAATTCAACCATCAGAAATCGTTCTGTTATTTTAGTCCATTCAATAAGCTGGGGAACTTTCTAAAAAAAAGCAGAGCGTCGTATCGAAAAAATTCTTCTTACATCATGTTCTGTGGCTGACGTGTATCATACGTAAGGGTCGAGCTGAGCTGCTGTGACCTCCCAATAACCCCTGAACGCTGAATTAACCCTATTTTCACCCCCTTTTTCAGGATAATTTTTTATGTTATTATAGAAAAATGAAAATTAAGTCTCCAAAATGGGTTTTAGAGAATTTTTCGGGTCGCTCAACACGTATCCGAGGTCATGTTCCCGGAAAACTCATTCAATGGGTAGAAAATCATGGAAATTTCGTCATTTTCATACAAAATTGCTCATTTTTCACGCGATTATCGGTTTATACATAAAAGGTCGCGTATTTCGATGCAAAGTAGAATACAATCAGGAAAATATGCAGAAAACTATGGAAAACCATTGAAATTATCATGTTATAAGTCGCTAAGGAGTTTTTATGGTCGATGATTACGAATTTGATAATTAAAAAGTTGGAAAATATCGTTTTCCAAAAAAAGAAGAAAATTGATTTATGAATTCTTTTTTTTTTATGTAATTTTTTGAGTGTCGTGTTGATTAGCATTTGTGTTTTTGATGTGCACGTTGAATAACAAAAATTAAAAGTAATGTCAAAAAAACTATTGTTCGAAAATTCCGGAAAAATCAAAGTTAATCGTAAGGAAAAACTCTCCAACCTCATTGAAATTATCATGTGATAAGTTGCTTCATTATTTTTTTTTTGAACTATGATTACGAATGCGGCATCAAAAACGTTTGAAAATAACATCAGGATTATGTGAAAAATGAAGGGAAATCAAAAAAATACAACGATCTTTGTTTTAATGTACACAAGTTTGTAACTGTTTATTTAAATCAAAGCTACAATATTTTTGTAAGAGTGAACCCATAAAGATGATTTGATCAGATTATGAATATTATTTAAATTTTATATTATGGATAATCAAATCATAAATATTTAAAATTAAGATTAAAAACATAATTTATTTTGAACAATGCTATAATAAATTGTGAGAATTACATTTTTTTGAAAATGACATATTTCAATATTGTAGCTTGAAATAAACAATTACGAACTTGTATAAATTAAAAGAACTGCTTGTGTTTTTTAAGTATTTCTTCATTTTCCACATAATCCTAATGTTATTTTCATACATTTTTGATGTCAAATTCATAATCATCGAGCAAAAAACCCCTAAAGCTACTTCTCACACGATAATTCCAATGACGTTAGTATTTTTCATTTGTAATTTTCTCAAATTTTTCCGGAATTTTCGTACAATAATTGTTTCTTTTACATTACTTTTAATTTTTGTAATTCATTGTGCACATCGAAAACACAAATGCTTATCAACAAGACATTCAAGAAAAGAAACTTAGAAAAAAGGAGATTTCTTAAAAAAAATTCCTTCGTTTTTCCGGAAAATGATATTTTTCAACTTTTTAATTCGTAATCATCGACTCGTCACACGATAATTTCAAAGACGTTAGTGTTTTTCCTTGTAATTTTCTTTGATTTTCCGTAATTTTCGATCAATTGTCTTTGAACTTCAACATGCATATCGAAAACACAAATACTAATCAGCCCGACACTCAAAAAATAACTTAAAAAAAAAACAGTAATTCCGTTTTTTCGGAAAATGATATTTCTCAACCTTTTAATTATCAAATTCGTAATTATCGACCACAAAAACCCTGTATCGACTTATCACACGATAATTTCAATGACGTGGAAAGAGTTTCTTTTCAGGTTTTCCATAGTTTTCCGCAATTTTCCTGCTTTTGATCTACTTTGCATTGAAATAAGCGACTGTCAACATCTTTTATGTTTAAAACTACAATCGCGTGAAAAATGGGCAATATTGTATGAAAATTACAAAATTTCTCTGATTTTCCGCCCATTGGATGAGTGTTCAGAAAAAATTACCTCGATTCGTCTTCAGCAACCCAAGAAACCTCCAAGAACTCATTTTGAAGGCTTAATTTTAATTTTTTCTATAAATAAAATTTGGTTTTGTATCGTAACTCTCTGACCGCTACAGCGATTTCCACCAAATTTGTTTCTAGCATTCTTCAAATAAATATTTGACCCTAGGAATATTTGACCCAATTGTTCAGTAACTACAGGGTGTATCTTTCAATTAGTTCAATTTGAAAAAAAAGTGATTGCTAAATTTTAATTACAGCATCCGTTTTTGGAATAGATAAAATCTAAAATACTCATCTATAAAAGCAACATGTCTATTATTTTGAACATTTGCAATTTTTATATTTTGTTGTATGTTGACTGAAGAGTTTTCAATAAAGACAAAATTTTTTGTGTTTCATGTTTACTATTCACATTTGAAAGGTATAAAACCCCCTCCAGGATAGCCCTGACGCAAGAATTATGTAGTCCACTTACGGTACCTCTATTCAAAATTTTCCATATTCTTCCCTCCAAAGCGAATTGTAGATCAACATAATGGATAATTTTGGAATTATCAATAAATAATGTTTTGATACAATAAGAAATTGTCTTTTTGAGCATTTTTTCATGTTAAATTTCAAAAGCGTCGTTTTTGAAAAAAAAATTATATTTAAGGAGTTCTTGCATCAAAGCCGCTGTAGTGCTCAGAGGGTTACCATAACAAATTGATTCTTAAATCGAATTTTGAAGGGATGTATCTCCCGTGTGGAGTGTTTTTTATGGAGAAAATTACATCATGCAAACCGATTTATTTTTTGATGTTTCATCAACTCCTGAAGTTTGGCAAATCATATCTTAGACACTCGGTATAATTATACAGTTGCTTATGCAAGAAACAATTTTGCTTTATAATATAGTAGTACAGTCATGTTATGGATTGGTCGTACTTTTTTTTCCGACTCAAGGTTTGAAAATACAGAATTTTCGTAGATTTCGAAAAAAATAGTGGCTGAAAACCTCCAATGAAGGAAAATGTCTTCATTTATATATATATATATATATATATATATATATATATATATATATATATATATATATATATATATATATATATATATATATATATATAACAAGTTTAAAGTTTCTTTGCCTAATTGGCCACTATCGTGTATGTAACTTAAGAGATATAGAATTAAATTTTCTGAATTATGAAGATAACTTAGATAATTTAACATAGGATTATAAAGATGAATAAACGTAAAAGATTGAACCATAGGCGGGATTCGAACCCACATTTCTGGATTTCTAGTCCAGGGTGTTTACCAATTACACCACTTCGGTCCTATTAGATTTTTATATTTTTGTAAATATAAACCTCTGAAAGGATAGTAGATCATTGATGAACACAATGCGATTCGATGCCCTACCATAGATCAACTATTCACGCATATTCATCTAAAGTTCAGTCGTTTTTTGAAGTAAGGATTGTAGGTTAGTACTGCTATTCAATTCAATATTAAAAACGAAGTTGTTAGAATCAAATTGTTTTTCACTTAAACGATTTTTTAATCAAATATATCAATAAAATAATTGTTGCACATGCGGCGTTATTTTGGGCATCATATGAATGAACGCTTGCGCACAAATTCATTGCAGTGGTGCTACATACACTGTTCAGCGCATCGAAAGATTTAACGCAGTAGTGCTCGATCGAGAATTTTAAACGCGCGGGAGATCAAGAATTTTTTTAATTCTTTATATAATTTTATATAATTTGTTTTTTCTCACTGCTCTACATACTAACGAAAACAATTGAATTTCGTGACAAAATTAACTAAAAAAACGTTTTCCGAACCCTAAAAAACATAAGAATTGATCTGTCACACGCCATAATAAAAAAAAAGGAAAAATTTCCCATTTTTCGAATGTACGTTTTCAATGACTTTTCACGACAAAATGAACTGAAAAATCGTTGTCAGAGCTCTATAAAACCTAAAAATCGACATATCATACACTAAGAGTGAAGAAAAAATAAGGGCAAATATTGGAAAATTCTTAATTATAATCATTTACAGTAACGATATATACCCCAATATAAAATTATCATACCATATTTACCAGCCAAATGCAATTTTTCTCATATTCTCATTCGAACATATTTTGTTTTCCCATCCAATGCTTGAAAATTCGATGAAAATTGAATTCAGAATAGTCAATTCCTATGTAAAGTTTGATGCTGAACAACTTTTGTTTGAAACTTTTCCTTCAGAAATGATTATTTTCGGAGATATATGTGTTCTTTCCCGGAAAAACACGGAAAATCGTATATATATAAATTAAGACATTTTCCTTCATTGGAGATTTTCAGCCACTATTTTTTTCCTAATCTACGAAAATTTCCTAACTTTCTGTATTTTCAAACCTTGAGTTGGAAAAAAAGTACCAAATTTCAAAAAAATCCATAATATGACTGTACTATAATAGTGGAAGTTTATAAAACTGTGGTTTCACTTTAAAATTTGACATGAATTTCCATCAATCCAAATGTCTGATGATGTTTTGTTGAGGGAAGAAAATAATACAATTTATCATTCCTCTGTATCATTATTATGCTAAATAAAAAAGATTATGCTAAAAAAGGAGGGTAACGAGAGTAATCTCGCCGTAAGAATAATAAACAAAATCATTAAGCTGTGAGCTCTATTAATAAGTTATCAGTGTTGAAATATCGACGAATAATGCCAATACATGCTGAGAAATATAGAGTGTAAATTTGACGGTGTTTTTATTAAAAATACACAAGAATTGGGTCATAAGAAACTCAGTTTGATGGATTCTTATACATACTATGTAAAATGATCTAACTGAAATATGTGATCGATAGCAGAGCTAAAATTACTATCCTCAGATCTGTAATCAGGGAAGTTGCATGACGTTTGTTCCTGAGAGCGTAAGAGATAATATTTTGTTTCAATGAAATACAGGAACGCTCTTCATAAAAGAGGGTTCTAGAAAATAAAAAAGGGTATTCACTATATTTCAATGGAAGGACTCCGCTTGTGACGCATCGCTACAAAGTGATTAGCATTGAGTTTTTCCTATTTTCTTTGATTCCACTTCTATCTCGATTTTCTTCCACATCACATGTAATATAAATTATCCTACAGTTTATCAACATCTAATTAATTGGCTCACCAATCATAATAACTGAATTCATTATATGTCAATTTGCAATTGAATATCATTTTGCCCTGAAGCTTACAATTAATGTTGGCACATCAATCTCAAACTGTTGACATTTATGATTAACCAGCGACACGGATCAGACTGGCTGAAATGTTTACTTGGTTCTGTTTCAGATTTCAATTGGGCGACACGAAACGAATGGGTCGTGGATGAGGATAAGCTCATTCGAAAATCAAGTTCGGAAAGTATGTTTCTTACCTACTTTAGTAACGTAAATGAGTTGGCTGAGACTGCAGCGAGCGTTTGCGGTAGAAGCTTACTTTTCGAGTGGTCGTCCAATCGTCGCCACGCAGCATGAATGCGCGGAATGTACTTCAATATTCCCGCCCGAGGTCGTGTTCCTGGCCGCCAATCGATAAATGCGTGAGTAGGAGATGTGGAAATGAAGAGAATAGTACTAGGCAGGATCGCGAAATCACCCCAAAATTTCGAAGCATTGGGTTTGTTTTGCGATGCCTGGCGTTCGGAACGCAGGCGTGTACCTGCCCTTGAAATTTTTTATCGTTCTGTGAGGCGAATTCTCCACCATGACCTCCACTTTCATCCCTGCAAGTTGGCTGTGGAGCAAAGACTCGTGTTTCGAGGGAAAACTTTCCCGAGCAATATTCACAAAAAATATTTACAAAAAAGAATGTATGGCCATAAGTATAGCACAAGAAATAAAAACTTAGAAAATTCTACCGCCCTTGCTAAACACTGCTTTGATTATAACCTTCAATTTGATTACAAAAATGTTAATATTTTAACCAAAGGAACCAATTATTATGAAAGATCTATTCTGGAGATGATTCACATAAGACGAGACTCCAAATCTGTGAATCATAGGACTGATATTCAGACATTAAGTCAGATTTATACTAACTTAATTAATTCAAACTCTCCTAAATTTCTACATGCGTCTTTATAATGTTGAAAGTATATTTTAGGAAGAATGCTCAAAAGTAATATTCCAATATAGGTCTGCAAACCTTTTTCAAGTACCTCATAAATCGTAACATCTGGTTCGAGAGTAGATACTTAATAGTAATAGTTTTGATCTCCAGTCGTTGAGACACTATACCAATATGCGCTTGTATATTATAAGAATATTAGTGAATAGTGGATTCTTGTTATATTTTATACTTGAAATATTGATGTGGTACAATTTCGATTATTCGTAGTTCTGTTCGTTCCGGCGACGTGGAAATTCTTGACTGAAATTGGTGCGATACGGATGCTTTGTGCTATAACTAGTCTTGAAAAACTCCCTTTTTGGACATGATAAGTCTTCTGATGACGGTCGTGAGACCGAAACGTACGTAAAGACGAAAATATAAAACAAAGTGTTAATGTGACCGATTCCCCGAGAATTTTCATATATAATTCATACTGGGTCAAGAATCTTTATTATAAATGAAATATAAATCGTAGAATAGCTTATTCAAAAAATTATCATATCTATTCAGTTTGTCGAATCATAGAATAGTATTTAAGTACATCAATTTGATAATTACCCATACATTACTCTTACACACACAACCGTTCGAATGCTTTCTGCACTTTTAGTTGGATTTCAAAACACGAGTCGGCTGCAGACGCATTTCATTGATCAGCGTGATCTATTCTTCTCTTAAGTACATCAAAACACTAATGAATACAACAACTTCTGATAAACATGAAAATATATTATCGAAACGTCAAAAATAAAAGTCTCACTTCATTTTTAGTCATAATAAAGAGCTATAATACCAAGAGGAATCTAAATGTAACAGAGTTTCCGAAAAATTTACTCACATATTTGAGCCAACTAGTCGAGCATCATGTGGCGTCGCTACATCTAGTGAGGTGATTTTCAAATCTTCAGATTTAATATATTATCATAATGATGTTCACCTTAGATGTCAGGATGACTATTCGTTTGATTTTAGATAACGTGGACGCGTGCTCATCAGTCTAGAATCTTTCGTATTTGGGAAGTGCCATGTGAATTCATAATTTTCAGCTGTTTTTTCAAAAAGTCATTAAGTATAGCAATTAGCAAATTTTACTAGTCTAGCAGGAGCATGTTTATCGATCATTTTCACCTTTCGAATTAATTCCATGTATTCGATGGTAACTTTTGTGCCATGGGAACTATTTGTTTCTCTTTATTGGCATTCAGAGTGAATATGCGCGTATCGAGTCTACTGCGCAGTAAAAAATGAAATGTCCTGACTGACATATTCATCATCGCGATGCCGAATACATTTGAGCTATAAACATGAAATTTGTTCAGTAATGTACAAACTCGATGTAATCGATACATTTCCATCATAACTCAGGAACGCTCTTGTTGTGGTTACTTAGTTTAAGTAGCTGAAATATTATTATTCTTCATTTCTCTATTATTTGTTGACTTTAGCAACTTCCAAGCCATATCAAGTAGGTCTGTGAAAAATTTATATTTATAGTAGTCAAAGTCTTCTGCAAAAATGTGGAACTTTTTTCAGGCAGTTACAATAATTTTATTATAGTAAGTATGTATAGTGAGGGAAGTAAAAATGTTATTCATTCGAGAATACAATCAGCGAACTTCGAATCCCGGTTAATGGAAATAGTTTCATACAATTTTCATCGTGAAATCGTTCGAGATATCGAAACCAAATTTTGCAATGAACTCCCTCACTGTACCCTAAGGGGCCGAGAAACGGCCGCTGATGCTAGCTGTTATTAACTAATATACAATAAATTATTATTATGAACCGTTGCTTCTGATAATTAGTATATTTGGATTCAAATTGCAAATTTGCAATAGAGTTTCTAAGCTAGCGAAATTACAATGCTTGGGACTAAATCTTGTTTGCAATTATTGTGTTTCCAAACAATAATACAGCATTATTGGCCGTCGTATATTGTTACTATTGTTAGCGTATCGTCTCTATGTCACATAGATGAGTGAGTTGTGTAACATTAAACATATTGTACTCTCTGACCTATAATACAATCACCACAATAATCATGAACTGTTAATTAACATCGAATTTCGGTTTCGGCGTCTACGTAAATTCGAGTTCGTTAGTCAAGTCTCATATTGTTATGATGCATTCCAAATAAGAGTAGATTAGTTGACTGAGTATGCTTCGGATAGTAAAGATGAATCAATTTCCACTACAGATGTATCCTATATATGGATATTAGAATGATTCTGTTATTTATTCTTTTTTTCAATAAGTCATCAAGATAGTACCAGGAATATTGCACAACCTATTCTTCCTTCGGGTCTAATCTGAAGGAGATCAAGTAAATCCTTCATATCGAAAATAAAAACCAATGGAATTACAATAAATAACACTGGATTCAATAATATTACGAATAAGTGACTTAATTCCCTTGGAGTGGGTGTTCAATTTTATCAATCAGCTCTAAACTGTTTATGATTATTACGTAAAAGGGATTATGACTATTCGTTAAATACCATGTCGACAGATGGTCCCTATAAACAGATTTCCTGAAACTGTTTACCTGAATACATTGAATTAGTGAATCAAACATTAATATCCTGTACCTCTTTATCACCCGATAACGTAATCTTTCGAATCCTCATCTTCCTCAACTGTGTTGCTTACCTGGAATTCAAGAATCTGGCAATTCCATGAGAACAATCATTTCAAACAATAATTGTTACAAGTATAACATGGCAAAATGGTTACTTGAGGCATTTATCAACTTCCAAGCTGCGCCAAGTTTATCTGTAGAAAATACTAACTAATTGCAAAGCTGAAAAATTCCAAACTTGAAGCTGGTGATACTCTCCAGTTTCATTAGATGTTGTTTCTCTCTCTATTTACAAACACTACAATCTCTGAAACAATAAGCATTCTACAAGGGCAAGCTGGAAAGTCCCTGAAAAATGAAATAGGAAATGATTTATCTGATCAAAACCTATTTTATTTCTCAACATAATTACCCTGTAGCCAGATACACTTCGACCAATGTTTTTCAAATTTTTCGATCCTTCCCAAATAATATGAATTCAGTAATCCTTCAAAATAGGCGTTTGCTCCAGCGATGGAGTCATCGCTGGAACCAAATCTCTTTCCGCCGAGCTATTTCTTCAAGTTATGGAATGAACAAAATTCGAAGGGGCCAAATCTGGAGAATATGGTGGATGACGAACCAATTCGTAGCGCAATTGATTTAATTTTGCCGTTGCGCCTGCAAACCTGTGAGCCAGTGCGTTGTCCTGGTGAAAGAGCATTTTTCTTTATCAAATGCGGCCGATTTTGCTCCAAATCGGCGTCGAATCCAACAGCTCCGCATAATACACGCAAGTGATCGTTTCGCCCTGTTCAAGCTAATCGATATGAACGATATCGTGTGCATCCCAAAAACTAACTTCATGACTTTGTTGGCCGATAAGCCCACTTTGGCCTTTGGAGTTGTCACACCGTCGAGCTTGTTGTCACCAGAGAGCAAATGCAGCACTCATCTGGAAGATAGCTCTCTTATATTCAAAAATTCATGCAAAATGTACCGTACCCGTTCGTGCATTTCAAAAAACTCATTACTTCGTTGAATGATAAACCCACTTTGACCCTTTTTCGACTTCGATACGCCAGGAGAAGTCCACTGTTTGAACTGTTCTTTGGTCTCTTGGTGTATTGTGATGGATCAATGTTTCTTCTACGGCTACGAAACGATCCAAAAAGTCTTCCTTATCGCGCTTGAACATCGCCAAACAATTCTTTGAAGTTGTCACACGGTCGCGATTGTTGTCAATAGAGAGCAAATGCAGCACCCATCTGGCAGATAGGTTTCTGATATCCAAAAATGTATGCAAAATATTCCATAACCGCTCGGTTGAGATTCCCATAGCGAACGTGAAACATCCCTTAAATTTAAATTCAATCAGTTTCCAACAGTTTGAATATGTCGATGATATTTTCGCCATTATGAATGATCATACTAATTTACATGACTTCTTTGAGTTGATTCAATCAAATTCAATCTAGAAACAGGAAAAAATATCTAGATTGCGTCCCTTGACATAAACATTATCATAGATGGTCACCATTTGCAATTCAACATATAGTATGATTAATCATAGCTATAACGTATATCGAGTAGTATTTATGAATTATTTCATTTGGAGATTGACGTCTCTTTTTTATAAACGAATAATTTATTGTTGATTATTAATAAGTGAAAAGTAAATTTCACCTTTCCAATCAATATTTTTCACTGCATGTGCTAACTCCTCCTTCGTTTCAGTTTACCTAGTTTTTGCCATAATAATTTTTTAATAATCTACTGTTAGGTAGTGTTGCCCAAAATCGGTCTTGGTCTTGCAGTCTTGTTCTTGTTCTTGCATTTTTGTAAGACCAAGACCAAGACCAAGACCGCGTAATTTTAGCAAGCCCAAGACCGAGACTGACCGTGCTAGATTTGAGCAAGAACAAGACTAACAAGTGTCGTTTCAGGGAGCGGACAGGCTTAATTTATAATACAAGAAATTGACACATAGAAAACAAACGAAACAAAATAGAAGGAAGTACTAGTACATGAAATTTTGAAGAAGAAAATAGGCAGAAAATAGGAAGACGTAAAGTAAAGATATAAATGACTAACAGTACATTTTCGTTGAAAAGGGAATTTACGCAGTCCGAATAAGTAAATAAAAAATAATAAATAAAAATATGAAAATAATGAAAACGAAAAATAAACTATACAGAATAAAGCGTAATAAAATTATATGTGGTATGTTACCGAGAAAATGTCTATTTTCTTAATATTTCAAAAGTTACAGGACGAAAAAGAGATACAAACTAATTTGAAATCTAACTTATATTAATAAGTATAGGTATATAAGGTATAAGAGCGGAAAGCAGGACGCTACAATGTCATGCGTCTGTACGCCGCATGCGGCATCCTTTGATTTGCGACGACATCCCTTAATGAGAGCCGGCACGTGCCAAGGCGGCGCGGTACAAGGCAACACTATCTAAGCGAATGGACTATGAGTAATAGTATTTATCTCAATTCCAGTTATTCTCAATTGAGCTTTGCTTCGAGTCTAATGTAATAATTGATTTTACTCTAATCCTTGTTGTTCTCGGAAAACTTATCACGTTTACAATTTGACGATGAGTGACGAAGATTCAAATAGCTCTAGTCGGAGTAGTGAGAGTTGGAGTTATAGATCTAAAAGACCTAAAAGCAAATTTGTTGAGTTTTTCGAAATAATTCATGCATCCCAAATTGCTTTGCGTAAATTGTGTCAACATAAAAAGGTTGGATAAAAATGAAAAACAGAAACACTAACTGTGAGACTTGCGAGACTCTTGCTGCAAGACCAAGACCAAGACCAAGACTGGGAGAGCAATACCAAGACCAAGACCAGGTGTATTGGCGCAAGACCAGGACCAAGACTGGCTAAGTCTCGTCTTGTTCTTGCATTTGGGCAACGCTACTGTTAGGTAGGTAAGTGAAAATGTTTATATTACTGCTGAACTTTACAAGATACGCGGACAAGTGAGGAAAGGTTTTAGGTTTAGTGTAAAATTTACTGTTGAAAATTGCCGATACGTTTTATCTTGCCCAGGTCCGTACAATCATTTCTACCAATTTAATTTGTCTAGACCACATTTCTCATGCACTGACACGTTTCAAGGATGCTCATGGCAATATGTCGTGTACGAAATTTCGCTTCAATATCTCTTTTACTTTGAGAGATATTTGAAAAATAACATATCCTTAACATATTTCAACGCCCCTATATATCCATCAGGAAGCATTTGCAGACATACGTGTATATGAACTTTTTCAAATATTTTTTGATGTAGAACCCGGAATAATGAGTAGAAAAGTCACTGCAACAAACCGTTTCTATAGTATTGGCAGAACAAGTTACCTTTAATGCTATGAAATTGTAAGGAGAGTATTCAGTTAAAATTATTTTCAATTCAAAATTACATTTAAACAAAAAAATGTTGTTTGTATATCGTTTGTGAAATATGTGTTTCAATGACACTATGAGTGGAACAAATTAACACTCTCATATACCATTAAAAAACAAACATTTCAAACACTTTATACAAAAATAAACAAATAAACAAGCACATTTAGATTTCTTGTGCAGTTCACTCTGATATTGACTACTTGGTAGCTGGAAGATTTCCAGTTTTCAGTTTTTATTGGATTCTTTCACATTATAGAGCTGCATTTATTCATTAGAAAATGATAGCCATATGAAGATGACACATTTTCTATTGAATTCTGAAAAAAGACATCCTGATAAGCAGATATTCCTAGAAAAGCTGGCCATTGTGAATTAGAAACAAGGTACACTATAAAATTCTGTTCGACAATGTTGTTTACGACATGAAATTGCGATGCTCGTGTAGGATAAATCTAGTTTAATAACAGGAGTAGCCATTATCACATAATAACATACTTAACTAGACTGAACAACAAACTTATGAGTTTGACAAGTGTTGCTAACGTTACTCCTAATACAACATATACAGAATAATGCCACAACGTATTACATTACACAGTCACATATCTAGTGACTTTGTTTAATCTCTACATTGAATGAAATTGAAATATTCTATTTCCATAACAGTTTTAAGACTGAATCAAGTATGTATATTGATCATTTTGTATGACAGTGTTTGTCATGGATCACTCTATTATTGATTTAATAATTTCCTATAAGGCCTCCGGAACCTAAATCCTTAATAATTAAACTATCAATGAATATCAATTCAGAACATACACTGAATATTTTGGTAATGGAGCTGTTAACAGAGATGGTGGTGAATGATGGAGAGATGTTTGAACTCTCGAATGAATAAAATGATGACCCAAACGTGGCAGACTTAAGAATTGTGGGTCATCAATTCATATCATCTCATCGGTTGATTGAGACTAGATTGAGAAGGGAGAGGTTTGAAATTATAATATCACTACGTATTGTTGTGAAGCGCGGCGGGTTCAGGCTGAGGACACAATCTTTGACGCGAAAGAGAATCCCCCTAATAGTTCAGGCAAAATAGGAGGTTTTTAATGGAATAACGGAACTCTCTTATTTCTGCAAACAAACTATACCAAAATGTAGGTTCTGTTACCCGAAAACATATGTCACCGGTACGGAAGTCAACTGGTGGTGGGAAAATTGTTAAATAGATATTTATTTATGAATTTTCCGTCTTTCCAACGAAAACTTCAATATAGCTCCGAAACTGTGCATTTTAGCAGAAAAAGTGTTGTTCAAAAGTTGTTCGGCATTCAATTTTACATAAAATGATCATATTAGAGTTCCCAATTTCCCAAAGATTTTTCACGTATAAAGGCAAAACCATATTATACTTTGTAAAAAATCAAAAAGAAATTAAAAATTTCATCTTTTCAATGAAAATATCAGTTCACGATCAAGAATTATGAAGGAAAAAGAATAATATTGAACGGAAAAGTGGAAAATTGGTGAAAAATCTTCTTTTTTCAATATAATAATAGCTTCAAATATATCAAATTATTGATTAATTTGATTAATTAATTTTTGGGGATGCTGAATTTGATTTTTTCACAACTTTTTTCAAATATCTCAACGGAAAAGTGGAAAATTATGAGAGGCAAAATCACACTCTCAATATCATTAACTAAATACTCCGTAGTTGATTCCTTAGAATCGTTTGAAAATTCAAACCTCTATTCAACAAACTCACATACATATTCATGTATGTAATCTTCATGTTTTAATGCCTCAATAATATCGACTGTCTATTGAAACTACTGGAAAGATGATACTATTGATTATGCGGTCCCCTTGCTTCATAAACTGAACTGCAAATTATTGTCAAAGCTACTGGAAAAGTAATGAACTACACTGTTTTAAACAGGAACATAACGGAACAGAATATTTCATAACGTCAGTAAAAATGCAGCATTGACCAATAATATTTATAAAAATAAATGTAAAGTGCAATGATAATGTTATTGTGAGAGACAACAAGCAGCGTTGACCCGACCGTACGCTGCCTTTTTGTCATTTTTACGGTCAGCCAGTTTATGGTGCGAAATAATAGCGTTTGCACGGGTTTATGAACAGCACGGCCGTCCTTATCTGTTATCACTTTGTCTGTTGGGAATGCTCTTATATGAATAGAGAATACGTACGCATATAACATTCTATCCGAGATTAAGGCGCTACCACCTTTATGTTACAGTCGTGTTTGCGGTAAACTAGCGTAATTGAAGAATATTAAGTCGGTTGCGTCCATGATTTCCATGATGTAAATTAAATTAAATCATATATAAGGATGGTAAAGTGAAACTGTCTGAATTTACTGGGAACACACTGTAATCGAACCAAGCGGCTTCAAAAACCACGTACATATAAATTACGCCCCTTTTAACAATCTATCGGAAGTAATAAGACTAAATATTGGGAAACAGGATACTGTCATGATGGAAGCAGTAATTGCTAAGGATTTTGAGATGCTTGACTATCGCAAATAGTTACAAAGACACTAATATGTACGAAATGATTACCCTTATTGAGCTACCAAGAAGTCATCATTCATTTTTGGAAAATTAAACGAACAATTAAATCAATCAACAATAAATTTCAAATCTTATCATCAAACACCCATAGATATAAGGAATATTTCCGATCTTTTAGACCCAATAAAATAGATTCATCTTCCTCTAACCATATTTCTGAAACAAGGCTGGATTTTCCAAATTTAGATGAAGGTTAAGTGAATTTTGCATAGCCAGAGTATAGGTTTCAAATTAAACACACTAGAAATTTTCAAAGGTATTAAAAATAATGACAATACAATTTTAAACGATCAATTAGATTTGTACTACAGCATTCTGTTTGATGTGTTGATAACGTAAGATTTTCCCTAAAGGTAGATGTACAAAATGAGAATGTCACCCACTTGTATATTCTATATCTAACAAGACTTATAATTATTATTCATATGCAAAAGTCCAAAGTACTCACATCACATTACGTATTTCATAAAAAAACGCTAACCTAAGGTACAACCGAAATATGAACAAGAATTTTGTCTCTTGTTTGATTTTATTTTTCATGATACTAGACAAAACGAAATTCGCAAGCGTACGCTTCACATCAGTACAAGCCTCATTTCTGAATTTCTGAATTTCTGACATGAGTCGCACTTTATCCGTCCCTCCTCAGATTTAGATTTTGAAAAAGGTTCACTATAGCTCATGCAAGGTGTATCGTCTCCACTAGATGGTAATTTGAACGAATCGGGTTCTGAACTTGTTGTCTTCTGCCTTTGCTTAGAAATAACTTTTTTTTCTTCTTTCCAGGTGCAGCTGCCTCCTACCATATTTTTCTCCAAACAACGTTTACTGAAACTTTTCTCTCAGGGTCTGTTAAAATTCCATTTTTTCCTTTTCGACAATTACGTTTATGCTGACCTATTATAATTCAATTGATCATTTATCACTTTTTGTACTGTATTCTTTATAATCTACTCATCTCAAGACTGACGATTTGAGAAATGTTCGTATGTCAAAGACATGCGGATGGAACAATGTATTTATTTTTTTCCTATACTTTGACTACACGTGAGCGAAACATATTATGTTCGAAGAAAATCATGTAGGCCAGTGGTGGAATGTGAAGAGAGCAGTTAGGCATTCGAATTGTTCTTTAATATTTGGCGGTTACGGGCATGGGGGAAGCCCTGACTGGCAACGAGTTCAACAACTTCGCTGTTTGATATAAAAATAAATTCTGGTAGGATGTAAAGTATCTTTTGGTACGAAATGAAAACCAAGCTATTCTGAAGGGGTTTTCGCAATGGGTTTCACATGATTATCCCATGAGAGGGTGCTGTATGTGGTGATCCAGAACATACATATTGAGAACTTCGTAGGAATAGTTGTACCTGACATCATCATATTAGATTGTGGGATCCGTCTTCCCGGATGAGACGCAACCTCGAGTTTTTGTTGTATTAAACTCTACTAGATTATCAGATCCCCATTCCAAGAGCATTGCCAGATCTCCATTAATGGCTTCAACTTGTCTGTCTTGCTCCTCTGGCTTCATTGGATGGAATAGGATCTCTAGATGAGAAAGCGGTATGAAGTGTAGCATCATCTACAAAGCTGTGGACCGGACAGTTGGTCGCTTTCAGCAGACCGTTGATATGGAACAGAAATATAGTTGGTTCAAGAGAGATTCCTGTGGAACACCAGCGTTGATGGTCATTGTATCGGAGAATGCTCCATCTGCAGCCACATGGATTGATCTGTCTGAAAGAAAACTCGATATTAAGCGATAAAGTTGAGGCGGCAAACTATTTGACGGAAGTTTCCCAAGAAAGCTTTGGTGGCAAACTGGTTCAAATGCTTTGGAGGTATCCAATGCTACAGCTAGAGATTCCTCAAATATTTCAATAGATTTATGTCATACATGTGTTACGTAGACAAACAGGTCTGCTGTTAATATCTGCTGAAGAAAGCTATATTGACAGTCATTCACTCATTCAGTCATGAGCTCAGTGTTGATTGCTTTTTTCGTCACTTTAGAGATCACAGATAATAGTGTATTGGGTCATAATAATATTGACAAATTTCACTGACTGATATCAACTTCTAAATCATAAGCATTAAATGAGCAGAAGTTATTACAAACCTTGGAATTGCTGTCATGTCGAACGGGGTACCTCAAAAGGCAGACCGTGATGGTACCTCATCACCCGAAAAACTCATTTCCTAGTGAAATCCATTGATCATACAAAAAAATTAGTAGTTATTTGATTGTTTTTACACCATCTAGTAGCCAAAATAATACTCTTCCCCAATGTTTCCTTTACCTCATAAATGATCTATAATACTGAGTTGGAAACCTACAACAAACATCAATCGTACCACGTAGCCAAAGTGACATAAACAAAATGTCACTCTACAAAGGCAAAACTATATGAGGGAATGCTGTCAATATCGTGCCATCTGCTGAACTTGTGTTGCTCATTATCAATGATTTTGGGAAAGTGCTGAATGAGCGGTCGAAATTAGTATCTTGAAGAGATCGTCATGATTGGAAGTTCACTGGACGCTTTATCAATAATAATGAGGTAAAGGGCGGAATATATGCACGTCAATTCAGTTAAAATATGCGCATATATATGCATAGTTTTTCTTTGAAATATGCTACAATATGCATTTATTTGTCAAAATATGCAATTATATGCCTTGAATATAACATGGAAAAATAGAAATGAAGAAACCCCGACTCTTACAAAAATTATTTATTTTAAGTAAAATTAGAAGAAAAATATAATAGGTAAAATTTTTAACCTGAAATAGTATAAAATGCATTTATAACGATATATTTTTAAAATTTTTCCAATAAAAGTGTTTGCCTTCTGTCTGTAAAAATATGGTACTAAGAAAAAGATCTTTCAACATCTACCGATGTGATCTGGCAATTTTTCAATTTGGGTAGTAAGTTATAAGGCCAAGGTATTACTTCGTTGGATGGTTTAGTATCAAAAATATTTTTGACTTCCATTAAATTCTTAAAGCCTTCATTCTTTCCCACAATAACTTCGAGTTTACTTCTTACTTGATTTCCTACATCACCGGGAACTTTTTTGCATTTGTCGGAAAAAGTTTCAACAATGTTAATTGATTCTCTTAAACTCATATTCTTACTTTCTAACGAAGTTATTATATCTGGTATAAAACTAAAATTAACCATAATAAAAACATTTTTGAATACTGCTTGACTTTGCACTACACACTGTGAATTGTCTTCTAAATCTAAAACTATGTCTTCAATGGCTTCAAAATGGTCTGCGTAGAATATCGCGGCCTTAATCCATGTTCCCCATCGAGTAATTACGGGCTCTGGAGGTAAACTATAACTACTGGCAATTTCTCTCTATAGATCTGCACTCTTAGAGGTGCTTCCAAAAACACTTTCTTCACATTTGAAATTAATTTGTTCACTAAGGGATATGCTGTTCTAATAGTTTCTGCAACTCTGTTTATCCCGTTTAAAAGGAAAGTGACATGTACCATATTGGGATAAAATATTTTCAAGTTTTGGCCTACTTTGACCATATACGGCGCTGCGTCAGACAAAAACACTAAAAACTTCTCTACTGGAACTGGATTTGGTAAACAAAAATTTCATAGAGACTGCTGAATAAATCGAGTTACGGTCACATTAGTTGTTTTGTCTAACTGTCTAGAAGATATTAAATATGGCTTCCCCGGCTCATTTTCTTGAAGCCCTCCAATAATAAGATGTGCGATATATCGACCACATGAGTCGATTCCATTACGGTTTCGTATAATGTTTGCACATACTTTTTCTGAGTGTGGATTCGTCAGGGATGTTTTGATTACAATATTTTTGCAAAAAATCTCTGAATTGTGTATTTTGCAGTTTCTGCAAAGGTATATTTGCTGCGACTAAAGCTTTGCATAAGTCTTGATGAAACACCTCCTTTTCACTCTTTGGTTTGACATTTTGAAATGCGGTTTGCACACACTGCTGAACAGGCACAGACTTATTTTTCTGCAACTTAGCTTTATCCATAGCTGTTTTCAAGTGTTGATCAATTTGGAACTTCTTTTCACAAACAATGATTTTGGCACAAACTTTGCAAAACATTTTATCCCCATTAAACTCCAACAATTTCTAATCCACGAAGCGGCGTTCGGCATTTTAGGCGTTTGAAATAAATATTTTCGAAATCACTCTTTTCACACTGGAATCTATCGACAAACTAAACTATACAATATAAATACAAAAGAAGAGACCACATTTGCTCTCCAATTAGGCACCGGAAAGAAACAAGACAAGAAGATTCATTTGGCGTCGGTACTTTGAAGTCCGAACTATAAAAGCAAGCCGCCGCATTCCAACTAGACCCCCGCGCACCGAACAGAAGTTTCTGTTCGGTGACAATACTTACTACCACCGAACACGACTTGGCACCACCAGGGATTATTTAAGTGTGCCAGCGAAATAGACAACATTAGGGGTGGAGCTTCAAGTGAACCTCTTGTCTTGTTTCTGTTCGGTGAATTAGGCAAGCTGATTACTTGGAAATTCCTAAACATCTAATAAATGCCGGCAATAAACCATATAATAATAAAACCTACCCACCTTTTAAATTATTTCAATTATCTGCAAAAAAAAAAAACGAAAAACATAAAAATATGCACACAAATTTTATTTTTGCCGAAATATGCAACTTTTTATGAAATTTGTAAAAATATGCAAAATATGCAAATATATGCACTTTGCATATATTCCGCCCTTTAATGATAAGAGAAGGGTTCACATATCCATTGTTCCCAGAAAGAAAGAAAGGGTTATAAGAATTGCGGCTTACTGCTATTTCTCATAGACAGACAGATAATCTTCTTTTGATGTCCTTCAGGTGCTCAACACATACGATGTTATTGAAAAAGTATCAAATTTACCCATCGTCTGGAGAGAGTTTAAGAATGTAATGCGATTCATTCAATGATATCGGCATTGTAAGGCGATCTTGTTCAAGTCTTAACCGATGTTCTAGAAAGCTTTCGGATGGGGGCTGTAATGCTAGAAAAATGCTCACGAAAACGTTTGCAGTGTAATATTTCAGGAACAGCATACAACATCATAAATAAAATCATCGACATATAAAAACAAAGTAGGATAAAGGGAATACTCAAAAACATTCGATGTCGTAGAGTCTCATCCTTCATCGACAGTCTGGAGACACTTGTGTTCGACTGTTGTCTGCTATGTGGTATTCCAGCTCACGTACAAGAAACATGACGCAATAAAGATGAGTGGGCCGAGCGCTTGGGAGAGTAATACGATCTGACAGAGGCAGCCACCAGATCTCGCCAGTCACACAACCACCCCCCGCTTAGCTAGATGAAACCTTTGACTTTCTGACATATCCTGGGCCCTTCTTTTCTTGACACATGCATTCCATTTACTTTATCTCACTTGCCTCATTTCGGAATATTACAGTCGTAAGGTGAGTCAGCCAGCTCACCCTGAAATATATAATTTCAGCAATGAATGAAAGTGCATGCCGGTTCAAACGTCAAATAAAGAAGTCTCCTGTTCACAAAAATTGAATTACATCGTATAGTTTAAGAAATTGAGAATAACAATTCAATTTTCTGTACCGACCTAAATTAGTTCTATATCATGGAGATGTAGGAAGAGACGGATTGTCATAATGACAATGCAACATTTTCACAGGATGAAAAAATGTTCACATTGATGAGTCAGAATATTCAGATCAGAATGTACTTCTCTTCTACAAATGAGGAACATTTCGAATTTGAAGAAATGCTCGTAGGTAATACTTTTTGGTGATGCCCGACAACTAATGTTATTTATATGGTTGACTGGTAGATCATGAGAGAAACAAAAATTCACTTTATTTGTCGAAAATTGTTAGGATGAATTATCTGCAATTTCTGTCATTACCACTGTGTTGTGAACCAATTGAATTGTACATTCATGTTGTTTAAACGACATTTTGTCCAGTCAATATCATGATCAATGTTTTCCTCCACATTCTCGCTTATCTATTGTAACGAAGCTTAAAATTTTGAAATATCATTTATTTTGGATCAGGCAATAAATACGGATATTACATGTAATCTCAGTTTGAACAGTTCATTGTCACTTTTCTAAATTTCCGCAATTTCGAATAAGTGTAATCATTCAAATAGACGAATCGAATTCATGTCCGTTTAAAAATTGCATTCGTTCCGATAAAATATGTTGCGGAAAAATAGGGGTCTGGCAAGTTAACGCATCAAACTTTGAACAGCCTTATGTATAAAAAGGACGAACAACCTAAAAACTCCGATAACACTTGTTTATTGTGCCGGGAGAAACTAGTGGAGCATCATGTGCGCGAATTTCAGATCTAAAAAGTAGCGTCACTTTTAAGCATTGTTCGGGACATAAGTTAAGAACCCTCGGCACAAAATAAGGAATTGGTGGAGCAGACTTGACCAGAACCTCGAAAAACATATAAAAGCAGTGACAGATAACGGATCGCTCTCTTTTGTACTCTCTTTTGTGCTCTCTTCGGTGATTTTGATTTTACAAATAGTACAGTTACTCTTTTGCGATTTTGACTATCAATCAGTACCGTTGAAGTGAGATTTATATGAGAATCGAAGTGAATTAATTATTATATGAGTTCAAGTCAGATTTAAACTGTGAATTAACAATAGTGTTCCGTTTAAGTAAATTGTTACATAAGGTAAATGATGTCTTAATATTTCATTTTTAAGCATTACGATATATCTTCCGATCCGACCGAATTTTAACCGTTTGATATATCGTAGTGCGTATCATAAACATTTCACGTAATAATGCTATCTGAATAATTACCGAATACCGCTTATTACGCTAGGATCTGTTTGTTCTGTATTTCCGCGAATGATAAATGTAAATTATTTATCAACCGATTCCGTACCGTTGAAGTGAATTTAAATACCGAACATATCGTAAAGTAGATAAGTTGGAACAGTTTTCATATACCGTTTGAGCTTCATTACATTTTCCATCTGGGTAAATTTCTGTGAATTATACCGTTCAAGTGCATTCCACATGGTGGTTGGAACACCATAAGTATTATCCCACGTATCAATATGGTTACCGATGCGGAAAAGGTACAATTCATGCCGCAGGACAGCTAATAACAGACATACAAAAGACACTTTCTGCCAATGATTATCTTGGAGCTCTATTTTTTGACATCGAACAAGCTTATGATTCTGTTAATTTAAACATTCCTGAATCTAAATTGCGTAATATTCAAATACCACCTCAAATTGCTAGAAACATAGTGAACTTGTACAGAAATAGAAAGCTATATATAAAAACGAACGACGGATCTAAATTAGGTCCCAGATATGTTTCAGCTGGCTTACCACAGGGCTCAGTCCTCAGCCCTATTCTATTTAATATTTATACCAACGATTTGGCCACATTTGGTAGATTTATATTTGTTCAATACGCCGATGATATTGTTGCTTACTGCATTGAAAGGAGCATGGAAAACTGTCACACGTCTCTTAATATCTGTATGAAAATTATTTTAGCCTGGGCTAACAAAAAACAATTTAACTTATCCGCTACTAAGACCTGTGTAACCATTTTCACGAGGCACAGAATTCCAGCGTACAACAGTCTTAAATTGGCCAATCAAGACATTCGATATTGCAAGGAAGTTAAATATCTAGGTTTCATTTTGGACACAAAGATGTTATGGACTCCACATATTAAATACTTAATTTCCAGATGTGAAAAGACACTCAATATCTTACGATTAGTCACAAAATTGTCTTGGGGAGCAGATATAAGTACAGCTCTATTATTATATCGGACCACTATACGTTCTATTATCGACTATGGCTGTATTTTTTATGGATCTTGCAACAATACCATGCTGAAAAGATTGGAATGTGTACAAAATAAAGCTTTACGTATATGTTGTGGAGCCATGATTTCCACCCCAATTTGTGCCTTACAGGCTGAGTGCAATGAATTACCATTAACTCTACGTAGACAATTCCTTGCGTATAAATTCGTTATTAAACTGCGAGCATCATTTGATGAAGAACTGAGTATTAGAATAACAAATTTATGTACGGATAACCTGACAAGTTCATATTGGAAAAACCGAAATTCTCCTCCTTGTGCACAAGCTGTTGAATCAATGGGTGACATATCACAATTTTTATTTAATAACAGCTGCTATAATTATTTTTGCGGACCCTACAAGCAAATATTGCTAGATATCCCTGTCATTCTACCTAGCTATTCTAAGATAGATAACTTGAACCATAAAATATTACTCCAAGAATTGGAACATTACGAAAATTTTAAAAAAATCTACACAGATGGCTCAAAAATGCCTGAATCAGTGGGTCTCGCTATTTATATTCCCGATGATAATCATACAATAAATTTTCGACTATGTAAATTTTCTTCCATATTTACTGCTAAGGCTATGGCGCTATTACAAGTTTTGAACTATTGTCAGCGTTGTGTAGCTAAAGAAACGATTATATTATCAGATAGCAAAAGCGTATTGAAATCATTAAAAAACGTTAACCGTAAGAGTTTGCCCCTTATTCTAATGATAGTCCGGAAATACATGGAATTACTTGAACAAAATTATAGTATTATTTTTGTTTGGGTTAAAGCGCATTGTGGAATAAAGGGAAATGAAAAGGTTGATCTGTACGCAAAGCAAGCCACCAATTCTGAAAACTATCTACATAAAGTCACACCACACAGTGATTTCATCTGCAACTACAAATCAGAGATTAGGAGAACATGGATATTACTTTACAAACAGCAAAATCTGCGAAAACCTACAAACTATTTTTTGATTCATCCAGAAATTCCAAGAAAATCATGGTATCACAAAACGTTACAATTGCCAAGAAAAATATACACCACTATCGTCAGATTGAAATTTAATCATGGTCGCTTTCCTGCACATTTAAATTATATTAAAATACTTCCCACAAATCTGTGTGAATGTGGCGAAGTAGGTGACCTTAATCATTTGTTTTTTAATTGTCCGCTCCGTCAATTGGAAACTGCAACTTTAATAGAACAGTTAAGGCCGTACAACTTAAATTACCCGTTAAATATAAACTACTTGCTAAGCACTCAAGACATAAGCTTATACCAACTGCTGTATAAATTTGTTGTTTCTGCTAGGTTAGATATTTAGTATTTGTGTAACCTCCCTCTCAACCTATGTTAAAAACCTGGACATTACCCATGGTCTTCCTATGTTTTGTGTAATAAGACGTTATGAGAGACCCCTTAACGTGAAAAGTATCCCTGTCTATAATCCCTTGAGTTTTTTAGGTGGATGATTTGTAATAACTAAGTTTTATGACGCTGGCAATGGCACCCTTACTATATTCTGAATTCTTTTATTCCAATTAATTATTGATATTGTACCCTTGCTGTACGTGACAGAGGCTGTTGGCTAAAGGTTACGACCAAAGCCATATAATTAGAAAAAAAAAAAAGTGCATTCCACTAATTGTTCTGAAAGTGTACTTATTATATATTTTAATATTCGGAATTCCCCGTTTTATTAAATTATTTCTGCTCCATCTTCAAATGAGCTTCAACCAGGTATCAATTGTAATTAAAGCCCACAATTTTGATACTGTTTTCTGCCCAATGGGCCCTGGTTTTACTTCACTGTAGCTACCCCAGGGACAAGGCTATCCATAGATAGCATAGTGACAAGCCTTGTGGTGAAGACCCTAGCAGAAGTCTTCAAAAAACCTCTGGAAAATCTGGCGCCCGAGGATTTGAAATAAGCAGTTCACCGAAAAGTTGCAAGGACACGTTATACTATTTATTTGAATTCAACTAATTGCACATCTTAGTATGATTGGAATAATCGATGAAAGATTGATTCATTCACTCACATAAGTGAAAACATATCGATTGTAATTTTTTCTTCCGGAAATGGTGTTGATACTGTAACAGCAACTGAATCTTACGTTTACTTGATTGACGACAACTCATGTCTTCATACACGGGAAATATGCATAAATATGGAACATATTTATTCTCAGAAGCACCAACACTGTGCGTATCAATGAAGTTCTTCAGAACGTATTCCCAGAGCACATGTTTTATATTTTAGCGTTATCACATAACCACCAGAGATCACCGAGACTTGTCAACTCCTGATTTTGCCTCTTATGGAGTATCTAACATCCCTCGATCAGCTCATAGAGCCCGTAACTTTGGTCGAATTGAGAGATGCCATTAGACAAGATGTCGACGCAATACGAGGGCTAGGTTAAAAGTCCCTGAGAAATGGAACGAATAGCGTCACAATCGGAAATATCATATGACATTTGTGTTGTACCGTCTTCAACTAGAACGTATTGAAATTTTCTTACTGTTAGGTCATCCAGTTCGGGTTTGACACACATCAAAAGCAAGCAGCTTTGAAGATTTTTGTAATTCCGAGTCTTGATTAAATATTATTTTTTGCGAGGGAAGCATCGCTTGCTTAACATTATGGAAACTCCTCACCATCGATTAGAACGATTCTCAAGTCGATCACTGATTTTCGTTATGGTGGTATGACCACTATTGACGCCAAACATTCTGGTCGTCCAATTGAGGTTACAACGCCAGAAATCGTCTATAAAATCCATGGGTATTATATTGAACGATCGGCGAGTTAGAGGGCACGAGACTGCTGAGACTATGGTATGTGCATCTTAACCTAATAACCTAGGAGCTAGAACGATATTGATGGTCTGGACATTAACCGGATGGAACTATGATTTATCGTTAGAGGACGGTTCAATGACCCATTCATCTCACAGACCGAATTTTCCCCGGCTCTAGCAGCTGTATCTCGAGATACAGCATCCGCATTTTTCTTTTTAACTGGAGGCTAACTCTTTCCAAATTGCGGTTACTCGAAAAGCATGCCATCATTATACACTTCCACCATGTACCATCATTTTTTATCGTGTCCGTTTATCAGGCCGACCAGTTAAAATTGGACCGAAAATGGATTGCAAGTTAACCCTTCCAAACCTGGTGGGAAATGTTCATTGGTGTTGGCAATTGTTAACATACCCTATGCCATCAAAAGTTATCAGTCCATTTCAGAGTAAATGGTCATTATTTGGACCAAAAAAGTTTTTCTTTTTTTCAGTTTGTAGATAAAACATGCAGGTTACAAGGTAACATGATGGCACCATGTAAAGTAACTTTATTGGAGGTCAAATAAAGATTTTAAATTATTGCCATCACTCCTTGCCTATTTCAACCCCCCGAAACCCCAAAACCACCCCCCCCAAAAATATGAACAATATGGTTAATATGACCGATTTTATGATAAATTAGTCAATTATTGAGATTCTGGCGGCGTTTAAAATCGAAATGCCCGTTTTTGTTTTTTTTTTGTTTTGGGGGGTGGTTTTATGAGTTTTTGGGGGATTGAAATAGGCAAGGAGTGACGGCAATAGTTTTAAATCACTATTTGACATCCAATAAAGTTATTTAACATGGTGCCATCATGTTACCTTGTAAGCCGCAAGTTTTATCCACAGAATGAAATAAAGAAACATTTTTGGTCCAAATAATGGCCAATTACTCGGGAATGGACCGCAAAACTTTTGATGGCATAGGGTATGTTAACAATTGCCAGCACCAATGAACATTTTCCACCAGGTCTGGGGGGTTAACTTGCAGTCCATTTTCGGTTGATTTTAACTGGTTGGCCTGATAAGCGGGCACGATAAAAAATGATGGCACATGGTGGAAGTGTATAAGAATTGCATGCTTTTCAAGTAACCGCAACTTGGAAAGGGTTAACCTCCATTCAATAAAAAAAAGATGAGGATGCTGTATCTCGAGATCTAGTAGCCGGGGAAAATTCGGTCTTTGAGATGAATTGGTCATTGAACCGTCCTCTAACGATAAACCGTAGTGCCATCGGGTTAATGTTCAGACCATCAATATCGGTCTAGCTCCTAGACTATAACGGTTAAGGAACATTCCACATACATTTACGGTAATATTCTACGAATATTCAACATGGCATGATCTTAAGTTTAAAGCAGAGTTAGATTTATTGAATATAAAAGAATGGTTTGATCACAAGTTACTCACCATAAATTTTACAAAAACTTTTTTCATGCCATTCGGTCTATATAAAAATGCACTGCCTGACTTCTACAATTTATGTGTTAAGCTAGAAAATGAACGAAAATTTGAAATAAAAACCACAGCCTGTATAAAATATCGTGGTATCATGATTGACATGCATTTAAAATGGAATTTCCAAATCGGCTTCGTTGTTAAAAAATTAAAAAATATATTACATAAATTCAAGCATCTAAAAGATATCTTAGATCTAAAACAATCAAAGACATTATATTACTCACTAGTGGAAACTCACATACGGTATGGGTTGCTAGCATGGGGAGGGGCAGATAAAATACTCATCCATTCCTTGGAAATTGTGCAAAAAAGAATAATACGAATTATAATGAAGGAATTGCTCCAGTGTCGTAGTAATAATCTATATAACATTTCAAAATTGTTAGATCCTAGACAACTTTTCTATTATAAAATTTTACAAAGAGAGCACCTGAAGGAACAATTCTTCAATTTGAACATCCATGAACATAATACAAGAAATAGGATGTACTTTTACTCACCTACATTTGCACATAAGACATAAGACCATCGGACAAAGATCTCATGCATTCTTAGCACCAACATTATACAACAATTTACCGAAAAATATAACAAATTCGAAGTCAATAAGTATTTTCAAAAAGAAATTATACAATCATATTATATCACTAGAAAGAAATGCAATTCATAATGAAATAGATATAATGAATTCGCAATCAGTAATAAGTTAAAAATGTAATATGAACAGTTTAGTTGATAATAAATAAAAATATTGTATTTATATGTGTATATGTTGAAAAATAATATATTGTATTTTTTTTTCTGTTCTCATGTACAATCCTCGGCTTTATTGAGCATTCTTTGTTTATTTAAGTATACTCTTCGATTATTGTAACCAAAATTGTAGAAGTAACCATATGAATACACGCTATTATTATATTATTATATTATTTCTGAATATGGCAAAGCTATCTGCCAGATGTGTGCCACATTTGCTCTCTGTTGACAGCAAGCGCGACCGTGTGACATCTTCAAGGAAGTATTTGGCGATATTCAAGCGCGATATGAAGAACTTTTTGCACCGTTTCGTAACCGTGGACAATACATGGATCCATCAGAACACACAAAAGACCAAAGAATAGTCGAAACAGTGAACTTGTCCTGACGAATTGAAGCCGAGAAAGTTCAAAGTGGGTTTATCGGCCAACAAAATCATGGCGACAGTTTTTTGGAATGCATATGGTATCGTCCATATCGGTAACTTTGAACGTGAACGAAATATTTTGCATAGATTTTTGAATATGAGCTATTTTCCAGATGGATGCCGCATTTACTTTCTGTTGACAACAAGCCGTGTGACAACTTCAAAAGAGTGTTTGGTGATGCTAAAACGCGATAAGAAATTGTGTTAGCGCCATTTTGTGACCGTGGATGAAACATGGATTCATCACAATACACCAGGAACCAAAAAACAGTCGAAACATTGGACTAGTCCTGTTGAGAAGGAGCCGAAAAAGGTCAATGTGAGTTCATCGACCAACAAAATCATGGCGACAGTTTTTTGGGATGCACACGGTATCGTCCATACCTGTAACCTTGAAAAAGGCAAAATGATCACCGGTTTATATTGTGCCGAGCTGTTGAATTGATTCGACGCTGATTTAAAGCAAAAGCAGCCGCATTTGGAAAAGAAAAAAATGCTCTTCCAAAAGGACAACGCACCGGCGCACAAGTCCGCAGTCGCAATGGCAAAATTGCATGAATTGCGCTACGAATTGGTTCGTCAAACACCATATTCGCCAGATTTGGGTCGTTGCGATTTTACCTATCTCCACACTCGAATGAATGCCTCGGCGGAAAGAGTGCTGGCTCCTAAGATGAGGTCATTGCTGAAACAAACGCCTATTTTGAAGCATTGCCGGAATCGTATCATTTGAAAGGGATCGAAAAATCAGGAAAACCTTGGACGAAGTAGTGTATCGGGCTACCAGGAGATTATGATGAGAAATGAAATAAGTTTTAACCAAATGAATCATTTCTTGCTTCATTTTTCAGGAACTTTTCCCCTTGCCCTCGTAGATTGTCAGATATTGGCCAGAGTGATGGAACGATATGACGCCAAGGCTTGAAAACTGTGTTCAGGGGGATGTCTTTCACCAAGGTGCCATTATTTCTCATTGATGGAATTTGATTTGAATGACATGTCGACCTATAATTTTCTGTACATAAATTAAATTAGCAGATGAGCGTCATATTCTCTTCGGATGTAATACTTTATTCAAGTACCTGTTTACGCGCAACATGCATCCTATACAGGCTGTCCTCGAACTGCGTGGCTGAAATAAAACCGAAGATTCTTTGATTCGAAAAAAATTTGATGAGCCTTTTTACTTTTGCCTCAAGTGTCTTGTTTAGCCGGTAGAGGGCTTCAAAGTTGCAAAAATAATTTTGTTTTTTCGGTATAACTTGAGAACGTGATGGAGGACTTTTACAATATTTGGCAGGTGAGTTACTGTCAATAATAGCCGTTTTTGAGAGCGGTGCATAGAGCCTTAGAGACCACAGAAATGGCTCAAAATTGAGGATGTAACGGGAAAAGTGTCCAGAACTTTTTTGTGGTTGACGTAATTCACTCTATATTTTTTATGTGGATAGCTTAACTAATTTGAAAACTTTTTTTACTCTTAAAAAATTTTGATAAAATCAACGGATTAGCTTGAAAAAAATAATTTTCGAGTCTCTGCAATTTTGGCTTACTAATTTTACTTGATTAAAATACCTTAGTTGCCTTTGCTTTTCTAATGTCATTTTGGCATTTGAAGAATTTATTCTCAAAACTGTCAGTTTTTACTTTGCTTTCCGTAAAAGTTTTATTAAATTATGGCTCAAAATTTCACTAACACTGAAATGGATAATATCTCGGTAAAACACGAATAATAAAAACAATAGAAATGGGGAAACGATGTGATTATTTAGGAAAAACAAATGCTAAATTGAAAGAAACAACAAAACTTTTTGGGAAATCGCTAAGGCATCAATTGTTCGAAATGTTGTCCATTTTCCTGAATACACAAATTAATTCGATTCAAGAAATTGGATTGAACTCTGGCTAGTACTTCAGGATCATTCTTCAATAAATCCGCTTCATGATTAATTCGGTGCAACAATTCCTCTCGTGTGTTTACTGGAGCTGCATAAACTTTCGACTTTAAAGTGCCCCATAGAAAGAAGTCGCAGGGCGTCAAATCAGGGGAGCGGGCCGGCCAGTTCACTGGTGCATCGTGTCCTCTACCTATCCAGCGATCTGGATATTCCGCATTCAAATGTTGCCTCACAGCTAATGTGAAATGAGGAGGTGCACCATCATGGACAAACCAGGCCACGACGAATGAGTAAGGGCAAGTCTTCCAACAGTTCAAGTAGCCTTTGTTCCAAAAAGTTCAAGTAGTTCTTTCCGTTCAATCGATCGGGTATAACGGTAGGGCCAATAATAAAGTTATCCACAATTCCAACCCAAACATTGATTATAGTTTGATTCTGAAAATATTAACTCCCGTTTCATGAGGATTTTCATCAGCATAGAAATGTTCATTATGGAGGTTAAAAAGACCACATCTCGTGAAAGTATCTTCGTCCGTGAACAGAATTCTTCTACAAAAATTGGGGTTTGCGTTTTGTCTTTGGACAATAAGCCGACAGAAATCTATTTGATGACCTGGATCCATGGGCAATAAGTCTTGAACTGTTTTAATATGATAGGGATTCAACAGTTCTTCTTTCAGTACATTATGAACTAATGATTTTGAGGCTCCAATACAAAGTTCCAAACGTAGTGGGCTTATCCCAAGTTCAGTTTCAACCGCTTCCAGTATCGCTTCTTCGAGCTCTAACGTCCTTCTTGTCCGTCTGCGTCCAGTTTCTCTGCGATTTGCTTCAAATTTGCCAGTTTCGCGAAGGTTTGCCGATTTGGAATTCTGCGATGCGGATATCTTTCCCTTCTCCGGCCATTGCAACGACAAAGTCCAAAAATCAATAACGTATCAACCATTTCAGTGTTAGTGAAATTTTGAGCCATAATTTTATAAAATTTTCACGGAAAGCAAAGTAAAAACTGACAGTTTTGAGAATAAATTCTTCAAATGCCAAAATGACATTAGAAAAGCAAAGGCAACTAAGGTATTTTAATCAAGTAAAATTAGTAAGCCAAAATTGCAGAGACTCGAAAATTAATTTTTTCAAGCTAATCCGTTGATTTTATCAAAATTTTCTAGGAGTAAAAAAAGTTTTCAAATTAGATATGCTATCTACATAAAAAATATAGAGTGAATTACATTGACCACAAAAAAGTTCTGGACACTTTTCCCGTTACATCCTCAAGGTTGAGCCATTTCTATGGTCTCTAAGGCTCTGTGCTCCACTCTCAAAAATGGCCATTGTTGACACTAATTCACCTGTTAAATATTGTAAAAGTTCTTCATCACGTTCTCAAGTTATACCGAAAAAACAAAATTATTTTTGCAATTTTGAAGCCCTCTACCGAGTAAACAAGACACTTGAGGCAAAAGTAAAAAGGCTCATCAACTTTTTTTCGAATCAAAGAATCTTCGATTTTATTTTGGCCACGCAGTTCGAGGACACCTGTATATTAATAAAACTATAAACGTGTCCACATTGTATTCACAGACTATAACACTGTTAATGAGATATAATCACCCTTAGCCATTTCTGTAACAGTACTAACATCGATCTGTTGGACCGAATCCAGAGGATGCATTTTTTGCCTCGCTGCATTCAAAAAGTAATCATGTAAAGAAAAATATGAATACCGAGACTATTTAGTAATAAAAACAACATTATAATGAAAATACCTTACATTAAATCAATTTTCTTCGAAGTTATTGTTACCATATCCTGTGCAGTCGCTACACATTGCGGCCACGTGTTCTGAGCATAAAAATTGGCTGCACTGGATATATTCATACTTTGTTTCCCAACTTTTCTTCATATTATGAAAGAAGCATCTACCATATGGTCTATGTTGATATTAGGCAATAGTTTAGGGTTTCATTTGGCTTTCCGTTTCCTCCTTTGCTCAAGTCCTCATACCCAACTCCTACTGCCTGGTCTCTGGTGGAGCATTCTTGATGCAAGGCCACGTCTTGACCTCTGCTGCCAATACAAGCTCTAGACTATACATGAAAACCAATAGCACAGAACCTTCCTTCCGCAGCCAGATCTGTGGATTGGGTCTCCACAGATCTGGCTGCGGAAGCCCCATGGTTTTCGTATCAAAGCCGTTGCTGGCAATGTTCTCATGTCAGTCAAGCTCCTGAGCAAACACGTCGAGGGGCCATTGCTATGATGAAGATTGATTTGAAAGATCTCGAGATTAGGTCTGTATTTAAAAAACAAAGGTTGATGATGGACCTGAGAAACCGATACATCATATTCAGAAAATGTTGATGCCATTTTGTAAAGGAGAAAAAGTAGTTTAGCATATATTCCCAGTAATGCAACAATATTGTAAATTAGAGCAATTAAGGGATAACCGGAGCCGAATCTTATAGACTCATCTATCTCCGCAAAACTTTCTCCATCGAACTCATCTTCTGACTCTCATGATTACCAATATTCTAATACACTAAGCTAAGCAATAGTGCACATTGTATATGTGAATTATTGAATAATATGTTCAAATAACGCTTCACCTGAGAACGTTAAGCGTTGTCCACAATCAATTATCATTTCAATGAAATATTTTTACTCAGCCATTAACATATTATATAATATTACATAAGATGGAAGCCGTCATTTCATACTGAATCATTTCGTATAACTAGAGAAGTTATATATAATTATCGATATTACAAGCAGGTTGATTCACCTAGAACCATCAGATAACAGTTAAATTGACTAATAATGTTGAGTGAAGGCGTTCCTCTGTCTTTCGAAAGATGGGTCTCCCTTCTTTAAATTTAACTAAGTGCAATAAAAGATATCCAAAATAAAAGAGAATTGGAAGCGATCACATTTTATCGTTAAGAAGGAATAAAATAAAGTACCTTGTACATTGGGTACAGTTTAAATGCCTTCGTCCTAAATTCCAATCTTGCCTGATAAATCCCAAGATATTCGAGAGTTCACAAAGGCTGACCTCTGTAATCCTATCAAACATCACGACATCACTTAAGGTGGAGTCTAGTCTAGTTTACTTTGCAACACATACACTGGTCAGTTGACATCTAATTCACCGCTAATATTTACACGACAATTTCAAGTGATGTGTTTAAATTCATGTCCATAATAGCCCTCGACCTATTATGAATATGGATGGATTATAATATGTAGATGTATTATGATACGTCATTCCCACTAAATATGGAATTTCAAATTAGCATTTAGACTTTTGTGATTTTCTTCAAATATGGTAGATACTTCTTGCATTAATTTATATAATTATACAATGTGTTCCGTCTAAAATACACATTATAAGTATTTTGAGCTCCAATCTGCAATTTTGTACATAGCCATAATCGATTATTTGCTGGTAAAATGGTAATGATACATATTTTCTCCCGCATAGTCCGCCATAGGAATGAGAAATGTCATGATTTCCAAGCTTCTTGTTGGGTAGTTTGACAATAATTCAAAAAATATTGAGAATGAAATTCATTCAAACCTTGATTTATCGAAACACAGGTAGAAGGAATATTGATACAGATTGATGTGAAACTCAATTCTCCTGCAGTTAGTAAGAGAAGAAAATTGGCTTTTTGTTTGAAAAAAAAATGAGCTATCGGTACTTTAACTTCCCCAAACGATTCCGTGGATTTTGGGAAATATCTAATTGTGTTTCCCCGAGAATAAATACACCAAAAGAAAGATCTATCTTCCGTCTTAAAATTTCGAAAACGACTGATAGAGATTATCCCAAAAATAATGAGGAATCTAAAAATGCAATAAAAAGTAGATTTCCGTTTGAACTACTGAAGTAGATGTTCACTTCCGGTATAATCAGAAGTGTTGCAATCTTGAAATATTTTAATCGAGCAGCAAAAGAATTTTCAGATTGGTATCATCATTAGAGCCCAAAATATGTTTTAGCCGGAACATTCTGTTTATACTGCGGTCAAGATGTAATGAATGGATTAAATTTCACGTTGTAAGTCATGTCTGGGATAAACCCTGTAACAGGCCGATTTTCCTTCCGAAGTGCGCAAGTCACATATATCCTGTCAATAACATGTATAAGATAGTCATCATACAGTAAAAAGTACAGCAAATGAGTTTTTCCAATTTTTTTATTTGTTTTAAACAGCATTGTAGTTTCGGAAAGAAATTAATTTCTATATTCTGCACATTCATCTTCTTCTTCTTCTTCTTCGTCATCATCTTCATAATCTAACAATTCACAAGGTTTCTCTTCCTCTTCTCCAAATGATCCCGTTTTCTTGCATCTTCCTTTTTGAGCAGTGATTAATTCAATATATTTCTTATGTAAATAATTGATAACATTATCAGGGAAATATCTAACACTCTCGAATACAAAGATGATAGCATGATTCCAGGCAGTTTTCATTTTGTATATCGCTCTCTCATGATCGATTGGTATTGGATCAATGCAGCTGCATGGATTATATGGCGATACCTGGAACACCATTTATTAATAAATTCCTGACTGTAGCTTTATTGTCTTCGAAGAACAGAAATTCAAGACTGTATTCAGGGTTTTATTGTTAACAGAGGTTTTGTTGCTAGCACTTTTTACCAGATTTTGTTGGCTGCGCATCAACGATATGTAATCTTTAAGAATAGACTAGTTCCAGACAGTATTCTGAGGAAAAAAATTTGAGAGATTCAATAGAGTAAGTATTTTCTTTATATGTGCTGTAAAGTTATTTTATTTATACTCAATTGAGCATTGTTTTAATTTTGCGACCTAAACTCCCCGTTTTTATTAATAGTAATTATTAAAGTGATAATAGTTAGGAAATTATGCAATTAAATTTTCTGAATTATGAAGATAATTTAGATAATTTAACATAGAATTATAAACATGAATACGCGTAAAACATTGAACCATAGGCGGGACTCGAACTCACATTCATGGATGTCAAGTTCAGCGTGTTTACCAATTACACCACTTTGGTCCCGTCAGGGTCTTATATTTCTGTATATCTAATCCTTCCAAATAGATAGTAGATCATTGGAGAACGTAATGCGATTGGATGTTTCGCTATAGATCAACTATTCAAGCACATTCATCTGAAGTTCAATCGTCTCATGTTGGCTTTGCCAAATGAAAATCTCTTGTCTACATCTATCTAGACCATGAACTTATAATACTGTTTCGTTCTTCTCGTTCTACTGATGAGTTAAATGAGAAGAGCGAAACGGCTGTCATTAACTATCAGTTTGTGGCATCACTGAGAGATCTAGACTAGAGAGACCTCATCATAATGATAATAATAAAAGATGGTGAATCATGCAGGATTCATAGAACTCTCAATTGCTTTGAAATATTCACACCAAAACAGTTATTTTTTAATTATGTGCGAGAAATTAGTGTATTCTAAAGACACATGCGTGTTTATTTTTGGCCTTGACCTTTGACAGCATGCGTTAAAAATTATACTCGTACCGAAGTTAGTGGAAAAAGGTGTTTTCTGTGGGCAATGTAGTGTTCATTATAATCATGACATTGATTACACTACAGATTGGTAATCATAAGCCTGTAGATGAATATTTTGAGTGTGTGAATAGCGCGTCCGGCTTAGAAGAGGATAAAGCTCAACATCGACCGCCTCTGTTGAGTAGTCGGAATAGTGCGATGAACTAGCGGCTAGGGGCAGCTAATCTACAACCAGTCCTTTTTTGAAATGGCGTAGACGAAACCCACGGTCGTACATACTCGAGGCTATTTCCTATGTGAGAAGTGGGTTCGCTAAGCGTCATCTGTTGCATAGGTGGCGCGTCAGTCGAAGAACGATTTCTGACACGTATACGACCGTGTTATCTGGCAACTGTCATTGTTGACTTGTAAACACAAGGAATACCGGAGTTTTCAGAAAAAATTACGAAACCGTGCATTATGCCGAAATGCGAAACGGGGTACAAAAGTGTGAAGTAAGAAACTTTTGTTTTTAAGGTGCCGAAAGATGCGGAAATGCGAAAAAAGTGGATGCCTGCGATTCCGGATAGAAATCGTTTTAACGAGGTCTTTTATGTGTGCCACCAAGTATAACGAAAAAGGGGAAGTTATTTTTAAGGTGAGTAATACATTCTGACAAGAGTAACAGTTCTATTCCTCTCTCAAATCAGGATAGTAAATATTGCGTTACGGGAAAAATTATTTTACTTAATAATGTGATTGTTGCCATAAAGCGCTAGCTGGTGGCTGAGCGAGGGACTAAGAGTTCGGCGACATGTAAGAGACTCATGTCAAACATACGAGTCCCCAGACCTGTATGTACGACCGTGGCGAAACCGAAGCAACACGGATGGACCATATCGTTGGTTTACGATAAAACTGTCACAACTCTAAATGTATACTTTCACAATGGAGGTGATTACAATTTTGAGAGTTATCTTTTCTTGAATGAATGCAAATTTAAATTTTCACTAACTGCAATGGATGAATTCCTTGTATATTCATGCCCATTCAATCTTTTATAATGTAAAAAACGCAAACAATTCATTTGATTATAACAATACAAAAATTTTGAATATTGAAAAGAATAATGATAAACGTTTGATATTAGAAAGTATCCAAATTGAAAGAAACAATAATTGTATTAATGATGAAATTGATTATATTCTTTCAAAACTCCTTGATGAGGTCAAAGGTCATGACAAACATTTTTCTGATTTTTGATTTGACGATTTGATAAATGTGGACAGCTAATTCATAGCTGAGGCGATTTGCTATAAGAACTTCTTGGGGAGTTTTTTCGTAGTGCAATTGTTCACGTTTACGAGATACAGCTGTTCAAAAAGAATCAAAAACCTAGAGGAACTATTCAATAGACGCATTTATGCTTTGTTTTATTTATTAGTGAATGCAATTATTGTAAACTTTTCGCATATTTGTGCATTTGGTATAAAATGATCGTGATATCAACTTTCTTCAGTTTCGCTTGCCGATTGTGCCGTCACCAATGTTTGGACGAGGAAAGATGATGAATCGAGGTCGTTCCAAACGGTGTATCAGTACTAGGAGCCCACATGCATGCTGATGTAGCTTGGTCCTAATGTAAAAGATTTCCGTGATATCAAATTTTTTGATCATAACATTATACGGTAATAACAGACAGGCAGCATGGCTAATGTGATCCGCAGTGATGCTTGCGGAAACAAGGATTTGTAGGCACTTCGTTTCTTCCATTTTATCAGCATTTAGAATGAATAGGCGCTCAAATAGTGTCTATTGAACAGTGGGGTATAATCGTTACTTTTACCTCTAGTCTAGGGTGAGGCCATGTGAGCCACTGGCAGACAATAATACTATATAGTAACAGAACGTCTAGAAACTATAATAATTTGGAATAATTCCAAATAAAAGTCTGAAATGTTCCATGTTGGTTACACTACCTATTTTGCAGTTGAGCAAACTCAAATGATAATACATACACTAAGAAGTTCCAACGTTTCGACGCATTCTTGGGTGCTTGCTTTGAACTTGTAATCTTCGCAGGGATCTACAGAACAGGGAACGATGTTACATAGTCCAGCAAACGTTTCTTCCGTCATTTCGGGAATTCCCCAAAAACCCAGATCGATCGTTATGTATACGACTGCCAGCAGAATTAATCCTTTTGCCGTGTTTCTTATTACTTCCATGATGAACTGTATCATTTTGAAATCTTCAGTCATTTTTGGACATTCACAAAGACGAGGACCGGCCATCCTTTTCACTTCGGCCGGCGTACACACACGAATTCTTGTCGCTGGACATACCGATATTGCTGGAAAGTAGAAAAAATACATACTTGCTGTAATTTTGGGAATGAGCAAGTCGTTTTATCGTCATTATCTGAATTTACGCTACTCATCTGAACGTTATATTCTATCGATGAATCTATCTGCGATCTGATCGACCTCGACTTTCCAATCGATGGAACCTCAAACTCACCAAAACCACCATAGCTGTTTTCAGTAAGGAAAGAAAACATGATCTCGAAACATCAGAATCTAAAAGGGGCGGTATGAATAGCAGTCGGAGGGCAAACTACTGGAACTACATTAGATGAACAACTTTTGGAACAAGCATGAGAAAAAAGTAACTAACAAAGCCACAATAGCCCTAATATCATGCAGAAACTTTGGGGGAAAAACCTGAGATGGAACTCAAGTAGGGGACACCGGGGTCAGTTGATACATTTTTTAGTTATTTAATTATGGTCATTTTATTTTGCATAGGTATTCATTTAGGTATAGAGGGTGGGGAGCACTATGGTTTTATACGTACGATGTATATATATTAGTTATAGATATCATTGCATTTTACTATATATTTATTTTTTTTGTAAATATTGCACATTGTATCAAAGTGCCCCTGAGTGGGGCATTTTGATACATACGAGGGGCAAATTGATATGCTCATCAAAAATAAGTACAAATGAGACGAAAACATAAAAAATAAACAGTATTTTATCAAACATTATACAAATATTGGAAATTTATTCAGAATCAACATCAGATTCGCAGTTAATGCATACATAAAAAATATCATTAGTGCCACATGCGACGTGTGCCCATCTGCGGCACTTTGTACAACGAATCCAATCATCCCCTTTCTTTGAATCTGAATAAGGCTGCATACAAACCAAACAAAAACATTCATTTTCTTCATCTGAGCTACTACTCACATTTTTTTCAGACTTCTTCGCCTTTTCTACTGTCGCATTTACTTTTTTCATTTCGACCCTAGCTTTAAGTGTAGTGTTATTATTATTGCTTTTCTTTTTTACTAACACTTTTCGCTTTGCCATATTTACATTTGATGTTTTCTTTTTCATAGCTCTCATTCTTTCTTCTTCTCGAAGTGCTTCTTTTTCTGGTGTGTCAGTTAATATTGCTGACTTCCTTTTCCTTCCTCTATTGCTTTGAGTTCTTGGTTGAGCTTTGGGGTATGGCCTTAGTTGCGCAGGACTTACTACTGCGCCACTTGTTGATGGCGCATTGCCATTATTAGTAATATCGAGGTTGCTCTCTTTGCTAGGACCAGCACTCTGTTCATTTACAGTATCTTGATCATTAGTTTTTTCAACATCGGGCAAAGTGGTTTCTAAAGCTATATCTTCCGGGGTTTGTATAGGGCGGTCAGTCACTTCAGAACATAAAAATTCTTCCTCCCCGAATACATCGGGATTGAAGGGTGAAATTCCGCATGCTCTAAATCCTGCTTGTATGTTCCTGGGCGTAATGGCATCTGGCAGAGCATCTTTTAATATAGATGGGATATCATAAATAGATATAGTTTTACCTGGATTGCTGGTCATCCACCTGTCACACGCTGCAAAAAAATACTTCTTGAAAGGCCCAAACACAGATCTGTCTAGAGGTTGGAGACGATGAGTAGTGTGTGGTGGAATGATAAAAGTATGACACCGTTCTCTGAACAGTAGTCCAATAAAGCAATTGCTAAGTGTGACGAATGATTGTCTAAGACAAGAAGGCATGGGTTTTCTTTAGTACATTTCACGTGACGGACAAAATGCTTCATGAATATTAAAAATGAGTCATTAGTAACCCAACCACTAGGATGCGCAGCGCCGATGCAGTTTGGAGGGCCATTATTAACAAAATGTTCTTTGTAAAATACCCTTGGAAATATCAACATTGGTGGTATTGAATTTCCACACGCGTTCACTGCTAGAATCATGGTCACAGTCGTTCCTCTTTCTCCTGACGTGGCTCTCCCAATTTGTTTTTTGCCTCTCTCTTCTACAATTTTTCCAGGCTTTTGTACCGTTAGGAGACCAGTTTCGTCGGTGTTCCATATAGCTGTAGCATCAAATTTAAAGCGGTCTAAAACGGATTTTAAATTGTCAAAAAAGGTTTTAACATTAAACTTGTTGAAGCTTGTAGCTCTGCCTAAGCTAGTGGCTTCTGGAGTGCGAATTGATAATCTAGGACAACGTTTCATAAAGGCAGAGAACCAGTCTGCAGAAGCCATATTTTGTTCGGTCCAGTTGCGTGGAATATTGATTTTATTGGCAACCGCAAATTCATATGCTAATTTTCTTATTTCTTTAGGAGACAACCCATAGTAAATTCTAGAACAATGCAAAATATATTTGGCAAGTTCGGTTTCCTGGTCATCTGTAAATATCTGTCTCGCTTTAGCATAGCCAGTTTTTGGCTGCTTCCCTGGCTCTACTTGAGACAACTTTTTTATATATCGCATAAGAGTCATTTTGTCTATCGAGGCATTTTCAGCTGCTTTTCGAAGAGTAATGCCCATTGCAACATCTGCTGCTGCAGCAGCAAATACTTCTTCAGGAATATTACCCCTGTCTGTCTTCTTTTTATACTTCCGAACCAACGTTTCTGTAAAATTAAAATTAAAAATAACACTAGATAAAACTATGGGGCATGTTGATACATGCCCCATACATAGTGTATCAATTTATACCACGCGTTCATTTTTAAATTTTGTTGAAATTATTATAGGTTAGAATCGGGAATGTAAACTACGCTTAATGGGAAATTACAGCTAATAATAACAGTAAAATATCTGGCAAAAATCGTTTACATACCTTGAATATTACTGGATATATATTCACTCAAACTGGTAGTGCTGAATTTAGTCGGACAGCAATAATCTTGATAAAATTTCTCACCACGACAATATGACGGCGGGCAGTAACGAGACCTCTGCGGTGACTAGAGCACACGAATCCAAGCGCGCATAGCGTTCACTCGCGTTAGCAACCAGCGCGGTAAATTAAAAAACTGAACCGTATCAAATTGCCCCTGTATCAACTGACCCCGGTGTCCCCTACCCTGTAATGCAATGGATCTATTTACATGGTATCAGTGAGATCAATCAACATATGCGGGGGGAGGGGGTAGTCTAAGGTAACTGACAACATACAAAATCATAGGAATATGGAATCACCAATCTCAAATATCGAGCCCTATAAGTCCCAGGGACGCGAAACCTGGGAGCATATCAAATAAATGATTTGCCTAGTCACCTTCATCATCTCCTGTACTTCCTACGAGGAGCTACAGGATAAGCTGAGCTTGTTTAGCCGTTGAAACACCACTCAGCTGCAGAAGAGAACACGAAATATCTCTTGTTCGCATGTGTTAATGTAGCTCCAAGATATACGTACAATACCTAGAGGGTGGGCAAATTTCGATGTTGGTATGGGGTTACTCGGTAACCATAGGAGATGCGAAAAATATAAGTCACATTCTCGATCTCTTGTTGTGGGGCAAATTCATTGGCATAAACAAAACTTTGATGTGGTCTTTTGTTTTCGAGTTAAAAAAAAAGTTCGATTTTCGAACTTTTAGATACAGGTGAATATCGTAGTTGTTAAAATTTGGAGGAAAGAACTTTCATATTCTTCAGGCACTCTTATCTGCATAATCCAGTGAGTCGGGAAAATTCGAAAGAAAAAGTTCAATTTTTAGTTATGGCCTAAAGCTATGTATATTTTCAAATAGGAATCATAGTTGCTATGGCTCAATTGAAAGAATTTTTTGCTCTCTCTACGTATCATATATAGGGACGCCCACATTGTGCCACTTTACCCCGGGCACTTGAGTTGACGAACATCAATTCGTCTGTGCTTAAAATCCCAAAATACAGAATAATTGAGAAAATTTGAGGATTTCCGCTTTATACTGCAAATCACATCCCACCCAGCCCCTGAAATCTGCCCCAGGGTGCAGCATGGCCTTTTGTAATCATCAAATTCGTACTCAGCGACCCCAAAAACTCCCAGAGAACAAGTTATTTAGGTTTGATGGTTGAAATTCGCTAATAATCTTAAGTGCCTCACATTGCCTCACTTTGCCCCGGGCACTTGAGTTAACGAACATCACTCAGTCTGTTCTTAAAAATCCCAAAAATGCCATATAATACAGAATAATTGAGCAAATTTGAGGATTTCCGCTTTATACTGCAAGCCCCTGGAATCTGCCCCAGAATGCAGCGTGGCGTTTTGTAAGCATCAAATTCGTTATCAGCCCCAAAAACCCTTGAGTAACAAATTTTGGCCAATTTTGGTAAGTATTTGGTGAGCAACAATACAGTTCCGCAAATCGCATTATTAAGATGTATTTTTTACAAGCACAAGTGCAACCAAGCTGTTCCTGGTAAAACAAATATGGCACATCTTTTCTATTGTGTTTCTGAAGCAAATGGCGAAAACCGCATCTCGATACAGGTTGCCAGTGAAAAATTGAAGGTATTTGGCTATAATTCCTCGACTAAACATGCACTATTGGTCTGATATGAACCCTCCCGGTATCGTCGACGTTCGATCTCAATCGTGTTTTAACATATCACATCAATCAAGAAAGTCTTAATGGACAACGGTACTACGAAATCTCAAACCAGGAAATTATTGAGGAACTTATGGACAATATACCCTTGATCGAGGCAAGAAATCAGTTCTTACAACACCTCATAAAATCAGGATGACGGTTTCAGAATTACTGGATACCAATTTTGGAAATAACTGGATTGGAAATAACGGACCATTGAGGTGGCCACCACGATCACCTGACTCATCGCCACTCGAATTCTCATGTTGGAGCTACTTTAAAGATAAACTATACCAGGAAGCTATTAAAGACATAATAGGAGAAAATTTAATAGACTGCGAATTTCGTTTCCAATCTCTATTTTTATAATGCAGTTCAGAGTGTTATGATGAGGTTTAATTCATGTACCAAACATTTACTCTAGCTTGTATCTTCATTTTGTAGTTGCAATGTATTATGAAATTAGATATGAATATCCGATTTGTTGGTCTCGGCTTGTTGAAGGATTCACAGTTTATAAGATTTTTTTTAACCTCTTGAAAATAGATTTATTAGGTTGTCTTCTTTCTGGATAGCGATTGAAATATATTTCAGATATCACGATCGTTATTACTTTGAAGGAAGCCTTCTAACATTTCATTCAATGCATTTATATTTGCTCACCTGGTACGTAAGTTGCTACAAATTCCCCTCTTTTTGCTTTTGGGTAGTTTTCATACGCGAGTTTATTTGTTTTCTGTACACATGGTTTTTTCACTAATTGCAGGGTCTTATCCGCGCACTTTTTTGCTGTAACCATGTTTTGGTCACTAGAATTTTGATCTTTATCTCCGGAATGATTATGTCTGATTCATTTGAATTGACATGCTTAGACTGAAGTATAATGAATGACAAGTATTTCCAATTATATTCTATGAACCTGACAATTAGTACTAAGCTACGACGAATAGACGTCTCGCATGAAAAATGAGGTTTCTCTGAATTCGGAGTAACCATAGAATGAGAAATGGTTCTGTGATTGATGCTACGTTTTCAGTTTCGCTGGATGTCGTATAAGAATTCTCAGAAATGTAAAAGGGTTCCATCTGCTCGGATGGATTGTGGCGAAAAATAATCAGGTTTGTTATCTGCATTGAAATAATGGACTGTTTCATTCACAAACGTCTGAATGGTCACTTGTCTTGAAAGTTGCAGCCATAGAGATACTTAATTGGAGTTAGCATCTCGATTTGGATCAATTCTCTGAAGAACGGAAGATAAAAAATTTTCTCATCCTCTCTGTCACTTTTTTCATGAAAATGGGACACGAGAAAGGTACCAGCGTACAGCTGCTGTCTGATGTATACAAGAATAGGACAGCTACCCTTCTTCTGGCCACCATTCGTGAAAAGAGCGACAGATGGTACGAGATAATTATTATCTTCTGACATTCACAGAACTGATTGAAATCCGCTACGGGACGCTTTTTCTATTTAAGTATCTCTAAGGTCGCCACAATGTGAGATCACTGTTGTAAGATCGTCACACACAAGCAACCAGCATATACGATCTGATCTACATTCTTCAGCTGAAATCATTGGACCTTTCTTTTATGGCAAAGTGTGGTCTATCGAGATTGGAACCTTACCCAACCAACTAGTCACTCAGATTGGGAACGTAGTTCTATAACCAACCTCTTAAAATCCAATAGTTGATAAGCATGAGATTCGATGATGTTGACTAGGATGTTGAAGGCTCTTGATGTCAGATTTCACGTTTCAGGTTGATATGGAATATGATGGACACCACAGTCGACAACGCTGTTACAGTATTGAGAAGTGTGAAATCACACCGCTGCTATGGATGATATCGGACTACAAATGGACACTTTATTGCTCCAAAAAGTTCATACAGATCCAATATACAATGTTGAAGTTCCTAGTTGATAATACGAGTTATTCCGAGGGAAAAACACTCCCAAAATATGTACAGATTCACAACATCAACCAAAAAGTGTGATAATTGATTACATGATGTCCCGCACTTTTGTTACCAAAATAACATCCGATCACTCCTGCGAGTGAAATGGAAGTGATTGTAGAAACAGAAAATATATTGAAAATAACTTAGAAACCGCTAATGAAGAACGTTGAATTGTATTCTATGTTACATTGAAATTTTGATGTATTTCACAACTTTATAATTCATACTGACATGCTAGCTGTCAGGTTGACTTCCGCAATTATCTCACTATAACCTTGTCTTACACTAACACTTGCTATCACTTGAACTTTCAAAATGTACCACAGAATAAAGTCATAAAATAGATCGTGACGTCACATTGACAACATTACTTCAATGTCAAAATGAGAATTCCGAACGCTTCTGCAAGTTAAATATATACTTATAACCAGAAAAGCTCGTTCATTCTCATTGTTCAGTAAAATACAATAATTACATTTGAAACACTGAATATGGATGTCATATATACCACTAGGCAAGGGGAAAATGCCCCCAAAAACAATACAATTCTCATTTCCATCACTTTTAATCGATCTGCAGGATTTCGATTTCATATGATCAATAGGAACGGCGCAATCGTCTACACAGTGGGTTACATCATTTCAAAAATAGTCTAGATCTATTCGGATATGCTCAAAATGCATGGGTAATTATATTCGAGAAAATTCTGAAATTTTTTTTCTGTGCTTAGAACAACAATTTCCTTACACTATATATTACGTATAGTGAGGGAAGTGAGAAGGTACAAAATTTCATCCTCTACCTTTCCATCTAAAACCTTTCGCTGATGAGTATTGTGGAACATGGAAATGATATTTCCCTAAGCCACCAAGCGGGAGGAATTCGAAGGAGCTGTTTTGCAAGCTGAAAATATCATTTTTCTGTACCGATATTCGCTCTAGAATAGCGCAAACAGGATATTGTACGAGGAAACTAAAGAAAATTTGAATATTTTCCAACTTGATGATGACCTTGATTGGCCTCCGATCAATGTAAAGTGAGACATTTGCGAAAAACGATAGTTTTTCAACCTTTCACCTGGAAATTTTTTATAGCACGCACGACCTCACTCCCCATTTCTGATATAAATAAATGAAGCATTAAAACAAGAAGAAAACTATTTTTTTGGTACAGAAATCGCAATGTGACTGTACTATGAATGTCATTTTGGAGTGTAAACTAAAAAAATTTTTTTCGAACTGGTTACAACATTAGCATAGGCTGAATTATCAGGAGATTATGAGAGAGTTTAAGGTATATACAAACACATCAACTCACCTCTCAAGAGCTTCCTCTGTCAGAAACGAATCCAGAGCGCAGGCTTCCTTCCCCTTCAGCCAACTTTGTGACAGACATTCTTTCAAGATAGTTGTCTGGTGGTGGGGGCTTCCAGCATCCCAATTCAATTGTGTAATAAATAACACCCAGAACAATCAAACTCTTCACGGTTGTGGCTATGATTCCCGAAATGAATTGCAATAATCTAAATTGTTTGACGTTGATATCGCTCTTTCTAGATACAATCTTCATTGGTGGTGTTATAACTTTCATCCTTGAAGGTACTGCAAATTGCATAGCTACAAAAAAATTTACTTATAGTCATAGAAATTGAAGAGCTGTTTTTTTTTTAATAAAAGCAAATCACTAGAATCTACAACTAACGACAACTCGCTTTGAAGACGTACCAATAAGGAGGACATACTCATACCTAGATAAAATTAGTTTTTTGTTCCATATGATGAAGTTTGTATATCAGTCGATACAAATATTTTTCGATTTCTCTCAAATCTCTGTTTGCTATGAAATAAGAGTGAGAGTAAGAGTAAGAGTATTTATTGCATGTATAAACTATTGTTCACATTTGTCAAATAAGACATGAAAGTTATATACTAAGATATGTATATAAAAAGAAATTTAAAATGTTTGTAAAAGTAAAAAATAATTTATATGGAATACAGAATGGACCTAACAAATGTGAGTGTACATGTATGACATGCCACACAAAAATTATATAAACTATTTGAAAAAATCAATTGGCCAATGGGGCAACAAAAATTCTTTTATCAAGTAAAATGCATGATTGAGAAATAATTTTTTTAATGTGTGTTTAGAAACATTGAGTGAGCACTCTTTCAGCTTCTTGGGTAGCTTGTTCATAAATATTTTACTATAATAGTTAGCAGAACAGCGACTCGAATTTAATCTTAAGTAGCCAATACGAATATTATGGCAACATCTGGTGTTATAATTATGCAGATTATTATAAAAAACATGTATATCAGACGACATACCCATTAGTATGCAATTATAAATATATAGTGATGGAAAAGTCATAGTTTTTGAAATCAATAAAACTGTTTCTAACGTCATCTCTAAAACGTTCTTTTGTTAAGATTCTCAACACTTTTCTTTGAAGGCGAAAAATCCTATTCGAATGAGGTGAATTACCCCAGCCTGTCAGAGCATATGACATATGCGACTGAATAAGGGAGAAGTATGCCATGCGCATCGCCTCCTCAGGCAAGTAGTTTACTAAATTTCTTATCAAGAAAATATTCTTTGAGATTTTGTTAGCTACATAATCAACATGACATTCCCAACTAAGGACTGGCTCAAATAAGATACTCAAAAACTTTATATAGTCAGGGTTTTCAGAAGTAATGCTTTTGTGTGTGAATAACATTATACCAGTTTTGTAAAGGTGTACGAACCGTTCATTTGCACAAAACCATTTAAAAAGACTCTTGAGAATCACCCACGCAAGCCACCAAATCCCTTCCATTATTCTCGCTTCGAACCATACTGGTATCATCAGCACCTTGTTACATTTTGGCGATGGTTCCTTTGTCATGTGGAAGAATGATCGAATATCAGATATGTTCCAATTTAATTGAGTTCTTGATTGGTATTTCACTACTTGGGCTCAATCTAGCATTGGATAATTGTAGGTTGTTCTCAAAATCTCTCTAGAACTGCCCTCCAGCAATTCAAAATAATGGTAGAGGATACTACCAAAATACAAATAGTCTTCACCTAACCTAGCCTTGTCCGGGTTACAGAATTGAGAAATATTTTCCCCCACAGTATTTTTTCCCAGTAGTCGTATGTGTGCTATGCCCGCAGTAACATTTAACGACGACGGCCCCTCCATGTCACCCTACTGATCATTCCTATATGAAAGGTCATTCATGCTCTTCTGAATTCTTGAATTTTGATCGTTCCATTTTTGAACATCAACAACTCATGAATATTTACCCATGCTCCTCTAGGGTACTCATATGTTCCATGGAATGGTGAATGTGTATGAGGCAGTTATACAGGGTGTCCTCGAACTGCGTGGCTAAAATGAAACCGAAGGTTTTTTGATTCGAAAAAAATTTGATGAGCCTTTTTACTTTTGCCTCAAGTGTCTTGTTTAGCCAGTAGAGGGCTTCAAAGTTGCAAAAATAATTTTGTTTTTTCGGTATAACTTGAGACTTCTACAATATTTGGCAGGTGAGTTACTGTCAATAATAGCCGTTTTTGAGAGCGGAGCATAGAGCCTTAGAGACCATAGAAATGGCTCAAACTTGAGGATGTGACGGGAAAAGTGTCCAGAACTTTTTTTGTGGGCAATGTAATTCACTCCATATTTTTTAGGTAGATAGCTTATCTAATTTGAAAACTTGTCTTACTCTTAGAAACTTTTGATAAAATCAACGGATTAGCTTGAGAAAAATAATTTTCGAGTCTCTGCAATTTTGACTTACTAATTTTACTTGATTAAAATACCTCAGTTGCCTTCGCTTTTCTAATGTCATTTTGGCATTTGGAGAATTTATTCTCAAAACTGTCAGTTTTTACTTTGCTTTCCGTAGAAATTTTATAAAATTATGGCTCAAAATTTCACTAACACTGAAATGGTTAATATCTCGGTAAAACACGAATAATAAAAACAATAGAAATGGGGAAACGATGTGATTATTTAGGAAAAATAAATGGTAAATTAAAAGAAACAACAAAACTTTTTGGGAAATCGCTAAGGCATCAATTGTTCGAAATGTTGCCCATTTTCCTGAATATACAAATTAATTCGTTTCAAGAAATTGGATTGAACTCTGGCTAGTACTTCAGGATCATTCTTCAATAAATCCGCTTCATGATTAATTCGTTGCAACAATTCCTCTCGTGTGTTTACTGGAGCTGCATAAACTTTTGACTTCAAAGCGCCTCATAGGAAGAAGTCGCAGGGCGTCAAATCAGAGGAGCGGGCAGGCCAGTTCACTGGTGCATCGTGTCCTCTACCTATCCAGCGATCTGGATATTCCGCATTCAAATGTCGCCTCACAGCTAATGTGAAATGAGGAGGTGCACCATCATGGATAAACCAAAGGCCACGACGAATGTGTAAGGGCAAGTCTTCCAACAGTTCAAGTAGCCTTTGTTCCAAAAAGTTCAAGTAGTTCTCCCCGTTCAATCGATCGGGTATAACGGTAGGGCCAATAATAAAGTTATCCACAATTCCAACCCAAACATTGATTTTAGTTTGATTCTGAAAATATGTAACTTCCGTTTCATGAGGATTTTCATCAGCATAGAAATGTTCATTATGGAGGTTAAAAAGACCACATCTCGTGAAAGTAGCTCCGTCCGTGAACAGAATTCTTCTACAAAAATTGGGGTTTGCGTTTTGTCTTTGGACAATAAGCCGACAGAAATCTAGCCGATGACCTGGATCCATGGGCAATAAGTCTTGAACTGTTTTAATATGATAGGGATACAACAGTTCTTCTTTCAGTACAGTATGAACTAATGATTTTGAGGCTCCAATACGAAGTCCCAAACGAAGTGTGCTTATCCCAGGTTCAGTTTCAACCGCTTCCAGTATCTCTTCTTCGAGGTCTAACGTCCTTCTTGTCCGTCTGCGTCCAGTTGTTCTGCGATTTGCTTCAAATTTACCAGTTTCGCGAAGGTTTGCCGATTTGGAATTCTGCGATGCGGATTTCTTTCCCTTCTCCGGCCATTGCAACGACAAAGTCCATAAATCAATAACATATAAACCATTTCAGTGTTAGTGAAATTTTGAGCCATAATTTTATAAAATTTTTACGGGAAGCAAAGTAAAAACTGACAGTTTTGAGAATAAATACTTCAAATGCCAAAATGACATTAGAAAAGCAAAGGCAACTAAGGTATTTTAATCAAGTAAAATTAGTAAGCCAAAATTGCAGAGACTCGAAAATTAATTTTTTCAAGCTAATCCGTTGATTTTATCAAAATTTTCTAGGAGTAAGAAAAGTTTTCAAATTAGATAAGCTATCTACATAAAAATATCGAGTGAATTACATTGACCACAAAAAAGTTCTGGACACTTTTCCCGTTACATCCTCAAGTTTGAGCCATTTCTATGGTCTCTAAGGCTCTGTGCTCCACTCTCAAAAATGACCATTATTGACAGTAACTCACTTGCTAAATATTGTAAAAGTCCTCCATCACGTTCTCAAGTTATATCGAAAAAACAAAATTATTTTTGCAACTTTGAAGCCCTCTACCGGCTAAACAAGACACTTGAGGCAAAAGTAAAAAGGCTCATCAACTTTTTTCCGAATCAAAGAATCTTCGGTTTTATTTTGGCCACGCAGTTCGAGGACACCCTGTATATGTAGATTGTACGGGATAATATTAGTAGTCACAAACGTCAGAATATATCTTATTAATGTTACCCTGTTCGGTATTGAGTTTCGAAAGATTCCTTGTTGGTGCCTACGTCGTATAAGCAACATATGTATGTTTTGAGTAGGTCCGCTGTATAGTTTCGTAGATTTCGTGATGGTGAGTGGGTCAGTCAGTGGACGAAAGTGAACAATCTGAATTGCAGTAAAAACATACACTTCACTTGATAATTCAAGAACAACATCTGAAGGTGTTCAAGGTGATACAATTGTGTGGAAGTGAATTGTAACGAAATATGTGAATAATACTAATTACACTATTTATTCGGTGAGAGACACTCTGAATCGAATGATCAATGCCGCCTCGTGGTATAATGCTATTCTAAGGGCATGTGGGGTACAATATCGTTGAAAGTGTCTGGGGATTGGGTGAATTACCTAATGTGTTACCGATCATATTTGAGACAAGTTCGACTGGTGAGAGATCAGTTGAAGTACAGCCCATGGAAGCACATGTGCATGAGTTTCTTTCGAAAAATGTATCGTTTCTCTTGTCTGTGATGACCAGCGTTACTTCATTAGAAAATTGGTTCAATCAATTTCCGATGATATTTCACTGCAAGTGCTTCTTCAACATCGGCTATGTGAATGGCTGCATTCAATTTGTTTGAAAGAAATTTGAAGGTAATCTATTACCAGCACATTTCGAATTTCAAACCATCACTCCACTTGTAACGACAGTTTGGCGTTCAACAGGTAATAGTAAATTCTTGTGTTCCTCACGGAAACGTCTCACCTCCCTTCGTCGATCATGGGCCCTCAAACAGCCTTGTCATTAAAGACTACGTGATACTCAGTGTATCCGTTCATTATACCATTCCAGCCTGTGAGTATGCCTGATTTTGGTGAGGGGTAGGCATAGAAACGAGTGACAAGAAAGAACTCCATATGGTCTTGCTCGTCGTTATACGGACCTCATAGAATACTTAGTTCTCAATCCCTCCATTAATTTCTCACAGATCGTGTTGTGAAAAATCTATGTCTCACTGAGAAAAATATCAGATTAAGTTGTTAACGATCTATAGTGTTCCTGGGACGTCTTGATCTGCGGCCACCCCCATGAACACCTTCAGTTTACCTTAGCCTACATCTTAAACTACTTGTCACGATAGGTCTACGCGGCTGTCAATATCTCTAAGAGAGAATCTGGCATCACTCATCAACATTTGGCCACGTTAAAATCATTAATAAATGATAATTCCAAATTTGTCGAATTCTAGGCATAGTAGATAATGTTAACTACCTATAGAAATGTAAAAGCGGGACTGACAAGAATTCAGTAATATTCAGCAAAAACTAATTCTAAACATTGATACTAAACACTAATTCACATGAAAATCACAAAATATACATAGATAATATTGAACTTTCATCTCTTGTGGCTATTTTGATTAAATTGCTTGAATAATACTGGGTGTTGCGGTTTTTATTCAAATCATATTATATTAATAGATATATCAGACACAACCACACCAATTTCAGAGCTAAGATGAGAAGATTAGATGGAAATATCTATCATTCCTCAGTATGATTGATTTTTGATGAGTGATGTCTAATTGAGTAAGCGAATACCGAAGCCGAACATTCGGGCGCTTCCACCCAGGCGCGCCCGTTAGGGCGCGGCTGTTTGAGCATAGGGACACTTGGGCGCCAGGACGTTTGGGGACGGAAAGCTTATGCTTAGTTCAGATTTGTTTGTTTAACAAAAAAAATTAAATGGTTTGTAATAATAGTAATTGTTCAGAATCCATTTTATTATTAGTCATTGTAGCGAATTAAGTTTGAAATTGTGAAGCTAAGGTTATTTTATAGCACAATGCATTATTATATTAAGATTGCTTTTGGCAACTGGCTATTTTATTACTATTTCGTACCTAATTTTCTACTTGGGACAAAGGTTTATTATTATTTCGCCTCCGGCATGTCCAGCGTTAGGTAGTTCTTGGAACATTCACTTCATCTTTGAATCTTGTTTATCCAACCCTTAGCAATTTAGTTTGTGAATAGTTTTAGGATATAAATAGATGTGACAGTTTGAGACAGTCAATCGGCAGATATTACCAGATATGGAGAATAAAATAGACGTTGTTTTGAAATTGTGAATTTGGATAGAAGGTAGTGTGACCCCTCGAATTCCCACTGGTCCTTCGAAGAAGAGGTACAACAGTACAAACATACTAAAACGTTAACAGTTATAAATGATACAGGTAGACGCATAATATGAAATTTTTGCAGGTACACTTAATGATATTGTGAAGTACGAATAACACCATACATCTTAATTATACTTTAATTCCTTGAATTATAAATAATCGATGTTTGTTATGAAATTCCATGATTATGTGTATAATCGTCAGCATACAATTGATGTCACATATTGAATTAAATAAATTAAGTAAGTTATTCCAAGAAAGCTGATATTGCAGATTGCAGTAACATACTTATTGCGTCCTTGCTTGATCATAGAGAATAAGGTTCAACAACAAATGTTTATAAAAATAGCTAATTGAGAAATGGGAACATATATACAAAAAGAGGCAATAAAGTAACTTTGCCTGATTCGAAATGTGACACCAAATTGAGTTGATCAATTAGTTTTGAGTGTTAACTAGTGTGTAACGTTGTGTTCAATAAAGATGTTGTCAAAAACATTCTATAAATTCCAACCCAGCGATCCCCATCGAACCTGATGAACAATAAGGTCCTATTCTTGACAAAACCAGGGCCGTCCTGCACAATATTATGCTTATATGCAAAGGTACATGTTAACTTCCAATACAATCAATGAGTGTGTAATATTACCAATATCACAAGGGCTTAAACGAATAACATTGGTACGTCCAAAATTATTGCTTGACAATTGGTTTCAAATACCGAAAATTACTGGGCTCAGTTTGTGTTTGACACCAGTTACTAATATGCATTCTCTACAGTGTTCAGTTTTGTTGAGGTGTATTTTCTTCCAAATTGACAATGGAGGTAATATCGACACGAGGCAAGCCTATGTACAGTAGTAATGGCTACTGCTATGTCGTTGACAAGCTTAGTGGATATGGAACCAGAAATTTCTGGTGCTGTGAACTGAAAAATCAAAGTTGCAATGTCGTATTGATACCTTAGATGGCGTTATTGTGCATCAAGTACATGAACATTCACATGATACTAATGCGGTGAATTTGAACGAGTATATTGTCTTTAATGCAATGAAAACTGGTGCTGCTGAAACGATGGAACCAACAACGTAAATTATTAATTTGTGTCTTAATGAAGCAAACTTGTTATAGGCAGCTTAAACAAATCTGCCAACATCGACTGCTTTAAAAAACCTGATTCGCAGAAAAAAAACGATGTCCAAGCTGCATCTCCAACTGCATTACGAGGAGAAGATCTATGATGATGAATTTAGATCATATGATACGTGGAAAAACAGAGAAATTCTTATTGACCAATAGCGGAGCCGAACCTCGAAGAATACTGATGTTTGACCGAGAAAAAAAAAAGAGAACTGTGCAACGGGGGAGAAATGTTGCTTATGAGCATGTACTTGCGGGAAATGACCCTACTCCAAAGGAATAAAAATTCATTCAAGAAGATAGAAGAATGAAAAACCTAACTGAAGATTACAATAATCAATTCTCAAAGGTATCTCCTACAATTACCAAATGAATCCATAAAATCTATGTTCTTGTTTTGATTCTAAAACATTGTATCAGTATATTTTACTTAACGTAGATTTCTAGAATAAAATTAATGTGTTTAATTTCCTTCAACTGTCTAGGGTCCAAATGGCTGGGGCCCAAGTGTCCCCTCGCCCGTGTCCTGTGCCCAAGAGTCTCCGCGCCCTAAGGCCGCGTCCAAAAGGCCGCGCCCAAGTGGTAGAGCCCTAGTATCCTAGACCGGCGAGTGCAAATTGTGAGATCGCCAAGTCAGAATAATCCGCTGCGATTTGATGAGTTCAAAAATTCCGATAATAAATCTAATGAAATGTATTTCATAATGAAATACATAGATGTTATTCCACAATGGTAAGATTGAGTGATAGTTATCCGGAATCGATGCCTTCTTCTGAAGTCTGTGTCGATTACGCGCTGTTCCTTAGCTCCGAAATCATTCGTCATTGTTTTGAAATCATCTTTGGAAGATATCAAAATTGGATGTAACAGAATTAGCGGAATTGCAATAAAAACATGCACTCCAATTGTTAATTCGAATATAACATCTGAACGTATTAGCACTCAAGGTAATTCAATTGAATCAAAGGAAATTGTAACGAGAGATGAAAATAATGACATAGAATTCGCGAGTAGTAAATTGCTCGCTGAAGAATAAACAACTTCATGGTGGTAGATCACCTATTTTACAAGATAAATTAAATTTATTCATGCTCAGGTGAGCATCTAAGTGAAAACATAAGAGAAAATTAGCAAGCTACTTTCTTACGAGATTTTAAATGCCTTATTATGCATGACGGAGCATAATAATTATTCATAATTTTACTTCTATTTTCCGAATAACTGGGCGAAGAACCCTTACCAGCTATATTACTTGATGGACCAGCTTGTCGCCTCGTTCTCGCAATATTTTCATTTAGATTTATCACTTTCTTTGCGGAACTCTGCCTTATCAACTTCATTGTAGAGGTAGCTGTCTTGAACGACTTATCAATATGTGACATGGTAATCTTTGCACTAATAATTTGGAATTTGATGATGACTGGGTATATTATTACCTAGGCCGATGAGTGGTAAACGTCAACTTGACAATAGGAACTCCATAGAATTTCTGGAGATTATCGACGAATCGGTAAGAATCCGAAAATACACATTGCTCTACACTTATCTATGAAAATCACAATAGCGGCTGGTACTGAAGGGCACAAGGGCATGTGCCCATCCAACCATCAACCTTCCCACCCAATCACCAAGATGAACACAGAATGAACTAGCATGTAATTCAGTGCACTATTTTATTCCGCACGTCAGGCACATGCAATTTTAATGCTCAAAACTATGTTCCGAGGAACGTTCTGTAGTGTACCCATTTCAAGTATGATTCGACTGACTACGTTTATCTTCGCAATGCGCGCTGATAGGCACAAAGCATCGAGTCTCCAGTAAACGTCTAGCCTTCATAGTGTACATTGTGTGAATTCAATTCCAAGATGTGAAGTTTGAAGTGCGTCTATTGTTAATGATGGAAGTTAATTGTGTGCAAAATCTTTTGAGACACATGCATAGATTTCAGTGTTCTAGGCAACAGTTAGACAGTGTTTATTTGAGACGTGAAATTGAGTACAACGAAGTTGTGTAAGAAAATCTTCATATTTTGCGCCGGATAATTACGTGTATAAAATTTTGCGTAGCCGAAGATGGAACTGATGGACAGTGTTATATGAAGTCGTTCACATTGTAACATGATGTGGAAGATTCATTTATACTTCTAATTTGAACCAAATGTGAGTTTATTTTAAAATTTCAAATATTTGAAGTGTTATTCTCACAATCCAGTTTTTCCAGGTCTGTACTACATGTTTCAGAGTTCCATCACCAAGTATTTATAATTGGATTCATTATTCATAAAGTAATCAATACAGTTACAAATAATTGATACTGAAGTGTTCAATAATGAATCAAATTATATATACTTGATAAAAAAGTGTACCAATAGATGCCGAAACGTGTAGTACAGATATAAAAAAATGGATTGTGAGAATCATACTTCAAATATTTAGAATTTTAATGTAGTATTATCTTTCTTTCCCTTGATAGAGTTACGACTGCTCTAGGTCTTACAGTGACATGTCTATCAGTTCCAGACAGCTGTTTCGCGTCTCTCATAAGAACATCAGTAAGACGATGAAATCACTATTTGACCATCTTCACATTAAAAAAGTGTTTGCTTATTCATCCAATGAATTATCGTCTACCTAGCAACAAGTACATATAAAGCTACTACAAAATAATGTTTTCTGCTGTAGTAAAAACCTGAGTTGGCTATTGTGCTACAAGCTTGTGCTAAAATGGATTACGTAAAAAATGATGGATGTGTTGATATGCTGATAATGAAGCCTGCGAACACAGTCTGCATCTAATATATGATATATCCCAAAAACGGTACCTAAAAGAGTATAATATAGAGTATTCAATGAATGATGTACCAAAAAATGTGACAAGCCCCAAGGAAGATATTTCTGGCATACTTTTGATATTTGTCCAAGAAATATAAATCATCTACGCTGTGATCCACATATTCAATGTTCAAGCTTGAGTTAGAAATTATGAATGATCTCGAATTATGCGGATTTCTAAAACGCTTTCCTCCATAAGTTTTGGGATAGCAGGTATGTGTCGTCACGAAGAAGTGAACAAATTTACCATGGATAAGGGTAATTTTGTGATTATAGCAATACCTGAAAGGGATAACAGCATGAAAAAGTTCAGTCCAGTATGCTTCTTATCAATAAATTTGGCAAAAACCATCAAATATGAGAAAGGATGCTTTCAGATAATTGTTCAAAAATGAAACAGTACGTATCTTCGAGTTTCTTCTCATTATGAGTCTCCAACTGCTTAAATTTGGAAAAAAAATAATTCTGTTTGATTTCTCATTTGTAATTGATTAGAACAATGAAAATTAAACAACTAGACGAATGAAGATGATCCTCACCTCTGGTTTGAATCCTCAAGCTTGACCGATTCATTGAAGGATTAATTTCTACCAATATTGTAATGGATAACTCCTCAACAATTTTGTGTTAACTCATGCTCGGATCATGGTTTGTTATTGGTGATGGTAATGCTTACTGATAACATTTCTTTTTTTTGTAACACAAATTATCAAAATAAAATGATATCCGTATTATGACAGAGGCTATCCGAGTACATGTTTCTTTGCGCTTGATCTTGAATCTTGAAAATCTCCAGGTTAGGTAACCAATCAAAATTTCATGACCTGATTCATTCCAGCGTGAATAACTCCGTATTGTTGGTTGTAATTTTAACGTTACTAGACTTCACCTTAATTGAAGGGAATTCTGAAAGCAGGAATGCAGAGAACATAACTAACAGAAATGTGAATTAAACGGATTAGAGAAATGTTGATGAGGTAAATAAGGAGTTGCCTAAAGATATGTATTAAATCATCTGACTTTAACTTTAATTAATGCTGTTGGAATATTTTCGTTCGTTGAATTAAATTTTGGACGGTTATATCTATCGGATGCAACAGCTTTTGTGATCTTGGATATTAAATCCTCAATGAGTGAGCTTTGCGTTGGCTATCATGTATCATGAGATGAGTAACTGTGATTCATAGATCACTTCTACATACGTAGTAACCGGAAATATATTGTAAATGATTAGAAACAGATAAATACATGGGAAGGCTTCGATTTGAGTTATATGTAATCACATTGTAGGCTTATTCTATCAACACCGTATGTGATTCACAAGGGTCGATCCTGGGACCTTTATTCTTATATACCTACCTATACGAATTAATTACCTACTTTTATTAATATTGTTACCTGATTTTGTTAGCACAGTTTCTCGTTTTCGAACACTTATGCCGATTAAATGTTTGATTATTATGTATTATTCACTATTTGTTGTCTGGCGACAGCTTAAGAAAGGAAAAACGTCTAATTCTGCTTTGTCATTGGACGTTCATTTGGCTGAAAATTATTTTCTTCCGAAACTTAAGAACCGAATTTTTCTTGTAAGCATATTTGATAATTCCATGAGACCTACACTAGGGTCGTCTCCCTTCACTGGACACCAATTTATTGTAACGTCTCTATCCTGCCTTCAAATAAACTGGATTTACGTATTTCTTTTTGTAAATTCTGCAAGGTTATGTGCTTATCTTTGAAATATTATATGTAAATTATCGGGCAATAGGTCACACTCACACACATGCTTATTATTTTTGTCCTCACCTACGTTTCGGTTTCACGACCGTCATCAGAAGACTAATTATATCTGAACCGGAATTTCTTGAGACTAATTGTATCAACACAAAGCGTCCTTATCGCACCAATTTCAATTTGAAATATCCACGTCGCCTAAACGAACAAAAACACGAATAATCGAAATTGTAACACATCTTTATTTAAATCTTTGAAACATATAAAACATCAACCAAATATCGTAATATATTGACATAATGTACGATGTTGCTAATTTCGTTTTTGTTCAATTGCTGTCATTACTAATTAATTTAGGTTAAGTATCACTCTGATATCCTTGTTATAATGTATTAAAATGGTTCTTTTTTCAGTGAAAATTATAAATACATAAATCGGTGAATGGCAATCACCAAAAGAAGAAACGACCTTACAAATTGCTATTATACAAATGTGATCAGTAAGTGAATCAGTTTAATTGCCAAAATACCAGTCTTTTTCTGTAAAACATGGAAGAAACCCACATTTGTCATTACCATTCTTCTATGTCTACAGCTACACTGTTAATATTGGTTATAAAGTTTTTATTTTTGATGTTTCAACAGTTTAAAAAAAAACGTACCTTACTGCCTTATAAATAGTACGCCCGTGGCGTGGGGTACCCTGAAAATCTGTTTATAATACCCTATACAATACACGCCTATGCCGTGGGGTACTATTCCTCTATCCGTACTGGATTTCTACACGTCATGTTGGCGATACAAAATTTCCTAGTTACGAATAGATTGACTAACTCTAGTATATCCGAGTTCGTTGCTCTGTACACTCTGTATTTTGGGCATAAATAGTTCTCAGAACCTCTGCCCCTTTTCAAACATAATAATAACAATACTAATAATAACACAATGTAATGACTCTCGACCCAGGTATGAATTACGAATAGGGATTTTCGATAATACTGTATCGATTCCAGGAAGGATGGATACTTCAGTGATCGATACACGATATTTTGTATTGATACTTCAACTTTCGATATATTTTGCATCGATAGATATTTTGAAGGTATAGTAACATTCCGGATTTGATCATGACATAGAGCTTGATAGCTCCATGATTCATTCAATTGCTATGCGACCTCTTGCGTCTACTACCAATATCACTTGAATTAGTTTAATTCTTCTACAAAATTTTAGCCATATTAAATTATTTATTTGTTTCGTTTCAAATCACATGATATATCATTTTTTATAGACTATTATATCGAATGACATTTAATCTCATTCGCTTCTTGCCTTGCACATTTTATTCTTATTCTTTAATTTTCAGTACCTTTTCCTGTGTTCTACTAACAATTGAGTTAGATAGTTTCTATAGTAAAAGACGTCATATATCGAGGACGAGGGAAAACAGTCTGGCAATCAAACTTTTTTGTGCGAAGTACAGTGGTAAACAGGTGTGTTTAAGATTTATGACTACGATAGAAGATACTACGATAGAAGATGTCTTCGCTATCTACACACAATTTCGAAAATTGGTTGTGCTATTCACCGACTCATTTCCACGTTTTATGTTAATCATCTCCAGATCAGGTCTTTCATAATTATTGATTCCCTTGGCTGAAATTGATATTTCTATGATCGAACTGAGTTTCTGTTTTTAGTGCTTTACTGTAGGCCATACACTATTTTCTGTGAATGTTGCCCAGGAAATCCAATATGAGTCCCATCGCAATCTTAACAATTTAATTTATATAACGTGGGGCTGTTCATCATATTCACCAACATAGTAGGCTTATGCTGAACATTTATGTCATACATTTGTTGATTTCTTCTGAGGTCTCCAGAATGTATAGTTCATCTTTATTACTGTTTATATTATTCATATATGATGTGCCATAGTAGATTTTGTTCATTGTTCCTTTAATGATGGGGTTAAATTTTTTTTTGGTAGCCATTAATTTCCAGTGTAGTACGAACTTTTTTTTCTACTTTTTTGAACAGTTTTCTGCATGTGACAGTATCACAACGTGATTTGTGAGACTGTTCATAATACATTCCTCATAACTTGTTAGTGCAACTGAATTAGTGAAGATATCCGTCTGAATCAATTTTCATATCTAGGAAACTTATGTTCTTGTTTATTCCTATTTTACAGGTAAATTGAAGTCTACAGTTGTAATTGTGATTATTTATCACAATTAGGTTGAATTTTATCATCCGGAACATACATTAGACAATCAATTAAATACTGGTTGAAGATCTAGTGAATTTATTACCAAGTGTTCTAGGCATCCTATATCTAGGTTGGCGATAGTAGCTGTAATTGCAGATTCCATTGCCGAATATTCATCCGAAATATTGATTTGAATATGAGTGCATTCTGAACAAAACATCACTGCATTTAAGAATTTAGTCTGATCTACTGTTTGGTCTTTAATGTCGCCCAACATCATTTGATTGTACTCAATCCTTATTCGATTGGTATATTTGAAAATAAAGAACAGCATCTGATGAAATTGAATGATAATCTTTGGGTAGTAATTGATTTTTTATATACTCATTAAAATGCTAGAGTTCTTTACATAAAATTACATTTTTATTACTTTATTACAAACACCAATATTGCTAACATTGGGTCTGAAAGGCAATTTCGGAAGCCCATAAATATACCATAATGCAGAAAAAAGTATAGAATAACACCGTTTTCTCCGTACAGGAGGGGAAATCTTGATAGATGCCTCGGGGACCCGTGCCCTTGGCTGTGCCGGTTTCTTACCGACTAGAACCCCTCCTCCGTGAGGTTGGTTTTCCTTCCCAGAGGGTCATCAGTATCCTATTGTGATCTCAGATAATGCTATCTCCTCATCAGTCTGGTGTATTCTATGGAGTACAGTAGCCTGATGTAGAGGATACTTCTGATTTCCTCGGGTGTAGTGTTATCGTCTCCAAGGTATGTCCGACGACCAACCGCGTATGCCGTGCACCGACACAGCACATGCATGGATGTCTCTCCTTCCACGCAGCAACACCTGCCTGTGAACTGAACTACCGGACCCATAGTGCAGAGATGTTTGAAATTTCGTATTTCTCGTGTGCTGAATGTCAGTAGATTCTTCAATCGTTACTGCTGGAGATCTCCCATCAGTCTCTTGGAATGCGACATAGGGGTAAGTTCCTTTCAACAGACACGGTGCCCTGGCTCGAGCTAATATTGAACTACAGATTTTGCTGTGGCATGAGAAATGCCAAGGCGATGAGAAATGCCAAAGCAGTATCATATGATGATTGCCCCTAGCGTTCTACAGCCCATTAGAAGTTTGAATCGCAAATGATTGAGTGATTTGATCCTGTCGGATCTCATCTCCAATGGCCCAGGTGATCGTAGCAATCCAAGAATGCTTCGACCTTATTGGTAGGCCTTTTCTTGTCCAATAAGATCGAAGCGATATGCTCCTCTTATGGCTTCTGCCTGAACGGCGAGGAGCAGTGGCTCCAATCCCAACAGCCTTTCCATCGCAGCCGTTGGGAAGGTCGACATTGCATCCATTATTCCTGAGCACGCCAGCTTCTGAACTCTGTTCAGGGTATGCTTGGATAGTTTTATTTTTGTTTTCGGTCATCACAAGATTGCGGTGTATGTTACAATGAATCTCACTATGGTGATGTACACCCAGTGCACCATTCATGGTGTGAGTCCCCAGGTTCTTCCGACCACATGTCTACAGGGCCTTCATCGTATTATCAGTGGTTTTCTCCAGATGCTATTCTAAGGTCAGCCTTTTATTTAGGATCACCCCAAGGTTCTTGACCGCGTCCGTAATCTGTACATTTTCCCCATATAAAACTAAGTCTTGTATGTTTCCAATGTCCTTTCTCCTATTGAAGGGTACATTAATGGTTATTTTCAGTGGACTCACTTTGAGTTCTTCCTTGTTTCACCATTCTCCAGGGTGCTCACTGCTTGCTGCATCAGATATGCTATTGTGTTCCCGAACTTCTTTTGAACTATAATGACGATATCATCCGCATATCGGATTACGCAGAATCCTCTACTGTCAAGGAGTATTAGAAGTTCGTTAATCACCAGACTCCACAGTAGAGGTAACAGTACACCTCCCCCTACGAACATCTTCCGGCGACCCGCACCTCCTTTTCAACCTCATTGAGAGTTGCTATGACTGTCCGGCATCGAAGCATGTTGTGGATCCATCTGATCCTGATCCTGATGATGTTATCAGGAGCTATTTCTTTGTCCAGAAAGCTCGCTGGCGCAATTTCTTCGAAGTTCAGTGCTTTCTCTTCTCTCTGTATTAGCTCGTATACCGCCATTCCGCAGGATTTCCCGGTTTGGTAGACATACTGGTTACGATGGAGAGGATCTCTCGTATAACACCTCAGAACAATCAATATCATTTTTGGATACAAGTTGCTAACATATACACACTTTATATAATATCTGATTTTTTCTATTTCATTTACCAAGAAGAATCCAATTGGATCTAATAAGGACTGGATAAAATCGTACCTCCAATAAATCAGGCTTCTGACCTTCGCCACGACTCTTACTACTTCCCATGATGAATAAAAACTAATGCAATTTGATTTTTGAGTCTTGATGTTCCTTGTGGAATAAAATGAGAACAATGAATTTCTTGCATCGTAAATACCGATATGAAATATAATACAAAAGAGGATTTACGACGTATGAAAGAATATTGATATCCTAGAAACTAATAAAAGGATGTTTCCCGATATAACAAAGAAGGACGGTATGTGGTGATTCATAAAACAGTGAGACTAGTACGACGACGGGGTTGTGTTGACATACGACTGAGTACACACACACGACTAGAGATCTCTGTCAATATTATGCTTCAATCTTGAACCGTCGTTCCACTGACGGGAACAGCACAAGACGTAGGAGATTTCACACTTCACATCATTCACTTCCTCGTACTCTGTTTATGTCATCATCAACCTACACGATCTCAGCCAACCGCATGCATATTTTAGAATTTTTAATCCTACAAGTGCTTTAATGCAAACACACATTCAAGATTGTCAAAAGATAAGTCTTGAATGAAATATCCTATTAGGGTATGTGACAGATATGCTGAAAACCTCAGACTTATTTCACAATTTTCAACGGCCGCGAAACAATAATTTTCAGGGCAGTCATCAACATAATGTAAAAACGTTTGTTATGTCACGCAATTATTTTAACTCATTGGAATTATGAATATATTATCAAGGGAAGCTTTCTTCAAATTTTATATGACATAATTATTCGATTTGTATATAGCTTGTTTGTAAATAGATACTCATTCTCAACTTTTCTAGGGTATGTATGAGAAGATATATGAGAAAAAGTGCAAATGAACATGGATCAGAAAATGTTCTCTAGTAGTGTCTTAGGGATTCCAATTTTCTGGTATCCAGAATGACATTTTTCATTACTACGCAGTTGTGGGAAGGAAGAATGCCAAAACTTTTCAGGCCAGAACGTATCTAACTTTAGTTAGATATGCATTTTATGCATATAAAATGTATTTGTTGCAAATGTTATCGCGATTAGAAACTTAGTATCATATGATGCACTTTCTCTAGAGAAAATTGTTGCATATAGTCAATGGATTCATCTACCATTGGGTCGAAGAGATTCCGATGAATTTCTAATGGTACACTGAAGATGACAACTTAGTCTCCAGAATATATATTCAGGCTTCTTGATATTCGGAGACACATATGAATAGGAGGATGTGATATGTAATTATAGTTCGACAATATTACAGCAAAAAACATCAAAGAAGGAATATCCCAGACTTTTTTCCCAACCATCCTCGATGATCACTAAATTTGCCTTGCTGTGACACTCAATTACTTCGGAAAAATTGTCAGACCTAGCGTTAGACACAATATGAACATAGTTCGCTATCTGTCACCTTTCAAATTATTGGGGCGGGGGTCGCTGAAACACCAATTGCACCTGTTAGGTAAAGTGTCGTGCAGTTACGCAGAGAATTTAAACAAGTTTCATGTGTTTCAAACTTCCACCAGACTGTACCACTTACGTACAATACATTGATGTAAGTACTCAACAAATACTATAAAATAAAGCTTTAAAAAATAATTTTTCAATTTTAAAAGTCACCCCGCCAATTTGTAAATCAAGTGTAAACTGATTCCGCCAGTTGTAGAACCAGATGATGAATTTGATCGGCACATCATTATCGTCTGTAAAATTAATAAGTGTTGAGAATATTGTTTCAGAAACATGACGAGGGAAAGAAAGGAGTTGGGAGCTCGCTATCATAACAATTATTCAGACGATGATCTGTCTCGAGCAATTACAGACGTTTTGCGGTTATTGCTGTTATATACAAAACTCGTAGGAAGACCTTAGGCAACAAGACAACGACAGAATTGAACAAAATACGATGAACGAATGGTATTTTCCATGGAGGAACCAAAAAATATTCTGCGCTACATAATATTCAACATGGTGCAGATTGGGGTATGTCACTGGATTCGCTTTATATAAGACTCATTGTGGAAGGCTATCTATAAAGCCTGGGACGTATCGCAGAAGAATTTCGGAATAATCTCCCTGGAAAATTGTGGTACGGGAATTCCCCCAAACGACATCGATACCATGTCAATGTCATGAAATTTCAGAATATAGAGAAAGTACTATATCAGCAGTTGGAGCAGAGCAAATAACATCTCACTTAGATCATCTGAAGAGGTCTTTAGAGAATATTCCAGATCAGAACATTATCACTCTCGACGTATCCAACTTTTCTCTCAAGCCTGTAAGCTGCCGTAGTGAGATAATTATTTTTTTACTTGACTTAAATTTCTCATACCTGGCTATTTCTGAGACAGTTTGGTTTGAGCTAGAATTATTCACCTATTGTAATATATTTTTCACTTTTATCCGCATTGAATGATCATGATAATTTTTTTAATTCGTCTCAGCTGAGGAAAAGTATAGCCAATTCAATTGTGAACATCCTTGGTCTTAAAAAACTTAAATATACTCTTGAGTTGGGCGGATTCACTATATTAGTGAAAATAAACGAGGCGGGCACTGTCACCACATATAAGTGACTAGCTTGGTTCACCCCATTTCTATTTTCCTCCTCACATCAGAGTTTCATGACGAAAAACAGCAGAGAGGATGTCCTCTAATTGGTCTCATCGACTGATGTGAAACTCGAGACCAAGTTCTTCCGCAGCTTTCTTTGCTGCTTTAACAACGAATACGCCCACTCAGGTCATTACGTGTCTTTTAACAAGGCACAGAAGAAGATCCGAACTCAACAAAACTTCACACGCTATACCCAGAACCATACTTTGAAGCCCTCCACACTGAGGAGTGCCTCATCTCTCCGGTGACTTGGGAAATAAATGCGGAAAACGGATGACATAGGAAGCAAACTGTGATGGATATGCATCATTTTCCGGGTGTCTTTGTCGAGTCTATGCTGCTCATCTATCACCCATTTCACCACTCCAAAAGTGTAAAGCAGCACTGGAACGGCAAGCATATTTGGTGCAGGAACCTTGTTCTCACTCGAAAGATCAGACGACCAAATCTTTCAAACAAGGTTGCGCGAAGAGCCGTATTGTTCCCGGAAAGCGTTATAATTAGGGCGATAGGTCTCTCCAGCATCAAGGTGTGTGGAAATGCTTCCGTCGGCAAGCTGTATATTCTCGTGGACAACCGGAGATCGTCCTCTCCTCAAACGAAACGCTGCGCACTTGTCCAATCACAACTCCATCCCTAAGACTTGTGTATTTTCCTAAACCACGTTGAGAGACTGATGGAGATTTTTCTCCCCAGTAGATCATCCATGTAAAATGAATGGGTGATCTTATGCAATCAATCGTTCGGTGATCCAGAGTATTATCCGTCTTTAGGCAATGGAAATCGACATGAGTGACATGTTGACCAAGAGTAGTTCCCTTGGAAAACACCCCTCTCGAATGTTACCAACTCCATAAAGACTCGTCGTGTGCCTGATGTGGTGACAAGATGAGTCTTCCAGAGTGGCAACAGATATTCTATGCATCTCACTAGAGGGGTTGGTACCGCAAGGCATTGGAGCAAGTATAATAATAGCTCATGTCTTTCCAGGCCATGGAAAATTTCGGTTGTACAATTCTAAGTCTTGAGTGATGAATCCATCTATCACCAGATTCTTTAAGCAATCCTCCATACCTTTCTTTGCCCCACGCTGTTCGATTGAGCAAAGTTCCGCATTTCAGGGTATTTGCTCAATCATGAACGTCTTGATATCAGAAACTTGAGACAAATTTTGTAAAATATCTGTGACCTGAGTTTTGGATTCTTCATGTTAGGCGATGTGTTTGAATTGAAGGAAGTGGATCAAGAAATAAACTCAAATTTTGTCAAATTCAGGAAGTTTCCAGAAATAGTCAAATATCTCAGGATAACGAATATTCAAATTGTTTCCTTTTATAATGAATTCAAAAACATGAAAACAACATCATCCTGTACGTAAAGATTATATGGTAGAATATGGTCCTATTCGTTCAGAGGTGGAACCTGGAATTGATGATAAAGAAGAATCCAATTAATTTGGATTCATAACGTGAAATAGCGGAATCGTTCACTCGACTCTATTATGGACGTCCAGGGGACCAATAACGACAAAATTTGCCAAGTCTATATAAGATGTAAGTTGAGATATACTGTTGGATTCACCATCGGTAATGGGAGAATACAAAGGCTCAAATAATAGACTTACTATTATACTTCTCATCTCCGATTCAGAATCTGACATTATTTTATGTCAACCAAAATTGCTTTTAACTCATTTTCCCGATCAGTTTATTTACGTATTATGTCTATTTGAATTTGGGAGAGTATTCCAGATGGAATATGCTGCAACTTTGACAAAAACTCATCGAAAAACGGAAAGAATTGAACTTTGTTCCATTCTCTTATATATCCCAAGTGATATTATAAACCCTCTTTAGCTTCGAACATGAGGTTCATCTGAAGTTTCAACTATATATTATAATACTTTGTTACTTTGTGAAGTTACCTCTCTTCATATTAATATCTCAAGATGAATGACTAAATGTAATACGATCAATAGTTTCAGGAGAAAATGTAAAATGATATCAAAATGAAAGGATTCAAAAGTTCATCATCAATTATATCCTCTCGTCAACTGAAAATTAGAAGTAGTTTTAATTAGTTTTAATTTTAAGTTATACAATTGTTTGAAAGGATTAAAATGAAGGTATACCGCAGGGTTGAGAGGGTTTGGACATAGGGAGACAATGGGTGCTTTTAAATATCGCGCGACAAGCGTTCGACTTAATTCCCGTCACAATAGTACGTCAATAGACTGGAACAAATTGTTCTCTATGGTAAATTTTGACCAAAACTTACGATAAAACAACAATCTAATTGAATTTTGATACGGGAAATGCATATCTAATATTACTCCAATATTTGGGTATGTTGTAAATTGTTTATTTTGATCATATTCTTTCTGTTCCATTCAAAAAGATTGACAAAGGAGAACATCTTCCCAGGTTGTCTAGGGGGGAAGGAAATATTTGGTTGATTTTCATAATAATTCAAAAGTTAATGTAGGTAGTCAATCACACTAGGGAATCAATTATGGATACTTTCCAAAATCTCCCTGGAACTTATTGCAAACTTGGAAGATTTTACACTTGTACATGGAGATACTCCGGTTCTATTTGATGCTGGTTCACTATTTACAAATACCCCAATCCCTGAGTCTATAAATTTCCTGAAGAAATCGATTTCAGATGTTAATATATCCGATACAAAATGTACAGAATACCTGATCTTTACGTCTATGTATGGAGCAAAATTATTCTTAAGAAGAACTATTATGAACAAATGGATGTGCAATGGCAATCCGCTCTCTCCTTCTTTGGCCAATATCAGAAAAATTAAATCAACTAGTTTCCAAATGTTGGGTGTAGACAGTATATTATTCTCGCGTTTGTATGTAGATATTAGTGTAGTCTGTCAAATAGGTGTAGCCTGCCAAATCCTGTCAGCCTGTCCTTCGTGATAGATGGAATGCAAATATATCCCTTCTTGAATAACACAGTGTGCTTAATATTTTGTATGCAGGTATATGTTGGAATTCATTCTTGTGCTAGAAATAGGAAATGTATTATTTTCGGCAGAATTCCCAGGTAGCATTGAAAAAGAAAAAAATCCGTATCATCATATTTTTGAGCTAATTTCACCTAACTGATTTCTTGTTTTGATTTGTGAATGAGAAAAGTAGTTCAACTAGAATGAAAACAGGTTGTTGGTGCTGAAGTACCTTATTCACTGAGACAATTTCACTCAAGTTAAATAGCAACGCCATCCGTCTTTAGAGTGAAATTGGAGCTTTTTTACGTTCATTGTTACTTCGTTTCCCAGGTTATCATTCACAGTGTGACATATAGGGTAGACATAAAGAGAAAACCTACGAGAACTTCATAGTCACCCCCACGTAAGTGGTGTTGAAGATTCCTCGATACAATTATAGCTCTGCTTTATGTTGAACGGAGGAAATACGGCATTAAATGTAACTCGTTCTGAATGCCCTTCGAGTTCATTACGGAGATGTCTTACATATTCATAATGTAATAGCTGTTCAGCTTCATGAAAGCAGACAAGGCGAGCAGTTTCAATTTATTGAATACAATCCTCACGCAAAATAGAATACATAATTTTTTTCAAGATGATTAAGAAATAATTGGAAACAACCAACAACATATCGAGTACGTCTATGAGCTGGCATATTTCAGCTTAATCCTAACACTGATCAATTTTTATTATTTTATTAGTCTGTATTCAATCTCTCTCATCCATATCATTGCGCACCAATAGCTACATTATCGATAACAGTGACTACCGTTTGAACTTCATAATATTCTTCTAATGAAACGATTCTAAGATATTTGGAAGTGGAGAAATCATGTTTTGTTCAGTAGGACTAAAATATGTTTCATATTCTAGGGCGGAAACAAAACCAAAGACAAGCATGGACTGGTTAAATTCTCAATTTAACCATGAATTATGAATGAAATTAGTTTTGTAATTAGATCTTCTGAATTAGTTCATTCCTTTGCAATTTTTTAAACAAGATGACTCGAGAATATTCTATATGAGTATTCAATCAGTCACCGTAATTGAAAACCGAGATCTTCGATGTTTTTATTCAATGTTGAGATATACAATATAAATAATTAATAATGATTCTTGAACCAGGTATGAATTTTATATATAAAATTCTCGTGAAATAGTTCAAACTGAAACATATTCTCATTTTTCGTCTTTACGTACGTTTCGGTCTCACGATCATCATCAGAAGACGCATCACTGTATACCTAAACGTGATTTCTTGAAACTGATTGTATCACCACAAGGCGTCTTTATCGTATCGATTTCAATTAAAAATGATCATGTCGCCGAAATGACACGAACAATCGAAATTATGACACATTCATGTTCAAAATATAAATTAAGAATCCGCTGCTAAGCAATATTCTTAGAAACTTCAAATTCATGTCGAATACGACTTAAATCAAAGCAGTGAGTAGCAAGGGCGGTGGAATTTTCTAGAATAGGAGTGAACAAAAACATCAATTTCCTAGATATGAACATTAGGCATGATGCAGATGGAAAAATAGGAACTTTGAGGTTTACTAAAGAAGTTTGGTCTCAACGTTATCTTCACTTCAATTCCCTTGCACCAACAAGTTATAAACAGCCTTCCAGATCGCGTGGTTAAATTGTTCCACCCAGAGGACCGTCCTAAAAACTTAAAAATTGTTCGTTATACACAGGAAATGATTAGCTACCCAGAAACATCATTAAAGAAAGAATAAACAAAATCTATAATGGAACGTCATATATAAATAGCATAAACGATAATACAGATAATTTTATAACATCACCATACATTCCGGAGACCTCAGAGAAGATTAAAGAGATGTTTAAGAAGTATGATATAAATGCTGCGCATAAACCTACTATGTTGAGAAATATTTCAGAAATCTGAAACCTTCAATACCTAAAGATGAACAAACTCACACAATATACAAATTGAAATGCGATTGCGATGGGACTTATACAGGAATCTGTAAACAATATTTGCAAAGAAAGAATGTATAGCCATAAGTATAGTACAAATTAACAAAATCTTAAAACACTCCACCGCACTTGCTGAACACAGCTTTGATTATAAGCATCAATTCGATCACAAAAACGTTAATATTTCAACTAAGGGAACCGATTATTATGAAAGTTCTATTTTGGAGATGATTCACATGAAACGTGACTCCAAGTCTGTAAATCATAGAATGGATATTCAATCATCAAGTCAGATTTATCATAATTCAATCAATTAAAACCCTTGCAAATTTCTACATGCGTCTCTATAATGTTAAAAGTATATTTTATGTAGAATGCTTCAATAGCAATATTTCTAATAGGGTCTGACAACCTTTTTCCATTACCTCATAAATCTTCAACATCTGGTTCGAAAGTTGATACTCGAACTTTATATTTTTAGTTCAGTCCTTCAGTCGTATTACGTACCGTGATTCGACATGAATTTAGAGCTCATAAGAATATTGCTTAGCAGCGGATTCTTAAGTTTTACTTAGAACATTGATGTGTTTTAATTTCGATTGTTCGTGTTTCTATTCGTTTCGTCGACGTGAGCATTTTAAATGGAATTTGTTCGATAAGGACGCTTTAGGTGATACAATAAGTTTTGAGAAATCACGTTTATACAGTGATGCGTCTTCTGAAGATGGTCGTGAAACCGAAACGTACGTAAAGACGAAAAAATAAGCATATATGTAAGTGTGACCTATTTCAGGAAAGAATTTTTTTTATAATATAAATAATACAAGAAAATTTAGTGATAATATAGAAAATCTAGTCACTGGCGATTTATTTTCAAATCCGCAGTAATTTTGACAATACCTTATCAATCCTTAAGGAGGTGAATTAATAGAGAATAAGCAAAAACAGCAACGGTTGGATACTGATAAGATCCATATTGGGAGGCCAATAAGGAAGCAGAGCTGGGTGGAAAATTGATGACTCTTCTTGCTTTTGGTGAACTGCTTCAAGAACTGAGTTAAAAAACAAAAGAGCAAACATTTGAAGAGCCACTAAATGCTAGAAAGCATTCGACTGTACTTTCGCTAGACTTAAAGCTCGAAAAAGATCAGAAAATCTAGGTATAAGTAGACTACATTTTTACATCTAAAACCTAGTTAACAAACTGTAAGCACAATGACAGGGTATTTTAGATGAAGAATATTAAGCTCACGGAGATTATTGAATCTACTTTCTTCAATTCAGCAATCAGGAATGAGTAAACATTTTTTGAAGTTATGTATTACTGTACGCGAAGTGCATGAAAGAGACTGTTGTTGGAATACTTATTGATTCTATGAAATGACGAAGGGGTAGTAAAGTATATACCTCCTTCGAAGAATGGAAAACAGATGAAATATTAAATTCATCGCTCAGGATATGATCCAAGTTTTTGTGTACCATGTAATAACGGATTTCTGAGTGCGACAAAAATCAGAGTAGTGTTCTGGAAGTTTGGGAACTAGAAGAGAAATTCAACAACAATGAAATATTCTATAGACAACAATTAAAAGATAATGATAATAATAAAAGAATGACTACGATCATTGGAGATAATATGGAAGAATATTATGATTAACTTTATTACTATAATAATAATAATCTAAGAATGGAACCTAAAGTTAAATGAGATTACCTAGTCTAAACTAACAAAACTAAAGAAATGAAACTTAAATTTTCAAAATGATTTCTCAACCTACCGGATCGGAAGTCAATGAACAGATTGGATGTATTATTGACTTGAACTTGAATGAATACTGAACTTGAAAACAGAAACTCTGATTTTCGCGAAAACACCCTCTTACCTAAAACACTCTGACAAATCAATCAAAATAAAATCAAGTGCCACTTGATTTTCCAAGAGACTAATTCAAGTTAGAAAACATTACTGAAGGTTTTTGCCATTGCGTATCTTATTTATAATGAGTCCATTTTCTCAAAATTTCTACAATTATGGGAAAGAAATCCGAATTGCTTAGCCAATAATTTTACTTATAGAGATCTCTAATTCAAAAAGTTTTCGGTGGAGATATCCAAGCCTATCTGTACTTTTCTAATATAACCAACTGATTTCCTTCTCTTCTATTCATCATAAATACAATCAGAATACTTTTAACCACGATTTTTATGATTAGATACTACATTACATCCCGATTTATGTTTTGATATACTTACTTTGATTAATTATATAACTTATGAGAGAAAGACTTTCACGACCATATTTAGATCACAGAGGCTCGCCACCTAAGAATCTCCAGATGGTTAACATTAACATTTATCATATCTTAGCATTCGTTTTCGTCCTTCATTGATTATTCGCCTTGACAGGTCTATGTTTTTCTTTGGAACAAGAATCTTCCGTGAATTTATTGAAATCATCTTGACCATGCCAGCTATGGTATCTTATCACCCTCCTTGAGGTCTCTAATTCAAAATGTTTTCGGTGGAGATTTCTAAGTCTATCTGTTCTTTTCTGATGTATGTACCTAACTGATTTTCTTCTCCAATATCACTACATAGTATAAGACAAACTCGCTTTCTCTGTCCCTATATCCCTATGTATGCTTAAATCTTTAAAACTACGCAACGGATTTTGATGCGGTTTTTCTTAATAGATAGAGTGATTGAAGAGAAAGGTTCATATGTATAATAACATCCATTAAATAGTGGAGAAATACGGTTATTTTTGAGGTTTCTAATGTGATGTCGTAAATAATTACATTTTTTCCGCTTACATTGCAAACGCAGGCTGAACCCTACGAGATATATCAAAATAATGTACTAAGTATTGTACACATTGAGAAGGTCTACAGAAAACTCCGCGATGGTATATTTCTATCTCTTATGGTTATCCAACAATACCATTTTTTTGTCATTTACTTTTTACGACAAATAATGGCTAATTTTCGAAGCGATTTTAACCAATACAGCATTAATCCTTATCCAATTAAATACCTTAAATACATTGTTGATTTAATATAGATCTATATGGCCCTTCACAGCATATGATTTGAATGAGTATTTTCGAAGATATTACAGATTTAAAAATTGCGGGACGTAGCGTTTGCGGCGATACCTGCCGGCCGGGCGGGAGCGTGCCTATAAATAGCGCGTCGGAGGCCGCGGTTCTCCATATAGCACTTTGAATTTATCAGCATTGCACCCGTGTGAAGCCGTGGCGGGTCGCTAGTTCATTATAAATACGATCAGAATACTATTAATTACGATTTTGATGATTAGATACTACGTTATATCCCGAATTACGATTTACGCCTAAAACCATATTCAGATCACAGTGGTTCTGAAAACCAGCTACCTAGTTTATGATTCCCCTTAGAACAAGAAACTTTTGTGAAATTTTTGAGACCATCTTGACCATGGCAATTATGGTATCATCTCACCTTGCTTGGAGCAGGTGTGAACTAATTTATGTTTATTTTGGAAATTTATTACTACTTTTCATGATATTGATAATAAGCAGAAAACAACTGGCAACCCCTAGATGTTGTTGTTACTTTGCTTCTAGATATTTTAATTTTACATGAAATCTTAATTTTCTGAAAATGATCGTCAAATTTTTTTTGACCAGGCAAGAACATGCATTCGTTCACTATGTTTGAGGAATGAATAAATTGCGACTAGATTCAATGACGTTTCTTCGAAGGGAACTAATTATTGAGAAAAAAAATGTAAACAAACTATTGAAGCTAGTAGATGTTGAAAAAGAGTGAATGATTTTGGTTTGAACAGTTGAGCTGTGCAATAAAGCTAAAACCACTGCGAGCGTATGTAATATTAGGACGCATTCGAGGAATATTTCCCTTCCAATTGCTTTTATCCAATTTAATCGTGTATTCTAATGGAACGAAGAGGATTCCGATAAATTACGCAGTTCACATATTTTACAAACGTATGTGTAATATGTATATTTGCGACAAAAGTAGTCAATAGCAATCAATATCATGTACTTACAACATCAACCCACCCATACTCTCTAATTGCCGGAATTAATCAGTAAACAATGTATGTGTGCGTGTTGGTCGTGTCTCACCACTCCGATATGCAAATTCACAGTATTTGATTCAATTTTAACGCTGATTGAATTCCAAATGCACCATTCCACATTTCTTTTCATCGTCAATTGTTCAATAACCGCAGATATTATGCATCTAGTCTAAAATATGCACGTCCACCGTATTGACGCCGACGTGTTATCCATTCGTTATTCCATCAAAAACTACAGTAGTATTCCATGAAACCACACTTGAGTTATGTCAATCTTTTCTAGTATCAAGGAAGTATGATTAAGCCCAATCAGCTTCATTGGAATAATTAGTTGTTTAACGATTCATCTTAAATTATAGTATGAACTCCAATATTATCCTCATACAAAATCACATACTTCGGAAGTTGAAGAATAAAACTCAAATTTTACACAAAGCTTTTAACATTTAATTTAAAAATGCTGACAAATTGTTTCACCACACTGTGGCATTTTCAAAGCAAGGAGTTATTAACTAAAGCTAAATCTAAAAGTATGTCCTTGAGTAACAGGAGTCAGAATGTGGTACAAATTGAGGGATGGAGGTGGATAATGGTGGGAGTGTGTTTACAAAATTGTTAACAGGGTGAATCACAGCAATTTTGTAAATACACCATTATCCACCCCCATACCTCGATTTGTGCCACATTCTGAACTCTGATATTTGAGTACATACTTTTTTAGATTTAGCTTTAGTTGATAATTCCTTGCATTGAAAATGCCACAGTGTGGTGAAACATTTTGTAAGCATTTTTGAATTGAATGTTAGAAGTCTTGTGTGAAATTTGAATTTTATTCTCCAACTTCAGAAGTATTATGAATTTACACTACGTAAACGCCGAAACCATAGATATAAAAATCACATAGCTGGGACTGGAGAAATATTTTCTTTCTGATTCCTAGAAGAAGATTCTCCATATTGAAGATGAAATGGCGGAAACAGATCGATAAAACGATTGTTGAATAGAATCAGCCCTTATGTGATGAAAATCCAATCAAAACACCGATGAATAACTATTGAACGTTTTTAGAAATCCTGGCTTCCAGATGGATTCCGCATCATGATGGCACGACTTGATGCCGACGATTCGCCAACTATTTCATGTGGCATCCTTAATAGTCCAGGCAACGAACCGGAAAAAAATATATAGTTAACTAGAATTTCGAAATTTTTTTGCATTTTGTTCCTAATACCCCATAGATCATTCATGACTATCAAGACAACGAGGGTCGACCTTTCTACTCCTCCAAAATAGGGTTTCAGCCCCTCAGAGGAGCATTCTTATAAAAACAATCCAAAAGTTTATAAAATTAATGAATTAAGAGCCGAAAATGACCCCTAGTATGTTTTTTGGGTCGCTGATCACGACTCCGCAGTAAGTTTTCTCGGAAAACTCCCTCCAGATGAGAAATTTGGAAAATTTATATATATTATATAATTTACAATTTTGTTGCAAAAAAGACTCTAGTAGGTTTTTTGACTTGAGCCTTGAATACTATTCAAGATGTTTAATGTTGCCTATAGTGCCGCTAACACCATAGCTTCTCCAAACAAATATTACGAAGTAGGTAATAGCTTACTGCAAAAACTCACCTAATATATAACTTAAATGATAATCTGAGGATAATGGAAATTGACTTCTTCAGGCTAACCAATCCAGGGTTTAAACGATAGATGGGATGCAAACGGAAAATCTAGTTATACACATTTAACAAGGGGGAATCATTAAGTATTTGTTGATAAATAGTTCAATAGCATATTCGACTTCTCATAATTTATCAATTTCTAGCGATTCCAGCAAATTTGATTTATTATTTTAATTTTGAACGTGTGAAATCTTGAACTCATTCGGCTTGATTGATTAATATCAATATAACTTGCAGTACGTGTACTGATAACCTGACAGTGACCCTATTGCACGGGTTTCTTATTATCTAAGCAAATCAGGCAACAATACGGTCAATAGATATATGTAATACTAACTCTTTTTTGGGTGCGACACTGACATATTGATTAAGCACTGTGTGATCGGGGGTAGTTGATAAATTACGCTAAGTAGAAAAACTATCAATTCGAAAGTTGAAAAAGTAAATACTACTGAAGTATCAATTAAGAAATTATGTTGAACAATTGAGTAATCCTCAATTTTAAATTAGCCCCATCAGAACCTAGATAAGGAGTGAAAAACTAAACTTACTCCGCCCGGATATACCAGGGTAAATAATTGAACAAACCTGTAATGATTTAATGATTCAATGAATTCTGGATTCTATATATTTATCAAATTGACTTGATTCCTAATGAACTTAACAAAAAGACCATACACACCACAACGCAAGCTTAACTCAACATAACATAAAGTTTTTTAAAATATGGTTTACATGATTCGTGATATAGTCAAAGCAAGATTTGACTGGTGAAGTTAGGTTATGACTGACTTTGGCGTGGTGAGTTTGATTCCACATAATCTTGGATAACCGCTCCTCTCTGACCAATATGTTCGTGGATAGTAACTTTTACCGAATAAGAGAGACTTGCCCCAGTCTAGTGAGCTGGATTTCGACGACCTATCATATTTTCTTCGACAGGGACCTTAATTTTATGCCCTCATTTAGACTCCCTTGAATTAAGGTATGAATGCAAATTATATCAAGTTGATATTCCAATTTTTTGATAAGAAACGACCATGTCCTCCACATTTCATGTTATGGTTACGTGAATAGATTGTGGCTTCAAAGAAAAAGACAGGGTAAAAACCTTTGTTTAAACCATATCAAGCGATCAAGCGATCAACCTGCCATTCCAAATCTGACCATAAAAATATGTCTCAACTACCAAAATATTGTAAAGCACTTGTTTTCTTTACAACTATTTCTGCTGGATAATAAACTGAGCTTTTCGATATTTCACAAATTATAATCACCCTCCCTTGACAAGGATTCAGAGACTATACATTTGAAGATTGACATAACTTTTGAATAAACAAAGGAAAAGCTATTTAACAGTGGCGGCTCCTCGAAGGAGGCTAAGGAGGCTCAGCCTCCTCACAAATTTATCTTGTTGATCATTCTTCATTTTATTTCCTGTTTCTCTAATACTTTTTCAAATTTTACAATTAATTCCCCGATCTCAGTAGTTATTATTAATCTGGCAACATTGCCCTGAGGCTAGACTCTCTATATATCTCAAACGCTGAGCATGTGTTGTTCAACACAGTTGCCGTTTTTCCGACCAGTCAATCGCCAAATAGCGTGAAACGGCGAAAACGGCAACATCCTCTGGAGGCTAGCCTGCCGCCCGCCTTTAAGTTCAGTACGAGTACAGTCGGTGTGGTACGGAATACGACACATGCGTGTTGCGTCAGTGCTTGTTTTGTTTTATGCGGGTATAATGGTTGAGTGACACCACGCGAAATAAGGTTAGATTAGAATTCGTCTGTTCGGTAAATTATTAATTGTAAAAATGGACAACTAGTGGAAAGATTTTTAGGGTTCTACGATGTTAGTTCGGGAAGAACAGCGGTCAATTTATTCAATTTCTTAATGGAAACATTTCAACGATTCGACTTTGCGAATGAATCAGACTTACGACGGCATCTGTAATGGCGGGACATTTAAACGGTCTTCAAACAAACGAACGTAAGTTTAAAATAACATAGTACGAAACAGAATTCCCTGTAATGCTCGAACTCAATGGAATTTTACATCACGTGCAATGTTTAGTTTACCATCCATAAAAATAAAGACAAATTAATTGAAACGTTTGATATTATATTAAACAGTGATGACTTTTCAACAGATCAGGTTTCATTAAATGCTGCTGTTGGTTTAAAATCTTATTTAGAAAATGAAGAATTTTTGTTTTTTCTTGATACTTTTAAATTAATATTTGAACAAACTGATCTTATTTTTCAACATAAATTCACTAATATAATTTATTCAAGAGATCGTTTAAAACATCTCATTGATAAAATTTCCGTTATACAGAATTTAATTTCAATATTTTATTTGGAAATTATTCAACTGATGAGGCTTCTCCCGTGAAAAGAAGGAAAACATAATTTGGTAGACAAGAAACTACATTATTAACAACTTTTTTATGAAATTGTAGATACTATTAAAGGTCAAATATTGAAATTCGATTTTCCGATTTACATGAATTGAAGTTTTTGATTTGACGAATAGAAGATTTTTCGAATCTTTTTCAAAAGAGTTTCTCAATACACTTTCAGATAACTTAGTTGTAAAATATAATTCTTTTGATAAAATAGCGCTGCACAATGAATTATGCGTTGTATACTGGGATAAAGATATTTTAGGCCAGTACGACAGTCACGCCGATATGATAAAATATATGATAGATAATGATTTGCAACAAGTCTTACCTCAGTTTTATAAACTACTTTGTTTGACAGTCACCATTCCTGTCACGTCGGCATCGATGGAGATCATTTTCTACTCTCAAACGAATTAAAACATACATGCGAAATACAATGGGCCAAAATCGTTTATACAATGTTAGTTTAATATCTATTGAAAAAGATTTAGTAAAACACTTAAAACATAATGATACATTTTATGATAATATTATTGATCATTTTTCGCAAATTAAAGACCGTAGAATTTCGTTAATATATAAAAAAGTTGATAAAATTAATAGAAAAAAAACAAAATATGAAAAATTCCAAAAAAAAGAAAAAAAATTAAAAGTCCAAAAAAAATGGAAAACAAAAAACGAACGAAAAAAAATTTGTGGCAAGAGAAACTCTATACCTCCACGTTAGTTCTTGCTGGGTAACAATTAATGTTGTCACTGAAGTAGCTGGTACAGACGCTGCGCGAAGGTTAAATTAATTGACTGAATATAGTATATTTTTACAAAAACGTTTTATGTCCAGCCTCCTCTCTCAAAAAGTTCACGAGCCGCCACTGCTATTTAATAGTATATTATCTGCTGGATTGGAACACTTTTGTAGGTTCTTTGGTTAAACGTATTTCCTCATATTGATGGTATAATTCCTTTTGTGCTTTCTTCGTGGGGAGAATTCTTTCATATGACATACGGGGCATGATCTACATAATTTTGAAGGAGGAACAATGAGTTGATTGAAACTCTTTTGAACAACGTAAGATTATTTTATCATTATACCTCATGAAAACTAAAGCCCCACTAGGTGCTGACTTTTGTGGTTTTTGCTGAAAATTACTCCCGACATTATGTGGTTCATGCAGAATCTCTCGTATTTTGACTGTTTGTATCTTAGACTGCTGGCGTTTTTGAGGAATTTTGTCACGCAGAGGCTCAGCAAATTGATATTTCAACCAATAGTTGGATTCAATTACAATATGGATGAAAAAATTCACATGTGGGAAGCCTCAATTGTTTCGTCATATAGTGATATCCTCATAGTGAGTTACTGATATAGATTGTGCAATTTTAAATTTGTATTTTCCACTGCTTCCCATCCTTTCGGAAAACTTGAATGTTCAGAATTATGTAAAATTTCAGATAGATCTCCAATTTCTCTCTGCAAAGAGCTAACCAATTTCGTCTGCCGTTATACCCCCTTCCCTTCAATGGTTGAGAAGGGGGAATTTTTAATTTGGGATATGAGAGGGTGAATGGAGATATAATATTACATTTAAATCACTACCGATCTTTTCTCGCCATTCATTATATTTATGCTGAACTATTCTAGGATATTTCATTGAGCTCTCAACCTTCCCGTTCACATTGTTTTGATTTGATTTGGTTTAGATTGTTCAATAGCGAATCGACATTTGACGAACATATGTTACTGGGCGTTATTTGTACCGTTTTTCCAGTTCAGTCTTGTCATTCAGAATGAATCCGTTAAATAAAACACTTTCTTCAAGGCGAAAACTTTGGAAAAAACTCCGAATCAAATCGTCGAATGCCAGACCAAAGTGGGAAAGTAAAAAAAGTAAAATTAATAATAATGTGTATTGGTAAGTATCTAGAATTTGTGAGGATATATCTCTAAATGGATTATTTAGTTTTCCCTAGCGACCTATAGTTTCGCAGGGATCCTGCATAGAGTGTAAGGGAAGTCCAAAATTTCGGGCATTCAAGTGAGTATATTCAAAAAATTCTGATAACAAGAGCTATTGAACATTATTATCACAACACCTATACATATCTTCTCAGAAACGTTATTTCTCGACCATGTAAGGTGAACACATTTTTCAGAAACACCATGTCTCAAGAAAGATTGAACGCAACAGCCATGTTTCCAGTTATGGATCATCATTTAGGATGAATCCGTTAAATGAAACACTTTCTTCAAGGCGAAACCTTCGAGAAAAACATCAAATTAAATCGTCTAAAACCTGACCAAAGTAGTAAAAGTAAAAAAAAACATAAAAAAAATAATCTGTATTGGTAAGTATCTAAGATTTGTGAAAGTATATTTAACAATAAATTATTTAATTCCCCCTAGTGACATATAGTTTGGCATTGATCCTTCCAGGAGGGCGAAGGGTGTCCAGAATTTCGGGCATTCGAATGAGTATATTCAAAAACATTCTGATAACAAGAGCTATCAAACATTATTGTCACAATTCCAATAAATGTCTTCTAAGAAACATTCTTTCTTGACCTGGCATTCTCCAGAAACATCATGTCTCAAGAGAGGTTGGACGCCATTGGAGTTTTTTCAGTAGAGGCTTTGGATGAATCCGTTGAACGAAATACTTGCTTCAAGGCAAAAACTTTGAGAAAAACATCAAATTAAATCGTCGAATGCCTGACCAAAGTAGTGAAAGTGAAAAACATTCATAATAATGTGTATTTCTCAATGCATTATTTAGGTTTCCCTAGTCACTTATAGTTTGGCATTGATCCTCCAGGAGTGTAAAGGGTGTTAAGAATTTCGGGCATTCAAGTGAGCATATTCAAAAACATTCTGATAAGAAGACCTATCAAACATTATTGTTACAACACCTATAAATATCTTCTGAGAAATGTTGTTTTTCGGCCTTGTAGGGTGAATACACCATGTCCCAAGAAAGATTGAACGCTAAAGCAATAATTGAAAACATATAATTCAATATGTAAGAGACGTTAACAAATTGATTAAGAAGTTTGTACATGGATAAAGTGGCCGAACAGACTTTATTTTCCTCCATTAATAACCAAATATTTCTACATCTTCAACCGCATCTTGAATTGGAACACATTTTCACAGTGAATTCTTGCCACTTCCTGTTCATTTTCAAGCATTTAAATTTAAAAGTATTAAAATTCAAAATCGAAATTGCGGAGGCCCCTCTGCCGAAATAGTCACTGGCCGCTACTGACTGTGAGATCGTAGGGATTCAGAGGACGTATAGTTTGAATGTCTTCAGCCGTATGAGTCGAAGTTGACTAGATCAAATTTGAAGACGAAATCTACAGGAAACCCTCGTAATTAACTGAGGCTCTAAACCAAAGCTTAACAATCTACCGTTAAATTCAACTGAATTCTTACTCCTTCAGGTTTTATAGAGTCGTTTAATTCGCTCAATTGGATACGTTCTTTAACTTACAGAACCATTACAGTTGCTTATAAGTCACTTTCAAACTTTTCATTTAACATCCTTCCTACTAATAAAACTTTTAATTAGACTTGCATCACCTTGTAATATAAGTTAACAAGTCGACCGATTATCATCAATCACGGATTAAAAGGATCTTTAGAGGTTTTATTTAACTTGGATTCTGTAGACGTGGATTTAATACCGAGAAAACGCTACAAGCTGCGAACTTTATTCATAAAATTTATAACTTTTATAATTTCATCAGATTTAGCTTTATTATTATGTACATTAGCTTTCAGAACACTTTACAAACATTGAGAGTTACGCTTTGTAAGGATAATATTGTGCCATCTTACATCAACCCGTTTCTTTATATCGCTACATCAATTTATGAGAAACTCCCTTCGAGTGTATATCCTTACAGCTACCGTGAGGTTCCATTTCAAGACTGAAGACTCCTTATGCCCTTCCAGCGTGGCATGTTGGCCTCCTCTGAAAAGTTAAAACTACCATTATATCAGTTTTCAACCTAAGTGAATCCTATTTCAGTGACCAGAATTGAAGGTAATACATCATCCTCCTATCCAATTAGATCAGGAGTTTCCCAGGGCATGCTTTATTTACTGCAAACAACACTTAATAGAGTAACTGGGTTCCTTCGCCGATAATGTAAGAATGATCACATCTCATGAAAATCACGAGACTGCGTATCACCACCTGCAGTGTTACCTCAGATTTTAGGAAGCTTGGCCAAAGGAGTAGATGATGACAATGGATTATTCCTATTTATTAGTGTTTTCATGTAATTCAGACAGAATAGATGACTTTGGTTAATGAAATGTGTCTGCAGTCAACTTGTGTTTTAAAATCCAATTCAAACTACAGAAAACATTGGATCGGTTGTGTGTAAAAGAGTATCAAATTGATCTACTTGGGACAGATTGAATCTAGCTTATCAAATACTTGAGATACTATTCCATGATTTTACGAATCTAAATAAATATGATTTAATTATAAATTAGCTATTCTATGATTTACATTTCATTCCTATTCTCTTCCACATCTTTATGCCTACTAGGTCGTCAATAGTATCCAGTAGCTTCTGAATAGTTACCCTCGCACTCGTCTTCACTTGGATGATTCCATTGTTTCGTTTGTGTTGATTCTTGAATTTTTGCTGTAACAATTTGATTCTGAAATAATAACTAGTACAAAAAACATTGCATTCTAGATCGTCACCCAGGGATTATGTTGTTCTATATCCACTTTTGGGTGAAAATGAGTTATATACATCATTTTCTTTGTAATTTCACGCGTGTTCTATATCCACCATCAAAATGAATCTATCTTGCTCAATAACCATAATTTCAGAGATAACTTTGGGCTATATCCATAAAAAATATAAAAACTTTGTGGTGATTTTGTTCTATGTGTTCTTGGCACCCGACTTGGTCTATATCCTTTCAAATGTATAGTTAATGTGCATAGAACTAATTTGTTCTATATTCGAATTACATTTATCTTTGATCTATATCCAGTGTAACTTTTGGAGACATTTTTGTTCTACATCTATAGACAACAGCTTGAATGATGTATTCTTTTTGTAGTGTTATGTGGGCTATACATGATTCCCCGGCTCCATCTGAACCATCAGAGTGCCCTACGGATGCATGGAAGTAAGTTAACACAACTTGATTAATAATTGAACAGAATTTACCACTACTTCAAAAAAAATCACAATAACGATACAGGCATACCTAGAAAATCTTCATTGGGGAAACAAATAAAGAAAACTGCATCAGAAGACAAAAAAATATAGTACGGCAGCATATCGCATCTTTCCCTTGAATCGAATCTCACTACTGCAGATCAAAGACATCAAAAAATATTTAGGCAGAGGCTTGAATCTCACTCGAATGTATAACTTGTACTTACATTACTATCGCTCAAAATTGAACAATTTGACGGCACATTGCAATATTATCAACACCATTTACAATGCTGTGTGGCAAGAATTCAGCGGTGGTCGTGGAGGAACTCACATTGCTAGCGCAATAATAATAATATTAATGAGAGTTGTAGAGGATAATCCAAATTTGGAAAAGATTGTTTTGTGGTCGGACAGTTGTGTCCTCCAAAATAGAAACAGTATAATGTCTTGTGCTCTGCAAAATTTTTTGACGTCCCTTTCAAGTAAAAATGTAAACTGTTCTGAACCGGCAATCAATACGGCGCATAGCTGTATAGAAAAGCATGTGAGAGACTTAGAAATTTGGACACCTATGCACTTGATCCGAATTTTGACTCACATGCCTACTCATTGGAAATTGACATTCAAAGCGTTGCAAATGGAAGAAAATGATTATTTGGATTACCAGAAACTAACACAAACTCATCCGTATCGCATTATTCCCTACTTTGAAGTTAAGCATCTTATTTACAAAAAAGAGGAGATCTTCAACATTGCTTACAGTATTAAAGTATTAGGAGGCGAATTCAATGAAGTGACAATACTTAAGAATAAAAAGTCTTCAGGGAAATGGACAACAATACCACTACTTAAGCAGGATATTCGAGTTTCAGATGACAAGAAAGAAGCGTTCAAAGCCATGTTACCTCAAATTCCAGAATCAGACAGAGCTTTTTATGAACATCTTATAAGTAGAGGCTCTAATAACAAAACTGATGAAGATCTGCCTGATACGGTATCTGTCGGAGGAAATGAGACTTCTAAAGAAGGTAGAAGGAGTAAGAATTACACGGTAGAAGGAGCACCAAATCACAAGATGAACACTAGAAGCCAGAAAAAAAGGAAATCATAAGAAAATGTTAGTCTTAGAAATACGTTGGTATTAGATTTTTTTGTTCTATATCCAATACCGATAAAAAAGTTCCTATTTTATGTTCTATGTCCATTTCTCTCAAATTTGTTTATTTTCCAATATGAATGCCTTAAAAATAAACGGTCTAATGATAATGATCTACAACTAAATATACAAATAAAATTCTTCAGAAGGTGCTTTGGTTGAGCCATATTTAGCAGATTTTGATAATTTTGCAAAATGGTAGTAAATCGCGCCCCCTGTAAAATTTGTAAAAACGGATATAGAACAACATAATTCCTGGGTACGAGATCTAGAATGATATTTTCAATTATCATTGATACCTACTGAAAAAGTTGACAAAACCTGTTTTATTTGGCCCCTGTAATTTTAACAGTTAACTATTGCACAACTCCATAAACCAGTTATAATTAGTTTCTTCAATAATTATTCCCTCCCTTTTATTTTTCAACTGTTTTTTCAAAGCTGGATCTTCTTATTCCTCTTTTCCTCAAATCTTCCAGTATTTCACAACTTGAACTTATCGATAAGAATGAAATATGACATATAACAAAATTCACAACGAACGACCAATCACTGTCAGTTTTCAACGACCAATCTCAGCAATGTTATTTCATTTTCACGTATAAACGACTCGGACTGTCCCTTGTCTGGATACCAACTAGTTGTCTTAGCAGCCCACAATCCGCACCACATTCATTGTTACGCGTGATGGTAGGTCGCCGGTGTCTCCAGAGCATCGCGATTTTGGTGAGTTAAGATCTTATTAGTGTTTCCAATACCAAAGTTAATATCTTAGAGTCACCAGCCGCGACTAAGTTGTACCTTGTAGAAAATAGAAAATATTAACAGTTATGAACTATCCTGATATTATGAAAAATTGCACTGTTTTGAAGAAGGTTAATCTTCTAATAAGATGATTCTGGCCATTGGCAAATTTTTGAGTCCAATTTGAACAAGTGCAGAAATGCAATAATGATGAATGGTGGTGCCAATAGACTGAAATAGCGAGCGGAACAGCTGAAAAATCGAAAAATGTTCAAGTCTTATAAATAATGTCGAATGAAGAATGATTCGAATAGTTGTATTTGCCAGAAATTGATTTATCTGTAGGATACAATTATTTTTCTGTTATTGCATCCTTCAGTTTGGATAGACATCTGACAAAAACAAAAAAGAACGATTCTGTGAGAACCATTTTTCATGGGTCAGTACTATTTCATTATTCCGCGATAATTCGTCCAGCTTCCGTTCATTAAGACGTCTTTGTTTTGGAAAGACTCACTTTCCTCAATCAGGTCAGAAAATGACAATGACTACAAATCAATGGTAAGAAGAAATTGCTATTAAGCAAGCAAGAAATAGCGACGCTCTCTTGATAATAATCCTGAAGCAAAGCTCCCGCATCTATAAGGCATGATAAACAGAAAGAAAATCACAAGAAGTCAAGTTCAAGGGTGAAATTTGACAATCAGAGATTGGGAATAATCGAATTTGAAATACTCATTTAAATAATCAGTATACGTTCCATGATAGGTTCTCGCAGCTGGTAACGTTTGCTAAGCAATTGAAGAAAATAGCGTAGAGATTAATGGAACTACATCAGATAGATCAGAAACATCACGTCTATTGAGGGAAACATATTGGCTCTGCATAAATCAGATGAAGTGATATAAAAATTCGATTTGCGCATTGCATCGTCTTCAGTGGCTTTCATTAAAAGCGCCAAAGATGTTACAGAGCAGCTTATAGACACCTTTGAATTATATACTGATCTTTCAAATGAACACGGCAAGATGCTTAATTAATTATGTTTCAAATATTCAAGAGAGTCAAAGTGCTAGTCTCGGTTTAGAATGTAATTACAAATCAACAGTTGGATTATTACTTGATACAAAAGTCTTTTCTCATTCATAAAACAAAACTCACACATTTCAATAACTTGACATAATGGAACGTAGATAGAAATGGTTGAAGAGGTATATAAAAAATTATTGTTGATAAAAGTTACATCATCAATTAAGGCGCCAATGTGATAATAATTTCAAAAGATGAAAATAAGTAGGATCCTATAGAATTATTTCATCAATGGTTTCCGAAATGATGAACTACCACATACTCAAAACTAATGCATGAGATGATTCTCTCATTCCTGCTTTTAAAAATAGAATCACGTTCAATCTTGCTAGATTCGTGCACAACAGCAAGTCATAGATATGGATGACTAGCTATTATGCACGAACTCATCAAAAACCCGTAGGAACAGTTAGCGGCTTCGATATTCTGTACGAGTAGAAACAGCTGAAGGCTTGGAAAAACGTCAGATTATACTCCATGGCATGGCATTGAAAGTTTATTTCATGAGAATGATAGGAAAAGTCTCAAATGCTATGTTTTGGTGGAACAGTTTTTGCGATGGGCCTCTGATGATCATTCCATGAGGTGATGCTGTTCGTCATGATATCTGGTATGTATATTGAGTACCTCATGCGAACAGTTGTACCTGACATGCTCATATCAGGGATCCTCGTGAAACATCATCGTTGTTAATCCTTGTTACGGAGGAAACTCCATCAACCACATCATGTTTGGTGATCTATCCGGAAGAAAACTCGACAGCGAACAACTTAGTTGGGGGATTTGGGACGGCAAACCATATGACGAAAATTCCTGAAGAAGACTTGCCGAATTGAGTCAAATGCCTTGTAGATATTATGCAGTGTTACTACCATAGATTCCTGATGATTTTCAATGAATGCCTCATTTGATAATGATAACATCAATGATAATAATAAAAAATTTATTTGCCTCTATAGATACGTAATGAATAAACAATAATCACAAAAGTAATATGTTGATCGATTGTATCTAATGGATGAATGGAATATGAATGTAAGCTAACATTACATACAATTGAGGCAGCTGCTATGATAAAATATATAATATGAACAATTGAGAATAAATGCTATTTGGGATGAACGATTGTAAAGCTTATAATTCTTGTATCAAACATTATACACAAGTACATCAATATTTGCAAGTGTTTAATCAATCAAAATTTGTAAAGTTCTACACAATGATTCTACATCGGTTCTACTGTTTACCGACTTAGCATCACGTCTTATGTGAATCATCTCCAGGACAAATTTTTCATAATAATCACTTTTATATTGATTTCCTCATCTAAAATATTAATATTTTTATAATAATCGATTTAATGGTTATAATTAAAACAATATTTGGAAAGGCGATGAAATTTTTTTAGTGCTACACTTATAGCCATACATTCTTTTCCGTAAATATTGCTCAGAGACTCGTGAAACATTGCAATCTAAGCAATTTAAATATCATATTCGTGTGGATTTGTTTATCTTCAGAGGTATACCGGTTTTCGATTTGAAAAATATCTATCAACACTTAGTAGAATTATGCGCAATATACTGTTATGATTTCATTTCATAGACAATAAAAATTTAAAAATAATAACTTACCGAACTATGAAAATAAGAAAAGATCAAATAAAAAATATTTTATGGAATTAAGAACAATAATAAAAGCTAAATAATAGTTAGGATATTAATATTAACAATGTAAAACATAATAAACAACGATGTAATAGAATAAGAAGTGATAAACAAGAACTTCAGTGAAAGTGAAGAAACGTTCAGTGTAACGAAATCATAAATCATAAGTAAAATGATTACAAAACTATCATGAGATAGTACAAAACATTGAATAATGTTATAGATGTAAGTTAGGATTAGTAAATTTGAGTTATGTAATGTTAAAAGAATGTTATTGATATAATATGGTATGTATTAGATTTAAGAATAAGTAACTGTCAAGAAAACCATAAATATGGGAATAATCATATTAATAATAACCCAATCATAGGTTATATTATACCAAAGTGTGGGGAAAAATGTAGGCAATATTAATTTAAAAAGAAGGAATTACTAACAATTAAAATAAGTTGAAAATCTCAAATAATTCAAAAAGTAAAGAATACTAAATTCTGATTGGTCAATAGGAATTTCCAATGTCAATCTGGTAACAATGAAGACTTGTGTCAGTTTCACAACAATTAACTTGGCATGCTTGATTTGAAAAGCAATCATCTCATAGGTTGTTTATGACATAAAGTAGCGTCGGTTTTGGAGGCCTATAAAAACGAATCTGAAAGTAAAGAAGTTCAGTTTGCCATTACATCTGTAGACTGAAAGTACTCCTGCAACTCACCAAAATTTCATAACCTATAAAAAACCAGTGAACGAAAGTGTTCCAAACTTCGATAGGTTCAAAGAAACCAAAGTTAATAAGTTTTATATAAAGTCAACGATTATCCAAGTATCTGAATCCAGTAAAAAGGCTGTAATAACCTCCAATTAAGAAGAAATTTCCAACGATTGCCATTCATCAATAATTTAAATAAAGCATCGAAAAGTTTCATGTTTTATCTAAAAGGATAAAACAAAGTATTATCAACAGTTCCTGAGTCTCAAGAAGAAGTAATCCAAATTAGTTACCTGTGATTATTGTGAAAAAGCATAGTATTGTGTAAAAGTGAATCATCAACGAAATTATAAAAGAATTAAATCGAAAATTGCCAACATAGTTAAACACACTTTTGGATATAAACTAAAAGTAAGTTTGTTTATTATATTTCCATTGTAGTGTTATTTGTAAATCTGAAAGAAAGATTGTCGTTTGTAATTTTGTAAACAACTATTAATATTGAATAGTTTTGAGGTTAAAGCTAGTTCTATGCTTAGAACATAAAATAAAATTGTAAATTAGAAACCCGAGATAAATAGAGTCATAGAGATTTAAATATAGAAACTTTTTAACATTCAAAGAATATTGTGTTTAATTCCATAAAATAAAATAATATAAAAAAGAGAAAGTTCATTATTATTCAAAATAAACAAAATAAAAAGCTAGCCGGAAGAATAAATTATAATTATTAAATAAATAAAAACTCAGTAAGAGTTTAGTAATAATTGTCGCTCAAACGTGAGGCCATTTGAAAAAAGGAATAGAACCGCGTATCAAAATAATTTAAAGAACTAGATTAATTAATAAGAAAGTAAAAATGGAAGGAGATAGACAGAGGACTCCAGAATTGATAGGATTTGATCAAGAGGGTGAAATGATTAGTGCAGAAAGACCACCAATAATAGATAGTCAATCACAAATAATGAGATTGCTTGAAAGTTTAAATTTAAAAGCTAATGAAACGAAGGAAACAAATGCTAAAATTGAACAAGGTATGAATGAAATAAGAGATGAACTTAAGAGAGTGAATGATAAATTTGATAAAAGAACTGAGGAAATTATGAGAATAGTTGAAACTGAGAAAAAGGAAATAAGACAACATGTTGAAGAAAGTATAGATAATAAATTAGAAGAATATAATAGTTTTGTAAATAGAAAGTTTAATAATGTAGAGAAAGAAATAGATATTATGGAAAATAGAATGAATGATATGGGGAAGAATATTGAAGAGAATGTAAATGTGAATGTACAAAGTATAAGAGAAAATCAGAAAAAAATGATAAATGAACAAGATGAAAGAATAAAAAGAATTGAGAATAGATCCGAAGAGAGAATGAATATAGAATACAGAAATGTAGGTCATGAGAATACAATAAAATTTAATGGAAACATAAAATTATTACATCCATGCATTTTTGTTAAAGATTTGAAAAATGAAATACAGTATGAAAGGAATATAGAGAGAATGAAAAAATTAATAAGAGAACGATTGGTTGATGAACCTTTGTTGTGGTTCAATTGCAAAGAAAGGGAATTAAATAGTTTAGATGAGTTTATAGATGAGTTTTTAAATAATTTTTGGGGTGAAAATGAGCAGTCGAAATGTCGAGAAAGGTTATATTTTAGGAAGTATATAGAAGGGACTAGAAAAAGCATGAGTGCTTATGCACTTAGCCTATATAATGAAGCGCAATATTTAGAACCTAAAATGAGAGAGGAAGAGATAGTTTTATACATTTCAAGACAGTATCGAAGTCAAATATCTGAGGCAATAGCCATTGCAAATATTAAAAACATGAATCAACTACTATCATACTTAAATAGAATTGATAATAAGAATAACATTGGAACTAGGCAACAAAATAGATATAATGATAACAGGAACAATTACAGGGGAAATCAAAATTATAATAATAGATTCCAAAATAATAATTATCAAAACAATTTTAGAAATAGGGATAATAGAAACCAAAATTATTATAATAGGGAAAATAGATATAATGGAAATAATGCTAATCAAAATAGAAATAGATATAGGGATAATAGAAGTCAAAATAATAATAATAATAGAAATAATAGTAGAAATGAAAACAATCAAAGGGAAGTAAACTGTAGTAGGATAGAAAGTAATATGGAAAGGGAAGACTCTTCAAGTCAAAATAATCAACAAAATCAGGATTTTTAAGAAAGCACGAATACCACGTTAATGTATTATATGAACATCAGAGGGAATACATTGACTACGAACAGCAAAGGGAAGAAAATGAAAGTATAGGTTTAATTAAATTAAAAGGTTTTTTAAAAGGGAAAGAAGTAGAAATTATGTGTGATACAGGATCAGAACTATCATTAATAAGGGAAGAACTATTGTCTGAAATAAAATTAACAAATCAATTGAAAATACCAAAAGTAGAATTAGTAAATATTAGTGGAAAGAAAATTACTGAAGTATCAAAAATGATTACTGAGCATGTTATAATAGGGAAGTCAAGTCTAGAGATGCAATTATTTGTAGTGCCGAATATGAAATTGGATATTGTTATGGGAACTGATGAATTAGAAAAGCATGGAATTATTATAGATTACGAGGAAAAGGAAATAAAGTTGTTAGATGAAATTATAAAGATAGGGAAAGGGGAAAATGAAAATATTGACAGACCAAATGAAGGTTGCAATATAATAAATGCGGTCGAAAGAAAAGACTCAAGCAGAAATTTAAATGAAATAATCTCGCAGATGAAGATATCCGAGAAGTATAGAGGAATAATATCAGAAATAATTTCACAACATAAAGGTTTAATAATTGATGAAACTCGTATAGCTAGTAATTATATTCATAAATTCCAAGTCAAAGAAATTGAAAATTTTAAATCCAAGAACTATCCAATCCCATACAAGTACATAGAAGATGTTAGGAAAAAAATCGGTGAAATGCTAGAACAAGACATAATAGAAAGAAGTAAAACAAAATATATAAACCCTATTGTTATAGCAAAAAAGTCAAATGGTGATATTAGGTTATGTTTAGATGCTCGAACATTGAATAGATTGTCAGTACCACAATATGAAGCTCCTAAAAATATAGAGTCAATTTTTGGTAGAATAATAAAGGCACAAATTGTTAGTAAAGTTGATTTAAGACATAGTTTCTGGTTGATTCCTTTACATGAAAGTTGTAGAGATTACACTGGTTTTATGATAGATGGAGAAGTGTATCGTTTTAAAGTTACGCCTTTTGGTATTCAAAGTGCATGCAGTGCGTTAGTTAGAAGTATGAATCAAATATTAAATAGATTTGAAATTTTTGTAGTTCATTATATCGATGACATATTAATATTTTCTAGAACAGTAGAAGAACATAAAGATCACATAAAATTAGTTTTGAACGAATTAGATATAGCAGGTTTAAAAATAAATATTGAGAAATGTGAATTCTATAAAACAGAAATTAAATTTTTGGGTTATAAATTAACGAGGGAAGGTTTAGAAATGGATGAAGATAGATTAGATGTAATTAAAAATTTCAAAAGACCCACCAATCTTAAAACTTTGAGGGGATTCTTAGGTCTAATAAATTATTTCAAAAGGCTCATTCCTGATTTAAGTCAGAAGGAGATTCCATTAGTAGAATTACTTAAGAAAGGGGTAAAATGGAAATGGGATAATGAAAGACACGAAGCTTTCCAAAATTTAAAAGATATTTTCATTAAAAAATTAAAAGTCTATCATGCACAATATGATAAACCTTTCATATTAAGAACAGATGCTTCTAAACAAAGATTCAGTGGTGTTTTATTACAAAAACAAAATAATGAAGAAGTGCCCATAAGTTTTGTGTCAAGAATGACAAAAGTTCATGAAAAAAATTACAGCGTTACTGAATTAAAATTAGCAAGTATAGTTTTTTGTGTAAAGAAATTAAGATTTTATTTGTTAGGGAATAAAGTAAGGGTAGAAACTGATCATAGTGCATTAACAAGTATATTTAAAAACAAATTTGTAAACAGTAGGATTCAAAGATGGATTTTGTTATTGCAGGAATATGATTTTGAAATAAAACATATTCCAGGAAAATTAAATATAATAGCTGATACTTTAACAAGAGAAGAGGGGAATTTAAAAATTGATAAAAGGAAATATAAAGTAGGAGCAAATATTTTATTAGAAGTAAGGGGTTTATTTTCATTAGAGAGCATTAAAAACAATCAAAGTACTTTATCAGAGAAGGATAAAAGGAAATGTAAAATCAAAGAGGGAGTTTATTTACAAGATATAGGTAGGAAAGAATTATACAGAATAAATCAAGACCTAACTTTAAAAATTTTAAATCATTTACATAGTGAATTCAATCACATAGGAGCAAGGAAAATGTGGCTCATATTCAGAGAAAATTATATAGGTAAAGGAGATTACCAAATTGCAAAAGAAATCACAAAGAAATGTGACATATGTCAAAGAGCAAAGCCTAAAAATATAATTAACCACAATTTAGCAAAGAGTATTATAGTAAAGGAATGTTTAGAAATAGTAGCAATAGATTTTTTAAGTGAGTTAATAGTAACAGAAAAAGGAAATAGACATATTTTGGTTGTAGTAGATTTATTTTCTAAATATATAAAATTATATGCTTGCAAAACGACAAAAAGTAGAGAAGTAATGCATAAGTTAGAAAACTATTTTGAAGAAATTGGTAGGCCAAGAAAGTTAATTACAGATAACGCAACATATTTCAAAAACATACGTTTCAAGTATTTTTGCAAAAGGAATTTAATTTTTCATCAATTAACAAGCATCAGACATCCTCAATCCAATCCATCAGAACGTTATATACAGGAAGTAATAAAATATCTGAGAATATCTTGTGAGGGTAAACATCGTCAATGGGATGAATCAATATCCAGAGTAGAAAAATGTTTAAATCATTGTCCAAATACTACAACAGAGAAAACACCTGTATTAATAATGAAAGGCGAAGAACCAGATAGAAAATGGTTAGATGAAAATTCAGTAGAGCGAAATGAAATTTTGAAAGATATCAGTAATAGGTTAGAAAGAAATGCAAGAAAGTATATGAATAGGGAAATGAGAAAAAGAGGAAGGTTAATTAAATTTGAAATAGGTGAATTAGTAATAGTAAGAGCAATGAGAGTAACTAATAATAAAAAGAATATATGTGGAAAATTATGTTTTGCTTTTGAAGGTCCATATGTAGTCATGAATGAAAATGCTGAAAATAGTTATGAATTAATGAATCCTGAAAACGGAAAGATAAGGGGAATATTTAATATTGATCAAATATACAAGTATAATTATTAATAAATTTAATTCATGAAAATAAAATCAAAAGATAAATAAATTTTAAATATTAATGTGATTAAAATGTTAAAATTGATTTAGGGGAATTTGTTATGATTTCATTTCATAGACAATAAAAATTTAAAAATAATAACTTACCGAACTATGAAAATAAGAAAAGATCAAATAAAAAATATTTTATGGAATTAAAAACAATAATAAAAGCTAAATAATAGTTAGGATATTAATATTAACAATGTAAAACATAATAAACAACGATGTAATAGAATAAGAAGTGATAAACAAGAACTTCAGTGAAAGTGAAGAAACGTTCAGTGTAACGAAATCATAAATCATAAGTAAAATGATTACAAAACTATCATGAGATAGTACAAAACATTGAATAATGTTATAGATGTAAGTTAGGATTAGTAAATTTGAGTTATGTAATGTTAAAAGAATGTTATTGATATAATATGGTATGTATTAGATTTAAGAATAAGTAACTGTCAAGAAAACCATAAATATGGGAATAATCATATTAATAATAACCCAATCATAGGTTATATTATACCAAAGTGTGGGGAAAAATGTAGGCAATATTAATTTAAAAAGAAGGAATTACTAACAATTAAAATAAGTTGAAAATCTCAAATAATTCAAAAAGTAAAGAATACTAAATTCTGATTGGTCAATAGGAATTTCCAATGTCAATCTGGTAACAATGAAGACTTGTGTCAGTTTCACAACAATTAACTTGGCATGCTTGATTTGAAAAGCAATCATCTCATAGGTTGTTTATGACATAAAGTAGCGTCGGTTTTGGAGGCCTATAAAAACGAATCTGAAAGTAAAGAAGTTCAGTTTGCCATTACATCTGTAGACTGAAAGTACTCCTGCAACTCACCAAAATTTCATAACCTATAAAAAACCAGTGAACGAAAGTGTTCCAAACTTCGATAGGTTCAAAGAAACCAAAGTTAATAAGTTTTATATAAAGTCAACGATTATCCAAGTATCTGAATCCAGTAAAAAGGCTGTAATAACCTCCAATTAAGAAGAAATTTCCAACGATTGCCATTCATCAATAATTTAAATAAAGCATCGAAAAGTTTCATGTTTTATCTAAAAGGATAAAACAAAGTATTATCAACAGTTCCTGAGTCTCAAGAAGAAGTAATCCAAATTAGTTACCTGTGATTATTGTGAAAAAGCATAGTATTGTGTAAAAGTGAATCATCAACGAAATTATAAAAGAATTAAATCGAAAATTGCCAACATAGTTAAACACACTTTTGGATATAAACTAAAAGTAAGTTTGTTTATTATATTTCCATTGTAGTGTTATTTGTAAATCTGAAAGAAAGATTGTCGTTTGTAATTTTGTAAACAACTATTAATATTGAATAGTTTTGAGGTTAAAGCTAGTTCTATGCTTAGAACATAAAATAAAATTGTAAATTAGAAACCCGAGATAAATAGAGTCATAGAGATTTAAATATAGAAACTTTTTAACATTCAAAGAATATTGTGTTTAATTCCATAAAATAAAATAATATAAAAAAGAGAAAGTTCATTATTATTCAAAATAAACAAAATAAAAAGCTAGCCGGAAGAATAAATTATAATTATTAAATAAATAAAAACTCAGTAAGAGTTTAGTAATAATACATTTCATAATTTCTCAAATAATCTCTTAATTTTCTCTGAGGTCTCAGGAATATATTGTAATGTCATAAAATTATCTTTATTATCGTTTATATTCTTATATATGATGTACCATTATGTATTTTGTTTATTCTTTTATGCTGGTGTTAAATTTTTTCTTATCCTGAACATAAATTTTGAACACATCTGTTCAAAATTGTAGATACTTCAGCGCAAGAGAATTTCATGCCACTATTCATTCTCGTTACCGACATATGATGCTTTTGACTATCAGCCAATTCCGAGACAAGTTAGAGTTCCCTCCTTACAATGCGGTTTTTCACTTTCCTCCAAAATTGTTCAAATTAAAAATAAAATTTTGGTTGGAAAAATATTACCGTTAGCCCAATCAACATTGAATCTTCTTCATGTTTTCAATTTCCACATTATGCCCAAGTGGCCTGATCAAAATTCACATACAATACTCATTATCAGCATAATCTTAAATTTAATGTGAGGATGAAACTCATCGACCAACATTCAATCGGCCCTTAGAAACCCAATTACAAGAGGTCTCAGACAAAGTTCCGCTGAACTCACGCCACAACATGTGGTATATGCACGATGGCGAAGGATTTTGCCCTTTCAGTTCGAAAATATTTAAATAATACCTTTACGTGTCGATGGATAGGTAGGGGAGAAGATGCTCCAATACAATAGTGGCCTATATTCCTCGACCTGAACCCAAATGGTTTCTGTTTCAATGGACATATGAAAAGTATTGTATATGGTACGAAGCTTGATAGCTAGGATGAGTTACTAAGTACAAAGGATATTCAACTCCTTTCTTGATGTTGAAAATTCTCCAGAATTATTGAACATTGTACATGATGGACACCATTTGGAACAATTTTCGTAATTCATTGGTTTGTTATCAACTTTGTTCTGTTGTTGAGTTTGGTTGTGACTGAATTGAAAACGGATGATTCGTGACTTGATGAGCTACTTCGATAATTATGGAAAACATTAATTGGCCCTCCGAAAGAGTGATACAGAGATACTAACATCATTTTTTGCAAGGAAACAAAACATGATATCAAAATTTGTTTGATGATTAAAAACTGTTGATGCTGATTGGGTTAACCGAATATATCTTTTTTAAAGCAAAAATTTGAAGAATCAAAAATGAAGAGTGAAGTCTTTGTTACCGCCAATTGATGGGAATCATCTATCTTATCAATCAATAAAAACTGCTGAACATTACATAATTGTAATTGATGAGTGAGCGATTTAGAATACGTCATAACAATGATTTCCATTCCACGAATGGTAGGTGTAGAAGCTGTCATTCCGACCTCACTATGAATTCAATAAAATCATTACCAGTAGTGATACATGCATCCGAATATGAGTATAAAATTGAAAATTAACATTGTAATGACCAATTAATCATAATCCAATTTCAACATTAACTGCATTAAAGAAATAATGTCCCATTAACAAATTTTCAATATTATTTTCGACCAGTAATTGTATGATAAGTTATCTATTTCATAGCCATATTGAATACATTAACATGAATTAAAATGATGAATTATGACGTTCGAAAATTTATTATCATTTTGAATTGACCAGTTATGAAAGTATCTTATTCACTGGCAGATCATCGACAAGTTGAATGATAATGGCAATCACGAATTGTTCATGCACTCCTAGTTGAGGAAATATAGCACTAAAATAGGCCCTTCCATCACTGGCGTAGTTGGAAAGATTGAGATGTAGTTTTCTGCATTCGATTCGGAAGGTAATTAAGAAATTTTTTGCCACGCTTGTTTTTTGGGGAAAAAATGTATTGCATTTCTACTAACAAAAAATATGCAACAAATTTTGTAATTTTTTGGCATCATGTTCTTGATCAGTGACCCCAAAAACCCAAGAGAAACCAATTAGAGTTCGTTTTAATTATTCAACTCGGAAAATGCACCCAGAGAAATGCATTTTTTACCTGTAGACATGCAAGAAATTTTCACCGCAGAAGACAAGCTAGTCACAAAATTTCTAAATTATCTTCCGAATGGAATGCAGAAAAACTCATGTCAGTCCATTCAACTGCGCCATTGATGGAAGTTGGAATGCTTTATTTCTTCGTTTATTCATATTATACGTACATTGGTTTTAAATAGTTCAGCAAATGAAAATCCACTCCAAATCAACTCTCTATCTCCATGAGCTATACTTTCAGAATCATGGATATTATCCACAAACATGAATAGGTTTCAATTATGAAAAAGCTCATGGATATAACGCAGATAATTCTTAAATGAAAGATTCTAATATGATGATAATATGAAGAGACCGCATATTTAAGACAAATGTATCTCCATGGCTTCTTGACTTTATATGATATGTTGTACTAGTGAAAATGTCTGATGGAAGAAAAATTAATACATTTTCTAACTTGTTACGGATATTCGACGCCTAAGGGTCCTAAAAATCAAATTTCAGAATTTAAAGGAGACCACAATCATAGAATGGTTCTACCAATGATGAGTGGAATGAATCACCATCAAGTTGTAGGTTTTTCAGGGTACAAATCTGAATCTAAAACTTAAGAAATGCATGTTCAATATGGTGGATGCGGAAGGTTAATATGAGAGTTTGTTTTGCGATTAGTAGGAACAATTTCTTGAGGTCGCTGATTGAAGATACGGATTTGAAAATAGAGTATCAAGTGTGGGGGGATATGTTTTTTTAGATCTCTATTTTGAATAAGAATAAAAACTCTTAAAGGGAAAAATATCAATTTTTTATTAATATTCATTCTCAATGGTTGTCTTTTCATTTTCCATTGTACTTCCATCAAGGCTAGTAGCTCTCTCGTTTGTTCCAAGTCGAAGATAAGTGATAAACAATGTGCATGACAAGTTAAGTTTCATCATTGTTGGAATATTCAAGTTTTAAGTGGGATCTTTCGCTTCAAAAACGTTATATTTGTATTACAGCCTGCTTTTCGATGTCTTGATAACGAAACATTTTCCCCGTAATCCGCTAACCTGTTGATTTGTTACATCCCCGCATTGTAATTTCCTCAATTATCAATTCCAGTTATTTTATTCTGTTCTTGTATTGCCCAATAATTCTTCCCAATTTGTTGATTTAATCTCATTTTGTTTGTAAATAACTCAAGACAGCTCAGCCCATATTTATTCATTATTTTCGTATCGCTCCGAAGATAACATGCTAGATATAGTGTTCTATCATGTAAGCTATATAAAAACGAAGGAACAACATGATAAATTATCAGGGTATCGGCTTCCATCATTGGATATAACAATCCTGTTTGATTCGGATTTTTTACCAATGCACCAACATTCGTTACCACTGGAAGAGAAGGAATCCCTGTGAGGCAGTGGAGGCTTTTGACAAGTTTAGTATGCAATGAATATATGGAGGAACATAATATTCATTACTCAATTAACTGAAGGTTTTTCAAATAATTAGAAATGGGGGAAATCTTCAAAATTTGATGTTATATATTGATGTTGATATGTCATCGTCGTTGATATGTTACATCATCAATGTAAGTACCTCTGACAACAAACAAACCTATAGATGCAATGCTATTTATACTAAACATTAACTAATTAGAATTACTCTTCTTTTAAGAGGGGCGGTGATGTTGATTTAAATGATTTATTTTAAATATGAAGCATTTTGTGGTGTTCTGGGTGATTTGTCATTTCCAAGTAGGTAGTTGCCGAATGTGAGATCCTCTTTCCTTAATATGTAACCCTGTTGATGTCATTCGAATCTACGGGTAGTCCTGGAGCGGCCTACCGTTCAATCTAAATGAACTGGAGGGCAATCTACACAGTTTTATCTGTACACACCTGATTTTTGATTTTTTATTTTCAATTAATTAAGTATTATCCATTCTATGTGGTTTTTTTCACTCACCACCTACTTCAATAAGACCAGTTTTCCGGAAAATAGCGAAATATTTCATATTCAGCATAATAGCTTCAAACTAACGTTATTAGAATGGCAATTCAAAAACATTTCCAACTGCCTAATATGAACGCTTTCATAGGAATTACCACTCACCTCTTTGGAACGGTTTTGTTTGCTTACAGTTTGTAGTTAGTATGAATAGCTTTCACTCAGGAGAGGTTTTAAAAAAAAATAAAACTAGATTATACTTAATTAACATGCGTGACATAGCCATATCTTCTTGAAACTCCATAACTTTACTTAAGGAAAAAATATTATTCCTAATCTTCAATCTATTTATCAATCAACAGTGTGACCATTTGATTGAGAGAACCAAGACTCGTTGAAATTTGATCCCAATCATTAATTAGCCAGACGTGAAAAATATCATTTACATTCAATCTCCTCTTGCACAAGACACTTAAGAGTTTAACACACTGGAGAGTAGGTGGAAGGGATTAATTCTAATACTGATCAGACAAATTCGTACTCAACAACAGCAATGGAATTCAATAATGGGAATGATGATTAAATCTTGATGATAAAAATAAAACAATGACAATTATGGATAATGAAAATTAATATTATGATGACCTTTATCACTAATAAGAATGAAAACTAAGATTAAAATCTAATCTCAAATGAAACAATCTTAGATGAGCTAAATTTACTAAACGAGAAATGAAACTGAAATTATTAAATTGATATCCAACCAGGATGAACCTAAGGGATCGAAATCAAATAAACTGATCTGAAAGTATTACTCAACTTAAGCTTGAATAAGAACTGAGAACAACAACTTTGACTGAAAATCTGAAACAACTCTAATTCAGCGAAATTTATCCTTCTTACCAAAAATCCCATGAAGAAACTACTAAGTTGAATTAATTGAAATTGACAAGTGCCACGTGATTTCTCAAGAGAACAATCTAAGCTAAATAATATAACTGAAGATTTATCCCTATGTATTTGTGATGCGTCCTTTTCCTCAAGAACCAATCTACAATTGGGAAGAGGATCCCTGAATTATCCAACCAATAACCAGTAAGATTCTTCTCTTGAAGTCACTAGTTCAAAATGTTTTCAGTGCGGATTTATAAGTCTATCCGTCCTTTTCTAAATATGACTAACTGATTTGAACGCACATATCATTTGAACTATAAACAGGACTATATATAATTATAGTTTTGAGTATTTATGTGTGATACATTTCAATTGATTATGTAACTTATGGAAGAAAGACGTGTAAAACTCCCATATTGACATCAACATTGAGCCTGGAACAACCACTACCTCCATATCATCTCTAGATGGTTCACATTAACAATTATCATGTAGCTTGCACTCCTTTACCGTCCTATATTGGTTATTAATCTTGACAGGTTCATGATTTCCTTCAGAACTAAGAACTAGTGAATTTATTGCAATCCTCTTGACCTTGGTATCATATCACCCACCTTGAAGCGAATGTGAACTAGTTTGTGTTTATTTTTATTGGAAATTCATTTACCATTTTTCCCGCTAACATTTGTTATTGAAACAGAACAATCTAACAACCTCTGTATGTTATTGTTACGTTGGTTTCCGATATTTCAACTTCAAATGAAATTCTGATTTTCTGAAAATTATTCTTTTGTTTTAATATTGGAAATAATCTGTACTAAGCCCCCATTACACATGTCTTGTTCAAGAACAACATCGTCAGAAGTATATCTAACATTAAAAATCCCTACAGATAGAGATGTTATTCATTCTACATTTCCACGGAAAATTCTGAAGTACTCCACTTCCACCAAAAAAAGCTTTAAATTTTTTTAAACTTTAACTATACGAGAGGGACGCCTATGATGTTCGAAGAACATCGTGTGAGTCTAAAATTTGCAAGTAACCGACATTAAGACACGTAAAGAAATGACCGACTTATACCACTTTCATCCACATTAAACTGTTTTGAAGTATATTAATCCTCAGTTCTCAGATCAGAATTGGTTTGAGCAGCATGTATATCAGTGAATTCGTTCAGCGTTAGAATATGTGTAGTCTCGTTTTGAATTTTCTCAACAATTTCATGAGATTATGATGAGTTTCCTGTGACGAAATATGATTGAGAAGGATATAGCAAAGTAGCTAAGAACATAATATTTGTATTGTTTAGGTTACTGCAACACAGAACACGATGAGTTTGTATATCACTTAAAATAACTCGATGATAATAGCACTTCTGTATCTGTATCTGTTTGTAGAAGCGAAACTTAGTCACATTAATTCATTGAATTACTGGAAAATGAGCGTGTAATAGATATATCATTGAACCTGGATAGGATCTACGTATGTTTCTGGAAGTTGATGCATGTCTACATAGTATCCTGTGTCTTCTCGATATTATCTATTCAGTGAATCAAAGCTATCAAGGAATTTCAATTTAAACTTATAGGTAAATTGTAGCGAAGAATGGAATTTCCATTGACAGATGGATACATCTGTTCATGAAGGGTATAACATAAGCATTCAACTTCCAAAAGAGATAAATATTAATTCCAGTCCAGTCCAACACAAATAAATGTCTATTCGAAGATGGATTGAGATATTGTGTCCGTTTACGATAACGGTTTTCCGAACAGAGAGCTGAGAAAGATGACCGAAACAAGATGGAAAAGTTTGTGCTTTCACGAACAAAAGTTGTGAATCTTGAAATGCCACCTTTGAGCTTTGTCCTTCCGCAGTTCATATCAAATTCAGCCAAACATGTGTTAAGCTCCATCAACTTATAAATACACATCTAGAAAACTGTTATCATGGAAGGAAACATTGCAACTTGTGCGAATGAAGTTTCCAAGTGATCGGAAGTAGTTTCGAGATCTTTGATTTCTATCGAGCTCAAACTTTCATTCTTCTTTAACCACAAATAACATAAATTATTTGAATTCCATGGATAATATGATCTGTAAAATTATTTTGGTACTCATAAATACATTCAAATCGAATAGTAAAATCTGAATAGCAACAAATTAACTATCATTAAGTTTGATCACACAATGCCGTAGTATTTATAAACACATATTTCCTATGGATCACAAATCAACAAACAGCTATAACAAAACTTTTTATTTACTCTATTAATAATGAAAATAAGAAAATCCGTCAAGGTAATTTGTTGATGAGCACAAGACAGCTTGGAGACTTACACTAATAGCAATGTGGACAGGTGAATACTCAGTGACAATACCTGAGTTTCCTTGTGGGTCCATCGGTCACTTTTTTCTTAATCTTTTGTTGTCACGTGGTTCTAGCAATGGCGTTATCAGTGAATTGGTGTGTACTTCTGATTTATTTGGAACTCATTATCTCCCTCTTCAATGACTCCGCTTACATAGAGAATTTCGAAGTCCATATTATGAAGAGAATGATTTGAAATGAACCCTCGAGCAATGGCGCTTACTCATAAATTTTTGGATTTTAATCTTCATGTAACTCTTGTATGAGATTTGCTAGAATATCCCCATCACAGCTGATTTCATAGATCCATATTAGCTTGATAACTGCTCTGAATATAAGCAGTTTCTATAGACGTAATGAATTATTTTGCGTCATTTTAGCAAGATATTTCCTTTTATTTCTGAGTAAATGTGTTTTTTTTCTTTTAATATATGACATTCCTATGTTAGTCTGCTTTCGCAGTAGAGTCTAAGATCTTCAACTAAATCCGTGTGTGGTACCTCTTGTTGTAATTTCATAGCTCTTGATATTGGATCTGGATGAATGTTATCATCCTTGTTGTCATCTAGACAGATAAGGTTTACATAATACATATATGAATGATCCCAGGATGTTTCCGAGTTGATTCTTACGTCGAATTCTCTTTAATACTAAAATATCTTCGATCTCTCCCTTTCTTACAGATATTTCCATAGTCGGTATTCATCTGAAATCTCGTCTGTTGTTCTACGACGAGAGATTCCAGATAGACGAACTAGACGAACTGAAGCTAGTCACCCCTTCATTGTTAAGGTCGAGCTCTGCCGAACTTCTTCCCACCAGTTTTTGAACTCTTTGCCTAGTATGTTCTTTCCCTACGCCTATAATCTCCAAACTTTTCGAAAATTCGAATGCCTGTCTCCTCCCCCAACATTCTACCGCTGGCCCACACTATGTTCTCCGAACAGTATAAGTTTTCCTGTCGCGTAGTCGGAGAATAGAAAAACAGTTTGGTTAAAGTACCTGGAAGGAAGAGTTCTTTCAATTTTGACTAGCAGTTCTGGATGACATACTTTAGCAAAATCCTAACTTACGTAACTGTGTAGTACTTTCAATTTTCAAGTGCTCAATTAATTATGTCTGATGACAAAGGCAGTGAACTATGTAGCGTGAAAGATTTTTCCTACAATGAATACGGCTACAGAAACCAGTAGAACCAGTTTCAGTTCAAGCCTCAAGCCTGCCCTGAAGATGCCAATTGTAATGGTTGGCGAAACGTCGGCATCAAGTCGAGCTATTGTGACGCGAAATCCATTCGGAAGGCAAGATTTTTCAATATACGCCAATAGTGAATGTAAAAGAGTTTATCATTCAGCTTGAATGTTGGATGATTATTGAGAAAATCACAATAGTCCCGGCAAATCTTCACCGAAGTTTGAGCAATCTTGCAACTTCAGAAGACCCCAAAGATAAGATCTAACGAAGTTGATTTGGCTATCGAACCGTCCAATTCCATAGTCCATACTAGCTGCTGCTACCAGCAATCCTCAGGGTGTTGAACAATGAACAATATGGGGTGCCATTTGAGAATGAAATAAATGAACTTTCAATTTGCCTCTTCCATATATGATCAGACAATTATTTTCTTACTCTTTCCCATCTGTCTCTCTCTCTCTCTCTCTCTCTCTCTCTCTCTCTGTCTCTCTCTCTCTCTCTCTCTCTCTCTCTCTCTCTCTCTCTCTCTCTCTCTCTCTCTCAACAAGTGGGGTATTTATTCACGATATGCATGTTGATATCACCTTCCGGTACAACCGGAAGTGAAGGAAGATTAAATAAATTCAGAATTGTGTAAATTATTGAACAAAATTGTACCAAAACTTCAAAACGGTATTTATTTTTGGTCTCGGATCCCTAGGTGGTAGCTTGAAATCGAACAACTTGTATATGCATAACTGGACCTAGATGGAGTACGGTGCTCTCATCAAAATCGAATATACCAGTCAGGACAACACTTTTCAACAGACATTGTCAATATTATCATTGAACAAAACATTCCGATATATTCCATGAGATCAATGTGAGGGGTGTTATTTACACCGCGTCCTTGAAGGACTATGGTACCTATGCCCCTCAGTACCATTCATAGTAGGCCGGTGACCTTCGAATTCCTAGGAAATACTGAGTTTTCTTCCGATAGCCTAATTTCCTTTGAAGTCCTGTTGTATGTCCTGAAGTATTTGCCTCTTTGGAGGTGTGTATTTTTGCAGTCAGTGAGGAGATGTTTGCGTGTTCTGACTTCATACTACATCCTGTATATTCCAAAATCTCATTGACATATTAAGAACACAGATTGCGTTTGGTATATGCAGACGCTTGGATAATAATGAAAAAATTGTTATCATGAAAGAATCCGAAGAAGTCTTAAATCATCCCTATACGTAATAAAATTAATTATGGCACCGTTGAGGAATATCTTGAATAAAGCTCTTATATCGCAAGAAGCTATTTATTCCAGTCAGCAAAATCCGTTTTTATGGATATCCGGCAAGATATAAGCTATTTGCACGCCTTCAAATGTTATCCTAGGGCAACAATGTCACCTCAAACAAAACACTAAATCAAGTCCCCGTCAAACGACACCATTATCAGACGTTTTAGGACTATCCTACGGCCATTCGATGTTATCTACTCCGATATTTGAACCACTAAAAGCAATATTAGCGGAAATGTTCATCCCTGATATTGTCAGTATAGATTGATTACAAATTACGAAATTAATGTGGATTACGTGACCAAATTGAGAACAGAAGGTATATCTTCCTAAACATGTCTTATAAAGAAGTATCAATTCCTCTTATCACATTAATGATGAAACCCTTATTCCGAAGACATATTTCCAAATGTTACATCTCGATAATGAGTTTTTTTCCACTCAAACTCCTGAATTGAGACTCCTTATCCACGAAACATATTATTGAAGTACTGAGAACATTTCAGCCAACAAGTAGGGGGTGAACTGTTCTTTCTGATGATGACTATTCGGTAACTGAAAGGCCTTAGTACCTTAATAGAATTTCAGAGGTTAAGGGTGATTATTCCGTTTTCATTAAAGTAAGTTTGAATTAGATGCATATGTAATCAATTCATTGAAATATGTTGAGGATCATATAATAATGTTTCTGTAGTAGAAGAATCAACAGACAGTTGATTCATATTGTGAAATTTCACATCACATAGGGAAGGGTGAAATGAAAGAATTTTTCAGGAATCTGAATCAAATAGAACGTGTTTAACTTCTTTATCGTTTGAAGTGTCAAATTAAGCTTGTCTCTCCTGTTCGATCCTGGAGTCAGAAGTTAACTAAATTAGAAAACAAAGTGTACCTGTTTAAATATTATTTGGGGTTAATACTACAAAGAAGGGGTTATCTTCAAATGAAAATAAATCTAAATTTTATGGATTGCTTTTTTGCTCATACATTGCCATCCCTACTAAATTATCCAGATATTTGACATTTATTTCAAAAGTGATAAACCTTTTTTGAAAATATCTGCCCTGTATTTGAAGCATGATATGCTTATGCTGGATATTTACTATTATTCTCCTATATGTTGTTCAGTTTTAAAGAAACATTTTGTGTCCTATAATCTCAGCCTCAGGGCTTGTAATGATATGTGTCCTCACTTAGATTTCTAATTTATCGGATTAATCAGAGCGTCAACTGTTTTAGTGAAAAAAAAATAAGCTAGAATCCTCAATCGAGAATTTCCGGCACTACGAGGTTGGATAAGTGTTGATGATTATATCAGAGGAATAAAGACAAGTTTCAACTTGACAATTAGGTTTTAATCCTTTAGGGAATTATAATTGGGACAAAATTAGTTTAATTAATAACACACTCATTTTAAAAATCAACAAAGATGAATACTCAGAAAAATTGGAAGTGAAACCATTTAGAATTCTAAATAATTCGATTAATTGAATTGAAATTATCAATTTCATCAGGAAAAATAATGATTGTTTAAGCCAAAGGTTCAAGTTCAAGAAATTAATTTGTAGATCATAAGCAACTAATCATGGAAATTTGGTTATTCCAACTGAAAGGAAATGCTAGCATCCTTGAAACATTGATGAACTTGGAGGAAATGCTCTGTCAGGAATTTCCCTCTACAACACGGTACGGAAAAAAGGATGATAACGTCTAGATCGTTTAAACCCTAAAATATAGACAATACGAGCGATATGTGGGCCACAAGTTTGTGGGACAAATAACTGAATCAACAGGAACAATCAATATAATCACACAACTGATTATGTTATCTTCCCAAACTGTATAGGTATCTCAAAATTATAAGAAAACTGAAGCCTCGAAGAACTAGTGAAATACATTATTGAAATCTGTAAGAGAATATTTGGATAATAGTTTACTTATTGAAGTTATGACAATTTATACATCAAATTATAAAAAAATGGTAATCTTAAAGAGAATGATTGAATTAATAGGGAAATCTGCAAGAGAACAATTGGATAATGGTTAAATGAATATAGTAGACTGAAATTGTGATCGTTGTTTCTTAACTGTTCAAGCAGTAAATGAGAGTTTCTGCTTTTTTTAAGTTCACCCAGATCAATGTTTATTCCATTATTTCACCAAGACATGGCCTGAAGAGACATATCCATTACAAATTCACTATGAGGAAGTCAGACGAGGGTGCTACGGAATTCAATGTAGCTTCGTGGATCATTGCTAGTATAAACAGGCCTTAAAGAACGATACAAACCCTTCTGATAATTAACATGACAAATTGGATACGAAAAAGTGACAAGTCGATATTCTTATGATTATTGAAAAATATCATAGATCAGAGATCACGTCTACTAAGAGGCTTAGATATAGTTAGACATCAAATCAATCAATTATCAGGTTCACTGTCGATAATAATCCTTCAATATATTCAATAAAAAAAGATGAAGGAATGAAAATAATTTGACTCACCGCATGTACGGTCCAACACAAAATGAACCCTGTCAATGTCCGTTCTCTAGTCTCCTCCTCGAGTTTCGCGCAGTAGTAAAATAATCGTTCTGTGCCATTAAATCACAGATGTCGATAACAGTCTCTTTCCTAACTTCAATTATTCATAATTCCGAGCGGATACCATTGTAACATTATTCAAGCAATTAGGAACCCAGTAACGTATAGAACGTTACATTCCCCCTCTACCACGGGGGAAATTTCATAAAGTTAAGATTCAAAAATCTCATTGTAGAGAAAAAATATAGAGACTGGAAGACCAATTCTTTAATCACGATACCCAGATAGGTTTGTGGTCAAACCTTTCCACTGGTCATTGCTTTCTAGTACTACAGTGAACTCAATTCAATCAATTTTGTTGTCAGGCGTACTAAAGAAAACCAAGTCGATCACAATGTTTACTTATAATTGCAAAAATATGATCGAAAAATCTGTGCCAAACTTTCGGAAACTGATTCAATATTGATTGTAGAGGGGTTTCAAGTTCGTTTGGGAAAATATTGGCCAGGAAATGGGTGAGTGGATTGCTCATTGCATATCTACTCATTTGTTTATAAAAATGTCCGTTGAAAGTGAAATAGTATTGCTCCATACATGAAGATGTGAGAATAAAATATTCTGAACATCGAACAAATCTAGGGTATCACTAGTTTCAAGTTTGTGATCATTCAATTTTGCAACTAGCTGAAACTTGGTTTGTGATGGAAGTAGCTAAATTCCTTGAGAATTCATTTTGCTATGTAATAATGTCGAATTCTGTAGAAAAAAATTGACCACTTTCAAATTTTGAAAACTTGCAATTATTTCATCACAATATTTTAGAGTAACCAGCCAACATTGCATTCGGAATATCCGAATCATACTAAAGTGAGATACAACTGAGAGTGTCCGTTACGTCACAAATCATCGTATCATTGTTGTGATTATTGATGGAAAGAGAATCAGTCGTTTCCAACTCATTCCATCAGATTTTCATCACAACCCATTATGTTTAAATAAAATAGTACACATTCACTATTGAATTGTATTAAAACCCATGTCGTCTCGAGTGCAGGTATAAACTTCGATTTTCATTAAAAGAGAGTTTTTATTTACATGTTGAACCTCTTGAAGAATTCAAAGCAGGGCGTAAAGTTTCTGTAAACTTCTAAATTCCGAGTTGACACCAAGTGAACAAAGCGACAAACTGGACGACTGGCCGGTACCCTCTTTTCTCCGACTTGAGAAGTTCGGAACGATTGAGATATTTTTAAGCGGAATGAGCTGTCACGTTTCTGAAAGTTGTCTTTGTGTAACTTACAGGGGAAATTGGATTTTGCAGTTTTGTTATTTGTTGAAGGTTTTATTTAAACTTCAAATGCAACACAACCATGAAGGAGAACTTAATGAGCTGAATAAACATACATTATTGCATTTTGTTCCCGAAGCTTGTGAGAGACAAGCTTTTATTTCAATGTATTTTATCTGTGCAGTATCACTGGCTTACTTCAATGGTTCAATAATACTAGTCTGCTATTGTGAAATTGTTTTTATTCATCTATTTAAACCTCTTCTTCTGGCTTAATATATTTGGAATCATTCAGTCCATTTTTCACATAATTTTAGTTTCCTCATGTTACATGCTGTTTAACAATGTAAGCCGTACTGTGTTTAATCAAATTGTCTGAATAGCGCAAATTCATCTGGTTTGCAGTTCATCTGTTAGATCATTGCCTGTATGTCACTGAGAATATCAGTATGTATCAAATCTTTAATTGTGCGTCAATCAAGGGTCCGGGTCACGGTCGTACATACAGGTCTGGGAACTCTATTGTTTGACATCATATAAGAGTGGTTTACCAACTTATAAGGGAATCTCTCTCCATGACAATACATTAGGTATGACGGATATATGTCAGAATCGATTGAAAATAACAAATAAAACTAAATATCTAGGTATAATGATTGATTCACATCTCGAATGAAATTACCACATTGAATCATTAATAAAAAAACGAGAGAACTGTTTTATATTTTTAGAGAGTTGACATCATTTCCAAATATAAAAGTGCTAAAAAATGTATATTTTGCCTTGGCGCAATCAATCCTTCCGTATGAAATTATTGGTTGGGGCGGGGCATATAACAATACTCTAAAGCCACTATGTACTGTACAGAATAAACTTCTAAAAATAATTTTTAAAAAGGATCGGCTCTTTCCAACACAACATCTCTATAAAAATGCTAAGATCTATAATATAAGACAATTATTCATAAAATCCATTATACTTAATGTAATGCAAAATAATATAAATTTAACTGAAATTTCCCATACTCATAATATAAGACAAAACTCTAATTCTAACATGATTACTCCAGTGGCAGAGAAAACAGTAGGTCAAAGATCTATCACTTACCTAGGGCCCCGAATCTTTAATAACCTCCCAAAAGATTCACACGAACACAAAAATAAAAACACTCTAAGAAAAAAAATAACTTTTTATTAAATAATGATATATCATCATTCTTATAATATCTGTAACATCCCTATGTCTAAATAAATTTATGTAACATGAAAATTTTATCTTAGTTTTAGAGCTATATTTATCAAAGGTCAATGAGTAATTACTCATAAATCTTGCATAAATATATAATTCTTAATTTTAATTTGAAATATGTAAGTATATAGGTAGTGCTAAGTGTATTGATATGTATATGTACTGTCTATATGTGTATGTATAAGAAATTTCCCATTGAAATTGCATACACTTAAATCAAAATTCATTAAAAACTTATAACTTATGTAAATCTAAGAGAATCAAATTCTAAAAAAAAATTATTTTGAACTCATTGATATTTTTTAATTTCACATTATATGATTTCTTTTTCATATAAAATACTCGGTCGAATTCACAAATTTTTCTTTGCGTCATATTTCATGAACCCTTAAGGTCATTCGTGACTCTCTACCAACCGGCCAAGCCCCCAATATCACCACTATACTATAAAATACCCTTAATTCTCACCTCCATTCTTAGACTATTATTTACTTTTTGGAAAAATGACAATTGAACCTCGAAAAGGGGGCTAGGAGGTGTTTTGGGTCGCTGATCATGAATCTGGTGTCATTTCACTGGAAGATTTATACCACAGCCGGGAAAATGGTCAAATTTGGTAATTTTTTCGGAAATTGACTAATTTTTCATGCGATTTCAATTCTCTACGTCATCAAGGTTACTAGTCACGTATAACGATTACGTATGACGAAAAACCATGAAAATTGCCGGAAAACTATGGTAAAGCTGGAACTAAAATTTTTCAATTTTGTTGGAATGATCGTGTGATATGTCGCTATAGGAGTTTTTTCAGTCGTTTGAGATTAAAAAAAAAACATTTTTCGGAAAAACGCGAGAAATTTTATCATGAATTACTTTTCCTTTTCAATGTTATTGTTCAAGTTTTGTGCGGATCTTCTTCATCACGATCCATTTCCTGTACATTAAAATCGGTAACTTTAATATCATGACTAAAACCAACAAACAAACCAATTTAATTTTCAACGTTCCATTTTAATCTCTTCACCTCTGGAACATGTACAGATACTCGATTACGAAAATTGTGAAGATTTGAAAACTCTGCTTTTTGATTTGCCAACAAGTCAAATGGATATATGTATACCGTTTGTAGGTGAACTTCCAGATTTATTAAGCAACTACACTGCACAATTGATGACTTGAGCTCATAACACCTTGTTTTCTCCATTCAACATGGTTCTCGCTGCTTTCATCAGATTAATAATCTGACGGATTATTACTTTTGAGTCTTTTGTATAATTCAATTTGATTTGAATTGAGGTTTTATAAATTATTATATCTTCATAGAACATACGAGAAGTAAGGCAGACTTTCCGAAGAAATGTCTAGTAATTCGATCCCTCTTTCCGGGGCACCGACTTCTAGGCCAGCCAGGAATCATGCTTAGCAAACGTAAGCACAGTGCGAGGCAAGTGGTAGTTTTTTTCCTGAGTCAGGAGAAGTTCATGTGAAGTTGAAAAGAGTCGTCACTTACTGTTCTTTCGCCTAGTCAGATTCCTATCGTCATTTAATAACGTATCCGCCTCCAGTATTCTGAATTCAGAATATTGTCTGAACTGTGCGTGTGGGGTGGCACCCGTTCCAACGGTTTCATAAAACTGATAACTTTGAGGAGAAATGGGAGTTCTTCACCACCTACTCGCTCGGTAAGCTTGTTTTTTCTATGTTGTCGAGTCTATATTTGCTCTAAATACATAATCCATTGTTTGCATAGATCCGAGTCCAAAATATTTCACCTAAATTCCACACTCAAAGTAATTAAAATATTTTAAATTTTGTTTTGATTGTTGTTTGAGGTAAAATATCAATAAAGTAATTTTCCAGCCAAGTCATGTAGGCCCTTAATTCAGGTTCTTGTTCCTTGGATCATTTTTTTTTCGAAATCAATTATTATTTTGTTTATTAACAGATTAAATAAGAATAACCAGATCGAGTTAAAATCAATCTATCAAGTTATGTTTATCTAATTTGTGTTCACATAAATCGAGGAATTATTCAAATACAACCTACGTTAAATTTTGCTTCTAGAATAAAAAGGAAAGAAACCTGGTGCTATAGGTAGCTTGCGCAGGGTAGTTGAATTGGCTCATAGCTAGAACTCAGTTGTGTATTGAAATTAAACGTAGTATTTGTGCAATGAAAGTTATGTGTTTTCAGGGGTAGAGCAGCTCTGGAGTTGCGCTTGTCCTCCAGTTTCGCGAAAACAGTCAGTGCCTTTTTATATCATTTTGTGACAATTCCATAGCATCCATAATTTAATCCGACGTAGAACTCGAGTGCGAAAATTCTCTGTACCTTATTTCTACAACAAATTCGAGTTGGATTTATAATATAAGACCAATAAGGTAAGTCCATTTTGATTGCCAAAGAACAATTGCTATATTGAATTCTGAATCGGCGATATAATGTAATGTGGTTATCTAACCTTCAGATCACGCTCCGCCCGCCAATGTCTATTTTCTCAAAATATGTTTCTTTCCAGTCATTTAGGCTGAGTAGTGATCAATTATACCCGTAATTCTGCTTATCGGAGATGACTTTGGTGATATAGCTTACCCCAGGTTACCATTCCCGTGACCAATTTCTGGATTGATTTTATAATCGTTTGTTGTGTTGTTATGTATCAAATTTTGTTAACTTTTATCCAATATATACTTACCATTCAATTTGATTGACGAGTTTATATGGTAACTCCTAGTTAAATGACAGCGAATACGACCTTCAGAATTTAGGCTTGAACAGATATAAAGATGTGATTGTACGAAATTCGAGGCGGTTCCTGGAACGGGATCAAGGCATCGTAGTGAGAAACAGCTTCTAGGTGGGCAGAATTGTACACCTAGAAGTGACTGCTTGAAAGAACCTCAAGGGAATAGGGGTCAACCAAGGTTTCTGATACTCGAGCAGGTTCCAACAAACAATTCATATAACATGTCGATGAGGTATTAACGCTCCCTGAAATAATACCCAACCGACTGTTTCACTCTCAATGAGATTTGTGAATCGAAAACAACGACACAACAGGAATCAAGTATTTGGTGGAAGTTGTAATACCTAATTGATGTAATGAATGCGGTAGTGACTGACTGTTATGAATATACTGATATTTGAACTGGTGCAAACTAGGCTAATAATATCTGAATTTTGAAGCATGACATGTATCAAGTCCAAGGTTTCTTTTATCTAGAGTACATAGTGTGGAAAAACGCTTGATTGAACAAATGTGTATGCGGCAACTTTGCATTAAAGCATTTTCCGCATGATAATTACATATACATCCTTGAAAGTTCAACATCTGTGGGATTTAAGGCCGGGTTGGAATCTGAGGAAATACAACGTGTACTGTTATATATTGTGGTATAATAATTTCTCCAATACGCTAACTGAATCTGGTTGGCGCAATTATACCGACGCTGAGAGCCGAATTTATGAAACTACTTATGAATACCGCAAAACAGTTGCAAATTGGATGTTTACAGGCGTACTTGCAGGATGTATCTGTATGATGTAGAGTGCTTACAATCGTTAGTTTCTATTTCATCTACCACCAACTGTTGCCAGTTAATCATGCTCACAGAATGGATTTGCTTTTTACTGAAGGGGAACGCAAAATAAATATTTTGAATGAGAATTATTCAATAGAAATACTAACGTTACTGAATAGTGAACCATATGTTGTTTCCAAGAATGTGAAAATTGCTTAGGTTAATCCGTAATATATAAAGTTGTGGAAGTCGATAGATTCATTATGATTCCATGTTTCGAAGAATTGGTACTATGCCTATAGATTTGCAATTATTCGTTATAATTGCCATCATCCCGGCAGAATAGAAAAAATCATTAAATGTCAAGCAGTTGCATTTTGGAATTTAGTGAAGCGATTATCATGATCGCCGCTCCAGGGGAACATTGACACAAGTGTAAAAATAATAATAATTTGTCTTTATTATTGAATAAGATTTGTACTGATTTGTGATTGTGTTTAAAAGCAATATTTAATTTGTAATGTTCCAAAATTTTGTGGATTTTTTACAACATGAGTTAGACCTACAAATCTATTTTCTTCTTGATTTCAAATTTTTGGAATATAATGTAGTGAATGTTGTTCTATATATTCCATGAATACTTGTATGAAATTTAAGCATATTTGTTAAATTTCATTAGAATTATCATTTTGAGTAATTTCATCATTTGTAGGCACCCTTTCCAGGTCATTTTGAAATTATTAGTTTTTTTTTCCGGATTCGTAATCAGAAATCCCTATTTGTTCATTTTGGCCAATGATTTTTGATCAACATATTGTTCATTAATGGAAGGGATGGACTCTAACCATTTTTTTTGGGTGGATGCATTGTGCACCAAAGCAAACAAGATGGAGAAATAATGTTTTCAGAATCCACCTGTAACCGACAAAATCAGAAGTTGAGTACGTTTTTCAATGGATTATGTGTGATAGTTCGCATAGTTCAAATACCATTCTTCAAGACGGTAACTCTCCAAAGGTTCTTGAGAGCGTATGCCAAAGTTTCTCTCGGTTCACGCCTCTCCATGTGAGTAGTTAGTACTACAATCATCACATTTCAACTAATGAACTCTAAATTTTTCTTGTTGCTCCATTTTGGATTGTCAGTGATTTATATGGAAGTATGATTTATTTGAATTTTCAAAAGGTACTTTTTCAATTCATCCATTCAGAAATTTAGATATGTTTTGAGTGTGTGTACTACCTAGATAATGTTAAACTTATTGAGTTAGTTTTCGATTCTTCTTTAATGGGAGATAAATGAGCTGTAGAGCTTTCTTATTAATTTTTTGTTTTATATTCTACTTATGACTTTGATATTATAGCCATTAACTTCAGATTGCAATTATCTTTGTTCCATGAAATATCAACTAATCTGTGTATCTTGGATTCATATGTTGCTAATTCATTCAATTGTGGATGTGAAGATGTGTTTTGCGAATGGTGGTATCTGTGCAAGTTGATTTAAGAGGAAAACGAAAGTGTATTTATTATATAGAGGTATTATATGAAGCTATCAATAGAGGTAAAAAGCTTTATACCAAAACGATGATTGAAACAGAGGTTCTCTTCTACACCAGTTTCTCTATACGCTTCCCCTCGTTACATTGCCTCTAGCGTCATCCTATGGGGTGAATGTAGTGAATTTAAGGTAGAGCAGGATTTCTCCTTGAGTTCAATACAATATTACTCCTATGGTTCACGCGGATATTCAAGCAGTCATCAATGCGCTTAGCTCCCACGTAATCAGCTCTAAGATAGTATGTGGATGCTCAGAAATGAACTAGGCAAGAACAAAGCCGTTACCTTCCTATGGGTTCCGGGAAACACAAGAGTGGAGAGTAACGAAAAAGCAGACAATCTGGTGCTGAAACACCATTTGTGGGACCTGAACCCTTGTGTGGGATAAGCGCCAGCACAATACTGGAAGAACTTGAGGAAGAAGTAGACAACAAAAAATCTCATAACTGGATAGATCTGAAAGGACTGAGGCAAGGAAAGATACTTCTAAGAAACTATAACCAAAAACGATCTGATGACTGCTTCAACCTCGTAATTAAAAATAAACTCAGAATACTTACAGGGCAATGCCGTTGGAAGGAAATCTCAAGAGGCTCGGACTGGTTGAATAAGAACAATTCAGGTTCTGCGAGGGGAAGGACGAAACGTCAATCCGCATCCTTGAACAATACGCTACGCAGCATAACCCGTGAGCATGATACCTTGGGACATACAAAATAAAAGAGGGAGACTTACCTAACGCAAAGACTTTCGAAATACTGAACTTTCTTAAATTCACAGGGTTGAAGGAACTGATATAGTCGCTGAGACAGCCTGAAGGGCAACAGAAGGGAACACAATAGTTCTTTTAGGTCGCAGTGTGCGAACATCCCCAATACATTATTGTCAAATTTGTAACCACTTGGATCATCAATATCCATTCCCATTCACAAATTACATTGAAACGAATAACTATCTAACATTGATGCATATGGAAACCTTTCACTTCCGTTTTTATAATACCTCTATGGCATATCATTTAGAAGGGAGATGATGAGATAAAAGAAGAGTTGATGTTTTCTAGTGGTAAAGTGAATTCTGTATTTGCATGTGGCACATTTATGTGGAAGAGGAATAGAGGTAGTTGACAGCTTGTACCGGTGACACAGACAGTGGCGTAGATAACGCCACCGCAACCTTCTCGGTGCGGGGGCGCACGAGAAAATCAAAATGTTAATTTCGAGTGTTGCAAGAATACTCATTAGTATATATTATGAGATATACTATTAATTACGTGTAAATAACAAATTGATCAATCAATCAACATAAATTGATTATTTTTAGTTGAAATTCAAAGAACATTTGTTATTTCCTTTAAACTTTTTTTTCGTTGTTAGAAAAAGCAAGGGACGCAAAGACTTCATATGCAGCGGGGGGCGTAGCGGGAATTAGCTGCGCTTCTGGACACAGACTATGACATCGTCAATACAACGGGTCCAGTAGACAAACATATGAACACCTATTTCATTCATAAGCTTCGGATAGTTATGGGGATGATGGTGATCCAATGGACTCAGTGGTTATGTATAATTGATCATTGAACGTGAAGTTGTTTTGATCTATGTGAAGGGATATTAGGCACGATGTTTCCCATTGTATTGCTGTTAAATCTGAACGGGTGTAATTCCCAGAATCTTCTGCTATACGCCTAGCTATCTTACTACATGTGTTCCTTCTACGTATCCATAATTCCATAAAGCATAAAGTAAATATTAGATATTGCGGCAGCAAAGAGATCTACATTGATTCTTTGCATAGAGTCACTGTAGTGAGATGTACAGTGGAGTGGGATCTATGAATAGCCGAAAGTTGGTTATCTGTGTGTTACAGTGTTAGATTTAATCCGAAGTATTGTCCGAAAGCTATTTCGCAATCACAAGTGAAGGAAGTCAGTGACTGATTCATAACAGGTCATTTATAACTTTACTTTTTGTGATATTTCTATACAAGAATGAATACCTTTTGCAGTTTTAATGTTATTTTCAAGGCATATTGTTTTCTATTTCAATATTGTTTTCAATGCAAAATTATTTATTGACGAAGGGTTTTGAATTGATTCATTAAAAGGAAAATTACACACTCAACAACCAACTAATATCTTGAATAGTAGACTTCCGCGGGAAGCTAATCTGGAAAATTCTTGGCTTGCGTATGGATTCCTCGTCATAAAGCATGACTTGAAGCCGACGTTTCGAATATTACAGATGGCATCTTCAGGGCGTCCTTCAGGCTTGAACTGAAGTTTCAATTCAAACCTCAAGTCTACCCTGGAGATGCCCACTTATAATGTTTGGCAAAACGTTGGCATCATGTCGTTCAATTGTGACGCGAAATCCATCTGCAAGCCAAGAATTTCCAAAAAACTAATGGTTCTATGAATAGTTTTTGATATTTGATAAATGAGGATTAAAGTTTTCCAAGATATTAGTAGGTTTCAATTCTGAAATTCTTCAATCCTAATTTACCGCTAGATATTATTTGACAGGACTTTAATCTATTTGTTACCAGGAGGCACCATCGTCCGGAATGTTTCGCCAAAAACGTAATCACAGTATGTGAGAAGTGCCTAAACAATACAAATTTCGAGACAAACTGGCGTAACCGAACAACGAAAGGTGTAGTCGTTAAATTCCAAGTTTCAGTTCAGTTAGTCGAGTCATTATTGTACAAGCCCAGGAAAAATTGGGATACCATATATTTTTTCCTGAAACTTTTTCGGAATTCCCCACTGGGCTCTTGGTTCCATGTAGGGCAAACTTAAGGCATTGGGAGAGGTTCAGGAAAGAATATTTGGCATCCCAATTTCTCTTTTCGACCGTTTTTTGTACAATAATGACTCGACTGGTTGTGAAATTCTGGGTTTTACAATGTGAAGCACTATTACTGATATTTTGAACAAAAACTTATTGGTCAACCGGAATAGCTATCTGTATAACAAGGGAGGAAAGTGCTACTTTCCCTCCCGAGGATGAAGTTAGCGGAGGGCAGTAATCATTCAAGGGAGGAAAAGGCAATTTACTCCCATGTTATACATATGATTTTTCCGCCTCCCTCAAATAACAAGTCATTTTTAAATAATTTATTTATGAAACTAACAAACAAAATTTATTAAAGAACTAAAACTAAGAAGTAGGTAGAGTATAACTTATAGGCACGTTATTTTCATTCTTGCATCCTACATATTTTCAATTTGTGGTAGAGTAATTATTTATATTAATGTTAAACGTGCAGTTTTGAGCAGTGGTTATTTGAATACCACTAGAAGTGAGAGCTGGAGCCGAAGCAGTTTTCGTGATATTTTCATTAACTACATTAACATACAGCTGGTATCCCCGGGAAGTACCTACTCGTACTTGGCTGATTACAATCAATTTCATTAACTTCAGTGACTCCCATAATTCGGTTCGAAATTTTTCGCTTTTTTGCAAGAGATTGCTCCACATACCCTTCAGCGATATTCGTAGACTTCCAACCCCCGTGTTGCTTCAAAGCAAGAATGTCTCCCCCAGAATTTGCAAGTAAACTTGCCGAGGTTCTTCTGAAACTATGCCTGGTATAATTTATGGCATTATGCAGTTTTAAAAATTCTGCAATTTTTTGAGGAATTCTAGCAATAGTATTTTTTCCAACCATTTGGTTGATACATTTTCCTGCTCTATAGCAGACAAATAAACGTGTCTGATCTGTTTTAGGGCGTAGCGATGTATATTTTCTATAAATGTCAATATAATTAGGGCCATTTCCCGGTGAAGCATTGATTACAAACGTTCTCTGTATATTTGTTTTAGAATTTGGTATATTTACTATTAAAATTGAACCTTCAATATCTGTAGCGGCCATTTTAAGGAGCTCATCACACCTGCATGCTCCTGAAATTCCGAAAATGAGGAGAACCTACAAAACAAAGAAAAAAGAATATAAATAAGAAAGCTGTCCACGCCGGAATCTGAACCTACGGTTTCACGCATCATGATCGGTGAGCGGTGCATTAACTCATTGCGCTACTGGGACTCAAAGACAATTTTTGCGGAATCATCAACTTAGCGTATTGTTGTAGCTCTATTATAATATTTGCCGTTTAACTTTTATTTCCTTGATATATTTACCTCTTGAAAATATCTTACCTTCATCAATAAATAATTATCATCGGGCTTCTAGTAAAAATTTATTTACTTCCTCTCTTGAGAAGGTTTTTGCCTTATTAGGTTTATATCCCTGGTTTTGTCTTTTCAAGAAAGCAATTAATTCAGGGTATTTAATATCCACATTTTCTTTCATTTGAAGCATGGTATGTAGCATCGAATACTTGGATCACAATGTAGAGGCTTTTAACGTATTTGCTAATAGCGAAAAATACCCCAAAATAACATTTTCTGAGTAAGTACGAATATGCTTTTCTTCGGCCCATAGCTTGAAATGTGAATACTGTTTTTCGTATTTTTCTTTAGATTTTTGGGGTAATAGAGATTGTATTGTGATATTTACTTGTTCCAAAATATCCGGTGGTGTATTATTAATATCTTCAAATTCGCTTGAAACACTCATTTTTCAAAAATTGTATTATATTTTGTAGATATATTATAGCGTAACACACTTTGAAACTGTTAATCTGTCAATCGACCATAGCATGCTGTAATAATTCAGTCCTAAATTCGAAAACCGGATGAATCTATGAATTGAAGTCACATTATTAATGTAAAAGTCGTTAAATTAAAATAACAATCTACTGAACTCTACCATTTTGCAAAATACACTGTGTTCTATAAATAAACGGCAAAATTTATACTTATATAATAGAAATGCCGTATAAGTTATTTTATTGATGACGTACCATGACGTCACTTTTACTTTTCCTCCCTAGAGAGGAAAATTACAACTTTGCTCCCTACGATGAGGCCAGGAAATGTATACTTTGGATAGAGGTAGGCGGAAAAAATAGTTTCCCGTGTCTCCTACGAATTTTGATAGAAACCGTTCTGTGGTTGCGACAAAACAGATATTATGTCATAAGCAATTTGTTCTGAAAAGTTTTGTTTTAATGAACATTTTCGTGAAAACGGACCATAAAAGCTACGTTGCCGGGGGGATATATTTTTCAACAGACATTTATTCCTATGCGCGGTATTGATTAGTAAAACTTGGGATTGAACAGAATTACAAGTACAATAATGACAACTCCCACACAACTTTCAAACTTAAAGCCTCAACGCCATTACGTGATTATGGTTTGAGCTGCGGAGATCCGAATGCCACTGGGTCAGTGTGTTGATGTTTTATGTCTGATTTTTTAACGGATTACCTCATATTTGCTCGTTCCCAATGTTTGCAGCTCAAACCAAGAACAGTTTGTTATCGCAGAAGTTTCCTGACGGTTATTTGAAATTGGCATTTTCAGCAAAGAGTAATTAAACAGGAAATTGCTCCGAGCTACATAACGAAGAATGCAGTGAAAACAACGCGCAGAGATTCTTATCCATTTCGAAATTGCAATCTTATCATGAAACTTATTTACGTCATGTTGTGAGGATTTGTAGTTAATAATAAATAAAATATGCGTTTGTGTTTGTTTGAAGCTACTATCTTGAAATAAAACCGACCAAAACCGCAGATTCAGATCGTAAGCGCTCTCAGAGATAGAGAATTGGGATACTCCCTTGAGGGGCACAAACACGTACAGTCAGTGTAGAATACATATCACGTAGAACAACATTAACCCATACATAGGCAATAACGAAGCCCGTATTAAGATAATTATGTGTATTCACGTGATTTGGTTACATTGTTAGGGAATTTGATAAGGAAATCAGATTTATCCGATTTCGATGAACATACATAATTGATACATTATGAACAGTAAGTAAACTAATTCAAGATAATTGAGTTTAGGGCGCTGACGCTTCGTGCGATACAAGCTGCGAGCTGCGATAATCATATTAAAAAATTCAATCACACTTCATTTGCTATTATGGCATATTGCAGGTACAGGTTGTCGTTAGTGGGAGGATTATGGTGTGAAATATTTGTATAACCGCTTTCATTATCAGTGTTGGGATACAAAATTTTCCACAGCCTTATTGAGCCATCATTATAACTCAACTCATGTCTTCATCAAATCTAGCAGATGAAGTTATTGAATAGTAAAACGTGGATAAAACACAAATTGACACTTTAATATTATTCCATCATACAGCGATAGGGGCGTATTTGCCGGGTAGACAAGAGAGGCAGTGCTGGGTAATTTTAGGAGACCAATAATTTCAAACCTTAATTGTCCCACGTATGACATAGCAAAACGGTTACTGAAGGAATTCAGCATCTGCCAAGCTATACCAAATTTGTCTGCCAAAAATTCGTTGGAACTGGTCGCCAAATTGAAAGATTTCAAACTTGACCTTGATAATACCTCACTTTCATTTGTTGTTGTTTCACTGTTCACAACATCCCAATCCCTAAGTCAATTAGTCCAGCCATCCTGGGAAATTTTTTACAGTAAAAAAATCCAAAATATTCCAATGAACTTTTTCATCGTATAATGGGGTATTTTGGAGCGCTAAATAATAGCATGGTCCAAATTGAGCTACCGGATACGGAACATGCCGCAAATTGCCGATTTATGGCCATTTTTTTAGTTATTTTCGGGTTTTTCGAAGATATAACAAAATCTATGCTTTTTTATGAAAATAGTCAGGAGAGCAAGTTGTAGTGATTATCAACACTCATCATCTGGTCCAAACTAGATGGCGCTAGCGTTCTTAGAACTTAAAATATGGCCATTTTAATGTGACGAAAATGGCCATTTTTTCGTTTTCGAAGAATTTACCCACCTTATAAAAATAGTCAGGGGAGCAAAGTGATCGTAGTCAAATATACCCGTTATCTGGTACAAACTAGATGGCGCTAGCGGTCATGAAAAAAAAATATGGCCGGTTTAGCGTCAAAAAAATAATATCTGTAGATGATATCTAGCTTCTATATCAGTCTATGCATTTTTATGAAAATAGTCAGGGGAGCAAATACAAAGTGTGCACTTGTAAAAATTTTTCGAAAATTTATTTAACAAGTGTCTACGAAAATATTTTATTCATAGAAGTAGTTTTTATTAAAAAATATCAATTTGGATTTTTTTATCTGAACAATTCTTCAGAAAAGTACACACTACTAATAATCAGGAAGTAAAAATAAAAACCAAGGCGAGTTTTTTTTTCATGATAAATGTTTGTAATATTATATTATATCATAATATTTTTCCCAATTTCTAATATCTCTCTCGTTTCCTTTTTGTCATTCCATCATTTCACAGGTCCACGATGGACAAGTGTCTACTTTGTTTGAAAGTCAGTTCAAGTGAGGTCGTGTTCCTCGATGAATCAAAATTAGCGGCTATTACATCATCATCAATTGAACGCAAACTACAAGTTCATACGAGCCAAGCGTTTATTGAGGATGGTCGAACAAAGGTAGTACATGAAAGGTGTCTAGAAATATTTGAAAATTTAGAATTATGCTGGCCACCAGATGACGAATCAGTAGAAGAGGGCCAAGATGTTGATATGGAAAAATCAAACAATTATTATAATTAATGTGTCAATATTAAAATTACCTAATCAAATTATTAGATCGATGCGTCATTGTGCACTGAAGACATTTCTATGAGTAGTATCTATGGGAAGGACTCTTCTTCTATTTTATCGGACGACCCAAGTTTTAATGATGATGACGAACCGATACAAGGACCAAGTCAATTCGAGCGATCACCGTCAAGGTTTGAATTTGATAAGCTTTGTATAATATGCGTTAAAGATGCTTCAGAAGTTTTCATTTCTGCGGAAGCAAGAAAACCACAAACAAAAGGAAAAATGTTGGTAAATTCGTTAAAACAGACAATGTACTATATTTTCCGAACATATTTACTCTGAATTAAAAGCGAGACTTCATGAGAAAAAAATGACTGCTATAGAAGCTAGATATCATCTACAGATATTATTTTTTTGACGCTAAAACGGTAATATTTTTGTTTCATGACTACTAGCGCCATCTAGTGTGGACCAGATTACGGGTATTTTTGACTACTATAACTTTGCTCCCCTGACTATTTTTTTAAAAATGCGTAGATTCTTCGAAAAACGCAAAAATGGCCATTTTCGCCACATTAAAATGGCCATATTTTGAGTTCTAAGAACGCTAGCGCCATCTAGTTTGAACCAAATGATGAGTGTTGATAAGCATTACAAATTTGCTCTCCTAACTATTTTCATAAAAGTGCATAGATTTTGTTATATCTACATGTGCGGCATGTTCCGTAGCCGGTAGCCCAATTTGAACCATATCATCGTGTTTAGCGCACCAAAATACGTTGAAAAAGTCAATTGGAATTTTTTGGACACAAATTTTTGCCAGGATGACGACTGGATAAACATGCTAGAGAAATGGCTCTCAATTATTAATATCCCCGATATAAGGTGTTCTATAAAAAAATAAGCGTATGTGCAATGAGCAAACTTGAGAACCCTTGAATTCAAAACTGAATCAGTTCCAGAAAAATTTGACACACGTATGTCGATGAGATTTTCGTAATTATGACTAAAGATTTCGTGCTAAATGGTTTTTTAGGAATCCTTATGAACCAATTTGATCCAATTGAATTGTAGTAGCCTTAACATTAATATTATTGAAGGTGGTCACTACTTTGAATTCTTCATATGCAGAAAACCAACTCAAATGAGTAAATATATTCCAGCAGATTTTATTCCACCAATTAATTATGGAATAGCTTCATTTAATAGTCTTGTTCGCAGATTATTATTGAACTTTCCTTTGAGTTTAGGAATTCTGAGCAAATAGCGACGGACAATGGTGAGGACAAATCTTTGATAAATAGGTTAATTCCTAACCAAAAACGTGAAATCAAGCTCAATCAACTAACCAAATTAGAGCCATTATTTCCAAATGATGCAATGAAATCCGAAAGCTTCGCATATCATCATTCGGTAATCAAATAACAATAAGTAAATATTGATTTTCCGTCAAACGGGGTGGAACGGTTCGCATTGGGCAATGAGGTAAACGAATCACCGACGCTTGATTTTTGGTTCATAGTACCCGGCAAATAAACTTTGGAAAGGGGCGGAAAGCTCAGTCGCCGTAAAGAGTCTGAAGAAGGAGCTGGCTCGCGTTGCGTGTGTTTGGTATTGGCGAAAAGCCGAGAGTTATAACTGGGTAGTTTTTACAAAACTTGAAAAGACTACCATCCCCAGGGGAAGCGATAAAAGTGGGAGGTTTCTGGTAATTTTTTTGAGTTACCCAATTAGTCGACTATATTAGCCAATAAAAATATTTTGTTATGTTTTTTGGTTGAATTTTGAGATTTTTTTTGTAAAGAATTTCAATTGGAGGGGATAAAAAGGATCGACTATTCTTAGATTAATAAATGAAACAATAGACACAGTACAGTGGGTCTGAAATAAGCCTTGAACATATAAGCAGATTTTAAAGATTGATGCATTGTCAATTAATCCAAATCAGATACTCAAAAAGTGTAACACTAAAAAAAGAGATCAAAAAGGGAAGAACGGAGGAACAAGAGCAGAGATGTGCTAACACCATTGTCGATCATTCAAGAGAACCAAGAACGGGCTCAAGCAAAATTCCAAAATTGGTCAAAGAGGTATGATAGCATTAAAGTATTTCTGAGAAATAGCTTGTAGAAGGAAGTAGCAGTTCTCAAAAGCGAGCAAAAGTCATTGATCTGAATTCTCTAGGATAGGAAAAAGAAAAGAATGATGGAATTTTCAGCTTAGAGAATTTGTTATCATGAAATTTGTCACGAACAAGAGGAATTTTTTACTGCTAAAATTGAATAGATTCTAGGTGCAGAGGCTACAGATGAATGCTTAATGGAGAAGTCTTCGGAAAAAGAAACCATTTTTGTCTAAGTATTTAGAAATAGAAAATATCGCCGTGGTCGGAAAAGGACACATTTAGAAAAAAAAATACAAGCAACACTAATAAGAAGATGAACATTTACCTTCGAGAACATCTCAAACCTACCAAATATCATTTTTAATAACTTTTACGTTCTTCACTTAGCTTTAAGTTTTTGTTCTTGATTTTCACTTAGTTCTAAGTTTTTGTTCTTGATGTGTTGAAGGAAGTTTTGTAGTTTATATTTTTCTTAATTCAATCTACCCAAGAATTGTATGTCGTAGTAAATTTTAACAGCTTGCAAAATATTGGGAAAAAATTTTTTTGTGATCCTTTTCACCCTCGAGAGTAGTAACTAATGAGCAAAATAACGTCTGATCCATTCCACCCCGAACCACCGGGCGGAACGGATCACTTTTTGAACAAGAATGTTCATTCCAAAAAAGTATGAATAAATTAAATGAAATAGAAAACCTCTACACATCATCCTTTAGTAATCAAATAACAATAAATGAATCTTCATTTAGGTACTCATCGACCCAGTGGTTCTAATTTACATATTTTTCAATATATTCATCACAGCAGTATGTTTTATCTTGAATGTACGTGGTCATAGTCCTTAATGACAATGACTTCGACAGTTCACTCAAATAAGAAAACTACATCTACATCGAGGATAATGAGTTGACAATACTTTTGAACACTTTTTTATTTGTGAAATGGCATAACCACCAAGCAAGCGCCACATTGACCATTATCTATTAGAACCCAAACGCCAGGGACGCTTTCGGCATAATCACCATTGCCATATGTTGACTTGTCACAAGCGCCATTTTTTTGGTTTTCCATTTATTACAAAAAGTGTATTAACAAAAATAGAGTTAATTATTATTAAAATTTATGAAAAAAATAAATCGTTAGTTTAACCTATTCGGCAACATAGAAAATTAATCAAATACATTTTTTTTGTGTTTCCTAAAAAGTTTAGTAAGTGGCGCTTACGTCATTTTGGCTTGGTGGCGTCGATGTGTCTTTAACACGTATTCTTCACAGATTTTTTCTTTCCAAAAAAGTATGAAAAATGAGATGAAATTCTAAAGCTTTATCAAATAACTTAAAATCGTTACAGTGGTTTCAATTTATATTTTTTTTATACATTCATCAAAGAAGCATGTTTTTGTGGTGCCATAAGTGTTTCATTCACTGTAATATGATTATTATATACTCGTTTATGAAACGAACGTGAATAGAACCATATTTTTTCTCACCCTCTTGATAACGGTCTCCTGTCTGTAGCGGCCACTTTTACAGTTTACATTTGTTGCCGCTATTAGAGGTTTTAATGTTATAAGTTCACATCAAATTGATTATTTTTTATTATCTTTAAAGTGTGCCGTCATAGTCCTTTTTGCAATGACTTCGACAGCTCACTTGAAGCATTCTAACAATACATGGGAAATAAAACTTTGAGTTCCACAATATACGTGTTCTCGATTCAAACCTCTTAATTAGTCTCGATTGATGCATGAAGAATCGAAAAGGATATTTTTGTGAAAATTATTTTGAAACCGAGTACAAAACACTTTCCTTACACTACGAATAGTAAGAGGAGTGAAAATAGAATGGTGTTCACGGTGCTTGAATTTAACTTCCCGATATTCGGTTCGGTTATTCATAAACAACAGCATAGCTAGAATGATCCTTGCACTTCATTCAAAGGTTGGAAAAAGGTGAATGCGTACCATAATATTTACAACTGAAGCGTGGGTGAAACATTTTCTAATTATAAAGTCCACAACTAAGCATCAAAGTGGGCGTTATTTTTAGAAAATACAGATAAAGTGTAGGTGTAAAGTTAATCCTGATTGATGTGAACGGAGCGATAGACGTACGATCAGCTAACTGAATTACTGCAGCATTACCAGCCTAATTTATCGTTGTACATATTTAACGTGCTTTGTTTGCAGGCGCCGATTTCAAGTATAATGGTCAAATTTATGTCCATTTAGGGCGCATAATCACCTGCAATTAATGGGAAAACACCATTCAGTTTTATAAAACTTTCAATTCAGTTAGATTTCGGAATGAAGGTGAATTGTAGACATTATCGATCCACTTAGGTCACATTGTCGTATTAGACTCCAGAAGGTTCTGGATGGAGTTCACTCTGATGGAATGAGTTACTGGAAGATCTGTGATGATGATATCGTGAATGAGAATGAGGGATTAGATATATCTCAAGTCCACGTGCATTTAAGAAGGACAAACTCTCCTAAACTTGACGATCAACATGATGTATCACGTATGAATTGGAAGGCGTGGGATTCACTATGTTTACTCACCTCACTATAAGTAGTATAATGGCGGTCCAGTGATTGGTTCGAAGATCGCGGTTATGAGATAAAGTCGGGGAGTGAGTAAGCCGGTATGAGGACAGTTGCTCCGTTCCTGTTAGTCGTACGTAGACTAATTTTTTACATATTTTTTTTTGAAAGTAATATCATTGACATTACACCACTATGTAATATAACAAAGTATTTCTTATTCCTTCAGGTACAAGAGCAGATTTTTGAAGTGAAAACTTCTTTGGATGGGGCTTAAAACAATGAGTCCGTCACGTGCCGTCACGCTATAGCTATATATTAGGTATTATGTATACTGTTGCGTGCGTAACTACTCGAGTCAGGCGTCAGGCATTCTCTATATACGCTTCACACACCTGTGCATATCTGAGTCGGATACTCGACGTTATATATTTACTCAATCCTCGGTCCTCGTGCAGACGAAAGTTATATTTTGATTGAATTTATTAATTGTACATTGTGTACTTAGTATCGTATCTACGTGCAAGGTTTCAAATATTGTGAACATAATTCTTGTCGTAAAAATATAACATTAGTGATGTGTATAATTAATACTTTTGCATGTATTCTACACATTGATGACGTTGTGTTAAAACTAGTTTATTATTTCCATTGTTCGAATGTTGGATCACAGCATCAAATATAATAGTGAGTATCGTCTTGATCTTTTTTTCATACCACTAATACGAAAGTACAAAATTTCATTTCAAATATTTACTTGTGGTGTAATTTACGATCATACTGACATTTGACGAGAATGTTCATATGTTTAGATTTTGCGTTTCTTTTTAGATTATTTGTTCATTGGTCCGAATTGGAGATGTTTTCTTTTATCACCATCCGTTGACATCTCCAATTCGGATCAATGTTGTTTAACTTTGCTTCATTTACATCGGTGTAAATATCAATGAATAAAATGTTTCGAAAATAAAATAATGTGTATTTATTATTATGACTATCGGGTTACATTTATACTCTTTACAGGGATTGTACCAACCATTATACGTTTTCCATTATTAAATATGAAAATGTATATAATAGTTGATTGAAATGCTGACAGTTGTGAAAACTAAAGAAAAACTAATTATATTAATTTTCATTTAAATATAATAAAATTGTAATTTCGGGTGCTACAACGAGTACAACAACTCCATACTAAACTCCGGAGACAATAGTATCTGTGGCATCGGATGTCTTTGTTGGTTGTCATGATGCTGAGCAACAAAATTTCGTCAGGCGAAAGTTGCTTAAAATGAGAACCGATGATACGGGTGGATTACCATACGAGTTAATTTTAGTTCTTAACCGACCATACATGATAACTAATAACATAGATGTTGAGGATGGATTGTCCAATCGCACTGTCGGAAAATTATGTCATGTAGAAAGAGACGATACTGATGAAATCATACGATTTTAGATGAAATTCCCAAAATAAATTGGTATTTCATAATGTCAGCTTCCACTTCGGTCAGCAGTGCTGACTGCCCGTACTTTTTTTTCAATCGCTTTGTTCATTCCTATGTTTGATTTATTGAATGTTCATTGTAAGAAAGCATAGTATGTCTAGAAAACTAGCCCCGTCTTCAGGGCTAGTACTCTTGCTTGATTGTTTCTCTCATATGAATATTGTTCACCTATAGATTACAAGAAAATCGAGAGTAATATTCATAATAATAACAAACATAGGTAAGTTGAGATGTATTACACTAGAAACTTGGCATCGAGAAATAACTAGAATAGATCAAACTTAAACATAATTTTTCATAAAGACAACATGTTTCAGTACCAAACAAAGGATAATCACTGATAAGTGAATTCAGATCTACAACAATTATACAAATTAAAATCGTGAGCAAAAAATGAACAATAACTCCCACTCAAAAGTAGAGTTTTACAGAATAACTATATCTTCCATGCAAACTGTTCTATAAATCATCATCCAACTTGGAGTTCACACACATAGAACTATATGTTAGGTATGACATTACGGATGAGCCCATCTGCAGCATCTTGTGCATTGTACACAGTATTCACCGCGGGCACTATCACTATAAATTTCGCTACATACCAAACATTCTGTATAATTTTAAGACTAAAAATGTAATTCAATTGTAGTTATGAACTCAAATCATCGCCGTTGTCTACTAACTTATCCACAATGATGTTCATTATCAGGAATGAACTGAAAATTACAATTTTGACATTCTTTGTTCATATTTTCATAAATTATTATTATAAAATGAAAATTGAAGGTATGACATAACTTGAATAATCACTGGAAGCCCATATGCAACCTAACGCAGCAGGTTCTAATGTGGAAGATATTCGTGATATTATACCTGTGTTGACAGGTTAGCAAGATTATCTAGTATCATACGGTGTGAATCAATTAACTGTATATACACAAGGCCTGCCTGAGAGTTCGATCATGACGTCAGAAGCCAGTGCTATATTCCAGCCTGGTCACACATACGTTTCAAAACAAAGCTGCAATATCTACAGTGAAACAAACGTTTCATTCATGAGGACTTCCTTCTCAAATAGGGTTGCCAGTTATGAAATAAGTTTTTGGTTCCATACTATTTTGGAGGTTGGGTTCCTTCATTCCGAAAAGAAATCTTCGAAAATCTCATTTTTTAATATAAGTGTAATAAAATGAATATAACGTCTGGTGTCAGCTAAACAACAGTCAAATAAACCCGTATATTGTTAGTCAAGTAACCTCATTCGACATTTCAACAAATTTGATTCAGTACGTGTATCGACTAGCTGGATAAAACAATATAACTCAAATTACGATCAATATATCATATTATGGTCCAGGCATTTAAGGATGAAAATCGACGATTCTTATCCGAATTTCCGCAAGGTCTGAATTTGGTCTATTCTTATGTATTTTGACACGCTGAACACGATGGTGTAGATCAAATCTAGATCAACCTTGCGCTCGGGAAACTATAGCTATTTTTTGAACCTGAAAATAGCAATTTTTCAGTTTTTTGCGTTTTGAGACAAAACGATGATTTTTATGAAAAAATGTTTCGAACAAAAGTTATTGGAAAAAATAATACGCAACTTTTGGATTCAGTCTCAAGTCGATTCAAGATTGTGTACCCAAGATAGGGCCCATTTAATGTGTTTTTTGACACATTGAAAAATTGAGTATATGTCAAAGTTTTCAATTTTTCATATTCTGTTGAAAATATAGTATTTTTATTCTCCTTTTATTTGATTTTTGGTATTTTGACTTATCTCATTTTTTGAAGTCACAATCGGCCATTTTGAAAAATCCGTATTTTACGAACTTCAGACTGAACACTGATGTTATCAATCTAAAACCAAAATTATTCGAAAGACTTCATCATTTTGCATATAATATCCAAAATTCAAGCATTTTGCTCCGAAGACATAGCTTTAGCGCCATTTTGAAAATTTTGACCAACGAAAAATTCAAACTTTTTGAGGGTAGAAATTTTTTACGGAACCCAAATTCTAGATTCTATTAGAGGTTTTGATAGCGAGTATTTTAATTCTAAGCAGATTGATTTAAGTCATCATCAATGATAACCGAACTGAATGACATGTGTGAATGTTGCTCCTCAAAAACCGACGTTATTTATATACCTACGCGTTTGTTTTTCGTGAAGTGTATATCAGTGTATAGATCAGTAAATTCTCTCCAAGTGCATATACAAAGTGTAGCAATTATTGATTGAGTGAGTCTCTAATTACAGTTCTTTATTAAATTAGAAGTGATATATTAGTATGATTCAAAATTGAATCTTATTTCTTTCCACTTTTCTTTCATCAGATAACAAACATCTGGCTCATCAAAATCTACAACATTTTACATAGTTTTTGTGAATGTAGACAATCAAAAAGGATAGAAACAGACCCGTACTTATAAATTCTTTATAAAATAATTTCATAATTTCACTAAATTACAAAATGCCAGTTGAATGTGGACATTGTATTAAATCTATTCATCCAAATGCAAATGTCGTAAAATGCGGTACCTGTCAAAAATGGTACCATGCTGCTTGTTCAAACTTAAACAAAACTGAAGTGTCTAATATTATCAAAAAAGGAAAAAAGGACGGAGAACAATACTTATGCCCATCTTGTATGGACGGGGATCATGAGCTAGATGTCTCTTTAAGTTCTCAAATATCTGCAGGTACCAAACCCGCATTGTCAGAAAACAACTTTGAAGCACTTTTAATTAAGCACTTACATGTTTTTAAAACTGAGTTGAATGAATCGATTAAGGCCTGTACATCGTCTATAAAATCCTTAGAAATAAAGTTAACTGTCCTAGAAAAGGAGAACAATGAGTTAAGGAAAGAAGTTAAAGTTTTAAAATCCAAATATAAGAACCATTCGTGCAGTACTGGAGTAGTCAATGCAACGGGCATTATAGATGAAGTCGATCAGCGTATAACACGGAAAAACAATGTTGTCATTTTTAATCTACCTGAAAACATTGATGTCGAAGTTGATAATAAATCTGTCGAAAATATGTTAAATTCTATATCCACCAATCTTAGTTGCAGTAGCAATGTTATAAAATCATTTCGGTTGGGTAAACCAAAGAATAACATCGTTCGTCCTCTAAAGCTAGTCTTTAAAGAAGAATCGGTAGCAGTGGATCAACTAAGAAAATCTAGGTTTCTAAAGGATAATCCTTTGTACGAGAAAGTTTTTATTTCAAGAGACCGTACACCGAATGAAATTGATCACTACAAGAAGGTAAAACGACAACTAGAGGAAAGAAAATCAGAAGGAGAAACAAACTTGGCAGTCAAATACATCAACGGAATCCCAAAAATTGTTAAACGTTCAATTTCAACTTTAAACTAAATACACCCAACAGTAAGCAACTGGAGTTCTCCTTCTACTATCAAAATGTTAGAGGGCTCAACACCAAAGTCGACGAATTTTTCTCAAGCAATAGTACGTCCGAGTTTAACGCAATTTGTATAACCGAATCATGGCTATCAAAAGGTGTACATGACTCTGAGCTTTTCTCTAATTACTATTATGTTTTTCGCTGTGATAGACCATCAAGAGGAGGAGGGGTGTTACTAGCTATTAAACGGTGTTTCACGTGTGTTCAATTGAAAACTCTCCCGTCTTTGAAATAGTTGGTGCCAAGGTTAATATACAATCCTCTGTTCTATTTGTTATCGTAGTGTATATTTCACCAACTGCATCATTAGAGGACTACTATCAATTATTCGAGAATTTGGAACTGTTTCAGGACTTGTATGGTAAAAATGTGTTAATTTTAGGTGATTTTAATATTCCTAATTTTAAGGATATCAGTGATGGTATATTAAATAGTAATACTTACAGCAAATTAGTAAAAGACTTCATGAACTTTTTTGATCTGCACCAATATAATGTTATAACAAATAATAATAACAAAATTTTAGATTTGGTGATGTCAAATCTAACTTGCAACACAACCCATGATACTGCCCCAATGGTAAAAGAAGATGCACACCATCCTTCCTTATCTTGCGAAGTCATTATTTCTGTAGATCGCGCTGTGCATTTTCCGAACAATCCAGGCTTCAAAAATTTCAATTTCAAAAAAGCAAATTCACCTGTTCTTTATAACGACATATTGTAGGTTGACTGGGGGTTCTTGAATCAATATGATAATGTAGATAGTAGAGTTAATAAGCTATATGATACTTTGTATTCAATTTTTGAAAAATCAGTTCCTTTCTATAAGATTCAAAATACTAGTAGATACCCTGTTTGGTATACGAATAGTATTATTAGAGATCTTGAAGAAAAGAAGCGCCTCCATAAAAAGTACCACTCTACAAATGACCAACTTTATCTTAATGAGTTCAGGGAATTACGCAAACTAATGAAGTTAAAAGTAAATAAAGCGTATATTACATAAATAAAATCCGCAGAAGAAAATATTAAGTCTGATCCAAAAAATTTCTGGGCATTCATACATAACAAAAGCAACTCATCTGGTATTCCAAGTGAGATGTTTTTGAATAATGCTAAACATAATAATCCTCAAACTATAGTAAATGCATTTGCAGAGTTCTTTGGTAGTGTTTATGATACTTCGGACCACAATCTCAAATTAAATTTTGAATATTTGGATACTAATACATGTAGATCATCTTCACCAATGAGTATTCCTAGTTTTACAGAAGAAGATGTTATTTTGATAGCTAACAAGTTAAAGCCAAAACAATCATCTGGAGATGTGGGTCTATAGTTATGACTTAAATTATTAATTAGTATTACTTAACATGATTATATCTGTGTATACTGCTCTTCAATCGGATAATTTCCTGTTGGGTTTGTAATTAAATAAATAAATAAATAAATAAATAGATAAATAAAAGTCGAATAGAAATGAAGCTATCCTGATAAATGTGTTTTGGTCTCTAAAGGGCCCAAATTTGGGCCTATAGACAAAAACCTTGAGTCAAATTATAGAGAAATACTTCGGCTATTTGAGTTTGGAACAGCTTACAAAGATTCGTTCACAATTCCAAGTTATAACGAATTTCATCATACAAATTTAGCGCCAGGGATGGTATAATAGATTTCGCGCGCGAAATAATCGTTTTTCAAATATTTTTAAATGCACCTGAAGGCATAACTGGAGTGGGTTTATCGGCAACAGAGTCATGGCGACAGTTTTTTGGGATGCACACGGTATTGTCCATATCGATAACCTTGAAAAGGGCGAAACAGTCACTGGCGTATATTATGCAGGACGCTGATTCGAAGCGTAAGCGGCCGCAATTGGCAGACAAAAAAGGTCTCTCCCACCAGGAGAACGTACTAGCGCAAAAGTCTGCAGTCGCAATGGCAAAATTGCATGAATTGCGCTATGTATTGGTTCATCATTCACATATTCTTCAGATTTACCCTCTGCGATTTTTATCCATTTCCAAAGTTGAAGAAATAGCTGGGTGAAAAGAGATTTGGCTCCAACGATGAGGTCATCGCTGGAACAAACGCCTATTTTGATTGATCGCCGAAATCACATTATTTGGAAGGAATCGAAAAATAATTAAAATGTTGAACGAAGTGTATCTGGCTACGAGGAGATTATAAGTTTTGACTTGATGAATCATTTCCTGTTTCATTTTTCAGGTACTCATCACCTTGCCCTTGTATCTGTAATTTTCAATTTGTGCTCATTTATAAATGAGCCATTTTCGGTAATTGGTTATGACTTTTCGATTCTACATGAAGGAGGATCTTTTGGTTTTGTCGGCATCACACTACCAAATACATAATTTTCAAGAAACAATGCATGTGAATTATTGAACTTCTTCACAGAAACAAAACTAATTAGAGCGTATTGTGAACTGGTGAAATTTCTGGGAACTAGTATCGGTAATCCCGCTACCTGTGCTCTTTTTCACCACGGTTGGTCTTAAAAAAAAATCGGGAAAAACTTCACATGCGAATATCGACAGTGTTTTCTCAACATCCTAAAAGAATTTATCAAAAAGGACATGAGAATTATAAATAGATTATTTTCTGAAGTTGCTTCCCTTGATGGAAATGTTATCGTGTGCCACTGCAGTAATGATATATTTATATAATTCACAACACTCAAAAACTACTTAATAGTATTGCATAAATTCAACATTCCCGTAGATATCTGACTTATAGAAGCCACCATCACATTAATGTTAATTCCCTGAATACCTCTGTTGAGTTATTGTGTAGAATGGACGGACATAAATACAACAACCATAAATAACAAATTATATTCAACTGTCATAAGAGGGTGGATGTGATGCGTGTAAGATAGATGTAAACGCTCACCATCTATCATTGAAACAAGGGTTACTTTTAATTTGTGCAATCAGACTCGCCACAGTTGTTACACTCAGTTTCGAGTGTTACGCGATATTGATTGCGGGGATTGTTCTTTTGATAACATTTAAAGGGAACTTCAAATCATTGTTTGTAGCAATAAACATGAAATGTAACTAATTTTTTTAAATGATACATCATTACATAATCTCAAAAATTGTTCCAGCTTTTGCCAGTGAATACGGTAAAATTCCTTTTTTTTCGTACTCATTTTCACGTAAAATCAACATCTATCTGAAACTATTCAATAATTCCTTAAAATGAAACTAAATTCCGTGACAAATCCATATTTGTGTGAAACATGTCACGAAGTTGAGTTTAGAATTTCAATATGTTGATGTTAATTAAAACATAAGCGTCCTAATATAATACAATTAAAATACGATCCTACAAATTAAAAATATTCATTTGAGATGAAGGAAATAAACTATCACTGTTTTTTCTATCTATATTACCACTAATTTTCGCAATTTCACCGATATAAGTGTATACCAAATAGTCCGAAATTTTCATAAATTTTTCGCATTGTACGCACTCTACAATCCAATTTCCGACTCAATCGGGATTTAAAAACAATAAGCCAAGAGTAGGTGGTAGCCATTTGCCGACTCCAATTCCTTTGTAGTCCTTGCTCATTGCCAATTCTTGAAGTTTTCGCCGCCAAGATAGACCGAGATGGAATCTGCAGACACTCATCAATAAATCTTCAGTCTAAACTTCACAAGCAGTATTGTATATAGTTAGTTCAAAATCTGTAGTGACCCTTTTCGATTTGAAACGAAATCCTCTTTCCTCACAAATAGTAAATGATTATAATTTGAAAAAAAATTTTTCAAGTTGTTTTTCGCTCATTTGGCAGGTGACAATACACATGCGATTTATAGTGCCAGACCATGAATTGAGAAAAATTGAGGTAACATTGAAATGTACCATCGATTAATACAGTTTCTAAGTGTCGTAAAAATTGTAGGCTAATTGACCACGAAAATACTGTTTTATTATTATTTTTAGTGTTATAGAGACAAAAGTCTTCGTTTTTATCAGTATTTGAATCAAGATCACTCAACACTTGATGCACAGTGGTAACTTTGGTAACGCCGGCGATAAAGATCGACGTGCATGGTGAACGTTATTTCTCATTTTCTCAATATCACTGTCTCTTAAATTGAAAAGTTTATGTTCGTTCATTCGCTTCTCATTAATTTTAAGGCTTCTAACATAAATTGTCAACACCTTCCTTTTCTATCGCTGTGAGCATTTCATCTTCTCCAATAGAATGGTAGTGCTGTAGAATTCACCATTGTGTACAGTTTCGCCTTACACTTGGTTTTTCCATTGACCCTTGTACATCGCAACGACTTTTTCTCACATTTCGCGATATTATCAAGTCAGAACTTGTTATTTTGCTCAGCTAGCAAATTTTTGCCTTTTCCACTGTGAATCTCAAATCTATTTATTGTAGAAATAAACTGCTGTGGGGTATTATTTGAACTTAAATTATCGGGAAACGAAAACTCCTTATTACATCCAAGATAAAAGTAGGTACCTAACTATAATGCTTATTACCTAACACACGCTCAATGGGCTGTTTCTAGTCGAGCAATTTGGACGTGACCATTTGAAAATTTCGAGCAGCTCAGTGAAAATATCGAATAGGGTGGAATGAATTACCTCCACTTGATCATTAAGTAGGCAAATTGAATGATTCTTTTCGCGTTCGAAGATTTCGAGTGATTCCAAAAATCTAATTCAATTTCAAACATCTTGTGCACCTACGGTGCTGATGAATAACTCATTTATTATTATTATTGTCCATTCATTTCCATCGTACCGACCATCGGAATGTTAATGAGAATCTTGACTTAGTGTTGTGCTCAACTGTGATTTCCAGACGAACGCTTGATTGTTAACTCCATCTGTCTGCAATAAGATGTGATTTTCCTCTCAATATCTCAATTCATTAATAGACAATCCGAATATACCGTTAATAGATACCCTGTTTTCAAGCAGCTCTATTTTATCTCTCGATATTCTGGTCTCTCTTGACTAGATTCCAAACGGGCTCTGAACTATAAGTTGTTGAGTCAAATGATATTTTACAATCATTTGAATATTTGTTTTTCTCATTGTAAATCTGAGTTGATTCAAATCGAAAGCTACTTATTATGGGAACCTCTACATGGAGGAGTAGCAAATTTGGAGGCATTTCCAAATAGGGCATGGCTTCTGAAAAAAAGGGAATTTGGTGGTTTTTCTAACCAACCGAAATAAAATAATTTTTGTAACATTATGTATACTGCACTTTAGATTCAATCGTGAAATATAAAAGTACAGGATTCTAGTTAATCATGACCAGCAATTGAGCTCCTGAAAATTATGAAATATGAAGAAATGATGTTTTTTCAAAATACTGTTCTTTTGTCAATAAAAATATATAAAATAATCACCATCTCAAAAACCGTGCCACATAGACATGACGTTCCAATGGAAACCCATTCAGGAACAAATAGAGAATTTGAATGTAGCATTAGATACAGGGTATTCCTTCTGAAATTTCAAATTACCTGATACTCCCTAAAAGAGTATTATTGTGACTTGAATTATCTGTTATCAGTTACATATAGGTACAATTATAGTCTCAAGGAAAGCCGTTCCTGTACTTTTGAAGTTTCATTCTTTTAAAATTCAGATCCGCCACAAATATATGAACTGTCAAGTCAAGTCGACATACCTACAGTTCATATCGGCAACTAAATATGTTGCCAACTGATAATTGGAATATACCTCGTTTGGAGAAAATGGCTCGGCAGTTACTTAGGAGAGTTCGTTGATGTGAATTTGTTTCAAAAATAACCAAGTATGACGTCATTTCATTGATTCAACGAACAAGGGATAACTTCTCCTCAAAGGAGTACGATATGAATGCTTTATAACATGTGAAAGTTTCTCTCGGATCTGAAGATTTGAGGACTGAAATTATAATATAATGCGTTGAATGATTTTGCTGTGTAATGTGTTCAAGTATTTATATACTTTGATCTAGAATCATAGCTACTATTCAAATATTTCTGATTGTATATCGAATTTTAATAGTTTCACAAAGCCGAATGAAGTAATCGTTACAAATTATCAAATTTTTTTCATAGAGGAGCATAGATAGTTTGATTAATGGATTTCACTACCTATTTAGATTAGAATCACTTTTCATTGGTACCTCATGAATTACCTATGCAGTAATACAGATTATAATCATATATTATTATTGTCATATACACCCGGAACATATCGGAATGCTATTTAAATAGTTTACCGGTCGGTTGTTAATCCCCAATATACGTAGACCACACGAATATTATAATTTGCAACAAGATTACTTATGATACAACAATAACAGCAATCAACCCTGTATCCAACAAATTCACATATTCCTGGAATTAGCAAAGTGTTGCTTTTGTAATCTAAATAGGTAACTGAGACACAAACATTTACGATTTTGTCTGATTTGCAAAAAACTCATCAGTCAATCTATCAATTGTTTGTTGAACCAGGGCCAGATTCAGAGTGGTGGGGGTCTGAGAGCACAAGTTTGATTGGGTCCCTATGGTAGACGATAATATTAAGTGCCACAAAATATTTTTACAATACAAAATTATAATGCAATTGTAATGTTATTTGAATAGTACTTTTCTGGGAGATATATATATTATTTACTTGTACATATATTAATTATCGTTACAAAGGCACTTTAAGCACTTTTCTCGTCGATCAAGTCGTCAAATTATAATCAATTAATTATTTGACGTTTTTGGCTCATTGCCGATCGCAATTTGTTTTTTTTTTTAGTGATTTTGACTTTGAAAAGGATCTTTCAGCCTTACAGTTAGTGATCATCGGGACAAAATAAATTTTTTAAGTCATCCGAACAATAGAAAAGCATTCTGCACCTGTTTTTTGATTATTAACCCGTAAATGAAATGTTCACGGCTGAAGTATCTTTTTTTTCTGCTGCTGTTTGTAAAATTCTGAAAATGAACTAAAAACTAGAAACTTATCTGTAATACGGCACCACATACTAAACACGCGGAAAAATTCTAATAACTAATTTCGATGAACTTGTTATCATGTTGTGTTCCAAAGCAATGTGACATCAGAGATAACTTATTTCATTTTCTACCTGCCATTACATGAATATTAAATATACAGTATTTCCTGCTTTTGTAATGTAAAATAGATAATCAAAATACGTGAATACAAATTCTGCATAAAATTACGCAAAAATTATGACTTTATTACTATATTAACAAAATCATGTTATCATTTTTGTTGAAGGCCAACATTTTTTCAATATATTATACTTGGTGGGGGCCTGTGGTCGGCCGCCCACTCTGCTCTCTCCTTAATCCGGCCCTGTGTTGCACGCTCCTAATTGAATTGAGACCAGTCTAAACATTATTGGCATAATATATAACTAATTAGCTGATAATGCGAACTACTCATTCAATAATGATAATTATGAATTTTAATACCATTGTTATTCAATTGACTTTCGAATAGAATGACAAGTGTTACATAATTTGATCGACAGAGAATCATAGTTACGTGATTCAAGTATATACATACAAAATGTTCCCCTATATTGTATAGATATATAGAAAGATAGATAGATAGAGTTATTCGTACTAGCCATTGTTTGCAATATATTCACTCGTGAGATACAATATAGAATAAACAGAGGAATTAGAATGGTAAATTGTTTAGATGAAAAGATTAAAAATCGGAAAAACACATTGAGATTTCAACTAGTTCCTTCTAGAAATTCATTCCCTGTATGAATTGTTCTCTGTAATAGAACTTTTGTTACATTCTTTTTTAGAAGTTTAGTGCTCAAATTTCTGAAAGGATTTGGAATCTTGTTGTACAATATAATACACATATGATTCATGCAATGTTGACTGATATCTAGGCGGTGGTATGATATTACAATGTTGTTTTTATTTCTAGTGTTGTGGTGATCACGGTTGAGTTCGCATTTATCTTTGTTTTCATGGACATATAGGATGCAAGCAAACCATTTTTTATATTTGCATACCCACTCACAATGATTGATGTAAGTGACAGAAGAAACTTTCAATAATAGACTAGCATAATCTTTTCCGTATTATCTTTTAGACTTGTAAAAAAAAATACAAGAGCATCGCAAAGTTGAAACACAATAACAAATTTCTTTTAACGGAACATCCTATATATTTCCTGCTAGGAAGAAAGTTTGTTTACCCCTGATTCCAAAAATATATAGGTTGTTGATATTAGGACAAGCCGTTTATGTATTATTTAAGTTTCAAATTTTGATGAATAGAATTGATGATAATCGTGTTGGGCAGGAGTTCCGTATACTTCAATGTGACATACACTCTAGTTTCCTTAACTTTCATTCGATAATTATGAAATTCAATCCGGATAGAAGTTAGCTTATTTATATTATTTTAACAATAACACGAATTAAGACATTCGCTCTGGGTGATTCGCTGTTCCTCCGTGTTAATTTGAAATAAACTTTTTTTCTGAGATACATTTGTGATTGGCAACCATGGCTTGCTCAGAATAACAGCTAAAATGCACGTATTCTTGTAATTTTTATTAAAAATCAAGTAGGCAAACGTCAAAAATCTCTCGCATTAGGCAAACGTCAAAAATATCCTACATTAGTTCTTGTGACCAATTTATTTTCTTGCTAAGAATACACAATGGCAGTGTTCCGTAACAAAGAATACATACATTTTATGTATGTATTTTATGTATGGCTTCTGCAACAGAAATGTGAATGCAGCTAGACTAGAATATCGGAGACGAATCCGAAAAGGCGTCTTCCTTCGATGCGAACGGTCCTGAGGATCCATGGAAATCTTCGAGAACGAAGTAGCTTCGATCGGTAGCGACGTGATGGTATTCCGAGAATAAATGCTGGGGATGGTATATTGGATGAATTACATCGAAATCCCTAAATCAGCTCACGGGCTGCAGAGCAGAACTTCAATGTTTCACACATGATAGTCTGGAGAACTGCAAGAGGAGTTAGTGCAAGGATTGCACCTAAATGACAATGTTCCGAGAATGGAATTCTGCAAGTGAATTATCCACAACGAAGTAAAAGACAAACTTTTCCTTCGTCGTATCCTGTGAATGGATGAGTAAGTTTTCACTAGAGAAGGCGTATTTAACATCCACAACTCTCATTATTACGATGAAGAAAATCCAAGAATGGTACGATAACGCGGGTTCCAGCAGAGATTCAGCATCAACGTATTATAGGAAACTGGCTCGTGGGATTATACCCAAATCTGCCGAAAAATTTAGATGGTGAGAGTTATCTTTGAGTTATTCAAGAGAACCTAACAATTCTTCTCGAGGACTTCCCTCTGAACATCAGACCGACAATGATATTCGAGCATGACGGAGCATCATCCTATTTTGCTTGTGACGACCGCAGATATTTGAGAAAAACATGTTCTACCTGGATTGGTCGGGGAGGAACAGTTCTCTGGCCTGCCAGGTCACCCGATCGTACACCTCTCGATTTTTTTGCCTGGAGTTACATGGAAGCGGAAGATTACGAAAACAAAATTCACATGGAGGAAGAACTGAGGCAAGATATCATCAAGAGCGGCATCTATTTGAGAAGAAAAATGAGCTATGCGGTGACGGAAATTGAGATACGGCGGAAAGCACGAACATATTTGGGTCAACATGGTGGCCACTTCGAGCAAATGTTGTAATTCGTGCTACTTCTGATTGTTATTGTTCTTGTTATTATTGAAATAATATGGATGAACTCACCCTTATTCGAATTGTTGAATTTCATAATTATTGGATGAAAATTGAGGAAACTAGAGGAAATCTAGTATTCCACGGAATAGCGGTCGAACGGTTAATCATAGGAAGCTGTGGATAGGTTTTTTTGAATTCATTGGGAAATTCCTACTCCATGTGTGCGTATTGCAACTTTCTTTACAACTTCTCTACAAGCAAAAATTTGAATTACAGCAGACTTGGTATTTCACAAACCTTGATGTTGAGTTACATTTAACACAATTTCTTCGCTATTGGATGAGCGATAAAAAATGTTTTCACCTTATTCTAAAGCTTGATCCTTGGAGATATTTGGCAATAGGTATCTTCTATATTTGTTTCGAAAAAATATTGAGTTATTGACGTTCGAATTTCCACAGCTTCATCAAATAACAGGGGTGAAACCCAAATGTTATGACCTAAAAATAATAAAAAGGATAACATTTTGCCGATCAATATGGTATCCTATGAAAGAATATTCATTGCTCTTCCATTTGCAATGATTTAGTTTTGTCTACACTTGTTGTTGATTGTAGGAAGAGGTCAATTGAATTGAAATTTGATATTATCATAAAAAAACTGAAAATAGCGAATTACTTCTAAACCGTTGAAAATCATAATATGTATTATACACATTTTTTTGTTGGATATATGATGTAGAATCACATATCACAATTTTACATATATCTTGATACGTATATCATCAAATCTTCATTAATTCATTAAGAATTTATTTTTTCATAATCGTCTAATTATTTGAAATTTACTGCTCACAACCCCATTCACGATTACCTTGTTATCTTGTTCATCTGCTAAGCTTATCAGGATTTAACTGTATCTCAATCAAACTCAAATATACTGAAATGGGTCACACCTTCATGTCAGCCGACTCGTTCAACTGCGAAGTTGAAGAATCATCAAAACAGAAAAAGTTTTGAGCTATGAAGATTTTTATAATTACATCAACCAATCAAATAATTCCGTGGTCGAAGTGATACGACATGAAAATTGCTATTTTTTACGATATTATGAATCATCCCTCTCGAATCAAGCTTGGGAAAACTACACGAAAACCATATTCAAATAACTTTCATGAAGTGGAAGAGGTCATAAGACTTTTTCGATAAAACTGATATTACAGAACCCGTAACAGATTTGACTTTTCTTGCTGCTCAGGTAATTGAAAGGAGCTCCAAAGCCAACCGCCGGAAAAAATCCCAAAGGTTTGGGGAAACAACTAATTCTCCAAATTATCAGAGAGACTGAATGGAATGAGTTGCCGGAATCAGATGCTAACGATATTGATGATGGATTGAAACTCAACGATAATTTGCTTACCTAATTTTGTACGAATCTTGAAGGATTAATAATAAACTTTATAAGTTTCATTCATGTTTTGTTTTCTGCTATAAACATCCATTGATACAGAGATTTACTACTAAATCAATAATTCGTATGTGACACATACGACATTTGAATAATCGAAATGTTAATTCATTCCTAAGCTCTCAAATCGTATCTACAAAACTGGATAAAAGTATTTATCAATCTATGTATTAAATCAGAGTGGTTTCAGTAGTTTCAACACACTCTGTTTTATATGTAAATGACAAATGAGGTTCGTACAGCAATATTTTTCGTAGCAAAATAAGAATCAGTTTTCTGCTTTTTCTCAAAACTAGCGTATTTTCAGGTAGGAGGGCAGTGTAGCCACTATTTTCCGAAATATAAGATCATAAGGGATGCGTCATGAGTTAGCACGTCCTCGTTGTATTTGATCGAAAACTGCTTTTTCAATGTATAGAGAAGATTAAAGAAGCCGGGGTGAAAATTTGAACAGGCAACATGCATATTGCACTAGAAACAATGTAGTAGGTTGTTCACTCTGAATACTCTTTTCGACTACATTTCGTTGTAGTAGGAAGATTTTTAGATTTACCAGCTATTCAATCCTATTTCCGATTCCAATTACTGATACTTGCTATTTCTTTCAGCTAGCCGAATTCATTAATGATTAAGTTATTCTACAAATGGTGTGATAAAATCATAAATAGCGTGGATCGTGAGAGAATGTTTGCCAACATTCCTCTTCTACTTTAACTGTGACTAAACGTATAGACGCGAACGTGCTTATTCCTTCTTCCTTTCTCGAATGCAAGACTTTGTGTTCGGCAGTGTATATAGAAATCATTCAATTAGCAGTTGAAATACAACACGTATAGAAGAAATCAAGTTCTGAGAATTACAAGCTTATTTCGTCCAAACAACGTGTTATTTGATATAATATTCACCGCCGTGTTGGATTGATAAATTGATGAGGAACAAATAAAACCAACCAGGATTCAAAAGTGTTCTTGTGATCAGGCTGCCTATCATGACTTAAGCTTGAATGATATTCCTCGAATATCAATGCTAGTTCTATAAATTACTACCGTTGCTGATTTTCCATTAATTTTCTCTGACCAAAATAGATCACACTACAATCATGTAGATATAATGCTCATTAGAACTTGATGGTAAGTGATAGTATTCTGTCCAGTTTCATGATGTTTCAGTATTTTAATTTTTTGAACAATCCAGATCCATATGAAGTAATTTATATCACTCCACTAACCTATACAAACCTCCATGTACAGTTTGGCGATACAACTTAGCCGACTGAGATGGTTTTCGCATGTTTTCGCAGAGTTTTCTTGAAGATGAGTATGTTTCGAATCCTGAAGATCCCACGCAAAGTACCAGAGAGATTCCGGAGAATGTAGTGCTGGAAACTCATAAGCCTATTATCAAGAAATCGCTATCATCTGGTGATTCATGGATCAAAACAAATATCATACCGCCGGTGGCATAGGAATTCATGCTTGGTGATCAGGGAAACAAAGATTAAATTCAGGAATATATCCATCAAAAGAGGTGTTTACTGCCAAGATAAGATCGAAACTTATCAAATGTACAAAATTATACCCTTTTTTTTAAACTTCGCCAAGGCAATAGGAAAGCTCATTTCCTTCCTTAGCTCATTTCCTTCCTTAACCATAGATTATGGTATACAGGTATGGTTGGCACAAGATTAGACCAATGATCATCTATTATGCCGCAGTTTTGTGGTGGCCATGAACAAAGACTGATATATCACAAACGCTCTTTGGGTCGACTGCAGCAATTCGAATGTGTAGGTTCCACCTCTATACTTATTCATAAAAGTGAAGCTATGAGAACGGTGTATTGGGTGAGGGGCCTATCTCGCTACACTGGAAAGCACTAGCCTGATTCCAGCTATCTGTCTCAATTCTCTCAAAATCCTCATTCCTGGTAGAGGATATTGAAATAACAAAACTCTCGCCCTGTTGCCACGAGGCGGGCTCATATGGCTTCACGACGGGTTCAACATAGTCCGGTTTCGGGAGCGAGAGTGTAGGTGATTAACCTTTTGATCCTTGTAGCAGTGGCGCTAGGCGCGTTCTGCACGGTATTTCAGGCAGAGTTATGTGCAATATCGACTTGCGCCTCAGAAAACCCAAATCGATACTACATAAATAGGCGTATAATCTGCATAGACAGCCGTTCGGCCCATGAAGCTTTCATGTCACCAAGAGTCGCATCAAGGCTAATCGAAGAATGCATAGAAGCACTGATTGAGCTAGCCAGGCCGACAAAGTTCAACTCATTTGGGTACCAGGCAACAGCGGAGTTCAAGGACAAGAGAATGTTCGGCACTATGGTCAGGCGAAGGTCGTCTGGTACCGTTGTAGAGCCGAAGCCAATGGTCGCTTCAAACTGCATGTGTGTCTCCCAATTTGGGGCCTAGTGGACAAACAGTGACAAGACTCGTGGCGGGAATCACCATACATGAGGTGGGCCAAAGGCTCTTTCGAATATCCTGTGCCTGAACTCTCAAAGAAACGCCTCTCTCTGAATACAAGGAACGTTAGGATTCAAGTCCTCACGAATCAATATTGTCTCAAGAAACACCTTCATATCATGATCATCACAGAAGACTCTTTATAGTGTAAATGCAAAGAGGAGTTAGAAGCTCACATATTCTGTTAGAATGCGCTGGTTCACATTCCTCGGGAACCATTACCCCGGCGAAGCAGAACTGCTTCCAGAAGAATTCACGGAAGTCAGCGTAAGTAATATTCTAGACTTCTGGTGGGCCACAAGCCTGATAGAATAGAATACCCTTCTACATGAGGCGCACGGTGGGCCAAATCAATCGACCAAACTGCATCTAGGCATCAAGCCCCTACCCTCAATAATGATGATGATGTCATACGAAAGAGCAAACATTTTTACTAACAGTTTTGTAGCGAATTCTATTTGGGATCCACAAGAACAGGATCTTCCTGATATTATTAACAACTATTACCAGATGCCAGAAATTGTCTCCCGTCAACACACAATGTTGCGCTTTCTGCCTGATCTCAATACCATGAAGGCTATTTGACCAGGTGAAATCCCGCTCATTGTCATCGGGCAATATGTCCTTAATTCGCGCCAGTGCTCTGCAGGATGTTTACCTTTTGATACAAACTTGTTGTTTTTCCTTCGTTCAACCATTTGCATGGAAAGGAACATCCTTCTGATAATTATAGACATAATGCAACTTTCTAGGATCCCCAAAGTACCATGAACTGGTCAGTAACATCAATACGATATTTAGCTCTTTTATCTCAAATCTTAAACGTGCTGGATAGAACTTACGATGTATCATCCAGAATCGTAGCTGCATGGAACGCTCAGATTAAGTTACCATTTGAAACCAATATTTTGGTATAAAATTTACTATGTGGAAGGATGAAATATGAATTTTGACCATACAGAAATCATATCACTGGCATTAGTATCCTCCATTTGGATAGAGATGGACGAGAGATCCAAAAAAAGTTTCGTACATGAATTTAGAACCAATCAGATTGCAATAAATCTGGATCCAAAATATGCGTTTACGAGAAGTCTTTTAAAAGCCTCGTTTTGATCCGAAATTTGGTTGCTAAGATATTTCATCCGATCGCTGAGAACTTTTGCATGATTTGTTTGTAGAAACTATGTAAAACAAAGAAGTATACCTACACTATACGTTGCCAAGGTGGAAAGTTCATGAAAAATGAAACAAAGGATGATTTAATTGGTCAAAATCTGTTTTATTTCTCAACGTAATCTCCTTGTCGCCCGATACACTCTGTAACAAAAGGTTTTTCCAATTTTTTGATCCCTTCCAAACAATACGATTTCAACAATCCTCCAAAATAGGCGTTAGTTTTAATTGAGACCTCATCCTTGGAGCCAAATCTCCTTCCAATGAGCCATTTATTCAAGTTTGGAAATGGATGAAACTCGCAGGTGGCCGAATCTGGAGAATATAGTAGATGACAAACGAATTCGTAACGCAATTCATGCAATTTTGTCATTGCGACTACGAACCTGTGCGCCGACGCCGGTGCGTTGTCCTGCTGGGAAGGCACTTTTTTCTTTGCTAAATGAGGCCCATTTCGTTTCAAATCGGCGTCGGAAAGATCCAACAGCTCTGCATAATATACGCCAGTGATCGTTTTACCCTCTTCAAGTTAATTGATATAGACGATACGGCGTGCATCCCAAAAAACTTTCGCCATGACTTTGTTGCCCGATAAGCCCACTTAGGCCTTTTTCGGCTTTGATTCTCCAGGACGCGTCCACTGTTTCGACTGTTCTCAGGTCTCTGGTGTGTTGTGATCAATCCATGTTCCGTCCGGAAGTTATGAAACGGCGCAGAAAATCGTTCTTATAGCGTTTGAACATCACCAAATACTACTTTGGAGTTATCACATGGAAGCACTTGTTGTCAACAGAGCGCAAATGGGGCACCCATCTGGCAGATGGCCTCCTCATATTCAGAAATGCATGCAAAATGTTCCGTACTCGTTCGGTTGAATTGCCCATAGCCTCAGTAGTCTCGTGAACTTCAACTCGCCGATGGTCCAATATAGTACCATGAATTTCATCGACGATTTTTGGCATTGTAATCTCAATTGGATGACCAGAACGTCCGGCGTTCTTTGTGGCCATACTGTTACAATGGAAATCAGTAAACCACTTGTAAATCATTCCAATCGATAGTGAGGAGTTCCCATAATGTTGGTTTGCGTAATGTTTTTTCCACGCAAGGAATAATGTTCAATCAAGACGTGAAATTCAATTTTTACATGTTTACTGAAATCTTCAAGGTAGCTTGCTTCCGATGAGTGTCAAAACAGAACTGAATGACAGATTTCAAAGCGTTCTGGTTAAAGATGGTACATGACAAATGTAACAGGGGATTTTCGATTGTGGCGTCATCTGTTCCATTTTTCAGAGACTTTTCACCGTGCCCTCCTATAGGTGCAATAGTAGAACTCAAGACCAACAACTCAAATCAGATTTTATTGAAATCTAGAGTCTCTATATGCTGATAAATAATTGATGTTATTCCTCTATTCACTCGAAAACAATTCTTATTGAAATCGGGAGTCTCTATATGCTAGTAAACAATTGATGTTATTTGTTTATTCACTCTAAAATGAAGTCATGTGTCGCGAAAAAAATACGGCGTTGTATATGGCCACAGTGAAGGTTGTGACGGACTACTGAAACGATTGAGCAAATACGTTCGGGGACCGAAAATTTTTTTGCATCAACATTTTTTTAAAGGAAGGAAATGATTTGCGATTGTCCTAAGCCAAGTGCTTTGTGATATAATTTTGCAATTAAAATGCAGATATAGACATTAGCACAAACTTAACACAATTTTTAACTCCACCATAGTTTCCAGCACCACATTTTGCATAACAATCGACCGTGAAAAAGCGCTAGCTTCAAAAAAGCTTTTTTGATACCTTATTGACTGGCCTAATAATATTGAATAACATTGTCGGATTTTGAACTACTAAGCACACCACTGCATCAAAAGAATATTAGATGAAACGAACACATAACAACGCATAAACAAATGCAGATCGGCAAATATACATTTTGCCCTCATCAAGTTGGCGCATGTCTACAGTTTTACAGTTTTCCCAACCTACCCAATCTGCAGTCGCGTCGTGAAACTCGAGCACTGAGCGTCGGTACGGGAAATTCTTTGGAAATACGCACGTTTTATCGACCATAAGTTCCCTCTGGGCACGTCGAGCTGACACTGGCATAATCACCATCTCATCATGGTAATTTTTCATAGGGAAATTAAATTATGAATTCAGTGTATATTGACATTTTCGTAGGAACATTTTCTTCTCTCCAAATAAATAAGAATTGACTCAATCTCCATACTAATGAACGTTTCCTAAATCACGAGAAAAACTCATTATTCCCAGAAAGGAACTGTTAACTCGAATAAGTACTAAATTAATGTTCTAAACTTCTGTAAGGTGTTTAAGAATTTACTGTGACTGTGACTGTAATTTTTGAAATCCTAAAATGTACTAATAGTGTATAAAATATATTCGGTATTGGAGACAGATTATTGTTAAACGATAACGTGAACTCCGAAACAGTAAATAGAACACGAGACTGCCAAGAGGCTTTTAATTAGGAGTGTCTTGGAGAATGTAGGTTTCAACTATAGTATAAAAGTGTTTTGTGTTATTCAGTTCGCGTTAAGAGCAAAAACTACACAAATAAACTGATAAAAGTCAAACAAATATAAGTGCAAAGTTCAACAAAGAACATGGCGACTCTTGAAATTGTGCTGTTTGTTTTTGTAACTTTGCTAACAACAGGATGGGCAAAAATAGACACGTCGGAAAAAGAAGGTAAACTTGATATTTACTTGAGTTCTTATCGCAGTTGTAACTTTACTGTTGAATTAATGTTTCGATCAGATTGCATTGATTCTCTGCCGGAAAAAACTACATGTATATGATGCTGATAACATGTCAAATTGTAAATCACAGATAAATCTTAGTTGAACGTTAAACCATTAATAATTGAAAAGATTCATATGCTCTATACAATAATTATTGAAAGAATTCAATAATTATGTAACTATTCTTGGATATACAACGTTTGTTATATATCGTTAGTAATATTCAAATTAAGTAAGATGTGATACAATATAATGATACTCTTTTTTTAAATGTTGTGAGATAATAATCCTGATTCACTAAAACACTGTACTAAGCACCTTTCAGCTACCAAATAACCATCATTCGAGTGAACAAAATTGAGAAACAAAATGTTTCAGTTTGAATACAATTTGGGATTAGTAATGAAAATAAAGGATTGTCTTCAGCTGGACATAATTTGAATTCATGAAATCGTTTTCCGCTTATTTATTTCCGTTCGTTATAAGCTTATTAAAATGTATAAATGACTGATCACTGGCTCCAGATAATAATCTACCTGTTGATGTAATATACCCAGATTTTCCTGGAGCTTTCAACCGTGTTCCAAAAGATCTCTTGTTGGTCAATTTAGAACACTATGGTGTCAGAAAGAGTATACTCGCCTGGATTTCTGGATTCCTTTCAATCCGAACATTCTATGTTAGAGTTTGGAACTACTTACCATCTAAACTGAGCATTCTGAGTGGTGTACCTCAGAGCTCGATGTTGGGACCTTTGCTATTCTTGACGTACGTCTCAGACATTGTTTATCATGTTAAATCTGAGAAATCCTGATTTTCCGACAGTATGAAAAATTACGCAAACCCCATATACCAGCATATAGAGATACATGAAGATCTCGATAGGATATTTGTTAGGTGTTCTGATTGGGGGCTCCCTCAAATATTAACAAATACCTTAATCTCCATTTGGGCGAAACAAATAATGACTTGGACGATAATATCGGTGGTTCAAACATTCAACTATAGATAAATCTTAATTGAACATTGAATCATTAATGTTTAGAAATATTGATAGGCTCAATACAATAATTATTCAAAGGATTCAATATTTATGGAACTATTCTTGAATATACAACGTTTGTTATACATCGTTAGTATATTCAAATTAAATTAAATGTGATACAGTATAATGATACTCTTCTTTCAAAGGTTATGTCATCCTGTAGTTGTTTTACATTTGTTGATTACTTTTGGTTGAGTAAGTTCATAACATCCATAGTGCCAATGTAACAATGGGTCAGTTTACTGAAGATAAAAACAACATACAGCAAAGCTTGTAGGTAACTATTATGATACTGATAGATCAATAAGTTAGAGATAATGATCTTGATTCAGTAAAACCGCTATACTGAGGACCTTCCGGCCACCAAGTAATCATCATCGCAGTGAACAAAATTGAGAAACAAAATGCTCATGTTTGAATACTATTTGGGATTAGTGATGAAAATAAAGGATTGCCTTCAGCTGGACATAATTTTGAATTCATTCGTTCCTTATAGATTACCTAAACTTCGAAAAACGACTCACTAATTGGTACAAAGTTCAAAAAATTACATAAATAATAATAGAACTTCATTCAACAACATCACACGAATTGCAAGTGTGAATAACTGTACTGGATAGAAAAAGATCGGGAAAACGATGAGTATAGATACGAAATGACAAGACCCTGCCTCAACCTGGAGGAACAGACCTCACTATAAAATACGCTGAGGGAATACCCTCAATTATCGCTACAAAAAAGGAAGTGACTCATTTGTGAATTGGATCATTATGTACCCGAGCTTGGATTCTCTCATGGCAAAGTTCATGTAATACATCTTATACAAATAAAATTCATTATTCTCATAACAGAATCATGGCTTGAATCTAAAATTACAACCGCTCTATTGAATATTTCTGGCTACACTATGTTTAGAGCTGACTGCACTCATTCTGCAGGTGGAGGTGCTTGTATTCATCTCAACAACGTAACATTTTCGCAGTAAATTATGAGGAAATATTCCCTGGATACGCAGAAGAAGTTGTGGTCCATATGTCATACAAAGCATTTTCTCTATCTGTTGTATGTTCGAGCGGGCTACTCTTTGCTTCAAGCAGACTCGGAACTATTTGAAGAAATTGGGAGCATACAACCCTCTCAAACCATGGATCGATCGCACTATTCTCCTAAAGTTGAACATAGAAATCGTCTATGGAAAAAGTATCTAAGGTCGAAGAATCTTACAGATTTCTCCGAACATAGAAGGTTTTCCAATTTTTTGTCCAAGAAGATAAAGTGTGCAAAAATTGAATACGGGGGAAACTCGACAGAGAATAGAATGATCGAATATGATAATTTATTCATGATAAATACCAAGTATTGGCTTACATTCGTCAAGATGAAAGAAATAAAAAGAAACAAATTCCAATTAAAAATAAACTTGATACTATTAAATCTGAACTGAAAATTCCTTAAAAGTATGAAAGCAATGTTCAGTAAGAAAAATTTAATTACCCTCGAAAAATGATCGAGTGTTAGCTCTCTAATCAGTAGTGATAGTTCATTGAAAAAAGCTGGACCCAGTTATTAACGCTATTTCTGCTACGTTTTATAGTGATAATTAATATGTAATTTATATTTCGCTTTTATGTTGACACAGTGCATATCACATCGAGTTGAATATCCGTTAAAATGTGTTTTAACATATATTACACAACGTTTGAAAATAAATGTAAATGCAAGAGGGAGACATAACTTTTAGGTCCTCGAAAGCATGCTTACAGTCTTGTCGGTAAGGCAGGTTTTTTATAATCCTAATCGCCTTACGCTGAATCTTGAAATCATTAGACATATTTGCTGTATGACCCCTTACTAAAATATCATAAGTTGTGAGCATTACATCAACAGATACAATTTTGTTTAAGTTTGCTAGCACGTGAATTCCTTTAGCAACTGACGAAGCAACTTGATCATAATGTTTCCTTCAGTTTAATCCTTTATCTAATACTAGTCCCAAATTAATATGAATTCACAATTCTTAGAGTTCGATATCTGTCTTAAAGAAAAATAAAAGGTCACAGTTTTTTCATTATTAATATTCAATTTATTATGTGTAAACCAGCTAAGCAAATCAGTTCGACTCTTCATGAGTGAATTGTGTAAGTCAACTAAGTCTGAATTAGCTCTTGATGCGGTTGTATCATCTGCATGTAAGATTACTTGGCCTTCAGGAACTTGTAACAGTAAATCATTGATGCATATTAGAAAGAGCACAGAGCCAAGTATGCAGCCTTGAGGTACTCCTAAAGTAACCGTCAACATAGACGAGTTGGTAGAATGCATATAGACAACTTGCGTTCTACCAGATAAATTAGACCGTATATAAGAGAACGATTTTTCAGGAAATTTACAACTGTTCAGTTTAGACATGAGAATATCAGTAGAAATACAATCAAATGCTTTTGTGAGGCAAAAATGCTCACTTTTATCTAACGCTTCACAAATTGCTTTCGTCAGTTTCAACAGAGCAGATGTGGTGCTTCCGCGAAATCTACCATGACGTTAGAGTCAGAATACCAATGTTACGAAATCAAAATGGAAATTTATGTGAAAATAAGCAGCAAGTAGTTGAACTTCTTTTAAATACCTTTGATAATGCATATACAAAGACCGAAGTTGCAACAAATACTAATCATCTTATCACCAAAAATCGATAACAGCTTATGTCAAATAGTCTTCAGCACAAGTGCTATACGAGAGCATATTAAAGATCAGAATAAATCTACATCTCCTGGGCCTGAAATTTCAGCACAATTTTTAAAAGAAGGTTCCTTTTTTACTTCAGAAGTTGGAGAATAAAACTCAAATTTTACACAAAACTTTTAACATTTAATTTAAAAATGCTGACAAATTGTTTCACCACACTGTGGCATTATCAAAGCGAGGAGTTATCAACTAAAGCTAAATCTAAAAGTATGTCCTTAAATATCAGGGATCAGAATGTGGTGCAAATTGAGGGATGGGGGTGGATAATGGTGGGAGTGTGTTTACAAAATTGTTAACAAGCGGTGAATTATATGTGTCGATTTGATCATTTAATATTACATTATTATTGTTTTTTGCGTGTTTCAAAATTTCTATGGATTCTAATATATTAAGTTTATGTCCTTTTTCCTGAATATGTAGAATATCAGGATTAAGGGTGAAATTGTGGTTATGTTCTAACAGGTGATTTGCGTAATTAGAGTCTTCTTTTTTGAGCCTGTAACTTCTCAAATGTTCATTGAACCTTACGCTGAAACTGCGTCCAGTTCCTTTTTTACCTGCCATCCTCTTGCACAGATTATGCAATATTCATTCGATCAACATTGTCTTCCCGATGTTTGGCGATAATACCTATATCTGAAAAAGGTGAAAAATTCAATCCAGAAAGTGATAGACCAAGAAGCCTAACTCCTATTATAGTTGAGATTATAGAATAGCTGGTAGTTCCCAGTGATTTACAGTAGATTTCATTTCGGTTTCCATTTTTTTTAAGACGAAGAAATGTATCTCAAATTAATCCAAAAGTAAGATATTTCTCATCCTCAAATAATTCGAACATTGATAACTGACGTAAGTAAACATGAACAATCATCAAGTTCTCCCATACTATGCAGATATCCTGGGTTTTAAAAATGTTGGTTCACTCAATACGTGAATCAAATGAAATAAACTCTGAAAGATTCGTTCATTGGCTTAGTTTTAATCCAGTATTGTCACGCAATACAAACATTTCCGTACGTTGGAATCTAATTGTAGTAATTTCAAATCGGACATTTTTCTGATATAATACCGGCAGTTCATTTATTTGACAGTAATGGGAATAATGATGATTTGCATCATTTTTTATATGAGTTATTTTTTCTTTGCCTGGAATACTGGTCCTTTCACCAACTATTCCAATAAAGTCTTCCTTATCCATGCTCTGTATTATCACCAATAGCACCCTCTAATGGGACGATCATGTGAGGTCCATTGCGGGAATTGTTCCATGGCCATGGGCTACTTCCCACTCATGCAGCTTCTGGAAATCCCGAAGCACAAATTCGAACTGTTCTGGAGTATCGTTCGCATATTTATAGTTCAGCTCCCAAACATACACTGAAGCTTATAGATTCTATTAGGAAGAGAAATATTCGTCTGATAGATAACATTATTTTAATTCATTGACGATTTCTCCCTCTTCTATACATATTTCTATGGTGCTCGTGTGGGATCTTGCTTGTTATTTCACAACGAGAGTTTCTAGGTTGACGGACTAGCCGACTTCAAGCTGGTCACCCCTTCATTGGTAAGTACGAGACCAGCCGAACTGCTTTTTACCACAACTTTTTGCCTAGTGCGAATTTGTCTGCAATTTTCATACTTCTAAGAAAAATTTCAATGCATAATCCCTAGACCAAGAACCTGGTTCCCAATCATGTTGGATAGTTATTCAGTTTTAGCCGATGTTTCTTCAATAAATATTTTTTCGTGATGTATAGGAGAAGTCGTATATCTAAGACGTCTTTCTGGTTTTCTGATCCAGTTCCATAATGCATCCTCAAGCAGCAGCTTTTGTCACTCCGTGTAGCCATTGTATGAGATATGAGCTTTTTCTGGTTGGTTCATCAACCGATCCTAGCACTTTTAATGTTCCTTTATGAATTCTTGGTACATACAAAGATTTATATATGGTAACTGGAAAAATATGTACACTCATCCAGTGGCGGCTCGTAAATTTTTGAGAGAGGAGGCTGGACATAAAACTTTTAACCTTTGCACAGCGACCGTACCAGCTACTTCAGTGAAAAAATTAATTGTTACCCAGCAAGAACCAACGTGGAGGTATAGAGTTTCTCTTGGTAACAAATTTTTTTGTTCGTTTTTTGTCTTTTATTTTTTTTGAATTTTTAATATTTTTCTTTCTTTTGGAAGTTTTCATATTTTGTTTTTTTTTATTAATTTTATCAACTTTTAATATATATTAACGGAATTCTACGGTCTTTAGTTTGCGAAAAATGATGAATAATGTTATCAAAAAATGTATCATTTTGTTTTAAGTGTTTTACTGAATCTTTTTCAATAGATATTGGACTAACATTGTATAAACGATTTTGGCTCATTGTATTTGGCATGTAAGTTTTAATTCGTTTGAGAGTAGAAAATGATCTCTCCACCGATGTCGACGTGACAGGAATGGTGACTGTCAAACAAAGTAGTTTATAAAACTGAGGTAAAACTTGTTGCAAATCATTGTCTATCATATATTTTATCATATCGGCGTGACTGTCGTACTGGCCTAAAATATCTTTATTCGAGTATTATCAAAAAATTTATATTTTAGAACGAAGTTATCTTGAAGTGTATTGGGGAACTCTTTTGAAAAAGATTCGAAAAATGTTCTATTCGTCAAGTCAAAAAAATTCAATTCATGTAAATCGGAAAATCGAATCTCGATTTGACCTTTAATAGTATCTAAAATTTCATAAAAAAGTTGTTTATAATGCAGTTTCTTGTCTACCAAATTATTTATTCTCCTCCTTTTCGCGGGAGGAGCCTCATCAGTTGAAAAATTTTCAAATAAAATATTAAAAATATTGGAAATTTTTCCAATAAGATGTTTCAAACGATCTCTTGAATCAATTATATCAGTGAATTTATGTTGTAAAATTTGAAAAATAGGATCAGTTAGTTCAAATATTAATTTAAAATTATCAAGAAAAAACAAGAATTCTTCATTTTCTATATAAGATTTTAAACCAACAGCAGCATTTAAAGAAACCTGATCTGTTGAAAAGTCACTGTTTAATACAAAATCAAATGTTTCAATTAATTTGTCTTTATTTTTATGGATGGTAAATACTGCACGTGATGTAAAATTCCATCGAGTTGGAGTATTACAGGGAAATTCGTCTTGTAAATACTACTATCAGTATTAAATGATCGATTTTGATAGTTACCTGACATTACTAATCGTTTCAAATCCGCTAAAGGCCGTTTATTTAAGAGAAACACTTTTATCGTATGTTAATCCACTGAATGGATTTTCCAAAAGGCAGCAACTAACTAGCTAACACTCATTTTAAATTTACAACAGACAATAATTTAACCTTACTTCGCGTGGCGTGACAACACATGAACAAGCACTGACTGACCTACTCAGCAGTCGGCAGAACGCACGTGTCGTATTTCATAGATTGCGAGCGGCTACCGCAGGCTAGCCTCCAGAGGCTGTTGCCATTTTCGCTGATTTACCCAGTTGGCGATCGGACTGGTCGGAAATACGGCAACTGTGTTGAACAACACATGCTCAGCGTTTGAGATATATAGAGAGTCTAGCCTCAGGGCACTGTTGCCAGAATAAAAATAACTACTGAGAACGGGGAATTAATTGTAAAATTTTGGAAATTATCAGAGAAACAGGAAAATGGGGAATGATCACTAAGATAAATTGGTGAGGAGGCTGAGCCTCCTTAGCCTCCTTCGAGGAGCCGCCACTGCACTCATCCATTAAGTAAACTAATTTCTACTCCTACTTAATAAGAATGAAGGTAAGCAGGTTTTATCCTATCTGAATTGATTACTGTTGGTTTGTTATGATATAAACTTTTGGGAGCTTCTGTAAATCTTCCCAAAACTTCAATATTTTTACATTAATTTCAAGGGCCTTGCTTATGGAGAATGTATGTGGTATATTTTTTTTGCGATAGACTATTCTCTTTGGATGAATGTTGTAACATTGGAATTATCATATCACTAGATGTTGTTGATGTTATTTCAGCAAAGAGTTCCCCTGGCAAACGTATATTTTGCTCATAGTCTGATCTTAAAATAAGTAATATTAATGGTAATTGATTTTCTCAATACATTACCTCTTATGCAGATTTAAGCTATGAGATCTTCCAATCTGATATACTGAGATTAATTCACTGAATAATTTATATAAGATTTGACCACCTCGCCGTTGTCAATAACAAAATAACAAAAATTCTTGAGCAGTAGTTTCCCCTGGAGTACTCTTAAGTGTTACAGCTCCTTGTTGTCGTGTGTATCTATCAGTAGTTGATAGTATATACCATCAGAAGACCGCAAAGGTCCTACATCAAAGTTGTGTTGTTATGTTCGGTCTGATCTATATCTTAGAAGTGGATGAAATCAACAGAATAGAAATGACACTTTCAATTTCTGTGGTGGAAGCCCTGTTATGACCGATAATAGAAAAACCACAATTAACCTTCATCTTCCGATAACTCATTTTCAAATAACCAGTGTCTGCTACTTATGAATTCAATATAATAATGATAAAATGTTACTGAAAATATTCGATTCAAATATAAAGAAGCAAAATGTGTTTCTCCTGATTATTGTCAAATTCTTCGTACATGTTAGAATGGCAAAAGTTTAAAATCAGTTCATATTTCGCCAATTTATCATGCTTCATTTAACAGTAACAAAATGTCCTCTTTCTAAAGCTCTGGTGAAATAATTGTTGATATATTGTTAGTACATTTTCGTCCTATTCTAACTCAATGATCTAAACGCATTTTACTTGATCAATATAATAATACATTTTCCCCTGAGCATGATATTCACAAATGATTCTCTGATTCACATTGATTCTTCTATAATTCACTTTATTGTACAATATTCATATTACACATCAAGCTCCTATTTCTGATAGTTCCTCAAAAATTTGAATTATCTATTCCCAGAAGATTTACTCCTCCACAATCTTAGATAATAGATAGATTGTAGAAATCATTGGGCCACAAAGTAGGATTGAAGGCACAAAATTTGAAAGATTTGTTTATTAGCTCATTTTTAATTCAATTTTGTCACGCAATAGAAACATTTGTGTATGGTGGAGTTTATTCAGGTAAAATTGAATTGCTACTGTTTGTAATGTAACTACACATATTATTGTATTGAATATATATTATTTATCACACCAACAGCTTCAATAATTTGTGTTATCAGTGACAAAGAAGACGACAATTCTCAATAGTCTTGTTACCATCTAATAAGTATACCAGATCAATATTGAATAGAAGCCATTACGTGATGGGAATCCATCCTTAAATTGTATAAAATAACTATAAAATGTTCGATTTTCGCTTATACCGAAGCTTCTCCAAACAAATATTACAAAGTACTTTGTAATATTGGTGTGATTAAATTACGGTGTTGACGAAACTATATTTACATTTATTTCAAAAATTTAATGGTGGAAGTCGTTACTTTGTGAAAATTTATCATATTGCTATGAAAGGAATAAAACACTTTCACTCTATTTTTTGTCACATATATTATAGAAACAAATCGTGACTTTAGTTTGGACACTAGCGTGTCATCTTCAAACGATACTAATTATTATCTTCAAACAATACTAATATTATTATCTGTTGAAGATGACATGCTAGTGTCGAAACTATAGTCATGATTTGTTTCCTAATATATGTCATAATAACAAAACACAAAGTGTTTTATTTCATTATATCGATTAAATTTATTCATTAAAATAGTGAAAATTGAACTTTTTATAGATATTTCATTCAATTATTCAATTAATAATATATTATGTTCAATTGATATATTATTATATTAATATTATGTTCAAATGATTTTTCGTTTTTTTAATCTCAGTCAAGCGTAAATTTATATAGCTTCTGATTTTAATTATATTCACTAGTTTTCAATACAATATTCAAATTCACGCTAATCATTATAAATTGCAACTGTCTAACCTGATAAGTAAATTTGATGTTATTTCATAGTTTGTAACGTGGATTTGTTTGAAATAGATGTCCAATTCCCAAAAAATCTTGAAATTATTCTATTTCAACCCGCAAAATGGCTTCGAAGATATTTTAAAGTATAATGTCAATTGAAATATTGAGAACTTCAGATTTTCAAAAAATTGTTGGCTTATACAATATAGAAATGATGCGGCGTGCCCCAAAACAGTAATGTTAATACGAAACGATTGGGTCTTCAGCTTCAATAATTTGTGTTATCAGTGACAAAGAAGACGACAATTCTCAATAGTCTTGTTACCATCTAATAAGTATACCAGATCAATATTGAATAGAAGCCATTACGTGATGGGAATCCATCCTTAAATTGTATAAAATAACTATAAAATGTTCGATTTTCGCTTATACCGAAGCTTCTCCAAACAAATATTACAAAGTACTTTGTAATATTGGTGTGATTAAATTACGGTGTTGACAAAACTATATTTACATTTATTTCAAAAATTTAATGGTGGAAGTCGTTACTTTGTGAAAATTTATCATATTGCTATGAAAGGAATAAAACACTTTCACTCTATTTTTTGTCACATATATTATAGAAACAAATCGTGACTTTAGTTTGGACACTAGCGTGTCATCTTCAAACGATACTAATTATTATCTTCAAACAATACTAATATTATTATCTGTTGAAGATGACATGCTAGTGTCGAAACTATAGTCATGATTTGTTTCCTAATATATGTCATAATAACAAAACACAAAGTGTTTTATTTCATTATATCGATTAAATTTATTCATTAAAATAGTGAAAATTGAACTTTTTATAGATATTTCATTCAATTATTCAATTAATAATATATTATGTTCAATTGATATATTATTATATTAATATTATGTTCAAATGATTTTTCGTTTTTTTAATCTCAGTCAAGCGTAAATTTATATAGCTTCTGATTTTAATTATATTCACTAGTTTTCAATACAATATTCAAATTCACGCTAATCATTATAAATTGCAACTGTCTAACCTGATAAGTAAATTTGATGTTATTTCATAGTTTGTAACGTGGATTTGTTTGAAATAGATGTCCAATTCCCAAAAAATCTTGAAATTATTCTATTTCAACCCGCAAAATGGCTTCGAAGATATTTTAAAGTATAATGTCAATTGAAATATTGAGAACTTCAGATTTTCAAAAAATTGTTGGCTTATACAATATAGAAATGATGCGGCGTGCCCCAAAACAGTAATGTTAATACGAAACGATTGGGTGTTGTAGATGAATATACTTTATATTCTAATAGTCTTGAAATAATTTTTTAAGTACCTATGTTATTGGACGTTGTTAAAATAAACAACGCGTCTTTACAGCTACATTGCGCGTTATTGATTGATGAAAAAGTACTAGATTCTTCATGAGCTCCAACATTTCCAGCAATTAATAGCAGTTTATTGAATGCAATTGATATTTCTAAGCTTTGTCTTCTCCATGGTAAAATTATTATATATAACAGAAGTCTGTGGAAATCTGCAAAGATACTGGCCTGAAATCACGTTTGGAGACAAATGGATTATACAGCAGTAGCATTACATTTTGTTGTTGAAATGAATTCCTTTGATAGATAAACTCCACTTACTGGTAAATTTCGTTCTTCTTCTAGCACTCTACCACTTATCTCTCATCATTTTGATTTTGAATAGTTTTGTTCACCTCTGAGAAACACAGACTATGTCGTAGATAGTTATTGAACATTTCAATAGTTACGTATTTGGTTGCAAAGAATATGAAACATAAGCATCACTGATAGCAAATAGTATATTGTTGTTTGTTTTGTTCCAATGTGGAAAACTACGACCATTTTCATTCATGTGAATGCATCACTCTCATATTTCCATTGGTCAGATGCAGCAACAACATATAATCAATCATGTTGATGACAGGTTGTGTTTGAACTTGAAATGTGGGGTTTAGATTAGGGAATAAGTCTTCATACGGTGTACAGTAGTGCTGAGGGAACTTTCATACTTCACCATGTTCAAATTTGAATAAAAGCACCAGAGTTTCATGTAATTTCACACGTTGTATGGCAGCAAATTGTGGTAATGCCTGTCCTGCATCCAGGGATTACTCGCTACCGGCATGTAGTATCATGTTGAATGTCAAAATTGATAATAAATTGTGAAAATCTGAATCAAAAGTATAACCAGCTGTAATCAAGCTCTGAATATTTATCAACCACCACACATTCACGGATGTAATACAGAAATGACGATTAAAAACTTTCCAAAGAGCGTAGGTTCATAACATTGAACTAAATAAATGCAAGACGTTTCGTAACTTTTTCATAAAAAAATATTAATAGATCGAATTTGTGACTCTTGACATTCTCTAAATGAACTCAAATTCGATGAAATCAGAGTGTACGCTAGTTTCATCAAGGTTGCTATGGTGTTAACATCTGTTTTCAGCTTCATACGAAACGCTCTGATCAATTGAACACGAGACTTCCCTCACTTTCGTTAGCGAACTCCTGCGGATCATACGTATAGGATTGTAGGAACACAAAATAAATAAAAAGAAGCTTTCAAAAATAATGATCTTCAACCCCAAAATCCGTTTACATACCAATTTTGAAAAGAATCTGAACATAATCATAAAAGTATTCCACCACCTCAGCAGCCATTGCCATTTTTTGAATTTTGAGTAGAAAATAATGATTTTCGACTCTCAATATCAAATAGAATCGGACCGTAATCAAAAAACTCGTCCATCGTCTTGAAACCCCCGCGCAGTTTGTTTTTTTCCTCTTATAAATATGCCATCATACATTATCACCCGAATAATAAATAGCTGTCGAATTTCAAGTTGATCGGACGAATAGAGGTGGGTCAAAATTCACTTGCAAAATATCACCCGAACATACAAACATAGGTCGATGGATTACCAATACACATTTTTGTGATTTTTGACCCTATGTTTCATACTATCACCTACTGTCAGGCTGATTTTTGGAATATAACCTTGTTTTATAGTTATACTTGCTGTCACATGAACTATCAAAATTTGCCACCGAGTACAGACGTGACATAACATTTCGCGAGTTGAATATACCGGGATATCAAAAATTATCTTGGTCAAGGGTGGTTGTGGAATCTAAAACGTGTGTCTTACTTTACGTTTGAAATAATTATGTCACTGTCACACTGACATCATCAATAACCTACAAATTTCATACCTATTTATTTCAGTTGTGAAAAAATAATGAACTGCAAATTATGAAATAACGGTTTTAGTAACAAGAAAAACTAAACTACAGTAATTGGTCGAAATTTAAACTTTGAACCTTTTAGAAGGTTGTTATGGCCACAATCCACAATCCGGGTCGAAAACTGTTTTGAATTGGTTCATTTGAGATAAATCGAATGACGTTCACGTGAGGAGCGCGTAGCTGGCGAGTTAGAAAAGTGCAAATCTTCGGAACGTAGAACGTCTTTACGAGGACTTTTCGCGTGCCGTTTTCGCTCCACGTCGTTAGATTATGATCGGGGCCAACTGAATAGCATAGTCCCGAGCCCCAAAATGTCGATTAAATGAAAATTCAATTCAAATAGAAACAGGTACTGTCATGTCTCAGCTCGAGCTTCTGACGAGCGGCGTACCAAAGGGAATTTTCTAGCTACTAAAATATACCCGACGCCAGTAAAATCTAGCGGCCCATAGCCGAAAACACTTTATTACAACTGGCACCGGCTGCACGGGGCACGAAACGGCCTCAAATTAACAAGATCGAGGTAAAATGTACAAACTCTAACTGACGCGTAGCGATCTCCTCGAGCAATTTGTCAAATCGATTTCGTTCGTAGCTAATAACATAGGACGTCTGGCGTTCACGCGATTGTGTTTTTATACAATTCGAACCTTCTTATTTCGATAGGCCACGGGAAGATCCCGGAGCTCAAAGCGCTAGAAACTTGTAAGGGTAACAACTTTCGGATAAAATTGCGAAATTTGGCACTCTCAGAAACTTCAAATTAATGAAATTTGTAGGTTATTGATGATGTCAGTGTGACAGTGACATATATATTTCAAACGTAAAGTGAGACACACGTTCAAGATTCCACAACCACCCTTGACCAAGATAATTTTTGATATCCCGGTATAAGCCTCATATATATTTAAAACACGGAAAAACACGGTTGTTCTTATGGTTCAATGAAATAGTATAATTCCATTTGAAAAACCGAAGATGTATGTCAGAAATAGCACAAGATACGTGGCTATCGCGCCCCAAAAAGATGGTGTTTCCATTTTCACCCCTTTATAGAAATCTCTAAAGATTCAAATCCATGGCAAAGATAGTCTAGATCGATTTAATAGTGCTCAAAACGGATGTATTATACGCAAAAATTCGAAATTTTCCTTGAGCCGTTTACAATAATTCCCCATTATATACTTCGTATAGCGACAGAAGTAGAAATATAGCTCCCACATCCTTCTCAGATATTTGAAAAGGCCGGTGGCTAATACAAACTAATCACAAACAGTGATGTAGTGTATGATAATATTTGTGTTTCCTTCGGCTTAGATTTGTTATTTCATACATATAGAATGAGAAAACGTAATCGACATACAAATTGAAAGGGAGTTGTCCATGTGGCAACTTCAATAGAGTCCGTAGATGTTTGTGAGCGAGGTCATGAGATATGGTTGACTAAAAATTCATTTTTATCTTCCTATCCAAATATCGGTTTTACCATATACACAAAACGAATATACAAGTATATCAAAAATCAGTGTACAGCCTACGCAAACTCAACGCTACAGAAAAAATAAACTGAAAATATACAAATTTGAAGAAATATTATATCTCATTACACGTGGAGCGTGAAATGAATGAACTCAAAAATCTGTCGAACGTTAAACTCTCCTTCCGGAAATTCCATCATGACAACTATGAAAGTCTCACTTCAGTTGATAACATCTTGGCTAGCGAAGGATAGGTTTCATGTTGGTTTGATTCCGATTGAATACAAGAAAGGCATCAGACAGTTTTGAAAGAGACGTGCATTGCTTCCTGTCACACTATTGATTATCTTACTTATAAAATTGTTCAAATGTCTAATAGATGCGGTTATCCATTTATAAGACGAGGAGAATATAGGGTCAGTTACATTTCTCAATCATCAACTCCAGTGATAACAACTACAACCAGGTACTATTTGCTGTGTTTGAACTTACCTCAATGAATTCTCAGAATATAAAAGTTCCACTCTGTTGTTGACTAGCTGGAAGGAATGGAAAGCGTTTGAAGCCAATATCTCCTAGCGCCTTCGAAGAATGTTCCTTTACTTTCTACTCTAGCGTTTGCTTCGCGAAAATCCATGTTAAGGCTGCGGGTGTATCGTGATGCTTTCTAATTATTGTTTTTCTGAAAATTGGTCCGGAAAGTTCCCCTACATGAGGGTTTCCACCCTTCCTTTTGTGGTGTGATTTGGGATACTAACCAGATTTTTCCATGTAAGCTCCAGAATATCACTCATTTTCATCATTTCAATCATGTACTGACAGATTCAACAATATGAGTCATCATTCTCAGCATCTCCTAGATTGCTGCAAGTATCAGTGGCCTGCGCCCTTCTGATTTAATGAATCTTTTTTTCTCCTATAGATTACAGGAAAAACAAGAGTAATATTCAAAATAATCATAAACGTAGGTGAGTTGAGATGTGTTACATCAACATTGGGAAATAACAGGGATAGATCACACTTAAACAGAACTGTTCTTATAGACAACATATTTTAGTACCATATGAAGTAGAATCACATATATAGAATGTTTCAAAAAAAGTTAGTCCCGCTGCTAGGATAGGTAGAAAACTGAAAGATAAGTGCTTCGCTAAGTAAAAAATTTCCGTAACCGCATCCATATTCAAGACAAAAATGTAAAGACTTTTTACGATTATGTCGAAACTACTGGAAACATTGTGATAAAATTTGGTGTGAATATGTTTTGAAACTGACACATCGCATAAATTTATTTTTATATCTGACTCTCATAGAGGGCGCTATTTACACGGTTCGTACCGAGTAGTTTTCTTTCATCATAACTTTTTTGAGGTTAGATTTTCTGATTCAAATTTTACGTGAAATCAAACATCGTTCAATCTTACAACGAAAAGATACTCTTTATAAAACTCGATACTGTTTACTGTTTTTGTAAGTGAGAAACAATTACCAATGAGCACACCAGAATTATTTTTTTTCACTGTCACATTCCCAGTTTCTAAGCGTTTTCTCATTTGGTATGTTTCTTTTGGGAAACTTTTCTGCATAACCCGTAACAGGTGAACTAGCGATTTCACAGCACTCGCCTAAGGTTAATAACATGTTGGTGTATTCAACATTTGAATACATTTTGATTATTATTCAACGTATTCATCAACAATATTTCATGTTATTGACATTACCGTCTTAACTATCAATAAATGTCAGTTTTCTATTGCTAACTCAGACAAAATCATTTTGAGGTTTGCGACGATCTTTTTTACTAAGGACGTTTGAAACACTTACTCCAACTTATTGAATATTTCACGTTTTTATTCAAATTTATTTTGATTTTCAGTGTGATTCTTCGTTCCACTAATAACTTTAGCATTAGAATAATGTTACTGTTTTTGATTTTCAATAAATTGGTAATTATTTTTACTTTATACCAGCATCAGTTATTACTTCATTAAGTTCAAATCAAAATATTCGGAAAACGGTACACAGTATCGAGTTTTTCCTAGAGTACCTTTTTGGTGTGAAATTGAATGGTGTTTAGTTTTACATAAAATTTGAACGAAGGAAATCTAACCTCAAAAAAGTTATGATTAAAACTACTCGGTACGAACCATGTAATAAGCGCCCTCTATGAGAGTCAGATATAAAAATAAATTCATGCGGTGTGTCAGCTTCCAAAATATATCCATACCAAATTTCATCATAATGTTACCAGTAGTTTCGACGTAATCGTAAAAAATGTCTTCAATTTTCTTTCAACACCCTGTATCTTGAATACCGATACGGTTACAAAAATTTCTCACTTATCCTTGTGTGTTCTACATATCCTAGCAGCGGTCACCTTTTTTTCAAACACCTTTTAGGTAAGTTCAGATCTAGATCAATTATACAAACTTAAAAACGTAAGTAAAAGTAAACAATGAATCCCACGACTTTAACAAATTAACCATACCTTTCATGCACTGTTCTACAAATCATCATCCGATTTACAGTTCACACATACAGAACTGTATGTTAGATGTGACATTTGTGATGAGTCCGTCTGCAGCATCATGTGCATTGCACCCACTCTTCACCGCGGGCACTATCAATATAAATTTTGCTACACACCAAACATTCTGATCAATTTTCTGACTGAAAATGTAATTCATTGTAGTTGAGAATTCAAATCATCGCCGTTGTCTACTAACTTATTCACAATCCATGACGAATTATGGTCATTATCAGGAATGAACTGGAAATAACAACTTTAACCTTCTTATGAATTATAATTATAAAATGAAAATTGAAAATATGACATAACTTGAATAATCACTGTAAGCTCATATTCAAGCTACCGCAACATGGTCCTAATGTGAACGATATTCGTGATATTATATCTGTTATGACAGGTTAACAAAATTATTTAGTATTATACGGTGTGAACCAATACCCTATATATACACAAGGCCTGGGCTATATTTCAACCTGGTCACCCGTACGTGTCGGCACAAAGCTGCAATACTCACAGTGAAACACTAGTTTTATTTATTTTTTAGGAAACATATAAGAACATCCCGCTCAAATAGTGTTGCTAGACGTGAAATGAGTCCTTAGTTGCACACCATTTTGGAGGGTGAGGGATTTCGAAAATCTTCAACGTTATGAGTATAATAAAATGAATATGACGTCTGAGGTTAGCTAACTAACAGTCAAATCACCCCGTACATTGTTAACCATGTAACCTCATCCGACATTTCAACATATTTAGTTCAGCACGTGCAAGACATCAACTAGCTATATAAAACAATGAAGTCCAAATTACAGTCACTATATCATATTATCCAAAAATATTCATCAGAATATGTCAGTCCGCTCTCAACGGTTGGAATTTCATGACAAGTTATGGCAAAAATGTTTACTTACCTGGGATGGTTTTCAATTTTTTGTTGTCGCTGATACAACACCCGAGCATTTTCACTTTTACAAACATTATAGCCAGCAACGTCATTGTAGACTCCAATATTGTAATCTGTCTATCTACTCGAACCCCATAACATAGAAAGCTCTATATCAGTAAAATACAAATTTAGAGGAAATATGGAAAACACGTTCCACCTCCATCAAAGTTCTGATAATTTGAAAGGCTTTTGATGTTGTTCCACAGTGGACAGCTTTGTATTAATATTAATATAATTGATAAAATTTTTGTTTCAGAAAAATGGATTAAGGGCTTTTTATTTCAAAGTTTGCAGCTGCAATACACGGTTCGGGAAGTTCTAACTCCCTTCATACGAGTTGGTGATTTTTATAATCATATTTATCATATTTCCAAACACTAAATAATTGATTCGCATAAAACTGAACCTAAAACCTGCACACAATAGAATTGAAAGGGAACATTCAATAATTTTGAGTATTCCAGTGGATAAAAATCAATTTACTGACCTATGAAGCCTATTTTACATCAGTTTTTCATTAGCGTTCAGTCGAAAGTTTCTTTTATGTTTTGATTAAACTTAAGGGAAACCTATAATGTTCGAAGAAAATTGTGTGAGCCAGCATTGAAATGTAAGGAGAGGAGATGGCATTCGTATTTGTCTTGAGGGTTTGGAGGTTGTATGCATGGAGGAAATCCTCACTAGGTAATTTCCACAACTTCGTTATTCGATAAAAAAATTAGGGTCGGCAGGTCTCGAGCTTGACAGTTAAGGGCTGAATAATTTGAGCTAGTCTAGCCGCCTATCTGGAATTTCTCGTGGTGGAACAACAGACGCGATTTCTGATGAACACCGATCATGGAAATATCTGTAGAAAAAGTGTAGGTTTGGGTTATGTTGTTTTGTTCCCAATATGAGTTCTCTTCATGCCAGCTAATATATAAAAGTTCTAACCTTGGATGGCGCTTTGAAGGATTTTCCGCTTCACCATCGACAGTATGCCTATCAGGCGGGCAAATCAACCGAGACGGCCCTTCTTCACCTGACTATCCAGATCGAAGGAGCTATAAGTCTCGAACAGTGCGCTATAGGCGTTTCCCTGGATATCGGAGGGTCGTTTGACAATACGTTCGAGTCCATGTGTCATGCTGCGGAGAGACATGGAATTGATCACACCTTGGTCAGGTGGATCAAGAGCTTGCTCTTGCAGAGACTGATAACGGCGCACCATGGAGGCAGAGTCGCATGTACACACGTTACCCGTGGGTGTTCTCAGGGAGGAGTACGGTCCACGCTCCTGTGGTGGCTGGTGGTGGACAATTTATTGTTCGAGCTGAATGAGGCTGGGTTTTACGCCCAAGCCTATGCAAACAGTTGACAGCTGTGACCCTTAGAAGGCTCGCTGGAGCCAGGTCGACGGAGTCAGAGTGAATCCTGAAAAGACCGAAGTGGTTTTCAAGAGGAAACGGAAACTGAAACCTCTACCAGACATTCATTTTCTTGGAAGGTTCCTGCACATGAAAGGCTCAGTGGAGTACCTTAGAGTTGTCCTCGATGCTAAACTGAGCTGGAAAATGCACCTGGAAACACGGGTAAAGAATGCCGTTGCTTTCTTATGGTCATGCAGGAGAGCCTTCGCAAACACATGGGCTCTACGGCCACAGGTTTTGCACTGGATCTACACTGCCATTATCCGCCCAATCATAACCTACGCAGCCGTTGTGTGTTGGCCGGCGACAGAAACGGCTTTGTCCCGTCTGGCGCTGGACAACCCAATTATAGATGTAAAAATGAGTTAAAACCTTTCCGGAAATACTTTTCTTGAATTTCAGGACTTCGACAGATCCAGGATTGACGGAATGGGGAAATTCTAACTCGTTGTAAGGAACATTTTGTCCAGGTTAAAAAATTAGATATAAATGAATATACGAATATATTTTTCTGATTCGATTTGGCTTCTGCCCGATAACTACAGAAAGGTCTCCCCAGTCTAGATAGATCGATCAGTAAAGCCCCAAATTCATAGTTCTAGAAAGCTGTTCCGTTATTTTCATAGAGCTCATCAGTATAACATGCAAGTTTGCAATATTACTGAACGATCTCTGTTGGAGGTAGACATAACCGGCGAACAGCATGATCATAAGATTCAAATATCTCACGCCATCTACGAATATATGTTCCACAAGAAATCAAGCAATGTATGACATTGAAAGATTTCTCGAAGTTTACATAAGTAAGACTGCTTCAATACGCCAGATGGCGACACCAAACCGAATCAAGTTAATAAATTAGATATAAATGGATATATGAATAGAATCATATATCCTAGGTTAGATTTTGCCAAAAGTGAAGATACAGTAGGATGAATTCTGATTCATCTCCAGCTGAGGACAATTCCTTTCTTATACTTTCAATTCCAAATCATACTTAAGCAGACACATGTTGATTTCTAGTTTAGTTCACTCTGATCATGGCTCCTTGGTAGCTGGAAAGACCTCAGTACTTCAAGAGTATTTATATTATATATATATTATATTTGTTCTATTGTGCTATTTTCATAGTACATACATTGTTATGTTGTTATTGAAGTTATCCAAAGCTTCAGGACAAATCCAGGGAACTATATTTTCCGTAACCAGAGAATAGGAAACATATACGCTTCACGAATCTATTGGGAAATATTATAAACGCCCATGATCGTTGGTAGCCAGGACGTGAACAATCGTTGTAACTTAACTTGTCAAAAGTTTCTACACGAACGTCCGGTTTCTGCTAATAATTTCTATAAATAAAAATGAAGTCGTCAAATTATTAAACGGATTCATTTATTCAAACTATGTCACGCATGGATCGAATAAAAGGAAATAGATTTCAAACTATTCCTACACGTTTGTAGTTCCGTTTTAATTGAATTTGAATAGTGGTTATCGTAATTACCATTTCGAGTCGATAATATAAGGAATGAACGGTGGCTTTAAAAGTCACAATAATTTATAACACCTATAAATTAATTAATTAATTTCTCTAAATCACGCAAAGACGAAAAGTGTCCTGCAAATGAATGTACGAATTAATGGGAATGGTGTGAAGGGCAACGCCACTGACTGAAACACACTAAAGGAATAAAATCCACACGCGATTTCCCAAGAGAAAAGGCATTAGCACCCCCAACACAATATTACACCAAACCGCGTTGCTTACTAACCGCTCGCGCTGCCAGACAAAGACCGCAAGTGGTTTCCATTAAACTTTTGCTTTTAAAAGGAATACCCGGTTATTTCGCTAAATAATCTGACTGTTGTGCGTTGCAAGTTACAAGATTGTAATTAATTTTGCCATAATTACGTATTCGCAAAAGTTATGAATTGACTTTTATTACTGTGATGTAATCACTTAAATTATGGAACGAGAATTTCAAAAAACATTCATTACTCAGTTGTATGTCTAGAATTTGGATTGCATTTCATAATATTGCTCCCAAAGATGAATCATTCGAGAAATCAGGATTCTTGAACCACATTTTATAGAACTAAGTGTATCAAATTGATTTGATGTCTGAAGAAATCGTACATACATTATTTTGGGGAAAGCATTATATGACAATGTGGAAAGTGTTTTGAACTTGAATAAAACAGCTATTATAAGTTTGATTTTTAGTAAATTACTGAATGAATGTAACTATAGTTTCGCTAACATCGTAGCTTCTCCAAACAAATATCACAAAGTATTAACTTACTACCAAAGAGCCAACCTAATATATAACTTTAATGATAATGCATAGGGATTTACAATGAATGTCCAACCTGGAGAACATGAACATTGTTTAATTCTATTCTTGGGATATATGTTTTCTGCAGTTTCAATTGGTTTGAATACAAGTCGGCAACATTCCATTAATGATAGTCATTTATTCTAAATATGGAAACTCTAACTAACGGTAACAATTTTTGAAAAGAATTAAAATGTATTATCGAAACGTCATTTTATTTCTAGTCATGTTAAAGAACCAGAATACAAATGGTTCAAGAATATAGATACGAAAAAAAAAACATACGTTTTACATTGATACCTGGTCGGGGCTGCTGCGCGCTCCGTCAGTTAACCTAACCTACTCCTCCTCACCGGTCGGTGAGTAGCTCCAGATTCATAAATCTTGTGCCCTCAGTACCGAGTTATCACAGGCCGGAATGATCTTCAAGTTTGAACGCAGCGAAGGCCGAATTCCGACCAAAACACCGATGATCAGAAACAGTAATACGACTGTGGCCTGGGTATAGCGTGCGTAGCTCTAACAGGAGATCTTGATACTTTGTCCATTTTCACATCTTTCGAGACTATGTTATCTGCTAGAGCAGACAATTCGATGACATACATAGTCTTGGTTTGTTTATCGAGGACAACGTCAGGGTTATTTGCTTGTATGAACCTGACGATCGGAAACGGGTAATTCCAGTAGATCTGGCACTCAATATCTCCTGGCAGGTGATGTGGTACTTAGTCTATTCCGTACGAGTGCCTTAGATGGTGATACAGCACCCGTTGGGCCGCACGCATGTCCGCTTTTGCCGAAAATGCCAACAGCAGGTGCAAAAGCGTCTCAGGCGCCTTTCGGCAAGTCCCGCAGCTGAGATCAGGAACCTGCACACCCATCGAGTTTGCGACGATAGCCCAAGGTATTGATTATGCCATCTCTCGGTTTCGAATATAAGCCCGGATGCCCTCAGGTATCAGGAGGTCATCCTGGTTGATAAGCCGAGCGTTTTGATGTTTCTGTAGAGAACATCGTGTATCGGCTCGTCAAGTGCATAAGATCTTACTCCGCGGCATTCATCTGGGGTTCCGAACGGGAAGCTTGGAAATCAAGATCGTTGTCTAGTGACCTCCTCCAATCATGTGAGATTCGAGACCAAGTTCTTCCGCAGCTTTCCGTGCTGCCTTAGCGATAGGTGCTCCCACTCTGGCCAATTCCATGACTACGACTCATGTATATTCCTAAATCACGTTCAACGCACGATGGAGTTTCATCTCCCCGGAGGCATACTGCTTAAGATCATCCATGACAGATAAACGGTTGATCGGATACCTCCGGTCGTTTAGTGGTTCTCAATTTTATCCACGAGTCCGTCTTAACGCAATGGAGAGAGAAATTAGTGAGACGTTGAATAAGAGGAGACCCAAGGAGTATCCTTGAGAAACACCCCTCTTGAATGTTACCAATTCGGCCAAGACTCGTCGTGCGCCTGATGTGATGCTGAAAGTGATGTTCCATGAACGATACTAGTGGGATTGGTACAGCAAGACATTGGAGCAAATATGAAAATAGCTCATGAATCAAATGCCTTGCAGTAATGAATCCACGCCATTGTAAGGTTATGTATATATGATGAGATATTGAGTAAGATTGCTGCATGATCATAGAATATAGAACATACGTCTCACAGCATATGTATATTCTAACAATTCAACAATGAAATGTACAAGAGTATCCTTCAATATTATTAGCGTGTAAGGTACTGCTTTCATAGGAAGGTGGAGACAATATGCAAACTTGATTGGGCACAAGTGCTGCAGTCAGCCAGTCAATCACTGTAGCTAATTTTCCATTTTAATATAATTAATGCACAAATGATCGATTACCCAAACTAAGAGATACGCTCCCGCCGAAGTCTATGTAATATAAATCAATGTTCGATGTTTCGCAGTTGGCTGGTTTCAGTTAATAGATATAGGGCAACATATCGGAAAGGTAATCTAGTTGCCGTGGTATAACTTTTATCCTAACGTAAAAATAAACGACATCAGCTCATAGAGATGAGTCTGAGAATTACTCAATGTTACACGAAATAAGGAAAGTGTGTATTCTCATCCAGCAATCGCAATTCAGTAAAAACAGGTAGATAAATTTATTTTTATATTTTGATAAAGTATTATGGCGCACTCCCTTCATTCATTCGAAACAAGAATATTGAATGACGTTCTGTTTACTACCACTTCCTCCTCCAGAGCTCTTATATCGTCCAATGAAGCCTCAAGTGCAAGAAGTAAACCAATAATGTTGGTAGAACACAGTGTGGGCCAGTGGTGGAATGTTGGAAGAGGACACTGGCTTAAGAATTTTTCTGGTATGTTTTGAAGTTATCTGGACATCTGAGATAGCCTAACCGGGCAAACAGTTTCACACAATTACCGTTCGATAGATGAATTAATTTATACAAGGTGTTCCATCTCAGACGAGCCACCCCGTATATTACTTATCCCATAGCGAGTGGAAAAATCTCCCGAAACACACCGAATGATTTTGTTTGGGGACATCTTTTGACGTATATTTCAGACTTGAACGAGCAACCCCTAATACGGGGCGTTTCAACCCCTCAAAACTGAATAGGGGAGAGGGGTTGAGTGATACGTCATTTGAAAGGTCTTGGAAGCTTCTTTACAACGGTGTATGAAAAACGTAAATTTGATGAATTGTTTTCGCCCAAAATTAATTTTGTTACTCGAATGCGCCACCTTGAATATTTTGGTTATTTGTGCAATGTACAAGCTCATTTTTATTGAGCCTTTCTTACAAACTTAAACAATCTTCAAAAAATCACATTCGTAAAAAAGTTGAATTGTGTTCTCATGCTTACAATGAAAAAAATTAAATCTGCTTGTTCAAATCAAATGTTCAAATTATCCTCCATTGACTTCCATACAATAATACATTCTCTCAAACTAATAAATAAAAAAACAACAAAACGTTCCCTTATGTTGCCTTCATTTTTTGTTCTTAGAAGGTGTTCATCTGGTTTTAACGTTTCTTCGATCATTTCATGATTTTAATCAATCTGTTGAGTTACAACTTTGCTGATATGTTTAAAATTTCAAAAAATATGGTGTACACATTGAGCTGGTTAGCCTCTATTACCAAAAACCAAAATCAAAATTATGCCCGAGCGGCTGCAAGGATATTTAACGAAAACCATCCTGAACGAAGCGTTCGCCATAAGTACGTAATGGAATTGATTTCAAAATTTGTGGAGACGGGTCAAGGGTGGTTGTGGAATCTAAAACGTGTGTCTTACTTTACGTTTGAAATAATTATGTCCCTGTCACACTGACATCATCAATAACCTACAAATTTCATACCTATTTATTTCAGTTGTAAAACAATGATGAACTACAAATTATGAAATAACGGTTTTAGTAACAAGAAAAACTAAATTACAGTAATTGTTGGAAATGTCCCTCGTTTTATTCGATTTCAAGTTGACGCGCATCCGCTTGCTGTGAAAACCGTTTTGCAGTATTTCTGCCGTTATGGTTGCACATTGCTGGACTATTCTTTGTTGAAGTTCAAAGGTTTTGCAGGCTCCTCTTCTATACGTTGACGAACGTCATTGACAACTTCTCCTGTACGAACTCTTGGTCTACCAGCACCTTTTTTATGAGTCACACAACCAGTTTCGCGAAACACTTCAACACAATTTGTAAGGCACGCATAAAAATTGTCCGGTAATATTGCCACGTTTTGGGAAGTGCTCTCGAAAATTGTACAAACACAAACGTTGACTGTATTGAAAATTTCCATTAACTAACGCACCCGTTCGAAAATTGGCTTCAATCATGAAAATTTTGTGCTGTGTGGTAAGAGGCATGATTCAGAAACTGGATTAGAAAATTTCAGCACAATGACTTAACAGATTCTGACACAACAAAACATATTCAAAAATTTAAAGTAAGACACACGTTCTACATTCCATAACCACCCTTGACCAAGATAATTTTTAATTTGTGGTTTATTATTGTTTTACAACTGAAATAAATAGGTATGAAATTTGTAGGTTATTGATGATGTCAGTGTGACAGTGACATAATTATTCCAAACGTAAAGTAAGACACACGTTTCAGATTCCACAACCACCATTGACCAATATAATTTTTGATATCGCGGTATGATGCATGTACAGAGTGAACCAAAATGGAGGTCCTTATAGAATATCTCTATTAATATTCGTGCTAGAAAAAAACCGACCGCTCATCCTCGAGCTCTTTTTTGAGGGCGTCTATGAATTTTGACTCGTGTCATTTGTGTAGGCGCTGTTGCCAAATATTCGATTCTCAGAATTTCAGAAAAGCCTCGTAACATGTTTAAGGTTGAAGCTATCGCCATGTAACAAAAACATGGGCTACTTTTTGCGTACAATGCATTGGCGTAGGTGGAATATTTTTAGCGCCTGCCATTTTTAAATTAGGACACCAGCCTGTGTTTTTTGAATAGAAGCCATAGTAGACTGCGGTTTCGTTGAAAAGAGGATTTTTTGTTGATTTCAAAAATATATAAAATTATGGGTTTGACATTCTTTTTTTGTTCATTTTCGATTTTTGGCAAATTATTAATTTTTCCGTATTATAGTCAAGTAGGCTCTTCAGAGAGAAACAATAAACTATAAGGCATTTTTGTCATTATGATGTGAATCTTCCAAATTGTTGATTCGATAGTTATGGGGTTATTTCCATTTTTTAAATAAATTATGGTGTACGAAAATGCGGCCAGTCGTGTTTGGAAACTTTCCGAAGGTAAGAGGACAATTTAAAAACTTACTATTCATTAAATCAAACTCGCCTCAAGAAATACCGTTCTAGGAAATTAAACGATTAATCCAGAAATATACATGGAAGAAATCAGAGAAATAACGAATATTTCACAATCTTTTGTTGTTCGTACATAAAAAAAAACTAATTTAAACCCTACAAATATCGAAAAGTGCGATCCTTGCATCCGGGAGACAATGTAAAATGAATAGATTTTTGCAATTGGTATTTGCATCAGCTACAGATGGACGAAATTTCATTGCAGAACATAATATAAACTGATGAAGCATACATAAGTAGTGCTGACATTTTTAATAGAAACAATTATAGATTTCGGACGATAACATTAATTCTCATCAAACTATAGGAGATCGCATTCAACAGGGGCGGTTTGGTTTCATTGTTTGGTGTGCACTGTAGGGAAACAAGGTTTCAACTTACCACATATTTTTGACTGATTTGAACCAAGAAAGATATACACAGATACTACAAGACAAACTTGAAGATTCACTCAACGATATGGCGTTGAATGAGACAATACGTGTCTACTTTCAACCAGATGAAGCACCCGTTCAAAATGCACCAACACTCTCAACTTATCTCAACAACGAATTTCGGGAAAAGTGGAATAGAAATCATGGACCTGTCGTATAACCACCAAGATCCCCGGACCTGTCGTATGGTCACCGAGAACCCCAGACCTGTCCCCTCGGGACTATTTTCTGTGGGGTCATCTCATAGACAAAATATATCTAAATGTTATCAGGAATATTGACGAATCAATGCGAAATTTTGAAAATATAATTTAAGAAATTTCAAATGTGCATATATTAAATGCTATGAGAGGTTTGCAAAAACGTTGTCAACATTCCATACAACAAAACGGCAATCAGTTTGAACATAAAGCTAGTTTTTGTGTATGCAATGTTGTTTGGTTGTTCGTTTTGTTAGATTCATAGTTTTAAAATGCTCATCTAATTCAGGAATTTTCAATTCAAAAAAAATTTATAAATAGTCGTTCTGTTCTTTTTTATCCATTCTGTTTGAATAATACTCGACTATAATACGGAAAAATTCATAATTTTCCATAAATCGAAAATAAAAGAAAAAAAATAATGTCAGACCCATCATATCACATGTTGTTGAATTCACAGGATGTCCTGTTTTCAACGAAAACACAGCCTACTGCGATTTCTATTCAAAAAATACAAGTTTGTGTCATAATTTGAGAATGGAAAGCGATAAAGAAATTCCGCCTACGCCGATGGATTGCACCCCTCAAAAAATTGTCCCTATAATGATCTACTTACATGGCGATAGCTCCAACATTGAATATGTTACGAGGCTTTGTTGAAATCCTGGAGAATTAGGTATTTGTCAACAGCGTCTAAACAAATGACACGAGTCAAATTGGTCTCAAAAAAGAGCTGGAGGATACGCGGTAGGTGTTTTTCTAGAGCGAATATTAATGGATATATCCTATAAGAAAATTCAATTTATTTCACCCTGTACAGGAATATGAACGAGAATCATGGAAGGAACAATGTGGTTAAATACAGGATGTCCCATTAAAATAACAAATGTAACGTCTATTCCGGAGAAACTACTCACAACAACGAGAAAATTTCGTTTGGCTTCTTAATGTTTGATTCATCATCCTCAAATTTCCAGAAGCTCTACTTTTAGTTCTTCATAATAGAGATCGCGTTAACTCATAAGGATATATCAAGTATACCAGAGCGAGGAGAGAAGTCCCTGAGAAATGTAACAAGAGATGATTCATTTGGTCAAAACTTATTCTATTTCTCAACATAATCTCCTTGTAGCCCGATACACTTCGTCGAACGTTTTTCTAATTTTTCGATCCCTTCCAATATATACGAATTCGGTAATCCTTCAAAATAGACGTCTTTCTCAGCGATGACCTCAATTCTCTTTCTGACAAGCCATTCCTTCAAGATAAAATCGCAAATGTCCAAATCTGGAGAATACGGTGGATGACGAACAAATTCGTAGCGCAATTCATGCAATTCTGCCATTGCGATTGCAGGCCTGTGCGCCGGTGGGAGATCACTATTTTCTTTGCCAAATGTGGCCGATTTCGTTGCGAATCGGCGTCCAATCGATTCAACAGCTCTGCATAATATACGCCAGTGATCGTTCTGCCCTTTTCAAGGTAATCGATAGGAACGTGTGCATTCCAAGAAACTGTCGCCTTGACTCTGTTGGCCGATAAACTCACTTTGGCTCTTTTTGTGTCCGATTTGCCACAACAAGTCCACTGTTTCGACTCTTCTTTGGTCTTTGGTGTTTTGTGATGGATCCATGTCCTTTTTATCGAGCATGAACATCGCCAAACACTACTTTCAAGTTGTCACACGCTCATGCTTGTTGTCAACAGAGAGCAAATGAGGCACCCATCTAGCAGATAGCTTCCTCCCAATTCAAAAATTTTTGCAAAATGTTTCGTACTCGTTCAGTTGAGAGTCCCATATCCTTAGCAATCTCGCGCACATCAATTCCCCTATCTCCAATATCATACCATGAACTTATGGACGTTTTCTGCCGTTGTAGCCTCAATTGAACAGCCAGAACGTTCTGTGTCCTTTGTGGTCATACTACCACAACGAAGATCAATAATCCACTAGTGAATCGTTCCAATCGATGGTGAAGAGTCCCCATAATGCTTAACAAGCGATGCTTTGGTTCGAGTAATTTCTTTTCTCTCAAGAAATTATGTTCAATCAATACGCGAAATTCACTTTTTCTCATGTTTACAAAAACCTTTAAATTTGTTTTTTTCGATGGTGTCAAAACAGAACTGAATGACGTATCGGTATGGGAATATTGATGCGTTCTAGTTAAAGACGGTACAGGGTGTCCCATTTTGGGTACTTTTGCGGGGTATCTCCTTTATTTTTAAAGATAGAGAGTTGCGGTTTTCGCGACACTGTGCTACTTTTTCGTAAAACTCAAGATGCCGTCAACAGAATTTTCATAGCCCTTTTAGTTTTTAAGATACAGGGCATTTCTGGAAATGTTGCATTTTGTGACCCCCCTCGTATCTCCGTTATCCTTCAACTTATCGAAAAGGTAAAATAACATTCTAATAGATTTTTTTCCGTAGAATGCAGTGGTGTAGATAACTTTTGTTACATATTTACTGTTTTTGAGTTATAAAGTAAACTTATGTTTTTTTAAATGGAACACCCTGTTTATTTATAAACTATAAAATTTGTCTTTTTTTTACCTTTTCAAAAATATATGATAGTATAAACTTTTTTTCAGAAACACGCAAATAATTGACAATTTTCAGAAAATTAAATACATATTTTAATAGTAGGCTATGGATAACAATAATAAACAAGTGCAACTTACATATTACTAACAAATAATTGGATATCTTGTATATAGGTATCTATTAAAAAAAATTCCCATAGATCTTTTTCTAACAGTAAGTTTGTAACAACAGTTTTGTGGCGTAAAGTGACAATATAACAAAAACACAAAAAAATAACATTATTAAAAAAAATTAAATGTGATGTTCAAATTGACCACCATTTTCTCTAATGCAAAATTGGCACATCTTTGAGATTCTTTGAATAGCGTTCAAAAGAACCATTGTTCTCATTCGCAGATTTCGAAAAGCTAAATAAATTGCCTCTCGAAGTTTTGCAATGCCGTCATATCGAGTTTTATATACTTCATTTTGTATATAACCCCATAAAAAAAAATCTAAAATTGAGAGATCTGGTGATCGTGGAGGCCATCTAACAGGTCCGTTGGTACCTATCCATCTTTGAGGAAAGTTATTATTTAGAAAGGCCCTTAAGAGCCTAGAGTTATGACTTGGGGCACCATCTTGCTGTAGGTAAACAGCATTATACTGGGCTAATGGAATGTTTTCGAGCAGTTCTGGAATAACTTCCTCAAGAATTTCTAGGTATCTACGTGCTGTAAGACCTCCTTCAAAAATCCTATAAACTATATGTCTACCCAAAATAAAACATGAAACCTCTACTCCAAAGCGTCCTTGTTGTGCCCTTTCAAACATTAAATGCAGATTTTCACTACGCCAGTTCCTGGTATTGTGACGATTGAAAATGCCAGCACTTGAAATAAAGCATTCGTCTGACCAAAAAACAAGTATGCCAAATAAATCGTTAGCATCGATTTGTTGCAAATACCACTGGCAAAACAGTGCCCGGCGCTCGGCATCGCCAGGATGCAAATATTGTAGTATATTAAATTTGTATGGATGATACTTATATTTCTTCAAGATCCTCTGAGCGTTAGTTTTTGGCACACTAATTTCCTTCTAAATTTTTCTACATGAGGACGAAGATGTTGCTTCTATATATCCTAAAGTATATATTTCTTTTCTTTCCCTGTTCTCTTTGTTGTATGTTTTAGGGCGCGGGTGAACAAATGATCCGTGCTCAACTAAATTTGCTTTTAAACGGGCAAATATCCCAAAAAACGGTTGCCTTCTTTCTGGATATCCAACAAGCAAAAATTAAAATGATAATAGAGATTTTCATAGCCATAATAGCTTACTCACCTTTGGAAATATAATTCCGAAGCTTCTTCAGAATTTTCATTACTCTGTATAAAACATACCATCATATCATATTTCTCATAATTTTCGTAAACTGCCATTATTCGAAAAAATTGATAGATATCTATTGAATAATGATACCAAAAGAACGAAAATAAACAGCTTGAATGTGATAGAGATTTGATGTTTATTTCTGTTTCTTGTCATAAACAATATCAATGGCCTACAATTAAAATATGTATTTAATTTCTAAAAATTGTCAATTATTTGCGTGTTTCTGAAAAAAAGTTTATACTATCACATATTTTTGAAAAGGTAAAAAAAGACTAATTTTATAGTCTATAAATATACAGGCTGTTCCATTTAAAAAAATGTAAGTTTGCTTCATAACTCAAAAACAGTAAATATGTAACAAAAGTTATCTACACCACTGCATTCTACGGAAAAAAATCCATTAGAATGTTATTTTACCTTTTCGATAAGTGGAAGGATAACGGAGATACGAGGGGGGTCACAAAATGCAACATTTTCAGAAATGCCCTGTATCTTAAAAACTAAAAGGGCTATGAAAATTCTGTTGACGGCATCTTGAGTTTTACGAAAAAGTAGCACAGTGTCGCGAAAACCGCAACTCTCTATCTTTAAAAATAAAGGAGATACCCCGCAAAAGTACCCAAAATGGGACAGCCTGTACATCGAAAATATCACATGTGGCGCCACATGTTTTATTATTCATGGACTTTTCACCTTGCCCTCGTAGTTAGGCACTACCTCTCCTGCCTGTTTCCGTATTGTCTCCAATATTGGCAAACTCGTGATATCTGATCGTGTTTCTACGAAGCTCAATGTATTATTCATAATTCCATGCATTGATTTTGAGTTGATAATGAAGGAAAAAATAGTAATATGAATTGACAGAATGTAGTGTGATGGAGCACTGTTATTAAAAAGAATGTACTTCATGCATGCTTTCCAACATGAATATTAATCATCAAAACTATTATCAATGATGATCGACTCAGGCTTAACTACTCATGTTATCTATTTAATATGCAGTGACATTATGATAGTCGTAATATTTCACGTATTGTATAGGGCAGGCCTATACTCTCTATCTAGAGGGTATTGGGCAGGCTCGCTTCAACCACATGTTATAATTACGTTCCAAATGCTTTATAGTAACTACAAAGCTAATTAATAATGCAGATTACAGGGTATGCTAGCAATAATATCAAACAACTCATCAATTCAACTAGATATACATTGTTTGTTTTGTCTTACTATAAAACATACTGTTACTGGAGTGTATTCAACATAATTCTGGAGATTATGCTCATGCATTAATATGTTAATTTCCTAAACATAGAGATTTAAGATACAGGGCATTTTTGAAAATGTTGCATTTTGTGACCCCCCTCGTATCTCCGTTATCCTTCAACTTATCGAAAAGGTAAAATAACATTCTAATAGTTTTTTTTCTGTAGAATGCAGTGGTGTAGATAGCTTTTGTTACATATTTACTGTTTTTGAGTTATAAAGCAAACTTACATTTTTTTAAATGGAACACCCTGTATATTTATAGACTATAAAATTAGTTTTTTTTACCTTTTCAAAAATATGTGATAGCATAAACTTTTTTTCAGAAACACGCAAATAATTGACAATTTTTAGAAATTAAATACATATTTTAATTGTAGGCCATTGATATTGTTTATGATAAGAAACAGAAATAAACATCAAATCTCTATCACATTCAAGCTGTTTATTTTCGTTCTTTTGGTATCATTATTCAATAGATATCTATCCATTTTTTCGAATAATGGCAGTTTACGAAAATTATGAGAAATATGATATGATGGTATGTTTTATACAGAGTAATGAAAATTCTGAAGAAGCTTCGGAATTATATTTCCAAAGGTGAGTAAGCTATTATGGCTATGAAAATCTCTATTATCATTTTAATTTTTGCTTGTTAGATATCCAGAAAGCAGGCAACCGTTTTTTGGGATATTTGCCCGTTTAAAAGCAAATTTAGTTGAGCACGGATCATTTGTTCACCCGCGCCCTAAAACATACAAGAAAGAGAACAGGGAAAGAAAAGAGATAGATACTTTAGGATATATAGAAGCAACACCTTCGTCCTCATGTAGAAAAATTGAGAAGGAAATTGGTATGCCAAAAACTAACGCTAAGGGTATCTTGAAGAAATATAAGTATCATCCATGCAAATTTAATATACTACAACATTTGCATCCTGGCGATGCCGAGCGCCGGGCACTGTTTTGCCAGTGGTATTTGCAACAAATCGATGCTAACGATTTATTTGGCAGACTTGTTATCTGGTCAGACGAATGCTTCATTTCAAGTGCTGGCATTTTCAATCGTCACAATACCAGGAACTGGCGTAGTGAAAATCTGCATTTAATGTTTGAAAGGGCACAACAAGGACGCTTTGGGGTTTCATGTTTTATTTTGGGTAGACATATAGTTTATAGGATTTTTGAAGGAGGTCTCACAGCACGTAGATACCTAGAAATTCTTGAGGAAGTTATTCCAGAACTGCTCGAAAACATTCCATTAGCTCAGTATAATGGTGTTTACCTACAGCAAGATGGTGCCCCAAGTCATAACTCTAGGCTCTTAAGGGCCTTTCTAAATAATAACTTTCCTCAAAGATGGATAGGTAACAACGGACCTGTTAGATGGCCTCCACGATCACCAGATCTCTCAATTTTAGATTTTTTGTTATGGGGCTATATACAAAATGAAGTATATAAAACTCGATATGACGGCATTGCAAAACTTCGAGAGGCAATTCATTTAGCTTTTCGAAATCTGCGAATGAGAACAATGGTTCTTTTGAACGCTATTCAAAGAATCTGAAAGATTGCCAACTTTGCATTAGAAAAAATGGTGGTCAATTTGAACATCACGTTAAATTTTGTTTAATAATGTTATTTTTTTGTGTTTTTGTTATATTGTCACTTTACGCCACAAAACTGTTACAAACTTACTGTTAGAAAAAAAAACTATGGGAATTTTTTTTAATAGATACCTACATACAAGGTATCCAATTATTTGTTAGTAATATGTAAGTTGCACTTGTTTATTATTGTTATCCATAGCCTACTATTAAAATATGTATTTAATTTCTGAAAATTATCAATTATTTGCGTGTTTCTGAAAAAAAGTTTATACTATCATATATTTTTGAAAAGGTAAAAAAAAGACAAATTTTATACTCTATAAATATACAGGGTGTTCCATTTAAAAAAACATAAGTTTACTTTATAACTCAAAAACAGTAAATATGTAACAAAAGTTATCTACACCACTGCATTCTACGGAAAAAAATCTATTAGAATGTTATTTTACCTTTTCGATAAGTTGAAGGATAACGGAGATACGAGGGGGGTCACAAAATGCAACATTTTCAGAAATGCCCTGTATCTTAAAAACTAAAAGGGCTATGAAAATTCTGTTGACGGCATCTTGAGTTTTACGAAAAAGTAGCAAAGTGTCGCGAAAACCGCAACTCTCTATCTTTAAAAATAAAGGAGATACCCCGCAAAAGTACCCAAAATGGGACAGCCTGTACATCGAAAATATCACATGTGGCGCCACATGTTTTATTATTCATGGACTTTTCACCTTGCCCTCGTAGTTAGGCACTACCTCTCCTGCCTGTTTCCGTATTGTCTCCAATATTGGCAAACTCGTGATATCTGATCGTGTTTCTACGAAGCTCAATGTATTATTCATAATTCCATGCATTGATTTTGAGTTGATAATGAAGGAAAAAATAGTAATATGAATTGACAGAATGTAGTGTGATGGAGCACTGTTATTTAAAAGAATGTACTTCATGCATGCTTTCCAACATGAATATTAATCATCAAAACTATTATCAATGATGATCGACTCAGGCTTAACTACTCATGTTATCTATTTAATATGCAGTGACATTATGATAGTCGTAATATTTCACGTATTGTATAGGGCAGGCCTATACTCTCTATCTAGAGGGTATTGGGCAGGCTCGCTTCAACCACATGTTATAATTACGTTCCAAATGCTTTATAGTAACTACAAAGCTAATTAATAATGCAGATTACAGGGTATGCTAGCAATAATATCAAACAACTCATCAATTCAACTAGATATACATTGTTTGTTTTGTCTTACTATAAAACATACTGTTACTGGAGTGTATTCAACATAATTCTGGAGATTATGCTCATGCATTAATATGTTAATTTCCTAAACATAGAGATTTAAGATACAGGGCATTTTTGAAAATGTTGCATTTTGTGACCCCCCTCGTATCTCCGTTATCCTTCAACTTATCGAAAAGGTGAAATAACATTCTAATAGTTTTTTTTCTGTAGAATGCAGTGGTGTAGATAGCTTTTGTTACATATTTACTGTTTTTGAGTTATAAAGCAAACATTTTTTTAAATGAAACACCCTGTATATTTATAGACTATAAAATTAGTCTTTTTTTACCTTTTCAAAAATATGTGATAGTATAAACTTTTTTTCAGAAACACGCAAATAATTGACAATTTTTAGAAATTAAATACATATTTTAATTGTAGGCCATTGATATTGTTTATGACAAGAAACAGAAATAAACATCAAATCTCTATCACATTCAAGCTGTTTATTTTCGTTCTTTTGGTATCATTATTCAATAGATATCTATCAATTTTTTCGAATAATGGCAGTTTACGAAAATTATGAGAAATATGATATGATGGTATGTTTTATACAGAGTAATGAAAATTCTGAAGAAGCTTCGGAATTATATTTCCAAAGGTGAGTAAGCTATTATGGCTATGAAAATCTCTATTATCATTTTAATTTTTGCTTGTTAGATATCCAGAAAGCAGGCAACCGTTTTTTGGGATATTTGCCCGTTTAAAAGCAAATTTAGTTGAGCACGGATCATTTGTTCACCCGCGCCCTAAAACATACAAGAAAGAGAACAGGGAAAGAAAAGAGATAGATACTTTAGGATATATAGAAGCAACACCTTCGTCCTCATGTAGAAAAATTGAGAAGGAAATTGGTATGCCAAAAACTAACGCTCAGGGTATCTTGAAGAAATATAAGTATCATCCATACAAATTTAATATACTACAACATTTGCATCCTGGCGATGCCGAGCGCTGGGCACTGTTTTGCCAGTGGTATTTGCAACAAATCGATGCTAACGATTTATTTGGCAGACTTGTTATCTGGTCAGACGAATGCTTCATTTCAAGTGCTGGCATTTTCAATCGTCACAATACCAGGAACTGGCGTAGTGAAAATCTGCATTTAATGTTTGAAAGGGCACAACAAGGACGCTTTGGGGTTTCATGTTTTATTTTGAGTAGACATATAGTTTATAGGATTTTTGAAGGAGGTCTCACAGCACGTAGATACCTAGAAATTCTTGAGGAAGTTATTCCAGAACTGCTCGAAAACATTCCATTAGCCCAGTATAATGGTGTTTACCTACAGCAAGATGGTGCCCCAAGTCATAACTCTAGGCTCTTAAGGGCCTTTCTAAATAATAACTTTCCTCAAAGATGGATAGGTAACAACGGACCTGTTAGATGGCCTCCACGATCACCAGATCTCTCAATTTTAGATTTTTTTTTATGGGGCTATATACAAAATGAAGTATATAAAACTCGATATGACGGCATTGCAAAACTTCGAGAGGCAATTCATTTAGCTTTTCGAAATCTGCGAATGAGAACAATGGTTCTTTTGAACGCTATTCAAAGAATCTGAAAGATTGCCAACTTTGCATTAGAAAAAATGGTGGTCAATTTGAACATCACATTAAATTTTGTTTAATAATGTTATTTTTTTGTGTTTTTGTTATATTGTCACTTTACGCCACAAAACTGTTACAAACTTACTGTTAGAAAAAAAAACTATGGGAATTTTTTTTAATAGATACCTACATACAAGGTATCCAATTATTTGTTAGTAATATGTAAGTTGCACTTGTTTATTATTGTTATCCATAGCCTACTATTAAAATATGTATTTAATTTCTGAAAATTATCAATTATTTGCGTGTTTCTGAAAAAAAGTTTATACTATCATATATTTTTGAAAAGGTAAAAAAAAGACAAATTTTATACTCTATAAATATACAGGGTGTTCCATTTAAAAAAACATAAGTTTACTTTATAACTCAAAAACAGTAAATATGTAACAAAAGTTATCTACACCACTGCATTCTACGGAAAAAAATCTATTAGAATGTTATTTTACCTTTTCGATAAGTTGAAGGATAACGGAGATACGAGGGGGGTCACAAAATGCAACATTTTCAGAAATGCCCTGTATCTTAAAAACTAAAAGGGCTATGAAAATTCTGTTGACGGCATCTTGAGTTTTACGAAAAAGTAGCACAGTGTCGCGAAAACCGCAACTCTCTATCTTTAAAAATAAAGGAGATACCCCGCAAATGTACCCAAAATGGGACACCCTGTACATTGCAGATTCATAGTTACGTTTCAATACATCGAAATAATATGAAAAATTTTATACGTGAATTTGATATTCATTGCTAAACGAAATGTGATTTGTCACCACAACCATTCAATACGTTCTCAATTATGATTTTGTATAAATATACAAACACACGCTATAGTTATTCAGGGATGAATATGGTGTGAAATATAACGTTATTGATGTTTTCAATACTGAAAATATTCCGAAAGTGTTACAGATACTGCAAATGCATAGTTCGAGGAAATGGTATGGCTCGTTATTACTTCCCTCACTATTATATACATATACCCATCATCATGTCCATCTACTTTGTGGCCGGATCTCTATCTTCAGTTGAAATGAACTGACACCGGGAATATTGATTAGCGTCTTGTGCGGAGACTTCACCTACTCGGGACTCGGGAGATTCACTGATCCAATTCTTGCTCAGTTATCCTTGGCGACAATTGCAGAGGGAATCTTTTCTGTTCGCTTGTCTTTATAAACAGTTCCCTAACCTTTCTTCGGTGATCCTCAACCTTGAAGGTTCACCATAATGTAGTACATCCAGTGCTCCTCAACTTTAGGTCGCATCTGGTTGTCATGGGCAGAATCGATGGTCTAGCCTGGAGCCGTTATTCCACCCCCTGTCGCCATGATATGTCGAGAGCATGGGAAACCTACCACTGAGCTGATTTTCATTGGGGTCCTAGTTGGGACTCCTCGGGTACCCGTTACTTTGAATCTCATCAGTTATGAATTTAACATTAAACAGAATACCTCCCGCTTGCTGCACTGAAATCCAGCAATAAGTATACCGAGGAATGAATAAATTCTAGGAAACGAAACTTTTTCTCCTATACTTTGACAACACAAGAGAAAAATCTGTAGTGTCAGAAGAACTTCGCGTGAGCCAGCTTGAGTTCGTCTAGTCTACCCACCTAGAATATGTCATGGTTGAATAACAGACAAGATTTCTGCTCAATACCGACCATGGAAATATCTATTGACGAGGGAGAGATCGGTCACCTCTCAACGATATACTAGAGAAGTCGATGAATTTATAAGTGTGAAATCATCAAGCAGACAATCAGAGCTATCTTCTGGAGGGAATTCAAGAGCTTGAGCGTATGTTTGGAAGCCGAATTCTGAACATCTGAACTGTACTTCGAAACAGGTCAAAACTGTACCATGTAGATTATGAAGAGCTGCTGGCTGGTATGTGAAGAAGCTCTTGGCATGGAATAGAAAACCAAGTTTTCGTGAAACGAACCTCACATGATTATCCCATGAGAGAGTTTTGTTGGTGGTGATCCCTTGGAAAATTAAACTTACTTCCAAAAGAGATCAAGGATCACAACAAGCTTGAAGATTCATCGTCGATACTCGGTTATCTTTCGGTGTCATCAGGCTAGGTTGGTTGTCTATGATTATTTATCTGCTGTCTGCTGATTCCGCTGATTCCAATTGATTTGCAAATCTAGTTTGAAGAGTCAAAAGCTGCAAGGTCATTGAATCTATTCGCTGAATGTTGGAGAACCCGCTAGAGGTTTTGCTTTTCAAAGTTTAATTATACTTTGGCTATACTAAGGTATCACATTCATAAATCACAATATTGATAGTTATTCAGCTTTGTCACGTGTATAACTTTCATACTCATGTATTGTATTAAAATTGAGGCCAATAACTACTGTCAATCGAAGATTTTAGAAGGAATATGACAATTGCAAACCTAGTATTATTGGGATATTGGAATATTTGTTGATAAACTTTAGCCAAAATATGAGTAAGAGTCGTATGAAGGATACCTTCGTATTGTTAAAAAAGGTGAAACTCTAGCACTAGACCGTATATATTCACGTAAAGCACACTACATGCAATTTTGTTCGTAATCCTAAAATGTTGTTGAAAACACGTTCAGTGGATCGTTTGAACAGATGAGAATGTCGAAGTAGGACACATATGGTGCAGGTTATGCGCGTTCATTCTATACGTTTCCTATATGTGAGACGAAAATCTCGGACAACGGTATAGATTTCCCTGTTTTGAAAAGTGGATGTTAGCAGAGATTACGGCGAGCATACGCGAAACGTGATAGCATACTTCAAGCAGCGTGTCTCTCGGAACTCAACATCCATCAAAACTATGAAATATCAATCCAAATGTTTGTTATGGAAGCATGGTGTAATCATTCATGAAAAAGGTTAAGACTTCAAAATGTTCACCATTGTTAATAACCACAAGCCTTCAAAAAGAATCAATATTTCGAGCAGAGTACTTAAATGAAGTAGCTGTCCGCCGAATCAATGACTTGACATTATATATTCCATTTTACCAGTTAGTGCAGCCAAATGGGTATTTGTGGTCAAAATCCTTGGGAAATGGACCGTTGATTTTGATGTGACAAAGTGTATTCTCTTCGGAATTTCATCAGAAACAAAGTCCACCTCGTCTAAAAATGCGCAAAGACTTTGCATTGTTAAATTAAAAATTTAATTAGCGTATTTATGAGATTACATTAAAATTAATAAGAAATGATCGAGTAAAGATTATTTTCGGTCAGTGAACATTGAACATATGGAAATATCTTAACAAGTAGTTGGAATAACTTCATTTGTTATAAACAATTTACTCATTGACAAATAGGTGAATTCGACCAGAACTACGGGCTTAGGATCGTTTCCGAATAATTTTGGCCTTCTATTTAATAATAAATATACGAATTTGACCAAAATGTCGAGTTTTTAGTAGTTTTCAGTTAATTCTGACCTCTTGAGTACTATTTTATTGTTATGATAGTCCCTAAATGTATAGAAAAATTTTTGAATTGTTATAAATAAATTATTTATTAATGAATATACGAATTGCGCCAGAATTACAAGTGCAAAGTGTTTTTAAAATTAATGTATCAATAGTCAAATGAATTATATAAAAAAAGGAATAGTATCGAGTCTCAATAAAATAACAAATTTATTAATAAGAAAATGCCATGTTCAAGAAAAAAAATAGTTTAATTCTAACATAAGGGAATTTGAAATGAATACCCTATTAGACCCTAAGATGGACTAGAATAAAATATTTTCCATTTGTTCGTTTCAAAATAGAGATTTTTCTAGTAACATACATATCTATTTTTTTTTTGATATGATTTATTTGATTATCAATACATTAATTTAAGCAATTTACACTTGAAGTTTTGGCGTAATTCGTATATTTGTTATTGAAAAATTAATTTACAACAATTCTGAAATTTATCTATTCATTTAAGGACTATAATAACAATGAAATAGTAAAGGCCAAAATTAGCTGAAAACAACTAAAAACTCGACATTTTGGTCAAATTTAGCGGAAAACGACAATAAACTCGATATTCTGGTAAAATTCGTATATTTTATTATTAATATAATTTGTTTATAGCATATTAACAAATAAGTTGGTATACATTCGACGATATTGACGACAAATTGGAACTCAGAAGGCCAAAATTATTCGAAAACGATCCTAAGCTCGTAGTTTTGGTCGAATTCTTCTATTGGTTAATGAACAAATTATTTATACCGAAAGTATTCTGGAGAGAATGCACTTTGTCCCATTAAAATCGGTTCATTTCCCAAGGGTTTCGAGATTTGGCCTAATTTCATACCCATTTGACTGCACTAAGTTGGCAATACATTAGAGTTGCCGATATAAGCTGTCGATTTAATAAATTTACTTGACATATACAGGATGTCCTCGAACTGCGTGGCCAAAATAAAACCGAAGATTCTTTGATTCGAAAAAAAGTTGATGAGCCTTTTTACTTTTGCCTCAAGTATCTTGTTTACCCGGTAGAGGGCTTCAAAATTGCAAAAACAATTTTGTTTTTTCGGTATAACTTGAGAACGCGATGAAGAACTTTTACAATATTTAGCAGGTTACTGTCAATAATGGCCATTTTTGAGAGTGGAGCACAGAGCCTTAGAGACCATAGAAATGGCTCAAACTTGAGGATGTAACGGGAAAACTTTTTTTTGTGGTCAATGTAATTCACTCGATATTTTTTATGTAGATAGCTTATCTACTTTGAAAACTTTTCTTACTCTTAGAAAATTTTGATAAAATTAACGGATTAGCTTGAAAAAATTAATTTTCGAGTCTTTGCAATTTTGGCTTACTAATTGTACTTGATTAAAATACCTTGGTTGCCTTTGCTTTTCTAATGTCATCTTGGCATTTGAAGAATTTATTCTCAAAACTGTCAGTTTTTACTTTGCTTTCCGTAAAAATTTTATAAAATTATGGCCAAAATTTCACAAACACTGAAATGGTTGATATGTTATTGATTTATGGCCGGAGAAGGGAAAGATATCCGCATCGCAGAATTCCAAATCGGCAAACCTTCGCGAAACTGGCAAATTTGAAGCAAATCGCAGAGAAACTGGACGCAGACGGACAAGAAGGACGTTAGAGCTCGAAGAAGCGATACTGGAAGAGGTTGAAACTGAACCTGGGATAAGCACACTACGTTTGGGACTTCGTATTGGAGCCTCAAAATCATTAGTTCATAATGTACTGAAAGAAGAACTGTTGTATCCCTATCATATCAAAACAGTTCAAGACTCATTGCCCATGGATCCAGGTCATCGGCTAGATTTCTGTCGGCTTATTGTCCAAAGACAAAACGCAAACCCCAATTTTTGTAGAAGAATTCTGTTCACGGACGAAGATACTTTCACGAGTTGTGGTCTTTTCAACCTCAATAATGAACATTTCAATGCTGATGAAAATCCTCATGAAATGCAAGTTACATATTTTCAGAATCAAACTAAAATCAATGTTTGGGTTGGAATTGTGGATAACTTTATTATTGGCCCTACCGCTATACCCGATCGATTGAACGGAGAGAACTACTTGAACTTTTTGGAACAAAGGCTACTTGAACTGTTGGAAGACTTGCCCTTACACATTCGTCGTAGCCTGGTTTATCCATGATGGTGCACCTCCTCATTTCACATCAGCTGTGAGGCGACATTTGAATGCGGAATATCCAGATCGCTGAATAGGTAGAGGACACGATGCACCAGTGAACTGGCCGGCCGGCTCCCCTGATTTGACGCCCTGCGACTTCTTTCTATGGGTCGCTTTGAAGTCGAAAGTTTATGCAGCTCCAGTAAACACACGAGAGGAATTGTTGCAACGAATTAATCATGAAGCGGATTTATTGAAGAATGATCCCGAAGTATTAGCCAGAGTTCAGTCCAATTTCTTGAAACGAATTAATTTGTGTATTCAGGAAAATGGTATAATTCGTTGTGAATCTACATTTTGATAAAATCAAACTTCAAAATCAATTATTCTTCTCAGAACTGGACTTCTGTGTACATTTGTTGGATTTCACAACTCTATTTCTTCCTCAGAATAGAATAGAATAGAAAGGAGTTCATTGTGCATACCTTACACTATAACTAAGATATAATATAGTAATCGATTCCAATATAACATGAACGCCAATAATCTTGTTTATAAATAGAGTAACAATGTACATATGAAAAATCTTGTCTCCCGAATGGATGGCGCGTCACAATAGCTCGACTTGATGCCGACGTTTCGCCAACCATTATAGGTGGCATCTTCAGGGCAGGCTTGAGGCTTGAACATTTCAACGGACTTGCTACCGTTAATTGATTTTTGTCTATCCTCCACATATTTTCTATACGATGGCAAGTTCTACGAGCAGTCCTCGGGAGCAGCCATGGGTTCCCCACTTTCCCCGATCATAGCTAATATCTTCATGGAAGCTTTTGAACAAGATGCCATTGACTCATCTGTTCTCAAGCAGAAATGTTGGTTTAGATATGTCGACGATACTTTCGTTATTTGGCAACATGGTCGCGAAAAGCTTGTTGCCTTCCTCAATCATTTAAATTCATTACAGCCCAATATCCGTTTCACCATGGAAGTCGAATCGCAAGGTTCACTCCCGTTCCTGGATGTATTGGTTGGTCGACAGACTGACGGTACTTTAGGACATTATGTGTATCGGAAACCCACCCATACCGATAGATACCTCAATGGTCTTTCCCACCACCACCCTACCCAAAAGCAATCTGTCATAAACTCCCTGGTCCACAGAGCTGTCAACCTATCTCAGCCTCAATCCTTAAAATCAGAATTAAAACATCTATCATCTGCCTTATTATCAAACAATTTCTCCCATTACAACATTCAAAAAGCCATAAAGAAATACACTTCACCTAAAATTCCAAATCGACCTGAGCCAGAAACCCTCCCACCTGCTTTATCCACGGCCTATCTTCCATATATTCAAAATATAACAGATCGAATTTCCAAAATCCTCAAAAAACATAATATTTCTACCCGTTTATCCACACTTCCAAAATTATCTCAGTTTTACAAACCTATCAAAGATCCCCTTCCTCCTCTCCACTTAGAAGGTGTTTATAGTATTCCCTGTTCTTGCGGTAAAGTCTACATTGGTGAAACAGGTCGTACAGTAGCTACTCGTGTGAAAGAACATGAGCGCTGTATAAGACTTCGTGATACCAGTAGATTTACACTTGCGGAACACAAGTTCAACACAAATCATCAAATCCTTTTTGAAGATACTAAAATCCTAGTCCGAGCCCCAAACTTCTATCAGCGAAAAATTCTTGAAGCTATAGAAATCCTAAAACATCCGAATAATCTGAACCGTGACTCAGGATATTACCTTCCCAACATTTGGAAACCCATCCTCGAAAATTCCACTTCGCACATGATCGCACAACGGCAGGGTCAGGTGCCGGAACGAAGTTAACCACAGGAACAAAGGCTGTGAACTATGTAGCGTGAAGGATTTTTCCTTCAATAAATACGGCTACAGAAACCAGTAGAACCAGTTTCAGTTCAAGCCTCAAGCCTGCCCTGAAGATGCCACCTGTAATGGTTGGCGAAACGTCGGCATCAAGTCGAGCTATTGTGACGCGGAATCCATTCGAAAGACAAGATTTTGCAAGATTAGCTGTCCGCGGAAGTCTACTATCCAAAAAATGTTCATATGGACAAAGCTTGTGCAGGAGCACATTACTCCATGCGTTTACACGAGAGAGGAATTGTATTTAAACAGTGATATATTGTGGGAGACACAGAGTTCCATATCTGAGGAGTAGTTCTCATAGTATGGCCCAGTATTGTGTTGTCTACTATAATCTCTTGAATATGTTACTACTATAATTCTTGTTTTACTTTGACTACACTACAGGGATACTTACGATGTTCGAAGAGCCAGCAGTGGTATGTAAGGAGAAGCGATAGATATTCGTATTTTTCATGAAGGTTTGGAGGTTATAGGCAAAGGCAAAAACCTCACTAGGTAAAGATTTCCACAACTTCGCTGTTCGATGGAAAAACGAAGTCTGGTAGGAAGAAGTTCGGCAAATATCGAGCTTCACAGTAGAGGGGTGACTGTTTTGAGATACCACCGATAATAGAGATATCTATAGAAGAAGATATCTATAGAAGAGATCTCTCACCTTTCTACGATGTTCTAGAGAGGCGAATGAGCTTGTAAGTGGGACATCATCAATCAAACAAATAGCTCTCTTCTTGATATAATCCAAGAGATTCAGCGTATGCTTGGAAGCTGAAATTCGAACATGTGAATAGTACTCTAGGACATGTTGAATCTGTGCTTTGTAGATTATGAGAAGCTGCTGGAATGTGAAGTAGCTCTTGACACGGAACGCGGTTTTCGTGATGGACCTCTCATAATCGTTCCATGGTGGTGTGCTGTTATGTTACACTCCATAAGAAGAGTTGTACTTGACATCATTATATTAGGGATTGTGGGATTCGGTTTTCTGGAGAAGACGTAAGTTTTGGTTGAATTGAACTCTATTAGATTATAGGATCCCCATTCCAAAATTTTTGCAAGATATCCATAAATTGCGTCAACCTGCCTCTCTCCCAGCAGATAGTTGATATGGAGCAGAAACAAAGTTGGGGTCAGGTCAGATCTCTTTGGACTCTCCAGCGTTGATAGTCATGGTATCGATGGATACTACGTCAACCACCACATGAAGTGATCTACCTGAGAGAAAATTTGATAGGAAGCGACAAAGTCTAGGCGGCAAACCATATGATAGGAGTTTCCTAAAAATGCTTTGGTGCCAGACTCGGTCAAATGCATTGGATATATGCATTGATACAATAGATTTGTGTCATACAAATATTACGTAAGCAAGCAGGTCTCTTGTTGATATCTGCTGACGGAAGCCATATTGCCGGGGATTCACAATTTTGTAGCTCTCTAGGTATTTGATGAGCTCGATGTTGATCACTTCAAAGATAACAGACAACAGTGCAATGGGTCCATAATTATTAGGAATGGTCTTCTTCCATTTTCTTGGAATTGGTTGAATTCTAGATGTCTTGCAGCCGGAAGGAAACACACCAAGTTTGTATGGAAGGGTAAACAACCTGCTGAAAACTGGTGTTAATTCAGGTGCACATTCCTTGAGAACGACAGGTGGAATTCCGTCTGTCCCCATAGACTTTTTGGTATTGGGATGAAGGAGAATGCGCCTAATTTTGCGCTGACGAAAGACAATTTCAGGCACTTGGCTATCGATGGAAGCACCTCTTGTGGATCCAAAGTTTGATTTGCTGCAAACATTCCATAAAAAATATTGGCTTTTTCTTGTGGTGTAGCAGCAAGTGTGCCTTCATGTTTGGATAAGGAAGGGAATGGAGTGGAAATTAAATTCCTACCAATTGCTCAGGCGAAAGTCCAAGACGAACGGGAGTCATTCGGGCGTTCAATAGGCTTTGATCTTATTTTGGAATTATATGCCTCTTTCGAAACGTTTATTGTTTCATGGCACATATTTCTGGCTTCAACATATTTTGTTCTGGTCTCCAGACAAGTGTTATCGCGCCAACAACGATATGTTTTTTGTTTTTAAGCTATGGCCCTAGAACATATTGAGGATGGGTACCTACGTTTTATGGGGAATCTGCCTGCCAAATGATGAATCTGTCACTCAATCTATAATATCCAATTGTCAAATGAATGGTTATGTAAGTGTTTCATTCACAATTTAATATTTGTTGAAACTTGATGAACTTACTCATTACAATGCAAAATTTCCAATTCGCAAAATTAAAAAAAAAATTGAATAGGAATTTCAAACAGCTTGAGTTATTGCTTATCGTTCATTAACAATTTATCTTTCAACTATCAAATTTTTTCCGATTCCATTATCATTTTGTTTTGTTCTCTTTACTAATGAGAGTTATCTTAGGGCTTATTCAAATTCAGCTAACTTCATTTGTTTTGATATATAAACCTCATTACGTATGCTGGAAATTCTTCAGATTGAATAATATTGAGGAAGGAATGTATAACATCATGGAAACAACATTATTTTTATTAAAACAGTTTGTAGAGCTTGGGAAAACAGTTCGTTCCTTGAAACTGAAGTTTTATAATACCACAAAAACATAACACAACTTTCACATAAAGGGACGTTGAGGATGTGAAATAGCAGTAATATCATACTTTGTATTATAAACGAAAGGCTTTGGACAATGCAGGATTAATTCAGAATCCCACAGAAGACTTTAATTTTTTATGAATGCTTCGTTTGTTCACGCAATTATTTGGTTTTCTTTGTATACTTTGTGCAGTCAGAAATGAAAGGACGATAAGGAGTGGAGCAAAGTAGATTTAACAGACAAAGAAGTAACGAGTTAAAATGAGAAATCCAATAAGGCCATGAATGTAACGCAATGAACTGTGCGAACACCAGGCCTCTTTTGTTTTAAAATATTTACCAGCTGCATAAGCTACTATTTGATGAGGCGTCGAATAACTGGGAAGTTGTGGAAATTTCAATGTTCACTCCATTAATCAAAGAAATTGTAATTTGGCTGCTCGACATTGGAAATTTGGAGACGAACATTGGATTTGTCATAACTTCGCTGAAAGTGATCAGGAATGTCAAGGTAGAAGGGCATTCCATTCCTGTTCATGCAAATATAACATTTGTGTATCTGAGTACCTTAAATTTTTTTAAACCGCTTCAAATAACCTCCCGCGCTCTTTACAGAGGATTAGAACATCAGGGATATTTCATATATATGGAACAATTACACTAAAACATGAACTTTTACCCTGCTTAGGCTAAATGACGATTTAAAAGTAGTGAGAAACGTCTTACTTATACGCGCCAAAAATGAATAAGGTAGGATTGAAATTGTGTTTGAGTCCTGCCTTATTTTCCAAAACCCCTTAGTCCTGGAATTTCATCAACTAAATGTTGAAAAGAATCGCCAATACACATCCTATATGAAAAATAAAGTAGGCCATTTCCAGCTTTAGTACCCATCATTTAAAATCGGAAATCCTTATCAGTTTTCCGGAAAATTGAGGGCAAGCGTATATATACCTATTTTTTTTTAAACGGGATCTACGTAAATATGCTTTTTTGTGATAAATTCATGAAGATCAAAGTTGTTCCTTGGGAAATTTCCTTCATGACATTATTTTGAATTTATAATTCTCATTAGTTCCCTGGAAAATAGAGTTCAAGCGTATACATGTATCTTTTTTTCCATAGGGAAATGTACGAAAGCTTGTTTTTTTTTATTTAAAATTGAGCAAAACCAAAGTTTTCCCTCGGATTATTTGCTATATGACATTATACTGATTTCAACATTTTATGTTTCTGAAAATTGAGATACGGTAGAAAATGAGAGTAGAAACTTACTATTTGGAAAATTTCGAAAAATGTTCCCAAAAGAATTTGAATGTTTGTGTTTTCCCGCTAATTTCTATTTTAAAATCCTTGATGAAGCACCACTGCACTCAGTTAGTGCGCAAGCATTAATAATACACACTACATTATATGATGCCCAAAATACTGCCACGCGTAGTCCTAGTATACGCATACACGTTACAAAATTGTTACAGCAGATTCGTTGTGAAATTTGTTGTTTTAGTGGTATTTCTGGGCTATTTATCCATTCAAATTATTATTAAATTTCATCCTATAAACGTCGTTTTTAGTACGGAATCGATTAACTCAAATACTCCGTGGTGGAAAAATTTGAAATAAATGTCTTCCTTTTGTTATTCATAAAACAGTGTTAATTTTCATCGTTTCGTGTCATTTGAAATCTCCTTGATTTGATCAGGTATCTGAGAATCGAAAATTAAACATCTTATATATTTTTTCATGTGCTGTAGATTGGAAAAAATTATTTCCTTTTAGTTCAAACAACATGAGTGTTCAGATTGCTGATGACGAATATGGGAATAACTCCATGGACTCATACATGGAAAAGTTTATGGAAAATTTTACGTTCAATATAATGTCACATTAAAGCAAATTTTCCGAGGAACGTCTTTGGTGCTGCTCAATTATGAACACAATTTTCAATACATTTGAACTCTATTTCCCGCAAAAACCAATAAGAGTTACGAATTCAAAATAATGTCATGTTATAGAAAATTTTCCAAGGAACAACTTTGTTTTGCTCGAATTTGCCATAAAAAAGCATGATTTCATAGATATTCCCGTTTGAAAAAATACATATACATATACGCTTGGTCTCAATTTTCCGGAAAACTAATGAGATTTATCAATTTTAAATAATGTCATCCCATAGGAAATTTTCAAAGGAACAACTGAAACAAATTTACAAATCCCAATTTAAATTTAGTATCAGAAATTCATATTCTTCAGCAGATAATATGGAACACGTCAAACTTAGCAATAATTGCAAATTGAAATTTTATATTGAAGAATCTATTTCCAAGTGTTCCATCCTCATTGACAATTAATTTTAAAGGAAACTCATTAGTTCACCCTTCAATGAAGAGGAAATTTTAAGTGAATCCGTTCATGTATCAACCAAAACTATTTTACAGTCAATAATCAATATTATTTCCAACACAGCGTCCTCCCTATGGAGTCACACAGAAATTAACAGAATGAAAAAAATTGTCGTCAATAATGGTTACGATACTTCCATAGTAGACAACATTTTATAACAAGGAATTGAACAAACACATGTTAACTCTAATACATCCTCAAAAAAGTATCGAAACTTAAAGTCAATATGTTAGTTTCACATATATCGGGAAACCAACAAACAATATTTCAAAATTTCTATCGCAACAAAATAAAACAGTCGCATATAAAACGTCTAATAATTTGCACAAATCCATAAATAATTCAAAAACAAATAGAGGTGAACCTAAAAAATCTGGAGTTTTTTGCTGTGAGGATTGTTATGCTTTGTATAATGGCCAAACCGGTCGCATTTTTTACCAGGGATTTCAAGAAAATATGAGGAGCTATAGATTGAAAAAGATCGTTCCTACGTACGATAATGATGTAATCAAACATAACCATAATTCCACTCATATTCCTGAAATCTTACATATCGAACGGAAGGGCTTTAAATTGAATATATTGGAATCATTGGAAATTATCAAACATGTTAAAAACGAAATAATGTTGTTTTAAATGTTTTCCAATAGACATTTATCATTCACCAATTATCATTTCCTCAGGAGTTCGTCAAATGTTCTGTAATTATTTGTATTCCCCTCCACTTAAGTATGGGGATCTGAAATGATGGTTAGGTACCTGCTTCACCATTCCAGTATGGTGGACGAGTTGTCACCATCGACATATACATATGGACTGCGCGTGGCAATGATAAGCGCGGCTAGTGCAGGCGAGAGAGAGGGAAAACGAAAAGGCCGGCTCGGGACGTAAACATACTAGCTACAGTACACAGCGGCCAATAGAAACGCGATAGTGCCGGCCTCTTCCTTTTCCCTCTCTCGCCTGAACTAACCGCGCTTATCATTGCCACGCGCAGTCCATATGTATATGTCGATGGTTGTCACATTATTTGTTTACGTACATATAAAGCAATGCGTATATCTTGATTTTGTTCCTAATTTAAGAGGTGATCCTCACAAAACAGAAGGCCAAAGTATTAAAAATATTGGTTCTATTTTAAGTATGAAATGTTCATGCAAGGCAGGACAAGGGGGACAGTGTAAACGTGTCATGGCAACATTATTTTATTGCTACAAGTAAGAGGTTATGTTAACATAAAAACATCAATATATAATTATTAATATTGTTATTATTATAAAGAAAATAAAAGTTACCGATTGACTGATAACATCAAAGAAGTAATAAGGAACATTTTCAGCTTACAGTCAACCAGTAATCTGCACAGTTGGCTTGACAAATTAAATGTATGTGAAATGAACGACTGTTTTAAAAGTATAACCCAAAGTTTAGGAGATCATATTTTCATCTGTGAGGAATATAGTTTAATTATGATTTCTGGAAAAGTCATAGGAAATATCGTATAACAGGTTCCAGAGTTTACGAAATATACACTTATGCCTCTAATAAAAATGCCAATTGGAATCAAAAAAGTAATACGAACTTCAATCCGCAAGAGTTCAGGAGTGACTACACAAACAGGGATTGCGAGTGAAGATAAAGCCACAGAAAAATTCATCTCAGTTTCAACCATAGTCAAAGTATACCAGGTCTGCCGGAGCCTCCCTTCTACTCTTTTTAAAATTTTAGTGCTATCTGAATGGTCGTTTATTTCGTTTATTTAATGTTATAGACAAGGACATAATATGATGTTGTTACGTGCCGGCAACGAGCTGATGAGAGCAAGGCTGTGATTGGAGGAGCTGGGTGACGTCATCCAGCGCGAGAAACGATGGAAGGGAGGCTCCGGCAGACCTTTGACTACTTTGACTATGGTTTCAACAACAGAGGTAGCCGAAGTGGGTTGAATTATTTCTACAAAAAATTATTGGCTCACTTACTCTGTTGATGGTGTAGTTGTGAAGAATAGTAAATCCAAGTCTTCACTAGAAATAAAATGTTCTGTAAAAGGATCAGAAACGACAATTGAGGAAGCTTGGAAATGTTTTTAAGTGTATAACACAGTAAAAGAAATACAACTTGAACACAGTAAAAGAAATACAACTTGTTAGGTTAAGTTAGGTAAATAATAGAAACACAACTTGTTACTCTTTTGCACAGGAAAATGTTATTAAAAACGGGTTTCATTTATTGTTTATTATTAAGTATATTATTCTTACAAAGCTACTGAATGTACAATAAATTTTTAATTCTTCCTCCAAAATACTCCAAAAACTCTTGTAATACATATCTTTATACGTAAATAATATTTTTTGTGACAATTCGTTGTTTCGGCGTAGAAAACACCAGAGGGCGGTAATGTCATTTCGGATCCCTATAGTCATTATAATATAAAGCCGTTCTCTGTCGATGTAACTTCAGTTTATAACTTAGCTCAGATAATGACACTGTGTATTGAAACATATGTTAGCAATAGTGAATAATTCATTGTTTATTTGGTGTAAATTAGTGGTTTTGTTACTATAACTTTAAGTTGTAAGATTTTGTTACAACGTGCATGTGAATCAAATTAGTAAATTCGGTAATTGAAGGAATTTTAATAGCAGAAGAAGATTCCAGATGTCACTCTTCTTAGAGCTTGAATAGATGCGAATAAATATTTGAAAATCATCGGACATTCTTCTCACTGATCTGGAATGCATTTTGAGGTAGGCAGATGGAACCACTCATTTCTCTCTTTTTTTAATGATTTGGAACCGGTACGCATTATCCAGGAATGCTCTTTCTCGTGTTTCTGCTAAAAATGTTCTCAATTAGAGCATATTTCCATCTTCATTCGCAAATTCTAAAATGTACTCGTTATCAGCATTCATAAAACAACTACAAAGGTTTGGATATTCATTATATTGCGATTTGAATGGTTTGAATAAAGAGCAAAAGAGCCAATTACACCTGTTCATCCTTTAGAGAACAAATATTCTGAAAGCGCCTGCGGATCAAGTTGAATATACAAGTTATACAATTATGCTTAGAACTTTGACATGTTATTGACCGAGAGAGATCCAGGGATACAGAATCCGGGTGGGATTTGCACCCTTGAGAGAATCCTGGCTTCGTATTGGCGTCTTACATGGGATAAAACCTTTCAATTATGCCAGTCTAAGGTCACCGGCTTGACCTATGAATTGATAACGAAGTCATGTTTGAGCAGCTCAAATGTTTTATTCAAAAGTTTAAGATTCTACTACGGTGAACGTTTGAAATTACATATTACCTTCTTGATTCTCTTCCATTAAAATAGTTGTATTAATGAATATTGATGAATTTTTCATCAAGTAATTTTGGATACGTACATATTACAGATTGGTCACATGAATTAAATATGAATTATTATTTGTAGATTAATTTCAAGTAGGTCACTACTCATCATCGTATTGATTGTTCCAGTTCATTAAACTTCGCATTCAATATCTATAGTTTAATTGTTTATGTCATTGATCGAAATGTTATCACCATTACGGGGTGACGGTGCTTCTGTATGGTTCAAAACGGTTGACGTTTTATTTTTTATGAATTGCGAAATTTAAACTATTCACATCTTACGATTAATTTTCTAGTACACAATCATGATGTAAATTCACTTAGTTCAATTCTACTAATATCATACGAACTGTGAAACAATTATACTCTCGCTATTGAAAGCTCAAGGGATTTTTTATAACAATCCCACACAACAATTTTCAAACTCATTGTACCCTATAAATTGATTGGAATAGAGAATATTCATAAAGATAAATGGAAGTTGAATAAAAAGCAACTTGAATATTGGAAAGAATAATGTAGAACTGTTAACATCACGAATTATCCAAATTAAAGAAGAATGCATTGAAGATAACAATAATTTCAATCTTTCATCATATCAAGTTCAGCTTAGAGAAGTTGATAATAGATTTTCTATGCCTAAATCTTGGCGTCCGCGTCCTGATATTATTGTGTAAAAACGCGTGAGAATGCCCATCAGACAGACGTGACTATTTTCCTACGTTCTCCTGAATATCTAACAAAGTCTTGAAGTTATACAGAGAGGGAATAGTATATTACATTACAAGAGTCGAAAGTGACCCATTTGACACGAGTGGGAGAATGTTGCGACAATTCATATAGTGTGAATTGGCACATTTCACTTAAGAAGTATACACCATGTATCCGACATCCACAGATTAATGCACAATCTGAAAAAAATACTACATTGTGTATCCAGTAGTAACAGCAATACATTCCCGGCCGACAATGTAAATTGTTAAGCCTAGGCCAATAAGCATTGAAGTCTGGGAATGTGCTTTTACTACGAGGTACATATACCTCGTACATATATTTTTCTGAAATCACAATCAACATTATCATAAGTCAAAGAATTTTCAAAAATGCATAACAATTTTTGATAACCATCTTATTGCCTATGAAATCGTTATCTTGGCAATCACTGTTCGCTTATTGTTGTTAGAAAAGTTAGAGATTCACTATTTATTTCGGTTTAATACCTACTTATAACTAAAAAATATGTGCAAATATTTAAAATGGACAGTGATGATGATGTCCAGGTATGCGGGACACCACCAGAGTAAGTAAATGTTGTAGAAAATTATATAATTTCCAAATAAAACGAAGACAAAATATGGATACGCTTACGAACGTCTTATGGATTATTGCTAAGAAAAAAGACAACCTCTCGATCTGAAAATGTCATGAATGCATACTTTCTCGATTTAACTACGGAGTTGAAGGCATCTACGTCACGGTCAGATTATTTTATGCTGAGAGCTACACTTAAAACAAAAGAAGATATTGATATTACAAAATATTCGAAATTACGTGCTTTCCTGAAACGTCAAAGTGACAACTACAAGCCAAAGAAGCCAAAATTGAAACGATTATCACTCAACCAGATTATATATATTTGATGAATAAGGTCTGTTAAGAATATGAGAATTTTAAAATTACTTAGATATTTATGTAGTGTTTACTAAATTGTCTGAATTATGAAGATAACTTAGATAATTTAACGTAGGATTATGAAGATGAATAAACGTAAAACTTCTAACCCACATTCGTGTATGTTCAGTTCAGCGTGTTTTTCAATTCCATCACTTTGATCCTGTCAGAGTCTTATATTTTTGAAAATATGAACCTCTGAAAGGATAGCATATCATTGATAAACACAATGCGATTCGATGCTCCGCTATAGATCAACTATTCACGCATATTCATCTAAAGTTCAATCGTTTTGGCATTGGAAAGTGTAGCTATGAGTAGAGCTATGGTAGGCAATTACTCTGACAATACTTATTCAATGACAGAATACCGAAATCGTGACCAATTATGCTAAGAAACCTCAAACTTGTCTATATTTACTCAGAAGATTTCTCAGTTAGTTCTATTGGAATATATAAGAACCGGGTTGTCTACTGTCATTAAATGAGAACAGTCAGAGTAATTGCCAACCATAGCTATAGTCATAGCTGCACTCCCCAATTCAAAATTAAGGCTTTGACGTGACCACAGTGGTGTAATTTCTGAACACTCTGGACTAGATATCCAGGAATGTGGGTTCGAATCCTGCCCATGTTTCAATAATCTATGTTCGTTCATCTTCATCAATTCAATATTTCAATTTTATCATGGAACTCCTTCGAAATCAAATTGAATTTCTACGGTTTCTCCATAACAGAATGAGTAATTTCTTGAGAGTAATTGAATTGGTTTTCTCATCAATCATGTAATAATTATGCCGACATGAATGAAAGCATGTTATTATCTGAGACTTAATTTATTGAATTGCATGAGAAATAAATATTCATTTCCTGAGTTATTTCTTACTAGCAAGCTCTGTACGTTGTTGTAATAACAAAAATAAGCCGTGAGCGAATAATTAATTTTCATACATAATTTCAGGGATGTCAGTGGAATATGAAATTAATTGCGACAGTTTAGAATGCGCATTCTTAAAAGACGGCATTTGCATGCGAAACGGGTATAGGAATGCTGGTAATTTTATTAAGACTTGCTTTACAACCGTATATAAAGTCAGAATTTGACTCATTTAATATCGAGCCAGATTGCTTCCCTTGCTTTACATGTTATAAACGATCGGAGACGTTTATATTGTTCATGTTGATTTATTGATGAGTGGGATTGTATCAATGCATGAGTTTTGAGTTATGTTTTGAATAACCTAGTGTAAGCCAACGTAGAAGGTAAGGAATATTATGCTGAATATACGAGAAGAAAACCTATAGATAGATAGAGAGATAATTTATTAGTCAAACATAGAATTGAATTACATAATTACATAATTCAGAAAATTACATAAATTTAATTTTATCCATTAGGTAAATCACGTATTGGCAAATTGTTGTTAAATATTCAGAATGAATTTACTCATACATATCAAAATTCATGTGCCTTTATTGACTAGAACATGATGTGCAAATGGAACAAATTTGCATTATATATTTGTTAAAATGACTCGAATAAGTAATACTCATAGCTAGTTCGATTGACTCTTTCATTGAATACAGAGGATTTTCTAATACTATATTGTTATTTTTGCCTAAGGATTTATCCATGGTCAACTGTCTGATACGAATAGCTAAATACCATAAAGGAGCAGTGACCAGATTCAATTGTATCGTCCTCTTGAATTATACGAATGAATATCGCAAAATTTTATATCAAATGTTACAAGTTTTGTGTGAATTTGAGTTTAAGTCTCCAACTCACGAAAGTTAAAATGATTTCACACTATGTGAATGTCGAGACTACAGATAGATTAGAAATAGTACATTTCAATCATTATTACATGGTATTAATTCGATTTTTTGTGTAATGTGTAGATATGATAACGTTATGTATAAGATTTCGGGAAATAGGTCATAGAAAAAGGAGAAGAAGAAATATTTAATTGAAATAGATGTCCTTAGTATACAAAAATGCTAATATATATAACTATGTCAAACATAGAATTGAATAACATAATTACATAAATCAGAAAATTAAATAGATCTAATTTTATCCATTAGGTACATCACGTGTTGACAAATTTTTGTTAAATATTCAGAATAAATATACTCATACATATCAAAATTCACGTGCCTTTGTTGACTAGAAGATGATGTGCAAATGAACCAAATTTGCATTATATATTTGTTATTTAAAATGACTCAATTGAGTGATACATAACTAGTTCAATTGACTCTTTTATTGGATACAGGAGATTTTCTAATACTATATTGTTTGTTTTGCTCATGAATTCATCCGTGATCAACTGTCTGATACGAATAGGTAAATAACATGAAGGAGCAATTCAATTGTATCGTCCTCTTGTATTATACGAATAAATATTGCAAAATTCTAAATTACATGTGAAGCATGGTACTTTATTGATGAATCTCTATGAAACTTTACTCAAAGAATTCATAATATTCCCAATCTTCAATCTATCCATTTATTAACAGTGTGGCCATTCAATTTAGAGAACCAAGACACGTTTGAGTTTGATCCCAATCATTGATTAGCCAGAACAAACGTGAAAAATATCATTGACACTTACCCATTTCTTTCACAAGATACTTAAGATTTCAACCACTGGGAGGTAAGTGGAAGGGGTAAACGCTAATATTAATCAGATAAACTCGTACTCAACAACAACAATAAAATTTAATAACAAAAATAACAATTAAATGATAATGATAATAATAAAAGATAGTAGAAATATATATCGTAATTAGCTTTATAAGTAATAACAATAAAAACTAAGATCAAAATCCATACTCAAATAAAATGAACCTAGATAATCTATGTTAACTAAAAGAGAAATAAAATTTAGATTATTAAATTGATACCCAACCAGGATGAACCTAGGAGATCAAAACTGAATGAAATGATCTGAAAGTATTATCAAACTTAACTTGTATAAAAACTGAGAACAACTTTGTTCAAATATCTGAAACAACTCTGATCTAGCGAAATCCACCCTTCTTACCAGAAACAGTCTGAAGAAACTATCAAGTTAAATCAATTGAAATTAAGTGTAACATGATTTCTCAAGTGACTAATTCAATCTAGAAAATATAACTAAAGGTTTTAGGCATCATCCCTAGTATTTGTTATTCGTCCTTTTTCCCAAGAACCAATCTACAATTCGGAAAAGGATCCCTGAATTGTTTGACCAATAAGCAATAAGATTCCTCTCTTGAGATCTCCAGTTCAGAATGTTTTCGGTGAGGATTTCTATATCAATCTGTCCTCTACTAAATATCACTACCTGATTTGAATGTACATAAAACATCATCTAATAATAATCTGTTATTGACTATTTTCAATACTATTCTAGGTTGGTCGAAAGGCCTCAAACTGAAACACGGTAGCATCGTAGTCTACTTGAGAGCAATTTACTTAGTTCAAAAAGACTCGGTTGCTGATTTTCTCCAAAATGTAATATTTCCGGTGCTAGAGGTGCTGCGGCTCAGAGATCGAGGGATGGGCCTGTCGAAAAAATTTGTTGCTGTCAATACATGAGCTGTCATTATATGCACTAGCTATGTATTGTTATGGGGTTAGCTTTGGTCTGTCCGGAAGAGATTTGGCTGTGATGATTAATTGATCTATCAGCTGTCACCACCATCACCCGTCACATAATACTCTTCACCACTTGTGGTTCAAATTCCAAAAAAATCTTATCTCAGCAGCATACGTCGAATAAGCCTACCTGCCAAATTCCAAACCGTCGGTTTTAAATTCACTGAGGTTTCGTAATGATTCATTCAGTCGGTCGACTGTAGGTATATGGTAGTTTTTTCCATATGGTATATGAACTGATGTAATTTTATAGATACAGAACTGATTTTGTGAATTTTTTATTTCACGGCGCATCCACCAGTTTGTTAGTTTGGTGGTTCTCTGGGGTCAGTTGTTACTGAATTATAAATACAACGTACTAAGAAATAGTCGATTGCATCACAAAATCTGTTACAGTTCCATCTGATGTTGATGAACTTGTATGTAGACCTTGAACAATATTATGAAAATCTCGTTTAATTGTGAATAGATCTCTTCTGGATAGAATCCAAGAGCTGATGAACATCGATCATTGAAATGTCTATAGAAAAGATAGATTTCTCACTTTTCTGCGATGTTCTAGAGGGGTGGATGAACTCGGAAGTGTAACATCATCAATTAGACGAATAGCTCTCTTCTGGATAGAATCCAGGAGCATCAGCGTATGTTTGGGAGCCGAACCCCAAGCATGTGAACAGTACTCCAGGACAGGTCGCATCTGTACTTTGTAGATTATGAGGAGCTGCTGAGATGTAACATAGCTCTGAGGATGGAATAGAAAAGTTTTTGTGGAGTTTTGTATTCGCAGTGGACCTCGCATGATCATCCCATGAGAGGGTGCTGTGGTTAACCAGACCATGGATATGGAAGACTTCATAGAAATTAATGTACCTCACATCATCATATGAGAAATTATTGAATATGCCTTCCTGGAGAAGATGCAATGTTAAGTTTTGGTTGAATTGAACTTTGCTAGATCATCAGATTCTCATTCCAAAATCGTTGCCAGATCTCCATTAATTGCATCAATCTCTCTCTGTCTTGCTCTTCTGGCTTCATTAGATGGTATGGGGGCGCTATATGAGGAAGCGGTGTAAAGTGTACCATCATCTGCAAAGGTATTGACGCGACAATTTTTCACTTCGAAAAGATCGTTGATATGGAGCAGGAACAAAGTTGGTGGTAAGACATATATGCCTCTATAGTAGGCGACAAAGGTTAGACGGCAAACGATATGACGGAAGTTTCTCAAGAAAGCTTTGGTACCAGACTCGGTCGAATGCTTTGCAGTTAGAGATTCCCGATATTTCCAATAGACTTCTGTCCCACTTGTGTTACGTAGGCAAGTGGTCTCATATTGATTTCTGTTGACGAACGTCATATTGCTGATGATTTACGATTTTAGAGCTCATAAGGTATCAGATGAGCTCGGCAATGATTGCACGAATTATCTCTGATCAAGTGGACGTATATTCATTCTTATTTGCATACCTATACATTAATGATATTGACATGGGTATATTTTGTTCAACATACTATGGAATGAAGACGGTTACAATTTGTATATATTTTACAGAAGGTTTATGAACGATATAAAAACTGAACCTGATGACCGAGGTTGGAATACCGGTATGAAAAATTGAATTTTTTGAAAGGAAGCATATAGCTTCAAATCGATATCATTTATTATAAGAAGTGGGAAGAGTATATTCCATTCACTCAAACTATTTCTAAAATCGTTAAAAAAAAGTCTTAGAGCAAAAATGCTTGCACCATAGTATTTTTCATCAAACTTCAATCAACTTTGGAAAAATTTGTCTGGATGTATGTCATCAAATTTGTTGACCCAATAATACGGAATTCACATTTTGACAACAATTCGTTTGCTGTTCGGTTGCGGACTTCAGTGTTTTCAAGGGCGTTATTTAATGAACACACCCTTTGATGAAGGGTTGGTAATTAAAAAAATCATAACTTCGAAATTAAACATTGAATCGATTCAAAACTTGACAGTAAATTTAAGATAATTCGAAACTGCTTTCATTCAAATTTCAACAAAATCATTCAACTAAACAACGAAAATTATCGAAATAAAAAAAAACTAAACTAGCTCAAAACCAGTAGTCTTTGAGTTCGATCCACAGATGCGAAGTGTACCTTATAGAATAAGAAACAATTAAAAAAATATCAGTAACCAAATCAAATGATTTGCGAAGAATAACTTTGCCGCGCACACTATGTGTCTTCTCCAATCGGCGTCACATTTCTAGTTTGTATTAAATTTGTAGCTGCGAGTATGTGTATAGTTGTAACTTGAGGTTATTGCACAGGCCCGTCAAAATAATAAATATTACTTCACTGACTCAAACACTATATTCCTTCAAACGTTGCATATAACAATAACAGAGAACTAGTCACTTGTGTTGAATACGTGAGTTTACTCTGATGATGGCTTCTTGGTAGCGGAAAGGTCATCTGTACGTTAACAGTATTTCCAGTGGATGAGGGTGTTTCTTATTTCTAGTGTTATATTATATGTACGTATATGCATATTTATTGAATTATAAACTGTCAAGTTGATTTAATGAATCTACATGCAAATCGGCAACTCTGTATTGTGTTGCCAACTGTAAAAAAGGTTTGACGAAGATGGCGCAGCATTTCCTTAGGGAAATTGTTGGAATGAATTGGTTGTGAAAGTGACCCAGTATGACGTAATTTCTTTCTTGAAGTGAACAGCGTTTAGTAGTTGAATAACGAACCATACCAAATCCAAATCGCAACGTAGCTGACAGTTTCAATTATGTACTGTGAGTAATATCGCCTATTCATATTTATTTTGGTCGGATCTGATACACTCAAAAATGCAATAGCAACTAACAATACAAAAATTTCAATGAGTATGTACATAATAGTATATTGATCGAGTTTCTCTATAACAATGAGTTATTAATAATGCTCGATAAATCTGAATTAGATTCAACAGAATTATGAAAAGTTGATTGTATCTGATAAATAATGGATTTCAAATGATATTTTAAATAGGCCTAGATTAGCGGGTCGCATAAGCGACTATACTAACTATACTCTACTACGGAAGAAATGTGATGAAAATTGAGCATGCATTCAGCTCTCAGTAACTAGATTATTGAAGTTTTCATGAAATGGCATGAGTCATGAATATGTACGACGAAATGCCAACGATTTATTGTGTTGGTTGATTTTGTAATTACTCTCTTTACATTTCAGCAACTGTATAAACTATGTGGCAATATTTTCGTGCCAAGTTTCATCAAAAGTGTCAATTTCATCACAAATTACATCATGGAAAGTACCATCTATTACCATCTAGTGTTATTGTGTCACAAATTACTTCATACAGGCGATTATCTATTGTCAAGGGGAGTTATTGTGTCTAATTGTAGATAGTTACTCCGAATATCAATCTCATTAGGATCTGGGTGCTGAGGTTTCTCCCCTATTCTGGGGTATTGATCTTTCCTTCGTTATTTCAAACAAGAAATGTGTATATAAATTCTTCCAATACTTTGGAATATGTTCCATAAGCAATATATTATTCAATATCTCAATGGAGGCTGCATCTTAATTCCCTGAACTAGATATTCCTAATGTACGCCGTGTTAGGTTCGTCAAACATATATGATTTCAATAGTGGGACATCTCTTAGACGGAGAAGATGAGATCATCTGTTTTGAGCGTGAGTGATGTGTGGCGCCAATTTTTGAAATAGTCCTGGAGAAAAAAAAAGATTTATCGCAAACAAACCAGTTTGCATCCACTGAATAGCTGAAAGTAAATGTATCTGAATATATTCATGCATGCTAGGAGAATAGGTGTCAAATAAATTTATATATAAATTTTCGGGAAATAAGTCACACTAACACATACGCTTATTATTTTCGTACGTAAAGAATAAAATAATAAACACATCTGTTGATGTAACCTATTCCACGAAGATTTATATACATTTCATACCTGGGTTAAAAATTATTATTTAAGTTAAATGAAGTGGAAATATTGTAATTTATCAACCATTCAACGGTTGAGTAGATAATGGTTTCTATCGAGAGTTATGGGACATGAGAGGTTAGTCCAGGCATTTAAGAAATTATTTCAGGAAGTTCTACTTTTGGTCTATCCGTATGTATTCCGAAGAACTGAAGACGATGGTGCTGTTCACATTTGGAAAAACCCTGCGCTCGAAAAACAATGCCATTTTCTGATTTTTTGCGTTTTGAGAGAAAACTAAGGGTTGTATGAAGAAACGTTTAAAACAGGTTCTTGTGAAAGTTGATACGCAATTTTTGGCTCTGGTCTGAAGTCTATTCGAAGTCGTGAACACAGGATAGGGCCCATTCAGTGTGTTTTTCAGTCCATTGAAAAATTGAGTATATTTCAGAGTTTCCGTTTCCTTAATATTCTGTTTCACGAAAATCGGTTTTTAAAAATCTGTATTTTACGAATTCCAAACGAAATACTTGTGTTATCGATCTAAAACCAAATTCATTCGAAAGATTCCATCATTCTGCATCCAAATATCTGAAATTAAAGCATTTTGGTCCAAAGACAGATTTTTGGTGCCATTTTGAAAAATTTGGATCACCGAAAAATCTATATCTTCTCATTCAAGACCGCTCAATTTACTATTATAAGTCAAATACCCATATATATGATCTCATCGGGAGGACTGAATGCATCTACATCGAGTGTATCTTTGGTGTATCATAGAGATATCAAATTGTCTAATATTGAATAAACCATAATTTCGTGGGTAGAATCTATTGGACAATTGTATTTAGATATGACATATAGATGAAGTCGGGATATAATAACAGGTAATATGGGTTGGTCAGAGCCTTTTAACCCAAGCCGTGTTAGGCAATCATTTCATAAATAAGAAAAAAGGTCACATATACACGTTAACACGTCCACATACTCTCCTAAATTCACACAAAGGATAATAAGTATGATTATTGAGATGCACTTAAAAATATTTAAAGAACTAGAATTACGTCCGCGAAATCTATTGATCTGACGATCGTTTATTGCCGCTCAGTGAAATTCCGCCTTAAGTTTTCATGATGAAAATCGTTATAACTCGGAATTGTGAACGAATCGCCGTACGCTGTTCCAAACTTGAATAGCTGATCTATTTCTCTGTAATTATATTCAAGGTTTTTGTCGATAAGCAAAAATTGGGCCCTCTAGAGGCTCAAACACATTTATCGGGATAGCTCCACTTCTGCTCAAACAAAATCGATCTGCTTAGGCTCAAAATACGTTTTGAAAACCTCTGATAGAACCTGAAATTAGGGTTCCGTGGACATTTCTAACCTCAAGAAGATTGTATTTTCCGGTGGTCGAATATTTTCAAAATAGCGTTATGTCTTTCTACTAAAATGCTTGAATTTTGGATATTAGATGTAGAATAATGAAATCTTTCGAACGAATTAGATTTTAGATAGATAACATAGGTATTCCGTCCGAAATTCGTAGAGTACGGATTTTTCAAAATGGCCAATTCTCGCGCTTAAAAATGAGGTAGGTTAAAATACCAAAAACCGAAGAAAAAACAAGTATAAAACACTATATTCAATTTTTCAATGTGCTAAGAAACACTAAATAGGCCTTGTTTTGGTCCACAATCTCCAATCAACTTCGCACCAGAGCCAAAAATTGCGTATTAGTTTTTCAATTCAAATTTGTCTCAAATAGTTTTTCATACAACACATAGTTTTCTCATAAAATGCAAAAAATCGAAAAGTTTACATATTTTGGGTCCAAAAAATTGAAATAGCTTTTCGAGCACAGGGTTAAACCATATTCAGGTGACACCATCATCTTCAGCGCGTCATAATACCTAAGAATAGATTAAAATTAGAACTTACCGAAATTCGGAAGAAATAATCGATTTCCTCCTAAAATGTTCCGACGAGGTAGTCACATGCGCGTTATAAATCACGTGTCACACTCAACTGATTCTAGGTAGGGATTAATGCTATCTTCATATTTGTCGATGCTTCACCGCACTTATCAACTTCCAATACCCCGGTCGATCTGACTCAAGCTGTATGAGGTACCATTGTGCAATGTAATATATGATTCTGTTCACACGAACATCGTTTCCCCACTTTCCAATTGCGCAGCAGTCATCATCAAAGACCTATGTAGGCTGATAATAAAACATAATTCATGGAAGAATGCCGAATACTTGACTGTCAAATTTTGGAAAGGGTCATTCAATAGCAATAATAAAGCGGTCATTATTCTACTTCTAATGAATAAAAGTGTAACAAGTGCTTATTGGCTAGATAGGAGATAAATCAAAATCCAACAAACGACCTCTATGTTTATACATTTCTATAACTTCTGATTCCTCTTAGGAGGATTTAGGGAGAAATACCAGATTTTGTAATGGTATAACCGATTTCCAAGACATGACCTGCTATAGCCGGCTTATCAATGTTACGAATATGATAATGATTCTCTCTAACCTGATAAAAATAGTCCACCTAGTTATGCCAACCTATTCCTGATGAATGTATCAGTTTTGACACCAAACAGAATACGGTCAATTGTGTTCCGACGAAACACAGTTTCTCTCGTGATGTGTTCAAAATAATCAATGCAATTTGTGTAGAAGGTAATTTGTATTCAACTATCATTTCTATATAGAATGAGCAAAATCGTGACACTAAATTTTCTATATTGTGACATGGTGGAAGATATAAATCTGTGAACGAGGTGGGCAACAGGTCTCACTCAGAAATTCCGGTACGATCAGTCTAGGAATGCGTTCATTAAGCTTTGGACAGAAAAGCTAACTAATTCAAGTATTGATGATCTAATCAAAAGAATGTGTATGGTCATTTATACAACGATGAACATGAGTGATCTCAAGTATCAATATTCTGACCAAACCTCGTGGGATTTCCGAAACCACTGAGATGAAACTTGAGCTTTTATTTAAATATTTCAATAAAACGTTAGATATTTGAAAAGTTTTCTCTCAAACTCGTATAAAAGTAAAGTTTAAACAGAATTACAGTCGGATTTCACTAGTGAAATGAGTACAGCTCTCTTTCAAACTCGTTTAATTATCCTTCGACTAACTTTAACATTTGAAATTCAAGATGCCATTTCGGAGGGTGTCCTATGTGCGTATATAGATGGGAGCGTTTTACTTACGAAATTCATATTTTCCACGGTTTGATAAGAAAAGTGCAAGACTAATCTATTCAGATAACAACTTTTCAGTTCATTTCAAATTCTTCCTCACTTTGAAACTCTCATTCCCTTGAATTATGCATGTGAGCTAGAAAGTGTCCATAGAATTTAGATAGGAGAATCACTTCAAATAATCACAAACAAAGCTTGTAATCATCAAGTACATAGAAATTGTAATTATCATTTACACAAGTGAGAAAATAACAACTCAAACGGGATCGTCCTCACTGGAGATAGGATAGAAATAATGTATTCCAAACTCTTGTCCCGTCACCACAGACACTATTCTTCCCTGGAATAGGCGAGACAAATCAAAATTGAACTTCTTAATTCCATCCGGATGAATGAACTGGGATGTGGATTCAAGAAGTCGCTCAGAGAATATGTCCACTCTGTTTTTATAGAAGAGGTGAGTGATTGCATTGGTGCGTTTGAAAATGCATTTTTTAGAGTGCATTTTCTGAAACTGTTATAGAGGAAGAATTATAACTTGGTGAATAATCGACGAAGTGATCAAAATTGTATAACTCGGTGGTTCTTGGGCTCGCTGATCACGAATATGATGGTCACAAAGTCCGCCAATGCACCTGAGGACCAGGGTGCCCTGGCGGAGAGCTCGTTTTAGAAATTAGGTTTCAATTTTGTTCAAAGTGCATGAAAGATTACTCGGAGGGTTTTTGAGGTCGCTGATCAAGACTGTGATCGTCAAAAAGTCTGCCGATGCACCTACAACCCAGGACGCCCTGGTGGAGCCAGGCATGTAGCAAGGGGTTGGCGAAAGGGCTGGTAGACTCTCACCACCTCCGGAACCATTTAGGGTTTTGACTGTTATATGTAGAGCAAGAGTAAAGGAACTTTTCGATAAAAATATGAAATTCGCACCCCAAAAACCCTTGAGTTATGAAGTTTTGATATTTTGTCGATTATTCACCAAGTAACAATTCTTGTTCTATAAGTTTCAGGAAATGCACTCAAAAAAGGCATTCTTCAATACATCAATGCAATCACCCACCTCTTCTATATAAACGAGATGACCTTTTTTTTCTAAATGGGCTTATGATTCCAGTGCAAAGAACAGCATCTCAATTCATCCATCTGGACGGAATTAGGAAGTTTTGGCCTTTTTTCTGTTAATTTGCCTCTCCTAAAAACGACCAATAAAGTTAATAAATAGTTCATTCCGAATTTAATTTTGGAGGTTTCGGTTTTAGGGCCATCTCCACAAGTCACGCTCTGAATAGTTTTGGAAACTGGGTTGCATATTCACGCGAAGCAATCGAAAAATACATTCGTGAGTGATCGGTGATGGAAGAATGTTATTGCTTGAAAAATTAGCAGCTCAAAAGAGATAAAATCCAAAAACTGTTTATCTTGCAGCAAAGAAGCATTTTTCACAAATCTATCAATTTTATCGGATGAGATAATCTTTTAGGAAGGAATGTTCCCAATTCTATACTTAGAAACCGTAACTGACGACTTTTTCTGAGACTTTGTAGTTTTTTCTGGACTTTAGACTACTGGTTTGCGGAGTGTAGAATACTTTCCGTTATAATTTGAGTAACATTGAATGCTGAATTAGATTGAATTGAATCAATGTATCGTTGTGATTTGACACACCTGTATTCACTTCCGTTGGAATAGATAGTCATGAACTACAATTTGTTGCACATCTTTCGAAAATGATTGAATCCAAACATTGGCAACACCACCTATTCCGTAGGAGTGCAGTACATTCAGTAATCAGTAACCAATGAATGATGAAATGAAAGGAAAGCTCTTATTCAATCAGAATGAAAATTGACATATGTTCTTTATTATTCATGCACTCATACAAGGTTGAATACAGTATCTTCATTGCTTTAACAGTATATCTATCAACACTAAATCTCCGGAAGAAGATGGTTCTGTTCCAGAAATCGTGTGAGCTGCATGTTAAATAAGCTTTCACAAACTGTGATTGTAAAGAAAAATTTTTGACAAATTTCTTGTTCTTGATATGTCTTCGGAAGATATACCATAAGCATAATACAATCAGCCCTGACTGCATTGAGTGAATGGTGCAGTGATAAAGTGTTGAAGATTAACCCCAAGAATACGAAAATTGTAGTTTCAACTTGGAAGTAAGAAACAGTACTCACCAGAGAACCGACCAAAACCAGTTAGGTGATTTTAGTCAGCAACCAAGCTGATAACATGGAAGTTATCCTTGACGAGAAACCTCTGTGGAAACCACAAATAGAACAACAACGCCGCAAATTCAGTGTAGCTTTCTGGTTTTGCAGAAGGGCTACTAATCTCAATTGGGATCTCAGTGGAAACACCATAGTGTGGATCTTTGAAGCCATCATTAAGTCAAGGTTGACTATACCTCGGTTGTGTGATGGGGAAGGACAGAGCTCAGGACGACCAAATCCATCCTGGAGCATCTGAGGAAACTCATTCCAGAAACTGCCACGGAAGCTACGAAAAGTCCTCCCACGGCCGAACTTGAAGCGCTTATGAAGGTGGAACCATCTCACCTCACCATAACAGGTGCAGCAACAAAAGCTGTCCACACTCTTATATTAATAGGACTGTGGAAGACAAACAGTAGCCAAACCTTATTAAGAATCAGTGGTGGAACACACCTCATCTACCCAATACCCAAGAGCGGATGGCATGACACCACGATATACCTTCGATAAGAAGTATCTATAAACATACACCTCAGAGAAGATTGGTTGAATAATAACCAATTAGCTCTGCCAACAAATGATGAAATCTGGTTCACCAGAAGCCAGAAACTATCGACAAGCGGGAGCAGGGATATATCGCAAGCGCCACCATTCGTCGAGCGGAGATACTGGCAATATCACGCTGTGCCCAAATAGCGCTGGAAAAAAGAATACAAACTCACATCATCATATGCACAGACAGCAACCCTTTGCTGCGCTGGGTAACATGAGAATAACGTCAAAGCTGATGTGAGAGTGCACGCAAAACAACCTTGGCAAGGATGAAGACAAGCCCGTCCTATTCTGGGTCCCGATTACTCTGGAATAAAGGGGAATGAAACTGATGATATTGCAAAACTGGAGGTTATAGAATTAATAATAGGTCCCTATCCAGCCGTGGGCATCTCGAAGAGACATTCCATCGCTGAGTTAGAACACAACCCTCGGAACAGTAGAAACTAGTCAACGATTGCAGGTAGTCAGAAGCACTAATTGGACCGCACATTAAGACTGGTCTCAGCATATGAGGAACATAGTTGAAATTGATGCCAAACTACTGACACAGATACTGACAGGACACGAATCGTTTATCTGTCACCTCCATAAGATGAACCTTAGAGATTCGCCTTTGTGGAGGTGGTTCAAACGGAAAAACGGAACATCAATGCAAATTCTGTGCAGTTGCGTAACACTGATGCCCAAGATCCAGAGCATTTTCGATAGAGCTATACAACACAGGAGATCCAGAAACTAGATACGAAGATTGTACTAAATCTCTTCAGGGCATTAACCAACTGCCACACTCCATGTGGCAGAATCGAATGTCATGTTAAGAAAGTGGTGAATATCGAGGATATTGAAATCAGGTTCTACCACAATATCCGTGAAGAATAACGCATTGGCACTTGTTCCATTCTTCAAACTGCTTATTCAGTCCACCTCAGATTCTCCCAACTGTCCCGTCCAGATTACTGGCTCAATATAACTGTACTGTCCTAATATTCCCAAGTACACAAGGATACAACTGACCTGACTTGCCTTGAGTCGGCAACTAGTCTTCTATATGATACGTGTTCGCAGGAAGGTTATGCCATCAGGGTAACATTTGAACCAGTTTAGCAGAGTACCGGTTATTCCAAGAGCATGTGATTTTTGAAATAGTCGTTAGTGGTTGACTTTATCGAATGGAGAAATCAGTATGTTCGAAATCTACCAGATATCCATTCTCCAAAGTATTGGCAATGTATTGAGAATATAATATTAAATAAATTGCCGAAGAAAAGCCATATTATCAGTTTATGATAATGTTTTTAAATGATTGAGTAATTAGATTTGATGTGAAAGTTCCGAAATGTCTTGCAATTGCGGAGATATCAGAAATAGGCTTATAATTTTCAACATTAGATTTGTCATTAGACTTGAAGATTGGAGTAATAGAACTAGACTGCCAGTTATTTGGGAATTGTCCAGTAGCATGTGACCTGTTGAAGATGAGAAACAATGGCCGACGCAAAATAAAACAATATTCTTCGGAAAATGGTAGTACGCTGTCAGGCGACTGGAGCAAAGCTAGGCGACTGGAGCAAAGCTGCCTTATTAATTATCAATTAGAATCCATTTAGATATCAACCGTATTGTTGCCTGATTTGACATCAAACATACGTGAATAATAATGTGATTGAGATATCTTTAAACTCAGACCTTATTGGAGTCTGAACGTATCCAGTGAAAGTAATGTGTTAATTTATTCAATACAACCCAAGTGACTAGAAGTAACTGGAAAATTCTACTTGACGTCAAATGTATCATTATTCATTGTTAGCTTCCTTTAACCATTCGATAACTTGAAGCTGTGGATAATAACAAAGAGTATATTGAAATCTAATGTCGTGAATCCAAAACTGAATATGGAGACAGTTTGGTTATTATGTTGGAGAAAGGAATGAAGCTTTACAAATAATTTCCAGTCAATAAGTAACCGACATTTCCCAAGTTCTGAGTATCTGCAGGAATCGAGGTTCAAAAAGAACATTGAATTCCTCGTTCTACCCTATTCTGAACTATCCCCTCTCATCTCCAGCTTCCCAGGATACAATATAGTTCAGACTTACTTCATACCATCTGTCGAAATTATTATATTGCTTTCCTAACTACTCCATATGTATCATCGGTAATGGCACCATTCTGTGATATCAATCAAACGTATCAATAATAATTTCAATTTGAGTTGGATTGGACTTTGAATTGATAAGTTGACTCTGTATTAACGGTTATGAAGCAGACCAACATAATATAGTACGTACCCCATCACATTTGATTTAGTAAATTAATTGAACGATTCTTTATTTTGTCACATGTTATTATACAGAATTATGTATCAAGGAGAATGTGAATCTCATATGTTTTGTCGACATCGGAATATATCACCTTCAAAACCAATAGATTCTGTGAATAATCAATATCTTTGAGATGGAATAATAACTTGTAGATTGAATTCCATAGAATACGTATCCTATCTGGTCAAATATGTCTATATGTTGATGTATTTTCAGTATCTGATCGATTCTGTTAATGATTCGATATCATAGAGGTGGGGTTCTCTAGTTCAAACACTGATAACACGTCTATCAGTTCGGACATCTGTTTCGCTCTCTCATGAGCACATTAGTGGAACAAATAGGACGTATAAAACTGAATTCTGGAAAGGTATAGGAGACTGTTGACTCCATCATCTGATATTCCTTATATGCGATTGCTTATGTGGTTGACTGAAATGCAAATGTCAGTATTTAGTAAGTGGCTTTCGTCAGCAGAGATCAACAATCATTGGAAATATCATCGTAGAAAGATCTCCTCATCTTCTATAGATATTTACATTGTTAATGTTAATCCGAAATCTTGTCTCTTGTTTCACCACGAAAGATTCTAGATAGGCTGACTTAACGAGCTCAAACTAGTCACCCCTTCATTGTCAAAGCTCGAGACTATCTTTTTGCTTCCTATCGAACAGCGGATTTGTGGAACACTCTACCTAGTGGGTTCTTTCCCTATTCCTATAACCTTCAACAAAAATTCGAATACTCTCCCAACATTCCAGTGCTGGAAAAAGTTCCCTCTCGTGTACTCTAAGTATAATCATCGATTTACTTCAATGTTCCTGGAGACAAAAAACTCATTAGAAGTTCTAATGATTTTGGAGCAAAATTTAATATTTCTTCATTTGTAACACATGTATTTCCTAATCAAAAGTTCCTGCAACATGCAATCCATTGATCGGAAACTTTTTTACTGATATTAGTGCATTCAGGATCTCATTTTAGAAGAGCTTTATGTGAATACCACAACCTAAATTATACGATTGCATGTTTATACCGAGACAAAATATTGGTTGAACGTGAAATTTTGCTAGCATGTATCAGACCAATTTATTCACAAGTGCTCAATTTATCATCATTCTTCCAAATTACATGTGACTTCTATACAATAGAGTCGAACAAAAATACGGATTAAATGTGCCAAAATATGAAATCACATCAAACATTTTGATTCATGTATAGAGATGAATGTGTTATCATTTTCAGGGGTTTGTTTATTTTGTTTACGAAGCGGAATGAAGGTCTCTTTAATACTCCGTTCATATCGTATAAAACTTTGCGAGTTTGTGTTCTATTTACCTGACAAATGTAACTAATTTTGAATATTCGAAAAAATTTTATTTGTTCACCTAACCTCAGCAGTATTTATCTGTATACAGGTTGTTACATAATCCTGAGGTTATCGGATTATTAGCTCAGTATCGCAAATTCAGATAGAATTATAAGAACTACAAAAAATGGGTTTCGGATAAAATCATTCTGCAATCAAAAGTGGTGATTGACAACGCCCCATGCCATAACAAACAAGTGGAAAAATCGCCCACAAAATTGTAAAGGAAAGCGGAAATGCAAGAATGGGTGAATGGAGGTTAGAGGTAAACCTTTTGGCAATAAAATGTTAAAGCCACAACTTTATAACCTAATGAAAACCCAAAAACCAAGGTAGAAAAGATATGAAATTGACACACCATTCAATGTAAAAGGTCACGACGTATTGCGACTGCCTCCGTATCATCCAGATCTGAATCCCATTGAGTTGGTTTGGACTGAAATGAAAGAATATGTCTCCAGAAATAACGTGAATTTTGATTTTAACCAAGAATATTCAATATTGTAATCACTGTCTTAAAAAGAATTCTCAGTCGACAAATGAAAATCTCGGTGTGAGCGAGCAAAACGGTTTGAGGAAGAATATATTTCAAAGTAATGTTGAATCTCGAATCGTTGCCCTCATGTGACGGGAATAATCACAACTACCACTATCAATTATACAGTATTTCAATAATCGACTAAATCTATTTTTATATCTCGATTATTATCATTTCCAACACAAACATTCTCGCATTTTTATTAGTTCCATATCCACATACACAATATTTCATCATCGATCTTGTACCATAAACTTCATCTCCCGGAAAAATTGTCATTGTCATTTAATTCAATATCTTTTCATGAAGCTTACTTCAATAATGTTGTGCACAAGCTTATTGCTTCTTCAAGCTATGAGAAAACCACCATATTGCAAATGATGAGAATTGAACCCTCCTCGATTTTTAGGCAATCAAATCAAACTGGAAATGGTATTGGTTTGGTGCAATTAGATCTTGCGGACAAAGTCATAATATGTATATGATTCTTATAATCACCATGTGCGAATATCGAAAAACTCTGTAGGTTGCTTTACATGAATAGTTGATTGGAATACAACTTTTTGAATCACATTCAAAGTCCATGTAACAATACATTATAAACAATATTGCCATTTAATCTACACATCACAATCAGTATGGGGAGAGCAATTAATTAGGTTCGTTGCTCATCATTTTGGAAGATAAAATCAAGGACCTTTTCTATATTGTCATAAATGAATGTACTGTGTCTTGTTTATTATCAGAAATCCCTATGTTACTGGAGAGAATTCATGAAACAGCCTTATTGGTAAGATGATAATGTGTTATAGCTCTGTATGGAAACAGTGATAATTTCATGAACACGAGGTTATTATTTTCACTTCTATCTCCAATATCTCATTTATTCTACCAAATTATTGAGACTTTTGATCTAGGTCTGACATAATCCTCGAATTCTGACACTCATCGTTATCCATTAATGATGATGTTACGTTATTATTAGACGTGGAAATGTTGAGGGCAGATAAGCTGACGTCATGAAATTTGTAAAGTGACCCTCCGCAATGTTCTCCATTTTTGTTTTGCAAACAATCCTGTGCTACGAATCTTGAATATTGAAGGTATATTGACACCAAACATAGCATGAAATATTGGATATGAATCTGAATTACTCATCACGATCATGAAAATGTCGTTCTTCCTATTGCTATCAGGTTAAGAATATCGGAAAAATGGTGTCAATACGTCATGCGGACTATTTTGATTGAACATGCCTAATTGATGTTAATTGGGGAGAAGACGCCGAATTACTAGATGTTGTGTTTTTCGAAATATTCTGTAAGTACAATCACCTAGTTAACTTGATACATAGCAACAAATTCTCGTTGTACGAATCGCTATGATTATACGAGTTGGAGAGAGGCAGGCGCACCAAGATTTCTTTGTCTACTATCAGCATTGAACTCGAGGGTCCAGGTCTTTTTTACGAGTTCATCGCTTATCCATTCCCTTTCACCAGGTGCGTCACGGAACCCATTGGAGGGGAACCAAATTGCTTTTGCTCAGTTAATTCAGTTCCTCTAGGCACTCCTACACCATCTTGGAGATGACTGCATGGGAGCTCATTTTGAGCCTAGCTTTCAAAGTATTCGGTTCTAGGTTCACATACCCCTATCCGCGTTTCTTATGTCGATCTGCGTACCATTCAATGGCCTTTCTGTTGGGTCTTGGAATAACGCATTTGTCGCATCCACTTTTGCAACTGAATTCCATGTTGGATTCTTTCACAGAGGTGTATTGCTGGTCATCTTATCTTGCGGAATATCCCAGGTCTGCTACTGTTTTCTATGGAGAGGTCGATACTTGCTCTCAGTATATTCCCTCTACAGTCAATCGTTATTAGTCTCATGACGTCTTGCATCAAATAGCCAGCCGCCTTACTTTTTTTAATTTGATGCTGCTGAGAATATACAAAATGACTGATTTTGCACTCGTTTTCTAGCAACCTGTTAGTAATATCTAGTATAGAAGACCAAAATTATGAAAATGATTTGAAACACTCTCCCGATTCAAAACGGTTCTCGCATGTCTGTCTGGTGTCCGTTAAAGAATTTCGGTCTATCGCATTGAATTTAGACTTTTTCGATGTCTACAAAAAGCGAATCAAGAATATGCGAATGACTCGACTTGCCTACTGATTTTTATACATTTACACCTATTTACAGACCTCTTCGTCAAGTGAACCGGTAGGTTGACTCGCTTTCCCTTCTGAAAAGCACTCAAACACAATTTGATTTCTTCTTCCTTCATGCAAATGGTGTGACTTGTTTGTCGTAGACTCTCAGACTATAGCCTCAATAACTAGAATTCGATATAACTGGAAACATGATGGTCATCACCAATAATCTGCCAAAATCAGGAGGCCAAAATTTTGACAATGATTTATTAATTTCTTCACTTGTATATTTTATTCTGTCTCTGTGGGAATATTCCAGAATTGGGAGGTACGACTTTCAAGAAAAAAACATTAATGAAGCTGTAAATCGCTATTTTACCTTACATCCCTTTCGTTAACACCTTTTTCCACTAAAATGTATGATTATGTGAACCCGCAGGAACATTTTACTTATACATTGCAAATGATTGGAAGCAACTATGTTTATTTGAATTGACGACATATGTATGTGTTCCTGTAATATTCTGATGTCAGGTGAGCTCTCAAAATCATTGACATAGAGTACTATGTAACCCTTACTCTCATGATAGTAAATGATTACTTGAGTAATCATTTGGGACGTCGCCATTGAAAGCAGCCTACATCTGTAGAAACAGAAGATACATTACAAATGATTCAGCAGTTGAACAAGTGAAAAAAGGCAAACTCACACTATACCATTGAAAGTTCATTCAAATTGAGAACAAATGTGTTGTACAGCTCTATATTTTATAATTATGTTTCAACATAATCCGTTGTCAGATAGACTACCACCGTCAACTTAACTTCCATGACATCACAAAGTATTGATTAAATGTAACTTCGATAATGTAAGTATGAAGTTATTCAAACCTCAAGTTATGAATTTCGGACGGGAGAATGTTGCAGGCCGATTATAATACTGCCCTTATAGTCCAGGCAACGAACCAGAAAAAAAAATATATGGTAGGCTAGAATTTCAAATTTTTTTTTGCATTTTGTTCCTAATACCCCATAGATCATTCATGACTATCAAGACCGCGGAAGTCGACCTTTCTACCCCCTCAAAATGGGGTTTCAACCCCTCAGAGAAGCATTCTTACAAAAACAGTCCAAAGTTAATGAATTAAGAACCGAAAATGACAAGTAGTATGTTTTCAGGGTCGCTGATCACGATTCCGTAGTTATTTTCCCCAAAAAACTCTTTCCAGATTGGAAATTCGGGAAATTTGAGATTTTCCTGAGACGTTTGTGAATAATAAAGTATAATTTTATTGCAACAATGACCTCTAGTAGATTTTTTGGGTCGCTGATCACGATTCCGCTTTAATTTCTCCCAAAAAAGTCTCTCCAGATGGAAAATTCGGGAAATTTGAGATTTTCCTGAGACGTTTGTGAATAATAAAGTATAATTTTATTGGAAAAATTACCTCTAGTAAGTTTTTTGGGTTGCTGATCACGATTCCGCTGTTATTTCTCCAAAAAAACTCCCCAGAAGGAAAATTCGGGAAATTTGAGATTTTCCTGAGACAGTTATGAATAATTGCAAACAAAATTATACTTTATTATTCACAAACGTCTCAGGGAAATCTCTAATTTCCCGAATTTTTCATCTAGAGAGACTTTTTCGAGAAAAATCACAGCGAAATCGTGATCAGCGAGCCACAAAACCTACTAGAGGTAATTTTTGCAACAAAATTATACTTTATTATTCACAAACGTCTCAGGAAAATCTCAAATTTCCCGAGATACTTGTTTGGGAAAAATTACAGTGGAATCGTGATCAGCGGCCCAACAAATCTACTAGAGGTCATTTTTGCAACAAAATTATAAGTTATATATTATATATAGATTTCCCATCTGGATGAAGTTTTCCGAGAGAACTAGCTGCGGAATCGTGATCAGCGACACAAAAAACATACTAGGGGTCATTTTTGGCTCTTAATTCACTAATTTTGGACTGTTTTTATGAGGATGCTCCTGTGAAGGGTTGAAACCCCTTTTTGAGGGGGTAGGAACGTCGACGCCCGCGGTCTTGATAGTCATGAATGATCTATGGGGTATTAGGAACAAAACGCAAAAGAATTTTGAAATTCCAGCTTACAATATTTTTTTTTATTATGGTCTTTTTCCGGGCTTATTGCCTGGACTATTATACCAATACTTAAGTAAGGGAAGTGAAAATCATTCGGATGCATTCAGCTTGTTCCGAAATTTGATATCAGACGATTCAAAATTGTTTTTGTCCCATGCGACAGATAGGGCCAAATCAACAATGAGTCATGGTCAGGTTCTTTATAAAACTGATGAGTAGGTATATTTCAAATAAGGACCTCTAGCTATTCCGAATTTCCGGGCATAATTCTTCTACTATGGAATCAAAATTCCTCGCAAGAGTGTGATAATGTGATATAGTGTCATTATGATATATTCCTCCTCTATTGCGTGACGCTTATGATTTCTGTAACGATACAGAAAAGGGTATCTTTACGCCATAAATATACGCGAATTCTAGGTGGTTTTAGTTCTTAGGAGTTGGTATTAACAAACGTGTATTAGTATCATCGTAACTACTATTTTCCTCGATTTGCGAAGAGGAGGTATCCATCGAAACATATTCTTTCATCTCATCAGAAAATTAGACCAGAATTAAATAAAGTAACTTCAGAAGAGGCGCAACGACATTGAAATCTGTTGAATTAATGAAAGTTCTGAATTTGATAAAATGAATCAAATGAATTGTCTTTATTTTTGATCAAATAAAAAAAATTAAACTAAGGATTCACTAAGTTATTTTAAAATTAGGAATTTCTTGTTAAGATGCATTTTGAGAACGCCGAATGGAAAGAATGGTAAAAAGAATCATTGGTCATTTTAGAGCCCTCGTTTTTCCAGAAATTCCCCTCCCCGTTCGCGGTTTCTTGGACTCGTTTATCGAAATCATCCGTAATGGAACCAGTTCTTTAATATATCATCACTCATGAAATGTTCCGATGCAACGTATATTTGATGACAATACTACCAATCCACTAATTCAATGCTTTCAGATGATAATCTATGAAATAATTCAATGATGATTCTTGACCCAGGTATGAATTTGATATGAATTCTCGGGAAATAGTTCATATTAGTACATAAGCTCATTATTTTTGCCTTTACGAACGTTTTGGTCTCCCGATCATTATCATTGGAAGACGTATCATATTCTTCCCCTAAACTGCAAAGGAAATTACAATTTTCAGGATTTTTCACTCTGGGAAAAGTTTTCCGAGAAAATCAACAGCAAAATCGTGATCAGCGACCCAAAAAACCTACTAGGGGTCATCATTTATGTAACAAAATTATATTTTATTATCCCCAAACCCCAGGAAAATCTCAAATTTCCCATCTGGAGGGAGTTTTCCGAGAAAGCTAACAGCGGAATCGTGATCAGCAACCCAAAAAACATACTGAGGGTCATTTTTGTAACAAAATTATACTTTATTAGTCATAACCGTCTCAGGAAAATCTCAGATTTCTCCAATTTTCCATCTGGAGAGTTTTTTGAGAAAAATAACAGCGGAATCGTGATCAGCGACACGAAAAACCTACTAGAGGTCATTTTTGCAACAAAACTATTCTTTATTATTCATAACTGTCTCAGGAAAATCTCAAATTTCCCAAATTTTTCATCTGGGGAGGGTTTTTTGAGAAAAATAACAGATGAATCGTGATCAGCGATCCAAAAAACCTACTAAGAGGTCATTTTTGCAACAACATTACGTTTGTGAATAATACACAACCCCTAGGAAAATCCTAAATTTCCCATCTGGAGGTAGTTTTCCGAGAAAACTAACTGCGGGATCGTGATCAGCAACCCAAAAAACATACTAGGGATCATTTTCGGCACTTAATTCATTAAACTTTTTCAAACATTTGGATTGTTTTTATAAGAATGCTCCTCTGGGGGTTGAAACCCCGTAGAAAGGTCGACTCCCGCGGTCTTGATAGTCATGAATGATCTATGGGGTATTAGGAACAAAATTTCTAATTCTAGCTTACTATTTTTTTGTTTTATTATGGCCTTTTTCCCGGCTTATTGCCTGAACTATTTTTCCAATAGCATTGATTTTGAACCGTCGGCGACTCAAATGCTCAAAAACAACTCAAAATTGAACGTAATGATACTATGAATATTCGATTGGTTATCATAAAATGAACGAACCTGGTACAGCCCATCAACAGTAACACAGGAAGCCTACATGATCCATTTGGCTACAACATGATGAACATAAGAGTGCTAACTCTGCACTGATTTGGAGACTCAGAACCGATAGAAAACCTCAATTAAATACATATATCAATGTCTAAAACGAAATTTCTCAAAATAAATTGTATCAGCACGAAGCCTCCTCATCGCATCAATTTCATTAAAAAAAACCACTTGGCCGAGCATTCTCCCCAAAATATGGTTTCAACATTATGAGATGCATGTAGGAATTTGCGCAAGTATTCTGATTAAGTAAATTAGTATAAATCCGAATAATGTCTGCTCTATGATTTACAGACTTGGAGTCACTTTTACGTGAGCCATCTCCAGAATATATCTTTCATAATAATTGGTTTCTTCAGTTGAAATATTCATATTTTTTTGTAATCGAATTGATGATTTTAATCATAACAATGTTCAGCAAGGGCGGTAGAATTTTCTAAGGTTCTGATTCTAGTACTATACTTTTGGCCATACATTCTTTTTTGCAAATATTGTTTAGAGATTCCTGTAAGTCTCATCGCAATCTAAACAATTCAATCTGTATATTTCGTGGGTTTGCTTATCTTTAGATATTAAAGGTTTTAGATTTGGAAAATATTAACCAACACAGCTAGTAGGTTTATGCACAACATTTGTATCATACCTTTTGAAATATTTCCTAATTTCCTCTGAGGTCTACGGAATATACGGTAATGTTATAAAAATTATCTATATTATCGTTCATGTTATTTATATATGAAGTTCCATTATATATTTTGTTTATTCTTCCTTCAATGATGATTTTGAAAGATGTTTCTGAGTAGCCATTCATTTCCAGAGTATTTTTGAATTTTTCGCCCGGTCCTCTTGGTGGAGCTATTTAATAGTGCGATCTGTAATGCTTTTCACAAAACTTTTTCCATAACTTGTTGGTGAAACTGAATTAGACTGAAGATATCGTTGAGACCAAACTTCTTTAGTAAACCACGAAGTTTTTATTTTTCCATCTGAACCATGCCTGATTTTAGCCATCACTGTATCTCTGGTTTCGACGCTTAGGACCATTAGATTGACCGACTCGATCCCCAGATTTAACTTCGCTAGATTTTTTCTTCGAGTTCCTCTAAATCGTCTGAAGATGCTTGTATATAAGGCACTGGTGCAGAATATTCAAGATTTGCAGGAACTATGTCATTTTCTCAATAAACGTTTTAACATCCCAGCTTAATGATAAACTGACATTCACTGTTGATTTCACTTGATTTAAAAAAAAACACGTATTCATAGAAACCTAAGCCTGAATGGAATCAGTCTACTTTTTTTTGTATAAATACTCGCAGTTTTGTATCGAATCTTCTTTATACCATAGTACATCCTCATATCTTTTTTAATGTTCTAATGGTGCTATTTTATTTTAAATTTGCCACTTTCATAACATGTACACTATTTTTCTTCTGTTTTTCCCTAATTTTCTCTTGCAATTTCATAACTCCTTGAAAAGTTAGTAAATTGTCAAAAAATCTGTACTTCTATGAATCAGTTTTGAAGATAATCCCAATAAAGACACTGTTAACGCAATTTTTCTTAAATTGTTATAGCTTTCATTATTACTTCTTTTTCTTAAAAAGCGTAGGGTTGTATCATAAAACTCACTTTTAATTTCGACGTAGAAACAAAAAAATGTTAATTTCCAGTATAACCGGAAGTGAAGGCAGATTGAAAATATTTTGGAGTTGCAGGTCCTATTTGAGAAAACATTTTAAACGATAGTCCTTTTAACTCTGGAGATACGTCGAGGGGGTAGGTTGAAAACGTACACTCTGAATACATTGTCAGACTGGATGGATTTTTGACTGGTTCGAAAGTGTTATATTTTTTGCCTTCATTCGTATTCAAACATTCTTGATACATATTCATATACTTAAAAATATTAATGTGTTACAATTTCGATTACTCGTGTTCCTGTTCAATTCGGCGACATGGGCATTTCCAATTGAAATTGCTGCGATAAAGACACTTTTTGCTGATACAATTATTTTCAAGAAATCCCGTTTTGTACATCGATATGTCTTTTGATGAAGGTCGTGAAACCAAAATATACGTAAGGACCAAAATAATGAGCAGATGTGTTAGTGTGACTTATTTCCCGAGAATTTATATATAAAAAATTAAATAATTTCCAACCATCAAAATTCACTAGGAGATTGGTGCGATTGAAATACCTATCTGTTGTTGGAGGATATAAATGAGATAGGAACTTGAATGTTCGATAGTGGATTTATTGCTGAGTGTGTTGAAGACTCCTATAGAAAATTACCCTCAATACCATTCACAAGCTTTTAGCACTCTGATGGAATTTTGTTCATAAGGCTTAGTGAATAGACCAAAATGTAGACCGATCCATTGGAAATGTCACAACTCATTTTGTTAGTTTATAAAGGAATCCAAACAATCTCCAATGAAACCCTTTTATACTATTCATTCCTTCAGCCTGAATTGATTTCCAAGTATTGTTTATACATTGAATAGTGAGCTACAGGTACCGAATGTGTTAACTGGAGTGGTCTTTTTGGAGTGCATGGTACACACAATTGACAACAGGCATATTACAGAAGAAATTAATTACCAACCAATGTGATGAATATTCATGAAGGCTCACAAATTGTCTTCTGTAATTTGCCAGTTCTCGGATTGTTGATTGAAATTCAATTTAACTTTGAAGTGGAGATATAGATGCATTAGCAAATAGTTTTGCTATATCATATCGGAATGAAGCCTAATGTTGAGATTAATGATATTGGTAATGGCCTACTTGAAAATAATGAAGGAATTTAGTGTTGCGGCTCCGATATTATGTAACGTCCCGGAATGGAAATGAATGGGGAAATGTTGTTTCTGGCATAGCTATTCCGCTTTTGCTCACTTTTTATTGTAAAATAAATAATGAAAGCATTTCAACTTCGATGAAGCTTCTTGAATCCATTACATTATGCAGTAATTCATTTATTCAGAAGTACGGAATGGTAGGGTTTTCTGTTATTTGCATTGAAAATGATATTTGCGCATTTCGTTTCCAATTGAAACAATGTGGGAATTTCATTTGCCGCAGAAATGAATTCAAGCAGGTAGAAGCTGAGTTAGCTGAGAATTCAGGGCAAAACGCAGCTGCCTTCAAACATCTCCCATCACATCGTTATTAATATTCACTCCAAAAATGGAAATAAATGCACAACAGAAATGCCTGGAATTGTTTCAATTGTACAGTTCATATTTGGAGTATTCACCTCTCCATTTGTACTGATAATCTTTCCAAATAAACTACATATCTCAAATAAATTGATAGTCTACAATTCAGTGGCGGAACTTCAAATTTTGGGCTCCCTCCGCAAAATTCAATTGAAGGCCACGTGGAAATAAAAAATTAAGCGCCATAAATTGTAAGAACGAATAATTTTACAGGTAATTTTTTATCGGTATAACAAATAATAACAAGCATTGATTTGAACACTGATTTGGAAGATATCCGCGTCGATATCGTAACAATGTTCCAGAGCCACTTCATCATTATGCCGGTTTTTTTCTTCAATTCAGTACTAACGATTCATCTTCAAGCTAACTCTACAGCTTCATTCCTTAAAGTGTCATAGTCATTTCTTAAGTTGCTCAAATGAATATGAACCCTTCTTAATGCATCTACAGCTCTTGAAAGGTCTATATCTTAGCTTTCAATAATTTTGATGCAAAGTTTACGTTACATTTCGAGTATGATAGTCTTAGAAATGAATTCAAATGCAGCCATTTTGGTTTTATTATCCTCAGCTTCTGTTCCCTCATCTCTCTTATTACTACACAAAATTATTGTATCGAGTGATTCGATGATGTCCAACATTTTTAATTTTACTGACAGAAAAAACGTTACTCTGCCTGACCAGCGTGTTGGATTTGATCTTTTCATGGTCATTCATTTTTCTACTGATATATTTGCTAGTACATCACACCGACATAAAAGTATTTTCTTCCAGGATTGCAATATATTCTACAGAACACTTTAATGCATCTCCTACAACCAAATGTAAATTGTGAGTTGCACAGTGGATAAAGGTGGCTTTCGGCTGTTCTTCTTCTATCAAAGCCTGGACTGCCTCTTATACTACGATCATAACAGCCGCTCCATCGTAACCTTGACCGCGACAGTTTTCAAAGCCGAGTCCGTTATCTTCTATTAATTTCACAGTTTTTATCAAAATGTCAAAACAAAATTCATCCAATTCAGTCTTCAGTACAGTATTTCCAATTTATTGGTTCATTGAAACTCCAGCTAAATTTCATTCAATTTAATATGATATTCAATACCTTGTCACTGTGTAGGTTGACTCAAATTGAAAATATACACCACTCCGAGAATTGCTGTAAAATGTGGAGTCTTATGGGGAACTGTTAGAACTACCATTCATAATTAACATTAATGATGTTGTGAACTTTCAAATTCAAGAGATGATACATCTCAAAACAGGGGAGCTATAGGAAATCGTATAAAAAAACCTTCTTACGTCAAATATTACACAAAGAGAAGCATCTAGCTTTTCCGACATATCTGGATATTCCTGGACTTTTGAATATTATATCAATATCTGAAAGTCACCTATAAAAACACAATTGGATATGTGGGCATTCGAATATACATGTTGACATTATCTAAAGTTCAATGAATTTGTTCTACCCACTGATTCTACCCACTCAAAATATTGTCTCATGTACAATATGGAATCATTGGATGTGTGGAGCAACTGAAAATAATGAAGTTTCAACATTATCTAAAAATTGTTTGGAAGACAGCGGTTCATACAGTAATACAGAGTCGACCGTACACAAAACTATAATCCTGTGGTCGGTTCTCGAAAGGTCATAAGTATAGTAGTCCAGGAAATAAAGGTTTTGAAAAGAAAAATTTTTAGGTAAAAGGCCGATTTTGATGTGTGAGGGCTCATTCGATTCGTTTTGACCTCCAGATCAGAATCTGCCACAGCTACATAGGGGGAAATTTGTCCTATTGTTAATAAACAATAAATAGTGGCCAATAAATGGCATGTTTTTGACATAATAAAATAAAAATTGAAAACGCTATTTTCCATCGATTTTTAGCGGGTAAAGTAAAAAATTGCAGTTATTTGATCAATAAACAATGTGAATTTAAGGTTTATAACAATTTGTCAGTATCTATTTGTTAATAAACAACAAAATGGAAATTTCCTGAATAAGCAAGATTAGATTCATTTTCAGGTAATTTGAGGTCGCTGAATACAAATTTGATATTATTTTTCCATTTGACTATCAATTTAATTAGTTAATTAACAACTTGTTAATTAAAAAATTGGCATAAAAATAAAAATTTTGAAAATATCCAAGATTAGAGTCATTTTCAGCTAATTTGAGGTCGCTGAACACAAATTTTAAATTACTTTTTCATTTGACTATCAATTTTATTAGTCAATTAACAATTTGTTGATTAACAAATTAACAAAAAAATAAAAATTTTGAACATATCCAAGATTAGAGTAATTTTTGGGTAATTTGAGGTCGCTGAACACAAATTTGAAATTACTTTTTCATTTGAATATCAATTTTATTAGTCAATTAACAATTTGTTGATTAACAAATTAACAAAAAAATAAAAATTTTGAACATATCCAAGATTTGAGTGATTTTTGTGTAATTTGAGGTTGCTGAACACAAATTTGATATTATTTTTTCATTTGACTATCAATTTTATTAGTCAATTAACAATTTGTTGATCAACAAATTAGCAAAAAACTAAAAATTTTGAACATATCCAAGATTGGAGTCATTTTTGGGTAATTTTAGGTCGCTGAAATCAAATTTGATATTAGTTTTCCATTTGACTATCAATTTTATTAGTTAATTAACAATGTGTTGATTAACAAATTGAAAAAAAAATTTTGAACATATCCAAGATTAGAGTCATTTTTGGGTAATTTGAGGTTGCTGAACACAAATTTGATATTATTTTTTCATTTGACTATCAATTTTATTAGTTAATTACCAAGTTTTTGTTTCAAATATTGACAAGAAAAATGGATAAATATTTAAGATTGCTGTCATTTCCGGAGAATCTAAAGTACCTAAAAATGAATTCAAGATAATATTTTCAATAAATTGGTTATAAATGATTGTTTTATAAAAAATGAGGATTTGAATATGGAAAAATGGACAAGGTTTTTTTAAAAAAATATGTGACAAAATTATTTCAAATACAAATTTTATAACTTTTTATTCTATATTTCTACTTAAAATCCATCAGCCTCATCACATTCTTGGTCATTACCTTCTTCGGTTAGATTTTTTCTGAAATTATTTGAACAATTTCCCATGCAATTCTTGCACGCAGATGAACAGTCCATATTTTTTTTTCTGCATCCACATTTTCGAGAAAAGCATTTTTTACATTCACAAGATACGGTTGCATTGCATCAGAACATTAATTATTGATACTTTTTTATATAATATATAAATGAAATATCTATTACATTAATTTTTTAAACGCTTCATATAATTACCCCTAGTAATTATATAGATACATATTTTTTTTAAATGTTGAAAAAAAATTTAAAACCCGGGAGCTAAAATTTGATTTTTTTTTCTTCTTTATATTGAATTTTGTTTGAATTTATGCATGCTTCACCGAAATGGTAAAAAATCATCATAGTATGGAACAGAAAAAAATTTGAAAAAAAGTGATATAAAATATATGTTATTTGATTTAATACTTCGAAGCCTCAATTTAACGAGTCAACCATACGAAACGCGCACGGAATGTTACAATTGAACCTCGATTTAACGAATATAATCGAGCGCAGGTTTAGTTTAAAAAAAATTAGTGCATGCAGATAACCATATTATTTTAAAATTATATTTTTTACAATATCAAATATTTTTATATCACAGAAATTATTTATATAAATATAATAAATAGTTGAATAAAAAGACTTACCTTAATTCTAGACACAGCAGTAAAATAATACCAATGTTATTAGCTCGTTCATACGGCATAAAGTACACTCCAAAAATTAGTCACAATGAACAAGGCACAATTTATTTATTGATAATTACTTAAACAATTAATCAAAATTGAAAACAAATAATAAACAATATTCCACGTGTGAATGAAACGAACGAATTTTTAAATGATGACGTTATGATGCCAGCTGCACGCACAGCATCATACAGGTGGAGGGGCCTTACACATACGCGTTGTCATGGTGACTGAGAGGAGCGCAGGGACGTATAAGGTAAATGCAGGACCAGTACCTCAACGTTCAGGTACGTAGCCGTCAAGGGAGAAGAGGGGTTGAAACTTTATAGCAGTATGATATCTTAATTTGATATTAATAATAAAAAATAGTTTCCTAACAAGTTAAAAAACAAACATCAAATTCGTGTTCAGCGACCTTAAATAAGCTGAAAATGACTCTAATCTTGGATATTTTCAAAATTTTTATTTTTTTGTCAATTTGTTGATCAACGAATTGTTAATTAACTAATTAAATTGATAGTCAAATGAAAAAATAATATCAAATTTGTATTCAGCGACCTCAAATCACCCGAAAATGAGTCTAATCTTGATTATTTAGGAAATTTCCATTTTGTTGTTTATTAACAAATAGATAACTGACAAATTGTTATAAACCTTAAATTTACATTGTTTATTGATCAAATAACTGCAATTTTCTACTTTACCCGCTAAAAATTGATGGAAAATAACGTTTTCAATTTTTTTTCATCATGTCAAAAACATGCCATTTATTGGCCATTATTTCTTATTTATTAACAATAAGACAGATTTCCCCCTATGTAGCTGTGGTAGATTCTGATCTGGAGGTCAGAATGAATCGAGTGAGCCCTCACACATCAAAATCGGCCTTTTACCTCAAATTTTTCTAATTGGGGTCGATTTTGTACTTTATTTCCTGGACTATAGATTCAATACCTTGTGGAAAACAGCCGTTAAGGTTCATATGTTAGGCCTGAAATCGAGTAGTTGCGTTGCTGATTCGAGTTTCAGGTATCGGGTTCATTAAATTTCTTAAATAAAACGGGTTATTTTTTATTAAAAACTCTGTATTAACCTAAAAATGAATACTTGTTTCCTTACTAATTTTGCAGTTGATTGAATGTAAATCTATAAACCGAGTACACTTACAACAATAATTAGTTTAGTCAGTGTCTTTATAGAATAACATATGTCCACTTATGCATTCCGTAGTATTGGGAACAAGATACACTAAAGCTTTTATGTCAACTGAAGCTTACAATAAATTGCTACTTAAATGTCTAGGACGTAAACAGAAACAAAAGTGAGAGCACTGGATATTAAACTTTCATTGCAAAATGTGGAATTCCTAACTTGTATGAGATAAATATTAGGCAGCATCAAATTCTTCATCATGATTGTATCGATCAATATTGAGATCGATGTCTATTTCCGGTGTTATTCCCAATTTTTCTTTGTCAATGTCGCAATTCTTTTGTTTTGCCGTTGATGCATCGCATTTCGCACACGTATCTATCTTTGACTTTCTAAAATTTTATCCCCAACTCATGAAACTCTGGTATACATTTCAATTGACAGAGGTTTATTGGGGTGATTATTGCAATAAAGTTCATACATTTTACACAAATTAAGGCGTGAAGCTGAATATTTTCTCCGTCTTTGCCTTCCGGAATAGTGGCTTCCATATGCCGTTATTAAATATTCCTATACGTATTAAGAGTCAAACACGGCATTAGACTTTTTTGGTTCTCATACCTTTTTGTAGCCAAAATAAGTGAATTATTTTTCAATATTTCAGATTCGCTAACTGCAATAAACAGATTGTTCTTATATTGATTCTCTTCCATAATATTCTGGTAAACTCCCTGTTGACATTCCATTTTTCCGTTTTCAGCGAACATATTTATAAAGGGGCATTGACTTCTAATATTATTCCTCCATTGCCATCAGCATTTGGAAAAAATTAACCTGGAAAAACGACATCGCAATTAAAAATCGAGAAAATCTATGATGAACTTAAAAACTAGGCACTAAAAAAGCGGCAAGACCACCAAATTGAAAAATTAAGTCAACAATAATACTACTTTTTGACTCCATACCTTCCATTATAAGATTCCCATTTTCTGAAATGTCTAAAACATTGTGGTCACAATAATTATTTTGTTGCAACTCTTGGGCCACTATTTCACGTTCATGTTCAACTTCATTATTATTTATTGTCGAAAGTGTGGTTGAGAAAAAAGTGTTATAACGTGTGCAATAAAAAAACACATTTTCTTGCTCACTGTTGAACAACACCACCCGGACACTATTTACTTGAATTATTGGAGTAGGAGGAAAGGTTATCTCTTGTCGCAAAAGATCTACATAATGTCCAAGTACTGAAGAAAGAACTTCAATTTTTTGTTGTGAGTGAATAGTTTCAAACAAGGTTTCCAGACACTTTTTCTTTTTGTTCTGTTCAACCCTCCTGGAGTATAATCAACTATCTGAATAGTATATTGAAGTACGCATAGCATAATATAGTCTTCAGAATATAACTTGATCTTGCTTCTTTAGCATTTTGATGCTGAAGTCTTACCATGTAAAAATAAATAAAACACAAACTTATCTCTACAAGAAATACTGTAAGTTTCACTTGCAGCTGAGAATCTGTCAGTCCTACCCCTCTGGTTTTCGGCATTACACTACTCATGCACTTTACCTGTATGAATTATTGGAAGCAATAGGGGCGGGTAATTAATATCAATGCTAGAATAATATTATCACCTGCTTGAATAACTGAATAGCTGATATAGAACAGTAGAAAGATCCCGAGAACAAACTGTCTTTACTTGCGTAACACTGAGTGCGTAGTAAGTGAGTTGGAATTGGCGCTGACGTGAGCCATTATGTGAGACAAATTAGGTGTCTGTTAAACGAGTACAAAAAGATGGAACCATGAGCAGTATTCGCGTCTTATGAGTATCACTTTGGTTCGATTCCGATCTTTGAAGATCCTTAAAAGGACGACTTGTCGACTTGTCATTTGAATTCCGTGATTAAAGCCCAACCCTGGAAAAGGCTTAAATATAGGTACTTGTTATTTAATTGATTTGTAAATTAAAACTCACTCGGGCAGTAAGTCGACTTATGGCTTAACGTTTAATTGGCAAACTATCGAATCAAAATGATGTAGACTAGTGTAAAATGAAGTGTAGAAAAAAGAATGATGTAAGCTATAAGTATACATATGCTACTTTATAGGTTGATATTCTAACAATTATCATATTTAAGCATACATAGGTATGCCTTTTTTACAGGTTTTTTAGAATAAATTCATTGAAACTTAAGATTTTGAGGGTGTGAATAAACTAAGAAAACAGCTTATACAGGATGTCCTCGAACTGCGTGGCCAAAATAAAACCGAAGATTCTTTGATTCGAAAAAAAGTTGAGGAGCCATTTAACTTTTGCCTCAAGTGTCTTGTTTACCCGGTAGAGGGCTTCAAAATTGCAAAAATTATTTTGTTTTTTCGGTATAACTTGAGAACGTGATGAAGAACTTTTACAATATTTGACAGGTGAGTTACTGTCAATAATGGCCATTTTTGAGAGTGGAGCACAGAGCCTTAGAGACCATAGAAATGGCTCAAACTTGAGGATATAACGGAAAAGTTTCCAGAACTTTTTTGTGGTCAATGCAATTCACTCGATATTTATGTAGATAGCTTATCTAATTTGAAAACTTTTCTTACTCTTAGAAAATTTTGATAAAATCAACGGATTAGCTTGAGAAAATTAATTTTCGAGTCTCTGCAATTTTGGCTTACTAATTTTACTTGATTAAAATACCTTAGTTGCCTTTGCTTTTCTAATGTCATTTTGGCATTTGAAGAATTTATTCTCAAAACTGTCAGTTTTTACTTTGATTTCCGTAAAAATTTTATAAAATTATGGCTCAAAATTTCACTAACACTGAAATGGTTGATATGTTATTGATTTATGGACTTTGTCGTTGCAATGGCCGGAGAAGGGGAAGATATCCGCATCGCAGAATTTCAAATCGGCGAACCTTCGCGAAACTGGCAGATTTGAAGCAAATCGCAGAGGAACTGGACGCAGACGGACAAGAAGGACGTTAGAGCTCCAAGAAGTGATACTGGAAGCGGTTGAAACTGAACCTGGGATAAGCACACTACGTTTGGGACTTCGTATTGGAGCCTCAAAATCATTAGTTCATAATGTACTGAAAGAAGAACCGTTGTGTCTCTATCATATTAAAACAGTTCAAGACTTATTGCCCTCGGATCCAGGTCATCGGCTAGATTTCTGTAGGCTTATTGTCCAAAGACAAAACGCAAACCCCAATTTTTGTAGAAGAATTCTGTTCACGGACGAAGATACTTTCACGAGATGTGGTCTTTTTAACCTCCATAATGAACATTTCTATGCTGATGAAAATCCTCATGAAACGGAAGTTACATATTTTCAGAATCAAACTAAAATCAATGTTTGGGTTGGAATTGTGGATAACTTTATTATTGGCCCTACCGTTATACCCGATCGATTGAACGGGGAGAACTACTTGAACTTTTTGGAACAAAGGCTACTTGAACTGTTGGAAGACTTGCCCTTACACATTCGTCGTGGCCAGGTTTATCCATGATGGTGCACCTCCTCATTTCACATTAGCTGTGAGGCGACATTTGAATGCGGAATATCCAGATCGCTGGATATGTAGAGGACACGATGCACCAGTGAACTGGCCGGCCCGCTCCCCTGATTTGACGCCCTGCGACTTCTTTCTATGGGGCGCTTTGAAGTCGAAAGTTTATGCAGCTCCAGTAAACCCACGAGAGGAATTGTTGCAACGAATTAATCATGAAGCGGACTTATTGAAGAATGATCCTGAAGTACTAGCCAGAGTTCAATCCAATTTCTTGAAACGAATTAATTTGTGTATTCAGGAAAATGGGCAACATTTCGAACAATTGATGCCTCAGCGAATTCCCAGAAAGTTTTGTTGTTTCTTTTAATTTAGCATTTGTTTTTCCTAAATAATCACATCGTTTCCCCATTTCTATTGTTTTTATTATTCGTGTTTCACCGAGATATTAACCATTTCAGTGTTAGTGAAATTTTGAGCCATAATTTTATAAAATTTTTACGGAAAGCAAAGTAAAAACTGACAGTTTTGAGAATAAATTCTCCAAATGCCAAAATGACATTAGAAAAGCAAAGGCAACTAAGGTATTTTAATCAAGTAAACTTAGTAAGCCAAAATTGCAGAGACTCAAAAATTATTTCTTTCAAGCTGATCCGTTGATTTTATCAAAATTTTCTAAGAGTAGGAAAAGTTTTCAAATTAGATAAGCTATCTACGTGAAAAATATCGAGTGAATTACTTCGACCACAAAAAAGTTCTGGACACTTTTCCCGTTACATCCTCAAGTTTGAGTCATTTCTATGGTCTCTAAGGCTCTATGCTCCGCTCTCAAAAACGGCTATTATTGACAGTAACTCACCTGCCAAATATTGTAAAAGTCCTCTATCACGTTCTCAAGTTATACCGAAAAAACAAAATTATTTTTGCAACTTTGAAGCCCTCTACCGGCTAAACAAGACACTTGAGGCAAAAGTAAAAAGGCTCATCAAATTTTTTTCGAATCAAAGACTCTTTGGTTTTATTTTAGCCACGCAGTTCGAGGACATCCTGTATATACTCATGACGTTCTCAGGGATTGAAGAAAATGATATTTTATAGCAAATGATACAAAATACAGCATTTTGCCAAATTTTGAATTATGACCTCTCAAGTGCCGACCACAGTTATCTTCAGTAGATATGAGGGAGTCAAAATAGTATGGCTTGCTTGATATCTTATGGATAATCTTCAAAAAGTACTTGTGAATGTGTATTACACAACAATCAGAAATGTCAAAGGAAGGCTGATTGAATTTCGAAGTACATCTTAGCAATTTTCCAAATTATCAACAGGACTGGACATGCGGATGAATAACCTTAAAGGAACTATTGAATTCCTCCCTTTGTAGAAGCAGACAACTATAAACATTCCTTGAATTAGCAGGATAGAAAGCGTATTCGGAACTGAACCCTCCAGCGATTGCAGAGGATATCGCAATGTGTTCGGTGTATTTGTCTTTGTGCAGATTTATATATGACCAGCTTTCTCAAGCATGTCAAGCTATTGTTTGATTTCTCAATAAATCGAGATACTGCATAAGATATTTCAATCAATACTAGTGAGAAGAATTACATTCACAGCTCAGAATAGGTTGTGTCTAGTCGGTAGCAGAATAAATCCTAATAGACATAATAGACTAACCGTTATTTCATGAAAAATACATAATTCAATGTAGTTTGATACATTTTTCACGGTTATTTCATACAATTTTCGAATACTTTTGGGGATATTATGTAGGTTATTCGAAATGTAATTGATTGATTGAGTGTCCTTCTTGGTACACATAATATTACGTATTCTATCGGGATTTGTTGGAGTACCGGCACCAGGAAGCTAGCCGCATCGCTTAGAATATCGGAAATTAAGATAAAATGTTAAACATCGGGGAATTTGACATGGGAGTATCGGAAAAAGTGTCCCGTTTATACACTTTAAATACGAGTAGTGATATTCTTCTCCCGCCCTAATGATGGTAGCCCAATTTTTTCTGTTCGGAAACTTCAGCGGGTTGAATGTATGGTTGTGATACTTTACTAGCTTTTTGTTGTCCGTGAACATCTCCCGCGTGAACAGAAAAAATCCTCGGAACAATAAGATATTGGAAATGATTAGAAACAGGTATTGCCGGCTAATTATGCTCAATTTTACGACATTGAAAGCTTATTTGAATTAACAACATATGTTTTACAACTCTATGTTTCATACTCTATGTATTGATATGATATTGTTGAACTCTGACTACGACCATAGAAATAGGTAACACACAAATGAGCAGATAGTGCCATCGACCTCGCCGTAAGAATGTCGTTCTACAAACTTCAAGACTAAAATGCACATTGAAATTGATTGGAAGCAACTAAAGGCGTGAGGTAAAATTATACTCTATTTCATAACAATAGAAGTTTATTTGGATGATGAATATATGTGCCACTATAAATGTATGAGCTATCATTGTAGGAGCTATGTGTCATCTGAACGTTACGTTTCATCTTTATCGTCTTTTAGATGGAATTTTGAAGGCATATTTTCATAATTTCTCATTTTAAAGTAAGTAATTTTATCAATAAATTTATTGAATATTCATTATTAATTCGTATTATCTAAATAATTTATTCAATTAGTTTATTAATTGTTGTTAAAGTAAGTAATTATTTTTTCAGCATTTTTAGAATTAGAATTTCTTTTTAGAATGTTGTTTTTTTGTAAAAATTTTTCCTTTTTTAAACTTTATTTATGAATGATTCTATTTGAAATTATAAATTTCATTAAGATTTATACATTTTTTGATGAAAATATGGTTTCTTTTATATTTACTAGTATAACTTAAATTTTAAAATACATAAAATGCTTGTTTATTTACTCATTATCAGTTTAATTCAAGTGGACAATTTTCATCTTTATCGTTTTTAGCTGAAATTTTGAAGGTTATTTGTGGTCTGTTACGAACAGTCTGAGCTGTGATGAAACATCAATATCATGAGCTCTATGTCATGTAAACGTTATGTGATTATATGCACTGTAGAAACACTATATTGATTACCTTTTATGGCCAAAGGGTTCGAATTCGAGAAAATCCTCCCTCAGCTGGTGCCTAATTGCCAAAAGTCGGCTAAGCTTTATAGTTTCGGAGATTTCGTGATAAGTTAGTCTAGTCAGTGGTATTTCAATTTAATAATAATAATAATAATAATAATATTATTAATAATAAGTTCATCGGTACCAGATATACAGAAGTACTTTCAAAAGTCAAAATTCCAACATGAGTTTTCGTGTTCTCAAAATTGAATTTGGAAAATGAAAAGTCGTCGATTTTAGGACAAAATGATAATAATAAAACATCACACGCTAACGCTAACATACTAAAGGTATGAAAAGATAGGTACAACGAATGAATGTTCGTTCTTATGAAAGCTCTTACCTATGTGTTATTGGATAAATTCATATTTCACTATATTGAGATTATAAATTAATCACAATAGGAGGTGAGAAGGTGATAATTCGTCTGCGCTGAACTTAGATAATTAATTTTATAAATATATCTACTATACATTACGACACATTGCAAACTCGTGGTGGGGGGTTGCTAGGGTCTGGTATCGGAGCCGTAGTTGTGTCACTCCCCTCGGGAGCAGTTTTGAAGAAAACGGTACTTTTAAAAAGATTTCCTAACTCAAGCGTACGTTCCTTTTTGTAGGTCATTTCTTCCTATCTGATGATGGATGCCAAATGAACCTTCCGGAAGGTGTTATCGCGCTGATAACAATACATTTTGCTTCCAAATAGCAATTTTCAAATTTTGAGATTCATATGACCAATAGGATCATATTCACAGTGCTTCACGTGCCCTCCATGAATTGAGTACAACTTGGAATTTTGTTGTCAAAGTTATTATTAATTATCCGCACAACACAGCTAGTATTGCAAAGTTGTTCTCCATAGTGTATATGTTCTATTCAAATCAGAAGAATCTGAAGATTTTTTTTTGAATGCATTTGATCCCATTCGCAATTGAATGAAAGTATGCAGCTTAATAATTGTATGAAATAACTTCTTAAAGAAGGAATAATGGAAACTGCAGGCTAGCTTATAATTGTAATTATTGATATGTTTTATCCTCTGATTGAATTCAATACGTGAGTAATTGGAATCTTATTTGTTACAGGTGAGTATCTTCAGGATGGATCAGTTATCCCAGCATACTCCAGAGAGGCTAAAATAAACTGGATGATATTTTTCAAGCAACTTCTCCAAATCAGATATGAAGATTTCCGAAAATGAACTATTGAGACTGTTGATATATGCATTTTCACAGCTGGGACTAACAGTAAGAAAGTTTCGGAAAGGGAGATTCGGTGAAATACTATTTCCCAAAAAAACTATATCAAAGTACATTAGAACGAATCATGCATATACGGATCTGAAATTTAACAACTACCACTTGATATTGGGATATTCGTATATTTTCTGCTTCACGACTAGTACAAATTACTGATAGATAACATGAGTCAGAAGTTGAAATAATTTTTAGTTTGGATGTTCGCTCCCCAAGATCGAATAGCATTATGTGAAGCACGATCAATGTTTTTTGGGAATATCAGTAAATTTTTGGATTTGATTGTCCGCGAGAACGGTAGGTCCATGAGAAAACTTTTTTCCGGGAAAATCCTCCGGAACAACAACAACAAAAACATTTATTGAAGAAAACTTTAATTTACATCGTTATTTGAGATTTCATAACATACGTCCAGAAGGTCTGTGCTCCCAATCAGTAGGCTTGGGTTCGTTTCCACAAGCGATGAGATTGTTTTTGTACATTTTCTTGAAAATAATAATAACTTATTATTCAGTTTCATGAAGATAATTCATTTCATTATCTTCACAAAAATGCGATGAGTATCTTATAGAATGTGGGACAATCAATTGACAATCAGTAACAAAATAAAACGATTTGCGAAGAGTAATTTTGCCATGCTCACTATTCATTTATTCTCCAATCATTTCTAGTCGGGTTGTGTGTTGAGATTTCTTGTTTTAAAACAACTTGGTTTGTTAAACCTGGAGTTTACTGTTCGGAATGTTCAGAGTATGATAACTTTCACATTGGGAGATTGAGTTGTAATATAGGAACTAGATACAAAGAACATTTCAGATCTTCCGGACTCAACGAAACAGATTCTTTGTTCTCTAACGATGTTAGATAAGACGTAACTTATCAAAATTTGAGGAATTTGATATTCCGCATTTCAAAAGTGGAGGTTTAAAATTAAATACCCTGGAATGGGGGGAAATATTAGAGGGTATTGAAAATAACGACAATAACATCCTGAATAATCAATTAGATTTGTATTACAGCTTGCTCTTTTTGTTGGCATCATATTTTCCCCGTAATCCTCTTAAATGTACCAATTTGTAATATCCTTCTCCAGGTATCCAGTTCCGTTCTAGTATCCCTCCATATTCAACATGCATGCCTTGGTTATATCTTACCCACGCTCCCTTATTTCTGAAGATGACAATGTTTAAACTACACAAAAGTGTTCCACATAAGAGTTGGATTCTAGCTATGTATTTTATGTTTTGCAACCTCTCAATTGGAAAGTTCAGATTTTCTATAAATAAATAAAAGAAATAGTCCAGTCACTGCAATTTTTGCCCCTTTTAGGTCAAATATATAAACCAAAATTTTGTGGTTTATATTTATATTTTCAGGTGTGCTGAATACGAATATGCTGTCGGAATTCATCTAAGTGTGCCGTGCTTGTAGTTATTGTTCAAAATCACCAGAATTTACGTTTCTCTCATATTTGAAGAAAAAAATAAGCTCAAAGGGCAACTATGAGGCAGAAAAAGTTGTGAGGCAGTATGGCCAAATGACACCGGTTAGAGGTATTTCTAAGCCAAGAGCCCTGATATATTGTCCATATTTTCATGAAAATCAAATGTCTGATTATTTGTAATTAAATCGACGAATTTACGCTTCATCATGTTATTTTTCGTATGAATCGGTAGCATTTTTCATTCACTCCAATACGCGTTTCTTTTTGATACATGCAAAAGGGCTCTGCAATCGGCATTTTTGTAAAAATCGTAGTTTCTTGATTGCGACCCGAATAATGAACCAAATTGCAAATTGAAGCTTCTGATTCACTATATTTTGAGTCATATGGGACCAGTCAGGCCCCGATTGAATAACAATGACTCCGGTAAAATTCAAAAATTTGAGGTTTTAAAGTTGCGATGTAGAAATGGATATCCGGAATAGATAGCCTAATCTATTCCGGTCAATTTGAGCCCAAGTGTGTCTTTTGGTTGACTTGATTTTTTTGGTCGAGAAAAACTATTTTGAAATTTTGAGGTAATTTTGGAAAAACCTTGAACCGTAATATTCTGGAAACTCCTGGCTATCTAAATTTTCATTTTCCCTACTCTACGGTTTTTGTGATTGGAGAAAAAAAAATCAAACCAAAAATTGACTTACTTATTTTCAGTTCTTCCCTAAGATTGACGCCAACCTTGGTAACTAGCCCAAGCAACACGCGAATGAGTATTATAGTTTAATATACGTGTATTCAACGATATTTTGGTAATTTTTTGGTTATGGTATATTTATTATACGTATATGACTTACGAATATGTTTTGCACCGTGTAATACACGTATTTTGTATACTATTTCGTTACGGACTTGGGTAAATTTTTGAAAGTTTTGAAGAAATAATAAGAATATGTGCTTATCTGTGTTATTCGGCTCTAAATGCTCACTAACATAGCTCTCCAGTACATTAAATATCTTTGATTGATGGTATATCATATACTAAAATGACACAAAACCTTCTCCCAGCCAATAAACGTGTACGCTATAGCATAGCACAACCATAAACGTTATAAGAAATTTATAGTTGTTCTGTGATAGTAGAGTTATGACCTACTCTGTGGCTATAGAATAATTATCGCCTTCTTTCGCTATAAATAGTGTTCCTTTTGTTTGTCTAAGCCAATCATAGCTCACCACGATTTAATAACGTGATTGTACCAGTGCCGCCACCGGCCAACTGTCTTTGTGGCCATGTTGGTCAACAACATTTACCGACCGCGGGAACTGGCACTGGGCATTAGCACTAGCACTATAGACTATAGGTTAGGTTACTACGCTAGTTGTATTATCATCACATCTATGGCGTGCACAACCTAAATGCGATACCATGAATAGCATAAAACAAATACATATTTGGTTCATTATTTTGTGAAGAAATAATTTGTGTCTCCACTGATGACTTGACTGGTAAGTTTCTTTACAATAAATGATTATTATTGGATGTGATCGTAACCATATTTCCATAAAAATTGTTTAACAAACATTTCAACCATTTTTTATATTCATTAAGACTTCAAATAATGCTCATATTTTTCTAGGTAGGTACTTGATGGCAACGGTCACGTCCAATGTAATTGATATAATCTGAGAATGCCAAAGCTAATTTCAAAACGTCATCTCTGAAGGAAAATAGCAGTATCTTCTAAAAATGCCATTGATTCTATTCAATCTCAATTGGCTGATAATTCAGAAACTAAACATGCTGAAGAATATGTTCCTATACATGTGTCTGAGCTTCAAACAGCTTATTGTTCAGTTAATCATAATGCTATAGACATTAATAACCAAATATCTGATCGTATCGATACATTCATTCCAACATTCCAAGCTGGTGCCTGTAAAGAAATTATTGTTTGTCAGGATAATGTCGATTTAAGTTGTCCAGAACAAAATAGTGAACTGCAATTTAAAGAAAACTTGAAGTTGTGGGCCTTGAGGAATGGTGTTACACACCGCTGCCTTAATGAGATAATATCTCTTATTAAACCGAAATATCCATTTTTAAGTAATGATGCAAGGACGCTTCTTGGAACTCCTAGGGGAAAAGTTAACTCTAGTAAATTGTCGAACGGTGAAATGGTATATTTTGGTATTAAAAGTAATTTAATTGGCAAATTGTCAACTGAATGTCACAAAGAATTTGAAGAACTATGTTTGCTTATCAATATAGATGGTATACCAATTTTCAATAGTAGCTCAGTAGAATTTTGGCCCATCTTATTATATTGTAAAAATTTCAAAAATAACGATGTGCCTTTTGTTGTAGCAATTTTTTGTGGTGTTGGTAAGCCGAGCCCTTTGACAGATTTCTTAAAGGAATTCATAAATGAGTGTATTTCACTAATTGGTGAGGGTATAGCTTATGAAGGGAAGATTATTAAGGTCAAATTGAAGGCTTTTTGTTGTGATGCCCCCGCCAGAGCTTATCTTAAGCAAATTACAGGCCACAATGGCAAGCAGGGTTGCGAAAGGTGTGATATTACTACCATCTATTGTGCAGATCATAAAAAAAGATTTTATCCAGTTAATTCAGTGACAAATTTAAGATCAGATGAAGATTTCTGTCATAATACTGTTAATCAACACATTAAGGGTCAATCGCCTCTTTTGGAACTCGGAATAGGATTAGTTTCAAATTTTGTACTAGATCCTATGCATCTTATCTATTTGGGAGTTATGAAAAGATTAATCAATTATTGGCTAGAAGGCAAACGACAATTTAAACTCTCAAAGGCAGCTGTTTTGAACATGAATAATGTATTGTCTGATATTCGGAAACACATTCCCTCCGAATTTGGACGAAAGATTCGAACGTTCAAAGATGTTAAACGGTGGAAAGCAGTAGAATTTCGTTTCTTTCTGTTATATGGTGGTATTAAAATATTACAAAACAATCTTGGCTCTTCTATGTATAAACATTTTCTACTTTTACATGGTGCGATTTATGTGTTGTGCAGCAAAACTTTAATAAATAAATATTTTAATGTTGCCAAGAGGAGCCTTAAGAAATTTGTTGAGAAATGTCCTGAGGTTTATGATAAATTTTTCGTTGTATATAATGTTCACTCCTTAACGCATACATGTGATGATGTTTTATTGTATGGATCATTGGAAGATTTCAGCTGTTTTCGATTTGAAAGCTACTTAGGCAAAATTAAGAGGTGTGTGAGAGGGAAAAGTTTACCACTGCCCCAAATAAATAATAGATTGGTTGAATTATCAAAAATTGTGAATAAAACACAGGGGCCAAGTCATGCTGCTGATTACATTCCATGTGGCATTACAAACAGAAGAGCCAATGACTTTTTTTTTTGTAGGAAACTGATTATTTCCACAAAATTTACCATTTCATCTTATTCCCCAGACAATATTATCCGAATGGGTAATAGAATTTTTCTTATCAAATCTATTTGTATGATCAATGGAACTTACAAATGCACAGGACAATATTTTAAATACAAAGAGGATTTTTATACCTATCCTGTTTTATCTTCAAATTTAGGAATTTTTTATATCCATGGACTGGGCCTAACAGACATTATCCTGGTACATGATATCTTGTGCAAATATGTAGCTCTGCCACACAAAAACGGCTTTGTTGTTATTCCAGTATTACATGAAATCAAGAATTGACTTTCCTTTAAAGTTTCCATGTTACAATTTTTATACAGATCACTAACAGTTTAAATAGGTATAGTTAGGGATGACAATGGTATATCAATATATGTCATATGAGTACATACATATATCGATATATGATTCTTTTTCGCCATCCCTATGTATACTACAGTTATACATGTCTGAGTTCACATCTATGGAATTTTTTTATTTTTTGTATAGTGTTGTAATGTTACTATTAGGTAGAGTACATATTCTTCAGCATAAAATCTCATATTTCAAATTAATTCCGCGATTTTTTTAGCCTAATACGATACCATAATGTTCGCTGTTATTGAATTTCAAAACGATAAAAAGGAATACTGTGTTATTCCATTAATTTGGCTTTCGGATGATAAAATATCATGTCGGTGGCCGAAAAATGTTAAATCTGAGGAGCAACTTCAAACCATGATTGAGGAATTGACTCAACCCAAAGCTTCTTGGGCTAATTATACTATAAAACAAATTCATGCTACTAAGGGTAAGTTTTCCAGCATAAGCATTCTTAAAGTACATGTGATGCATTTTTTGCAGACTCTTACACTGAGGCCAACACGGCTATGCAACTCATTTTAGCCGAATGCAGCAGTAGTGCGACTGAGATTGGGCAACAAATAACAGATGAAACAAATTCAATGATGTATGAGGAACTAGAATCTGAAGAAACAGCAGAACGGATGGTGGCTGGAGACCTGCAAAAATCAAACGTAATGATGCTCCAATAAATAAAATAACGGCACAGGTGGTGGCCAAATACGTGAAAGATTGCAATGACGTCAGAAAGAAAAGAAAGAGGACCGGTAAGAATGATGGGAAGAGCAGAAGAATACACTATTCATCAGATTCCGATGATCAGAATAACAATAAACTACCTCAAGCGAAAAAAAAGGCTGAAGTGCACTTTTCAGAACTCAGTACCAGCGATAGTGGAGGAGAAGAGAATGAATCAAGAACATACAGATCAAAAGAAAAATGTCTTGCTACTCCACCTTCTATACTGTAAGCATATTTCTTGATAAGAATGTTTCATGTTCATTCACAACTGATTACTAATTTACAGTCACCACTCGGAGAGACCAAAGCTGTGCAATGTCAACATTCGTTCATATTCGCCTAACATGTGAGTACAGTTTCTTTGATCTGAACTAGTTTGTTGATTAAACTTCTTCTCTTGTCATATTACAGTGGATATTTTCCTGGAAGTCGAACCGAGGATTTGAGAAGTTCAGAGAGAGATGATTCTCCAGTACGATCTAGGAACAACTCTCCATACCCATCAGTTCATTCTCTCAGGAACGAATCTGCTGCTAGCCACAAGTAGGTTTTAAGTTTGTATAAAACGTTGATCTTATTATATTAACTGTATATTTTCCCACAAGCTCTCTGGAAAATTCGAGGGACTCTGAGGTTCTCACTCCATCAAGAAACACATCTCCATCGTTGCATCGTTTGAGAATGAATGACATTTCTGTAACCCAGAATAATCAACCGCTCAACAAGTTTCAGCAAAGGATCCTACAAGATTTGGAAACAGTTAAAGCAATTCAAGACCAACAATCTACGCTTTTGTCCCAAATTTGGCAAACGCTGCAAGTTAAAAACATTCAAGCTTTGCAACGCCCGCCTGATATTTCTGAGTTTCCCATTGATCGGTCAAGGGACTTTGCAAATTTTGAGGAGTGGCTAGAAAATCAACAAAATTTTAATTATATGGTATGTATGGATTTGGCATATATTGAGAGATTTGTTCCTAACCAATGTTGAAATATTTCAGAGAACTCGTATGGCATCCATTGGAGGAACAACTGTTAGAGGTGCAGTAATGAATATGATGAAATATATTATGTCTAATCGATTGGGAATATCGTTTAATTGGGCAGGTAGTGCCCCTAAATCGCCAGATCAACGCCAAAAGTTTCCGTTTAAAGATACCCAGGCCTATAAAGTAATCAATGGTAAGTGGTAGTCTGATTTTTTCATTGTTCCAATCATTGTGTATAGCTACAGTGTGTGCAACTTAGGATGTGAGGATATCAGAAAAGGTAAATACAGTTTTTGTTGACTGGGGAAATTTTGTATAATCAAAAGGCCATTTCACATGGAAATATAAAATTTCCAATATTTTTGGCTTTCAAATAATTTTTGAAAACCTAATTTCTTGATGCTCTATTTTTTTCTTAGTGTTGTGGAGCAAATTTCAAGTAATTTTAGGAAAACTGAATTTCTTGTTTTTATATTTTATAATTTTCTAGTGTTATCATCAGAGGAACAAATGTAAACTCTTCGAAGCAATTTTTTATATTACTCCCAAGAAGTGTCCTTCATTTTGTTCCATCACTAAAAAAATGGAATAGAAAATCAAGAAATTCTGCTTTTCAAAAATTACTTGAGCATCAAAAATGATATTGGAAATTTTATACTTCCATGTGAATGGAAAAAATGGTAAAGCAAATTTTTGCCCATTTAACAAAAACTATCGATTACCTTTTGGATATCCTAATTATAGACATTCTCATCTTGGCCACACTGTATATTACACTTTTAATATTAATATTTGTATTAACTTACAGAAGCTGCGAAGGTATCCTTCCAGGGGCGCAACACCGCCATCCATGGTGAGCTCACAGACAAGACTATTGGCATTGCGGTTCAAGATTGGTTGAAGCAGGCCAAACATAGATTTCATAATGGCAGTAAATTAGTACAGTGAATGAAGGAAAAAATGCCGGTTCGGCGGAGTTTTTCGGACAACGATATAGGATTATGTAAAAATGTGCCGATCATGATGGTGTTGGCTAAAAGGAGCCGCTAGGTTTTTTGAACGAGAAAAATTTTTCACTTGATCCGCAATTTTTTTCCTTCCTCTACTGTACTAAAGTGATAATTGGGTGTAATAATTTATTCTTTTTATTTTTTTATTTTATTTATTTTTGAATTGTAACAATTGTTCCAAATATGCTGATGAATATATTTTCCAATCGTTTCATCGAATTTTTTTACCTTCATTAGTATTGAAATAACCTACATGATGAATGTTTATTCAACCTATTGAAGTACTTTTAAAACACATATAATTGATACTAAATAGAATAGTATATCATCAACAAATAATCAACGTCTTTCATTCACGTTCATAACTATTGTATTGTACGCGTATTTCCACGTTTATCTTGCGGACATTTTATCGTTTATAAATAGTTGAAATTCAACCATAAATATACTCTTGGTATATAACAAAATTAAACGTTTTTTCAACCATTCTGTGTTGCTTGGGAGGGTTGGATTCTATGGTGAGAATTTTTTCCCCTGGTTTTCATTTGTTGTTAACAAAAAGTATGAAGTAATTGATAAATTATGATAATTAATGATTATTGATAAGAAAAAATATTAAAAATATTGATAAAGTTAATAAATGGTAATTATACCTCAATTTTTTCTAAAATATTGAAAAATTCAAAACAACTATATTTTTTCAATATTATCTACATTTTTAATGTATTATCTTCATTATAAAGATTGCCTTATGTATTGTATATCGATATTTACAAAATAAACATTATTATTATTATATTATTATTAATAATATTGAAAAAATATAAGTTTTGAATTTTCCAATATGTTAGAACAAATTGAGATTTAATTACCCTTTATTATTATTATTATTATTATTATTATCAAAATAAAATAATTTTTTCTAATTCTTATTACTATTTTTATTTTTTTTTCATCAACGGTCATCAATTATCATAATTTATCTATGACTATAATTTTTGTTGGCAAAAAAATAAAAAACAAAAAAAATAGTCGCTGGGGAATCGAACCAGAGTTACCAAGGATGGCGTTAATCTCAGAGAAGTACTGAAAATAAGTGAGGCAATTTTTGTTTTCTTTTCACGAGTCACAAAAGCCGTAGAGTAGGGAAAATGGAAACTCAGAGAGCCAGGAGTGTCGAAGATTTTCAAAAATACCTCCAATTGGGCGCTGTAGGCTCCAAAAGGTTCAATACATTTTATTTCATGTTCAAGCCATGAAATTTATGTTCACATATTTGAACCAAAAAATTGAAGTGTGACTGGATTGAAATAGTGATAAATAAATAATTCAGGAATAACTACAGCGAGCTAATTTCACAAATAACTCCGAGAATAGATGTGTTTTGAATTATATAAAAAATTCTCGGGAATTAGGTCACATTAACATTCTGTTATAAATGTTCGCCTTTACGTACGTTTCGGTCTCTCGACCATCATCAGACGACTTATTTTGTTTAGAATGCACTTATTTTCAGTACGGTGAGCAATATTTTGGACAAATTTTCGGCACAGCAATGGGATCTCCTATTTCAGCTACCATTCCTAACCTCGTTATGGAATGCCTAGAGGAATCTGTTATAAATTCATTAGATTTTCAGCCTGTATTCTTCAAACGGTATGTAGATGATTGCCTTATGTGTTTTCCCAACGATAAAATTCAATATGTGATTAATAAATTTAACAATTTCCATTGTAAATTTCAATTCACTTGTGAAATAGAAATAAACAATAACATTAATTTTCTAGATATGACCATTAGGCATGATGCTGATGGAAAAATAAAAACTTCTTGGTTTACTAAAGAAGTCTGGTCTCAACGTTATCTTCATTTCAATTCCGTTGCACCAGCTTGTTATAAAAAAAGTGTCATAAACAGCCTCGGTAAAATTATCTCACGCACAGGACCGTCCCAAAAATTTAAAAATTGTTCGTAATGCATTGGAAATGAATGGCTACCCAAAAACTTTCTACAATCCTATCATTAAAGAGAGAATAAACAAAATCTATAATGGTTCTTCTTATAAAAATAACATAACAGGTAATACAGACAATTATGTAACTTTACCATACATTCCGGAGACCTCAGAAAAAATTAAGAAATGTTTGAAAAAGTACGATATAAATGTTGCGCATAAACCTACTAACTGTGTTGGGAAATATTTCTCAAATCTAAAACCTGTAATACCTAAAGATAAACAAACCCACACAGTATATAAATTGAATTGTTTAGATTGTGATGGAACTTATACTGGAATCTCTAAACAATATTCACAAAAAAGAATGTACGGCCATAAGTATAGCACAAGAAATAATAACTTAGAAAATTCCACCGCCCTTGCTAAGCACTGTTTTGATTATAACCATCAATTTGATTACAAAAATGTTAATATTTTAACTAAAGAAACCAATTATTATAAAAGATCTATCCTGGAGATGATTCACATAAAAAGGGATTCAAATTCTGTAAATCATAGGAATGATATTCAGGGATTGAGTCAGATTTATACTAACTTGATTAATTAAAACTCTTGCAAATTCCTACATACGTCTTTATAATGTTAAAAGTATATCTTAGGAAGAACGCTTGAAGTAAACTAAATTCCAATGCAGGTCTAAAACCTTTTCAAGTACGTCATAATTCTACATCTGGGTCGAGTTATTACAAACAAATAGCTTCGAACTTCAGTTGCTTTGAGACCATAGCAATATGCGTTTGTACATTATGAGAATATTACTTAATAGTGGTTTCTTGTTACAAAAAATCTATACTTTAATATTAACGATACAATTTTCGATTATTCGTGGTTCTGTTCGTTTCGACGGCGTGAGCTTTTTGATTGAAGATTGTGCGATATGGACGCTTGTGCTATTTAGTTTTAGTTAACCCCCTTTTTAACAAAATAAGTCTTCTGATGATGGTCGTGAGACCGAAACGTACGTAAAGACGAACATTTATAACAGAGTGTTAATGTGACCTAATTCCCGAGAATTTTTTATATAATTCATACTGGGTCAAGAATCTTATTATATTTGTATATTGAATGAAATTACTGTTTGAATTATTTTCACGACCATAAATCGTTTATTGGGGAGCTTTCCGTGGGAATAGAAGCTCATTATTGTATTACTTATGCTGCCAATAGAGATATCGTAAGCAGCATAAGACAAAACTGATTAGAATTGTTTGAGTGCAATCGGTAATCATCGGAAGAATATTGATTTGACGATCCAAAGCTTCTACATTTTCGAGGAAATATAAGTAATTCAAAGCCTCAACTCGCCTTCCGTAAATGAATTAAGTTGTTTGGCTTTCCTTAAGCAAGTAAAGTTGAATTTAGCTAACAGGCAAGGCGGATGCAATATGCAGTGTTGTTAGTATTTTGCATGTTTCTCACGTAGCTTCGGATACCAACTTTACACATTCTAGGCGAGCCTGTGCAGGTGTTCTTCTACCAAACGTGCCAACGTGCAGAAATGATTTTGCGTAAGTCTGTTTTAATGTTTGCTGTACGTGAATATTTTCCCTCTTCAAATTATTCGAGCAACTTAAGAAATCGCACAAGTTTGTACCATTACACATATGCATCGCTTGTATTGTAGTATTTTCGAAACGTTTCAGACAATTATGCTGGCTCTTTGCGGCTGTTACCAGGGTATGTTACATTTTCTATTAAAACGGCGTGGAAATTTCATTAGCAAGTGAGATAAATCCGAATGTTCAGCATAGAATTCAGAACAGCCTGATATCTTCATGAACACTCGTTTAATCGCGAAAGCAAGAACTTTCATCTAATACCGTTTGTTCGCAACTATTTAGATTCAGGTAGAATTCATACAAATATGAATGAAGAATGAATAAGAAGTGAACTCAGTATAAAGAGAAGTGACGATATCTACATTCCATTATTACACTCTTGAATACGGATGAATTTTGTTCAAGTTACTAACAGAAATTGAAGGAAATTTAAGTTCATATATGGATACTCGTATTTTGAACTACGAATGTAGGGAAAGGGTTGCCTTGAATTTATTACGCATGAGATCGAAATAGCTTTCAGTTCTTAACACTTTTGTCCCACTATCCGACCGATAATCTCATCGACGATGCCACGCAATGATGAAATGGATCTGGCGATTCGAAGAATCAACGAGGAAACAGTTGGAAATACAACCGCCAGGTGGCCCCGATACCTCGAGAACCAAATCTTCGTCTATTGACGAAACACGAGATATGTTGTATTTTACTTTGCATTTTGTGACATTGCGGATAACATTTCCAGTGGGTTGGAACATCCCTGTGCTACAAACTTGCAAATATTTTCTAATGTGGTAGTTACACCCCTGCTGGAGATGGTTAATAGTGACTTCATCAATTGGCTCGTTCAACTGAAGAGCTCATGAGGAGAGCGAGACAATTATCCGGAACAAATAATAATAATAATAAGTTTATTGAAAAACTTATTTCAATTCAATTTCAAATTAAATAATAATATATTATTTTAAACATATTTCATGAGTTCGATTATGAGTTAATTAGTTGCTAACAGTGAATATTAACAATGAAGATTTGGTGAATGGTTAAGTTTGAATAAGAAGAATACTCAAGAAGTATAGAATTCTGTGGATGAGGTATTAATTACTAGTTGTGGAGTATGTGGTTGTAAAAAGCAGCTACCGAGTTATATTAAAATAATTGTATTATATCTGTAATATATGGTATCAAATTAAAGATGCAGTATCTATGTAATGTATATTATTGGAAAAATTTTATTTTTTTTATAATGGAATGTTTATTGAACAGGTATTTAGTTTTTACATCAATCAATTCATGAAGCTGTGATCTACTTAGGTTTCGTATCCATTTTTCTTTGTTTTGGATTTAAATAAATTAATGGTGTTACATCTTTTTATATTGTATGTTGGAAGTTCATTTTATTGTTTTGATTGTTTCTCCACTGAATCTTGTATTTTAATTTTGTTGAATTCCTTCAGAATTATTCGAATGTATTTTCTGATTTCGAATCGTCAAGCAAAATTATTGACGTAAGTCACATATCATTGTTTCTTTGAATAACGCATTCGTTGGTTAAGTATTTGTTTTCGATCTATAATCTCTACTATCCTTTTTTTGATATTATATACATCTCCTAATAATAACACCATATCGTAATTGAGATTTCACAAGAGCATATAGTAGATTATATTGAAATGTGATATGGCTAAAGTTTCTTTTAGGTATCAGTATTTTGCCAAACGGCTTTCAATTTTGTATCTTAAAGTTCTTATGGGTATTTCTCATTTTAAGTAAGTCTCGAATATTACCCTAGATGGTTGAATTCATGAGTGAATATTAGTTGCTGAAAATTATCATTATATATATTCTTAGTAGTCGAAGAGGGCTAGTAGTTGGTTTTATTAGAGCTTATGGTTAAAAAACGTCAGTTGAACCATTCGTTGATAATTTTAAAGTCGGTGTCACCTTTTCAAATGATATCTTGCCATGAGTTAGCTGAGTACGAAATTGCAGTGTCATCTGCGAAATTAAAAATGTATTACGAGTAGGCAACATCAGAAAATTCAATTTAGATGTTGATAAGTAGAGGACCTGGAACAGTACCCTGAGATACTCCACATTCAACTATGTTCGAGCCGCTGATTGTATCAGTCATGTTGACGCTCTCTATTTTGAAGGTAACTCTTCATTGGATTCGCACTTGTACCTCTCATACCCATTCATTCCAACACCATTAATGGTTTTTTTATGACACACTGTGTCGAAGGCCTCGGACAGATCCTCAAAGACACATACTGAAGGCTCACTGGCATCCAGTTATTTCTAAACTGTATCTGTTAACAAGGCAAGGTCGTCTTGCGTGTATCTAGCCTCCCTAAAACCGAATTGGAAGTCAGAACCATTTATTTTCATTCAAGTAATTTGATAACCTATGTTTCATCACATTTTCAATGATTCCCACAAGGCTAGATATCAGAGATATAGGCCGGTAGTTAATAAATTCCTATTTATCTCTCGCTTTATACAATGGCTTGATATCTAACAGCTAGTTTCAGAGGGGAGGGAAATATTCCTGTATTTGATATCAAATTAGCCGAGTGCGCTATTGGAGATGCCAAATGAGCTAATAGACGTGTTGTCACTGATCAAACTGGAGCATCAAAACTTTGTTCCTAGTTATACTTGTTCAATATCTGTGATACTTTCCACCAATCATAAATATATAATTTGTAACCCAAAATCCGTCGAGGTATCAGTACTTTCGATAGGATTGGATAGTAAGTTATCTATCAATACACGTATAGTCACGTATTATCATTTTAGAAGGATTGTCAATCTCATGGAGGTAGAATAAATCTATATAACAGAATTTCACTATTTAGTGGAGTAAATCTGGCGACAAAAAAGACAAGGTTGGCAAAAATTTTACGATGCTTAGCGATTCGGTGGAAAGTGTTTGTTAGGGTACCAATAACAATATCCTGAAATTTCTATTTCCCACAGTGGGTGCAACACCTTTTTTTTGGCCAAAAAGTTTTTTTTTACATTTTTAAGGGTAATTTTGCAAAAAAAAATTAATATCTCTGGTTGTATTGAAAATTAAGAAATCAAAGTAGAGCCCTTTCATTGTCAATGTCCAAGGAACTTCCAGTCCAAATTTCAATTTGATCCGACCTCCCCCCTCCCCGTAATAGATATATATATATATATATATATATATTCGGTCCTTTTGAGGACCGACACCACACAACGCGGATCAATACCCGAGAATCCAGATCTACATATATATATATATATATATATATATATATATATATATATATATATATATATATATATATATATATATATATATATACTCATATATACAAGGAATCTTGCGTAACGGCTAACTCGGTCATTTTTCAACCGAATCGGCTGAAGATAGGTGTTATGGTGTCAATACTATCCCTTGAATTTCTAGTGAAAATATTGGAAAGTTTTCCAGAAAATCAACTTTAAGTCAATTTTTCAGTTATTTTTTAAATTACGATATCTCATGTCATTTACATCCGATCTGGATCTGCTTTGCGGGAAAATGTAGGTATTCGCATATAGTCTTATGTCATGGAACTCATTTTTTATTCATTCATTTTTCCGGCCTATATTGGTCATTTTATTTTCGGTATTAATATCCCCAAGACTTGTGTCAAATTAATTAATTTGAAGTTTCTAAAAGTGCGAAATATCGCAATTTTATACTAATATTGTGAGACTCAGAAGTTGATAGCGCTTTAGGCTCCAGGATTTCGAAATTAGAAGGTTCAAATTGTATAAACACACAATTGCATGAACGCTAGACGTCCTATGTAATTAGCTACGAACTTAATCATTTTGACGTTTCCCTCGAATAGCTCGCTACGCGTGAGTTAGAGCTTATACATTTTACCTTGGTCTTGTTATGTTGGGACCGTTTCGTGCCCCGTGCGGGCGGCGCCAGTTGTGATAAAGTATTTTCGGTTGTGAGCCGCTAGCTTTCACCCGCTCCGGGTATATTTTAGTAGCTAGAAAATTCCCTTCCATACGTCGCACGTTAGACGCGCGTAGCTGAGACCTGAGAGTACCTGTTTCTGTTTTGATTAAAGTTTTCATTCTATGGACATTCATCGAAAATCGATACCTAATCTAGTTACATGGAGCGAAAACGGCACGCGAAAAGTCGTCGTAAAGCCGTATTAGGTACAACCAGTTTGCACTTCTCTAACTCGCCAGCTACGCGCTCCTCACGTGAACGTTATTCGATTTATCTGAAATTAACCAAAATGGCCAATATAGGCAGGAAAAAAAATAATTAAAAAATGAGTTCCATGATGTAAGACTATATGCGAATACCTACTTTTCCGCAAAGCAGATCCAGATCGGATGTAAATGACATGAGATATCTCAATTTGAAAAATAACAAAAAAATTGACTTAAAGTTGAATTTCTGGAAAACTATTCAATATTCCCAATTTAAATTCGTAGGGTAGTTTTGAGACCATAACACCTATCTTCATTCCAAATTTCAGCCAAATCGGTTGAAAAATTACCAAGTTAGCCATTACGCAAGATTCCTTGCATATATGAGTATTATATATTTCTATTACGGGGAGGGGGGGAGGTCGGATCAACTTGAAGTTTGGACTGGAAGTTCCTTGGACATTGACAATGAAAGGGTTCTACTTTGGTTTCTTAATTTTTAATACAACCGGAGATATTAATTTTTTTTTGCTAAGCTATCCTTAAAAATTTCAAAAAACCCTTTTTTGGCCAAAAAAAGGGGTTGCACCCACTTTGAGAAATAGAAATTCCAGGGGGTTGTTATTGGTATCACAACAAACATTTTCCACCGGGTCGCTGAGCATCGTAAGATTTTCGCTAACCATTTGCCAGATTTACTCCACTAATTGATGAGCAATCAATTACATTTATTCCAACAATACGAAGGAAGAGCCTGATGATGCAAGAAATGCTAATAAGTACGTATATCCTAAATATCGATAAACATTAACAAAATAGGCCCATTGTAATCTACCTATAAATTCTATAACATATTACCAAATAGTATGAAAGAAATGAGCGATGTTAAAAAGTTTCTAATTTCTGGCGAAGCTTATAATTTCGAGGAATTTCATCTCAGTTCAGATTTTAGGCCTCATAAATTATATCCGATTATTTATACTGTTCTTACTAGTCCCACATTTCACTCTTGTTTGTTCTACTCTTCGCGACAAAGCCGGAAGAATATATTGCTTCTGTTTAAGCTATTACCAAAATCGTAATAAAAATTCTAGAGCGAAAATTCCTTCAAATATTCACAGTAATTTTCTTGGAATTTCAAGCAACTTGGAAAAAATCTGTCTGTTTGTCTGTCTGAATGTCCGTCACTAAACTTGTCTACACGATAACTCAAAAGCGATCGGCATATCGTATTCAAATTTTGACAAAAAATTGTTTGCTGTTCGGGGAGAAACCCTATTATTTTTCAGAGAAATCATGTAATAATCAAACCTTCTTCTGAAGGGTTAAAAATGGAAAAAGCATGAGTCTCAAAGTATACATCGAACCGGTTCAAAACTTTTACAGTAAATTTGAGTTTATTTAAAACAGCTTTCAACCACAACAACAACAAAATCAATTATTCAAGTGTACTTGAATTCACAAGGTACTTTAACTGTTCATAGCAAACGTCGATGTGGTCTAAGACCTAGGTCTTTCGAATCTCACTCAATAGACTCGGCTCCCAGGAACCAAAAATTAGTATAGGAAAATTTTCTAAAGCATTATCATTGCAATATTATCTTTTCACAAATGCGAAGAGCATCTTATAAAATGTAGAGAAACAATTATATAAAAATCAGTAACCAAATCAATTGATTTGCGAAATAAGATTGCCAAGCACACTATTCATCATTTTCCTAGCGGCAACACATTACTAGTTTGATATTTGGATACATGTTTTGACAAGCGAAATATATTGGGAATTACCAATTCACCTGTTTATTTTAAATTGATTTGGGCAAATAAATGTATACTAAATGGATAATAAATAACATGATGAACAGGAAACACCAATGAATGTTTTGCTACGGTATTGTATATAACACATATGAATAATTAGTCCAGTACAGCACTCTATTCATAGTATATGTGTGTTACTCATGCTGTCGCTTTCCGTCAAAGCTTCATTTGCTCATGCGACAGGGAGCACATTCTGCAACAAAATGCACCTCTATGAAGCATCCACCCTTAGCTCCACTGACTTCTTTACGTTGTATACTCCAAAACCGGAAAATTCAACAGCGAAATTCCCATTTCATTAAGAGACATTCCTGCATTATCGTCAAATTCCTAACCCCATTCGCTTTGGCAAATTTCTCGAATTTCGACAACGATAGGCATTTATATTTCAGTATAGTCCTAATTTTTTCAAATCTGGTTTTATGCCCCAGGACCCATGACCCAGGTGTTACACCCGATTTCCTGTAGAAGCACCTTTTTTCAATAAAAACTTGAGTTTTGTTTCCTGAGTGTGCCTATCGCTTTTCGCTCGATCTCCCCTACGAACAAGAATGTAATCTATGAATATTTGCACAACCCTCAATTTCCTAAATATGTTCACAGACATTTTGAGGTATCACAATTACTCAAACGGTGAGATAATCAACTTTTTCAACTTTTAACATCAAAAAGAAATAGCTTCTACATTCCACTATTAACTATAAAATTCACATAAATATGAATGCAAGATTCTTATTAGTAAAATAGTAATAGTTCTATTTATCGACAAGGAAAGCGGCTAATTAATGTCAGAAAAGATACCACTAATCGATTTTTTTAATCTAATTTCCATTTTGCTCCATCTACAAATAATTGAATTGTTCAAAGATGAGAAGGTAGTGTCGAAACTATAGTCACGATTTGTTTCTATAATATATGTGATGAAAAACAAAGTAAAATTGTTTTGTTTTCTCATATCAATATGATAAATTATCACAAAGTGATGACTTCCACCATTTAATTTTATAATAGTTATTCTCATTTTGGCACATGAACTTCCAAGGAAGTTTCCCAAAGAAACCCTCACTCATACCCTTAATGCTAACATTCATCATATAAACAATCCTTATCAGAGTGGCGCAGTGCCGAGCAATAATATCTGAAGGTTCTCTCCTAATACTTCTTCCGGGAGAGGCCAAAACGTACGTTGAGAAGAAACAACTGAAATGGATGATCATTGTAGTGATAGCAAATACAACAAAGTGAACTTTGCTTCACCAATGAACTTAGGTTATTTTAGATCGTTATGTTGCACTCAATTTCGTGAAAAATAGTAGACCTGAAAAAAAATTATTTTCCGTGGGGCTTGTCCCTGCGGTCGTTTTGCCACCAACCGTTCCTCCCCCAGACCGGCTTATCGCTAACACGACCACGCCAAAAAAATTAGCCACATCTGAAACATATAAATATCTTGAACTAACGGCTGCGGTCAGTTCCATTTCTGTACAGTCGTGCTCCTATTTTAACATTGTCTTCTGAAGACAGCGAATCCACCAGTGGTGGAACTTCTGGAAGACAAAATAGTCACGGAGAAATGGCGTACTATTGATCGGTTGAGGATTTGATGAATGAAGATGTTATTCTCATATCCTACTCTATTCATGTACTTCACATAAGATGCAAGAGAACTATGAAATTTTTCTTTAATATCGAATAGGTTATCTCCATTGGAAACTTCCAGTGTTGCTTGCTTGTCACCTTAGCGTCTGTCAAAACGGTGTACGGCTCATTCGCAATCATTTTAGCTTTGCAATGTTATAGAAAGGATTAACTATTCATTTCTGTTAAAAAAATAATCTTGTTCCGAATGAAGTCAGTTGCGCTCTGGAAACTGAAATAATGTACCTAGTGAAGAATTTTGCATTAATTTAGTTGATTGAAATTGGTACTCAACTAATTGGAATCCTGTTTGTTCCAGGTAATTCCCCTGAGAGTGTTTACGCTCTTATGCGAACTCTCGGCAGGAACGATGAAATTAATTTGAATTCTTAATAGCTATCCCGTACTGGCAGGTTCTTTCACCCCCTACTGAGAGTGAGGATAACGGGTTATTATAAATAAGCAAGTAGCTTGAAAATAAAATTCATCATTAATATTGAAAAAGTTCCATTACGGCATTTCTGAGATGGGTATTAAACCTGCATTCAGTAGTATCTCAAGACAAATTCAGAAGAGGGAACTTCCCGAGATGAAATGCAATAGTGAGCAAGTCAAGATGAAGAATTATGTTGATAATGGTATTAGGCAGATCCAGATATACCAATTTCGAATCGAGTCATTCACCTCCAAACATGACAGACTCCAAGCAAATGAACATATAATTACCTGTTGAATATCTCAGTTCAATAGACTAAGAAATGATTCTCAATTGTGTGGGTAGTTCTTTATGCGTATCAATAATCACAAAAAGTAATCATATAAGCAGCTTTTCTAATTCAGTTTACTCTGATGATGGCTACGTGGTAGCTGAAAGCTCCGTAGTACTTTAACTTTTAGTGAATAAGTATGATTATTTCTAAACTATAACTGAGTTCAGAATCTTCTGATTGCACTTTCGAGCATCGATATTTCATTTATTTTCTAGGACATGTTATAAACAATAATGATAAAAATAATACGTATTCTTAGAAAAGCGTATACATTTAAGATTTGATTTCTAATTGTAAATGCACGTAAGCAAAGCTTATATGTGCTGCGAATAACTCAACTACATATTATATCAAAGAACAAATTACTCATAAAATAATAAAATAACAAGAAACCATTTCTACATTTACAAATTCATCAAAACATTTATTAAGCCATATATGTGTGTATATCCACAAAATGATGTGGGTATGTATTTGTATATTTTATTGTCCATTGTGTGAAAGTGTGTGTGTGAGTATGATTTTGTGGGCATGAGTGTGATTTTGTGCGTTTGTGTGTGTATATATGTTTTTTCCTTCCTAGGGTAGGTGGAAATCTTCAAAAGACGCTTAGTGGAGTCAGTCTACGGAAAAATAGGACGAGGTTCGTGAAAATTTGATAGAGGTTAGCAACCTGGAAAAAATAGTGTCTTATGTCTAACCTTCGAAAAACTGGTTTTTCGCCCTTTTTATGTCAGTTTTGGAGTTTAATTTTTTTGGATCCTTCAGACTTCCAGCTTAGGTTTGAAATTAGTAATCTCTCATTGTAGGTATCTGAGGAATCTTCAATCCAAATTTCGTGACACTGCGTTGACCCACCACCCCTGAAATACATATATATGTATATATGTGTAAATTCGTTTTTTGGAGTAAACATTCAAATTGAGCTATTTTGGCCAAATTGCAACCGAATTGGATGAAAATTGGTGGAAGAGTGGCTCGTTGCTGTCAAAATGAGAGGTTCGAATATGGGCTGAAAATATTGAATAGTTTTTCTTAAAATGCAAATTTGGCCAATTAGGCCCAAGTTTAAAAATGGATTCCCCTTTTGTCAAAAAAGTACTCTATTTAGGCTCAAATCAAAAGTTTTTCATGTACTTTGCTGCGGTATATGTTCGTATCAATTTTTTTTACGATTCATCAATTCTTTGGCCATTTACGATATATTGTATATCAAAAACCATTTATGTGATCCACATCAACGTTACTTTTTTTGTACTATGAATTACGTTATCATTTCAATGTTACTATATGTATATAGTGAATATACAAACATATACAAAATTTTATTCTTGAAAATAATGAAAAAAAATCACTCACTAGAAATGAATAATAACATAATATATGTTCAAAAAGTCAAGAATATAGAATTGTTTCTTAGAATTTAAATAACATATTTGTATTTATTCAATAACCTTCACCTGAGGTGCGCTTACGTGTATATTTTAGTTCATTATACCTGCTTTTTTTTCTTCTTAATAATTTTTTTCTTAATATTTTGCAAATAATTTCTTCAAAATAGAATACCTTGATGAATTCATACTATACACGAAATTGATCATTATAACTCAGCAAGAAAAAAAACTGTATATCATAATACGCTTTAACTTTTTTCTTACCTGACATTGTCCTCAATAAAAGTTTTTCTATCATATTGAGAAGAGGCGCAGTCCTAAAGATTGGATGATCGTTTTAATCGAAGGGTTGATAAGAGGAAGCATATACCTGTTTAATACAGATCATTTTTTAATATTTTTCAAAAATAAAAGTTTGTTATATGATGTTTGTAGATTAACTATAATATATGGTAACATCGAAATAATAACATATTTCATAGTACAAAAAATGTAGCGTTGATGTGGATTACATAAATGGTTTATGATATATATATATATATATATATATATATATATATATATATATATATATATATATATATATATATATATATATATATATATATATATACATACATATATATATATATATATATATATATATATAAATTCGCTGTGGTTTTCTTTTGCTGGTTTATCTAAAGTAAGTTGTGGGTTCTCTTAGGTTTTTCAGCAATTTTAAATGAATTATCTCAATGAAACAATCTTTTCATTCGACGCGTTTCGGCTTTCGCCTTCTTCAGGAATTTATTCATTGTTTACATTATGAAGTGAGTTGATTTTACGGAAGCACACACTCATCATGGCTTTGAAATTCAGTCTGAATTTCAAAGCCATGATGAGTGTGTGCTTCCGTAAAATCAACTCACTTCATAATGTAAACAATGAATAAATTCCTGAAGAAGGCGAAAGCCGAAACGCGTCGAATGAAAAGATTGTTTCATTGAGATAATTCATTTAAAATTGCTGAAAAACCTAAGAGAACCCACAACTTACTTTATATATATATATATATATATATATATATATATATATATATATATATATATATATATATATATATAATCTTCAATTTGAGCCTGAGTAGAGTACGCTACGACTTTTTTGACAAAAGGGGGAGCCGTTTTAAAATTTGAGCCAAATTGGCCAAATTCGGATTCTAAGCAAAACTATTCAATACACCTATTGTGACCGCCACGACCGACGAAAACCCTTTTCTTTGGACCATATTGACTGAACTCAATATGCAATGAATGTGTCACAATAATAAAAATCATAGTGCATAGAAGTAAATTGGTAATATTGTAAACATAAATCTTATTTACATAATTCCATATGATTTATAATTTTGAAAGGATCACAATATAAAACGTCGAATAACATTTCAATTGAATTTATTCTATTCAATTCACTAAACCCGATTGAAAGTGATAGTTTCTATATGAAAATGACGCGAATTATTTCCCTTTATTTACAGTAGTTGAAATTTGGAATTCAATTGAGCAAATTAAATCCCCAATATATGGATGCAACAGGATCATGAAGCTAAATCCTCTAATTCCTGCAGTTGCGTTTTTCGGACTATTTTTATATTCAGCGAATAAAGCTGATATTATTTGTAAAAAATGGTTCTGTTGTGTGTTGTGTTCTATTGTTTTGATAGCCCTCTATATTACAAGGATGACAACTGAAATATACCGGTATCTTTCAGGAATGGTATCATGTCTGAATATATATGAAGCAAAGCTATGAAGATGTCTTAAGTATTCACGTTTTCACATATACTCAAAAAATAACTTCACAGGTATATTATGTGAAGTCTATAGCATATGTCGCACAAGCGTGTTTTCCATATTTTCATCATTTAATTATAAATATCCTGAAAAATATCCTCTAGTATGCAGGATTGTTTTTTTGACACAACTTCTCTCTTACATGAACCGTTATTTTCTTATAATCTAATACTTTAAGAAATATACCGCAACAAACACCTTTTGAACCGTATGGTACATTTCGAAAAAATATGTTGTCACCAAATT